>CM063516.1:12311275-13599609 GCA_032199755.1 Ambrosia artemisiifolia | reverse complement strand
CGACGAGCGGGGCAGGTCACGCCCAATAGATCTATCCACATTTCCCCGTTGTGCTACACCGCACATTCATGGTTTCCCCCGGGACTTCCAAAGATCGTATAGTAACCCAAAGTAACCCATAGTATGACAGTTGTTACCAAACACAAGTTTAACGCATGTTTTCTCCCCCAAAAGTAAAACCAGTAAAGTGGGGCCGTGAACTCACCTTAGGTTGCGTTACTTCAATTAATGAATAAAATCAGCAAGCTACGCTAGTCCCGTAAAGCGGCGACCTAACATATAACAGTTACAAGTACTTAGACTAATAACCCGTAGGTTAGTTAGTCCCTAGATGTCCAGACCATAACCAGATTCGTTGGAAAACACGTTGACTGTTAAACTGACCCAAAGTACAAGACTCGACATCCCATTGGTGACCCGAAACTCCCCGTGTTATACTTGCACATACAATCAAGCAATCACACTTAACATACGTTAAAGTTCAACAAGTCTAACACATAGTTCAAACAGTACACAAATAAGCCTGAGCACGGGTTACCATGTTATCAGGTATGATACGGGGTTCTTAGCATGTTCCTAGGTGTCAAATCGGGTCTCGGAATGCCAAAATATACTTACAGCAGCAGTACAGGCGATTAGGAAAAGTCAACAGGCGATTATGGGGGCTAATCGCCTATACTATAGGCGATTAGGGTCATGTGGTATGCAAATCAGGAGTTATCAGGCGATTAGGGTCGTAAGACATGCAATTCAGGACTTAACTAGCAATTAGGATCATAATCGCATGAAATGAAGGCAATTAGGCCCCCAATCGCCTATACTATAGGCGATTAGGCTTCCTTATCAGGCGATTGGGCTCCCAATCGCCTATAGCATAGGCGATTAGGATCCCCAATCGCCTTCAGCAGCTCTGTTCCGGTTTTTCGCGCATTTAACCCTCCAAATCAGATCCGGAACGTGTGGAAACACCAAATATTGATCATACAACATTATCAAACATATTTCAAGCAAAACCCCTAGCTTATCATCGTTCTACCAGCCCCGAATGCAAGCGTTTTCCCAAAATAGTATACTTAGCATGAAAACATCACATCAACATGCATAACTTTTACCCTAAATAGCAAATACTCAGATTTCATCATGTTATCACGTCATCCGATCATCCCTTATTGTTCTAACATTAATCTAAATCAAACCCTAACATTAAACAACTAGCAAAACAACTCCTATCATCCAAAATCATTCAAAATCATTCAAATGGGTCAAACTACTCAATATTCACAATACACCTTCAAAACCATCCAAACTCCTAAGACATCATCATCCTATCATAAACAAGCTGTAACCACCTTAATAACATGATAACAATCCATTTTGAATCACAAAAATCCTATCTTTTAATCATATTTAACATATACAACATGCATAATGGTTTGGACTTGTTTAGAAATGTTTTTCATAGGTTTTCAAAGACACAAATGTTTATAAATCAGGTCTGGACCTTTAGGGAGTAAAACACAATCATTCAAAGGTTTGGGAATGAAGAACACACCTTGGTTTTATGAGGATTTGATGTATAAAGCTTGAAAATAGGTGTTTTGATGCTAAAACGTGTTCCAGAGGGTGTTTGGGAGTTGGGATATGTTATGAGACGGCTAGGGTTGCATTAGAGGTGTTTTGGAGGTCAAGGGTGGTATTTATAGGCGTTTCTAGTCGTTTAAAACACGTCAGGCGATTATGCAGCAATTTCAGGCGATTATGGCTCCTAATCGCCTATAGCTATAGGCGATTAGGGCCTAATCGCCCTCAGAAAACCCCTACTCGCCTTCCCTATAGGCGATTACAGAGGCTAATCGCCTTCAGCCTCTGCATAATCGCCTATAGGGTCTGTTCCTGCGTATTTGGCACGTTAAACTCCGTTTTAACATATGTTAACATGTTTTCACATACCGACAAGTCACGTAAAGATTATAAACACATAATACATGTAAGCAACCACGTTCACACTCGTTCACCAATTCCCGGGACTCGAGACTTGTGTTTCTACTAAGGTTTGACGATTCCACGAATCGTCAATCCTTGCATACCTGGTTAAATGACCGACATCTAACGATCCTCTAGGTTGTACTAATGACTCCCGAACTATAACACGACTTAACTGACCTAGTTAAGTATACTGTACGCGTGACTCGCTAAGGTAGACTTTGACCCAAACCATATTATTAACCTGAGTTTGCCGGGTGTCACACGAATTCCCGCTGGTAGCATAGAATTATAACAGCCCTGCCAAAACCCCTGTATGGCTTCTTCTATTTCTCGATAAAGAGAAATATGACCAAGAGTGGTTCGATATATATATAAAGAATTTCTTTTTTTATACTTCTTACTATTAGATAGTGTCCATGTCTACCGATTTCACCATAGCGTCTTGCTCGAACTCATAATACCCTATTTCTATTCAATCGTCGAGATTGAACAAGTCAATTCAATCAAATCCGTTTTAATAATAAACAATTAAGTTCTTCCCTGGCCTCTTATATCCATATAAAGGACACGCCGAGCATAAATGCCCTCTTTAACTTCTATTCTGACGGATTGAATATCATTCCTGAGACTGTCCCTTGGCCCCTACATCCTGACACAAGGTTAGAATTCTAGCTCTTCCAGAGTGGTATCTCACTGATGGCTCGGACCCCCCGGAAGGAGGCCTTCTTCGCCTTCCACCTAAGCTGCGCAGGAAAGGCCCAAAGCCAATCCCAGGGAACAGTGAAGCTTCATAGGGTCTTTCTGTCCAGATGCAGGTAGTCCGCATCTTCACAGACATGTCTATTTCACCGAGCCTCTCTCCGAGACAGTGCCCAGATCGCGTACAAAAGACGCTTACTGTCTGCTGCTGATTCAACACACTTCCACTATAGTGTCCGAGTAGATACTGCTCCATCCCCGCAGGGGCAGAGAACCCGTCGTTGTCTCGGCTGTGCTACCGGAGGCTCTGGGGAAGTCTGAATAGGAGAGCACTCATCTTGGGTTGGGCTCAAATCCTATTCGTGCGGTAGTAGATCAAGGTATGCAACGAGCAGAAGTCATGATTAAAGGTCCCGGTCTCGGAAGAGACGCAGCATTACGAGCTATTCGCAGAAGTGGTATACTATTAACTTTCGTACGGGATGTAACCCCTATGCCACATAATGGTTGTAGACCCCCGAAAAAAAAGACGTGTGTAGAAATAAAAAATTGAAGATATTTCAATAGCAAGAGAAACAAGAGAGCAAGAGAAACAAGAGAAATAAACGATTCAATGATCAGATCAAATAATATTATTATGGTTCGAAAGAAAATAACAGTATCTACTTGGACTCCTGCTAATAGTTTAGCACATTCTTTGTTATTAGTGTGAGGTCCTGAAGCACAAGGAGATTTTACTCGTTGGTGTCAATTAGGCGGTCTAATTTGTTTCATTATTCTAAGTCGTTATTCTATTTTGGGTAATAAAGAACTTGTTATTCTTAACTCTTGGGCTCAGGAATTCCTATATAACTTAAATGACACAATAAAAGCCTTTTCTATTTGTTAGGCGTTTTCTTTGTATCCAATCAAGACCAATTCTGTAGACATTACATTAGTAGTAGAAAGGAATCGGGACCTATTTACACAAATTCCCCGATGATTTCCACACTTTATCTGCTGGGTTACGGGCGGTCATTTTACTATTTTACTAGAGGTTTCTAATCTACCCTTGTGTGATTCCTGTTGAAGCATATACTCGAGGGGTGGATGCAGGGCGGGCGGCAAAAGCAATGTCGTCGTCGTCGTCGTCTTCTTCTTCTTATTATTATTATTATTATTACTATTATTATTAATTTAATATTGTTAAATAATTATAACTTTTGAACGGTGTGAATTAAGATATTATAGTCAATGAGTGTAGTTTGTGTAATTTATATTGAACTTTTTGTAGTTTAGTGATTGGCTTTATAAAATTACTTGAGGTTAATACACCTACCATATGTTAGTTTTATTGTTAATGTTATAAAGAAAATTCAGTTGGTCGTTTTGTGAAGACAAACAAATTTATACTCTTTTTTACTTTAATAATTGTAAAACATGAGCCGAGAAAAATATGATAACATATGAAGTCAAAGAAAGCCGAGAAAAAGAAGTAGAAAAACATTTGAATAACGTTTTCTTTTTGGTACTTAATGTAGAAAAACATTTGAATAACGTTTTCTTATTTAAGTACTAAATAGTTGTATAATAAATTAATCATTATTTGTAGTGATCTTTTTGTTGATGTAAATTTGTAAAGTTTTATCCCTTTTTCATCTTGACTTTGCTTCTAGGCACGTTGACTTAGGCAGACAACACATGTTACCCTCTTATGCAAAGGGTAACAAGTGTTACCCTAGTTAACACATGTTCACATTTAGGCCCCGACAAAACATGTGTTACTCCTGTGAGTATGTTAGATCATGAGTTGGTCACACCAGTTAATATCTCATCTATTGTTTTGCAATTGATAACGAAGACCCCCCACTGGTTAACATATGTTAACATACGAAGTCGAAGGAAGCTGAGAAAAATATGTAGAAAATTTTTTTAATAACGTTTTCTTTTTTGTACTCAATGTATAGAGTTACTCGATTTATTTTGTTAAAGTGGTCAATAGTTTGCAATTATACTTTGTAATAACGTGTGTTAATAGTTTGTGTGCTTTATTTCTCAGTAACTTATGAAGTGAAAACTATAGGGGTAAGCAAGACAAGAAAAGGCTGACAAAATAAACAAAATTTAACATATGTTACCAAATAACATATGTTAACCTCTTATGCAACCTTAACACATGTTAACCTTCCATGCAATTCATTTGAATGTCCTGGGTAGGTTTTTGTGTGGTTCAATAATTTGTAATGATACTTTTTAATAACGTGTGTTAATAGTTTATATATTTTATTTCTCAGTAAACTTATGAAGTAAAAACTATAGTGGTAAGCAAGACAAAAAAAGGGCTGACATTAAATACAAGTTTAATAAATGTTACCAAATAACACATGTTACCCTCTCATGCAACATTAACAGATGTTACTCTTACATGTAGTTCATATGAATGTACTGGGTAGGTTTATCTCTTGTTCAATAGTTTGTAATGATACTTTGTAATAACATGTGTTAATAGTTTGTATGCTTTATTTCTCAGTAAACTTATGAAGTAAAAACGATAGTGATAAGCAAGACAAAAAAATGGCTGATTAAATACAAGTTTAATAAATGTTACCAATTAACACATGTTAACCTCTCACGTAACATTAACACATGTTATCCTTACATGCAGTTCATTTGAATTCCTGGGTAGGTTTATCTCTTTTTTCAACAGTTTGTAATGATAGTTTGTAATAACGTGTGTTTATAGTTTGTATGCTTTTTATTTCCTAGTAAACTTTTGAAGTCAAAATTTTAGTGGTAAGCAAGACAAAAAAGGCTAAAAATAAATACAGGTTATTTTGTTTAAGTGACTAATAGTTTGTAATGATACTTAGTAATAACGTGTGTTAATAGTTTGTATGCTTTATTTCTCAGTAAACTTATGAAGTGAAAACTAAAATGGGAAGCAAGGCAAAAAAAAAAGGCTAACAATAAATACAAGTTTAACATATGTTACCAAATAAGACATGTTAACCCCCCATGCAACATTAACACATGTTAATAGTTTGTATGCTATGTTTACTTATTTCTTTGTAAACTTATGAAGTGAAAAAATGGAGTGGTAAGAAAGACAAAAAGGTCGACAAATGATACAAATGTTAGATCTTCTCATGGGTATATGGGGGCAACAGGTTTATCTTTATCAGATTAGATAACACATGTTAGCCCTTTATGACCAACTAAAACATGTTACCCTTCTTTTTTTCGCTAGTGTTGACATTCTTGTTTGAAACATGTGTCACAAAAAAAAACAAGTGACCTTTATTGGGCCCTTTCTGAATCTTTTTCTTTTTTTTTACCGTCCTACTACGCACGTTGATTTGGCCAAATAACACATGTTACCCTCTTATGCAACATTAACACATGTTACCCTATATGCACGTTGATTTTACCGTCCTGGTAGTCACGTTGATTTGGCCAAATAACACATGTTACCCTCGTAAAAATACAAGCAACTACCTGTATACTTCTGTTATAATAGAATACCACAAAAAACTAACAAAATTCATTTCTTTTTACATAGCTCAGCAAATATATCACGGTAATAAAAAAAACTAAGACCCACATATTTGTCGAAGGTGCATGCTTGTTTGCATTCTTGAAGATGGTTGTTAAAGGATTCTTATACGATTCAATCTAAGAAGATGAAGGTGTTGAAGGATTCTTATGAGATTCTAATAAGATTCAAACTAAGAAGATGAAGGTGTTGAAGGATTCTTATACAACAACAACCGAACCCAGGAAATCCCACGAATAGCGACGCTATTAGTAGGGTCTAGGGAGGGTGGGATGTAGGCAAACCTTACCCCCATCGTTAAAGATAGAGAGGCTACTTCCAGAGAGACCCCCAGCTCGATGTCAAACACACACTATAGATAATTAAGTAGACAAACAACAAGCAATAAAAAGTAGTGAATGAATAACATAGAAGGCTAAGTACATAAATAATCTCATGAAATAGAAATTATACATAAACGCACAAAGATCATCACTAAAAAGGCGGTACTCTTCTCCTAAATATCCTTAACTTTGATTCTACGCCTCCATGAATTCCTATCTTAGACCATATCCTTAGAGAGGTGCAATTCTAACAAATCTTTCCTAATCCGTTCCACCCAAGTCACTTTGGGTCTGCCTGTACCCCTCCTCCCCTCCACAGTGAGGTGTTCCACTGTTCTAACAGGAGCTGTCATTTGTCTCCGCTTCACATGTCCAAACCATCTCAATCTCCCCTCCTTAATCTTATCTGCTAAAATAGCCACTTCTAACCTTGTTAAAGGATTCTTATGATATTCTTATAAGATTCAAACTAAGAAGATGGTTGTTGAAGGATTCTTTTTCCTGGAACCACCGTGCACCACCACCACCGCTACTATTCACCACCGCCGTCAACTCTCATATTGTCAGGGGTGTATGCTTGTTTGCATTCTTGAGGATGGTTGTTGAAGGATTCTTATAAGATTTAAACTAAGAAGAGGAAGAAAGAGAAGAGAGATGATGATCTTGACTTATGAAAAAGTAGGAGAGATGAGAGAGATAGTAATGTTGACTTGTGAAAAAGTAGGAGAGAGGAAAGAGATGTTGATGTTGTCTTGACATAAAGTAGGAGAGATGGTTTACCAAAAATACCCTTCCATGTCCTTTTATTTAATAAATTATTAGGGCAATTTCATATATACCCCTACAAAACATCAAAATTTCATATATACCCAAAACATGCTTTAAGACCATTGTACAATATGCATGAAAAACTTGTACTTTGGGTATATATGATATTTTACAAGTTTACAATGGCATATATGAAATTGTACCTAAATTATTATTTCTCTTACCATAAAGTAAGAAGATTCAATCCTATCCATTGATCTAATAAGATGGATGGTCCAGATTGAGTTTCCAACGTTTTCACTCTAACAATGGGTTTCCACATTATCCATACCCTATATATATATATATATATATTCCTTAAAAATGGGTGATATATATATATATATATAAAAGAATAATTATGGGTGTTATATATATATATATATATATATATAGGATTAGGTTCATATGAGAACCTACATTTCGTGAAAGAACTGTAAGAACACCGACGTAAAATGTGATTTTTTTAAAAAAAAAAAGTTTACACACCGATGTAAAAATGGGTAACATCCCCGTAAAAAAATGAAAAAAAAATATTTTTACGATGGTTTTACACTGGTGTAAAAATTCCAGCCCACCAATGTTGACTTTTTCAAAAAGGGAATATTCCATTGAATATTTTAATCCCCTTTAATTTACAACAACGTATTCCTTTTTTATTAAAATAAGTTTGTCGTTAAAAAGTGGGTTCTTTAGTTCTTGCATGAAAAGCTTATTCTCATTTTTACCCTTTCCCTATATATATATATATATATATATATATATATATATATATATATATATATATATATATATATTGGAGAGTTCAAATGAGAACAAATTATCTATTTTTTTGGATGACAAAACCCTATAATTTTATTGGGGGTTGGAAGTGGTTGTGAGTGAAGAAAATGGGGAATCTACAGTATGTCGGTATATATTGGGTTCCATGGGAATCTTTTATGGAAAACAGGAAAACTGTATTTATTTTTTAATATTTGTTGAAAGTGGTTGTGAGTGGAGGAGAGAGAAACTGTAATAATTTTTGTAGATGCACGAAGTGCGACTAGTGATTGGATTAGCTTGTTTAACATATGTTAGATTGATTCCTGATGGGCCGAATGTAGATAAACTGGGCGAAGGTGAGAAGGTTTTGGGCGAAGGTGAAGACAGCTGAACAAGACAAACACATTCGTACCTTGTAGTGGGCGAATGTGGACATAGTCCACATTCGCACCATGTAAAGGGGCGAATGTGCAGATATTATATATAGATTTTGTGTGTTTTCAAGTTAGAGAGAGTTTTAGTTTGTGTGTGTTTTGAGGTCAGGTTCAAGTTAAGTTTGTAAAAGTGTGTGAGTTGATTAGATTGACTAGGTGATCAATTGTAACAAGTTTTTATCAAAGTTAATCTATGAAAAAGCCTTTGAAATGATGTTTTTTGTGTTTTGATCCGAGTATTATCATTTTGTTCATATCTAGGGTTTCCGCACCTAGAGTGTTACTGTTTGGCCGAAGGTGACTGTTTCTGGACGAAAGTAGACCAGTTTGGGCAAACGTAGATTTAAGTTTGGAAAATTTTCTAAGTGTTGAGATTTTTGAAGTTCGTGAACATTATGTGGAATTTTCCGACTACCCCGAGACCAGCAACAACACAACCACAACAGCAAGTGATGGACCCATGGACAGTGGCAGCTCAAAAGACGAGCACACAGTCTTCGCAACCGATCAATTATATAGCGATGACTAGCTCGATGCCTCAGAGTGTTGCACCTCCAGCACCACAACCTGACTATTGGGGAGTAGCAGCAGCGGTGGTACATACTCAAACTACCAATGTTATTTCCACACTAATAAATGATTTATCTTCAGGTAGCAGGAATCGGCCACCTAAGCTCATGGACATGCAAGAATATAACCAGTGGCAGAAAAAGTTCAAGATCCATCTGGAAGGCATGGGAGTGGAAGGTGCAGAGGCATGGAGGATGATTGCTAGAGGTTACAATGCACCGGTTCTGGAGAACACCGGTGAACCAGTTCCATTGGAGAGTATATCAGAGGAAGAGAAAAAGAAGTTTGCTGTGGAGAAGAAAGCTTATTCCCAGTTGACTCAGGCGATCACCAATGATTTACTACATCAGTTTGGGACATGCACTACGTCTAAGCAACTATGGGATGTGCTCAAGAATAGGCATGATGGGAATGAGAAGACGAGAAGGTTGAGAATGGAGGAGTTGCGAAAGGAGTTTGAGAATTTTACTTGTGTTGGAAATGAAACTCTAAAAGAATTAACTCCTAGATATTGTCATTTACTAACTGAGTTGTCTAGTTATGGTATACAGATTCCTATGACAGATTTGGTGGACAAGTTTGCAGATGCTCTACCACCATACTGGGATCAACATGTGGAAGTTCTCAAAGAGAAGGATGCTTACAATTTCTGGACTATTAATGAGTTTGTGCAGAAGCTGGAGAACAAAGAGCTTGAGGAAAAGAGGAAAGCTAAAAGATCACAGATTCCTCAGAATCCAAGTCTATATTTTGGAGGCACTTCAGTACCAGTTGGAAACTCGAGTTCAGGAGGAGTAGTGGCACCACATGTTGCTTGTATTTCCAATGTTATGGAACCACCAAAACCAACCATTAACTACATTGCACAAACCTCATCTTACTCACAACCATCATATACACCACCACCACCACCACAACAACAATACAATAATTCCTACATTTCACCATTCTCTCCAATGCAGCAAGCAGCATTCTATACTGCAAGCCAATCACAACAACCACCTCAACATACCCAATACATGAATCCAATGACTCAACCTAGTCAGCAACCAGTGGTGTTAGAAACTTCTAACTTGGGCAATGTAACTGTTGAAGTTGCTCAGCAACATATTGCACTAGTCTCTGCAATAGTTTCATCTTATAATGGGTTGGTTGCAAGTCAAATTGGGAATAATAACTTGACCAATGAAGACTATGCACAGATTGATAAGGAAGAGATGGAACTTATTGACATCCAGTGGGCTTTTGCGAGTATTATGAGAAGGGCAACGGAGTTTATTGAGAAGACGGGTAGAACTGATTTGGAAACTTCTCCAAATACAACCTACGGGTTCAACAAGGAGAAAGTGACTTGTTTTAATTGTGGAGGGAAAGGTCACTTCAAACGGGAATGCACCCAGCCACCAAAACAAGGTAACAGAAACCCTTTCAATGCAAGCTACCAGAACCGTCAACAACAAAACCAAAACCAAGTTTCTTACCAAAGTAACAACAACTATCAAAACCAAAACAACTACCAAAACCGACAAAACCCCTCTAACAACAACCAAAACAGACAACCAAAAACAACAAACCAGACTCAAAACCAATCATCAAACAACACTAACCGAACAGTCATACCGATTACTACACCAAATGAAACCCAACAGAACACAAATCAGAATCAAGCATTGGTGATCCAGCAGGATGAATGGTTTGACTGGTCTGGGATGCAAATTGGTGTTGAGGAGATTACAACTGGTGGAAATGTGGCTTGTGTTGCCCGACAGGTTGAAACTGAGGAGTCAGTGATAGTTGATAAGAAGGAAGAAACTGAGGCTGAAGTTGATGAATTTGAGGTAGAAGTGGAAGTGGAAACTGAGCCTGTTGAGGTTAAAGCTGAGGAGCCAAGTCCTGGAGTGGTGATTGACATAGTTTCTGATGTTCCTGAGGAGTGTGAATCAGTTTATTCAGATTCAGACAGTGAATCAGATGCAGAAGCAAGTGTTACATCCTTGGATGATGATATTGATCAGTTGCTAGCAGAAGCAAATTTTCTGAAGATGAGGAAGTCGTGCATTGCTGATGATGCTTTCACCAGGATTGATTATTCCAAGTTTTTCACTGGAAAGGAAGCTCATTTTGCTTTGATGGCCATGACAGATCCTCCAAAACCTGTAAGTTCTGAGTGTAGCACTGATGTTACTAGTGATAAATATTGTGGTACTTGTGATAGATTGACAGATGAAAACAAAGAACTTCGCGTTCAACGTGATAGTGCTATCATCAACTGTCAATCTACTCGCAAAGAGTTGATTGCTTACAACAAGGTACTTGATGGTTATAAAAAGGACATTTCCGACCTTAAAAACACTCTTTCATTAAAACAACTTGCAATTAATAACTATATAAATGAAATTGAGAACACTAAGTTGGAAATGGCCGCCATTAAGTGCTTTGCTGAAAAAGTCAATAAGAAGTTGGAGAGTTATAAGCACATTGCTTATGTTGTAGACCACATCATTGATGATCAAACCACTAATTACAAGTCTGTGCCTTCTCCGGTGCTCTTTGAAAATCACAATTGTCATCAAGTGACACCGGAGAGCTCGGTAAAATCAGACTCATCATCGGAAAATGAATCTAATACCTCGAGTATTGGTGATCCACATTCCGATGTGAGGCCGATTTTAGGTTTGAATGATGAGGGTGTTACAGTTGAGAGCGTTGATTCAGACTCTGAGAGTGATGATTCTGGTTGTCACCAAAATGCTAATGCATGTGAAATTCCAAAAGAAAATCACATCATTACTAATGAACCAGTGTCACCATCTCAGCATGTGCATCCGATGGCAAATGCACATCGTGAGAAAAAGTCTGAAAAGAATGTGATTAAGAAAGAAATTGAGAAAAATGTTAATAATGAGCCTTGTGACAAACCAGTCAAGGTGTTTTATCGGATGGAAGGATCCGATAAGATCATCTCTAACGAGGAATTTCCAATTAAAAATGCTAACTATGCTAAAATTGATAAAATTTGGCAAGAAAGCACCATTTGGTTCCCAAAACATGAGAGAACAAATGAAATTCCACCTGCCATTTTAAAGAAATTATTTTTGGATGTTCCTCAAGAACCAAAGGTTCATGTCACAGAGTTCATTAAACCCAAAAACAAAGCAAACGGTTTTAATGAGCCTGCTTACTCAAAAGGGCCACTCCCTGAGAGTTTGAGGAATCAACAGTATAATGATCAATATCCTGTTCGATCATTTGCTCAACCGAATGCTCCAAATGTTTTTGAGGAATACCGTGCATGCTTTAAATGTGGGGAGAGAGGGCATTTACTTGCTCACTGCCCGTATGTAAGGCATAAAAGGCACGAAGTTGAAGTGAGGAATTCCATGAGGAAACCGATTGATCATTACATTCCACCACATAGACGTGTTGTTCCTCAACAACAACAATTTTACAATCAAAACAATTTTTATCAAACGAGGAACAATCGTCCAGTTCAGTATGATCGCAGAAATCGGATTGCTATGGAACATTCATGGAGAAAACCAGTGGTGAACACAACAAATGATAGGCAAAGGGTTCCACCAAAACCTATTGTCAAGTCAAATGTTGGACCTAAGTCTGTTAAGTCAGATAAGGTAACCAAGAAAGTTTCCTTTGCAAACAATGTTCAGAAACCGACTGAGAACCCAAAATCTCAGATTCGTATCTTGAAAAGAACTAAACAATCTTGGACACCAAATGGTTCTCCAGGTGCCTCAACTTCAAAGTCCAATGAGAAAAAGGAAAATGTTTTGAATAATCCTAAAAAGATTGATCCAAAACAAAGTGTTGATGAGAATGTTTCTTTGAACAATGATATTCCAAGACCCAAGACTCAGGCTTGGATCCCCCGAAAGAACTAACTGTTTTACTTGGTGTGTGCAGGGAGCTTCAGCTGGCCCTATTAGCAGTCTTTGGATTGTTGATAGTGGAGCTTCAGGCCACATGACAGGGGATCTTGCGTTGCTGTTCGACGTGAAGAATATTAATGGTGGATATGTTGCATTTGCTGGGAATAAAGGCGGATATATCACTATGGAAGGGAGCGTGAGTAATGGGATTGTGAGCTTTGAGAGGATTTCATATGTGAAGCAGATAGACTATAATCTGTTGAGCGTCAGTCAAATCTGTGATAAACAATTCACTGTTCATTTTGATGACAAATCCTGCTATATTCTCAAACCGGGTTTCAAAATTCCAAAGGAGTGGGTAATGTTGAAGGCACCTCGCGTCAACAATCTCTATATTCTTGATATGTCCAAGGCGATGACATCCCAGGGGCAAATAACATGTTTTCTATCCAAGGCGACCGAGAAGGAATCGATAATGTGGCACCGAAGAATGGGGCACATTCATCTGAGAAAAATGAATCATCTTGTGAAGAATGGACTTGTCGATGGAGTAAACGTGAAACATTTCCATCTGAATGACAAGTGTGTAAGTTGTAAGAAGGGGAAGCAACACAGACAGTCCCACAAAGTGAAGAAAGTTAACTCTGTTGAGATGCCACTTGAGCGATTGCACATGGATCTATTCGGACCGGTCAAGCGCAAAAGTCATCTTGGGGAGCTTTACTGTTTAGTTGTCACTGATGACTATTCACGTTTTTCATGGGTGATGTGTTTGCAGAATAAAAGTGACACCTTTAACAACTTGAAAGTTCTGTTCACTCGATTGGAGAATCTCTACAACTTGAAGATAAAGAGAATTCGGAGTGATAATGGGACGGAGTTCAAAAACGCCAAGATGGATGAACTTTGTGAAAGTAAAGGAATTCATCATGAATATTCGGCTCCATACACCCCACAACAGAACGGTGTTGCTGAACGCAAAAACAGGACTCTAATTGAAGCGGCTAGAACAATGCTCGCAGACTCGAATCTTCCAGTAATGTTCTGGAATGAGGCGATTTATGCAGCAAATTATACACTCAATCGGGTTTTAACGGTGAAGAAGTTTGGTAAAACTTCTTATGAACTGTTACACCGACGAAAGCCGAACTTAGAGTATCTAGAACCTTTTGGGGCACCATGAACGATGTTGAATCCAAGTGAGAAGTTTAGTCCGAAAGCTGAAGAGGGATACTTTGTTGGATATGCAACCCCACTCAAACGGGTATACAACAAGCGAACTCGTCAGGTGGAGGATTGGGCTAACGTGGAAGTTCAACGATATACACAAAATGTGCAAGGGATGGGTCCTGATTGGATGTTTGATTACAAAGATTTCTTTGAATCATTCAATCTAGATAGCTTGGTTGAAGAAGCTGTTATCAGATTACTTTACGAGTGTGAAAACGCGGCGACTTCACCGTTGGTGCGTCCGATCACCGTGAATCCCCTACCAGCTTCTAATGATACGAATGTTCCTGTACCAGAGGAAGAAGTGTTTCAAAAGGCTTCTACTTCATTAGATTCTTCAGAGTCTGAAGATGAACAATTTGAAGAAGTTATTCTTGAACATGCAGAAGAACCAGAGGCACCGCCAGTGAAGCCAACTCCAACTCCAGATGTTGCTTCATCGTCTAACACGGGTCATGATCTGGATGCTGTAGAGAACTTGACTATTCAGACGGGAGTTACTGTACCTGAACATCCGGAATCTCGGATTCATCGTATTCACCCGCTGGAGCAAGTTATCGGTGATCCTGGTAGCAGTGTGATGACCAGAG
Source organism: Ambrosia artemisiifolia (assembly GCA_032199755.1). Taxonomy (NCBI): domain Eukaryota; kingdom Viridiplantae; phylum Streptophyta; class Magnoliopsida; order Asterales; family Asteraceae; genus Ambrosia; species Ambrosia artemisiifolia. The sequence continues at coordinate 13,584,786 of CM063516.1, read as the reverse complement.
GGCAGCTGCAAAGTGTTAATTCGCCAGAGAGTTTTGGTGCTTTAGCTTTATATGCCAAAATACAAAAATCTGGTAGTCAAAATGATTGGTCGTTTGCGTGTTATGTGTCGCAGGTAGAGCCAAGGACATACAAGGACGCTTTGCTGGAGGACGCCTGGGTTGAAGCAATGCTGGAGGAGTTATTACAATTTCATAAATTGGGGGTTTGGACGCTCACTGATTTACCGCCTGGAAGAAAGAAGATTGGCACTAAATGGGTGTTTAAGTGCAAGAAGGATGATCGTGGTGTTATAGTTCGTAACCAAGCCAGATTGGTCGTGCAGGGATTCCATCAAATCGAAGGGATTGATTATAACGAAATCTATGCTCCTGTAGCACGCATTGAAGCTATTCGGATGTTTCTTGCGTTTGCTTCCTATAAGAAGTTCAAAGTTTATCAGATGGACGTCAAGAGCGCATTTCTGTACGGGAAAGTCAAAGAAGAGGTTTATGTCGGGCAGCCACCAGGCTTTGAGGACCCAATCCACCGGGATAAGGTCTATGTGCTGAACAAAGCTTTATATGGCTTGCACCAGGCTCCGAGACAGTGGTACGAAGAGCTAAGTACATACCTCATGGCAAAAGGATTTAAGCGCGGACTCGTCGATTGCACCCTATTCACGAAGAAATCAGGGGACGATTTGCTTCTGGTGCAGGTTTACGTTGATGATATAATATTTGGTTCAACTAACGAACTTTTATGCAGGGAGTTTGAAACTGTTATGCAGGAAAAGTTTGAGATGAGCGCAATGGGGGAGATGCAGTTTTTCCTAGGCTTGCAGGTGGACCAAAGACCCACGGGGATCTTCATTCACCAGACGAAATACGTATCCGAAGTCTTGAGCCGGTTCCAGATGGAGGATTCCAAGCCGATGGATACCCCGATTTAACCCAATCACGGGATTGGAGTGGACGCTAAGGGGGAGCTGACGGACCCATTTACATACAGAGCAATCATCGGATCTCTGATGTATTTGACGTCATCTTGGCCAGATATTATGTTTGCAACGTGTCTCTGTGCCCGCTATCAATCGAAGCCGAAACAAAGTCATCAGACGGCGGTCAAGCGTATCCTTAGATATCTGAAGGGTTGTCCCTCGAGAGGACTTTGGTACCCTAATGATGATGATTTAGATTTCATTGCTTTTAGTGATGCAGATTGGGGCGGTTGTGACAAGGATAGCAAATCTACTACAGCTGGTTGCCAGTTTTTAGGGAGCAGGTTAGTCACCTGGCAATGCAAGAAGCAGACTTCCGTGGCGCTGTCTACCTGTGAAGCCGAGTACATTGCAGCCTCGAGTTGCTGTTCGCAAGTGCTCTGGATCCAACAGCATATGGTGGATTACGGTTTGCAGTTTCTTAAAACCCCTATACACTGTGACAACGAAGCCGCTATCGCATTAACTAAAGATACCGGCAATCATTCTAAAGCGAAACATATCCGGATCAAATACCATTTTATCCGTGATTATTACGCTAAAGAATTGATAGATATGGTCAAAATCCATACTGACTACCAACGTGCAGATTTGTTTACTAAAGCTTTTGAAAGATCCCGCTTTGAATATCTTTTAAAAGTCAATAACATAAAGGAAAAACAGGACTAATCAGCACCTCAGTTTATCGCTTTTTAGTTTAAAATTTTCTTTAAAGTTTTTATTGTTTTTCAGAAAAATTAAAAACCCAAAAATATGTTCTTTATTTTAGGGGGAGTCATTTTATCAGAAAAACCAAAAACATTGAAAAATTCAAAAAGACCTAAAAATTAGAAAAACCTAAAATGATTTCCTGGTTAAAAAGAGGAAATGATAGTACATCAGTGGGGATCTGACACAGGCTAAAGATTTGAATAGTATAATGAGGCGTGTGTTGACTACGTGTGATATGCTGATAGGCTTCGTAGACTAGAAATTGCGTGCATTAGTGATACAAACATAACGAACTACGCGTTCGTGGCTGAACACCTCATGGGCATATGGTCTTAGTACCGTAATTTCGTTTGATAGGATTGCCAAAATCTGAGGTTTCGGGTCGTTATGTTATGGTTATCCGGGATATGCCACTAAGCAGGTTCGACCCTTCATTCATATTTTCTTCAAAATTTTTCTAAGATACCTGGACTTGTTGCTTTGTGTTTCTTTGACTTTGATTATTGTTCCCGAGTATTTGCTGATCATTTTACCCTATCATATACAGGTAATGGGATTGCAAACAGATCAGATTGTGATGATATTGATTACGAACCCTAGGGTTCCTAATCTGGAATGTCTGGACTGATTTTAATGATTATTCTTGTTAAGGATTCATTTATCATCAGTTTTAGGGGGAGATAAGATCAGGAATTAGGAAAATAACAATGTTTAGATGACAAATTGATTGTTTGAACCGTATAAACCCTAATTCCTCTTTAAAACAGATGATAATTGAATTATTGATAAAATTGATGGTACACGAGTGTTAATCGGCCATGTTAGGTTACATATCAATCAAAATCTGGGTCAAATTACAACTTTGGCAAATTTTTAAAATTTTGGGATGAACATTTTCACATTCGACCACGAAAAACGGGCGAATGTAGAATGATCAGGGCGAATATAGATAATATTGGGCGAATGTAACTTTTAAGAATAAGTTTTTTACATTCGTACCAAATTGTGTACATTCGTACTTTAAATTTCACTTTCGACCTAATAAAATGGGGCGAATGTGGAAAATGAAAAACTTAAAATTTTCAATTTTTGTCGTTTTTGTATTTTGACATGTTTTCTGATTTTGATGTGCAGATGGCTGAGCAACCCGAACACGTTGAAGCACCAGTGGAAAATGTTGTACCAGATCCTGTTCAGGAAGCTGAAGCAGCAGCTATTCCACGTGGTTGGCCGTTCGAACCGTCACACAATTGCTGTGCTTTTGTCGGAGATATTGAGAAAAACACTGAGTTTGCTGGAATTGTGGAGTTTCTAAAGCGAAGCCGAGTTATTCATGCTTTAGCTACACCAACAATCATTTACAAAGACATAGTGGAGGATTTTTACAAGAATGCTAAGTATGATTTTTGGGAAAATCAAACTATCATCAAGAGCAAGATTCAGGGGATGGAGATGTTCTTGACAGAATCAGACATCAGGGAAGCACTGCAGATAAAGTTTGAAGTTAGTGATGATCCCAGAGAGTTTTCTTGGACCGAACAGAAAGCTTGCTTTTTGAGGATGAAGTACAAGGGTCCAATTACTGATGGATCAATGCATAAAGGGAAATTGAGTGTGCAGTTCAAGTATCTTGAACATGTTATTATTCATGTATTCGGTTGTGTGAGCGGTGGATATGATGTGATGAGGAGAAGTTTTAGTTCATTAATGGTTGCGTTAACTCTTAACAAACCATTCAATGTATCCGGGATGATTTTAGATCACATGCTCGAGATGTTAAGGGTTTGAAGAAGAAACAGTTTATGCTATATCCGAGGTTTCTCATGATGATCTTTGACCATAAGTATCCTGATTTCAATAAGGATCCAACTATGATCCTAGGTCAAGATCACATGAATATTCGTACACTTGTGAGGATGAAAGGGTATAAGGGTGTGCCAGATGAGGAAAAGCCACCTCACAGGAGACTATTTGGAGCTTTGGCTAGTCAGGGTTACACTGATCCTGGCAAGAACAAAGCAACACATGCTGAAAGTGACTCAGATAATGATGATCCCTTGGTGTATGCTGATGCAAACACTAAGAGGAAGAGGCAGGTAGTCAATGCTGGAGCCAAAGGGAAGGGCAAGGCAAAGACTGATCAGGGAAGTTCGAAGCAACAGGTCACTAGGAAGAAAACAACAGCAAAGAAGGGAACTAGTTTAGTTGATGAAGAATCAGTTGATTCAGAGGAGACTGAAGTTGATGAGCAGTGGGATTCTGATGAAGAAAGAGTTAAGACCACCAAACGTAAGGCCACTATGGTTGGTGAGTCTGAATCTTTAAACAAGACGATTGAAGAGGTTTCACAGAAGAAGACTGTAGATGTTGATACAGGTCTAAGTATAAATTTGGATGAGCTGGAAACAGGTGAGACTGTGGTAGTCAATATGCCAAAACCGAAGCATAAGTCGATGGCAAAGAAGTCTAGCACCAAGCAGTTGAGAGAGAAGGAAATTGCTCAGTTGCTCAAAGGGAAAAAGATACCTGATGCAGGTACATCATCGAAGCTATCTTCACCGGTTGCTAAGAAACAGAAAAGGAGTAAAGAGGCTGAAGCATTACCAGTTGATGAGTTTAATGTTGCACTGGATAATGTTTTAGATATGTTTAAGAATCCTCAGAAACAGAAGGCAAAAGAAGCTGAGCCATCCAAATCGAAGAAAGTTACTGTTTCTGACGATGTGATGAAGCAGGTTAACAAACGAATGGATGAAATGATGAAGATGATAGTAGCTCAGCAGGCAGAGATTGCCAAGTTTAAGCAGAATGAAGAAAAGATGCTACAGATTGTGGTTGCTTCAAAGAATAACCAAGATGAGATCGAGCAGAAAGTGAAGAAACTTGAAGCAGATAATAAAGATCTTGAGGTTAAGTGTAGCAGGAATCGGAGTATGATTAAAGTGATTAAGGCTGACAACAAAGAACTTAAGGCTGAAAACAAACGTCTTAGTGATTTGTTGGACAATTTATACAATGAAGCACCAAAGTTGAAAGAAGGTGAGGAAGATAAAGAAAAGGAGGAGGAACAGGTAGATTATGAGCCTTCAGATGATGAAGAAGAAAAGGATGATGAGGAGGATGATGATTCTGAGAAGAGTGATGATGATGAAAGCAAGAAAATTGATAAAGATGATGATGATGATGATGCGGAGGGATCAGGTAGTAAGAATGATGATGATAGTGATGGAAGTGATGATGATGACGTGGGAGATGATTCGAGTAAGTTTACATTTGAAAAGAGAACACCACAGAAGGATGCTGGAGAGTCTAGCTCAAAGAAAAAGAAAGGTGGGAATGCTGACTCAGATGAAAGCATCTTCTGGAATGAAAAGGTGAGATCTCTGAATGATGAAGCGAAGAAGGTGTACAGAGATATGCTCGAGAAGAGAGAATGGACCATTGAGTTCACGGGCAAATTTGCTAAAATATTTCAAACTGATGATATGAGGTATGAGCTCGAGTACAATGATCCAGACTTAGAAGATGGTGAAGTACCTGCTGCTGTTGCCAAAGAAATTCTGGATGGTCTTGCACAGCGAGTAGGGAAATCATTGGAGGAGATTATGATGGATGAGTCGATTCCAGATATTCCTGAAAAGGATATTGGAAATCACTCTGATGATAAACAGACTCCTGAAATGGATGAAGTGGAGATTGAGGATATTACTCACGAGGAATATCCACAATATTTTAGACAGAATAATGAAGATGTAGTTTTCCCAAACTTCACTGAGTTACCAAACGTATCGGCTAAAAGAAAAGCTAAGAAGAGAAGTGAGGAGTTTGTTGAAACAGTGTTTGGTACTGATAAGCAACAATCTTCAAGTCAGAATGATGAATTGAAGACATATCTACAGAAGTTGAAGGAAATGGATGACAAACGACCAAAGCCTGAAGCTCAAGGTAGTTTCTACAGATATCACAACGAGAAGTTCAAAGGCAGAGCTCTCGGTTGGAAGTATCTGGGAAGACTTAAATGCTTGGCTGTCAAATGGGAATCAGGAATCTTGTATTTCTACAGATTCATTGATTTATTAACTCTACCGTACTGGGCGGTCAGAGACATTTGCAGATTCCCTATGACTGGAGCTTCAGTGAACAATACTCCTGTTGGTTGGTGTGCTGATAAGTTGGTTTGGGAGAGCAGGACGAAATGGAATAGGTTTAAGCCTCAATATCCAAGAAGAAAAGTTCATAGGGATATTGATCCTAAGACTGGAAGAAAGAGGGTGACTTTGATTTATAAAGCACCTGAAGTGATGAAGAAGATACCTTTGATGCCTTTGCCACAACATTTCAGTGCTGATTTTATTTTCTGGTATTACAATTGGAGGAAGGCAGAAGCGGTGATAGTACTGAGAGATGGAAAGGACAAATACAAGCATGTTCATGTATTTGATCCTATGTGGTTGATAAACTGTACGTTTGAAGACATCATCATGCTTTTCTACAATCCAATTCATTACGATCCCAATGATGCAGATCAGGCTAAGAAGTATACACAAGTTGTCGGAGTTTGCTTTGCTTATGATATAAACTCCGGGAGCAACTTGGATGCTAAACTTGGAAAGAAGGTGAAGATGGCCGATGTGCCTAAGCCGGTGAAACGAAAGTTGGAGCCTGAAATGACTAAAGAGCAGAAGAAGCAGCTGAGAATCTATCTGATGAACAAAGTCATGGATGAAGATCGAAAACAATCCAATCAATAGTCGAGGGGGAGTTTGTAGATGCACGAAGTGCGACTTGTGATTGGATTAGCTTGTTTAACATATGTTAGATTGATTCCTGATGGGCCGAATGTAGATAAACTGGGCGAAGGTGAGAAGGTTTTGGGCGAAGGTGAATACAGCTGAACAAGACAAACACATTCGTACCTTGTAGTGGGCGAATGTGGACATAGTCCACATTCGCACCATGTAAAGGGGCGAATGTGCAGATATTATATATAGATTTTGTGTGTTTTCAAGTTAGAGAGAGTTTTAGTTTGTGTGTGTTTTGAGGTCAGGTTCAAGTTAAGTTTGTAAAAGTGTGTGAGTTGATTAGATTGACTAGGTGATCAATTATAACAAGTTTTTATCAAAGTTAATCTATGAAAAAGCCTTTGAAATGATGTTTTCTGTGTTTTGATCCGAGTATTATCATTTTGTTCATATCTAGGGTTTCCGCACCTAGATTTGTGACTTGTATGATCATATTTTTCTGTTCTAGCTAAATTCTTTCAACTACAATTTTTAATGTAATATGTGGTTGTGATTGGTTGTGAATGAATGGGGGATGAGGATTCTATTGTGAATGCTCTAAGTTATTAATTTATTGTAACCCCCCATAAATTAGTTACATAAATAAAACTCATAATTTATGTTTAAAATATATTTCTTCAAAGCAAACTTAACTACAGTGAAGGATAATTTTCGATATATGTAAGATGTAAGTATGATCAATTTCTATATGTGTAGGGTTAATATATGATAATCTCGATGTATGTAGGATAACGTATGATAGATTCGATATATGTAGGAAGAATTTTGATATGTGTAGGAATTTTTTTGATAATGTGTAGGATAAAATGTTAATGACTAATTAATTAGGGAGATAATAATTAATGTAACATGAGTTAAAGTATTTAATTTTAACATTATGTCATTTGTTCTTTTTGTTCTCATAATAATCTTCTTCTCATTTGATCCTCCCCCTATATATATATATACTAGTAGTGTGCCCGCGCGATGCGGCGGGAAACACAACTACTTTTACGGGTATGTATGATTCGGTTCAATTCGGTTATTAGCCTCAACAAAAACAAAGTCAATGGTTAAATAATCTTATTAACCAATCGGTTAATTGGTTCGGTTTATCTAATTAGAGTGTCGTTTTTCAGTCCGGTTAAGTTAATTTTGTTAATAACCAAAACTAAACTTTGGTCAAAGTATAAGTCTACTAAAGCAGGGGCTTAGTGCCCTATCTTTTTTGGGCCCCACTATATTTAGCTCGTTCCAAAAAGAGGCAACACGGTTAGGTTAAAAATAAAAGCGGGAAAGTGAGGAATGGAAATCGAATCGAATCGTGTAGTAACGGTGAAAGGTCGTACACCTAAATCGTAAAATCACGATGAAGCTAGGGCTGAGATAAACCTGAAAGATAAGGCGTAGGGTAGGGAGTGTGCTATAATCGTAGACATTTATAACAAAATGGGTGCTGTTGTATACTATAGTGGTAGCTTCTCGTGTTAGCAAAAAGTGTCATCCATAGGTGATCAAGACCCCCATATATAGAAGTGAGATATGCCAACATCACTAAACCCTAATCTGGTGGGCTGAGACCCGATTAGGTTCTCCCTACCCTAATGAGAGTTAATAATCATAATTAGGAAATAAATACTTAAATATGAAAATGGAATCAATACCGCCTTAACTGCCAAATGTATTCCTGGAAAGGACACGTGTCGTTTGTTGATTGGCCACGTGTCCTAAGCTTAAGTCTAATCATGTGGAAAGGTAGTTGGTGGAGATATCTGATGACGTGACATGCAAACTATCATTGGCAAACGTGTACATGCGTCCCCTGTTGCACGTGTGACTTTCTGGCTTCGCACGTACGATACCCTACGCGCCCTGCCATTAGGTTGTAGAGGCACAAGGCCTGTGTTACGTTTCCGGATGTCTGTGCCTAGGGCTTCCTGGCACGGGACATCCTTAGAAACGTGTGATTATGCTCTCCCAAGTGGTCACTTTTGGGACTCGCATTGTACGGGTTAGGCCAATCCATGTGAGGATTTGATACCCAATCCCTTCAATGATATGATTTTCTTACTGTGGTATCTGTTATGCTAAAAGAGCCTCAAATTTAAAATTCGTTTTAGGCCACTAAAATGGTCGAGTCGGCCCTGGTAAATAACATAATACATCAATTTTTTAAAATTAAAAAAATATTAGCATTACTATACTCAAACTAAAGAGAATAAAATTCTCGTTTTTATGATAATTTTTTTAGAAAAAAATTAACGTATGAAAAAATTATGGCCGTTTAAAAATCGTGGGAGTAGTTTCCTTAAAACAAGGGAAAACATGTAACTATTATTTTTCGCCTAATTCAGTTCGTTTTCGTTCCAATTATTATTTAAACCTATCATATCATTTTTTATATAAAAAACTACACCAATACTATACTCAAATCAAAAAGAATAAAATGTTCGTTTATATGGTGCAAGAATATTAGGAAAACATTTACACACGAAAAAGTTATGGACGTTTAAAAATCATGAGGGTAGTTGGTTAAATTAAGGGTGTAAAAGTGTAATTACTATTTAAATAAACAAAAGTTGAGTAAAGATGAAAGGGCATATGTGTAAGTATTTTTTAAAAGACATGCTTGCCGTAAAAAAGTAGTTAATATCTGCATTGTGTTTTGCGGTTATGTGTTAATGATAAAAGGTATTAAATTAAATTTGTCTTAAAAAAATATACTTCTAAAACTTGAATTTTAAGAGATTATTAGGAAATGTATTATAATAAAGTTTGGATGATTTCAGTTCGTTTTTGTTTTTTTTTCTTTATTTTCATTTCCGTTATTGCTTAACCCTAACATATAATTTTTTAAAAATTAAAAAACTATAGCAATACTATACTCAAATTAAAGAGAATAAAATGATCTTTTATACGGTGTAATAATATTAAGAAAATATTATCGTCTGAAAAAGTTATGAACGTTTAAAAATCGTGGGGGTAGTTGGTTAAAATAAAGGTGCAAAAGTGCAAATAATATCTAAATAAACATAAATTGAGTAAAGTTGATGGGGGCAAATATATAAAGTATTGTATAAAATTATAGTAGAGTATAGATAGATAAGGGAGGGAAATTGTAACTAATAAGGGGTATATGTGTAAGTTATGTTTGAAAAGACATAAATGCCCTTAAAAAGTAGTTATTACATGCATTATGAGTTGTACTTTAAGCATTTATAATTGTATTACTTAAAAATTAAGAGGTCCTTGTGAAATGCTTTATAAGATAGTATAGATATATATATATGTTGTATGTAATAGTAGGCTCAAAAGCATATATACTATCTTATCATGATTAGTGACTTGCCTAAACATGATTAATGGAATACCTAAGCACACTGTATTTTTTTTCCTTCATGAACAAAAACCCACTAAAAAGGTTATTTTTTTTCGTTTGTTGTATGGCACTATGATGCTCATTGGAAAGATAATAAAACGCTCATTAATTTGGCATTATGTGAGGGCCTTCACACTCTTTGATTCCCCTCTAAAAGTTTTTTTAATTAAATTTTAAATAAAGATAACTATTAATTAATTTTTTTATTATATTTTAAATAAAGTAACTACTAATTATTATTTTAAAATTTCAAATATGTTAATTAATATTTTTTTTCTTTTTCTTTTCCTTATTTTCCCCCCACATTTTTTAAATGTTAGTAAACTATTAATTATTATTTTAAAATTTCAAATATGTTAATTAATATTTTTATTGTTAGGATCTGAGTTTCTTTGTTTTGATTGTTTAGACAAATATGAAATAAGTGAAGTGAGATATAAATGGAAAGTGCAGCGGAAAGATAAACTATAAATCAAAACAGGAGAATAATTGTTTTTAATTGAATGCTTTCATTAAGTTGAAAGATTATAATCGTACGATAAACTCCCCCTCAGCCTGATCACTCAGAGAATGTTTGTCTTAAGAGAATGACGAGTGATGAATAGAACAGTACATTCACTGTTCTATTTATAGACTAAACTAAACCTCTGATGATCACTGCTGACGTCACCTAAGACAGCGACCTCTAACTGACTAACAACATTTAACATCTGCTAACTATAACTACTGTTACATTGAAAACTCTATTAATACAAAACACTGTAAAGGAAAGCTCTGATGGTCTCTATCATCTGTTGAACCAAAGTGTTGTTGGTTCAACAGACCTTTGTTCTTCAGTACTTGATCAGCAGTTGTTTCTTCATTAGACCTTTGTCCATCAGTCGTTTGTTCAGCAGACCTTTCAGCAGCAGCAGTTGTCTTTATCAGTTGTTTGGTGTAGCAGTTGTTAGGGTCAACAGTCTTTTGGGGAAAGCTTCTTGTAATAACTGTTTTATTCAAAGGATCAAAAGATAGAATATTTTGGCTTTCTAATCATCTGTTCTTCTCCAGGTCAGCAGACCCAACAATCTCCCCCTAGAGCAAATGATGCCAAAACTTAGCTTTATTCTTGATCTTTATTCCTCATCAGACTTTCTCTTATCTGACCTTTGAGTTGTAATTCAAAGCTCAAAGAGAAGAGGTCTTCAGCATCTCTTTCCAGCTCTAGATTCAGCAGTGTTTGAAGATCTTCAGCACACAGGCCATGTGCATCATCCATACTGAGCTTCTGAATTATTCCATCTGATCTGAGCAATGTCAATTCATGGGTATCTTTGTTTGACTTCCATTTTAAAATTTTAGAATCAGAGGAATGGCTGGGATGCATCTTTATTTTTGATGAGTTTGGAGATGGAGGTCTTCCTATGAGTTCTCTGAGTCTCTCTGTGGTTGGATCAGAGAAATAGCGAATTTGGTTTAATAGACCTTCTTTTACAAATGTATCAGCAAACTGTTTCTGTTCTTCTTCTGTCATCTCTTTCTGCTTTTTGAACTGTCTTCGTGCAGCAATAGATAGATCAGAAGTGTCCAGTAGGCTGTCAAGAGTAAAGGCCTGTAGAGGTCTCTTGGGCTCATCATCATAGATAGGTTTTCTTGGTAAGGTAGGGTCTGTCTTTCTATTCTCTTCCAGCTTCTTGTAGGTTTCAATCAATCTGATTTTAGACCATCTTGCCACAGACCTCATTTCTCCATACTGAGCAGCTACTATCTCTTGTCTCATCCTTTTAAACTTGAGAGCTCTAGCTGGATCTCTCCCTTTGCTGAAATCAGGGGCAGAGACCTTTGATGGAGGATTCTTGGCCATGTCTTCAATCCTGATCAATTCTTCTCTAAGTGCATGGGTGGTCCAGCCTGCAAACTGTTTCTTGTTTGCTTTGTAAGGCATGGTGGCCAAGATCTGTTCTAGAAGAGAATCCCTAACCTCTTTTTCCATATCTTTGCTGAGAGGCATGGAGGACATGGAGTTGCTCAGGGTCTTAGCAAAATCTTCAATCCTTCTCAATTTGCTAAGCTCTGCTGAATGGATGCCCTGAGCACTCCTGTCATCCTTCCCTTTGCACTTCTCTTTTATGATGGCATCTGCCTGTTCACTCTTGTACTTCAGATATGTATCAATGTTGAGAGGAACAGGAAAATCTTTAAGAGAAGGGAAGGATCTCTATGATGGCTGATCAGTATTATAGAAGGATTGAAGTTCCCCCTTGAGTAAATCAAGTTCAAGAGGATACTTCTCAGCCAATGGTGTGATGGTTGGTGGTGGTCTATGTGATCTGAACTGTGAGGTGTGAGGTGAGTATGATGAGAGTGGAATGGCTTGAACAGGTGTAGATTGTGTGAATGGGGTGTTAGGTGGTGTGGTGTGAATGTTTTCATCTTGTACAACAAAGGTAGATTTCCTTTTTCTGCTGTACAAGATCTTTGGTGAAGGTGAAGATGTAGCAGTGGTTGGGTTAACCTCTGTTGGTCCTTTTGTAGAATCAACAGGTGTTTGGGGTTTTGGTTGTGTTGTGGTTGGTTTGGTTGTTGATTTGGTAGTTGATTGTGTAGTGATTGGTTTGGTTGGAACAGATGTTTTGGTGGTAGTGGTTTTGGTTTCAGTGGTTTTGGTAGCAGTGGTTGTGGTAACAGGGGTTTCAGCATCAGTGGTTTCAGAAGATAGTTTAGATGGTGGTTTCCTTGTATGTTTTGCTGAGATTTTCTTTCTTTTTGAGGAACTCACATCTTCTACTTCTTGTTGTTGTTCCTTCTTTAGCTGAATTAACCTCTCTGCTTTAACTTCCAGAGTGTCAGCCCTTTTAAGCTTGTCTTCAGCAGCCTTATCAGCCTTTTCATTGGCAGAGGTATCAACTTCCTTTCCTTTGCTGGTTTTGGCTGGTTCAGTAGCAGCAGAGGTTTGAGCACTTGGTTGTTGTTGTTTTTGTGGTGATGATTTGGTAGACTCTGGTTTGTCAGCAGTTGGTTTACCCTTTTGAGAGGGTGGAGCACCAAATGGATTCAGTTTTGGCAACCTATCTCTGCCACTCTCCCCCTTTTTGGCATCATCAGCTGTGAATTCATCATCATCTTCATCTCTGAGGATTGTGGTAGGGGCAGAGCCAGTAGTCTTCAGCAAATGGTCTTTGATCACCTTGATATCAGCCTTGGTGTCATTAAACCTAGCATCCACCATGTTTCTGATCAAGGTCATGTAATTCTCTTGTGTCTGATCTGCTAATTTTCTGTGAGCTATGATGATGGGGGAAACAGCTTTCCATAGCTCATTAGCAATATCAGAGGTGGATGGTTGACTCTTGGTAAAGTTTGCCAATGTTTCCAATATTGACTTGACATCTGTTTTGATGTTAGCAACAGAGGTTTCAATGGTTTGCACTCTATTCGTCAATTCTTGGAGTTTTAATCCATCACCTAAGTTAATAGGATCATCTGAATTCCCACCAGTGGTAGTTTTATCTGGTTCAGTCCTAGGAGGTGAGTCCATGGAATGAGAACCAGATGCCCCATGGTCTTGGTTTTGGGGACTTCCAACTGATTTTGGGGACACAATTGTGGCCTCATCAGTTGTTGCCTTCAAGGAAGTCTTAGCTATGTAACCACTGTCCTGTTGTGAGACAATGGTCTCTACACCAGTAGTGGCTGCTTCACTTGAAAAATCACCAAGAGTTACATTTAACTCTGGGAGTGTAACCTCCTCATCTGTTTGTGGGTTGACAGATTGATTTTTCTCAGGCCCAGTCACTTGTGGAGGTATACTCTCTGTGACAGGTGAAGGAGAGGAACTGGGATTATCCTGAGTTTTATCAATTGCCTCAAACAGAGGTTGCATGGTTTGTGGGACATGTGGTGGTGATGTTGGAGGAGTAAGAAGAGAGTTAGCCCTGGGAGATGGACTTGTAAACATATGTTCAAGTGACTCATATGCTTCAGTATGTGGTTCCCTTTGGCTTACAACAAGATCCTTTTGTGAGGATTCTTGAGGAGTTTGTTTGGGTTGAGATATCTCCATCTGTTGTGAGGAAGTAACAACAGTGGTTTCAGGTTGCTTTGGTGATGCAACAGGGTTAGCTTCTGGTATCTCATCTTCCAGAAGTCACTTTTTAGGTGTGGAGGTGGTTTTTGAAGATGGACGTTTTCTTTTGGTGGCTGGTGTGGGTTTCACAGCACTGGATGAAGTGCCATGATCACCAGGAGCAGTAGGCTCAACAACAGAGGTTTGAACAACAGTTGTTGTCTTTGACCTCTTTGTTTGTGTTTTTGAAACTTTTGACACTTTTGACACTTTTTCTTGGGTTGAAGAACCCAGCATTCTTGTGAAAGTTTCATCAGTTAAACTTTTCATTTTAAAAGACTCTCACTTTTGAAAATCATTTTCTGGTAAAACCTTTTGAAGGATTACACTTAAAATTCTTGGGTAGCTTTTGGATGGGTTCTTAGATATCTCAGCCTTAAGTTGAGGAGAATGATCAGTGGTTTGAACTAGCTTTTGGACTAGGTTCAACAGCTGTAGTTGACCATTTGCCAGTGCTTGGATGCCAACACTTGGTCCAACAGATGTTTGATCACTTCCTGTCAGATGTTGAAAACCATGAGGATGTCTGTTCACTTTTGGTTTAGAAGGCCTTTTGGGCTCTTCATAAACATATGGCAGACGATGACAAGTTGGTTGTCCATATCCTCTTGATAGTCTGGTAGCTGGTGGAACATCTGTTACCTGAACATCTCTGGGAGCAGAGTTTTTATTCAGACCTTTGGTAACAGCTGTTTGGACTGGTTCAAAAGTCTGTTTGGGTTTTCCTTTTGGAGTACTCACCACTTGACTTTCAAGAGTTTTAGCCTTGTACTCTTTTATCTTTTCATCAAAATTTTTGAGATACAGGCACTCTTTTGTTTTGTGATTCTTTTTCTTACAGATTGAACATTCATTGGTTTTAGAATCATTTAAACTTGTTGCTTTGTTGATGTCATATGCTTTTAGAAGAAAACAGTTTTTGGTGACATGATTCTTCTTTTCACAAAAATCACAAAACAAGTTATCTTTGGCTTTCCCTTTTCCTTTCATCTTTTCAACAGATGTTTGATCATCTGTTGGAAGATCTCTCAAAGGGATAACTTTGGCCTGTGGTGCCTTTTTACCATCAGGGGTTTTGAAGGTCATTGGTTGAAATTTTTCAAGGACATCACACTCATCTGACCATGATGGTTTGAATTGATATTTTTCAATTTCATCAAATGAGGGTGTACCTTCCAACTTCTCAATAATGATTTTCTTGCCATTGGGTTCAGTAACCTTGATTTCTTGACCTTTTGAATTGGTTGGGATGATTTCAACCAACTGTGGTTCCTTTTTGTCAGTGGTTTGTGAACTCTGAGCAGTGGTTTCTTGAAAACCAAAGCCAAATTTCACATGACTTTTAGATTGTTGGTTGACAATCATCTCAAAACCTTTTGATGATTCCACCCATTTCTAACATTCAACTTGGGTGGACTCAAGCTCCTTTTTACAACTATGATATTTTGTTATCATAGTCTGAAGCTGGTCTTTGGTTATGCTTGCTTCATGTTTTAAACTGCTGATTTCATATTCTTTTTCAGTTATTTTTTATTTTAACTCTTTAGTGAGTTTTTCAAACTGAATTTCATCTTCCAAAATTTTCTTTCTAAAGTTTTCATTCACCTCTTTTATCTTAGCAAATGCTACAATACATTTGTCTGAGCACAAGTCATTTAAGATTTGAGGAGATACCTTAGCAGCAGCCATCAAGGCACAGTTACACTGGCAATCACAATCATCACTACCCCAGGGGTCTGAGAGATTCACAACCTCTACTTCAGATTCTTCAGCCGAAACAACTTCATCAACAACACCATTAGTCACATTTTCAGACATAGATACCACTCCCTCAGAATCAGTCTCTTCAACAATTGTTTCTAGTGCCATAAAGCAAAAATTATTTTCAGAATTGGCAACTAAAGCAATGTTATCATCTGTTATCTCATCTGGTAGACTACTCCAATCAACAAAGCCTTGAGTGAAGAAACTCTGTTGACCTTGCTGACTGGTCTCTGCAGGAGCAGAGGGTAGAGCAGCAGTCATTGGCACTTGTGCCTGAGTAACAGGTGTTTGGACATAGTGATACTGAGGAACAGTGGTTTAAACATAGTGCACAGGAACAGTGGTTTGGGTCTGTGCAAAGTGAGCAGTGTTTTGCACATTTGGTACAGGGATGTTTTGATAAGTGTTGGTCTGAGGCCTTTGGTTTGGATAGGTGATCATAGGGGTACCATTTTGACTCCTACATTCCCTAGCAAAGTGACCCATTCTATGACACTTGTAACACTTGATCTTTGATTTATCCAACCCCACCTTTGACCCACCATGTAAACCTGGGTACCTCCTGCCAGTTTTCTTATAGAAGTTATTGGTTATAATACTGAGCAGGGCAACCTGATGCAAGATGTCCATTTCTTCTAAGTCCAAGGGATCAATATATTGAAGGTCATTGTACACAAAAGATGAATTATCAGAAACTTGGATATCACCACTTGCTGCAAAAGCATAGTTGGGTGATGAGTAAGAATCATTGTTAAAATCAGTGGTTATATCAATGTAATGATCATAACCCTGATCCTTACTACTTCTAGAACCCTCCTCTTGACCCAAAAGTGTTGTATTCCCAAATACATAGTCATCAGACACTTTTCCAGAGTCCTGGAGCTTCTTTTTCTGGTTAAGCTCCCTCTCATAAGTCAGGAGCTTACCATGAAGCTGGGTCAGGGTCAGGTCTTTAAATCCGATAGAGTTTCTCATGACTATAGCTATAGTGTCCCATTTGTCCTGAAGTGATCTAAGAAACCTATGATTCAAGGTTGAATTAGGAAAAGTTAGACCAACCAGTTTTAGTTCAATAATCAGACAATTAAACCTTTCAAACTGTTGTGTTAACGACTCTCCCTTTATGTCACTAAACGTTTCATATTGTTGGTTAAGTATTTCACGGTTGTTTTCAATCACATCTTCAGTTCGCCCGAACTGCTCTTTAAGAGCATCCCACAATTCTTTAGCACTATTGCAGTGCAAGAGTCCGGCATAGATATCATTCGGTAGTGCCATGGCTACTATGCTAAAAGCCTTAACATCTAACTCGATTTTTTGAAAATCTTGCTCTGAGTAGTTCTCAACACTCTTTGGTACTTGGATCTTTGGATCCTCGGCACTCGGTACCATTGGAACATGTGGTCCAAATACTACCGATTTCCAGCACCCTGTGTTCTGTTGTGCTAACACATGAGCCACCCGACGCTGCCAGATGTTGTACTCTGACCTGACAAGCATCGGAGGCTTGTTGCTAGTGCCAGTGTTGTGTGGATCTTGATTAAGTGAAGTCATTCTCTGATTTTTCGAAAACAAAATCTGTTTACTAACGGTTGAAACGAAAATAAACTATTACTCTGTTTTCAATCTGACAAACAAACGATATCAATAATTCTGAGCTGATCTGTTTATATTAAATTGATTTGTTAGATCGAATTTAATTGACCAAGCTCTGATACCAATTGTTAGGATCTGAGTTTCTTTGTTTTGATTGTTTAGACAAATATGAAATAAGTGAAGTGAGATATAAATGGAAAGTGCAGCGGAAAGATAAACTATAAATCAAAACAGGAGAATAATTGTTTTTAATCGAATGCTTTCATTAAGTTGAAAGATTACAATCGTACAATAAACTCCCCCTCAGCCTGATCACTCAGAGAATGTTTGTCTTAAGAGAATGACGAGTGATGAATAGAACAGTACATTCACTGTTCTATTTATAGACTAAACTAAACCTCTGATGATCACTGCTGACGTCACCTAAGACAGCGACCTCTAACTAACAACATTTAACATCTGCTAACTATAACTACTGTTACATTGAAAACTCTGTTAATACAAAACACTGTAAAGGAAAGCTCAGATGGTCTCTATCATCTGTTGAACCAAAGTGCTGTTGGTTCAACAGACCTTTGTTCTTCAGTACTTGATCAGCAGTTGTTTCTTCATCAGACCTTTGTCTATCAGTCGTTTGTTCAGCAGACCTTTCAGCAGCAGCAGTTGTCTTTATCAGTTGTTTGGTGTAGCAGTTGTTAGGGTCAACAGTCTTTTGGGGAAAGCTTCTTGTAATAACTGTTTTATTCAAAGGATCAAAAGATAGAATATTTTGGCTTTCTAATCATCTGTTCTTCTCCAGGTCAGCAGACCCAACATTTATCTTTATTTTTTCCTTCTTTTTCTACATATTTTTTAAGTGTTATTTAGAATGTCTTGAGAAAGTAATAAAGTTGTACAGAGACTTCATTAAAGAAAGATATGCACACGTAGATTTAGAAGTAGGTTTTATGAGTTATCGAGTGTTGATCATTATAATAAACATTTATGAAAAATCGACCTATTTCTTTTACGGTATAGTTAATTACCAAAACCGTCCATGTGGTTTGGGCCAACATGCCAGCCTAGCCCAAAGTTTTAAAAATTACTTGAACAGTCCTTGACTATTGACGAAATAGGCCAAAACAGTCCATTTCATTAACGGGGTTAAGTCAGTGTCGTTAAGTCACGGGTAAAATCGTCAACTCACCTATAAATTTTAACCAGACGTTTGTGATCTTCTTTATGAACCTGATAATTCCCCCAATTCACTATAAACCCAAAATTTCAAATTAAAACCTTTCATTTGAAGACACAATTGAAGACCCAACAGCTCCTTCCCCTCAATCTTCATAGCAGGTCGTCTTCTGCAATTAATCTTCTTTTTCTTCTAATTTACAGGTTTAGGTATGTATTGCTTCAATTAATGTAATTATTTAGGGTTTAGGTATGTATGTATGTGTTGATTTACAACGTAACTAGGGTGTAGGTATGTTTGCATGTATTGATTTAGGGTTTAGGTATGTATATACTGATTTACATCGTAATTAACTTTGTATGCCCTAATAATGATGAAAATCTTATGCACTGATAATGTTGCAGGTGCAAACATCCAATTCTTATGATGACTGATAAAGCTTCCAGTTCCAGTTCTGATGTTGATGCCTCTGAGAGTTTGATTAATTATGATCAAATTGGAGATCCACCTTTTTATCTTGGTCAACTTTTTAGATGTAAATATGATATCAAGACAGTTGTTAAAAACCATGTTGTGTTTAACATGAGGTAATCACTGATTGACAGGAATGACAATGTCACCTTTCGTGTGGTGTGTAAGGGTATCAGTCCCCAAATGGGTAGATGTAACTGGGTTTTGAACATTGAAAACAACAAATCTCAAGGTGCATGGATTGTGAAATCCTTAAACATGGACCACAAATGTCTTCTAATGAGGGATATTAGGTTATGGTATGGTCAGTGGAAGAAGAGCAGGAGAACTTGCAACAAGAAGAGGAAGAAAGATAGTGGAACACATGTTTCTAGTTAGTAGGTTATGTTAATGGTTTGTTGTAGTTTATGTATTTATGGAATGACAATGTCACCTTTATATACTCTTTTGTTAGAATCTTTTGTATTTGGATATGTTGACTTTTGGATGTTATGGATATGTTGTGTGCATATGCACTTTTGTATGTTGTCTTATGTTGGTAGTAGATTTGTGCAGCAGATTTGTGCATATTACCATGTTGTATACTATCTACCATTTGTGCAGGTCCAGCCCATAAATGCAAGTCAACTGTTGCATATTTGCGCATATATATGCAACCTCTGTATGACCCATTTGGGTTGTGCAAGTAAACTATTGCATATTTACCATTTGTGCAGCCTCTGTATGACCCATTTGGGTTGTGCAAGTCAACAGCTGCCTAGTTAACCATTTTTGCAGCCTCTGTACGACCCACTTGGGTTGTGCAAGTCAACAGCTGCCTAGTTAACCATTTGAGAAGCCTCTGTATGACCCATTTGGGTTAATAAAGTCAACTGCACATTTATGCAAGTTCAAAACTGCACCTGCATACAAATGGGTCATGGGTCATCATCATATGCATATATATATGCATTAAATGGGTCAACTGCACACACACACATACATATATATATATATATATATATATATATGTGTGTGTGTGTGTGGGTCAAGTCAATTGCTTGCTTTGTGTAAGTTTAAAACTGCATACACATGGGTCATGGGTTATATGGACGCATATGCATATATATATATACATATATATAAACGGGTCAACAACATCTGCATACAAATAAGTCATGGCCCATATGGACACATATGCACACATATGTATAGCCAAACCACATTTTACATACCAAAAGACTGAACTTCAAGACATTAGTGTACATACCACATCAGTTTACCATTGTTTATCATACTAAACGACTGAAGTACATACCATCTTAACCTACTAAGACACCTACACTACTTCCATTGATAATCATCATTCGAACAGTAGGGTTAATAGAATGGATCATACTCTGCTTCATATGGATCATGGTACCACTCATCATAATCTGTCTCTGTGCTGTGATAATCGAATTCTTGCTTCAACACATCTGGATCATTATCTAGAATTTGGTCATCATACACAACCTTCTTAACCTGCTCAAAGGGATTATTCTCAACCTGCTCAAAAGGATCATCCTCAAGCTGCTGCCAAACCTGCTCATGCCAAAGCTGATAAAAGACAACTCTGTTTTTTAATGCATCATAGTTAGGATCAATATGCTCAACATATATATCAATTGATTTCTCAGTTTCAGAAATCTTATTCAACACGGGTACATTACTATCATTTAATAGTTGTCTTAAACCCACTCCCAAGCCTTCCCATGGCAGCCTATAGTGAAACCTAAACTTGTCATCCTGATAATAACCAAGTTCCACTAGCATGTCATACAAGGTGATTATAGAGAAATAATCAGAGTTCACCTCATCGATGTAGTTAACCTTCCCGTTAAGGTACATCAGATTTACTTGTGTTGGGTCAGTAAACTCCCCGCCATGATGAATTTTAAGTGAAAAATTTTCAGTAGAGTGACCTGTATTATTGATTGTTAACCAAATATTCAACTTGCATATTATGACCATTACAGGTATAATAAACATGGGGTTTCAACGTAAGAATGTGGATCAATTTCTTTACCGTAGTGTTCTTCAAGATTGACTTCCTCTTTCCCAATTCGCACAACACATTGTACCATCTTCCTCTTCTTACAATCGTGAATTTCCATTTGTGAGCTGTTGTAGAGGGGTTCGGAGGGAAACCAGAGTGGAGGGAACAATCTTGGGGAAATCAGGTTTATAAAGGGAACAAACAGGTGGAAAAATTAGGTTTATAGTTGAGTTGACAATTTTGCCGCTGACTTAACGACACTAACTTAACCCCATTAACGAAATGGAATGTTTTGGCCTATTTTGTCAAAAGTCAAGGACTGTTCTAGCAATTTTTAAAGTTTTGGGTTGGACTGGCATATTGGTTCAAACCATAGGGACGGTTTTGGTAATAACTCTTTACGGTATATACATTTTGTCGCTTCATATTAAATTTATTTATCCTGGGAATCACCCGGGGGATAATCTGTGTTGTATATAAAAGTTAGTAATTTTTAAAATTGTGAGGGAAAAATAAGGAAAAGATAAAGATAAAAAATAGTAATTAACATATTTGATCATTTAAAATAATAGTTAATATTCATCTTTATTTAAAATACAATTAAAAAAGACTTTTGAAGTGAAATCAAAGGGTGTGAACGTCTTACATAGTGTCATGTCACATACCTTTTTTCATTTATTATATGTATAGATTTAAGGTAAACAAGGGGGAATAAAATGGTAGTTTACCCTATTTAAATAAGTTAGTAATAATAAGACCATGTGTGGTAAAAAAATTCAAGCCCCTCACTTGGGCATTATTTGACATGTGGCATGTGGGTCCCACTAGGGTTTGAAAGGGCTTGAAATCAAAAAGGGGTTTAATGGTTTCAAGCCCTTTCAAGCCCCTAATGGGACCCACATGATATTTTTTTTTAAATTTAATAAAACAAATAATATTTCATTTAACTAAAATAAAAAAATTACAATAACCCATGAAAATACTTAAAACAACTACGAAAATACATAAGAAAATACGAACATGTAGTCCCAAAATACTAGATCTTAAGTGTGCACTAGATTGTTATCAACTAGAAACACCTATTTGTTAGGTGTTTTAGTTGATTAATCAAGACAAGTTAAAGAACTAGATGAAGATTATAAAAACCGACACACAAGAAACATAGAGACACGATTCCATTAAAGATTTCAGCTGTGAACAACCATGGATTACTCTAGATAAGTTCGCACCTTTAAACTTGTGCTCTCAAAGATACAACAAAAACCCTAACCCTAGCTGCACAGATGAGGTTCTATTTATAGGAGAACCTGATGGACTGCGAACTTAACATTAAGTTCGCAGTCCCCGTGTAATAAGTTCGCAGGCTAGGGTTTTCTACACAAACTATGCTATAATTACATAACTAACCCTCCAACTCTAACATATAACCAAACATGATAAAACCTGGTAACTGTGGTCTCATATTAACCCAACAATACTCCCCCTAGACCACAGCTACCAGTTTTACAAAATCAGTCTATCTCGACATCACTCAACTCCCCCTCTTCTCTTGCTTGATGTGCCGGGAGTGCTTGAACTATGCTGTCTTCAACGGTTGGTTCTTCAGTATGAGGTGCTTCAGCATGTGTTACTTCAGCGTGTGGTTCTTCAGTGGATGGCTCTTGGATGAATAACTCAGCTAGATCTACAGTTGCTTGATCTTGCTGAGTTTCGGGGGCTGTAGTTGGAGAGACTGGTGGGGCTAGAGAGGGGTCAATATCAGGATCAGCTGTTCCTGCAGAAGTCTGTGTTTGAACCTCTGGAATAACTTCAGCTTCTGATATCTTCGCAGCAGCAGCGGCAGCAGCAGCAGCTATAGCTTTGTCATCTCTAGCTTTGTCAGCTGCATTGATCCTCGCCACCAAATCAATCAGTTCTTGCTTTCGCTTCAACGCTCTTTCCACAGCCCTTCTAAACAGGACAGCTTCCTCAAATAACACATTACCAGCACCCACATTTATCTGATTTGCAAAAAGAGTAGTTAAATCAGAAGGATTCAGAGCAAACACGTCTACTGGGTCAACTATTCTCAACGCCTCTGTATCATCTCTCAGTTTGATCACAGCTTCACCGGTTCGGCTGTCATAAAACCACTTCTTGAAATCCGACAAAAGCACAGGAAGCTCTGGACGTATGGGAACCCTAGTGACGACCTGGGGAGGGTGTATCACGTAGGTTATCATTCCCCGTCCGGTGGCAGGATCAATTCTCTTCTTTGACATTCTTCGCCTCGGCTTCTGTGGCTTCCAGTTCTTGAAGTCACGGGCACACTCGTCTTCTATAAACACAGACACCATGTCAGCTGTGGTATCCCCAGAGTGGTTTAGAAAAGGTGTTCTGCACATCTCTCGTATATCCCATCTTGGAAGGGTCTTCAGATTCGGTCGACCCTTGAAGTACTGAATTGCGCCTCCTCTTCGCTTCACAAAGAATAGACGTTTAAACCCATCATAACCCCAACAAACAACTCTTTCTTGGTGAGATGCACGAGTGTGGTGGATGTTCTGGTGAAAAGCAGGAATGGTGATTGGTCTTCTTGGAAACCAGCTTGATCTCTCAGGATCCAATATGTACCCATCATCCATCTCATACACTATGTTTTCCCCCGCACCCATTTCTACGAACGTCTCCGGCATCTCGTCTTCACTGATCTCATCGACATCACTTTCTTCCTCCTTTCTTTCTTTCTCTTTTTCCTCTTCCATGAATTTCCCGAAATCAAATGCTTCATCAAAAGTCATTCTTGGAGCATCTGTACCCTGATTCTTTAACTCCTGAAGCATATCAAACATCTTCATTTGCACCTCAGTCTGAAACTTTATCAGATAACGCTGATCTTTAACCACCTTTTCAAGACTTCGGTTTTTGTGCTTCAACTTCTTCAGCTTCTTCCTCAATTCCTGATTATTGTAGATCTGATTCTTCAACATACAGATTTCCTTAGCAGCATTCTTTCCCACTTCCTTAGATAACGTCTCATATAATTCTTGATGCACCGGTTTTCGACGTGATGCACCAGGAACAGATGAGGATGGTACAGGCTGTTTCTTCGCTGGAGGCTTGGGAATGGGAGGTCTTTCAGAGGAAGGGCCAGGCCTGGCAGTAGAGGGCCCTGGCCTGTCAGTGGAAGGCCCAGGTTGACCCTCCACACCAAACATTGATTCCAGTATCGCTTCGTTTTCCTCATCCTCTTCTGTCATAACCCGTGGCCTTTCAGACTCGGGCAGCTGTTCTCTCCTCCTTCTTCTCTCTGCCTTTGCAAGTTCAGCATTCTGTCTGGCAGCTTCAGCCATTTCAAGTTCCTCAGGAGTCAATGATTCTCTCCCTTGCTGCAATAAACCAGTAGGCCTGTTTCGTTTAGTTGGCCTTTGAGGAACAGGATCAGATGCCGCCCTTTTACCAACAGTTCTTTCTCGGGCAACTTCTTCAGCAGTGTGCTGAGGCACTGTAGTAGCAGGTTCAGTAGGAGCAGGTTCAGTAGGTTCAGGTTCGGTTGCAGTTGGTTGTTGAGTTCTAGCAGCAGATTGTCTTCTTCTCTTCATCTCATTGTACAGCTTCATTACAACTGGATAGCGTTGAGCAGCATACATACTTTCCAGCAGGGGTTCCCAATCAGGTGTGTTGCACTCAGTGAAGAATCGTGCACCTTTGGCGAAACTGTATTTATCACCAAGGGGCAGATCCTCATGTTGAGAGTTGATCATCATCTGAACGAATATGGGATACATCGTCCACTTTTTCCTTTCAGCTTGAGCATTCTTCACCATACAATCAAACACCAATCCAGACAGATTAAAGGGTTCATTCTTGCAGACTTTAATCATGGCAGTTGCCCAGTCAGGACTGAGTGCATTGTAACCCACTTTTCTGTGACACAGAGACATCAGAAATACGTGACAAATAAGCTTCCAATCTCTGGTCAGCTGTCTCTTCTTGATATCACCCCTTGCGTCAAAGTCTCCTTTGTATCCAAAATTCAGGAACTCTTGATGAATCTCAGTCTTTGGTAAAGATCTAACAGCTGCTGGTTGATCTTGAAATCTCAGAACATTTCTCACTGTGTCTTCTGTAATGATTACTGCCTTGTTCCTTACTGTGGCTTTAATCCTCTTGACACGTGCCACGGTCTCTACTCTAGCAGATCGCCAGAAGTCTTCAATGTGAGAGCTGTAGACTTGAACGTGCTGCTCTACCGCATATCCGATCCTACTTCTCCTGATCCATGCAACAACGTCTCGAAACTTTGTATCATCAGTTTCCAGAATCATCGGTTGGTTGTGCATTCCTCTTGGATCCCATTCAAGAGCCATCTGTGTGGGACACGTGCACGAAAAGTAAGTTAGAACTTTGGATTTTGAATTTGACTGATGACAGACACTTCATTTACTTTGACGGACGACGTACTTAGACTAGGTTCGATTTTAAGTTGGTTTTAAGTGTGTTATTCATTTTATGGATTAGATTTTAAAGTGTATATGACATGTTTCGTTTTTCATTTTAATAGTCATTTGAGTCCAGTTACGGTTAACGGATGAATCAGTCAAGATACGTAGTCCGGTCAAATGTCCTGAATAGTCAAGTCAATGGTCAAAATTTTTGGTCCAATGTTAAGTTCACACAATCTAAGTTCGCAGCCCAAGTCAAGACTGAGCACTTGTTGCTTGGTACGCAGTCATCAGGATACGGTTAGGATACGGGTAACCTAAGTGCGCACTTGGTTTTACTCGGGAATAACTAGTGCGCAGTGACCTGACTCGGGCATGGTAACGGCTTAGAGTGAGATATCAAGTCTGCGTACTAGACTAGTACGCAGACACTTAAACTTCCGTTTAAGATTTTAGTTCACACATTTGGTACGCAGTTAGTTAGGGTTTTCAGATCCTTGAATCATATGAAGCAAGTGCGCACTCATATGAAACAAGTGCGCAGTTCTTCAAGGTTTTAAGTACGCAGTTCATAAAAATCCCAAATCATCAACTGATTTTCTCATGTTTCAACCTCAGATCCTGTTGATACAACAACGAACTTGTTAGAATCTTTGAAATACCTTATAAAATCACACAAACAGGCAAAGATAAATATAAGGGACGGATTGATGAAGGTGGTTTGGTGGTGGTCTAATGGTGGTTACAATGAAGAACACGGTGGTTCGGTGATGGTGGTAGAATTTTAGGGTTTCAGAATTTGTGATAAAAAAAAGTTAAAATTAAGAATTACTGCTGTATTTATAGGTGAACTTGGTTGGGCCGCGTACTTGACCTTTAAGTGCGCAGGCCCAAAAGCCCAGTCAAGTACGCGGGCCCAACAAGGCTTATTAATAGCTGTTAAGTTCGCAGGCCCAATAAGAAGAAAAACAAGTATGCAAGCCCAAATACTTAGAAAATAAGCTTTAAACCAAAAATTTGGGTTTAGAGATCAACCGTTTCTCACCTTTTGCATCAAGATCATACCAGTCATACCTGTCAGACCACATTTCAACTTTCCGTTGGATAGCTGTAGCCCAAGAAAAACTGTCGGTATATTTGTCCACTTAAATCCATGCCTCTCGTCTTTCAACATACTTTTGTGATGATCTTTATCATGTTTTGGTAATATTGACGACATGTTAATGGACCCCACTTGTGCCAGGTGTAAGCCTACCAATCCTCAAGGTTTATTGAGATATAATGATGAGAGCTTCAGGTCTATGTTTCCATAAGCAGAGAAGATGATCATTATGTCAATCAGATGATGAGAGCTTCAGGTCTATGTTCCCATAAGCAGAGAAGATGATCATCTGATTGCTTTTTGAGCTATCTATATGTTTGCACGTCACTAACATTGCGTGTCTTTTGTTGCTCATTTTGATTTTAATAGCCCCGCTTTGGTAGCTTGCACTCTTAGGTGTCTTTTGATTACTTATGCACAAAATTTTCTGTGTCTTTTGATCTCTCAACCTGTGTATGACCGGACTCAGCTTGTGCAGGCCTGAAGCACAGTGGGAATCCAGCACCTCGTGTAGACTTTTTAGTTTGTCATCTTTTAGCAGTTTACTCAATTCCAGGCTGAATCTACCGACATGTCGTTGCTTGAAGCCACAACGTCCTCTGGGTCCTATTCACATGCTGACAAATATGATTAGTCCCTATCATTTCTTGATTGTTTTTGAAAAAGTTTTTAAAACTTGCAAATTTAGGGATCTACCGGTTTATTTCTCCCCCAAAAATCTTTATTTTATTTTAAAACATAAGATTTTTCTATAATTTATTCACAAAGTTTTTTGTTTTTTTTTTTTTATCATTCAAAGTTGATCATTTCTAACCAAGTTACCAACTGACGAAAACGGGTTTTGTCGAAAGCTTTGGTAAAGATAGCTGCCTTTTGATCAGCAGTATCTATAGGCAACACCTGAATGTACCCCTTGTCGTGCGCATCGCGAATTGAATGAATCCGAATTTCAATATGTTTGGTTTTCGAATGATCAATTGGATTCTTCACGATGTCACGACAGGCATCATTATCAATGTAGATAGGGGTTCTCATGATATTCAAACCGTAATCCAACAGCTGATTTTGGATCCACAACACTTGACAGCAACAACTGGATGCGGCTGTGTACTCAGCTTGAGCAGTAGATATCGACACAGTGGTCTGCTTCTTGCTCTGCCATGACACGAGCCTGTTCCCCAGAAATTGACAGCCACCAGAGACAGACTTTCGGTCAATCCTGCAACCTGCATGATCACTATCAGAGTACGCAATTAGGTCAAAATTGTCACTCTTAGGATACCATAAACCAAGTTTTGGTGTTCCTTTGAGGTAGCGGAAGATTCTTTTGACTGCAGTCTCATGAGATTGCTTTGGATTTGACTGAAAGCGAGCACAGCATCCAACTGCCCACATGATGTCCGGTCTGCTGGCTGTGAGATACATCAAGGAGCCAATCATAGAACGGTAAGTGTGCGGGTTCACAGAAGGTCCTTCAAGATCTGGTACAAGTGTTGTTTGAGCTGCAAAAGGAGTGTTGGACGGTTTGCAATCCGACAGGTTGTACTTCGCCAGAATGTCTCTTGTATATTTTGCTTGATGGATGAGAATACCGTCTTCCTTTTGTTGGACTTCGAGACCTAAGAAAAATGATAGTTCTCCCATCATGCTCATTTCAAATTGAGACTTCATGATGCTTTCAAATTCCCTGCACAAATTTTCGTCAGTTGAACCAAAGATAATATCATCAACATAAATCTGAACAAGGATAGAATGTTTGTTGACTTCTTTGGTGAACAAGGTCATGTCGATCTTCCCTCTCGTGTATCCATTTTGTAACAGATATGAAGACAAGGTCTCATACCAAGCTCTAGGAGCTTGATGGAGACCATAGAGAGCCTTGTCCAACTTGTAGTATCTGTTTGGATGATGAGGGTCTTCGAATCCTGGCGGTTGGCACACATAGACTTCTTCTTTGATCTTCCCATATAAGAAAGCGCTCTTCACGTCCATATGAAAGACTTTAAAATTTCGATATGAAGCATATGCCAAGAAGATGCGTATGGCTTCAAGTCGAGCGACTAGAGCGAAGACTTCCTCATAATCAATCCCCTCCTGCTGACGAAATCCTTGAACAACCAGACGAGCTTTGTTCTTGATTACCACGCCGCGTTCATCCATTTTGTTGCGAAAAACCCATCTTGTCCCAATAGGATATTTTCCTTCAGGCAGATCCACGAGCTCCCACACTTTGAGCTTTCTGAACTGAAATAGTTCTTCCTGCATTGCCTCTACCCAGCTGGCATCTCTAACTGCATCTTCAATGCTGAAAGGTACTGTTTGAGATAAGAATGCTGAGAGAGCGGTGTTGAGCTTGTCTGTCTGATTTCTTGTAAGAACACCCTCACTGATTGGTCCAATGACATTTTCAATTGGATGGTTCTTAGAAGATTTGAATCCCATATTTTCTTCTTCTTGCACTTGTAGAGGAAAGTTCGAAAGATGATCTCCAGGTGTAGAAGAGCTGGATGGTTCATTTACAGACTGCTGATTGGATTGTGTTCCTTCAGCATTTGACGTGCTTTCAGGAATGTTAGAGGTTTCAGCAGTAGTATCACCATTATTAAGTTGAGGAACAATTGGATCAGCAACCAGAGGAGAGAAACGGGTGGTAAACGGTGCGACTTCATCATCAGAAGAGTAGAGAATATTTCCAAAGGGAGATGAGCTTGTAGCTTGATTCTCAGGAGCTTGATCTGCATGAGCTTGCTGTTCAGGAATGACAAAGTGATTGAACACAACATCCACATCAAAGAACCAGTCAGGACCGGTTCCAACATTAGTAGAGTTGGATTCTTGCCAATCAACATAAAAGGATTCCAGAACCATCTTGGTACGTTTGTTGTATACTCGATAAGCCTTTTGACTAGACGAGTATCCAACAAAGAAACATTCGTCTCCAACAGCATCAAACTTCATGATATTCTCAAAGTTGTTCAGAAGAGTGCAGGAACAACCAAACGGCCTGAAATAATCAATGAGAGGTTTTCTTTTGAAAAGCAATTCATAAGCTGTTTTCCCACGAGGCTTGACAATCAAGACCCTGTTAAGAACATAACAGGCGGTATTCACAGCTTCTGCCCAGAAGATGATCGGTAACTTAGAGTCAATGAGCATGGTTCTGGCAGCTTCAATAAGTGTACGATTCTTCCTTTCAGCCACTCCATTTTGCTGAGGAGTTCTTGTAGCACTGTATTGGAGATGAATTCCTTTCCCGTTGCAGAACGACACAAAAGTTTGGTTCTTGAATTCTGTTCCATGATCACTTCTGATTGACTTTACTTTTAACTTGATTATATTTTCGATCAAAGGAACGAACAGCATCAAGGTCTCAGCAGCCTCACTCTTGAATTCCAAGAAGTACACCCATGTGAAGCGAGAGAAGTCATCTGTAATCACCAAACAGTAAGACTTTTTACCCAGGCTTTTTATACTGATAGGACCAAAAAGATCCATATGTAATAATTGAAGAGGAGAGTCAATTGAGTTCACTGTTTTGGACTTGTGCGATTTCTTATGTTGTTTACCTTTGGCACATGCTAAACATTTTTCAGAAAAAGGAAATTCCTTAGAAGGAAGACCTCTGACTAGATTAAGTTTAGAAAGTTTGTTTATATTTTTAAAGTTAACATGACCTAATCGCCTGTGCCATAACAGTGACTCTGACTCGGATGCCTTTGACAGTAGACAAGTCATTGGTTGTTCAGACTTGGCATCCCTCATGTTTATCACATAAGTATTGTTTTGTCTGGGGGCTTTTAGCATGATCATGTCAGTGGATGGTTTAAATCCTGGCTTTAGGAAGATGCATTCCATGTCGTTGAACAACACTGAGATTCCTTTGTCACAGACTTGTGATACACTCAATAGATTGTAGCACAGTTCTGGAACATAGTTGACGTCCTCAAGTGTTAGCGCGTCAGAGACTACATCTCCTATGCCAATGATCTTTCCACCCTTTTCATTCCCGGCGAACGCTACAAATTCTCCATCGATGAACCGATAGTTCTTGAGGAGTTCTTTCAGTCCTGTCATGTGTCTTGAAGCGCCGCTGTCGACATGCCATAGATATCTCATGAGAGCTATCAGCCATTTTTGTAACTTATTCTGCACATACAAAAACAAAAGAGAAACAAAGCTAAACTAAAGACAATCTATGTACAGTGGTGATTTTGCCTGAAACTTAAGTAACTTTGGGAATCCAAGTTTGTTTAATTTTTGATCTGTCATGGTTTTCTCCCAAAATTGACTCTTGTTTCTTCCAAATTTGTGTATTTTTAACAAAACTTTTTACGGTTTCTTGAAGATTTCTTAATTGATCCGAAAAAGAGTTTTGTGTTTTGACATCTTTTTGTGATTTAGGTTTTATGTGACAGTTCTTGACCACGTGACCCTCTTTTCCACATCTGAAGCATTTTGAATGCTTAGGCTTGATCTTAGGAGAAGATCTGGATGATGATGGTTGTGATGTTCTTTTCTTGATCTTGTTTGATCTTGAACTTTCGGTTGAGCTTGATTCTTCCCTGTTGCTACTTGATTCTTCATTGGTGTCCAGATTATTTAAGCTGGAGCTGCTCTCTGTATCACTCAGTGATTCTTCAGAACTTGAGGTACCTGTTTCACTTTGTGATTCTTCAGAACCTGATACATCTGTGGATGAGGGGATAAATTCTGGGATTTCCTCAGTGAGAAATTTCCCAAACCTGTTACGCTTAAGTTCTGGCACAAACACAGATGGTTTGAGCACATGATTATCATCAGAGAATGCAGCATTAAGATCAACACACACAGGAATAACATTTTCAACACAAACATTAGATCGTTTGATAGGAGGCTTCCTATCATCGGGAGCCACAGCCCCTTTTAAATCAAGTTTACAGTCATCCAACCTAGTTAAACTATTACAGTCATCCATCCTAGGCAAACTATTACAGTCATCCGATTTAGTTAAAGTTTTACAGTCATCCAAAATAGAATTGTTTTTCGAATTTTCATTGTTCCAGATAAACCAATTCACTGTTGAGTAATTGGCACCCGGATGTCCTAAACCCACTGTCTGGCCACCACAACATACATCATCCTCCACCTGAGCCTGTTGGGTCACATCTGCATTGCTTTTACTTATGTTAGTATTTGACTCAGATTCATCACATTTATTTTCAAAAAGGTCATTTTTTGGATGAGGTGATGGAATGGGTATGTATTCACTTTGGCTCAAGGGTAAGAATAGAGATCTTTCGATTCCATTCTTATCCTTATACCCAATTCCATCCTTTACGAATGATTGTCTCCCACACTCGATTATATCAGCATGAGCCTGTTTGCTCACATTCCATTTATCCACAACAATTTGAAGACGAGTTGTCTCATTTCTAGATTTCTCTAGTTTTGAGGTTAAATCGTTTATCAGAAAATCTTTCTTAAGCACAAATTCTTTTAAAGTTTGCATTTCAGCTAGAGTTGCATTTAACTTTCGCTGATATGCCCACTCATTTTCTTTCATTTCAGAATTGATTTTACGAATGTCATCCATTTCTCTTAAAACTCGTCTGTTGTGTGATAAGCAGTATGCGACAGCTGTAACACACCTAGGTGAGCACAGTTTAGATTTAATTTCTAAAGGAATATTTACCATGTCCCTTTCCTCAGCTTTCTTAGAAGAACTTTTCACCTCTTCAGCAACCTTCTCTGATGGAGTCTTCTCAGCTATCAGCGCCTCCTCCCTTTTCTGATCATTCACCTTCTCATCAATCAACACACTCTTCAGCCCGGCATTCTTCTGCATTTCCCCCTTTAGAACCTCAGCAGATGATCCTTCAACAGAGTTCACACCATTAGAAGATTTGGTGCAGATTGTGGCCATCAGGGCTTTGTTAACTTCAACTTCAGCAGCAGCTGCCTCTTCTCCCCAGTCGAAATCTTCAACAACCAAAGCCTTTTGTGGTTCCTTATCGTTTCCCTCATTTCCATCGGTTATGGCCACCAACCTCTTTGCAGGCTTGATTTCAGCTTGGTTCAGTGTAGGGCATTCATACTTAAAATGCCCGAGGACCTTGCAGTTGTAACATCTGATTTTCGACTTGTCAAACCCGGCCTTTCCCATGCCCACTCTTCTACCGGTTCTGTCTTGAAAACGCTTCACTCGTAAAGTGATCATTGCCATCTGCCATTTCAGATCCATCTCTTCCATGTCATCTGGGTCAACCTGGTACATATCCTCTGGGGACATCATCTCATTCTTAATCTCTCCTGTCTTCAAAGCTTCAAAACTGCTCATGAAAGAGTTGAAAAGTTCCACATGTTCAGCAGCCAGTTTAGCAGCCTGTGGAGTTAGTGTCTTTGCAGCCTTTTCAGAATACATTGGAGCTTTCCCAGAACTTGAACTACCAATCCCTGCAGAATCCACATAAGAATGCAACGAACTCGAACTCATATCACCAATTGGGGCCATCAAAGCCAGATTCTTCATAGCACTGCTGGGAGTCACCTTCGGGACAGTCTGATTCATTTCTCTTTTAGTGATGTCCATCTCAAAAGATTTCAGAGTGTTTATGAGATCTGCCAAAGTAGACTGAGCATCCAAGTAGTCCTTTTTGATCAACATACATTGGACACTCCACTCCTTTGGGAGAGAATCAAGCAGTTTCTTGATGGAATTGCGGTTGTTTACAGGAATACCAGCTTTCTTCATCTTGGTCAACAAATTCATGAACCTGTCAATGTGTGAAGACAGACTCTCACCACGGATACTTCCAAACATGTCGTACTCCTTTTGAATCATATCCTGTTTGTTTTGCCTCATCTCTGCATTTCCTTCATAATACTCACTCAGAGCAAACCACAGATCGTGCGCTGATCCGTATTCTTCAAACATATTGTATACATCATTTGACAAAGCCATGGTGAGAGCACCGTAGGCTTTGTGATCTCTCTGCAACAGTTGTTTGTCGAGATCAGTGTATGTAGTGGGATCAGTGTTGAACACTTCTCCTGCATCAGTGGTTCTGGTGGGAATGTGAGGTCCGAGCTGGACTGAGTTCCATTGGGTGTGATCGTTAACAAAGTAGAAAGCTTTCATTCTGTTCTTCCATGTGCCATAGTCTTCAGCACCCATCAACTTGGGAATGCGTGTTATAGTGCCGGTTTCAAGTTCAGCTTGAGTTATGGGGTTAACTTGGAATGAGTTGTTACCAGACATGATTTAAGATTGATTTTTAGGTTGATTTTAGACTGATTTTAGGGTTTTTAATTGAATTGATTAGCAAGTTATAGTCCAAAGTCCTTGAAAAAACAAAACAGTCCACAAGTTCGCAGTCTAAGTTCGCAGTCTAAGATCAAGTTCGCAGTTCCACAAGTTCGCAGTTCCCGAAACAATAAGAAGCAAAGATGATAAGTTCCTGATTCTCCTGTTAAGTACGCAGTCCCTGTAGCACACACTTTGGCTTAAGTTCGCAGTTCAGCCAAGTCAGAGCAGCACAAGTGCTCAGTCTATGACTGATCAGCCTGCGCACTTGTATAAGTACACAGACACTTAAACTCTCGTTTAAGATTTAAGTTCGCAGTAACCCTAGCCAAGTGCTCAGAAAATGCACCTTTTCAGTAAGTTCGCACCCCAACTAGAGATTTCAGATAAGTATGCAGAAACCCTAGTTGTGGTGCCAGGAGAGAGAAAGCTGTAAAGCCTTGTGTAAATTTAAGTGCTCACACAGACACAAGTGCACACACTTTTGGCTTAAGTGCGCAGTTGTGGCTGTTAATAAGTGCACACCTTGAAATATCAAGTATGCAACTTATGAGCTAAGTACTCAACTCTTGAAACAAGTACTCAACTCTTGAAACAAGTACTCACAAGCAAGAAACAAGTTCACACTCTATGAGCTAAGTTCGCACTATTAAGTACGCAACTTCGGCTGTTAACATTTTAATCTTACCAGAAACAAGTCCAAGAGATTTTCAATTGTTTTTGAAGCTCTTGAATGATGTTTCTACTGAAATTAATACCTTTTAAACACCTTAGAAACACTATTCACGAGATTTTAAGGCAAAACAATGAAAATATTCAAACTTTGATAAACACTAAATTTTTTGAAAAACTTGATAGTAAAACTAACAAGGAGGGTTTTGATATCTTTAGATAGATACAATCTCGAGCACAGAGGCTCTGATACCAAATTGTAGTCCCAAAATACTAGATCTTAAGTGTGCACTAGATTGTTATCAACTAGAAACACCTATTTGTTAGGTGTTTTAGTTGATTAATCAAGACAAGTTAAAGAACTAGATGAAGATTATAAAAACCGACACACAAGAAACATAAAGACACGATTCCATTAAAGATTTCAGCTGTGAACAACCATGGATTACTCTAGATAAGTTCGCACCTTTAAACTTGTGCTCTCAAAGATACAACAAAAACCCTAACCCTAGCTGCACAGATGAGGTTCTATTTATAGGAGAACCTGATGGACTGCGAACTTAACATTAAGTTCGCAGTCCCCGTGTAATAAGTTCGCAGTCTAGGGTTTTCTACACAAACTATGCTATAATTACATAACTAACCCTCCAACTCTAACATATAACCAAACATGATAAAACCTGGTAACTGTGGTCTCATATTAACCCAACAGAACATGCTAAAAAACGTACAATCTAAATATTATATTTAGCACAAATTTGTTGCGTACGAAGGTGAAATAATATTAAGGCATCTCCTGTGAGTCCCTCGGGCGACCTTAACAGAAAGTCAATGTCCTTCTCCATTTGATGCACCTCTTAGATCTCGACAAACTTCTTGTTTTCGGCGGCACTCTGTTGCATTGTCCCCAACTGCTTAGCTCCAAGGTCTCGTATATCTTGACAACGTCGATTCATCTTTTCAAATTCGTCTTTCAACTCGACACCCAATGAAGATGACTCCGCGCGTCCACCCTTTCACACGCTTCTTCTAGCTGCCTTCTTGGATGGGTTTTATCTCTTCACTGAAACACTACGAAAGTTCAGCTAAGAGCCCACGTGAATGAAAGAGCCTTTGCACCAGGCGCTAACCAGTGATCCACCATTCCTTCATGAAAGACCTACCCCAGCTGCCATAAAGAAAAGGTTCCTTCTCTAAACAGATATAGTATGGAGTCCGGGATAAATGAATCAAGAAGGGATTTCCTCTAAAACAAACTTTCTACATCGCTCAAAGGTGGTGAACTAGGACCCAAGCTTACGATGCGAGACTTCTTTCAAATTACTTTTGCCATTCGAAGCCTTTATTGGCGGTCGAGGCAACTTTTCTTCTTCTGCTTCAACCTCTTCATTTAAATCCATGGTCCGAGCATCCGAAGTGGGCGTATCTGGATCAATCGAAAAAGAGGTTTTCGACCGTTTGGCTCTACGCCTACCCGCCATCATGCCTGGTACGTTAGCCCATTTAGGGCTTCCCTTTAGAAGCGCCCAACACCTCATGTAAGCGAATATCCCACGTTCTGCGTTGTACTCCTCTAACGCTTTCTTCAAAATATCACCATCGCCACAACTGCTACCCCAGTTATCCTTCATACGTTGATAAACTTCTTGAAACCCATGGCATTTTTTATTGATGTCGGTTCTCGAAATCGAGTCGGGTTCCCGATATTCTCCTCTACCCATCGCCTTGAAAAACGTCTCCCAAATCCTTGACCAAAATAGATGATAACCTTGATAGTTTGCTACAAAAATTTAAAACATATATTAGTATACTTTAAAAAAAAATACATACTTTTGAAAAGCATAGATATGGTTTTTTTAAAAAAGACTAATTTAAAAAAAAATACCTACGGCTATAAAAAAAATAATATACGCTTTTTTTTATAAAAAAAAAGACTAACCCTTTTTAATAAAAACACATACCAACTTCGGGATCCTCCGAAATGTTTAGCCACGCACGTGCTCCTCGTCTTTAGTTCATTGTTGATATGGCTTTCGTGTTTTGGGTTGGGTCGGCTCTCCCTTTTTTTATGCAAGCGTTTTTTGGATTGGGAGCTCTCGGGTTGCATCTCCGGCACTTGCTTGGGTTCTTCTTCAGACCCCGACATACCCCCAACGCTAATATTCATATTAGCGTATCCATCGGACCTTAAAAATATTGTTGGGACACGTTTAGTAATTGTGAAAACCCCATCGTGTTGGTGTCGAAATCTTGAAAGTTAACGTTGCTTGAGCTTGGGTGGTATTTGGGCGATACATGTTTGGGTTGCCCGGAAGAAATGGAACACCGAAAGGTTGGCGGAATGATTGCATGGTTTAAAAGTTTGATTTAAAAAAATGAGGTAAAGGATATAAAAACTGAGGTGAAAGTGTATAAAAAATGGTGTGAAAAGTGAAGTTTATATAGGTTTAAAAGTTGGTTTTAATAAATTGTTTTTCTTAACCGTCATATTTTTTTAATGGTCAAATACACGTGGCATGTTATAATTGATGGGGGCGGTGTGCCGGCGTGAATGGGCTTCAAAAAGCTCGTTTAGCGTCCAATCTTAATACCACTACGGGTGGTGTAAGGAAAAAAAGGGGGAAATGGAATTAAATAATCCCAACTTTACGAGGTTGGAAGAGAATAATCTCAACTTGAAACTTTTAAGATAACAGTCCCAACTTGTCAATGTTTTTATTTTGTTAGTCCCAAACTAACCGGGGTTAGTTTTTAACAGACCCAGTTAGTTTTCTAGCTAAAAATGTAATTTTTAAAAGATCAAGGACCATTTCTGCCATTAATCAAACTTTTTAAACAAACCCATCTTCCCCCGACCACCCTCGTTTTCCGGCAACCACCTTCGGTGACCACCCTCTTTCTCCGGCGACCACTTCCGGTGAGCTCTTCTTCGCCGGAAGTGGTCGCCGGAGAAGAAGAGCTCGCCGGAAGTGGTCCCCGGAGGAGGAAGGTGGTCGCCGGAGAACGAGGGTGGTCGGGGGAAGATGGGTTTGTTTAAAAAGTTTGACTAATGGCAGAAATGGTCCTTGATCTTTAAAAATTACATTTTTAGCCAGAAAACTAACCGGGTCTGTTAAAAACTAATCCCGGAACAGAGTGTTAAGTTAGGATTATTCTCTTCCAACCTCGCAAAGCAGGGATTATTTAATTCAATTTCCCAAAAAAAAAAAAAAAAAGCCCAAAAACCTCGTTTTGTACAGCGTGCTTCATTTCTCTTTTGACTCCACGAGACTGTGACTGACCTGATCCGAATCCGAATCTCTCTCATCGAATATTAATAATCAATCAAAACTTATTAATCTCCTTCGATCCAGCAGCTTACCTTACCCTTGATCTGCTCAATCAAACACTCATCATATCATACGCTTACTTAATTAGGGTTAGTATTATTATTGAAAACAATAGTGATGTGAGCCTAATATACGATCTTAGATTTACAGCATTGGATCAAGGAGTCTAAAATGGATCAGTATGAGATGATGGAGCAGATTGGCCGTGGAGCTTTCGGTGCCGCCATTCTCGTTAATCACAAATTGGAGAAAACCAAGTATGTATATATATATAAATATTGTTTTGTTTTGATTGGATTGGATTGGATTGGATTGGATGTTAATTAATTAATATTAATAATGCATCAGATATGTTTTGAAGAAGATTCGTCTTGCTAGACAGACTGAACGCTGCAGAAGATCTGCCCACCAAGAGGTTTCTTTTCTTCATTAGTAGGCTTGGAGTAGTGTTGTTGACTGACCAATTGTTTTGTTTTGTTTTGTTTTGTTTGATGTTTAGATGGCTTTAATTGCCCGTATTCAGCACCCCTTTATTGTTGAGTTTAAAGAAGCATGGGTTGAGAAGGTATTTGATTAATATTATTATTATTATTCTAGTAATGTTATTTGCTTGCTGATTTGGAATATGCATTTCCTCTTTCTTGATGTTCAATCTACATCTAGGGCTGCTATGTTTGTATTGTCACCGGTTATTGTGAAGGGGGTGATATGTAAGTCTCTACCTCACTTGTATGTATATCTCTAACTTTCAGCCAGCCTTATAAATTGACTTGACTTACTTGTAAACAAACAGGGCTGAATTGATGAAAAAATCACCCGGCCACTACTTTCCCGAGGAGGTATTGCTATTGTTGCTTAACTTTTTACTTTTCCATCATAATAATAATTATTTATTTTAGATTACTGATTATTGGCCGGCCTTACAGAAACTCTGCAAGTGGTTTACTCAGATCTTATTGGCAGTTGAATATTTGCATGCAAATTATGTTCTACACAGGGACTTAAAAGTATGTATTTTGGATGCTCATATTATCTTTTACTTCTAACATCTTATACCAAACCAACCCAACTCTTATTGCATTGTATCTCCTCTCCAGTGTTCAAACATTTTTCTTACCAAAGATCAAGATGTTCGTCTCGGTCAGCTACTAACTCTTTTCTTTCTTTGGTGGATCTTGATTTAACTTCTAATTCAAACCACCAATTAATTTATTTTAACTGATTTATCTTTTCATTTAGGTGACTTTGGCCTTGCTAAGACTTTGAAGGCTGATGACTTGGCTTCTTCGGTATATTCTCTCTCTCTCTATCTATCTATCTATACACACACCACACAGTGAGAAAACATTGCTGACAAGGTCAATGTTGTGTTTTTGTGGTGTATCCCACAAAGGGAACTGCTTTCAACCTTTTGGCTCATATACACTTGGTTACTTTATTCCAGGTTGTCGGAACACCAAATTACATGTGTCCTGAACTGCTTGCAGATATTCCTTACGGCTTTAAATCAGATATATGGTCCTTAGGTATCTGGTTTTCTGTAATTGTATGATGCGAGCCATGTGTTTGTTGTTTCTCATTTTGTACTTACTTCGTGTGCAATATATTTTGTTTGTTCATTAGGTTGCTGTATGTATGAAATGGCTGCTCACCGACCAGCATTTAAAGCTTTTGTAAGTCCTTTCAAATGTTTGTTCGCCATAGACAAGTACGTGAACAATGTTAACTTAATGGAACTTCAATAAAGTGATAGACGTGGCTCTAATGTTGTGCCAAAAAACGATCCAAAACAATAAATAACGAACAATATAGGTCTGCAGTTAATGCGGAAAAAATCGGATATCGGTCTAAACCGTTTAAAAGAAAGAACAGGACAAAAGGTGGTTTGTGAGTCAAACTGAGCCGAGCCATTTTGTCCTGTATCCATCTAAACCGTTTTCCGCAACCCACCCATTTGTCCACCTCTACTGTGCTTAAGTACCACCACCTTTTTAAAGTAATAATTGCTGTTACATGATAATTACCTGTTTCTTTATAAAAGGTTTGATTTTTGGTTGCATATATATTGATTTCAGGACATGGCCGGACTGATAAGTAAAATAAATAGATCATGTATTGGTCCTTTGCCTCCTTGTTATTCTCCATCCCTGTAAGTTAAATGGTTTTTGATATTATTTAGTAGATTGTTTTGAGTACATTCTTTTGTTATCAATAACTGGCTGGCAAATATCATTGTAACTTGACTAAGTGGATACCTAGGAAGTTAGATAAAAATGCTCAGTTTGATAATGGAAAGGAAATGATGAATAATATTTTTGTTTGATTTTTAATGGAAGTAGAACTCCAGTAAAAATCATGTAGAGTATTTTTGTATGTGTAAATGCAATTAACATGTGTTGTCTCCCATTCCTGTTCACAGAAAAATCCTCATCAAAGGAATGCTCCGTAAGAACCCAGAACATCGACCCACTGTATGTAATAATAATTTAACAGAATTTTACCTTTTACCAATGTGGTTAATACTTGTCTATCATTCTAACTATATATTTTTCCTTGACTATGTTAGGCATCTGATATTTTGAAACACCCATATCTGCAACCATATGTGGACCAGTATCGTTCTTCAATCGGTGTTGGTTTCACTTCGCCTTCAAAGCCAATTGGTAATGCTCATGATATGAGAAAGAGGAGTTCTGAAAGTCAAAGTAGTAACAGTTCTTACAGTGACAAAGATAGTGTACAATCAAGTGAAAAAAACATTCAGATTCCGCCTGGGGGTTGCACCTGTGACCATAATACAAATCGGGTTTCCCATGAAGATGATGATGATGATTCATTTCAAGAAGGTATTGAACATGATGAACTTGATATGATGCAAGAGGTGGCTGAGCCAACAGTAGATTATCAAAGGTCAAATAGTGGAGGTAAGCAAGTGAAATCATTTAAACCAATCAAGATGGTTCCAAAAGAAGGTAAAACTAGGGATCACAGTTCACCGATGCGAGGGGGGCGTTTAAAGAACGACTTTGAAACACCAAGTAAATTGCCGAAACCAACTGTAGTAAATCATGGGTGGAAGGCGGTTAATATTGCTGAGACACCGCCCGAAAAGAGCAATCTTGAGTCAAGGAAAAGAATTCAGGGAACAACTCCATTGAAGCATCAGGTACAACTAAGTTTTTGTCAAATTGGGTAACGGGTCAAAATGGATACTTTTGTGTGCGTCGAATTGTGTTGACTCACAGTAACTTTTTGTCCATTTTTAACTTAATAAATAGCTAACTTTGTTAGATATGATTAAACACTATAAATTTCCAATAATAATATACTTTTGGCATCACATAGAAACTAAAGTTTTACCATTATTCCAATTTGGTTGCTCAACTTTTTTTTTTGTACAGTGTTAATGTCTAAAGTTGCGTTTGATATTAGTCACGAATTGGAATACCCCTATAATGTTCATGGGGCATTTACGCAAATTTGAAACCCTTATTAGATTTGAATGCGAAGTTTATTGCACCAAGGCTTCTTTTCTTTTTTTTTTCTTTTGAATGGCAACGTCACGCACCTGCATCAAGGGTTACCATATAACTTGTACAATGTTTGTAATAAAACCCTCCATCTCCTCAATTATGGCGAGTTTTGCCATTGTATACTTTTCAATGATCTTTAATTTTTTAACTCAACTTTGCAACACTATTTTCTTCAACTTTTTTTTTTCCTACAAACGAGAGGAAGGGAGGGGTTCTTTTGATATATGATATTATGATTCGTAAAAGGCACCCCTGAACTTTATAAGGGTACTGTGGTCATTTTTTTCTAATTTAATGGAGTTTTACAGCAATTTGACGCACTTTCAAATTTGAGTCACCAGTCACATGGTTAGGAAAAACATTTTAGTAAGTGTTGGTGAAACTTGGTTGCTGTTTAATGAAATTACTCTTAACAGAATTGAGAAGGTTGTATGTATCTGATTACACTTTTGACCCCGTTTAACGCATTTAACATGTTTCATTTCTGGCCTTTTTTTGTTATTAAAGTTTACCCAGTTATAGGCAAAAGCAAAACAGGTCTTAAGTTGCAACCTTTACTAATGAGTGATGAACTGAACTATGTATGCAGCTACAACCTGTGATGGAGTCATCTTCAAAAACTAAAGGTAGGCCAGAGGGGACCCCTCCCTGTGGGCCTACTAAATCCAATGAAGATGCAAATCAGAGACTAAATACCCCACCTACTCTTCTCAGAAGACCATCATTCCCCGGAGGAGGACGTTGTATTAAGCA
The DNA here is from genome assembly GCA_032199755.1 of Ambrosia artemisiifolia. Lineage (NCBI taxonomy): Eukaryota > Viridiplantae > Streptophyta > Magnoliopsida > Asterales > Asteraceae > Ambrosia > Ambrosia artemisiifolia. The sequence continues at coordinate 13,542,716 of CM063516.1, read as the reverse complement.
ACCAGCCATTGGTGCTCCTTCTGATACCATTACTAAGAAAGTTGAACCTAAGGACCCACCTCAGTCTCTTTTAAGAATCCCCACTCACATTCCTGCAAGGATTAAAGAGTTAACCCGGACCCCTCCTGAAATCAGAAACCCTAATGAGATTCAACCTAGTGAAATAACACGTGAGTCGGTTCAGACTCATATGAAAGTCCTCACTCAGATTCCCGGAAGGATGAATGGTCTTAACGAGTTAAGTCAGACCCCTGGAATCAAAAACCCTAATGAGATTCAGACTAGTGAAATGACTGGTCCGTGTGAGTCGGTTCAGATTCCTCCAAGGACAAAAGGTCTTAATCAGTTAAGTCGGACCCCTGGAATCATAAACCCTAGTGAGATTCAGACTCATGCTGCTCAGAGCAAATCTGTTACAGAGATCATACAAGAGTCACAGGTGGAAGTTTCAAATGAGATACAGACTGATGATAGTTTTAATTCAGTAGCATCTTCAGCATTAGTTCAAGGATTTAAACCTTGTGAAACATGGCTGGGTGATTCGGATGTTTCATCTCTTCATATGGAGATGCCTAGTGGAAACTCTCAAACAACTAGGGTACTTGTTGGTGATCAAAATCAAGATTCAGCATCATGCTCAAATGTAGCTTCTTTTCCACGTGTATCTGTTGCAATTTCCAAATCAGATACTGATGTCATATCCATACCCACTGTAAAAGAATTTATTTCACATGTACCAGATGATACATCAGCTTCCATTGTTCCTGTTTCCTCTAGTCAAATGAATAACATGTTGTCAGACAGGGGGTTGGCTTTACAAAATCCAACAATTGAAAAACTTGCTCCTCCACAGCTTCCACCGTCTGTAGGTGATGTGAATCATCAAAGCAGCTTTCTAGTGAGAAACGAGCAGGAGACTGTTGAAAGGAATGTAGAGGTAAAAGATGAGGCTGAGATCAAAACATTGGCCTCTCCAATAGGATCTTTAGAACCGTTGGATCGATCTGAAATAACAACCATGAAATCTGAAATTCAAGACAGTCCTTGCAGTAAAGATGTTGAAACAAAGAACGGTTTACCAGAAGTGAAGGAAAGTTTGGATATAACATCCACAAGGCAACGAGCGGAGGCACTTGAAGGGCTGCTTGAATTATCTGCTGATTTGCTGCAACAAAATAGGCTGCAAGAGCTGGCTGTTGTTCTTAGACCTTTTGGCAGAGATAAAGTCTCCCCAAGAGAGACGGCGATATGGCTAGCTAAAAGTCTTAAAGGGATGATGGTTGATGACTCTAATAGGAACGCGTAAAAACTCACTGGTATGAGCGCTATCTCCCCCTTTGTGTTTGATATTTTTGGAAACTTTTTTTCAAACCTTTTGAACGTGATCCTTAATTCATTCATTGTGTTATCTTGTATATATTGACATTACAAACGGCATTCTTGATTTAATAGCTGAAATGTATTGAGTACCAACTCTTGTTCGTAATTAGTAAGGAAAACTTATTTTGTTGATAGAAAGGATGCATGTCTAACTTCTAGTATACATGTAAAAGTACAGAACTTCAATTTTAGACCAGACCACTCAATGTAAACTGTTCTAGATAGAAATATCGTTTGAACTGACCTACCACAATCGGCCTGAACCATAACTGTCTTCTGTCAGTTTGCCTTCAAATTCGGTCCAGTTGCGAGCGCAGCTCCACCGATCAATGGAGGCCCATCAAAGTAAACCGAGCCACCAATAGCAGGCACAATCAAGTAATCACACAGACGTTATTGGGATTTGGGGTTATCGGTGTGACCTTCTCAAAGCCGAATTGACTATGATTTCTAAACAAGACGAGCCAGGTTGGGCTTAGGTTTATCTTAACGATCTGAAAGGTTATACACTTGTTTTTGAACGTGATTAGAGCATTTGAAATGGAAGAGGTTAAGGATTGGAGTCGGTGGACTGGTTTCTAGTCTTTCTTAAGTAAGAACTAGTTAAGTTGCAACATTTAAATAATTGTTAGGGGATGAACACATCCCATAATACCCTTTTGACAGCCAATTTAGTTATTTGTAAATGATAGATGGCATGTGCATTTAATATAAATAAATAAATGCTAATGTAATGTGTATAGTATGCAAGTAAAGAGCCTAAAACTTTTCCATGTATGTCAGTGCTTGGGAACCAATGGTTTTTTCACACATCATGTTATGTTATGTTATAATGAGGAAGATAGGTGAACGCAATACAACAACAAAGTAAGTTTCCGATTGTTATGGAGCAATATAGAGAGAGAGGTAACTCAACTCATCACAATGAGATAAATTACCAATGGTGTGGAGCGGATTACAGAGGTATGTATGTATAGAGGGGTAGCTCAACCCCTCCTAAATCATAATCAGGATCATTTGAGAACCACCATTTAGGGAGAGAACCAAAGAACAGTGTGAACAGGTGGCATTTTTGTAAATATGAAGGTGTCTACAAAAACCCCTCCATCAAAAAAAATTATATAACCTAAATAAATAAAAAAAGTAAAAACACCAAAATGATTTTTTTGCATTATTAATTCGAAAAAAAAAATTCCTGTTGTGACGTCATATGACGTCATCCCTAATGCACATGTGCATTTCGCTGTTATATATACAGAAATACACCGTATGCATATGTGCATTTCACTATTAAATCACACTTTTGAATGAATTGTCAGTTACCATACTTAAATGATTATTAAATGGACGCGATACAGATATATAAGGGGTCACAAATTCTATTCAATGATCATTAAATGGACACAAAGTGAGATATAAAATACACTCCAACTCGTCAAGTGTTTAGTCATGCATATTATAACATAAATTGAAAATAAAACACGTGTATGACAACAAACATGAATAAACTTAAAACACCTCTATATAAGAAATATAAAATAAGAAACGTGTACTGCATGCACATGTGCATTTCACTAATATAGTTAGATTTTTTTAGTGGTTTAGCTTTTGGGCTTAGTTTTTAGGTATGGTAGGGTGGTGGGGGTTTAATTATAATCATGCACATGTGCATATATCAATTTCATTATCATACCAATTTACATATGCTAAAAATAGTAATTACAAACATAATCAACCTATCAACCACCATATAAGGCCACCCAAAATATACATATGTGCATGCATCATCCTTCAAGTAACACAGCTTTTATACCAATTTGTTTTTATCATACAACTACATATAGTTTCTACCAAACGCGTTAACTCAATAACACAAATGATAACACACAAAAAAAATATCCATATTACAAACCAACTATGTTACCACTAACCACCTACTTACAAACTTCTAATTATCTCACAATCTCATGTCCACCAACAGTCCCCTTCTATTGCTTATTTGTGCCTTCTAATCTTCTTCCCCTTTTACTTATCTTCTATCAACACCCTTCACACTTCATTGATCCTTCATCTAACATCTCCCTTGTTTTTTCATCTGTCAACCTGAACATCGTATACTTCTCAATTTATCACATTGTTCGTTTGTGTAAACAACTAACAATTAAAATTTATTAGTTAACATATAAAATATACAGATATGCACATGTGCATATGCATACATGCACATGTGCATATATATCTAAATTGCTTAAATAAATAATGACCTTTTTTAACTTCATGATCAACGATTATATCATCATCTCCAATCGCATCTGGCAGCTTTTTTGACCCTTTCTCCCTCGATTCTAAGACAAAAGTTACCTTCTTCGGTTTTTTTCCCATTCTTTAACTACAGATAATAAACAACACATAAAAAAAAATTCAATCTTAATGCATATGTGCATTAATGTTACTCTTTTTTATTACTACATAACATATACACATGTGCATTAGAATGAATGACCGTAATGATAATGATGACGTGGGTACCCAAACCCCCACGTTTAAACATATTTAAGAAGCTATCAAGCTCGGGCCAGGAAGCTGAAAAGCCAGAAGCTGGTGTAAAGAAGCTACCTGCATCGGCTCCTCAGCTCCTTAGCACAGGACCTGCCTTAAACGAGCACAGGACCTGCCTTACAGGAGGTCAGTAATAAAGGTGGGTCCAACATTTATGGGCCAGCCCAGCCCATTACTACAAAGCCCATTAGGGTTTGGGGTTTCACCCTCTATAAATAGAAGGGTCACACCTTCACCCAAACCCATCCCATTTGTCTTGATCTTCACTCAAGACATCTCACTCTATCTCTCTCTCTCTCTCTCTCTAGAAACATTATCTCACTAACTAATCTGCCTAGCTCCCATAGAGAAGCCTACGAGCTGCTAAAGTATCACATCAGCAGCTCATGAACTCTCTATAATTACACACGATTGAGCTGTTAAGCTCCCCTGCTCAACTCACGAGCTCCCCTAACGGAGCTCTGGAGCTACCATATCAACGGTCTACGGATCCATGGTTCTAATAACCAACTTTCAGCCATCGAGCTAAGCATCCCGAAATCACCTCGGCCGCTAGCTAACCGCCGGTTTCAACCACCACCTCCCCTCACACTTTGTATCCCTCATTTACTCCTTTCTACTTACTTTTATGTACATTTCTTGGGATAAATCACTAATGTTGAGCGTCAGAGGGTGGTCCAGAGACCCCGGTCTCTGGACCCCTTCTAACAAGTTGTTCATGGTGCAGGTACATGCTCGGAAGGTGCTAGGTCCAACCCGAAGAGACATCCATACCACCTCCATGCCTTATTCTTGTTGTTTCAACAAGTGGCGCCCACCGTGGGGCTATCGCGCTTAGAACATGAAACTCTTTGTGGTTTAGCCCCAAATGTTCCTAAGTTCTTTCTTTTTAAGGATGGGGAGGATGCTCTTACTGGAAAAATCACTCCTACACCTCCCACATATGTTTGCGTTTTTTGCTCCACGCCGGTGACCGGGTTCCATACACTTATAACTCGGTTGCTACATGTATCTTCTTGGATAAAAACGACAAATCTGAAAATTTACTCATATTCTTGATGAAAAACTACAACCTTTGAACACATGTTTACACTTTGTTCAAACGTAGTAAAAAAAAAGAATAGTAAAGAAGTGAAAGACTTTGTGTACACAATACTCAACCCCACTTTATGTGGTGCCATCCAAAAGGTCATTAAAAGATGATGTTATATTATGAAATATTATCTTCACAAAGAATCTGATAAAAAAAAAAAAAGAATGAAACATCTCAAAACATATTCTTTAAAGAATAAGTCTATTGGAAGATGTGTACACACTTGTCCCAAGGTTTGACTATCCCACTTTTGTCTTTTAGCACACATAAAAGTGTGTGACAATAAAGCACAAAAAATCAGAAAACAACTTTATTCAACATGTTTAAAGTCTCTAGTACAACAAGTATTGCATCTTGTACAACTTATGCTGCAGGCTTCCATACCGCAGCTCCATCGTAAGTGATGTCATCAACTCTATAACTCACGACGTGGATGCTAGAACCCCACAACTGATCTACGAGTTAAAAAAAATCGAATGACATAAATCGGAGCTGGGTACCCTATGAAAGCTTTAGGCTGCCATATCGCAGCTTCTGCTACAGTGGGGAACAGTAAAAAAGTAAGAAAAGTCAAAAGTCAGACTTTCTTACACACTAATCCACAAAAGTGCTTAGTCAATAGCAAATCAGACCTCAAAAGCATAAAAAGTGGTATCTTTCACCAAAATGGCAAAAACACTTACTGCCATATAGAAAGAGGGGTCAGCACTTGCTCCCGTAAGGGAGCACCGTGAGCGGGAAGCCTTCCCCCATGGCAGCTTATGTTACATCTTAATGTGCCAAACGTGCACAAAAAGAAGGTCAACACTTAACAGGTATGGAAGGCAAGCTCCCCCATGGAAGCTCCCTGGGCTAGAAGTCCTTCCCCATGGCAGCTCATGTTACATCTTAATGTACTAAGCGGAGGTCAATACTTGCTCCCCTAGGTAAGCTCCCTGAGCTAGAAATCTCCCTCTATGTAAGCTCATTTTACATCTTTGTGTACTCAACATTCATTTATAGCTCTTCACTTCACTTCACTTCATGTGCACATGCGATACAAGTACATGATCGCTCTCTCGATACTAACATTAGGCATAAGCTCCTAAAACTCCTACTAGCTTAAGCAAGGTAAAGTGTAAAAATATTTTACTTCTCATATCGGTGAAACGAGCTTCTAAAAAAAAGTAATCAAGAGTTCTAAATGTTGTTAAACAAAGTCTTGAATAAAACTAACATTACATCTCGTTTCAACTTTTAGCCTAACCTATATTTGACCCAAAATTCTTAGTAAAAGTGAAGGGACTTATGGGTGTAACCATGGTGTGTAAAAAGCCCATGCACTTATAAGCTAACCATTAACTTCACTTATAAAATAATAATAAATAAGTAAAAACAATAAACACACACTTTATCAGCTAGTCAGGACAGGTACAGCAGCATGGCTCCCGTAGGGTAGCTACAGACTACTATTCAGCTTTATCAGCCTAAACAACTATTCATGTCCAGTACGTCAGGCGCTACAGGACAGCTGTGGACAACTATTCATGTCAGTACGTCAGCTACTACAGGACAGCTGTGGACAACTATTCATGACAGTATGTCAGCTGCTACAGGACAACTGTAGACAACTATGCATGTCAGTGCGTCAGCTGCTATATGACAGCTATAGACAACTATTCAGCTTTATAGCTATCAGAAAAAGTACACTACTCATACCAGCTGCCATACGGCAGCTGCAGACTATTCTATAAGTAAACTCATGAGCTACAGCCCGGGAGCTACAAGCCTATAAGCTGCAGCCTAGGATGCTACAAGCCTAAAGCTCGGAGCCCATAGTTCGAAGCCAGAAGCTCTAAGTTAGAAGTTTGAAGCTCGAAGCTCAAGGCTAGAAGCTACAAGCTCGTAGCTAGAAACTATAAGCTCAAAGCTACAAGCTAGAAGCTCAAAGTCACAAGCTAGAAGCTCGTAGCTACAAACTCGAACCTATGTCATATAACATACTTTAGCTCTTACATCAAAGAGACAAAAGTCAGATCTACACAAGCTATAAGTAGGTAGCCTAAAGCGAACAACATAACACATACACCCAAGTAACCCTTGGGGAGAGAACACGTATAAATAGGGTGCCTTGAGTACCTCTAAGATATTTGCTTTCTAAGGCCACGCTTGGCTTTAAACAGTTATATATGACATATTGGAAGATATAAAAACAAATCATGTCAATAGCTACGAAAATTAGCTCACATGTCATACGCTACACAGCTTCCTGCTAAGGTAAAGAAGCTAACAGCTTGGAAGCTCAGCTATACTTCACCATATGAATCAATCCGAGGTTTTCTAAGCATTGACGAACGTTAGGACGAATCATCCTTAGAAAATTAACATCTTTTCCATACACCAAAGTCATTTAAGGGAACTAGCGCATCCCTTAGGGCAGGCTCAACACCTTCCTTAAAAAGACTTGGAAAAGAAGAAAGATACCTCCTCGTACCAAAGAGGCTGCTCAATATTATGCTAAAAATGAAGGCTTGGCCCACTCACTATGGAGAGCATAAAATATAACCTCGTATACTTGCTCCGCTTAACACTAATTCAATGATTTGCCAAGATGAGCTACTCCCCTAGATAGAAAGGGAAGCCACCCTTTTGAAACAAAATGAGCTTTGCATGACCTCACCTATGGTGACTAGAGAAGCTCACGAATGCATCATTAAGCAGTTTTTTTGTGACCTCCATAACACACCAATCAGAAAATGTGGCAACTCGCAAAGCCAAGAAGCACGGAAGCTACTAAGCCTCCTATGCCTTCACAAAATCCCTACTTAGCTAGCCTTATCAAGTAACATGAGGCACAAGTAAGGCAACCGTATAAAGATTACATCCCACAAGGATGACCATCGGCTCAAAGCCATAAAGATCCAAGCGAGTTAACTCATTTAAATAAGTTCACCTCTTTGTCCTATCTTTCTCATAGGATATAAACTTTAGCTTGCACACAAAAAACAAATATGTTCACAAATGATATGGCACATAAGGAAGTTAACCGCCTAAACATGTTCATCCAATGTTGAACAATAGACAAATGTTACTTGTTGTCAAATGTTCAAAGAAACATTTGTTCTGTTCCAAACCAATAACTTACTTGAAATAAGAGTAAACTTCCTCAAGCACCTAGTTTAAAGCTTCATACATACGGATCTTTGGATCCCAAAAGATTGACATGTCTAGAGGCTTAGGAAGCTCATAAGTGAGAAGTTCAAAATCGAATGGTTAGGTATCAAGTCATATGCGCCCATGACTACGTCATGACCACTCATGACTGGGGGCTAATGGTACGGGTACCTAATTTTGAACAAATCAAGGAGTTTAGAAACCGAGAAGGCGAGGAACTAAAAAGTAGAGAAGCCGGTTAGCTACACATGTCAAGGCTCCCGCCCTAAAAGCTAAAAATGGTCACAAGCACATTGCTACACACGTGACGTTACCGGTAGGAGCAAAGAAGCCTCGAACAGAATCATGGTATGAATAAGGCATATGCTTCTCTATGGGAGGAATGTTGCTTATTGCAGCTAAACAACAAAGAACCTATCAAGCAAGCTAAAGAACAACACATCGTCCTTTCAATTGCTCCTGTCCAGGTGGCTCCGCTTACGTAAAGGATATAACAATACTTACCTTGCACATAATTATCTACAAAGAATCAGGCATGAACAAAATCGATAAGATCAAGATTAACTAAAGCAGCTGTTGGGTCAGTATGAGACCACAGTTACCAGGTTTAATCATGTTTAGCTATGTGTTAGAGTTGGAGGGTTAGTTATGTAATTATAAGCATAGTTTGTGTAGAAAACCCTAGACTGCGAACTTATTACACGGGGACTGCGAACTTAATGTTAAGTTCGCAGTCCATCAGGTTCTCCTATAAATAGAACCTCATTTGTGCAGCTAGGGTTAGGGTTTTTGGTTGTATCTTTGAGAGCACAAGTTTAAAGGTGCGAACTTATCTAGAGTAATCCATGGTTGTTCACAGCTGAAATCTTTAATGGAATCGTGTCTTTATGTTTCTTGTGTGTCGGTTTTTATAATCTTCATCTAGTTCTTTAACTTGTCTTGATTAATCAACTAAAACACCTAACAAATAGGTGTTTCTAGTTGATAACAATCTAGTGCACACTTAAGATCTAGTAATTTTGGGACTACAATTTGGTATCAGAGCCTCTGTGCTCGAGATTGTATCTATCTAAAGATATCAAAACCCTCCTTGTTAGTTTTACTATCAAGTTTTTCAAAAAAAAAAAAAAATTTTGGTGTTTATCAAAGTTTGAATATTTTCATTGTTTTGCCTTAAAATCTCGTGAATAGTGTTTCTAAGGTGTTTAAAAGGTATTAATTTCAGTAGAAACATCATTCAAGAGCTTCAAAACAATTGAAAATCTCTTGGACTTGTTTCTGGTAAGATTAAAATGTTAACAGCCGAAGTTGCGCACTTAAAGTGCGAACTTGGCTCATAAAGTGAGTACTTGTTTCTTGCTTGTGAGTACTTGTTTCAAGAGTTGAGTACTTAGCTCATAAGTTGCATACTTGATATTTCAAGGTGTGCACTTATTAACAGCCACAACTGCGCACTTAAGCCAAAAGTGTGTGCACTTGTGTCTGTGTGAGCACTTAAATTTACACAAGGCTTTACAGCTTTCTCTCTCCTGGCACCACAACTAGGGTTTCTGCATACTTATCTGAAATCTCTAGTTGGTGTGCGAACTTACTGAAAAGGTGCATTTTCTGAGCACTTGGCTAGGGTTACTGCGAACTTAAATCTTAAACGAGAGTTTAAGTGTCTGTGTACTTGTACAAGTGCGCAGGCTGATCAGTCAAAGACTGAGCACTTGTGCTGCTCTGACTTGGCTGAACTGCGAACTTAAGCCAAAGTGTGTGCTACAGGGACTGCGTACTTAACAGGAGAATCAAGAACTCATCACCTTTGTTTCTTATTTGTTTCAGGTTTCCAGGGAACTGCGAACTTAGACTGCGAACTTGTGAAACTGCGAACTTGATCTTGCTGCGCACTTAAGACTGCGAACTTGTGGACTGTTTTGTTTTTTCAAGGACTTTGGACTATAACTTGCTAATCAATTCAATCAAAACCCTAAAATCAATCTAAAATCCATCTAAAATCAATCTTAAATCATGTCTGGTAACAACTCATTCCAAGTTAACCCCATAACTCAAGCTGAACTTGAAACCGGCACTATAACACGTATTCCCAAGTTGATGGGTGCTGAGGACTATGGCACATGGAAGAACAGAATGAAAGCTTTCTACTTTGTTAACGATCACACCCAATGGAACTCAGTCCGGCTCGGACCTCACATTCCCACCAGAACCACTGATGCAGGAGAAGTGTTCAACACTGATCCCACTACATACACTGATCTCGACAAACAACTGTGGCAGAGAGATCACAAAGCCTACGGTGCTCTCACCATGGCTCTGTCAAACGATGTATACAATATGTTTGAAGAGTACGGATCAGCGCACGATCTGTGGTTTGCTCTGAGTGAGTATTATGAAGGAAATGCAGAGATGAGGCAAAACAAACAGGATATGATTCAAAAGGAATACGACATGTTTGGAAGTATCCGTGGTGAGAGTCTGTCTTCACACATTGACAGGTTCATGAATTTGTTGACCAAGATGAAGAAGGCCGGTATTCCTGTAAACAACCGCAATTCCATCAAGAAACTGCTCGATTCTCTTCCAAAGGAGTGGAGTGTCCAATGTATGTTGATCAAAAAGGACTACTTGGATGCTCAGTCTACTTTGGCTGATCTCATAAACACTCTGAAATCATTTGAGATGGACATCACTAAAAGAGAAATGAATCAGACTGTCCCGAAGGTGACTCCCAGCAGTGCTATGAAGAATCTGGCTTTGATGGCCCCAATTGGTGATATGAGTTCAAGTTCGTTGCATTCGTATGTGGATTCTGCAGGGATTGGTAGTTCAAGTTCTGGCAAAGCTCCAATGTATTCTGAAAAGGCTGCAAAGACACTAACTCCACAGGCTGCTAAACTGGCTGCTGAACATGTGGAACTTTTCAACTCTTTCATGAGCAGTTTTGAAGCTTTGAAGACAGGAGAGATTAAGAATGAGATGATGTCCCCAGAGGATATGTACCAGGTTGACCCAGATGACATGGAAGAGATGGATCTGAAGTGGCAGATGGCAATGATCACTCTACGAGTTAAGCGTTTTCAAGACAGAACCGGTAGAAGAGTGGGAATGGGAAAGGCTGGGTTTGACAAGTCGAAAATCAGATGTTACAACTGCAAGGTCCTCGGGCATTTTAAGTATGAATGCCCCACACTGAACCAAGCTGAAATCAAGCCTGCAAAGAGGTTGGTGGCCATAACCGATGGAAATGAGGGAAACGATAAGGAACCACAAAAGGCTTTGGTTGTTGAAGATTTCGACTGGGGAGAAGAGGCAGCTGCTGCTGAAGTTGAAGTGAACAAAGCCCTGATGGCCACAATCTGCACCAAATCTTCTAATGGTGTGAACTCTGTTGAAGGATCATCTGCTGAGGTTCTAAAGGGGGAAATGCAGAAGAATGCCGGGCTGAAGAGTGTGTTGATTGATGAGAAGGTGAATGATCAGAAAAGGGAGGTGGCGCTGATAGCTGAGAAGACTTCATCAGAGAAGGTCGCTGAGGAGGTGAAGAGTTCTTCTAAGAAAGCTGAGGAAAGAGACATGGTAAATATTCCTCTAGAAATTAAATCTAAACTGTGCTCACCTAGGTGTGTTACAGCTGTCGCGTACTGTTTATCACACAACAGACGAGTTTTAAGAGAAATGGATGGCATTCGTAAAATCAATTCTGAAATGAAAGAAAATGAGTGGGCATATCAGCGAAAGTTAAATGCAACTCTAGCTGAAATGCAAACTTTAAAAGAATTTGTGCTTAAGAAAGATTTTCTGATAAACGATTTAACCTCAAAACTAGAGAAATCTAGAAATGAGACAACTCGTCTTCAAATTGTTGTGGATAAATGGAATGTGAGCAAACGGGCTCATGCTGATATAATCGAGTGTGGGAGACAATCATTCGTAAAGGATGGAATTGGGTATAAGGATAAGAATGGAATCGAAAGATCTCTATTCTTACCCTTGAGCCAAAGTGAATACATACCCATTCCATCACGTCATCCAAAAAATGACCTTTTTGAAAATAAATGTGATGAATCTGAGTCAAATACTAACATAAGTAAAAGCAATGCAGATGTGACCCAACAGGCTCAGGTGGAGGATGATGTATGTTGTGGTGGCCAGACAGTGGGTTTAGGACATCCGGGTGCCAATTACTCAACAGTGAATTGGTTTATCTGGAACAATGAAAATTCGAAAAACAATTCTATTTTGGATGACTGTAAAACTTTAACTAAATCGGATGACTGTAATAGTTTGCCTAGGATGGATGACTGTAATAGTTTAACTAGGTTGGATGACTGTAAACTTGATTTAAAAGGGGCTGTGGCTCCCGATGATAGGAAGCCTCCTATCAAACGATCTAATGTTTGTGTTGAAAATGTTATTCCTGTGTGTGTTGATCTTAATGCTGCATTCTCTGATGATAATCATGTGCTCAAACCATCTGTGTTTGTGCCAGAACTTAAGCGTAACAGGTTTGGGAAATTTCTCACTGAGGAAATCCCAGAATTTATCCCCTCATCCACAGATGTATCAGGTTCTGAAGAATCACAAAGTGAAACAGGTACCTCAAGTTCTGAAGAATCACTGAGTGATACAGAGAGCAGCTCCAGCTTAAATAATCTAGACACCAATGAAGAATCAAGTAGCAACAGGGAAGAATCAAGCTCAACCGAAAGCTCAAGATCAAACAAGATCAAGAAAAGAACATCACAACCATCATCATCCAGATCTTCTCCTAAGATCAAGCCTAAGCATTCAAAATGCTTCAGATGTGGAAAAGAGGGTCACGTGGTCAAGAACTGTCACATAAAACCTAAATCACAAAAAGATGTCAAAACACAAAACTCTTTTTCGGATCAATTAAGAAATCTTCAAGAAACCGTAAAAAGTTTTGTTAAAAATACACAAATTTGGAAGAAACAAGAGTCAATTTTGGGAGAAAACCATGACAGATCAAAAATTAAACAAACTTGGATTCCCAAAGTTACTTAAGTTTCAGGCAAAATCAACACTGTACATAGATTGTCTTTAGTTTAGCTTTGTTTCTGTTTTGTTTTTGTATGTGCAGAATAAATTACAAAAATGGTTGATAGCTCTCATGAGATATCTATGGCATGTCGACAGCGGCGCTTCAAGACACATGACAGGACTGAAAGAACTCCTCAAGAACTATCGGTTCATCGATGGAGAATTTGTAGCGTTCGCTGGGAATGAGAAGGGTGGAAAGATCGTTGGCATAGGAGATGTAGTCTCTAACGCGCTAACACTTGAGGACGTCAACTATGTTCCAGAACTGTGCTACAATCTATTGAGTGTATCACAAGTCTGCGACAAAGGAATCTCAGTGTTATTCAACGACATGGAATGCATCTTCCTAAAGCCAGGATTTAAACCATCCACTGACATGATCATGCTAAAAGCCCCCAGACAAAACAATACTTATGTGATAAACATGAGGGATGCCAAGTCTGAACAACCAATGACTTGTCTACTGTCAAAGGCATCCGAGTCAGAGTCACTGTTATGGCACAGGCGATTAGGTCATGTTAACTTTAAAAATATAAACAAACTTTCTAAACTTAATCTGGTCAGAGGTCTTCCTTCTAAGGAATTTCCTTTTTCTGAAAAATGTTTAGCATGTGCCAAAGGTAAACAACATAAGAAATCGCATAAGTCCAAAACAGTGAACTCAATTGACTCTCCTCTTCAATTATTACATATGGATCTTTTTGGTCCTATTAGTATAAAAAGCCTGGGTAAAAAGTCTTACTGTTTGGTGATTACAGATGACTTCTCTCGCTTCACATGGGTGTACTTCTTGGAATTCAAGAGTGAGGCTGCTGAGACCTTGATGCTGTTCGTTCCTTTGATCGAGAATATAATCAAGCTAAAAGTAAAGTCAATCAGAAGTGATCATGGAACAGAATTCAAGAACCAAACTTTTGTGACGTTCTGCAGCGGAAAAGGAATTCATCTCCAATACAGTGCTACAAGGACTCCTCAGCAAAATGGAGTGGCTGAAAGGAAGAATCGTACACTTATTGAAGCTGCCAGAACCATGCTCATTGACTCTAAGTTACCGATCATCTTCTGGGCAGAAGCTGTGAATACCGCCTGTTATGTTCTTAACAGGGTCTTGATTGTCAAGCCTCGTGGGAAAACAGCTTATGAATTGCTTTTCAAAAGAAAACCTCTCATTGATTATTTCAGGCCGTTTGGATGTTCCTGCACTCTTCTGAACAACTTTGAGAATATCATGAAGTTTGATGCTGTTGGAGACGAATGTTTCTTTGTTGGATACTCGTCTAGTCAAAAGGCTTATCGAGTATACAACAAACGCACCAAGATGGTTCTGGAATCCTTTTATGTTGACTGGCAAGAATCCAACTCTACCAATGTTGGAACCGGTCCTGACTGGTTCTTTGATGTGGATGTTGTGTTCAATCACTTTGTCATTCCTGAACAGCAAGCTCATGCAGATCAAGCTCCTGAGAATCAAGCTACAAGCTCATCTCCCTTTGGAAATATTCTCTACTCTTCTGATGATGAAGTCGCACCGTTTACCACCCGTTTCTCTCCTCTGGTTGCTGATCCAATTGTTCCTCAACTTAATAATGGTGATACTACTGCTGAAACCTCTAACATTCCTGAAAGCACATCAAATGCTGAAGAAACACAATCAAATCAGCAGTCTGTAAATGAACCATCCAGTTCTTCTACACCTGGAGATCATCTTTCGAACCTTCCTCTACAAGTGCAAGAAGAAGAAAATATGGGATTCAAATCTTCTAAGAACCATCCAATTGAAAATGTCATTGGACCAATCAGTGAGGGTGTTCTTACAAGAAATCAGACAGACAAGCTCAACACCGCTCTCTCAGCATTCTTATCTCAAACAGTACCCTTCAGCATTGAAGATGCAGTTAGAGATGCAAGCTGGGTAGAGGCAATGCAGGAAGAACTATTTCAGTTCAGAAAACTCAAAGTGTGGGAGCTCGTTGATCTGCCTGAAGGAAAATATCCTATTGGGACAAGATGGGTTTTTCGCAACAAAATGGATGAACGTGGCGTGGTAATCAAGAACAAAGCTCGTCTGGTTGTTCAAGGATTTCGTCAGCAGGAGGGGATTGATTATGAGGAAGTCTTCGCTCCAGTCGCTCGACTTGAAGCCATACGCATCTTCTTGGCATATGCTTCATATCGAAACTTTAAAGTCTTTCAGATGGACGTGAAGAGCGCTTTCTTATATGGGAAGATCAAAGAAGAAGTCTATGTGTGCCAACCGCCAGGATTCGAAGACCCTCATCATCCAAACAGATACTACAAGTTGGACAAGGCTCTCTACGGTCTCCATCAAGCTCCTAGAGCTTGGTATGAGACCTTGTCTTCATATCTGTTACAAAATGGATATACGAGAGGGAAGATCGACATGACCTTGTTCACCAAAGAAGTCAACAAACATTCTATCCTTGTTCAGATTTATGTTGATGATATTATCTTTGGTTCAACTGACGAAAATTTGTGCAGGGAATTTGAAAGCATTATGAAGTCTCAATTTGAAATGAGCATGATGGGAGAACTATCATTTTTCTTGGGTCTCGAAGTCCAACAGAAAGAAGACGGTATTCTCATCCATCAAGCAAAATACACAAGAGACATTCTGGCAAAGTACAACCTGTCGGATTGCAAACCGTCCAACACTCCTTTTGCAGCTCAAACAACGCTTGTACCAGATCTTAAAGGACCTTCTGTGAACCCGCACACTTATCGTTCTATGATTGGTTCCTTGATGTATCTTACAGCCAGCAGACCGGACATCATGTGGGCAGTTGGATGCTGTGCTCGCTTTCAGTCAAATCCAAAGCAATCTCATGAGACTGCAGTCAAAAGAATCTTCCGCTACCTCAAAGGAACACCAAAACTTGGTTTATGGTATCCTAAGAGTGACAATTTTGACCTAATTGCGTACTCTGATAGTGATCATGCAGGTTGCAGGATTGACCGAAAGTCTATCTCTGGTGGTTGTCAATTTCTGGGGAACAGGCTCGTGTCATGGCAGAGCAAGAAGCAGACCACTGTGTCGATATCTACTGCTCAAGCTGAGTACACAGCCGCATCCAGTTGTTGCTGTCAAGTGTTGTGGATCCAAAATCAGTTGTTGGATTACGGTTTGAATATCATGAGAACCCCTATCTACATTGATAACGATGCTTGTCGTGACATTGTGAAGAATCCAATTGATCATTCGAAAACTAAACATATTGAAATTCCGATTCATTCAATTCGCGATGCGCATGACAAGGGGTACATACAGGTGTTGCCTATAGATACTGCTGATCAAAAGGCAGATATCTTTACCAAAGCTTTCGACAAAACCCGTTTTCGTCAGTTGGTAACTTGGTTAGAGATGATCAACTTTGAATGATTTAAAAAAAAAAAAAAACAAACCTTTGTGAATAAATTATAGAAAAATCTTATGTTTTAAAATAAAATAAAGATTTTTGGGGGAGAAATAAACCGGTAGATCCCTAAATTTGCAAGTTTTAAAAAACTTTTTCTAAAACAATCAAGAAATGATAGGGACTAATCATATTTGTCAGCATGTGAATAGGACCCAGAGGACGTTGTGGCTTCAAGCAACGACATGTCGGTAGATTCAGCCTGGAATTGAGTAAACTGCTAAAAGATGACAAACTAAAAAGTCTACACGAGGTGCTGGATTCCCACTGTGTTTCAGGTTTGCACAAGCTGAGTCCGGTCATACACAGGTTGAGAGATCAAAAGACACAGAAAATTTTGTGCATAAGTAATCAAAAGACACCTAAGAGTGCAAGCTACCAAAGCGGGGCTATTAAATCAAAATGAGCAACAAAAGACACGCAATGTTAGTGACGTGCAAACATATAGATAGCTCACAAAGCAATCAGATGATCATCTTCTCTGCTTATGGGAACATAGACCTGAAGCTCTCATCATCTGATTGACATAATGATCATCTTCTCTGCTTATGGAAACATAGACCTGAAGCTCTCATCATTATATCTCAATAAACCTTGAGGATTGGTAGGCTTACACCTGGCACAAGTGGGGTCCATTAACATGTCGTCAATATTACCAAAACATGATAAAGATCATCACACAAAGTATGTTGAAAGACGAGAGGCATGGATTTAAGTGGACAAATATACCGACAGTTTTTCTTGGGCTACAGCTATCCAACGGAAAGTTGAAATGTGGTCTGGCAGGTATGACTGGTATGATCTTGATGCAAAAGGTGAGAAACGGTTGATCTCTAAACTCAAATCTTTGGTTAAAAAGGCTATTTTCTTGTTTGTGGGCCTGCGCACTTAACAGCTATTAAACTCTTATTGGTCCTGCGAACTTAACAGCTATTAATAAGCCTTGTTGGGCCCGCGTACTTGACTGGGCTTTTGGGCCTGCGCACTTAAAGGTCAAGTACGCGGCCCAACCATTCTACCTATAAATACGCAGTAAATTTTTCATTTTAACTTTTTTTCAAAAACTTTACAAACCCTAAATTTTTCACCACCATCAACTGCCGCGTTCTTCTTCCCAAACCTCCAACAAAGCCATCACTAAACCACCGTTTAATCCATCATTCGTCCTTCATTTTCTGTTTGATTGTGTTGTTAAAAGGTAGTTTGCAGATTCTAACCTGTTCTCGTCTTGAATCACAGGATCTGAGGTTGAGATCTATGATATCAGTTGAATATTTGGGGTTTATATGAACTGCGTACTTGAATCCTTGAAGAACTGCGCACTTGTATCATATGATGCGTACTTGCCTCATATGATACAAGCCTGAGAAACCCTTTGAATCACTGCGCACTTGGTTGCGCACTAAAATCTTAAACGGAAGTTTAAGTGTCTGCGTACTAGTCTAGTACGCAGACTTGATATCTCACTCTAAGCCGTTACCATGCCCGAGTCACATACTGCGTACTTGATTTCCTCATGATTAATGACTGCGTACCAAGCAATAAGTACTCAGTCTTGACTTGGGCTGCGAACTTAATGAATCTGTGGACTTAATATTGGACCAAAATTTTGACCATTGACTTGACTATTCAGGACATTTGACCGGACTACGTATCTTGACTCATTCATCCGTTAACCGTAACTGGACTCAAATGACTATTAAAATGAAAAACGAAACATGTCATATAAACTTTAAAATCTAATCCATAAAATGTATAACACACGTAAAACCAACTTAAAATCAAACCTAGTCTAAGTACGTCGTCCGTCAAAGTAAATGAAGTGTCTGTCATTAGTCAAATTCAAAATCCAAAGTTCTAACTTACTTTTCGTGCACGTGTCCCACACAGATGGCTCTTGAATGGGATCCAAGAGGAATGCACAACCAACCGATGATTCTGGAAACTGATGATACAAAGTTTCGAGACGTTGTTGCATGGATCAGATGAAGCAGAATTGGATATGCAGTAGAGCAGCACGTTCAAGTCTACAGCTCTCACATTGAAGACTTCTGGCGATCTGCTAGGGTAGAGACCGTGGCACGTGTCAAGAGAATTAAAGCCACAGTAAGGAACAAGGCAGTAATCATTACAGAAGACACAGTGAGAAATGTTCTGAGATTTCAAGATCAACCAGCAGCTGTTAGATCTTTACCAAAGACTGAGATTCATCAAGAGTTCCTGAATTTTGGATACAAAGGAGACTTTGACGCAAGGGGTGATATCAAGAAGAGCCAGCTGACCAGAGATTGGAAGCTTATTTGTCACATATTTCTGATGTCTCTGTGTCACAGAAAAGGGGGGTACAATGCACTCAGTCCTGACTGGGCAACTGCCATGATTAAAGTCTGCAAGAATGAACCCTTTAATCTGTCTGGATTGGTGTTTGATTGTATGGTGAAGAATGCTCAAGCTGAAAGGAAAAAGTGGACGATGTATCCCAGATTTGTTCAGATGATGATCAACTCACAACATGAGGATCTGCCCCTTGGTGATAAATACAGTTTCGCCAAAGGTGCACGATTCTTCACTGAGTGCAACACACCTGATTGGGAACCCCTGCTGGAAAGTATGTATGCTGCTCAACGCTATCCAGTTGTAATGAAGCTGTACAATGAGATGAAGAGAAGAAGACAATCTGCTGTTAGAGCTCAACAACCAACTGCATCCGAACCTGAACCTACTGAACCTGCTCTTACTGAACCTGCTACTACAGTGCCTCAGCACACTGCTGAAGAAGTTGCCCGAGAAAGAACTGTTGGTAAAAGGGCGGCATCTGATCCTGTTCCTCAAAGGCCAACTAAACGAAACATGCCTACTGGTTTATTGCAGCAAGGGAGAGAATCATTAACTCCTGAGGAACTTGAAATGGCTAAAGCTGCCAGACAGAATGCTGAACTTGCAAAGGCAGAGAGAAGAAGAAGGAGAGAACAGCTGCCCGAGTCTGAAAGGCCACGGGTTATGACAGAAGAGGATCAGGAAAACGAAGCGATACTGGAATCAATGTTTGGTGTGGAGGGTCAACCTGGGCCTTCCACTGACAGGCCAGGGCCCTCTACTGCCAGGCCTGGCCCTTCCTCTGAAAGACCTCCTATTCCCAAGCCTCCTGCAAAGAAACAATCAGTACCTTCCTCGTCTGTTCCTGGTGCACCACGTCGAAAACCAGTGCATCAAGAATTGTACGAGACACTATCTAAGGAAGTGGGAAAGAATGCTGCTAAGGAAATCTGTATGTTGAAGAATCAGATCTACAATAATCAGGAGTTGAGGAAGAAGCTGAAGAAATTGAAGCACAAAAACCGAAGTCTTGAAAAGGTGGTTAAAGATCAGTGTTATCTGATAAAGTTTCAGACTGAGGTACAAATGAAGATGTTTGATATGCTTCAGGATTTAAAGAATCAGGGTACAGATGCTCCAAGAATGACTTTTGATGAAGCATTTGATTTCGGGAAATTCATGGAAGAGGAAAAAGAGAAAGAAAGAAAGGAGGAAGAAAGTGATGTCGATGAAATCAGTGAGGACGAGATGCCGGAGACGTTCGTTGAAATGGGTGCGGGAGAAAACACAGTCTATGAAATGGATGATGGGTACAGATTGGATCCTGAAAGATCAAGCTGGTTTCCAAGAAGACCTATCACTATTCCTGCTTTGCACCAGAACATCCACTACACTCGTGCATCTCACCAAGAAAGAGTTGTTTGTTGGGGTTATGATGGGTTTAAACGTCTATTCTTTGTGAAGCGAAGGGGAGGTGTGATTCAGTACTTCAAAGGCAGACCGAACCTGAAAACTCTCCCAAGATGGGATATTCGGGAGATGTGCAGAACACCCTTCCTCAACCACTCTCAAGACTCAACAGCTGACATGGTTTCGGTGTTTATAGAAGATGAGTGTGCCCGTGACTTCAAGAACTGGAAGCCACAGAAGCCGAGGCGAAGAATGTCAAAGAAAAGGATAGATCCAGCCACCGGACGAGGAATGATAACCTACGTGATAGACCCTCCCCAGGTTGTCACTAGGGTTCCCATACGTCCAGAGCTTCCTGTGCTTTTGTCGGATTTCAAGAAGTGGTTCTATGACAGCCGAACTGGTGAAGCTGTGGTCAAACTAAGAGATGATACAGAGGCGTTGCGAATAGTTGACCCAGTAGACGTGTTTGCTCTAAATCCTTCTGATTTAACTACTCTGTTTGCAAATCAGATAAATGTGGGTGCTGGTAATGTGCTATTTGAGGAAGCTGTCTTGTTTAGAAGGGCTGTGGAAAGAGCGTTGAAGCGAAAGCAAGAACTGATTGATTTGGTGGCGAGGATCAATGCAGCTGACAAAGCTAGAGATGACAAAGCAATAGCTGCTGCTGCTGCCGCTGCTGCTGCAAAGATATCAGAAGCTGAAGTTATTCCAGAGGTTCAAACACAAGCTTCTACAGCAACAGTTGATCCTGAGTCTGAGCCTTCTCAAGCCCCACCAGTCTCTCCAAGTACAGCGCCAAAAACTCAGCAAGATCAAGCAACTGTAGATCTAGCTGAGTTATTCATCCAAGAGCCATCCACTGAAGAGCCACACGCTGAAGTAACACATGCTGAGGAACCTCGTACTGAAGAACCAATCGTTGAAGAAAGCATAGTTCAAGCACTCCCGGCACATCAAGCAAGAGAAGAGGGGAGTTGAGTGATGTCGAGATAGACTGATCTTGTAAAACTGGTAGCTGTGGTCTAGGGGGAGTATTGTTAGGTCAGTATGAGACCACAGTTACCAGGTTTAATCATGTTTAGCTATGTGTTAGAGTTGGAGGGTTAGTTATGTAATTATAAGCATAGTTTGTGTAGAAAACCCTAGACTGCGAACTTATTACACGGGGACTGCGAACTTAATGTTAAGTTCGCAGTCCATCAGGTTCTCCTATAAATAGAACCTCATTTGTGCAGCTAGGGTTAGGGTTTTTGGTTCTATCTTTGAGAGCACAAGTTTAAAGGTGCGAACTTATCTAGAGTAATCCATGGTTGTTCACAGCTGAAATCTTTAATGGAATCGTGTCTTTATGTTTCTTGTGTGTCGGTTTTTATAATCTTCATCTAGTTCTTTAACTTGTCTTGATTAATCAACTAAAACACCTAACAAATAGGTGTTTCTAGTTGATAACAATCTAGTGCACACTTAAGATCTAGTAATTTTGAGACTACAGCAGCTTGCTCAATCATCGAAGCAACCTGCTAAAACCTCCATACATCTTGTCGACACTAACACTTAGCCGATATATGGAAAAGTTTAAACACTTCGTCAAGGGAATCTTATAAAAAGAAGGTTCTATAAAAACGAGCCTATATGCCTAAACTAATCCTATCAAGTGTGCAATCTCCGATAGATGGTTAATACTCACAAAGCCTACAAGGCTTAGAAACATAATAACCCACAAGAAATATTAAGGCAACTTGTGGCACAACAAATGGCTTACTAAAACAAGCAAAGAAGCTTCAAGCAACGGTTGGGAAACGAAACAAATGATCAAATAAGGGAGCATTGCTACTCGTGCCTATCTAAGAAGCACGCAAGCAAATTGCCAATGCAACGATGCAACTTGGTGACACCAAGGATCATAGCAAACAACTTCTAGTGATCATATACGCGACAAATTACCACACCGTTAGAACTCCACAAAATAATAGAGTCGGGTGAATCCTTATTCGCACCTTCCCTACAGCAGTAACCAGCTGCCAGGAGCATAGAAGCTGCCCATAAGAACATAGAAGCTGCCAATAGGAAGCATGACGGTAGCCTTCCAGAAATTGTTCATTATAGCAAGGAAGCAGCATGAAAGAGGTAGCCTTCCATAGCATCAAAAAGCGTTGATAAGGAGATATTTTTGCCATATGGTAGCACCTTGCTAAAGAATTGTTCGAGGAGTCCCAAAACCTCAAAACTCGAAGCCTTGAGACTTCACCACCTATGAGGTAAGTGAACATCTACCCCCGAACTTTTACTTATTAACTATCTTTCAATCAAACACCACGCTGATGCACCATGCCATCAAACAAGCTCAACCTCTACCTCATGCACTTTAAAGGTGCCCAATGATTAAGAGAATTTTACTAAATTATGGAAAAGCTTATTTTTACTACCTTCTCTATTGAATCAACTCAAGAGGAAGGTCGATCAACTATCACCATATACTCTATTTTAAACAATGTAGTCGAAAACGTAAGAGTCTTTTAAATGTCACCAAGCATAGGATGATAAGTTCTTACACATGAGTGTCATCCAAAATGTTATGAGACATCCTTGTCTCCCACAAAAGTTGATCATGGACTCAAGCGTAAAGTGCTTTGACCTTACAAGAAGTTGTTCAAGCATCATCTAAAACCAAGAAAACTAACCATCATATCCTAGAAGGCAATTGCCTTAGCACATACAAAGCTTACTGTTGTCAACAAAGAAGATTACCTTCTTACATGACAAGCTAATATCCTTACATAAAAAGCCTCTATAAGGAAGCTAACCTTCTCATATAAGGAGCTGTCCATTATTACTTAAATAGCTTCCATTCTTACATAGGAAGTTAACATTCTCACATAAGAAGCTTCCATTCTTACATAAGAAGCTGCCATTCTTACATAAGAAGCTGCCATTCTTACATAAGAAGCTGTCCTTCTTACACAAGAAGCCGCCATTCTTATGTAAAGAAGTTGCCCTTCTTACACAAGAGGATAACCTTCTTACTCAACAGGTTGTTATTCTTATGTAAAAGGACTTATGAAACTACAAAAGAACCTCCTAGCATTTCCTCATGACATTTCGTCTATTTGACATATGGCGAACACAAAAAGAGGAACTTTAGAGGGAAGCTTATCATATGAAAAGTCCACATTATTTTAAGTGCATTATTGCATTACCCCAACTCATGGAAAAACTAACAAGGTATGCTCTTCAAAGACGAGCTCCACAAGACATCGATCCATGAAAGTTGGTCGAATACCGCAACATGCATACAAAATCCATGATATAGCCTACTCTAAGGCAACCTTAGTTACTATAACATCTTGATATTCCATCCATGAATCCAATTCATACTCGAAGAGCGTTAACTAGACAATGTAGTTTCTAAGCTGCAAGCTAAGGGAACGAAGGAAACTCTTTCGTACAACAACAACAACAACTACTTGTCTACTTTATCCTATCAAAGGGTGAGCCCTTCCTAACCAGGCTCCATGGGATCCGGCGCTATACCTACCCATGAATCGGGGATGAGCTCCTAGGCCACATCGCTCAAGGGTGAAAAAAGAGGCCATCAGGCCAGGAGACCTCGTGTTAAGGTGTAATGAAGCCAGCAGGCAGCAAGACGTAGGAAAGCTAGGTCCCCGATGGGAGGGTCCTTGTGTCATCAAGGAAGCCCACAAAGGAGGATCCTACAAGCTAGCTAACCCCAATGGCAAAATGATCCCAAGGCATTGGAGTGACAAACACTTGAAACGTTTCTATGTTTAATGGTTGTAACGTCTCTTTGTATTTCAAGAATCATGATTAATGAATGAACTATGTTTCAAATTATTAACTTGTCGCTTATCTTATCAAAGGGTGAGCCCCTCCTAACAAGGCTCCATGGGATCCGGCGCTATACCTACCCATGAAACGGGGATGAGCTCCCAGGCCACAACTGCTCAACAGGTAACAAGGCTAAGTAACCTTCCTGTATACAGGGTGAGTCCCTAATACAATCCACGACTCCATGGGACAAGTCCTTGGAAGGAATACCTAAACCCATGAAAGAGGGTGAGCTCCTCACACCAAGACAGCTCCCACATGTTCACAATACACGAAAACGAACATACTACTGAAAAACCGATTAAGAAGGTTTAAACATAAACAAACAAGCTGATAGGGTAAGCATTGCATCGGTTCCTTAGCTAAGTATCCTAAGTTGGGTGACTGCAGCATCCACCTTAAGGAGAAATGTTAAAGACATTGCAAACACTATGAACGACAAGTAACAGAGTCAAGACAACCGAACATTAAACATAACTAAGGCATCACCCCTAAAAGGGGGAGCATTCCATTAGATACTAAAATAAAACGCCCCAAGGGCTAAGTACAATAACAGTTCAACCACAAAAGACATTTTAAAAACTAACAAAGTCTAAAACGAGGCTGGATCATGGGGTAGCGGAATCTTCGGCTTCATTGGTGGCGTCGCCCTCACCGATGGAAGCCAAGGTTTGGTTACCAGCATCATCGTAAAGGCCGTCAGTGTCAAGACCTGCAAACGGATCATCTTCGCTGGAAGGAGGGATAGACTCAACCTCCAGAGCTTGAAGGGGGGAAGGACTCTCAAATACCTGCTCAGACTAGGAACCTTTGAAGAATCAGCAGGTTTTGCACGTTTTGAAAGCATATTTCCTTGGCTCCATCACATCTATCATAAAATGAGCCTACCACAACACTTAAAGAAGCTCAAAGTCTCAGACTGGTAAGCTGCCACATCTGATAGATGGAAGCGATGGGCTTATAGAATGAAGTTGTCAGCTACCATCAGGCACCAAATAATATCCGGGAGAGCAATGCCCACGTTGGTATAACTTACCACAAACCCCGACAAGGTGATTATGAGCTTATGTATAAGAAAAAAGGGACACGTGGTGACATGATAAATACCAAGATCAAAGCCACTACTTGTCTATTGCAAGATCACCCAACACGGTATGCCATACATACACGATAAGCTCATTCTCTTACATCGTTGGCTGCTACTTGCTTGAATTCATCAATCCTATCATAGAAAAAGTTTATCAAATGCTTCAAAAACCCAAAGACTTTGGGAAAGTAAGCTACGCCATTCGACAAACAAATATCTATGAACTCTTACCCATTTGGGACACGCGACTAAGATGTTTACGGTGATATAGCTTACCATGAACCTCAAGGCTACGAACTCTACAAGGTAAAAAGGCGGGTACTAGCATGCTACCACATATGTCCGAAGCCACTACTTGTCTATGATAAGTCCGTCAACAAGATGCTTCCATTCATTCATGGACTTTTAGACCCTCTCCAATAAGGGAGGTAGAGTCTCCCAGCCTTGATGAACATCTTCTAGTTCTTCACACCTACAAGCTTATCACCTAGAAATTTTCCAACATGTCAACATACACGATCCCCATGAGATAGAAACTTGTTCTATAAATGAGCAAGAAATGCTTGTTGTCTCCTCTAAGGGTAAGATTGTAACCACCTAACAAGTTGTCCCTAGTCCCTTGGAGCTCCCTTGCTCCGTCGTCCAATCATGACAAGTCAAATTCAAGTAAGTCGCCTAAAAGAAAGCTAAGCAAAAACCGAAAGCTTGGAAGCTTCAAAGACAATAAAGATGTTTCAAAGCTCATAAGCTACAAAATAAGCTTGGATACTAGAAGCTCTAAGGACTTCCAAGACGTCCAACAAGCTTTGCATCTTCTAAGCTTCTCAAAAAACACCGGAAACGTAGAAGCTACAAGAAAAGGCAAAAATTATGACGTCCAAAACGAGAAATTCATAAACAAATAAGGCGCAAACACCTTACACCAAAGCTTATGAATTTCTAGAGGTAGGGGATAAGATTACTAAGTCACAAGCACCCATGACTACGTCATGACTACTTATGACTGGGGGGCTGATGACGTGGGTACCCAAACCCCCACATTTAAACATATTTAAGAAGCTATCAAGCTCGGGCCAGGAAGCCGAAAAGCCAGAAGCTGGTGTAAAGAAGCTACCTGCATCGGCTCCTCAGCTCCCTAGCACAGGACCTGCTTTAAACGAGCACAGGACCTGCCTTACAGGAGGTCAGTAATAAAGGTGGGTCCAACATTTATGGGCCAGCCCAGCCCATTACTACAAAGCCCATTAGGGTTTGGAGTTTCACCCTCTATAAATAGAAGGGTCACACCTTCACCCAAACCCATCCCATTTGTCTTGATCTTCACTCAAGACATCTCACTCTCTCTCTCTCTCTCTCTCTCTCTAGAAACATTATCTCACTAACTAATCTGCCTAGCTCCCATAGAGGAGCCTACGAGCTGCTAAAGTATCACATCAGCAGCTCATGAACTCTCTATAATTACACACGATTGAGCTGTTAAGCTCCCCTGCTCAACTCACGAGCTCCCCTAACGGAGCTCTGGAGCTACCATATCAATGGTCTACGGATCCATGGTTCTAATAACCAACTTTCAGCCATCAAGCTAAGCATCCCGAAATCACCTCGGCCGCTAGCTAACCGCCGGTTTCAACCACCACCTCCTCTCACACTTTGTATCCCTCATTTACTCCTTTCTACTTACTTTTATGTACATTTCTTGGGATAAATCACTAATGTTGAGCGTCGGAGGGTGGTCCAGAGACCCCGGTCTCTGGACCCCTTCTAACGAGTTGTTCATGGTGCAGGTACATGCTCGGAAGGTGCTAGGTCCAACCCGAAGAGACATCCATACCACCTCCATGCCTTATTCTTGTTGTTTCAACAGATAACAAAAATAAATCTTAATGCACATGTGCATTAACATTAACTCTATCATTATCATATAAATTATGCACATGTGCATCAATATAAATGACCTTAATAGTACATAATGCAATTATTACACATATCCATACAATAAAAAAAAACCAAAAATCCAACCATTTTATAAGAAGTTGAATCAATAGAAA
Organism: Ambrosia artemisiifolia; assembly: GCA_032199755.1. NCBI lineage: Eukaryota > Viridiplantae > Streptophyta > Magnoliopsida > Asterales > Asteraceae > Ambrosia > Ambrosia artemisiifolia. The sequence continues at coordinate 13,515,326 of CM063516.1, read as the reverse complement.
ATGATAGATTTAAAAGCTTGTAAAATATTAGTAAGGAGATAGTTATGCAAATTTTCACAGCCGTTCATATTCATATTCCAAATTTAGTTTGAGCACGAACAAAGAATGTCACCACCAATGACTTTCGATATAGATAGCATTTTTACTTAAGACCTCTCAAGCGTGTCGCCCTAGTTCTCAAACCGGTCATACCTGACGCAACCCAAAACTGCTAGCAACCATACTCCCGTTTCCTCTTCCTTCAACTCTACAACTCTAAACACTTCATGTGTTTTTTCTACAAAGTTTGACTTTTTTCCTGCAACAGTTTTGACTTTTTTCTGCAACACATTGACTCTTTCAATTAATTCCTGTGCCAAAACTTGTGCAGCCCATGATATCCACTGGGCAACAGCTACGGTGGCCATTAATGTTCCCATTACACTTCCGCAATTCCCAAAACACTTAAAACATACACCATCCCTCCATGCACATAACTCTCCATCAACATCCCAACCATAACCACAATTTTCGTCATCTTTATCTTCATCTATAAACCACACTCTAAATCTCCACATTCCATCAATGGCAAACCAGTGAGCAAAGTGCCTTTGAAATCGGACAGGTACCTGTTTAGCATAGTTTCCGTCGGTTATATTGCTGAGGTGTTGTTCCATTCATAAAATAATAAGACCGATTTGGCGATTTCAATGACGTCGATCCATCCTCCTCTTTATCTCACCTTCTCCTCCTCCTCAACGACGTCGTTTTTGCGATGGAGAACGAAGGTGAAACAGATGAAGACCCTGACGTCATCGTCCTCTTCAATGATTGTCGTTTTCGTGATGGAGAACGAAGGTGAAACAGATTAAGACTATCGATTGGATTGATTTGAAAGCTAGGGTTTGGAAGATATAGGGGAAAAGGATGAAGAGGATGAATGTGATGTGTTTGTTGTTTCACATTTTTTTTATTTCTTTTATCTCTTTAACATATTTACAAAAATACCTCATGTTCACATTGGTTCCTTGGTTCTCTTCCTAAAGTTGGTTCTCGCATGATCCCTACCCTATATATATATATATATATATATATATATATATATATATATAGGGGAAAGTTAATTTGAGACCTATATTTCGTGCGAACCATGAGAACGGCATCTAAAACCATTCAAATTCAAAATTTCTTTTTACATTTATCTTTATTACTAAAATACAATCTCAAAAACGCAATTTACGCTTAAAAATTCAAACGTATACGAAAATAAATTGTTTTTACACATGTGTAAATTTACTGTTTATACATGTGTAAACTGTTCCATTTACACATGTGTAAAAAGTTAAGTTGAAAGTGTTTTTGCAAGAATAGATGAATTATTTGAAAAGAACATTCATTTATTAATGTCGTATTTTGATTATAATGAGGTTTGTATTGAAAAAAATTTGATTTTGATTGATTTTTTTACTTGTTCTCACGGTTCTCACAATATGTAGCGTTCTCAAGATAATCCTCCCCTAGGGGAAGGATAAATTGAAAACCCCATTGAGTTAAGAAAACTTTGAAAACCCATGTAAAAAGCATCTAAAAAAAACTTTTTTTTTTTTGAAAAAATTACACAAGGTAACATACATGTTATTAAACGTTTTGGGCCAAAAAAATTAACAAAGCGCCAAGGGAATTTTTTAAAAAAAAATAAACAACGAAAATTTTGTAACAGCGCTATTAACATATGTTAGAAAGCAGTTAACATATGTTACAGCGCTGCTAACATATGTTTTCTGCTTTCTAACATATGTTTTCTGCTTTCAAACATATGTTACCAACACTGTTACAAAATATGCGTTGTTTAGTTTTTTTTTAAAAAATTCCCTCGGCGCTTTTTAAATTTTTCTGGCCCAAAACACTTAAATACATGTATGTTACCTTGTGTAATTTTTTCAAAAAAAAAATACTTTTTTAGATGGTTTTTACATGGGTTTTCAAAGTTTTCTTAACTCAAGGGAGTTTTCAACTTATACTTTCCCTATATATATATATATATATATATATATATATATAGGGGATGGTTAAAATGGAAACCACAAAAAGTTGAAGAAACCTTGCAAACTCAATGTGAGCCCTTGATCAAACAAGATGGAGGGTCAAGATTAAATCTAGATTATTTTAATATATTTAAGTAGGTAGAAGACAAAAAAAGGGCACCATGGTCATTTGACATTTTTCTGAAAAGGCACATATGACAAGTGGACCCCACACATGTCACATCATCTCTCTCATACTTTTTACACATTGATATATAAGCTGTCAGGTTGCCCGTGTTACATATGTAACATGTGTTGTGTTACGTAGGTTAAAACTGAGTTGCCAGTTTATATTATTTAAAAAGTGCTGATTTATTATTTTTTTTTATTAGACAATATTTTTTTTGTTTTATTGTACCAGCACCAGAATTGTTGCATACGTAACAAGAATTGATATGGTTATAGGTCATTACAAAGTGCTAAAAAATTTATAGATCCAAAAACATTCAAATGTACAGAAGAATTGTTTCTTACAAAGCGCTAAAAACAAACAAAACGGTCATTGCAAATCAACAAATGATAAAAAAACTATCATAAATAAATAAAAATTGTCTACACTTCATTCTTGATAATCACCTTCATCTTTAATGCAAAAAATATGCTCACCTGCAAAAATAAAACAAAAATCATCAATTTACTTGTAAAAGACCCCCCCCCCCCCGGCTTAACGTATGTTAACCAACTGGATTACAAAAAAACATACGAAAACTGATACAAAAAAACATTGTTTTTATACATTTAGTTATCAAGATTATCAAACTTAAAAAATAAAAAGTTTGTATCTAGTAAAAAAAACAGAAACTAATTTATACCAACTTAGTGGTGCTGTTACATACGAAACAGACGCAAACATAGATTTCATCCCAATTCTTCCTCTATAATATGCAAAAAATCAAACATGTATCTGGTAAAAAAAATCGGTAACTAATTTATACCAACTTAGTACTGTTGTTACATACGAAACAGACGCAATAAAGGAAACAGATGCAAACATGCATTCCACACATTATCATACTCATACAAACATACACATGCTGGTAAAAAACAAATCAGACATTTTGTTGCATGTGTTAAGAGACATTAAAAATAACCAATTTTGATTAAAAAAACATATTAATAATAATAACATATAAAAAAGGTTAATTAATAGCTCAAATTTTCAAAACCATCACAAACAACTTCTTTTTATCAAACACTAATTTATACCAACTTAGTGGTGCTGTTACATACGAAACAGACGCAAACATAGATTTCATCCCAATTCTTCCTCTATAATATGCAAAAAATCAAACTTGTATCTGGTAAAAAAAATCGGTAACTAATTTATACCAACTTAGTTCTGCTGTTACATACGAAACAAATGGAACATACATTTGATCCCATGTGTAACTCATGAAAGTCAAAAAAATCAAAACTTTGTATCTGGTAAAAAATTCAGAAACTAATTTATACCAACTTAGTGGTGTTGTTACATACGAAACAGACGCAACACAGATAATTTCTTGAATATTTCATTTGGGATTCCATATGGATCGGTTATATAATATTCGACTTCTAGACGTTTAAGTTGGCTTGATCTATTAACGAAGAGACAAAAACGTATCAGAAATTTCCTTAAAATCTTTCCTAAGAAAACGCTTTCATATCTAGTCACATATGTTAAATATCATTCAAAAGACCCGACACAGCTAATGTAGTGTATACAAACTAATCATAAACTTAGTCCAAATGTCCACTACAAACAATGCTCTAACATTTCTTTAACATATATGTATAACCAATATTAGTTAAAATTACCAAAACTCTTGCTAAGCAGCGAAAGCAATTACAATGTAATAAAGAAACTGCAGAAATAGTTTTTAGTGTAATATCTCAAAAATAATAATGCAGATTGCAAAGCATACCAAAGCAGAATGAGATTATTGAAATACTCCAACAAATGCACACCAAAAAATGCATACCTATCAGCAACATAGTGAAGAAAATCGTCCATACAAAAACCAATGAGGGTTAAATCAACCAATTGTCCTTGGCTTCTATCCGAAACAAGGTTACAAATCATCGAAGAAACAGATCGAAGGTTGGGGTTAATGAAACCGTCGTCTCTCTGCTTCAGATCTAGAAGAAACACAGGTTCCTCTCTCTCTCCGTCGCCTCTCTCTCTCTCTCTCTCTCTCTTGGCTTCTTTCGAAGAAACAGATCGAAGGTTGGGGTTAATGAAACCGTCGTCTCTCTGCTTCAGATCTAGAAGAAACACAGGTTCCTCTCTCTCTCCGTCGCCTCTCTCTCTCTCTCTCTCTCTCTTGGCTTCTTTCGATCAGGTTATAGGTGAAGTAGGGGGGTGAGGATGTTGTGGTTTGGTGGTGGAATGCGGGTGGTTGGTGGTTTCGGTTGGAGCACCGCCGGAGGCGGTGGTTTCCGGTTGACCATAAAACCTCTGTTTTGAGGAATATTAATAATGATGATGGTGGAGGTCGATCTTGATGATGATGGTGGTGGTGGTGGTGGTGGTCAGGTGTGGTGGTGGTGGTGGTGGTGGTGGTGGTCAGGTATGGTGGTGGTGGTCAGGAATGGTGGTGGTGGTGATAATCTGAGAAAAAATGGGGAGAGAGAGTGGATGGGGGTTGTTTATATAGGAGGGGGGAAGAGAAAGATTCAAAACATTTAATGGGGGGAAAAAGAAAAAGTCTAAAATACCCTCAAGACAATATAATAATATTTCTAATAATGAGTGATGTGGAAGCATGAGAACCACTAGTTGGGTTTCCGGGAGTTTTTTCGTTTTAGAGGGTTTCTTGTCTACCTTTAGCCTATATATATATATATATATATATATATATATATGTAGAGGATCCTGTAGGAATATTGTTTTGTGTGAGAAGTGTAGGAAGGATTAAAAATTGATATGTATGCATATTTTTTTTGACGTATTCATGATGTTTTGGATTGTTTTGCTTAGAAAAACACCAAACATAACAAATTAATAACCGAAAACAATGTATTTTAAGCAGAGCGTTTTAAGTAATTACTAGGGTGTTTTAAGCAGAGTGTTTTAAGTAATTAGTAGGGTGTTTTATCTGTAATTTAAATTTAATGACTATAATACATTGGATTGTGTTTTAAATTTTTGTATATTGTTGTGTTAAGTGTTTTTCAAGCCAAAACAACCCAATACATCATTTCAAAATAAAAAACATGATGCCTACATATCAATTCTTAATCCTTCTTACACTTCTCACACAAAACAATTTTCCTACAGGAACCATACCATATATATATATATATATATATATATATATATATTAATCATTGTGTAGCATATTAGAGAGGTACCCGTAGCGTACCGTACCTAGCTAGCTTGTGCAATATTTTTATATTTATAATACTAATTTCGTGAATAAAGGACTTGGAGAATTGGAAAATGTATGTATTAATATATACTCTAGGCTACTTTTAATTCATTTGAGACGTGTTGAACAAGCAAAGTTTTCAATTTTATTCATGTTATTTTATGTAAGGTTTGTAACGACCAGAATAACATCAACACAAAGTTTAATATGTTTGCGTTTGGGGGTAAACAAATTCAAATCATAAACATGTTAAACTTATTATCAAGCCGCCACAATACATTTAAAACCAATTCTTATAGTGACTTAGTATTACAGCTATATGCAGTGGCGGATGTATACTGGTTTCAGGCAGTGTTTTGGAGACTGGATCGGTTCGGCCGATTCAACCAGAAATCGGACCCTCATCGACCCAAAGAATGAGAAATAGAGGCCAAACCAAAAAGAAAACACTCGAAGACATAAATGCACAACGATGCGGATAAGGGTAAAACCAAAGTGTAACGAAAGATAAGTGAGAATACGTACGGGTAACAGTATCAGAATCCGCGTGGTTCTCCCTTGTACCCGGGACGCTCCCACGCGCATTTCGGCCACCACCTTCACTGTTTTCACCCCTGGAAGTCCCTGCTTCAGCTTGATTCAACTCTGGGCAATCCTGCCTGAAGTGCCCTACCTCGCCACAATTGTAACACTCCTGGTTCTTCCGAGTATTAACACGCGCCTTTCCTGGCCGAAGATTGACCCTACAATCCTTAGCAACATGTCCCATCAGTTTACATCTGTTGCAACGGAACCTCTCGCAACGACCATGATGATGAAATCCGCACTGGCTACACTCCGGGAGCTTCCTAGTATACCCACCTTGCTTCTGACCAAACGACGACTACGAAGTTTCAAGCCTCACTGTCTGCTGATGCACTTCGGCTGTGGCTACATCCTTCTCGGCATTCTCCCGTTTCCTTTTGTTGTTCTCAGTCCCTCCAAAGACGTGGGGCTCACACTCCATAAACACCTTAAAAGTACACACATGTTGGCCCAGAGGAGGTGGCGGTGGAGGATAAACGACATTTCCACCGTCGCCTTGCTGAGCGGTCTGATAAGCAGCAAGAGCAGCAGTCACCTGTTGCTGGATTAAGTCCTTCAGCGCTTCTGGGGTTATGTTGATGCTATCACGACTCTCGTCACCACTGTGTTCACCACGACTTCCTGATATCTTCTGCCGAAACAAGAACAAGACTCCCAGACCCATCACCAACGCTAAACCAAGAGAATACGAAAAGTCCAGGATTGGGTCCAAATGTGACCATTAATCCCAACCCGAGATCCACCAAGTCTTCCATGCATTTCAACTTATGATTTCGTGTGCACCCGAAATGATAAATTGCTCTACATGGTCCTCAAGGCGTGCCCCGAGCTCGAACCTCAAGTCACCCGACACCCACATCTTAGAAAGAGACAGCCAACCCAAAAGATCAACAACAAGTTCCTTCGACTGCAACCCGAAGGAGAAGATAAAATGAGACTAGGAATAACCAAGAATGAGATAGATAGTACAATACTGTGTGATAAGGATACCGACACCCCGAAAAGGTTAGTATGTTTACCAAAAGACACGATTCAAAAGTATGTGACCGTCTAGTGTGTGAGACTCGGCTATAGTCTAGACTCTACATGCAGTCCTAGTTCACTATAACCATTGGCTCTGATAACAATCTGTCACACCCTCAAATTTCCACATGCGGAGTTCTACCGCGAGGCGTGTGACACACCATGATCCAAGTCAACGGTCACAATAAACAACACTATATGAGACATAAGTAAATTCAAAACACAAGTTCAAACCATTTTGACATAACAGCGGAAGCATTGTTTTACAAAACGAAACCCAAAAGTATCCAAACTTGTTCGATAAACAAAACCATGAAACCTAAACTAGACGCCGTGCAGACGCGTGCGCCTAAGCCCTGAGATGCTGCTACCTTAGCGACCTGAGAAATCATGCCAAAAACATGTCAACATATAATGCTGGTGAATTCACAGGTTTAAGTTTACAATTAGTTTCCATGCGTTGAGCGTTGAAAACAAAATACCATGTCCGGAGATGCGTTAAACAAACAAACAAGCGTTTCCTACTACTACCACGACTGTGATGCTGAAACCATTACTGACAATGTTGCTTGTGTTGCTGCCCGTGTTTGAGTTGCTTGTGTTGCTAAAATAGAGACAATATGCACCCGCCCGGCTCCAAGCCGACGGGTGGGGTTTTTCATGCCCAATAGATCTATCCACATTTCCCCGTTGTGCCCAGCACATTCATGGTTTCCCCCAGGGACTTCCGTGTTTCGTCGTGTAGTCATCAAAAGTGTTGCGTATCAAAAGTGTTGTGTTTCGAAAGAGTTGCGTGTTCATAAGAGTTGCATTTCAAAAGAGTTGCGTGTTTATAACAATTTACTTTCCAAAAGAGTTGCGTGTTCATAACGAGTAAGGCGTTTCCAAAAGAGTTACATGTTTATACAAAAACGTTGAGTTTGTTAAATCGTGTGGCATGTTTCTCCCCCGAAAGAAAACATATAAAAGATGGGCCGTTAACTCACCTTAGGTTACGTTCTTCTTAATAAACCACAAACAATGCAAATGACAGCCCTAGTATCAGCAACCTATCATTGAATGCATATGAGTACCCGAACTATTGACCCGCATGTCAAATAGTCCCCAAGTGTCCAGACCATGACCAAGTACGTTTTGAAAACACGTTGGACAGTTACTTTCACCCCACAGACAAGACCCGACATTCCATTGGTGACCCGACAACTCACGTGTTATCTAAGAATGAGAAATCATGCAATCACAAGCAAACATGCACCTAATACGCATAACAGTTCACCAAAGTCAACATATAGTTCATATACTGCATATACGAGTCCACACGTGTTTTACCGGGTTATTAGACATGTCACGGGATTCCTATCATGTTCCTAGATGTCATTTCATGTTCGGGATGTCAAACTATGCTTAAGTCAGCTAATCACGTGTTTAGACATTAAACATGCAATTAGGAAAGTCAACTAGCAATTAGGATGGTCAAACAGGCAATTAGGATGGTCAACTAGCAATTAGGATGGTCAACCAGGCAATTAGGATGGTCAACTAGCAATTAGGATGGTCAACCAGCAATTACGATGGTCAACTAGCAATTAGGATGGTCAACCAGACAATTAGGAGGCTAATTGCCTGACACAGCAGGCGATTAGGGGCCTACTCGCCCCCAAATCCTCCCTACTCGCCCCTGCATCAGGCGATTAGGATTCCTAATCGCCTGCTGCAGTTCTATAACGGGTTTTCGCGCGTTTAACCCTCCAAATCAGATCCGAAACATGTGTAAACACCCAATATAAATCATTACACATTAACAAACATATTTCAAGCAAAACCCCTAAGTTATCATCATTCTAACAATCCCGAATGCGAGCGTTTTCCCAAAATAGCATATTCATCATGTAAACATCACATCATCATGTAATACTTACCCTAAATAGCAAATACTCAGATTTCATCACATAACAACGTCATCTAATCCTTTCCTACTGTTCTAGCATCATCCTAGAGCAAACCCTAATCCTCTAGGATCATCAAAACATATTAAATCACACTAAGTCTCCCAAAATCACCCAAACGGGTCAAAATATCAAATATCATCAAAACACAACAATATGCTCCCAAATTTATAGACAATCATCCTAATGATTTATTTAAGTCAGAAACATATCAAACACATAGAAACAAACACGTTTTAATATCAAAAATCTCATCTTTGCATGATAACATAACATAGAACAAGCATGAAGGTGTGGGTTTGTTTATAATCTGTTTTTAACAAGTTTTCAAAGACACAAATACTTAGAAACCAGGTCTGGACCTCTAGGGAGTAAAACTTTATCATTAACAAGGTTTAGGAAGATGAACACACCTTAGATTTTAGCAAAGAAAGGTGTAAGATCTTGTAAAGGTGGTTTCTTGATCAAAAACAAGTTACAGAGGTTGGGTATAGTGTGTAATGGCTTTGGGGTGTGCTAGGGTTTCTAAAATGATGTTTTGCAACACAAGGGTGGTATTTATAGGCGTTTCTAGTCGTTCCAGAGGTTACAGGCGAGTAGGGACTTCAGGAGGCAATTAGAAGCTCCTAATCGCCCCCCCCCCCCCCCCCCCCCCCCGTCAGGCGAGTAGGCCTCTAATCGCCCCTAATAGGAGCCTACTCGCCCCTGCAACAGGCAATTAGGCCTCCTAATCGCCTGCTGCAGGGTGTTATGGGTTTTTGGCACAATAACCACTATTTTAACACATATAAGCACGTATTCAAATACCGACAAGTCACATAATGATTATAAACACATAATTCATGAAAACAAACACGTTCACACTCGTTCACCAATTCCCGGGACTCGAGACTTGTATGTGTTAGAACCCCAATGATGCACGACTCGACTCGACTGACCTTGTCATGTGTAATGTATGCACGACTCGCTACGGTAGACTTACTGAGTTTTCAAAATAAATAACCGGAGTTTGCCGGGTGTCACATCATCCCCCTGTTGAAAGAATTTTTGTCCCGAAAATTTCCCGAAGTCGAAGAGAGAGAACAAATAAGAAGAAGAAAAATTTTCCGGGTCGTCACATCATCCCCCTGTTGAAAGGAATCTCGTCCCGAGATTCTTTCGGCTTCAACAGTGATGAGTGTCGACCTCTGTGTGTGCCCACGTAACGTTTCCCCAAAATGCAACGAATGAATGTTGTGAACCAAAACGCGATAGTAACAACCGGGAAACCACTTTCCCAAATGTGAATACAAGACTAGACACCCCCCGATCGAAGGCCTACTGGAGACAACTATGATCGGTATAACTAACCCACCGGTACCGTCCAAGTAGCATCCCCAAAGGACCCTCATCGACCCAAAGAATGAGAAATAGAGACCAAACCAAAAAGAAAACACTCGAAGACATAAATGCACAACGATGCGGATAAGGGTAAAACCAAAGTGTAACGAAAGATAAGAGAGAATACGTACGGGTAACAGTATCAGAATCCGCCTGGTTCTCCCTTGTACCCGGGACGCTCCCACGCGCATTTCGGCCACCACCTTCACTGTTTTCACCCCCGGAAGTCCCTGCTTCAGCTTGATTCAACTCTGGGCAATCCTGCCTGAAGTGCCCTACCTCGCCACAATTGTAACACTCCTGGTTCTTCTGAGTATTAACACGCGCCTTTCCTGGCCGAAGATTGACCCTACAATCCTTAGCAACATGTCCCATCAGTTTACATCTGTTGCAACGGAACCTCTCGCAACGACCATGATGATGAAATCCGCACTGGCTACACTCTGGGAGCTTCCCAGTATACCCACCTTGCTTCTGACCAAACGACGACTTCGAAGCTTCAAGCCTCACTGTCTGCTGATGCACTTCGGCTGTGGCTACATCCTTCTCGGCATTCTCCCGTTTCCTTTTGTTATTCTCAGTCGCTCCAAAGACGTGGGGCTCACACTCCATAAACACCTTAAAAGTACACACATGTTGGCCCAGAGGAGGTGGCGGTGGAGGATAAACGACATTTCCACCGTCGCCTTGCTGAGCGGTCTGATAAGCAGCAAGAGCAGCAGTCACCTGTTGCTGGATTAAGTCCTTCAGCGCTTCTGGGGTTATGTTGATGCTATCACGACTCTTGTCACCACTGTGTTCACCACGACTTCCAGACATCTTCTGCCGAAACAAGAACAAGACTCCCAGACCCATCACCAACGCTAAACAAAGAGAATACGAAAAGTCTAGGATTGGGTCCAAATGTGACCATTAATCCCAACCCGAGATCCACCAAGTCTTCCATGCATTTCAACTTATGATTTCGTGTGCACCCGAAATGATAAATTGCTCTACATGGTCCTCAAGGCGTGCCCCGAGCTCGAACCTCAAGTCACCCGACACCCACATCTTAGAAAGAGACAACCAACCCAAAAGATCAACAACAAGTTCCTTCGACTGCAACCCAAAGGAGAAGATAAAATGAGACTAGGAATAACCAAGAATGAGATAGATAGTACAATACTGTGTGATAAGGATACCGACACCGCGACAAGGTTAGTATGTTTACCAAAAGACACGACTCAAAAGTATGTGACCGTCTAGTGTGTGAGACTCGGCTATAGTCTAGACTCTACATGCAGTCCTAGTTCACTATAACCATTGGCTCTGATACCAATCTGTCACACCCTCAAATTTCCACCTGCGGAGTTCTACCGCGAGGCGTGTGATACACCAGGATCCAAGTCAACGGTCACAATAAACAACACTATATGAGACATAAGTAAATTCAAAACACAAGTTCAAACCATTTTGACATAACAGCGGAAGCATTGTTTTACAAAACGAAACCCAAAAGTATCCAAACTTGTTCGATAAACAAAACCATGAAACCTAAACTAGACGCCGTGCAGACGCGTGCACCTAAGCCCTGAGATGCTGCTACCTTAGCGACCTGAGAAATCATGCCAAAAACATGTCAACATATAATGCTGGTGAGTTCACAGGTTTAAGTTTACAATTAGTTTCCATGCGTTGAGCGTTGATCACAAAATACCATGTCATGAGATGCGTTAAACAAACAAACAAGCGTTTGCTACTACTACCACGACTGTGATGCTGAAACCATTACTGACAGCGTTGCTTGTGTTGCTGCCCGTGTTTGAGTTGCTTGTGTTGCTAAAATAGAGACAATATGCACCCGCCCGGCTCCAAGCCGACGGGTGGGGTTTGTCAGGCCCAATAGATCTATCCACATTTCCCCGTTGTGCCCAGCACATTCATGGTTTCCCCCAGGGACTTCCGTGTTTCGTCGTGTAGTCATCAAAAGTGTTGCGTATCAAAAGTGTTGTGTTTCGAAAGAGTTGCGTGTTCATAAGAGTTGCATTTCAAAAGAGTTGCGTGTTTATAACAATTTACTTTGCAAAAGAGTTGCGTGTTCATAACGAGTAAGGCGTTTCCAAAAGAGTTACATGTTTATACAAAAACGTTGAGTTTGTTAAATCGCGTGGCATGTTTCTCCCCCGAAAGAAAACATATAAAAGATGGGCCGTTAACTCACCTTAGGTTACGTTCTTCTTAATAAACCACAGACAATGCAAATGACAGCCCTAGTATCAGCAACCTATCATTGAATGCATATGAGTACCCGAACTATTGACCCGCATGTCAAATAGTCCCCAAGTGTCCAGACCATGACCAAGTACGTTTTGAAAACACGTTGGACTGTTACTTTGACCCCACAGACAAGACCCGACATCCCATTGGTGACCCGACAACTCACGTGTTAGCTAAGAATGAGAAATCATGCAATCACAAGCAAACATGCACCTAATACGCATAACAGTTCACCAAAGTCAACATATAGTTCATATACTGCATATACGAGTCCACACTTGTTTTACCGTGTTATTAGACATGTCACGGGATTCCTATCATGTTCCTAGATGTCATTTCATGTTCGGGATGTCAAACTATGCTTAAGTCAGCTAATCACGTGTTTAGACATTAAACATGCAATTAGGAAAGTCAACTAGCAATTAGGATGGTCAAACAGGCAATTAGGATGGTCAACTAGCAATTAGGATGGTCAACCAGGCAATTAGGATGGTCAACTAGCAATTAGGATGGTCAACCAGCAATTAGGATGGTCAACTAGCAATTAGGATGGTCAACCAGACAATTAGGAGGCTAATTGCCTGACACAGCAGGCGATTAGGGGCCTACTCGCCCCCAAATCCTCCCTACTCGCCCCTGCATCAGGCGATTAGGATTCCTAATCGCCTGCTGCAGTTCTGTAACGGGTTTTCGCGCGTTTAACCCTCCAAATCAGATCCGAAACATGTGTAAACACCCAATATAAATCATTACACATTAACAAACATATTTCAAGCAAAACCCCTAAGTTATCATCATTCTAACAATCCCGAATGCGAGTGTTTTCCCAAAATAGCATATTCATCATGTAAACATCACATCATCATGTAATACTTACCCTAAATAGCAAATACTCAGATTTCATCACATAACAACGTCATCTAATCCTTTCCTACTGTTCTAGCATCATCCTAGAGCAAACCCTAATCCTCTAGAATCATCAAAACATATTAAATCACACTAAGTCTCCCAAAATCACCCAAATGGGTCAAAATATCAAATATCATCAAAACACAACAATATGCTCCCAAATTCATAGACAATCATCCTAATGATTCATTTAAGTCAGAAACATATCAAACACATAGAAACAAACACGTTTTAATATCAAAAATCTCATCTTTGCATGATAACATAACATAGAACAAGCATGAAGGTGTGGGTTTGTTTATAATCTGTTTTTAACAAGTTTTCAAAGACAAAAATACTTAGAAACCAGGTCTGGACCTCTAGGGAGTAAAACTTTATCATTAACAAGGTTTAGGAAGATGAACACACCTTAGATTTTAGCAAAGAAAGGTGTAAGATCTTGTAAAGGTGGTTTCTTGATCAAAAACGAGTTACAGAGGTTGGGTATAGTGTGTAATGGCTTTGGGGTGTGCTAGGGTTTCTAAAATGATGTTTTGCAACACAAGGGTGGTATTTATAGGCGTTTCTAGTCGTTCCAGAGGTTACAGGCGAGTAGGGACTGCAGGAGGCAATTAGAAGCTCCTAATCGCCCCCCCCCTTCAGGCGAGTAGGCCTCTAATCGCCCCTAATAGGAGCCTACTCGCCCCTGCAACATGCAATTAGGCCTCCTAATCGCCTGCTGCAGGGTGTTATGGGTTTTGGCACGTTAAACACTGTTTTAACACATATAAGCACGTATTCACATACCGACAAGTCACATAATGATTATAAACACATAATTCATGAAAACAAACACGTTCACACTCGTTCAGCAATTCCCGGGACTCGAGACTTGTGTGTGTTAGAACCCCAATGATGCACGACTCGACTCGACTGACCTTGTCATGTGTAATGTATGCACGACTCGCTAAGGTAGACTTACTTAGTTTTCAAAATAAATAACCGGAGTTTGTCGGGTGTCACAACATATGTGCATGCATCATCCTTCAAGTAACACAGCTTTTATACCAATTTGTTTTTATCATACAACTACATATAGTTTCTACCAAATGCGTTAACTCAATAACACAAATGATAACACACAAAAAAAATATCCATATTACAAACCAACTATGTTACCACTAACCACCTACTTACAAACTTCTAATTATCTCACAATCTCATGTCCACCAACAGTCCCCTTTTATTGCTTATTTGTGCCTTCTAATCTTCTTCCCCTTTTACTTATCTTCTATCAACACCCTTCACACTTCATTGATCCTTCATCTAACATCTCCCTTGTTTTTTCATCTGTCAACCTGAACATCGTATACTTCTCAATTTATCACATTGTTCGTTTGTGTAAACAACTAACAATTAAAATTTATTAGTTAACATATAAAATATACAGATATGCACATGTGCATATGCATACATGCACATGTGCAATAGAAAATGATAGATTTAAAAGCTAGTAAAATATTAGTAAGGAGATATGCAAATTTTCACAGCCGTTCATATTCATATTCCAAATTTAGTTTGAGCACGAATAAAGAATGTCACCACCAATGACTTTCGATATAGATAGCATTTTTACTTAAGACCTCTCAAGCGTGTCGCCCTAGTTCTCGAACCGGTCATACCTGACGCAACCCAAAACTGCTAGCAACCATACTCCCATTTCCTCTTCCTTCAACTCTACAACTCTAAACACTTCATGTGTTTTTTCTACAAAGTTTGACTTTTTTCCTGCAACAGTTTTGACTTTTTTCTGCAACACATTGACTCTTTCAATTAATTCCTGTGCCAAAACTTGTGCAGCCCATGATATCCATTAGGAAACAGCTACGGTGGCCATTAATGTTCCCATTACACTTCCGCAATTCCCAAAACACTTAAAACATACACCATCCCTCCATGCACATAACTCTCCATCAACATCCCAACCATAACTACAATTTTCGTCATCTTTATCTTCATCTATAAACCACACTCTAAATCTCCACATTCCATCAATGGCAAACCAGTGAGCAATGTGCCTTTGAAATCGGACAGGTACCTGTTTAGCATAGTTTCCGTCGGTTATATTGCTGAGGTGTTGTTCCATTCATAAAATAATAAGACCGATTTGGCGATTTCAATGACGTCGATCCATCCTCCTCTTTATCTCACCTTCTCCTCCTCCTCAACGACGTCGTTTTTGCGATGGAGAACGAAGGTGAAACAGATGAAGACCCTAACGTCATCGTCCTCTTCAATGATTGTCGTTTTCGTGATGGAGAACGAAGGTGAAACAGATTAAGACTATCGATTGGATTGATTTGAAAGCTAGGGTTTGGAAGATATAGGGGGAAAAGGATGAAGAGGATGAATGTGATGTGTTTTTTGTTTCACATTTTTTTTATTTCTTTTATCTCTTTATCATATTTACAAAAATACCTCATGTTCACATTGGTTCCTTGGTTCTCTTCCTAAAGTTGGTTCTCGCATGATCCCTACCCTATATATATATATATATATATATATATATATATATATATATATAGGGGAAAGTTAATTTGAGACCTATATTTCGTGCGAACCGTGAGAACGGCATCTAAAACCATTCAAATTCAAAATTTCTTTTTACATTTATCTTTATTACTAAAATACAATCTCAAAAACGCAATTTACGCTTAAAAATTCAAACGTATATGAAAATAAATTGTTTTTACACATGTGTAAATTTACTGTTTATACATGTGTAAACTGTTCCATTTACACATGTGTAAAAAGTTAATTTGAAAGTGTTTTTGCAAGAATAGATGAATTATTTGAAAAGAACATTCATTTATTAATGTCGTATTTTGATTATAATGAGGTTTGTATTGAAAAAAATTTGATTTTGATTGATTTTTTTACTTGTTCTCACGGTTCTCACAATATGTAGCGTTCTCAAGATAACCCTCCCCTAGGGGAAGGATAAATTGAAAACCCCATTGAGTTAAGAAAACTTTGAAAACCCATGTAAAAAGCATCTAAAAAAACTTTTTTTTTTGAAAAAATTACACAAGGTAACGTACATGTTATTAAACGTTTTGGGCCAAAAAAAATTAAAAAAGCGCCAAGGGAATTTTTTTTAAAAAAATAAACAACGCAAATTTTGTAACAGCGCTATTAACATATGTTAGAAAGCAGTTAACATATGTTACAGCGCTGCTAACATATGTTTTCTGCTTTCTAACATATGTTACCAGCGCTGTTACAAAATATGCGTTGTTTAGTTTTTTTTTTAAAATTCCCTCGGCGCTTTTTAAATTTTCCTGGCCCAAAACACTTAAATACATGTATGTTACCTTGTGTAATTTTTTCAAAAAAAAATACTTTTTTAGATGGTTTGTACATGGGTTTTCAAAGTTTTCTTAACTCAAGGGAGTTTTCAACTTATACTTTCCCTGTATATATATATATATATATATATATATATATATATATATATATATATATATATATATATATATATATATATATATATATATATATATATAGAGGATCCTGTAGGAATATTGTTTTGTGTGAGAAGTGTAGGAAGGATTAAAAATTGATATGTATGCATATTTTTTTTGACGTATTCATGATGTTTTGGATTTTTTTGCTTAGAAAAACACCAAACATAACAAATTAATAACCGAAAACAATGTATTTTAACCAGAGCGTTTTAAGTAATTACTAGGGTGTTTTAAGCAGAGTGTTTTAAGTAATTAGTAGGGTGTTTTATCTGTAATTTAAATTTAATGACTATAATACATTGGATTGTGTTTTAAATTTTTGTATATTGTTGTGTTAAGTGTTTTTCAAGCCAAAACAACCCAATACATCATTTCAAAATAAAAAACATGATGCCTACATATCAATTCTTAATCCTTCTTACACTTCTCACACAAAACAATTTTCCTACAGGAACCATACCATATATATATATATATATATCATTGTGTAGCATATTAGAGAGGTACCCGTAGCGTACCGTACCTAGCAAGCTTGTGCAATATTTTTATATTTATAATACTAATTTCGTGAATAAAGGACTTGGAGAATTGGAAAATGTATGTATTAATATATACTCTAGGCTACTTTTAATTCATTTGAGACGTGTTGAACAAGCAAAGTTTTCAATTTTATTCATGTTATTTTATGTAAGGTTTGTAACGACCAGAATAACATCAACACAAAGTTTAATATGTTTGCGTTTGGGGGTAAACAAATTCAAATCATAAACATGTTAAACTTATTATCAAGCCGCCACAATACATTTAAAACCAATTCTTATAGTGACTTAGTATTACAGCTATATGCAGTGGCGGATGTATACTGGTTTCAGGCAGTGTTTTGGAGACTGGATCGGTTCGGCCGGTTCAACCAGGAATCGGACCCTCGACCGGTCCGAGTTGCATGGATCGATCGGACACCTATTGAACTGGATTGGATTGGTGAACCGGCCGGTTGGACTGGAAATCAAACCGGTTGAACCGGGAAAATTAGGGGCCCGGTCGGATTTTTATAGAATTTTCTTGATTTTTATTGACTTGTTGAGCGGTTCATTGACCCGGTTGGACCGGTAAATCGGTGAGGCGTCCAAATCGACGTCCGGTCTGGTTCTGAAAACATTGAAAATTATGTGACCTTTGAAAATTTTTCTTTTTCTTTTTTTTTACATTTTTTTGTATTACGTTGCCTTTGAAAATTATGTGACGTTACCCCGCACATTTTTTAAAAACCTAACAAACCTTCATAGTTTTTAATAAAAGCCCAACATAGAAAAAGGCATACGCTCATAGACCATAACCCATTCCATTTTTTTTTTTTTTTCCTCCGTTAATTTACTATTCATTTTTCAAACATATAACAAAATATGAAAGTTACATCATAATAGAAGGTAGACGGGCAACAAGCTGCGCCGCCACCCCTTTCTGAATTGCAAACCCTAGTCTACTGAAGACAAATCCTTGCCCTCCTGGAGATGAACTATTGTTGTGGACGACCCGTTGGACCCTGGTTAAGAAACGAATAGCTTCTGGCGCCAGGGAGCCAAAGGTATCAAAGGCCAGAGGGATAAAGGCATGTTGGTTATCTGCACAAGCTTTAGCGTGCTTATCTACTTTCTTTGATTCCGCCTTTCTAGATGCTTGCCCAGCTACAAAGCCTGTTTCCCTTAACCCAACCAAAGGAGATACCCCGGTGAGGTCCACGCAGGCATGTTTCCCCCTCTCCCATCCAAAGACAAGCAGATCTGCGGGTCGCAGGGTGGATCTCCCTTCTGTAGGGTCCGTGAGGAAGTTTACAGGGGCCTCCTTTTTGGCAGAAATCCCAGCTCTTCTCAGGATATCCCACAAAACGTCCCTCACCCAGTCATGCCGATATTTGAAACCAGGGAGCTCCTTGCAATGAATTGCATGCTCCCCGTATTTATCCATGCAAGCTTTACGGCAGATGGGGCATGTTTCATCTTCCGGATACATAGGGATCATCAACCGGTACTTGAGTATCGCCCTGTACTCCACTGCAGACATGCATTGACCCAAACCCTCAATCGGGATAACGGTCAAAAAATCCTGAGCATGAGGGCCCTTTAGGCATTCAATCACTGCCTTCTGGCGAGAGGACAACTCAAAAACTTCTCCCAGGCTCTTAGCAGTTTTGTTAAAAAGAGCATTCGCCAAAGTTTTTTGTGGCTTTGAGGGGGCGGTGTCCTTATTAGAAAAACCGCCAATATCAAAGTCCGGGAGATAGACATAATTAAAACATACAAACCCATGGACCCAATCTATTAAAAAATGTTATCGGGTGGGGCTCAGAAATAGTTTAACCGGTACTACCAGGTTGACTAGTTAACCCTTTAATTCCATAACAATACAATTTCAACTTAAATAATAATCTAAAAATACATGCTTCCATCTATACTTTCCTAATAGGAGAAGCGTGAGTGACATAAAAAAGCTGAGTTGTTAAGCGTAGAGATAGGCCAACAATGTCTGTGTGATGCAAAAAATGATGTCATTAACCACCTTAAAATATTCAAAAAAAAATACGTGGGCCACTTGAATCTACCACTGTTGTCCTCAACAGATGTTCAGACTAAATGGAGCTGACGTGTTAAGTAGCAGATGTTATGCACATCTGTTGCAGTTGTTAAGGCCCTAAGTTTGAATTTTAAGAGGGAAGTTTTAAATTAAAGTACGGAAACGTGCCTTATTAACTCCTTATATATAAGCACATAACAAATTCCGCCATTTCTAATATCAGCATTGAATTTTCTAAACAAAGATTTTCAAATTTCTCTCTTAAAAGATATCTTTAAAACCATGTCAACGTCAATGGACAATGCTGAAAACAATGTCACTTTTATTCGTAATCTGAATCCAGCCAAAGATATGTGGGACATGAAGGCTCGAATCAAGAGAAAGTGGAACACAACTTATAAGATGGAGGTTATATTTGTTGATGAGCAGGTAGAGTTTATAATTTGGTTTTCTTTTTATTCTTGAAGAAGTGGTCTTTTTTGAATACTTTGTGCCTTCTGTTAATCGATTTGCAGTATGATAAGATTCAAGGTTCTATCAAGGCACCTTTGATGCAACTTTTTAACAGTCAACTTGAAGAAGATGCTGTGGTTGTCATATCTAAGTTTTTGACACTCAACTTGAAAAATTTTGGGTCTGAAACTGGGGTGTTACATCAAGTACGGCTACTACTTGGTCGATGATATTTACAACGAATGGGCGACACTTGTTCAAGCTTACTCGTCTCAACTTGAAGACAAACGCAAGTACTTTACAAAGAAACAAGAGTCGGCAAGAAAAGTTATTGAAAGAACGTTCGGCGTTCTTAAAAAAAGATTTTCGTTGATTGCCGACCCAATAAAGTTTTGGACACGAGAGAGGATTATGGAGGACGTCTATACTTGTATTATTCAACATAACATGATATTGGAGGACCGAGGCATGGCGATATGTCAAAATTACCAAGGTGATAACCCACGTGCCGAATCGACAATTGATAATACCCAAAGACTCGACAACATAAGAAATTTCAAGAACCGTGAGATACACGGAAACCTCCGTCATGAATTAGTCGAGCATTTGTGGTCTAGAGTCCGAATGATCTTTGTATTAGATTAGTTTTTAGTTTTTTATAGTTTATTGTAAACATTAATCTAATTTTTAATTAAATTTAATTTTTTTTATTAACATTATAATTTTGACAAATTTAGAGAAAATAAAAAAAAATATGGATAAAGCTGCTGCTCACTTCTAGCTATAACACCATCAGGTAAGCGACCAACAGCTTTATCACTCTGCCAACTAAGCGCTAACATGACGTAACACGAGAGGATGACTCAGCTGTAGCGAATAGATGACACAACCCTAATAATAACCAAAACAATCTGGTGAAAGCTGTAGCGCTGAAACCCTACCCTCTCTCTCAAACAAACAAACAAACAAACAAAGAAACCCTAAATCCTCAATGGCAAAGAAGCGAAAGTCTCGTACTTCACAACCTGCTGCTCCCATTGAAGAACCCATCGACCAACCACAACAGCAACAGGAACTTGAACCAACCGTCAATGACGACGAACAGCCACCCGATGAAACCCCTCAAAATCTCAATCAAAACAACCAACAACAGCCCCAAGATCAACAACACGATGAAGAAGATGAACAGGAAGAAGAAGAAGAAGATGAACAGGAAGAAGAAGAAGAAGAAGAAGCCAGCCTAAACGAGGTGAAGCAGGAAGCCAACGGAGAAGAAACAGATGAGGAACCCCTAGAGAAGCTTCTAGAACCCTTCTCGAAAGAACAGCTTGTGTTACTCGTGACAGAGGCTGTTTCGAAACACCCTGAGTTGATGGAAAGCGTTGAGAAAATAGCGGATGCGGACCCGGCTCACCGCAAGGTATTTGTTCACGGTCTGGGGTGGGATACGACTTCTGATGTGTTAATTAGTGAGTTTGGAAAGTATGGTGAGATTGAGGACTGTAAACATGTGGTTGATAAGGTCTCTGGTAAATCCAAAGGCTATGCTTTTTTACTCTTTAAACACAGGGCTGGGGCCCACAACGCCTTGAGGGAGCCGCAGAAGAAGATTGGGAACCGGACCACTTCCTGTCAGCTGGCCTCTGCTGGCCCCGTTCCTGCCCCTCCCCCCAATGCCCATGCCCATGCCCCCTCTCCCCTGACCCAGAGGAAGATTTTTGTCAGTAATGTCGCTGCCGATATTGATCCCAAAAAGCTTTTCCACTTCTTTGCAAAATTTGGGGACATTGATGATGGCCCCTTGGGCTTGGATAAGCAGACTGGCAAACCCAAAGGCTTTGCCTTGTTTGTCTATAAGACCCTCGAAGGTGCCAAAAAGGCCTTGGAAGAGCCGCATAAGATTTTTGAAGGCCATACTTTACATTGCCAGAAGGCTGTTGATGGTCCCAAGCCCGGCAAGCCCTTTTTTCAACCGCCACATCAGCATCACCCTGCAAAGAAGAGCAAGTATTCAGGGTCGGGAGGACATGGTCATGGCCATGCTCATTTGATGGCGCCTTCTGGACCCTCGGTGGGTTACAACCCGGGTGTTCCTCCGTTGAACCCTGCATTGGGTCAGGCGTTGAGTGCGCTTCTTGCGTCTCAGGGAGGTGGGCTGGGGAATCTGTTAGGACTTGGTGGGGCTCCACAGGGGATGCCGCCTGCAGGGTATGGGAATCAAGCAGGTGGAAGCTATGGTGCTCAACCGGGGATGCAGGGTGGCTACCCAAATCAGCAGGGCGGTCAAGGAGGTGGTAGGCAGCAGCAAGGTGGTGGACCTTACATGGGTCATGGTCACTAGGTCAGTAAATCTCTGCTCTCTTTACCAACTTGTAGCTTAGAAATTAGTTGTTATTGTTGTGTGTTGCTTTATCTGCTGTAGCTGTATTTACCCTTTCTTCTATTGGTTTATGCATTTGAGCTATCAGTTCATAGGCATACAAGTCTTCTTAGATTGGTGCTTTAATAATAGACCATGTGTTAGTTTCCGCATTTTTATTTTCTTCTATTTTTTATGTGGCATTTCATAGTTAAATTATATATTCTTCACATAAATATCACATATATGTAAAAAAAAAAAAACATAACGGAGTCCACAAAGTATAGTTATATTTACTCACTTATATGTTTGAACCTAACTTTCTGATACAAATGTTAGCAAATAATTTATATTTGAAGGGTGATTGTAATTTCTTACAAGGTTTTTCAGGTATATGTATCCAACTTTCGGTTGACAAACTGTTTTAAGCTCAGAATCTTGTTTTTGAAATCAAGTTTTTATAATATAAATATTCGTTGTGCAGATTTCATCGTGTTTTTGTTTTGGACTCCTGCTGAATCTTCTCAAGTTCCGGAAAGTTATGCAAATGAAGTCTTTATTAAAAGTTGCAAAAAGTAACCATTTGCGAAAGAGCAGATTTGTAAACCGTATTTTCCTACTTTCAGTTACTTGAAGTCTTTTGAAACAATGTAGTATTTTGATTTTCTTATTATGTTTCCTAAAACAGTGTTTCTAATAATTAGAAGTTCTATGCAACTATGATTGTTCTTTTGTCATGTCTTACTTATGGTAGAAGTTCTCTTATATGGTGAGGTCATTATTGTCACATAACTAGCAATCAGGTGTTATTATTAGCATTTTTTTTATCAGCTATTTCTATGCTTGTGTATTAGATAGAATGAGCCTGGCCTCAAGAGGCATCTGTACTGCTTGTAACTCCCTACACCAGTGGCTGTGGCTGCGGATGTGGATGTGGCTGTGACAGGTATATTCTTAAAGTTCTTTATATAACAGTCGAGATCCACCAACACCCTGCCAACCAATGGGACCAGGTAAAACACAGCTTGTGTGGGGTAGGGTAGCCTTCATGGAAGAAACCCTGGTTCTGAACCTAGGCACTTTAACCCCTTGAAGGTTGGTATTTTCTTAATGTCTAAACTAATGCATGACAATCGAAAGGGGTTCTCCAGTTTGGATTCTTATATGTTTGTGAAAGGATGTTTTGTTAACAATTTGATCAGCGATGTATTCCATTTGGGCTAAAAAAATGTAATAATGCAAGATTTGCACCAGTGGTAAGTTTTTTCAGGTTTTGGATAGTGTGGATTCTTGGTTCGAGTGTGTTAACCAGCTGTTCTACTTTTAGAACAAAATTAGAATGGTTTGTTACACGCTTATTTATCAATCATTATAATGTCCTTTACACATGATATAAAAGACTTCTCCAGGCTGACTATGTACATTAATTAATTTCTCTTAATTCGTTTGAAGGATGACTTAAATTGCAAGGGGCTTAAAGGTAAAACAAATGCAGTTTAGTCATTGCTATTGATGAAAACCCAGGGCCAAGATAAACAAGAACTGGGAAATCATAATATGATGGAACATAAGACCTAGAGGGTGCTTTGGTCTTGATCTGGTTGGCAGCTTGAAGAAATCAGAATAAATACATGTCTACAAGAATATTATGTACCAAATAAGTGCAAGAAGAGCTTATGGCGTGTGTAATGTTAAGGAGTTGTTTTCCTTGGAGACTTAAGGTTTTTGAATAGGGATTGTAAAAACATGTGTGAGCAATTCTAGTCCTTTGATTCATTAAGAGTAGTAATAAGTGTTAGTTGTTAGCATAGACGCCCATAGCCATGATGTAAAAGTAGTAAAACATTGCGAGAGGTTTGTCTTTAATAGATCAACATGGTGTTTATCTTGCATGTGATTACTTGTGTGTGTTGTGGTAGAGCTAGATTTTATAAAGTATTTGTCTAAGAACCACTAATTAATGATCAAGGGGATCCAAGTATGAAATTACACACCATGAAAGAAGAGATCTTGATTAAAATTGATGAATTGGTTGGTTGATAAAATTGGCGAACAATGTTTTTATATTTTATTATGTGCGTTCCAACTTTTAAATTAGACCAAGAGATGATCAAACTTTTTTTAGTAGTTTTTTACAGTCCAACCTAACATTAATTAAATTTGATGTGTGTTAGGGTGAACATTGTGCGCTTCAAAGCATAATAATATTTGGTTATCAAGTAAGGTGAGATACTGGAAAAAACTTGAAATATTGGAGTTTGTTTGTTTTATCAAGGTAATTTAGAGTTATGGTGTTTGTTCTTACAACTGTAAAGCTAGGTGTAAGATATATTACTTACCTTTTTTTTTTAATTTTTTTTTTTTGGAAGGCGAATTTTCTATGTCAACCTAGGCGAATTTACTTAGATATGATTTATTATAACTATTTTTATTATAGTCAACTAGTCAAGAGTTATAATTTGATTACGTTTCATTTGTAATTCACATCTATAATCTATAATCTATCTAGAGTTAATAGCCAAATCCGTCCCTGGGGTTTGACCCATATTGCCACATCCATCCATTTTGAGAATTTATGACAACTGGGCCACTGTACTTTAAACTTCTTTGCCAGATCAGTCCAATTTACAAACCCAGTTAAATAATTCTGTTAACTCGAGGGCATTTTAGTCATTTCACCTATAAAAATTCCCACCCCTAATCTGATTATAATCCTAAACGATAATCACAAACCCCCAAACCCTAATCTGATTATAATCGAGGGCCTCTTAAAAACCCCCAAACCCTAAGCTGATTATAACCCACAAAACCACCATAGTTCATCTCCTTCCTAATCAGAATAATGAGCGACGACGATTGGTATGTTCGAGAGCATGATTGGGTTGTTCGACGATTGGTATGCTTTACTTTGGAATTTCATCATGGTGGTAAGTTTTCTGAATTTCTGAAATTACTGTGATTACGATTACGTTGAATGATATGCTGATAGAGCTAGGTTTTTCAGAAGATGATATAGTAACATACCATTTTAAAGTATTGGAGGTATATGTTGAGCACATAAGAACTTATTCTAATGAAAGTGATGACTTAGATACAGGGGAGGTTACACAAGAGGGCTTTAATGTGACTGAGGGCAGTGAGAATGAGGGCAGTGAGAATGAGGGTAGTCTATCAGACTCTGATAAATTGTTGTTGATTATTGTTGTAGATGATGATGATCCACCGGATCTAGCAACCGAAGATTTGACTTTCTATTTTTAGCGGAAAACGGAGTGCAGGCAGGGGATCCTTTGTCCGTTGGGCTGTATCGACAGATGGACGCCATCAACACTGTTGCAGATGAATCAACACTGTTGCAGATGATGACGGTCGTCGGGGTGCAGGCCGGGGATCCTTTGTCTATTGGAGATGAACCTGGATGGGGTGCTCTTGTTAGTTAAACCAACACTAACAAGAACTCCGGATCAGGTTCAAATTTTGCAAATATGTGTTTGAAGATCAGGTTCATCAAGCACTACAGATGAACCTGGATGGTAATTTTGTATGTAGAACCGCCTCCTATGTGTTATAAATAGGAGGTTGGTCTTAGTAGGGTTTAGGGTTTATGTATGTAATCATATTTTGGGTCTTGGTGATTAGTTTGCAAATATGTTAATGTAAACTTTGTTTTATGATTAATGTAATGGTTGTTATGATTAATGTAATGGTTGTTATGATTATGTAAACTTTGTGTTAGTATGGTGTATGATTATGGTTTGTTAATGTTTGTTAATGGGTCAAAATGGGTCAGGTGTTTTTAACAGGTTTGTTCATCTACTGGACCACCAAGTGTTGCTGGAAGTTCAAGTGCTGCTGGAAGTTCAGGTGTTGCTGCTGCTGGAAGTTCAGGTGTTGCTGCTGCTGGAACTTAGTTGTCTGCTGCTGTTTGTTAGTTGTCTGCTGATGTGAAGTTATTTTGGTTGTTTTGTTATGATGATTGTTTTGTTAAACTTTGGTATGTATTAAATGATGGTTACATTTGTGCATTTTGTGCATGTTGACCCATTTGACCCATTTGTTCCATTTGTGCATGTTGACCTGACCCCTATTAAACTATGGTTACATTTGTGCATGTTGACCCATGTTGACCCATTTGACCCATTTATACGCCCTCTGGTACGTTAAAATCCAATTAACATTGGCTTCACAGTCGTTTTATAGTATAGATTAAAAGCCCTAACATTAATGTTATAATCAGATTCGTTTTCTTGGTCGATTAACCGGATTCAGATTCTAGGGTTTGTAAGGAATGGGGGTACCTGCAGACTTTGGGTTTATAAATTATGTTTTCTGTTGTAAATACAAACAAGGGCGTAGCCCAGTGGTGGAAATTGTGGTTGTTAATGTTTGAACCGGGTTTGCACCCTGGTTCGATTCCCACACCCACAATTTTTTTAGAAATAAGAAAACAAGTTTTAAAAGGGGTGGGAATTTTTATAGGTGAAATGACTAAAATGCCCTCGAGTTAACAGAATTATTTAACTGGGTTTGTAAATTGGACTGATCTGGCAAAGAAGTTTAAAGTACAGTGGCCCAGTTGTCATAAATTCTCAAAATGGATGGATGTGGCAATATTGGTCAAACCCCAGGGACGGATTTGGCTATTAACTCAACTTATAATAAAAGAATTGAACTTTGATGATGTGGCATTCAATTAAGACCTCAACCCCTCCTTGAATGTGCCACGTGGCATCATGTAGGATTTTTTTAATTTTTGAGTTTTTTTAATAAATTTATATATATTATAATTATTTTAGGAAAAGATAAGAATTTAAAAACAAAATTAAATTTTCTCTCTAATGTTTCCTCCCATAACTTTTAAACGTTAATATCTTTTATATACGAGATTTTTTAAAGAAAAAAATTACACCAAATTAACGAGCGTTTTATTATCTTTCCAACGAGTACCATATATATTTTACTCTACTAATAAATCACAAAAGAATTGAACGTTGCTGACGTGGCATGTAATGGTGGCTTCAACCTCTCCATGAAACTGCCACGTGGCATCATAATTGAATGATCTTAATGTTTTTGAATTTTTTTTAAACCCTAATCCTTTTACCATTCTATTTTCTACATTCTTTATCTCTTTCATAATTCTCTCACAAACCAAATCTACTTATATTTTAAATATACTATTATTATAAATTCAACTATTTTATTAAGATATGGTTATCTTCAAAATAAAATAAACATATTTACCTTCCATATTATATTAATATATATATATATATATATGTTTAGATTTTTTTTTAAATTATTGTTTTTAAAAATAAATCGAATAAACTTAAAAAAACTTCTATATAAAACTATAAAATAAGATAATTGTACTACATGCAGATGTGCATTTCACTATTATAGTTAAGTTTTTTAATGGGTTTAGCTTTAGGGTTTAGTTTTTGGGTATGGTGGAAGAGGGGGTATCTTTTTGGGGGGATGGGATGGAGCGTTTTGGTTTTTTTTTTTTTTTTTTTTTTTTTGGGGGGGGGGGGGGGGGGGGTGTGGGGTTAGATGCACATGTGCATTTCATAATGGGGGGGGGGGGGGTATCTTTTTGGGGGGATGGGATAGAGCGTTTTGGTTTTTTTTTTTTTTGGGGGGGGGGGGCGTGTGGGGTTAGCTGCACATGTGCATTTCATAATGTGGGGGGGGGGGGGGGGGATGGGGGGTTTAGGTTTATAAGGGGTGAGGTGGGTGGGTTTAGGTTTTTAGGGGGTGGAGGTGGGCTTTTTAGGTTTTCTTTGTTTGTGTTCAAACTGGTTCTCTAGTTTTCTTCCTAAAGTTGGTTCTCGTATTCAAATTTAAATAAAAAGATTTATATTCCAATTTATCTAACAAGCATTTATTAAATGAATATTATAAATAGAGGTGAACATTCCTTTAGCTTCTACCTTTGATCATGAGGTAAGGTTTATACCAATAATCTAATGCACAAATATTATAACCTTTGCTTTGACAAATAAAACAAACGATGTCACTGATAGATTTAAAAAAAACACTAATTACTTTAACAATTATCATATATACCCTTAATAATAGATAATTGCGTGTACACTGATATATTTATTAGTTGAGATTTTTACTTTAATTAAATATGTAATGTTTGTAATTCAATATATGTATTAATAAAATCATATAACCAAGCACTTTAAAGTGAGACCAAAACGATGAAAACTTAAAGAATGTCAAAATCTCATCTGTAATCTTTAACCACTACAAGAGTATGAAGATAAAGCCAAAGCTACTGCTTAAGTGGACTATGAATCGTCACATTTGCCTCAAGGTTCAGGTCAGTGAACGCAAATGGGAATTAATGATCCGTATGACTGAGTTTACTACTTTTATCATTTTTTTATTAAGTCATATTAGATTTTTCAACCCCGGGACACTCCCGGGGTAATCAACTAGTTAATCTATAATCTATAATGTTTTGTATAACATTACACTCTCATTGAGGTCATCCTCCCTCTTAAATGTGTCATGTTGCATCCTCCCATTTATTCCCTTCAAAAGTCTTTTTTTTTCCTCTCATAGTTCCCTCACAATTTTTAAACGTTAATAACTTTTATATACAAGATTTTAAAAAAATACACCAAATTAACGAACATTTTATTATCTTTCCAACGAGTAATATAGTGCTATACAAAAACCGAAAAAAATAAAAATAAATAAATAAACGACTTTTTTGGTGGGTTTTTGTTATACAAGAAAAAACTCAATGTGTTTAGGTAATTCATTAATCATGTCTATACAAGTTATTAATCATGTTCAAACCAGTTAAATAGGAATTCTATTTTTATCCAGAGCAGAATAGGTTAAAACCACTTATTTAAAAAAAAGACACATCTTCACCACCGCCTCAATTACGCTTTGCAATGATTGTTTCCGGCTCTGCTCCTCATTCAAATATACATCTTTCTTTTAATATACAATTTCATTTTTTTAATATACATGTTCATTCTTATTCACATGATTAAAATTGTTGTTTTCTCATATTGTAGCACATTAATTTTTATATTACATCATAACACATATTTTATTACTACATATTAGATTTGTCTATCCCGAAAGGCTTCCAGGATATAATCTAATTCTTATAAATAGTTGATCTACATGATAACAACTAGAAAAATATCATTTTACTTTTTTACAATTATATATTTTTTATTTAATTTCTCGTCTAAGTAAATCTCACTAATAGGAAATCAATGATTTAAATTTGTTTTCACATCAGTTGAGGTTCTCCATTGAATGTTGTGTGTATATAAAATACCCAATTTTCAATAAAAAAAAAAAGATTAACAAAGTTACAGAGTTGCATACAGTGTCCTCAAATCATACACACTCCCCCTTTTGCAAAAAGTGATGTTCCTAAAAAGGTAAACCTTTTTCACTTGATATGAATCAACAAACTACTTGAAATGCATCTTAAGGTTTCACTTCAGTATGTGGGTATGGATGGATCAGCCTTGACTGCATATGCATGTATTCCACCAGCAATGTTGTATATTTTTCTAAACCCCTGTCAGTCATATAATTACAACCATCATTAGTGGCATGTAAAAATCAATACTCACATTATAAAGATGAAGTTATAGCCCATCACCTGTGTCTGCAACCATTTCGCAACTTGCAGTGACCGCATTCCGTGGTGACACTAAAAAACCATCATAACTTCTCATCAGTTATACAACAGACGAATATCGACTTAGGAGTGAAAACCCAGATTTTGTAGTATAGTTTATGTAAACCATTTTTAATACATTAGTCAGTCTAAAATAAGAAATAAATTTTGACAGAAAAGTGTTGATTAACAAATGGTAGATATAGGCACATCTCTATGGGAGGTGTGGTATACTAAAGATAATTTATTTGTATGTATGAGAGAAGATAGTTGTACCAGAACATAAGTATCCTTGTGAGGATCCAACTTTGTAGTGATTTCTGGTCCCCAGCTTCCAAACTGTTGCAGAGAGAGAACTTGAAATCCGGATAAAGACGCTGTCTCCCTGCTCAAGGACACATACATATATGAAGGGTTCTTAAGTTTCTATATACAGCCAGCCAACAATCTCCATTGACTTACACTTCATGTGGTTCTCGAACATCAATTAATTGAGCCTCTTCACGGAAATCAGGATCTTGCAACTTTGAATGAAGCTCTTCAGGTTGAATGTCTGCAAGTACTGATTCTTCCCTGAAATCCAATTATGTAAAAACTAATCAGCTCGGAAAGTACAGATAGATATATGAAAATTAGGTGATAGCAGACTATACCTCTCCGATAAAACTTGCAATAAATGCCATCCGAATTGAGTTTTACATTTAACAACTTTGTTTAACGGTGCATTAAATGCAGCTTCCTCAAACTCTGGCACCTGCAAAGCAATAATTCACCATAAAACAAGAGAATACCAACTTCATTAATTAATAATATGGAGGTTTATACGAATGGGTCGTAGTTTTAAAATGGGTCAAACGGGTTGAAAGTTGCCTAAAGTGTGTTAAAATGTTAATAATCTATTGAATATATTTGAAAGAAGTAGATTATTATTTGAACAAAACAGAGTTTGTCACCATATTTACTACATTAAGTATCTATAATTTCTTTAGAAAGCCATAAAAATGTTGGGTGGCGAGTGGGTACCCAACCCCGCCATTTTGGAAGGTGTAGAATAATTGATGTCCAACCACATCACATAAAGATAGATTCATACCATTTGCCCCTTTCTCACCCAACCAAGCATACCACCATCCTGCTTGGATGGACAAACTGAATATTCGACTGCCAAGTCACTTAAGTCCTCTCCTGGTAACAATAGAATAGTTTTATATTTTTACCTTAAAAAATGACAAATGGTTTCTAAAGTAATCAGATAAAGATATGGCTATTCCCAATATCAATATGGATGACCACAAACCTCGTACAAGTCTTTTCTGCAGCTCAAACAAAAGATCTTTATCCTCTTCTTTAAGAAGCAAGTGTTGTACCAATAGTTCTCTACCAACATCAGGACTACTCCCAGTACTATATGATGATGCTAGGATGT
Organism: Ambrosia artemisiifolia; assembly: GCA_032199755.1. Classification (NCBI taxonomy): domain Eukaryota; kingdom Viridiplantae; phylum Streptophyta; class Magnoliopsida; order Asterales; family Asteraceae; genus Ambrosia; species Ambrosia artemisiifolia. Next base: position 13,483,833 of record CM063516.1, on the reverse strand, counting down.
ATAAAAAAGGTTGTTAGAAGTAAAGAGAGGATTATAAGAAAGATAATAAAGAGAATGTTATTAATATGCACCATATGACATACATCATTGTGCTCCACTTACTTACTTACTTACTTACTTACTTACTTACTTAGTGGTTATGATATTAGTGTGAAATGTGGAGGAGGAGGAGGTAAGGTAATATGAACTGAAGAAGATTGTTAAGTAAGGTGATTCAGACAACACAACAGGGTAATAACCTACCTAAGAGTGTTAGTGGAAATTGGGATGGTGTGGAAAAGAATATTGTCCAATAAATAAATAAAGCATTTACAACAATAACAACAACAACAAAGGTGGGTGGGTGGGTGGGTAAGAGATGGATATGAAAGCGGAAATAGAAGTACCTGAGGAGGAGGAGGAGGAGGCTCTGGGTGGAGATGGATGATGATCCATCAGTGGAAGAAAGCGGCGTTTCAAACCGTAAGAAGAAATTAGGGTTTGGGAGAAAAGGGGGGGAACTGCTGTCCTACTGCTACTGCTGGAGGTGATTCTTCTCAATGATGATATTGAAGAATATGAAGATGATGAGAGTGTAGTAGGAGGAGGAGGACAGATAGTAAGTTTAAGAGCACATATGCTTATGCCAGGTGATGATGCTAGACTACTGCTGCAACCTCTCAACATTTTCTTTCTTTCTTTCTTTCTTTCCAAACAAAGATTTTTTTTTTTTTTTTGGGTTTCAATCCTCGGCTTTTCGTTTTCGGGGAAGGTAATGGCTACTATTGGTCTTCTTTTTAAACCCATAATCCAACACTACACTTAGTTGCTCTTTTTTTTTTTTTTTTTTTTTTCTGCAAGAAAATGTCTACAGTCTGCAAACCACATCTGCAGAAGAAGAGGTGGACATCTGCAGACCACGTCTGTAAGAAGAAGATTGTTTGTTTGTTAACATCTGTAGGCTGCTGAAATAAATTGAAATTTAAATAAATTGATTTTTTTACAGCGGTCTAGTGGTGAACCGTGATGGTGGTGGACGGTGATGGTGGACCGTGGTGGTAGTAGACCGTGGTGGTGGTGGACCTTGGTGGTGGACCGTGGTGGTGGTGGGTAAGGAGAAGACCTTATAAGACATTGGAACAAGTTTACACCAAGAAGAGGCCAGGAAGACTTTTTTGAGTGAAAGATCTTCCAAAAAATAAACAATCTGCAGACCCCAAATGTCTGCGCGTCTCTGCGCGGCGCAGACAAAAGAGGTCAGAAGTGCTTCTGAGCAAAAAACAAACAGCCCCTTAGACTCTACAAACTAGCTTAATCGATTAATCCAAACCTCATAAATGCTTAAATTCTTAAATCTGAACCTGATATATTTAACTGGGTCGGTTTTTTTTTTATAGAAATTTGGTTTTTCAGGTTCACCCTAGAAACTCAAGGAAAAATTTATAAATCCAACTTTTACTATTCCGAGTTTCCATCATACTTTCTACTTCTAGTAGATTTTAATGATTCACTTTCTTATTCCTAAGAAAGTTAAGGCATAGTTTAATGTTTGATATATCATGTAACTTGACAAATTATAATGATAGCACACCAAAGTTTTATCATGTTTAGTAATGTTTATATACATTACAAATTTTTGGTCAAGGCTTCTTTAAATACAAACCTTACCTAATTATCCTATCATGTTTCTATCATCTAACATCAATAGTATGTTAAAGTAGGATGAGCTAGGGACGGTATTGGTACCAACCGATACCACTACCGATCCCGAAAACTCTCAGTACCGATACCGAAAACATACGGTACGATATCGGTATTTTACCTTAAAATACCGATACAATACTGAAGAACCTGACCATATAAACATGAAAACGATTAACAATTAAACATATTTCACCACTTAAAACCCGAAGAACCATACTTGATAAACCTGAACCCGATTAACGATTAAACCCGAACCTGATAAAATTCTTTATATCGGTTATTGAGTAATATTTTTACCACTTAAAACCCAAAAAATCAGGATCAAATAACCCGATAACCGAATAACTAACCCTATACGCACCCCTAGCTATATTCGCCTAATTAAGGCCACTCTTCTTTTTTCCTTTTTAATAAATTTAGTATAAAGTAAAAACTAAAAACCGTGTATTTCAAACTTATTTTTCATATATCTTTTAAACTATATAATTTTACTTAATTTGCTTTTTTTTTATATTAACTTACTAGATTATACCCCGGGAGTGTCCCGGGGTTGACAAATCTATTATGACACATCAACTTTACATATGAAATAGACTAATGCGTTTTACATTTAAATGCAGGAAAGCTTGGTTAGCATCTAACCTAAAACAATTAACAATGTATAACTCAATGTTAACATTAACATAAAATAGTGTATAACTCCATTGTTAATACTTAACCTTAAAAATGTATAATTCTAATGTTAACATCTAACCTAAAGACAGATTCTAGTTCAAATATTAGGATTTACGATCTCCAATGTATGCATTTTTATTTCCATATCAATAAATCTAACAAAAACTCTAAAACTCACAATCTTTCAAAGCTGTCAATACTTTTCTACACCTACTGTCAACCCTCAACAAACAACAAACTATAAAAACTTCTAACTCAAACCTCACAAAATTCCCGAATAACCACCACTTAAACAGTTAAACATTAACCTCAATTCCATTCTCCCATGTTACTCACCATTCTTATAAACCTGTTCATCAAAAAAAAAAAAAAAAAAAAACTAGTCCCAATTCTGATTCCCACCTCACCTTCTCATTTCCATCACCATCACCATCCAATAATAAACAAATTTCTTATACATGAACCCTACACTTTAAGGAAAGAGAAACAACAACAAACAAAAAAAAAAAAGAAAAAAGAAAGAAAGAAAGACAGAGAAATGAGTTTAGAAATAAGTTGAGTAACCATAGAGGCATCCGGCCAACCCATGGTGCAACGAAGGCCGACTCCACCCGACAGCACATGTACCATCTTGAGAAAAAAAAACAGAAGACGACAATCATATAGTGAACAGGTTCTACTACTGTAAACTGTGTGTCCAGATCTGATTCGAGACCTAATTATGTACTCATAGGGATGTAGATGTTTTAGATCTCAAAAATTCCTCACTCACAAAATACGACTTGTTAGTGGCTTAAATCCGATCATTATCTCGATTAATGTTAAGGTCTTATAATAAACAGTAAATGATTGTGGTGGTAAATGATTGCTATGGCGACATGGGTTGCAGGTGAAAGAAGGACCACAGATGGTTGGTTTCTAGGTTGGAGAGGAGAAAGAGAAGATGGATGGAGGTAAGAAAGGGTTAGGGGTTTAAATCTATTATAATATTAGAAATAGTTTTTTATTTTCTTTTTTATAAATCGCCTAATGACATAGCATGCCACATAGCACACATAAGGGGGAGGTTAGCCTCTTTGAGTGCCACGTGTGATTTTGAGCTTTCATTTATTATAATACTAGACTATTGCCCGCGTGGACACGCGGTTCAACAACTAACAATTATTTGGAGCAGTAAAACCTGTAAACAAAAAATAGTATAAATGTTTTATTAAAATTTAAAAGCAAGAAATACACATTTTATTCAAATATCACTAAATATTTCCTTATACACCACATTTTTTGTTTTAGTCGTGACATTCCCATCACCATCTAGTATAAGTAATTTCACCCCTCCTCTGCTTTTAACTCTTGACAATGCGACATAAAGTTGGCCATGTGAGAATACATGGTCTCTTAAATACAATCCAACCTTCGATAGAGACTGTCCTTGGCTTTTATTGATGGTCATTACGAAACATATGGATATTGGGAATTGACGCCTTTGGAACTTCACTGGAATCTTGTTATCAGATGGTATTTGAGGAGTATTATATAGTAAAAATTAAATAGTAGTGAAAAATATTTCTGATAAAATGTTAAAAGTAAGACACCGTTTGAGTCAGATCATCCAAAATTCGAATTAAATGTTATAATTAAGTCTAAATGTTACCATTATATATATTAAAATATGAAATTATATACTTAAATACAAAATTTAATATTTATTAATAAAGTTTAACTAAAATTTATTAATTCAAATTCTTGTATTCAAAATTTGAATTTTAACTTGTAACTAATTTGAAAAATTTATAACTAAAACTATTATTTGTTAAATCTATTAATATATATAAAAGAATTGATAGTTGCTGACGTGGCGTGCAATGATGGCTTCAACCTCTCCATGAAAGTGCCACATGGCGTAATAATTGAAACAATTTAGTGTTTTTTAATGTTTTCGTTTTTTTATTGAAAAAAAAGAAGAGTAATCGTGCCTTTCAGAGAACCATATCTCATTTAAGTTTCTTTTTCACTCATCCACATTCTCTCTCTTCTTCTTATCATCTTCTATCGCCGTCTCTGATAAACTCAATCGCTGTCTTCTTATAATCATCTTCAATCGCTGTCATCCGTCGTATCATCATCTCTCTCTTCGTCTCATCATCTTCAGGTATGATGGATTGTTAATAGATTAACAGTTATTAACAGTTAGGGTTTTCTGATTAATATTTATTAACAGTTAGTTTGATTATTGTGATTTTGTTAATCTAATTGATTTCAGAAACCGAATCAGACCTTCGTTTGTTACCGACCGTTGCCCCAGTAAAAAACCCTAATTTGATCGTGCGATCAACCACCTGTCGCCGGAAATCATGGGCTTTTATTCTTCACCGCTGTAATTCTTTACCGGAAACATCGCCGGAAACAACCTGACGCCGTCCGCCACCATGGTCACGAGGATGATCGTAGTAAAGTTGTATTCCTTGCCATTCTTTTGATCAGTTGAGATATGTGTATATTTTATGTTGTATTGTGATAATAATGAGTTTATATTTATTTTATGCAATTTTATTTGTGCCTTTGCAATATCATCATCATCATCATCATCATCATACTCAGTTAATCCCACCTATAGCAAAGCTAAGGTAGGGTCTGAGGAGGGTAAGATGTAGACAGCCTTACCCCTAAGAATAGAGAGGCTGCTTCCAGTGAGACCCCCGGCTCGATGTGGTTTGGTATCAAGCCTTGGACATAAGGCACAGAACACTTAGCAATCGAGACAAACCCAATCGGTGCATGTACCCTTTTGTCTTTTGGCTATCAACGCCACCACATGATGCATGATTAACCGTCCGTCGTTTTTAACGTTATTTTCACGAAATTAGTAAAATAACGTTAAAACTAGTGCAACTTTACTTTTGCCCCCCGAGGGCCACACATATATACATTATATGTGCCTTTGCAATATGTATGTGCTTAATTGATTGGATGAATGTGTTTAATTGTGTGCTAAACAATATGAGTACTGTAATAGGATTTTTATCAGTTGAACAACAAGTTTTGTTATGTAGTTGAGTAAGTGTGTAGTTTGATGGTAAATTATGAAGTTACTTTTAGTGCTTTTTGTGATTTTGATGGTTTGTAATTGATGGTGTGTAGGCAACCGGCCTAAAACATGTCTCTCCCTTATCGTCTTGAGCGTGCCTAGCCGCCTAGAGCTTTCGATCACCTAGCTAAGGATGTCACTAGCCGTTTTTTTAGCGATCTTGGTTAGTGTGGAATGAAAGTTATTATTTATGTGTAACGTCAAAAACCACCTTGACTTACTGTTATAGTTTATTTATTTTCATTGAAGCTAATTTTCATATTGTTGTAGGTACATGAAGCTGTTACAAAGTGTACTGGTTGTGGATCAGACTTTAGTTCTTTTAACATAAAGGTTAGTGGAATTCATAGTAATAATTTGTTAAAGATATTTTATTAGTTTTGCATGTATTTTGTGATGTTTGCCATTGATCCAATTGATTTGCTATTTATCAATTATGTAGCATCGCTGCCAGAAATGTGGAGATACATTTTGTGACAAGTGCATGAATGGAAGTTACATCTGAAGAAAATGCTCCTCAAGTTCGTGTTTGTGATCGTTGCATGGTATGCTTTTGTAAAATCAATACATTATTCCAGAATTGTTAATGTTATTGCAATTTACAATTATATGAACTATGTTTTTGAGATTTTTTTATTTAGTAATTTTGTCGGTGGTCACATCAGTCACTTTTGTGTTAGTGCAATCTTGATAGGGTTCATATGTGTTGATGATTACAGTTTTGGTTTGTTGTTTGCAACTGGATGTGAGATATTTAGGTTGTTGTTTGATGTTGGTGTTTACTTTCAGGTTAGTCTTACGGATTCATACCTTGGGTTATCGAATGGTTTTCTATGGCTTTCTAAGGTTTCTGGTGGTTAGTGATTTTTAAGGTTGATAGTGATTTTCGGGAACAATGAAGATTGTGTTAATGAGGTGTTTAGGTTTTTGCCTAATGTTAACTAATGTTATAGGGTCGATGGTGATTTGTAGGAACGATGTGGATTGTGGTGATGAGGTGTTTAGGTTGTGAACTAATGTAGGTGTTGATTATTGGGTTAATTTGTACACACACATGCTAGGACGGCATGTACGGTGGTAATATGGTGTGTCCCTAATATTAATTGATGTTATAGGGTTGATGGTGATTTTCGAGAATGATGTAGATTGTGGTCATAAGGTGTTTAGGTTGTGAACTAATGTTAGTATTGATTCTTGGGTTACAGCGTTTGTGTTTACTATTGGAGGCTTTTGTTTTTTCGGTTCGGATTCATGTGTCTTGACTGTTAGGTTAAGGTATTGTCTCATGGGTGTTTTTGGGTATGTGTTTAGAGCATAATTTTTTTTTGAGGTTGACGATGAGTTGTTTTTAGGTGTTGTCTGATGTTATTAGTGAATGTTAGATTACTGGTACGGTTTCAAGCTGAGTTACCTGTGGTTGAATGCTGATCAGTATGATTGAGTTTACATTTGGTATGCTTTCTTCTTTTATTATTTTTTATTAAGTCATACTATATTTTCAACCCCGGGAGCTTCCCGGGGTAATCAGCTAGAATGATTTCTCAGCTTGAACCGGGATACAAAGCGCTTATTCCCGAGTAATATACTTACCTTAGCTTAAGCACATAACCACTTAACATTGAGGCTTGCAAAATGTGACGCGTTGTGTTTGAACCTGTTTAGATACGTTTTTATTCATGTCATTAACGTGTGTTGACCCATTTATGACCCCAACACATTTAACATTGTGTTGAGCCGTGTTGTGTGAGCAGGTCGTGTCAAACGTTGCCAACTTTATTAATCATAAAAGCATCTCCAATGCATACTCTTTAAAATGCGTACAGTTGCGCCACGTTAGTAGAGTTAGTCGCATTGGAGAGAAAATGAGTTTGTTTGAAGTTCATAGTTTAAACACACTCATTCTCTCCAATGCTATGTCCACTTTCAAACACCACCATTCCATCTGGATGCGTTTGGAATTCAGGTGCCAACAAACGTACATAAAAAAGGATAAGTCCTCCAATGGGGGTGTTTGGATTTCCGGACGCGACCTAAGCGTCCACTACCATCCGAAATTTAGCATTGGATATGCTCCAAACTTAATCTGTGCTAAATTTGTCCTTTCATGATTTCAGGTTGTACCGTGGAAAGGTTGGTCTTGATGTTGCAGAGGCGCAACACTTGATGGATAGTCTTGACTGGGCAGGTGCTGTAAAGGATATTCAGGCTTCAATTAACTGGCTCAAGGCCAATAGCTCACAGAAGGTCTGACATCGTTATCTAAAATAGATTTTGTCATAGGCTGCAATTATTTATTCTAATTTTTAGTTGTTCTATTAACCAATAGCCAAAAGATTTGGAAGAACTTATTGTTGCTTCTCTTGTCGCCCATTCTTTTGCGACAATGTTGACTTCCTCTTTCAACTGGTTAACTTGAAATTAATGTGTTGATATAGGTTGGTGTGACTGGATATTGCATGGGTGGTGCTCTTACCATTGTAAGTTCTGTTTTAGTCCCCAGAATTGATGTTGGTATAGCATTTTATGGAGTTCCTCCTCCCGAGCTTGCAAACCCCGTCAACATTAAAGTACCCATACAAGCTCATTTTCGAGAACTCGACAATTTTGAAGGCTTTTCAGACATTAAGGTATGAACATGCTAACAAAGATGTGAAATCAATGTGCATCAGGGTAAAGTATAATCTGAGTTAACACGCACATGATTAATTTAAAACCTGATTTAAGTTTCCGTGTTATATTGTTAGGCTGCTAAAGCTCTGGAGGAAAAACTGATGGCATCAGGGAAGCCATACGAGGTACATGTGTACCCTGGAGTGGCACATGCGTTTATGAATACGTCTCCTGAAGGAATCGAGAGGAGAAAGGGTATGGGAATGAATGATGACAATAAAGCTGCTGCCGAGCTGGCATGGTCGCGTTTCCAGTCCTGGATGAACCGTTATTTGTCGGCCTGAAAGCCGATTATAAATGAGGTGTGTAGCTATTAACAAAGTGCTGGTACCCAGGTAGTAATAAAGTGTAACAGAACACAGAACCTGAGATGATCAAGGTTTGTTATTGAAATGGTGCGGGTGTGGTTTGTAAAATAAAAGTTACTGTTCATGGTCGATTATGCGGTCAATGTTGAGACCATGTGTTACCGTTTCTAAAATTTTAATTGTCAAGTCAAAAAGTAGCTGCTACATCAATCTCACTCAGTTTTTTTTTTCAATTTTAGTGTGTAATTGTTTCACAAGTGTTCACTAACTATCCGTTAAAATAAAATTTATTTTACATATATTTAAAAAAATAAAACCAAGACGACCCATATTATATAAAACCTGATCCCATAATTTTTAAATAAGTGATACCTATTAAAGTATATTGTATTACATAAACATAATACAATATTCTTTACTAGATGTACACATAACCGAATATTGAATTAAAATTAAAAAAATCTTTGGTAAATAACAAATGTGTCATACAAGTCGTATATATACATTCTGAACCGTTATGTCCTCCTTGGCAGTTAACATTTGGAACGGTTATGTTGCTTCATGAATCATAAGGTTGAAAGAATTGGGTCCAAACTAAACAATTTTAAATCTCAATAGCATAATGGTGTTTTCATCACTTCGAGTCATGTTTTCAGTCTTTAATCTTTGGATGTTTATTGCTGTCCTTGGTCTCGTCATAATTCAAATATGCTGACTCTGTTGCAGCCTGCTGTCTTCACCCAAAACGACCCATTTGCAGCATATTATTCTAAAAACTAAGATACATTTACTGATAATCTATACAAGTCGTATATATACATTCTGAACCAATATGTCCTCCTTGGCAGTTAAGATTTGGAACGGTTATGTTGCTTCATAAGGTTGAAAGAATTGGGTCCAAACTAAACAAATTTAAATCTCAATAGCATAATAGTGTTTTCATCACTTCGAGCAATGTTTCGAGCCTTAATCTTTGGATGTTTATTGTTGTCCTTGGTCTCCTCATAATTCAAATATCCTGACTCTGATGCAGCCTGCGGTCTTCACCCAAAACGACCCATTTGCAGCATGTTATTCTAAAAAGTAACTAAGATACATTTACTTATGATATATGTTAAACTACATACATATACCAATACTTTAATACATATTTGATAAACTACATATTACAAATACAAATAACATATTATCTTTTTGTATCTGATGTAAAGCAACACTTTAATAAAAAAAAAACGAGCGGAGCAAACTCCAGCCAGCACCTACAAACATTGGCGCAGCCACGTATGAGTATTATATAAACAATTATGTTATGATTGCAGGTATGTATCCGCGTGTGAGGCGTCTTGGAGAATCGGTGCAAAATGAAACTGGTGGAGTTTTCTTTGTTTATGGATTTGGTGGAACAGGAAAGACGTTCTTATTCATCAATTCGAAGTCAAGAAGAAATAGTTCTCAATGTTGACATTATTTGTGGTTAATGACCGGTCGTCTTTATGCATTGTTCACAGTTATGTTTGTATCATGTTATACGTTATTGATTACGTAAAACTACCATCAACCCCTTTCTCATAATCCTCAACGACAACCGCCATTAACGATTATTAAATTTCAACCCCGGGACGCTCCCGGGTAGTCAGCTAGTATTAAATATATTAGGAAATATCTAATTACTATATCTCTATTTTAAAGGTAATAGTAGGATTGTTTGTTACAATTATTAACTTAAATTCAAATGTTTGAAATTTTTTAAAATATTCAAATCATTCAAAATTTGAATTAAATGCTATAATTAAGTCTAACTAGGTGTATTAATACGCGAGTTGCGCGTTTTTCACATGACGTATTAATGCGGATTTTGGTAACCACTGTTTTGAAACCCGGACCGAACCGGCCGGTTGGACCGGGAACCGGGGGTCGAACCGGTCCGGGTCGGGGGGTTGGACCGTTTGTGCAATGAACCGAGGGTTGGACCGGTGAACCGGCGGTCGGACCAGGAACCGGGCCGGTTGAACCGGGTATTTTAGGGGTTGAACTGGTTTTTTTAATATTTTTTCAAATTTTAGCCTATTATTTTTACGACACCATCCGGTTCTTACATCCGGTCGGACCGGTTAGACCGGTCGGACCAGTGAACCGGTAAGGAGGCCGGTTCGACGTCTGGTCAGGTTCTGAAAACATTGCTGGTAACCGAAAAAGGCATAGAGACTAACCTTGGACGATGAGAAAATACAAAAGTGGTAGTGGCTACGCGGAGAATACCGGGAATCTCCCGCGGTCCGCGGCACATGGTGGAGATGGCGCACGGTAGATGTGGTCGGTGGCCGACTGCGTACGTTAGAGTGAAGCAGCTATTCTTTTTGTGGTCGTTAAATATATAGATAATAAAGGAACAAAAACCGAACCCGTGCGACATCGGAAAAAAAACTTAAAAAAAAATTTGGTGGTTAAAATGAAAAAAAAAGTTAACAAAAAGAGCAAGAAAAAAGTTGCCAAAATAGAAAAATGAAAACATAACTATTTAAATCAACTTGCTAATTAATATATTCTAATTGTTACCATTATTATCTAGAATTCAAAACTTAGAATTTTTATAATGTTAACAAAATTTTAAAATTTATATTATAGATATTGAAATATGAAATTCTATACTTAAATAGAACATTTAATATTTGAATAGTTATAAATTTTAACTGAAATCATTCAATTTAAATTCTAGTAAGCAAAATTTGAATTTTAACTTGTAACTAATTGGAGAAGTTTATAGTCAAAACTATTATTTGTTAAATTTTAAATATATTAGGAAATCTCTAATTATAATATCTCTATTTTAATTGTCATAGTAGGATTAATTGTTACAATTATTAATTTAAATTCAAAGTTTGAAATTTTTTAAAATATTCAGATAATTCAAAAATTGAAATAAATTTTATAATTAACTCTTATTGTTTCAATTATTATCCAAAATTTAGAATTTTTATAATGTTAAAAAATTTTAAAATTAAAAATTATAGATATCGAAATATGAAATTATATACCTAAATAGAACATTTAATATTTGAATATTTATAAAGTTTAATTAAAATCTATCAATTCAAATTATAGTAATCAAAATTTGAAAGATTCAAATCATTTAAAATTTTGAGTTAAATATTTTAAATGTGTTAATTAAATTTAAATATAAATGATAACATAAATCTTAAATTCAAATTTTTGAGATTAAATATTTAAATAAAACATTTAGTATTCAAATATTTTTAAAGTTAACAGAAATCTATAATTTCAAATTCTAGTATTTAAAATTTTAATTTTTACTTGTAATTAATTTGAGAAAGTTACAACCAAAATTATTAATTGTTATATTTTTAATATATTAGAAAATCATAATTTAAAGATAATAAATAGGTGTAATGGTTACCATTATTAACTTTAATTCAAAAATTTATTTTTTTAAAAGATTAATTCATTCAAAATGTGTAACTAAAAGGATAATTAGTATGTGTAATTTTACCATTATTAAACAAAATTCAAAATTTGAAATTTTGTCTAATTCGAATTTAAATATTTCGAATTTAAATTTGAAGCTGATAATTTGTTATTTAATTGATTACCAATATAAGCTAAACTAATATTGGGATAATATAGGGCAATTAATAGGATCAATTAATGTATTAATAAGAGTTGACACAACTTATGTAAAGACTTTGAATCATATTAATTGTGTAAATAAGAAAGTGTGGAGTTAAAATAACTCACTCAGAATGCTTTTTAAAGGATTACGTGGTACGACTAGATCGAATAAGCCTCTCTGGAATAAATACTCACCCGCTTGTGAATCTCACATGTCCATTCTAGTTTTGTCATCTACTCTACAATTGCAAAGAAAACATCAATTTATAATTTCATATCCTAATCCATAATTAAATAAACTGCAAATAGTAAACCTGTTGTTGCATGGTCCTTTGTGCATGATTTCGCCAAATATCATGTAAAAACTGTTGACGAAAACAATAAAAAACATACAAGGAAAACTTGCTAAAATGTTACATAATTTAATTAGCTTTATAGTGCCAAGTACGAATGCATTTACAAAAGAACTAAACATGTTAAAATCCAAAAGAAGATACCTTATCGGACTACAATAGTGTAGTTAGCTAGGTTCGGACAATCTTTCCACACTGAGATCCAGTTACTTATAAATTTTCTCAAAAACCTATACAATTCAAGTTAAAGACTATGCATCCTATCAAAAATAAAATTCAGTTAGCCAATCAGCTATCTGAATCCCATTTCGAAAGTGTAGCTCCAAACTCCTTAATGTAACGTTGTTTACACTATGATCCGAATAGTCTAGATAACCACCTGGTGGTGCAAAATGAATAACATAAAATAAACAATTTATGTTTAAAGAAGCTAACTTAATTATTCGTTGAAGAAGCAACATTCATACCTGCAGTCAGGTGTATAGGAGTTGCGTGCAGATCCGCACGCAGTTTCTTGAGTCTTGGGAAAGATTGAATTTTTAACAATGGGAAAGTCTCATTAGAAACATCAATCTCCTAGGGAGAGATTCGTTCTTGATCATTTCTGATATCTTCATCCCACCTCACCTGTTTTTGAAGCATCGAAACATGTAATTGTACATGTCAATCAATATATAAAGGTTACAAATTTTTAAAAATTGTTTCTTTATATGATGTCCAAAAGTTATGCCATGTACCATTAGACATCTCCATTTTGAGTTAGCCCATTTGTAAGGGTCCAAATCACCTACACAAGTCACAACTCCACTAAACCTGCATAAAAGAATGAAAAAAAAACTGTCCCGTATATTAACAACCACTAACAAATAAACAAATAATCTTTACATCATACCTTCTTTCAGGAGACTCATCCATACAGAATTTCATTTTGATTCTTGTGTTGATAGATATCATGTTACTAACTGAGTTCATGTACTTTGCATACGGAACAACAAAATCCGCTCGATTGGACCTAGATTACATTTGTTATATATATACAGAAAGGTTAAAAAACAGCAACTAAAAATTTATTTGCTTGATTTAGATAGTATTTTGCAAAACTTACATTGGACTGTAGAAAACATGAGAGGTACTGTTGGTAGACACTGCATTAGCAACATATGCAAGAGTGTCGGCATAAGATTTCAAGTTGCCCATTGTTGTATCAGGAAGAACTTTTCCTGGTCGTGTGGCTCTTCGGGTTCCCTGACTCAGTTCTCCATCTTCTCCCCTGAATCCGCCATGAAAATGGATCACACATACCAAAGGTGTTTGTTTTAAAGTGATGTTTCATAATCAGATTCCAATAATCAGTTGAAATAAAACTAACAGTTGAAAATCATATTTTGACGTGTTAGTTTTGACAAAACCTGATTATCTGAGAAATTCGTAGGTATGGCCAAAATGATTTTTTTGTAAAAAAAAGTCGAAATTAATTGTGAATTTAAAATAGCAGTCTCTCAAGATGAGTTAAACAAAAGTGGTAAATGAGAAATTGTGGGTACCATGGCTTTCAATCCTACAATCATTTCATTCACCAATTAATTAATTAATTAATTAAAGATGATGGTTGGAATTGGTACCTTGAAAGAACCATAAGGATTTCATTACGATGGGTAGCCAGAGTAGAATCGAGGCGCTCACGAAGACTGTGAACATGGGTCAATACACGTTTGGCAATGATCGCATATAACAATTGATCAACACTGCAACAAATTTGATGGATGCCAGAGAAGATAACACGTTGCTCTTGAGTACAACTGTACATCCCACATAAAAAAAAGGTTTTTAACAAAAAAAAGCCACCTACCCAAGGCTCTTTCCATGGCTCGAACCCGGACAGATCACTTAACACAACAACACCACCACCATCTGTACTGGAAAACTTATTGGTGATATATTCGAGCAAAACAATATAAATAACGTTATAACCATTGAGATGCACTATTCATCAAGCTACATAAATAAATATATAGGATAATTATATAACTTTTGGATAATTAAACCATTATGAATAAATTATTTTGGTTTATTTACATTACTTTGGTTTTGGACGCGTTGTTTTGCGCAGGCTGTTTTACTTTGATACTTTCTTTACGCTTCCGCAATACGTTAAACTTTTTAGTTAAACATTAAACTTGATTGTTGAAAACAAACTAAATGGTTTGGGCATTTAGAGTCGTTGTTGTAACTAATGGCTATGGGGATCCTGGTGTCTCACGCGCCTCGCGGTATAAACTCAACAGTGGAATTTGAGGGTGTGACAGATTGGTATCAGAGCCATTGGTTATAGTGAACTAGGACTGCATGTTGAGTCTTGTCTATAACTGTTATTGCATAGCATTGCATTAGTTACACAAACAGCTTATGTGCACAATTTACTTTGGCTACGTACATTTACATAACATACCCTAGGAAGAATGCTATCCTTTAACTCTTAGCCTAACTTTGAGCATACCATTGATGAGGGACGAGGTCTACTTCATGTGGCGCATAACTGGGATTAGAATCCTAACCAGCTTCACAGATGAGGATTAGCGAAAGGGTACCAATGAGGGTACCAACCACTGAATGCATAGGAGGGAACACTCGAGGGCAGTATAGCCTATTTTAATGGAAAGCTACGCAATGTCTACGTCATGGTGAGACATTTCAGGCGATGGAGGAAGGCTACTAGGAGGAATGAATGGGACGCTTGATGACCCAGCTAGCTGTTACCCAGTATGAGTTAAGTACTACATGCGAACAACTCTAGACAACATTTACACCACTAGAAGAGGAGGAAGATGAATTAGAGAAGGAACCGAACAAATCGAGCTTGAGGAGAGCAAGGCCCTGTTATTCCCACTAAGCAAGGAGATAACTGATTCCTATCACTTATTGCTTGACGTTTCTTATCTCATTATAACCTAGATGAGAACAAATTGTTTTCTTGAACTCTATCCTTGACTTTGGGTTACTACACCGAGTGTGTAAAATCTTAGGACCCGCGTATTTTTGCGTTTCTTATGAGCTATGGTGAACGTTGGATCACTGTGGCTGGACGTGGACGGGGAAACAACAACATGACGCAGGCGGAACTGAATGCACTGATTGAGGGAAGGGTGGTTGCAGCCCTCGCAACTTTTCAATTTGGTAACAACTTACTCGAGATTAGTCTATCTCTCTTCGTTTCTAAACTCTCACCATTAGGATACCTATCTTACTTATAATCTCTGTTACTTTTGTGCTTAGGCCAACCTGCTCATCACCCACCTGCTTGTACATATAAGACATTTATGGACTGCAAGCCACACTCTTTTGGAGGACTGGAGGGAGCGTTCGGTTTGCTAAGATGGCTTGAGAAGACCAAGTCAGTTATTGTGAAGTGCAACTGTCCCAAGGCTGATCGGGTGCAATTCGCTACTGGCACATTGGAAGGCACCGCACTAACCTGGTGGAACGCACATGTGCAAATGTTGGGTGTGGATCTGGCTAATGCCACTCCATCGGAGGACTTCGAGAATATGACGAAGGAGGAGTATTGTTCTCGAGACGAGATCCAAAAGTTAGAAACCGAGTATTTTAACCTGAAAATGGTCGGGTCTGAAATCGAGAAGTCTATTGTCCGATCACATGAGCTAGCAGCTATGTGCCCTGATCAGTCAAACCCGCCTCACAAACGCATCGAGCTCTATGTCAAAGGATTGGTTCCACAAATCAATGGCTTGGTCACTCCAGCAAATCTGGGCAACAACCAGTAGATTATCCGCTTAGCTCACCAGTTGACTAATCAGAAGGTGGAAGAAGGAATCTTGCCCCCATGGGGTACTTCATCGTCTACCACTAAAGATAACAAGAGGAAGTGGGAAGATGTCTCGGGAAAGATCTCTAGCGGTGACGGCAGTCAGCAGCAACGGAAGAAGTCAGATACCAACGACAACAACTGTAAGTGCACAGAATGTGACTATCGCTTTTGGATTGACAAAATAGCGTTTATATGAAGATTTGGTGTTGATAAAGAGCCCACTCGACCTAGTCGGGGGGTCGAAGGAGACTTATAGTGGGTCGAAGGAAGCTTTATGTATATGATGGTTTGGTTCGAGCTTGTGCTGAGGTCGAAGGAGCTCATTCGACCAAGTCGTGGGGTCGAATGAGTCTGCCTATAAATAGTTTATGTTTTATTTTGTGCATAGGTTGTTGGTCATTTGATAGAGGTCTAGTGTGTGTGTTCTCTCTATGATCTAGAAGTTTCTGATTAAGTGTTTTTCATTGTAAACCTAATCTAATCTAGTAATATCAATTGTTTATGAATGAAATGATTGTTGAAAAGGATTTAACTGTGTTCCGATTTGTTTTCTATCATTTTGTATACGATCTAGGGTTTCTGCACCTGGATTGTTCAATTTGTATGATTATCTAGTGTTTTCTATAAAATCGATCCTTTACAAAGTGGTATCAGAGCTTTGCTCAATCATACAATTGCAAATTGATAGATTTCGAACAGATTTTTCACCAAAAACACCTAAATTTTTTCTGTTTTGCATGAACTTTGAATGACAATGGAGATTGATTGATTTTGACTTGATTTCACAGATAAAATCAATAATTTCATTCATTAAAGTTGATCTCCATCAAATCCGAAGCAAAACCTGATTAACATCATCAAAATCCATCAACTTTTGAAAAATTTGGATCAAAATAACTGATTTTTGAAGGATAACCGTTTTTCAAATGGGTCAGGTCGAATCAGAAAGTTCTAGGTTGAACGAGTGAGTTTTTGGGGTCGAATCAGTGATTTTTGGTCGAACCAGAGAGTTTTTAGGTCGAACCAAGAGTTTTTGAGTGAGTTGTGTTTTCATTCGACCAGTTGTGTCTCATTCGACCACATCGGGAGGTCGAACCCGAGTCTTTCAGGGTCGAACCAGAGTTAGTGTGTCACAGTTTCTCATTCGAGTCAGTTGAGAGGGTCGAACCAGGTCAAATCCTTCATTCGAACCCACGATCATCAACAGAGGTTGAACCAGAGTTTGTTTTTGAAAATTTTTCTAAGTGTTGATATTCCGAGCATTATGGACAACATTTGGGGATTTCCTATGACACCTAGACTTGCAACAACACAACAACAGCATGTTCCTATGAATCGTGGGCAGTTGCTTTTCAGAAGACGAACACACAGTCGACACAACCGATCAACTACATTGCTATGAGAAGTTCAACACCACCATCTGTTACTCAATCTTGACGTGCTTGTCGTGGTACACGTTAAATTTCCCAATTACAACTAATGTATAGTAGTAAGAAGGTATCGAACACAGGGAGTTTGTGGAAAATGTGTAAATTCTAGTTTTGTTGATTGACTACAATTAAACTACTTAAATAAAAAATAAACAATTATGATTTTTGATTGTTTTGGTTTCAACTAAAATAACGACTAATTATCAATTCAAACTTAGAAGCGTTTCTTCAAATTATGAGATAATGACCATTCAAGGATCCGGTTTCTCTAAACACGTGTGTGAATTTCAACTAGAAAGAGTTACATAGACATAACTCATGTAAAAACAATTGTTGTGGTAAAAGGGAACAAAGTACTCGGATTATATTAACGCGAGGTTGTCTCCCGATGACCAATTAATCAATAACCAACCCAAATCCTTCCCGTGATATCTCGGTTGTTAGCAACACCAAGAACGAACGATAGAGACTAAAAATTGGTAAATTAATCAACACACTACAATCAGTTGTTCATACATCATAATAACAAAAGAAAGTACCAAGTTATTATTCTAGAAATGCAAGAAAAACACACACAAGAGTTGTAGAAAAACCTTCACCACGAATGATCACCAATTGTTTAGCCTAACATAGCTTGGTGGATCATTATCATCTTCAAGCAATTGTTCATAAGGATTACAAACATCCAAACAATGATTAGATAATGTTTCCAATGATTAGTTGCAGCCAAAATTCGCCCAAAAGTGATGAGAAACGTTTAGAATGAAAGAGATGATGAAAAGGCACCATAAAGTGGTCTTTAAATGAAGGAGTTACAAACAAATGCAGCGACCACCGTACCCCTACGGTGCCACCGTAAGGGTACGGTGGAGTTGAAATCCTGACGGCCATTCTCCCCTGGCCTACGGCTGAAATTTTGGTGTCTGATGCCACCGTAAGGGAACGCCCAGGCCGTAGGGGTACGGTGGGCTTGTTGAAAATCTTGATTTTTTTCTTCTTTCTTTCCACCTCGTTCCAATGCTTCCGATCCGTTCCAAAAGCCCGTTTTCCGCCATTTTAGCTCCCTTATCATACCTGCATCCATAACAACCGTAGTTATCCAACTCCAAGCAATATCATGATTAGATGTGATTAATATATGCGTTTTAACACTATAAAGGGTTGTTCCTTGAACCACCCGTCACATCCCCACACTTAACCATTGCTTGTCCCAAGCAATCCATCAAAACTCTATTTCTCACACAAACGATCATTTTAAAGTCAAGCATCAACATGTAGTCCTTGTACTAACCCATCCTCAACACCCAAATCGACACACCCCTCACAATATCTCTCCTCTCGGCTACAAGTAAGCTCTAGCATAAATGAGCTAGACACACAAAAAGGCAAACGAATGAGTGCGCAACCATAAGCTTGTACTTGAATCAACCCTCCTCTTACATGCTAAACATAAGTGCAAATCAAAGGGGCTTGTCAGGTTGTAACGTGGCTAAGTATAAAGGTAGGGAATGGGGTATATTTTTAGTAGCGCAAAACTTTACCCGGTCTTTTATTACACAATGACACACACACACACGACTAACACACACAAACACTAATACGAACAAATATAAGAGATATCATATCTTTTTTTCATTTCTTTTCTTTTTTTTTTTCATCATTTTTCTCAAATTTTTTTTTCTTTCTTTTTTTTTTAATACATCAAGCAATACTAATACATACACGTACGAACACACTCAACTAAAACTTCAACTTGTAGTACTAAAATAACACACTAACACTTTATTTAAACACACGAGACCGGGTCAAGTTTGGTATTTATTTAGGGAGCTAGCTAAAGGGTTAACAATCGATAGGCTTTTAGGCTCAAAAATGGGCAACTAAATGTCCAAACCCCCGCCCCTCTCTCTACCAAGCTCATATATATAATGCATGAGGTCCAACCCCCCAATTCCCACACTCTCACTCAAACTAACAAGGCTACCTAGCTTCCTAGTGCCCTTATCATCTCTACACTTATGTTCACTCAAAAATTCAAGTCGCATTCAAGCACAAGTTCTAGTGCACCCACCACCCGTTGCCACTCTCTCAAAGAAAGAAAGGTATTATTTATCTACAAGTGTGGCTTAAACTCTCACCAAGAATAAAAGGGGTGTTAAGGGTTGCCGGTGTGTCTATTGAGGTTGATTCAAGGTGTTCCAATTTCCAAAATATTTACGCTTGACTAAAAAAATGTAAAAACCTCAAAAAATTTTAAAAATTTTCCCCCATCCCCACACTTGGGATACATTGTCCCCAATGTACGGTTTTAGGAGAAAACGATCGCTTCCACTTTGTCAACATGATATCAAAGCTTCACGACTCAACCACAAACTTCTTTTTGGTATTTTTCATTTTTTCATTTTTTTTTTAAAAAACTAAAAAAAGAAACAAAATGATGCACCACCTTCTATCACAACCCAAGCCCATAATCATCAATTCATCAACCAACCTACCACCCAATCCCGAAACATAAAGAAATCAAACAAAGCAAAATATACACTATTTACAAAGGAAAAAGCACGACCTGGTCAATAGTAGCGGGGTTGAGGTGGCCCGAACACAGAGGTCAGTAAATCGTTCCATTCTCCAAATCCAAACGCGCCACTATCACTTCCACCTTGATCCGGAGCTTGTTGTTGTTGCTGCATCGGGTCCACCCATTGCGAATGATGAAGTGGCGGAGTGGGATAAGACATGCTTCCATCATAAGGTGGTAAAGAGCTATAGTCCACCGGTTGTGGATTTGCTACCACCGGCCTTCCTGCGTGCCAGTCATCATTCATCCTTCGATTCTGGTCATCTATGAAACGATTGTTGATCTCCACCTCATGGGAATAGGCGTGTGCCCGGTTCCACATTTCTTGCCTATCAAACCCCGCGTTCATATTCCTTTCAATGCTTGCGCTCATCATAGTTTGGTAGTCAAACATCGAACGCTCAGGTCCCGACCACGAATCAAAAACAGATGCGGGAGGACGTTGACTCTCAATTACCTGCTGCATTGTCCCCCCGTGTGCCCAACCGTCAACATACGCTCGCTCCGTGAAATCATAATATCCACCACCACCATGCATACCACTTGAACTACCTTGACCAATATTCAACTGTCCTTCAAACGGGTTGTCTTCATCATCCTCATCATCACTTGGTGGTCTTTCATCCGCACTCTCAGGTTCATCCTCCTCGCCGGGCAAAAGTGCCCGCGCATCCTTCTTTAACATCCTCCACTTTTGACCACCACTCTTCAATTTGTGATACCTTCCAGATTCAGAATATACCCAACCAGGCCCCATTGTAGCAAGATCAATCGGTTTGAATTTCTTCCTTTTCCTTCCTTGATCTTCTTCAGTGATTGCACCTTGCTGTTTCAACAGCCCAGTGATTATTCGACAGTATGGAATAATTGACCTTTCCTTCAAATTCCTACAGATCCACACATGATTCAAAACCAAATACCGAAAAGAGAATTTCGGGCCACCATGTGTCAAAGCATATAAAATGGGGACTTCGGAATAACGAACTTGCTCCTTGTCAGCACGTCTCGGTAGCACATTCAAGATGAGGAAATTCAGCAACAGTTTAGGCTCTATCTTCAAATTTCGTCGATATAAAGTACTAGTATAAGTACCCGGCAGGAACAAGTCGTCCAACATAGCCATCCATTGTGGATGCTTTTCTGGATTGATCAGTAAGTCATTGATATTCGGGTTCTTATACTCTTTCGCCGGTAAACTGTCGAACTTCGCAAGCCTACGCAATGTCTCGTAAGACATCTCCACTTCTACTCCATTCACCTCACCAATTAGCTTCATTTTGGATGCTGAATCGTATCTCGGACATCTTAAAGTAGCCATCCATTCTTCTATCTCATCCAAAAATACCCTCTTTTCCTCTCCATCATAGCAGTAGAGCGCGGCTTCCCATCCTAATGCCTTAAACCTGTCAAACACACCAAAACACTCAAAATCTTTTCGGCTCACCTCCCTTTCATAGATAAAGGCACCACCCCGGTCTGTCAACTTTTTCATTTGATCATGGAATAGAGTGGGTTGCCAAATCCTTGGTTTATCGCTCAATGGTCCCGACTTCCATTCCGGCTTATCAGCCGGGTTTAGCCTTGGAACCTCCGGTGCTTGAGGTGCTTGCTCCATCTCCACATCAGATTCATTGTTTTGAGGAACATACTTTCTTCTTTTGTACTGCTGAGCCGGTTGCTGGGCAGGTTGCTTTCCCTTAGCTTTAGCAGCAGACGAGCTTGACCCCGCGGCTTCTCCCGTGCGTGCCATTTCCTAAACACTGTACAAACAAGCAAACACAAAAACAAAACACACCAAACAAAACAAAACAAATCAGTAAACATAACCAAAAACATCCCCACACTTGCTTGTTACTATGGTAGTAGATGTTATTAAGCGCAAATTTCATTATTGGTTTGACAAAAATTGGGCATGACGCCTCTACAGTCATAACATTACCAAAAACTAACAATTTTCATTTCTACAACACTACTACTACCATATTATCATCAAACAACAATATTTACATCATACATAATTAACAAGCAAGTGGGTAAAATAAAAAAAAAAAACTAGGCAAAAACAAAAACCTAAAAATCTACAATGTAGCATAAAAACTAAGCAAATAAGAAACATACCTTAGATTAGAGGATGCAAGAACACAAGAAAAACAAGAAAACAAGAAAAACCCCAAATATGCGATTTTAGGGTTTGGAATCCGACCCCAAAAACGTGTTTATCTTCCAATATACTTCCCAAAATCAGAAACTAGACGAAAATCTAGTCAAGATGGACCCAAAAATTGTTGATTTTAATGAAGAATTGAAGCTTGTATGGATGTTTGAAGATTGAAAAGAAGTGGGTGTTCTTGAGGAATTGTGAAGAAGAAAGAAGAAGAAGAAGTTAAGTGATTGTGTGTGTGTGTACCGTAAATAAGAAAGAGAAAAAGGGAATTTTTTTTTTTTTTTTATCGTAACGCGAACAGTCCAGCTTCCCAGGCCCCACCGTACCCTTACGGTAAGGGCGTAGGGGTACGGTGGGCAAAAGGCCAAAATCTTCACCGTAAGGCAGGGGTGAGTTGCCGTTGAGATTCTAATTCCACCGTACCCTTACGGTGGGGCCGTAGGGGTACGG
This sequence comes from Ambrosia artemisiifolia, assembly GCA_032199755.1. Classification (NCBI taxonomy): domain Eukaryota; kingdom Viridiplantae; phylum Streptophyta; class Magnoliopsida; order Asterales; family Asteraceae; genus Ambrosia; species Ambrosia artemisiifolia. The sequence continues at coordinate 13,460,984 of CM063516.1, read as the reverse complement.
TAGGACCTGGGCACAATTTTTTTTTTTTTTTTTTTTTATATATCAAAGAAAACCTTAATTTTTAACTAAAAACAAGTAATTTTAAAAACACAAAAAATTACCCTACCCCCTCGAAAAACCTATGTTGTCCTCAACATAGTGCTAGAACCGTGTCGCGACCGAAACGTCCCCACACTTGTTTCAAACACGGGCTTCGAACAAAAACAAAAGTATGCAATAAAATAAAATAAAGTAAAGTAAAAATCTACTATTTACACTACCAAACCTGGGCCTCTTGATCACGTCTCCTCAACCGGGCTTAGAATGTAGCCCGATTTATCCATCTCCAAGTAATTGATATCATTGCCCTCCAAATACGGTTTCAAGCGGTGTCCGTTTACCGTTTGTTGCCTGCCAGTAATCTCATCCAAAATTTCAACATCACCATACTCACCAACCCGGCAAACTATGTAAGGACCCATCCATTTGCTTTTCAACTTCCCCGCGAACATCTTGAGTCTTGAGTTGTACAACCAAACCTTTTGACCCACCTCAAAGGTTTTCTTCCTCAACTTGGCATCATGAACTCTCTTAAGTTTGTCTTTATATGCCGACGCACATTCATATGCCGCATCTCTAATTTCTTCAATCTCACTCAGTTGTAACTTCCTCGTTTTGCCCGCTTCATCATAATCCGCATTCACCGTTGTCACTGCCCAATGTGCTCGATGCGTTAACTCCATTGGTAAATGACAACCCTTTCCATATACCATCCGATAAGGCGTTGTACCAATGGGAGTTTTGTAGGCCGTTCGGTATGCCCACAAAGCATCATCCAATTTCCCCGACCAATCCTTTCTATCAACTCTTACCGTCTTCATTAGAATCTCCTTTATTTGACGGTTGGACACTTCGACTTGTCCACTTGTTTGTGGATGGTACGGTGTAGCAATCCGGTGGTTCACACCATATCTCTTCAATAGCTTCCCGAAATTAAAATTCTTGAAATGTGAACCACCATCGCTTATAATCACTCTAGGCACACCAAACCGGGCAAAAATATTGGATTGAACAAATTTACAAACAACCGAGTGGTCATTTGTTCTTGTGGCCACTGCTTCAATCCACTTGGAGACATAATCCACCGCCACTAAAATATACAAAAACCCGTTTGAATTAGGAAACGGCCCCATAAAGTCGATGCCCCAAACATCAAATATTTCCACAACCAAGATTGGTTGCATCGGCATCTCATCCCTTTTTGATATACTCCCCAACCTTTGACAATTTAAGCAATTCCGAGCGAACTGGCAAGCATCCTTAAAAATTGTAGGCCAATAAAACCCACATGAAAGCACCCGATAGCCAGTTTTATGCCCACTAAAATGCCCACCACAAGCGGAAGAATGAGCATGTGTCAAAATTTCTTTAACTTCCACCTCGGGGACACATCTTCGAATCACTTGGTCGGGTCCAATCTTGAAAAGATCCGGTTCATCCCAAATATATTGTTTCACTTGGACCATGAATTGTTGTCGTCGTTTCTTGGTCCAATGATCCGGAATAGCACCTGTGGCCAAATAATTAACATAATGAGCATACCACGGTGCGGCTTGGGTTGATACTGCTAAAAGTTGCTCATCCGGAAATCTTTCATTTATTTCAGTCATATCGTCACTCCCTTCCATCGGAATTCGAGACAAGTCATCCGCTACCACATTCTCGCTTCCTTTTTTATCCCGAATCTCCAAATCAAACTCTTGGGGCAACAAAACCCATCTAATCAATCTTGGTTTGGCGTCTTTCTTCTCCATCAAATATCGAACCGCACTATGGTCCGAATATACCACCACCTTGCTCCCCCAAATATACGAACGAAACTTGTCCAAAGCATACACCACCGCTAATAGTTCTTTTTCGGTTGTGGTGTAATTCAGTTGCGCTTCGGACAAAGTTTTGCTCGCATAGTAAATTACCACCGGCTTCTTGTCAACTCTTTGACCCAAGACCGCTCCAATTGTTGTGTCGCTTGCATCACACATAATTTCAAATGGCTTCGACCAATCCGGCGGTTGCAAAATAGGAGCCTTCACCAAATGTTCCTTCAAAACATTAAAAGCTTGCAAGCATTCATTAGTAAAATCAAATGGAACATCCTTCAATAATAAATTACATAAAGGCTTTGTAATGACACTAAAACCTTTAATAAACCGTCTATAGAAACCGGCATGCCCCAAAAATGATCTTACCCCCTTGACATTTTTCGGTGGTGGCAATGATGAAATAACACGAATTTTTGCCTTGTCCACCTCCATCCCTCTTTCCGAAATCACATGCCCCAACACAACACCCTCTTGCACCATGAAATGGCTTTTCTCCCAACTTAGCACCAAATTTTTCTCAACACATCTTTTTAAAACTTTTGTAATTCGTTGAGACAAGAATCAAAACTAGTGCCAAATATTGAGAAATCATCCATAAACACTTCTAGCGACTCTCCAACCATGTCCGAGAAAATACTCATCATACATCGTTGGAAAGTAGCCGGTGCATTACACAAGCCAAATGGCATCCGCCTAAAGGCAAAAGTACCATATGGACAAGTGAAGGTGGTCTTGTGTTGGTCATCCGGGTGGATTGCAATTTGATTATAACCCGAATACCCATCTAAGAAACAATAGTATTTTTGACCCGAAAGTTTTTCAATAATTTGGTCAATAAAAGGAAGTGGGAAATGATCCTTAGAAGTGGCGGCATTCAATTTGCGGTAGTCAATGCACACTCGCCACCCGGTAACGGGTCGAGTTGCAATTTGTTCACCACTTTCATCCTTGACTACTTGAATGCCGGACTTCTTAGGGACCACTTGAGTAGGACTTACCCAAGCACTATCCGAAATGGGATAAATAATTCCCGCATCCAACCACTTAATTACCTCTTTCTTTACCACTTCCCTAAGGTTCGGGTTCAACCTTCTTTGCGCTTCTCTCGTGGGCTTTGCATCCTTGGTGGTAATGATCTTGTGCATAACAATGGATGGACTAATTCCTTTAAGATCGGCAATCGTCCACCCAATAGCTTCCTTATTCTCCTTCAACACTTCCAACAAAGCTTGCTCTTGAGCCACCTCCAAATTAGAGGCAATAATGACCGGTAAAGTGTCATCATCCCCTAAAAAAGCATACTTCAAGTGACTTGGCAAGTCTTTGAGTTCCAACTTTGGTGGCACCTCCAATGATGGTTTGGTGCCCGAATCAATCTCCACTGGCAAACTATCAAACTGGTGGGACCATGGTGGTCGACCCTCCTTCAAAGCTAGCACATCTTGCTTTTCTTCTTCATTCTCCAAATCAACCACATGTACCTGTTCAGAAAAATTACAAGCACAAAGTTCCATTCCGTCTTTCTCATACTCACATGGATTGCATCCCTCAATAACATCTGCCATAAAACATTCTTCAACACCGGAATCATTAGTATTGTTAGTGAAAACATTTAAACGCATTTTCCGGTTTCCAAATGTCATGTCGACCGTACCAAATCTACAATCAATTACCGCATGTGCGGTGTTCAAAAATGGTCGACCCAATATGACATTTTGCTGTTGTTTTGACTCGGTGGATGAATAATCTAATACCAAAAAGTCAACCGGGTAATAAAATTCATCAATTTTAACAATGACGTTTTGAACCATCCCCCGGGGTAACTTATGAGACAAATCGGCTAAAACAACCGTTGTCTCCACCCTCGCTAATGGACCAAAGTCATATTGATCATATAACCCGCCCGGTAAAATACTCACCCCGGCTCCAAGATCTAGCAACGCCTTTGCCATTTGAAAATTACCAACTTGAATATTTATTAATGGCGTGCCCGGATCTTGGAGCTTAGGAGGAAGCTCCCCGTTCAAAACTGCACTCACTTGACCCGTAACATTTACCCGCTTAGGCATTTTTTTCTTTTGTTGCCTCTTTTGTGTACATAATTCTTTCAAAAACTTAGCGTATGCGGGTACTTGTTTTATTCCATCAAGTAAAGGAAGATTTATTTTTACTTGTTTAAACATGTCCCACATTTCTTCTTTTTGGGGACCTCTTGATGCAATAAAATTTTTCTTACCCGGGTCAAGTAGAGCCGATGGAAATGGAACTTGATTCGGCTCATTTTCAATTTTCTCACTCTCACTCACTTCCGGTTTTTTAACATTTATTTCTTTTTGTAAAACCGGTGAAACTTCATCATTGTCACTTTCCTCACCCGTGACATCTTCAACCACCCCCTCAACAACATCCGAAGACACATTAGCTTTAAATTCCTTACCACTTCTCAACACACTCACTTGATTAACATTAACATTATTACCTCTTGATGAGCCATGGGACGGATTTACCTTTGTGTCACTAGGAAGTTGACCTTTGCTTTTCTTCAATTCCGCCACATCGGTTGCTAGTTGGCCCATTTGGGTTGTCAATGCTTGAATGCTCTTGTCACGAACTTCATCTTTTTGAATTCGAGCTTCATCAAGTTGGTTCCTCTTTTGCATATCTTGTTGCATAGCTCTAAGCATATCCATGACTTCATTCCCACTTGATGAACTTTGACCCGAATTACCTTGACCCGTTGGTTGGAACTTTCCAAGGTACCCTTGGTTACCTCCACCTCTATAATTGCCTTGATTGTATTGTTGACGAGGTGCAAAGTTACCATGAGACTCTTGAAAGTTCGGGTTCAATTGATTGGAAGCATTCCCATATCGAAAATTGGGATGGTTTCGTAACCCGGGGTGGTAAGTGTTGGAGTTCATGTCATAATTTCTCCCACCCCCTTGAATAGCATTCACTTCTTCACTTGGTGCTTCTTGAACACCCACTCCACAAACCTCCGCCGTGTGGCCTATTTCTTGACAAGTGTTGCAAACATTATACAATTGATTGGTAGTTTGCGCATTACCACCTTCTACCGCATGCACTTGTGGTCTTTGAAGCACATGTCTCGCCCTTCTTGAGGATTGAGCCTTCCTTTTTGAAGTCACCGCCATTTGCTCTAAATATGCCCAATCATCTTGTTCAAAATTTGTACCAAAAGTACCATTTGTGATGGACATAAGATCTCGTGCATCCTCCGGTATCAAACCTTCATGAAAAGCATTTAACAATTCCCATAGTTGGATACCATGGTGAGGGCAATTTCGTAACATCATGTTGAACCTCTCAAATGCTTCATGAAACATCTCTCCCGCTTGTTGTTGAAAACTCCTCAAACTTCGTCTTGCATCATTAGTCTTTTGGGATGTATAGAACTCATCCAAAAAGATTTGTTGCATGTCGGCCCATGTGAAAATTGATGCGGATGGTAAAGTATGAAACCATCTTTTTGCCTTGTCTTCTAATGAGAATTGAAAGAGAACCAACTTGACATCATCCGGAGTAAATCCTTGACCCCCAATAGTGTTGCAAATAGAATCATAAGTCTCCAAATGAAAATAGGGTTCTTCCGTTGCTAGACCCTTGAACTTTGGAAGACTTTGCAATGCGGTTGTTCGAACTTCAAAAGTTCTCCCATCCGTATGATGAGGAATCACTATTGGTGAAGGATTGTTAGTGATAATGGGTTTAAAATGGGCTTCAATTCCTCTAACGGCTTCCCGGTGAATTCTTCGAGGGGCACCCAATGGTGCTCTTGGTTGACCCATTTGCCCTTGCATAGGCCCTTGAGGTGCAAATTGTTGAGGATGTTGATATTGATGCATAGGCGGTTGTTGTTGCATTGGCCTTTGAAATTGATTTGGCCCATATGGAGGCACTTGTTGCAATGGCGGAGGACGCGGAAATCGCGGTCCCGGTGGTCTCACGTGTTGCACACCAACCGGTAAATTACCCGAATTTTGCAATTGAAATTGTTGAATGGGTTGACTTTGTTGACCCACTCCTCCTTGACTTCCAACATACCCTCCATCATCCCCATAATAATAACCCTCATCGTTGTATCCACTATACTCTTCTTCATATACTTCATCATATCTACCCCCTTGAACTCCCGAATATTGGAAACCCGAGTGGTTTGGTGGTTGGTAAGTAGAGGTATGAACAACGGTTGACCCATGTGGAATTTGATGAGTTGAAGATGATTGACCCGTTGTTGGGAAGAAATGAGTGAATGGTGGAATTGTAGCGGATGGGCTAAGGGTGAAGGTTGATTGAATTTGGGTAGTGTTTGGTTGGGTGGTATGAGTTGGTGGAATTTCATGAGGTAAAGTTGCATTTGGTGGTGGTTGTGTGGAAGTTGGCATGACTGAGGTGATTGGTTGACCCGTTGTGGGTGGTATTTGGCTTTCTTGCATGATGTTTCTTGGTATGATAGGTGAGGTGGGTGAACCAAGAACTCGGTTTTCACGGACTAGTACTCGGTTTCGCCTCAAAGTTCTTTCAATTTCCGGATCAAACAATAGCGGTGATGACTCGTGAGAGCTTCTAGTATGCATACACTTGAAGTACCTGCACACTAAACACAACCAGTGTAAACCCGAAAATAACAAACAAAACTATTAACTAACACACGTTGCGCACTACTCCCCGGCAACGGCGCCAAAATTTGACGTGCTTGTCGTGGTACACGTTAAATTTCCCAATTACAACTAATGTATAGTAGTAAGAAGGTATCGAACACAGGGAGTTTGTGGAAAATGTGTAAATTCTAGTTTTGTTGATTGACTACAATTAAACTACTTAAATAAAAAATAAACAATTATGATTTTTGATTGTTTTGGTTTCAACTAAAATAACGACTAATTATCAATTCAAACTTAGAAGCGTTTCTTCAAATTATGAGATAATGACCATTCAAGGATCCGGTTTCTCTAAACACGTGTGTGAATTTCAACTAGAAAGAGTTACATAGACATAACTCATGTAAAAACAATTGTTGTGGTAAAAGGGAACAAAGTACTCGGATTATATTAACGCGAGGTTGTCTCCCGATGACCAATTAATCAATAACCAACCCCAATCCTTCCCGTGATATCTCGGTTGTTAGCAACACCAAGAACGAACGATAGAGACTAAAAATTGGTAAATTAATCAACACACTACAATCAGTTGTTCATACATCATAATAACAAAAGAAAGTACCAAGTTATTATTCTAGAAATGCAAGAAAAACACACACAAGAGTTGTAGAAAAACCTTCACCACGAATGATCACCAATTGTTTAGCCTAACATAGCTTGGTGGATCATTATCATCTTCAAGCAATTGTTCATAAGGATTACAAACATCCAAACAATGATTAGATAATGTTTCCAATGATTAGTTGCAGCCAAAATTCGCCCAAAAGTGATGAGAAACGTTTAGAATGAAAGAGATGATGAAAAGGCACCATAAAGTGGTCTTTAAATGAAGGAGTTACAAACAAATGCAGCGACCACCGTACCCCTACGGTGCCACCGTAAGGGTACGGTGGAGTTGAAATCCTGACGGCCATTCTCCCCTGGCCTACGGCTGAAATTTTGGTGTCTGATGCCACCGTAAGGGAACGCCCAGGCCGTAGGGGTACGGTGGGCTTGTTGAAAATCTTGATTTTTTTCTTCTTTCTTTCCACCTCGTTCCAATGCTTCCGATCCGTTCCAAAAGCCCGTTTTCCGCCATTTTAGCTCCCTTATCATACCTGCATCCATAACAACCGTAGTTATCCAACTCCAAGCAATATCATGATTAGATGTGATTAATATATGCGTTTTAACACTATAAAGGGTTGTTCCTTGAACCACCCGTCAAATCTCCACAACAAGTGACTGATTTTTGGGGAGTTGCAGTGGCAGCGGTGCAGAATCAGACCTCGAATGCGATCACTACTTTGATCAATGACTTATCATCGGGAAGTGGAAATCATCCTCCTAAGTTGTTGGACATGTCAGAGTATTATCAATGGCAGAAGAAGTTTAAGATTCATCTGGAAGGCATGGGATTGGAAGGAGGAGAAGCATGGAAGATGATCATGAAGGGATACAATCCTCCAATGCTTGAGAATACATATATCCCTATTCCACTTGAAGAATTGAAAGATAGATGATGGGAAGAAAAAGTTTGCTGTTGAGAAGAAAGCATTTTCACAACTTTCTCAGGCGTTGACCACAAATTTATTGCACCATTTTGGATCATGTACTACATCTAAACAATTATGTGATGTTTTGAAGAATAGGCATGATGGTAGTGAGAAGACAAGAAGACTTCATATGGAAGAGTTGAAGAAGGAGTTTGAGAATTTTAGTTATGTGGGAAATGAAACATTGAAAGAGCTTGTTCCTAGATATTGTCATTTGTTATCAGAATTGTCGAATTATGAGATCAAGATTCCAATGACTGAATTAGTGGACAAGTTTGCTGATTCGTTGCCTCCGTATTGGGGACAATATTGTAGATGCACTTTATGCGACTAATGCTTCGGATTGTAATCTTAACATGTGTTAGTGATTTTGGAAGGTCGAAGGTGACTTATGGAGGGTCGAAGGTAGCATGTGAAGGTCGAAGGTAGACTGGCAAGGACGAATGTGGAATGGACTATGAAGACAATGTATGTTCGTAGCTTTGTGAAGGTCGAATGTGGACAAAGTCCACATTCGTACTCTTGATAGGGGCGAATGTGCAGGTAGTATAAAAGGGTTTAGCTTGTTTTGTAAGTTAGAACAGTTGGTTATTGTGTGTGTTTGAGTCAGGTTGTTGCTCTCTAGATTGAGTGTGTGTGAAGGTCAATAGATTAACTTGTAAAGCGTATGTATTGAATGTTTTGAAACAAGTCTATAAAATGATGTTTGTAAAGGTAATTCGTGTGTTGTGATTCGTGTATTATCATTTTGTTCTGTTCTAGGGTTTCCGCACCTGGAATAGTGCCTTGTATGATCAGATTTCCTGTCTATAGCTAAAATTCTTCAGTTACAAAGTGGTATCAGAGCCATAGAGATCATACAACAACAAATTGATAATATCAGAACTGATTTGGACCCTATTTTGATCAAATTTTCTCTGTTTTTCATTGAAAATGGTTTTTGATACATTTTGAAGGTTTTGGACAACAATTCATGGTTAAAATCATAAATTCCAAGTATTAAAGTTGTTCCAAATCAATTCCGAATCATAACCTGATAAAGATCATCAAAATCCATTAACTTTTGAAAATTTCAGATCAAAATAACCGTTTTTCAAAGTGTAACCGTTTTTTGAACATGGGAGGGTCGAATCTAGAGAGCATGGGTCGAACGTGGACTTTTTAGGTCGAACCTGTAGATTTTCTGGGCGAAAGTAGCTATTTTCAGGTCGAATCTAGGTTTGTTGTGTTGAAGTTTTCACTTTCGGGTATTAATTTCCACCTTCGGGTCATCGGGGGTTCGAAAGTGGGATTCGGAGGGACGAAGGTGAGTATTTCCGGACGAAAGTGGACTTTATCTGTTGATATTCTACATTCGGGTCAGACATTCTACATTCGGGTCTAATTTTTGGACGAAAGTGAGATTCCAAGGGCGAAAGTAGAAAGTGTTTCGTGGAAATTTTCAAGTGTGTTGAATTTCTAACTTTGTGAACGACATGTGGGGATTTCCAACTACACCGAGACCGGGAACAACACAACAACAGCAGCAAGTGACCATGGACCCATGGACAGTAGCAGCTCAGAAATCGAACACTCAATCATCACAACCAATTAACTACTTAGCGATAACGAGTTCGATGCCTCAGAGCGTTGCATCATCTTCACAACAACCTGCAGCAGATTATTGGGGAGTAGCAGCCGCGGTGGTAAACACTCAAACTACTAATGCTATTTCTACACTAATCAATGATTTATCTTCAGGTAGCGGGAATAGGCCACCCAAGCTAATGGAGATGCAGGAGTACAACCAGTGGCAGAAGAAATTCAAGATTCATCTTGAAGGCATGGGGTTGGAAGGAACGGAGGCGTGGCAGATGATTGCAAAAGGATATGTGGCACCAGTTTTAGAGAACACCGGTGAGCAGATTCCTCTGGAGAGTTTGACTGACGATGAGAAGAAGAAATTCGCAGTGGAGAAGAAGGCGTATTCTCAGCTAACCCAGGCTATCACAAATGATTTGCTACATCAGTTTGGGTTGTGCACTACTTCTAAGCAGTTATGGGATGTGCTAAAGAATCGTCATGATGGTAACGAGAAGACGAGAAGGTTGAGAATGGAAGAGCTGAGGAAAGAATTTGAGAACTTCAGCTATGTCGGGAATGAGACGTTGAAAGAGTTGACTCCCAGATATTGTCACTTATTAACTGAATTGTCAAGCTATGACATTCAGATTCCTATGTCAGATCTGGTGGACAAATTTGCTGATGCATTACCACCGTATTGGGATCAACACATCGAGGTACTTAAGGAAAAGGATGCTTACAAGTACTGGACCATCAACGAGTTTATCCAGAAGCTGGAAAACAAAGAACTCGAGGAGAAGAGGAAAGCCAAAAGATCTCAGATTCCTCAAAACCCAGAGTTATACCATGCTGGTACTTCATCAACTGTGGGGAATTCTAGTGTTGGTGGAATAGTGGCTCCTCATATAGCATGTGTCTCAGGTGTTATGGAACCACCCAAACAACCGATCAACTACTTAGCTCAAACCTCATCTTATTCACAACCATCATACACACCACCACCACAACAATACACAAATTCTTTCATTTCACCATTTTCTCCGATGCAACAAGCTGCATGTTATTCTGCTAACTAACCACAACAACAACCTCAACAACAACCGTACATGACTCAAATGAATCAAACCAATCAGAAACCGGTAGTATTGGAAACATCCAATATGAATAACGTGACTGTGGAGGTTGCTCAACAACATATTGCGCTAGTCTCAGCAATGGTTGCTTCGTATAACGGTTTAGTTGCAAGTCAAATTGGGAATAACAACTTAACCAATGAAGACTATGCACAAATCGATAAAGAGGAGATGGAACTCATAGACATTCAGTGGGCTTTCGCAAGTATTATGAGACGAGCAACCGAATTCATAGAAAAGACCGGGAGAACTGATTTGGGAACTTCTCCGAACACCACATATGGCTTTAACAAGGAGAAAGTCACATGCTTTAATTGTGGTGGAAAAGGTCACTTCAAGAGATAGTGTACTCAGCCTGCTAAACAAGGTAATCGAAACCCGTTCAACTCAAACTACCAAAACCGTCAATCTCAAAACCAAAACCAAGTCTCTTTTCAGAACAACAACTATCAAAACCAAAATAATTACCAAAACCAACAAAACACCTCTCAGAACAACTTAAATAGACAACCAAACACAACCAACCAGAATCAAACTCAACCACCAAATAACACAAACAGAACAGTTATACCCATCACTACACCAAATGAGCAACCACAGAATAATAATCAAAATCAAGCTTTGGTGATACAGAATGATGAGAGATTTGACTGGACTGGTATGCAAATTGGTGTTGAGGAGATAAGTACTGGTGGGAATGTGGCTTGTGTTGCACAATAGTTTGATATTGAGGAGTCGGTGATAGTTGATCAAGTTGAAGAACTAAGATTGAGATTGAGGAATCAGTTGAAGAGATGAATGTGGAGACTGAGACTGTTGAAGTTCAGGCTGAAGAGAAAAGTTCAGGAGTTGTGATTGATTCTGTCACAGACGTTCCTGAAGAAAATGAGTCAGTATATTCCGATTCAGAAAGCGAATCAGACTCAGAGGCCAGTGTTACTTCTTTAGATGATGATATCGATCAATTGCTGGCTGAAGCTGATTTTTTGAAGACGAGGAAGTCATGTATAGTGGATGACGCCTTTACCAGAATCAACTATTCAAAGTTTTTCTCTAGAAAGGAATCTCATTTCGCTCTAATGGCCATGACAGATCCTCCAAAACAGGTAAGTTCTGAATCTACCACTGACATAACTAGTGATAAGTATTGTGGAACTTGTGACAGATTGACAGAGGAAAACAAGCAACTTCGCGTACAACGTGATAGTGTTGTGATTAACTGTCAATCTGCTCGCAAAGAAGTGATTGCATTTAACAAAGTGCTTGATGGATATAAAAAGGACATTTCTGACTTAAAGAAAACTCTTTCATTAAAACAATTGGCAATTAACAGCTACATTGATGAATTAGAAAACACTAAGTTAGAAATGGCCACCATCAAGTGTTTTGCTGAAAAGGTCAACAAAAAGCTTGAAAGCTACAAGCACATTGCTTATGTCGTTGACCACATCATTGATGAACCATCTCAAACCACAAGTTATAAGTCTGTGCCATCTCCGGTGCTGTTTGAAAACCACAATTGTCATCAAGTGACACCGGAGAGCTCAGTAAAATCTGATTCTGCATCCGAAGATGAATCCAATACTTCTAGTATCGGAGATCCAAATTCCGATGTAAGACCGATTTTAGGTTTGAATGATGAAGGAGTTACTGCCGTAACTGATGACTCAGACACTGAGAATGAGAAAGTTGAGAACGTGAGTGATATTCCAAAAGAAAATCACATAATCAAGAATGAACCTGTGTCACCTTCTCAACATTCTCATCCGATGGCTAACGCACATCGTGGTAAAAAGTCCGAAAAGAAAGAGGTTAAAAAGGATTCAGGTGACAAACCAGTCAAGGTATTTTATCGGATGGAAGGATCCGATAAGATTATCTCTGACGAGGAATATCCAATCAAGTTTTCTAACTATTCTAAAATTGAGAAAATTTGGCAAGAAAGCACAATATGGTTTCCGAAACATGAAAGATCAAATGATATTCCACCCGAAATTTTAAAGAAACTGTATTTGGATGTTCCAAAAGAACCAAAAGTTCATGTCACCCAATTCATCAAACCGAAACAAAAAGCAAACGGTTTTCATGAGCCAGCTTACTCTAGGGGCCCAGTTCCTGAGAGTTTAAGGCGTCGATGTATTGATGATCAATATCCCGTCAATACATACGCAAAGCCGAATGCTCAGAACGTGTTTGAAGAGTACCGTGCATGCTTTAAGTGCGGGGAGAGAGGGCATTTACTTGCTCACTGCCCGTACGTAAGGCACAAAAGGCACGAGGTTGAAGTAAGGCAATCCATGAGAAAGCCGGTTGACAATCATTGTTATCCACAAAGACGATTTGTTCCTCAACCAGCACCATTTTATAACCAAAACAATTTTTATCAAAAGAGGAATGAACGTCAATTTCAATATGATCGTCGCAACCGGATAGCCATGGAGAAACCGTTCATGAGACCAATGGTGAACACGACAGTTGATAGACAAAAGGTACCACCAAAACCTGCTGTCAAATCGAATGTTGGACCGAAATCGGTTAAATCCGAGAAGGTAGCCAAGAAGGTTTCATTTGTGAACGATGTTAAGAAATCGACTGAGACTCCAAAATCTCAGATTCGTATTTTAAAACGTTCGGAACAATCTTGGACACCAAATGGTACTCCGGGAGCTTCTACTTCAAAATCAAATGCAAAGATTGAAAAAGTTTTGAATGATCCGAAAAAGATTGATTCAAAACCAAATGTTAAAGTAAATGAATCTTTGAAGGGCGATATTCAAAGACCCAAGACCACACAGGCTTGGGTCCCCCGAAAGAACTGACATGTTTACTTGATGTGTGCAGGGAGCTTCAGCTGGCCCTATTAGCAGTCTTTGGATTGTTCATAGTGGAGCTTCAGGCCACATGACAGGGGATTTAGCATTGCTGTTCGACGTGAAAAATATCAATGGAGGTTACGTTGCATTTGCTGGAAACAAAGGAGGTTACATCACGATGGAAGGAAGCGTGAGTAACGGGATTGTGAGTTTCGAGAGGATATCGTATGTGAAGCAGATCGATTATAATCTGTTGAGTGTCAGTCAAATATGTGACAAACAATTTTCTGTTTATTTTGATGACAAATCTTGCTATATTCTCAAACCGGGCTTCGAAATTCCAAAAGAGTGGGTTATGTTGAAGGCACCTCGAGTCAACAATCTCTATATTCTTGATATGTCTAAGGTGATGATGACCCAGGGGCAAGTGACATGTTTCCTATCAAAAGCTACAGAGAAAGAGTCGATTATGTGGCATAGAAGGATGGGACATATTCATTTGAGAAAGATGAACCACTTAGTGAAAAATGGACTTGTCGAAGGCGTAAATGTTAAACATTTCCATTTGAACGACAAGTGTGTAAGCTGTAAGAAAGGCAAGCAACAAAAACAGTCCCATAAAGTGAAGAAAGTAAACTCTGTTGAGATGCCGCTTGAGCGATTGCACATGGACCTATTCGGACATGTCAAACGTAAAAGTCATCTTGGGGAGTTTTATTGTTTAGTTGTTACTGACGACTATTCAAGATTCTCATGGGTAATGTGTTTGCATCAGAAAAGTGACACCTTTAATAATCTAAAAGTTCTGTTCACTCGATTGGAAAATATCTATGGTCTAAAGATCAAGCGAATTCGGAGTGATAATGGGACGGAGTTCAAAAATGCCAAGATGGATGATCTTTGTGAAAACAAAGGAATTCATCATGAATATTCTGCTCCGTATACCCCTCAACAAAACGGTGTTGCTGAACGGAAAAACAGGACTCTCATAGAAGCGGCAAGAACAATGCTATCAGACTCGAATCTTCCAGTAATGTTCTGGAACGAGGCGATTTATGCGGCAAACTATACACTTAATCGGGTCTTAACAGTGAAGAAGTTTGGCAAAACTTCTTATGAACTGTTACACCGAAGAAAGCCAAACTTGGAGTAACTAGAACCTTTTGGGGCTCCGTGCACGATGTTGAATCCAGGCGAAAAGTTTAGTCCGAAAGATGAAGAGGGATACTTTGTTGGATATGCAACCCCGCTCAAATGGGTATTCAACAAAAGAACTCGACAGGTGGAGGATTGGGCAAACGTTGAAGTTAACGGTATACTCAGAATGTGCAAGGAAATGGTCCTGATTGGATGTTTGATTACAAAGATTTCTTTGAATCATTCAATCTAGATAGCTTGGTTGAAGAGGCTGTTATCAGATTACTTTACGAGTGTGAAAACGCAGCGTCTTCACCATTGGTGCGTCCGATCACCGTAACTCCTCCAACAGCTTCTAATGATACCAATGCTCCTGTACCGGAGGAAGAAGTGTTTCAAGAGGCTTCAACTACTTTAGATACTTCAGAATCGGAAGATGATGGAGATTTCGAAGAAGTTATTCTTGAACATGCAACAGAGGCACCGCCAGTGAACCCAAATCCAGATGTTGCTTCATCGTCTAACACGGGTCATGATCTGGATGCAGTAGAGAACTTGACTACTCAGACGGGAGTTACTGTACCTGAACATCCGTAATCTTAGATTCATCGTATTCACCCGCTAGAGCAAGTTATCGGTGACCCCGGTAGAAGCGTGATGACGAGAGGACAGCTAAGAAGTGTCAATTCACCAAAAAGTTTTGGTGCTTTAGCTTTATATGCAAAAATACAAAAGTCTGGTTGTCAGAATGATTGGTCGTTTGCATGTTATGTTTCGCAGGTCGAGCCGCGGACATATAAAGAAGCTCTTTTGGATGATGCCTGGGTTGAAGCGATGCAAGAGGAGTTGTTGCAATTTCAGAAGTTGGGAGTCTGGACACTGACGGATTTACCTCCAGGACGGAAGAAGATTGGTACCAAGTGGGTCTTTAAGTGTAAGAAAGACGATAGAGGAGTGATCGTAAGGAACAAAGCCAGATTGGTAGTTCAAGGTTTTCATCAGATCGAGGGAATTGACTATAATGAAATATATGCACCTGTGGCGCGCATAGAAGCAATCCGAATGTTTCTAGCGTTTGCCTCGTATAAGAAATTTAAGGTGTATCAGATGGACGTCAAAAGTGCTTTTCTTTACGGTGTGGTCAAAGAAGAGGTCTACGTCGGTCAACCACCGGGCTTTGAAGATCCTATCTACCGGGGTAAGGTTTACGTCTTGAACAAAGCACTGTACGGGTTGCACCAGGCTCCACGCCAATGGTACGAGGAGCTGAGCACGTACCTCATGTCGAAAGGATTCAAACGCGGATTGGTCAACTGTACTCTGTTCACGAAGAAAACAGGAGATGATTTGCTTCTCGTCCAGATATATGTAGACGATATTATTTTTGGCTCAACTAACGAACTTCTTTGCAGGGAATTTGAACGTGTTATGCAAGAAAAGTTCGAAATGAGTGCGATGGGGGAGATGCAGTTTTTCCTTGGCTTGCAGGTGGATCAAAGACCAACGGGGATCTTTATTCACCAAACCAAATACGTATCTGAAGTCTTGAGCCGGTTCCAGATGGAGGATTCCAAGCCGATGGACACCCCGATTCAGCCTAATCACGGGATTGGAGTTGACGCTAAGGGGGAGCTGACGGACCCGTTTACATACAGAGCAATCATCGGATCTCTGATGTATCTAACCGCATCTCGGCCAGACATAATGTTCGCTACATGCCTCTGCGCACGGTTCCAGTCGAAGCCGAAACAAAGTCATCTGACAGCGGTAAAGCGTGTCCTTAGATATTTGAAGGGTTGTCCCTCGAGAGGACTTTGGTACCCTAATGACGATAATTTTGACTTTATCGCATTTAGTGACGCAGATTGGGGCGGCTGTGACAAGGACAGCAAATCCACGACAGCCGGATGCCAGTTTTTAGGGAGCAGGTTAGTCACCTGGCAGTGTAAGAAGCAGACTTCAGTCGCATTGTGTACCTGCGAAGCAGAGTACATAGCAGCCTCGAGTTGTTGCTCACAGGTTCTCTGGATTCAGCAGCAGATGGTGGATTACGGTTTGCAATTCTTAAAACCCCTATACACTGTGATAATGAAGCCGCAATCGCATTAACTAAAGATACGGGCAATCACTCTAAAGCTAAACATACCCGGATTAAGTATCACTTTATCCGTGATTGTTATGCTAAAGAGCTGATCGATATGGTCAAAATCCACACTGACTATCAACGAGCAGACTTGTTCACAAAAGCTTTTGACAGATCCAGATTCAAATATCTTTTAAAAGTAAACAATATAAAAGAAAAACAAGACTGATCATCACCTCGGTTTATCGCTTTTTAGTTTTAAAATTTTCTTTAAAGTTTTTACAGTTTTTCAGAAAAATTCAAAAACCCAAAAATATGTTTTACATTTTAGGGGGAGCCTTTTATCAGAAAAACCAAAAACAAAACATTGAAAAATTCAAAAACCCATAAAAATAGAAAAATCCAAAATGATTTCCAGGATAAAAAGAGGAAATGATAGTACATCAGTGGGGATCTGACACAGGCTAAAGATATGTAATGCAATATGAGGCGTGTGTTGATTACGTGTGATGTGCTGATAGGCTTCGTAGACTAATAACTGCGTGCATTAGTGATACAAACATAACGAACTACTCGTTCGTGGCTGAACACCTCATGGGCATATGGTCTTAGTACCGTAATTTCGTTTGATAGAGTTGCCAAAATCTGAGGTTTCGGGTCGTTATGTTATTGTTATCCGGGATATTCTGATTAAACTTTTGTCGTATTAATTTACGGACCTAGTTTAATCAGAATATTTGCTAAAAGAGCTTAAATGCCAAAACCGAAAGTTACCGAATTGAGGAACTTTATGTTATTATTGATCAAAGATCATAATCACATCGTGTCAATTTACTGATGCAAATCAGTAGTTGATATCAGCCTCAACCTGGTATATATGCACATGTTACTTTGCTGCATTTGTTTGCTGACCTGTACACCTCTGTGCTATATATCTTGTATCTAAACGGATAACTCTGGCATAATCACACGTTACGAGGAAGCTTTGTGCAATTTCTTGATACGGGAGTATGTCGTGTGTGTGGGAACCACAATGTGTTAGTATAATACACCTAATCGTATCATTTTAAAGCACTGCATAATAGTCTGCATGTGAGCTTATGTGGACAACAATATCAGCAGTTGCCGGGTCACACATTGTTTCTAATGATAATATAAAAGTATAGATCAACGCTGTGGTCAGATTTCTCAAACAACTGATACGATCCTCTTACCGGATATCACAAAACATTTACTGCTTTACTTTACTTTTGTGCATTTTAGTTTTCCAAAAAGATACCAAATTCAAAAAGATTTTAGGTGTGTTTTGATATAAATTTCAGAAAAACCAAAAGTTTTACATTTCTGCGTTATTTTTAGATAACCGACGGTGTTTGATGGTCATTTTCTGAGATTTGATGAAACAATCTGAGCTTTGTATCATTCAAAACTGAAATAATACATGTTTGAGACTTAATGTGTTGAAAAATGTTTGAACGGGATTCGATTTCATGATTTGGTAAAAAATTCAAAATTTTCCAATTCACATTCGCCTCTTAATTGGGTCGAATGTGGAAAATTTTTCACTTTCGAACCCTTATCATTGGACGAAGGTGGTTTATCAGATAAAGTTTTTCACTTTCGTTTTATAATTTCACATTCGTGCCATTAGGTTGGGACGAATGTGGAAATTTCTCACATTCGTCCAAAGGTAACGGGCGAAAGTGGCATCCTATATATACACTGAATCAGGTTCGAACCCTCATTCAACAATTTTTTTCATAGGTTTAATGTGTTAATTGTTTGAATAAAGTAACCGAACCCTAGTTTGTGTTTAAAATCAATGAAAACTGAATGAAACTTAAAATTGATGGTTGAGTAGGCTTAGTCAGTCACTTTAGGTGATGTTTGAATCAAAATCATAGTTTAAAACACATTAGATATCAGTTTTCAAATTTTGGGTCAAATACAGTCACATTCGTCCCATATAAAACGGGCGAATGTGGAATTAAGTGGACGAAAGTGATTAAAAATGGACGAATGTAAATTTTGTTTAATGAATTTTCACATTCGGGTCTAAATTTGCACATTCGAACCACAATTTCTCACATTCGTACCATATAAGTGGGCGAAAGTGGAAATTTGTTAAAACCTAAAATTTTCAAAGTTTGTCGTTTTTAACCATTTTGACGTATTTTTCGTGTTTTGTGTTTCAGATGGCAGAACGACCAGAAAACGTGGAGATTCCTGTGGAGGAAGAGATTGTTCAAGATCCCGTGCCTGAAGCTTTAGAAGAGAATGCACCGAAAGTATGGTCGTTTGAACCTCCACATAATTGCTGTGCTTATGTTGGCGAAGTGATGAAGAACACGGAGTTTTCTGGGATTGTGGATTTTCTTAGAAGGAGTCGAATCATCCATGCCATTGCTACACCGGCAATTATATACAAAGATATTGTGGAAGATTTCTGGATGAATGCACGATACGACTTCTGGGAGGGAAAAACTGCTATCAGAAGCATAATTCAAGGGATGGAAATGCTGATTACTGAAGAAGACATTAGGGAGGCACTCAGAATTAAAGATGAAGAGTGTACTGATCCTAGAGAGTTGTCATGGACTGAGCAGAGAGTTTGCTTCTTGAGAATGAAATATAAAGGTCCGATCACAGATGGAGCTTTACACAAGGGGAAGCTCAGTGTGCAGTTCAAGTATTTTGCACATGTGATTATCCATGTCTTCGGGACGGTTAGTGGTGGATACGACGTGATGAGAAAGAGTTTAAGTTCGTTAATGGTTGCGTTGACACTCAACAAACCATTTAACATTGCTGGAATGATATTGGATCACATGCTGGAGATGTTGAAGGGATTAAAGTCTAAGAAGTTTTTAATGTATCCTAGGTTTCTGATGATGATCTTTGATAATAAATACCCTAACTTGAGGAAGGATCCTACGATGGTGTTAGGACAAGATCACATGAACATCCGAACTTTGGTGAGGATGAAAGGGTATAAGGGTATTCCAGATAATGAGAAGCCACCATACAAG
Source organism: Ambrosia artemisiifolia (assembly GCA_032199755.1). NCBI lineage: Eukaryota > Viridiplantae > Streptophyta > Magnoliopsida > Asterales > Asteraceae > Ambrosia > Ambrosia artemisiifolia. The sequence continues at coordinate 13,441,147 of CM063516.1, read as the reverse complement.
CGTTTGTTTGGATATTTGGTGAATCCGGGTTACACTGACCCAGGATTGAATAAAGCGAGACATGAGAAGAGTGATTCTGATAACGATGATCCTTTGGTGCACGCTGATGCTAGTAGCAAGAGGAAAAGACAAGTAAAAAACGCCGGAGCCAAAGGGAAGGGTAAGGAGAAAACTGATGAAGGAGAAACTGGAAAGAAACAGAAGGGTAGGAAGAAGAGTACTGCGAAGAAGAGTACTAGTTTGGTAGACGAGGACTCAGTGGATTCAGAGGAGACTGAGGAAGAGGAGCAGTGGGATTCTGAGACTGAGTTGGTGAGGAAGTCTTCCAAACGCAAGGCCACTACTGTTGGGGAGTCTGAATCGCTCAACAAATCTGTGGAAGAAGTGTTACAGAAAGAACCAGTTGATATTGAAGGTGAGTTAGGTGTGGATATTGAAGATTTTGGTGGATCGACAGTTGTAGTTAATCTGAAAAAGCCAAAGCACAAGTCAATGGCTAAGAAGGTTAGTACAAAGAAGTTGAGAGAGAAGGAGATTGAAATATTGCTGAAAGGAAAGAAAGTTCCTGAGGCTGGTACATCATCTAAAGTTTCTTCACCCGCTGCAAAGAAACAGAAAAAGGCTAAAGAACCTGAAGTAGTTCCTAACCTAGAAGCTACTTTAGAAAATGTTCTCAATATGTTCAAGAAGCCTGAGAAAGAAAAGACTCTTGTGATTGAATCTTCCAAATCATCAAAGGTCACTGTTTCAGATGATGTGATGAAACAGGTGAACAAGAAGATGGAAGAGATGATGAAGATGATAGTTGCTCAACAAGCTGAAATAGAAAAGTTCAAGAAAAATGAGGAAAAGATGCTACAGATAGTTGTTGCTTCCAAGTCGAATCAAGATGAGCTTGATAAGAAGTTGAAACAATTAGAAGAGGAGAAAAATGAACTGGATGTGAAATGTAGCAGGAATAGGAGGATGATTAAGGTAGTAAAGATAGAAAACAAGGAGTTGAAGAAAGAGAATAAGAGGATGAGTGATTTACTTGACAAACTATACGGTGAAGCTCCCAAACTGAAAGAGGGAGAAGAAGATAAAGAAGAAGAGGAGGAGCAAGTAGATTATGAAGAATCCGATAAAGAAGAGGATGAAGAGGATGAATCAGACGATGAATCTGATAATGATAAGGATGATGATGCTGAGGGTGGATCGGGAAATAAAAGCAATGATGATGAGAGTAGTAGCAGTGATGATGATGATGGTGATGACTCGAGCATGTTTACATTTGAACAACGACAGACCAAAAAGGGTAGTGCAGGTCAGTCGAGCTCGAAGAAATCGGGAGAAAATGTTGATTATGATGAAAGCATTTTCTGGAATGAAAAAGTTAGAGCTTTATCAGATGATGCAAAAGATGTATATCGAGAGATGTTGGGAAAAAGAGAATGGACGATAGAATTCACTGGGAAGTTTGCTGAGATATTTCAAACAGAGGATATGAGATACGAATTAGAGTATAACGATCCTGATTTGGAAGATGGTGAGGTGTCTGCTGCTGTAACTAAAGAGATTCTAGAAGGTATTGCACAGCGAGTGGGAAAGACACTGGAGGAGATTATGGCAGATCAAATGATTCCAAATATTCCTGAAAAGGATATTGGAAATCATTCTGATGATAAGAAAACACCAGAGATGGAGGAAATTGAGATAGAAGATATTACTCATGAAGAGTATAAAGGATATTGGAAATCATTCTGATGATAAGCAAACACCAAAGATGGAGGAAATTGAGATAGAAGATATTACTCATGAAGAGTATCGTCAATACTTCAGAACGAATGATGAAAATGAAGTATTCCCAGATTTCACTGAAACACATCAGAGGGAAGCAAAGAAGAAAGCTGAGAAAAGAAGCGAAGAGTTTGTTGAGAAAGTGTTTGGTGAAGAAAAACAGAAACCATCTGAACAGAATGATGAGCTAAAGACTCTGTTGAAGAAGTTGAAAGAAACTGATGATAAGAGACCGAAACCGGAAGCACAGGGCGGATTCTATAGATATCACAACCGAAAGTTTAAAGGCAGAGCTCTTGGTTGGAAGTATCAAGTGGGAAACAGGAATTTTGTACTTTTAAACAGATTCTATGACTTTCTAACTCTACCGTACTGGGCGGTTAGAGATATCTGCAGATTTAGAATGACTGGTGCATCTGTGAACAACACGGCAGTAGGATGGTTTGCTGACAGATTGATTTGGGAGAGTAGGACGAAGTGGAGTATGTTTAAACCACAATACCCTAGAAGGAAGGTTCATAGGGATATTGATCCTAAGACGGGTAGGAAGCGAGTGACGTTAATATACAAAGCTCCTGAAGTTATGAGAAAGATTCCTTTGATGCCAATTCAACAACACTTCAGTGAAGATTTCATTTTCTGGTATTACGATTGGAGAAATGCTGAAGCAGTTATAGTGCTGAGAGATGGGAAGGATGCGTATAAGAAGATATATGTTTTTGACCCGATGTGGCTCATTAACTGTACATTCGAAGACATCATCATGCTTTACTATAACCCGATATACAGTGATCCCAATGATGCATCACAGGCTAAGAAGTATCAACAGGTTGTCGGAGTATGTTTTGCGTATGATATCAACTCCGGTAGCAACCTTGAACAAAAGTTGGGCAAGCAAGTGAAGGTGGCTGATGTACCGAAGCAATCTACAAAGAGAAAACTTGAGCCTGAGATGACTAAAGATCAAAAGAAACAGTTGAGGATCAAGTTGATGAACATTCAGATGGATGAAGCCAGAAGGCAATCCGAGCAATAGTCGAGGGGGAGTTGATAGATGCACTTTATGCGAGGGTCGAAGGTAGCATGTGAAGGTCGAAGGTAGACTGGCAAGGACGAATGTGGAATGGACTATGAAGACAATGTATGTTCGTACCTTTGTGAAGGTCGAATATGGACAAAGTCCACATTCGTACTCTTGATAGGGGCGAATGTGTAGGTAGTATAAAAGGGTTTAGCTTGTTTTGTAAGTTAGAACAGTTGGTTATTGTGTGTGTTTGAGTCAGGTTGTTGCTCTCTAGATTGAGTGTGTGTGAAGGTCAATAGATTAACTTGTAAAGCGTATGTATTGAATGTTTTGAAACAAGTAATCTATAAAATGATGTTTGAAAAGGTAATTCGTGTGTTGTGATTCGTGTATTATCATTTTGTTCTGTTCTAGGGTTTCCGCACCTGGAATAGTGACTTGTATGATCAGATTTCCTGTCTATAGCTAAAATTCTTCAATTACAAATATGTTGAGGTATTGAAGGAGAAAGATGCATATGCTTACTGGACTATCAATGAGTTCATACAGAAGTTGGAGAATAAAGAGATGGAGGAGAAGAGAAAAGCCAAAAGAGCACAATTTCCAGAGAACCCAGAGCTGTATCATGCTACATCATCTTCTTCTATGTCTAGTTCATCAGTGGGTGGGAGTGTTGCACCTCATATTGCTTGTATTTCCAATGTTACCAAACCACAAAGAAATCCAATCAATTATCTTGCTCCAAGACCAACCTACACACCAACTTCATACACAACAACTTCTTACATACCAACTCAATCTCAGAAGTCTGCAGCTTGTTATAATTCATCTATTAACACACCTCAACAACAACAATAGTTCCTCAAATGACACCAGCTTCTTCAAGCCAAAGTCCAATTGTGTTGGAAACTTCCAACATGAACAATGTGACTGTAGAAGTGGCACAACAACACATTGCTTTAGTTTCAGCAATGGTCGCTTCATACAATGGACTGGTGGCAAGTCAGATAGGCAACAATAATCTGATAAATGAGGATTATGCCCAGGTCGATAAAGAAGAAATGGAACTGATCTACATTCAGTGGGCATTTGCAAGTGTGATGAGGAGAGCTACTGAGTTTATAGAAAAGACGGGCAGAACTGATCTCGCTACTTCACCGAATACTACCTATGGCTTCAACAAAGCTAAGGTAATTTGTTTCAACTGTGGACTCGAGGTCATTTCAAGAGAGAGTGTACTAAACCAATGCAACAAGGTAACCGAAACCCATTTAACTCCAACTATCAGAATCGTCAATCAGAAAATCAAGTTTCCTACCAAAGCCAAAACAACAACTATCCACAACAAAACAATTACCAAAACCGACAAAACACCTCTCAAAATACCACATCTAGCCAAACATCTACAACCAACCAAACTGAAACCCAAACTACATCTAACCCAACCAGAACCATTATTCCTATTTCTACACCAAACAGCCAACCTCAAAATGAGAACAAGAATCAGGCATTGTGATACAAAAGGATGATGGTTATGATTGGAATTGTATGCAGTTGGGAGTTGAGGAGATCACAAGGGGTAATGTAGCATGTCTTTCTAAAGAGATGGTTTTAGAGGAGCCGGTGATAGATGATGATGTTTTGGATTCTGAGAAGATTTCTGAAGTTGTGATTGAGGAGATTGCTGAAGAGGTTCCAGTTTGTGTTGCTGAAAAAGTTGAGGAACCAGTTGCTGAAATGGTATCAGGGACGATTATTGATTCCGTTGCCGATGTCTCTGATGAACCAGAATCTGTCTACTATGATTCAGAAAGTGAATCTGATTCAAAAGCGAGTGTTAATTCTCTTGATGATGATATTGACCAATTGCTAGCCGAAGCAGACTTTTTGATGACGAAGAAATCGTGCATGGTGGATGATGCTTCTACACGAATTGATTATTCAAAATTCTTAGCAGGAAAGGAAGCTCACTTTGCATTGATGGCCATGACAGATCCACCTAAACCGGTAAGTTCTAACTCTACTACTTGTATGACTTGTGATAAATATTGTGGTGCTTGTGATAGATTGACTGAAGAAGTCAAGCAACTCAAGCTTCAACTTGAGAGTGCTAAAATAGTCATTCAATCTTATCGAAAGGACGGACATGATTTCAACAAAACACTTAAGGGTTATAAAAAGGATGTTTCTTAATTAACTAATACTCTTTCTTTGAAACAAATAGCCATTAATAATTACATCAATGAAATTGAAGAAACTAAACTGGAAATGGCTGAAATCAAGTGTTTTGCTGAAAAAGTCAACAAAAAGTTAGAAAGTTACAAACATGTGGCATATGTTTTGGACCACATTGTTGAGGAACCATCACAATCCAGTGCTATTTGAAAATCATAATCTAAATTCAGTAATACCTGAGAGTTCAGTGACATCGGATTCCTCATCGGATAATGAATCTAACACTTCAAGTGTTGGAGATCCAAATTCCGATGTGATACCAGTACTTGGATTGAATGATGAAGGAGAGGTTGCAGTAACTGATGATTCAAATACTGAAGATGAGGAACCTAAGAAAAATGTTGAGATTCCATTGGAAAATCACATTCGTACAAATGAGACTAGTTCTCTTTCTCAGGTTTCACATCCTTAGAAAACTGAAAACAAAATGAATCAATCAGTTAATAAAAATGAGAAAAATGAATCAGTTGACAAATCAGTGAAGGTTTTCTATCGGATGGAAGGATCCAATAAGATAATCTCAGATGATGAATATCCAATACAGTTTGGCAATTATTCAAAAATTGAGAAAATTTGGCAAGAGAGTACCATTTGGTTTCCTAAACATGAAAGGACAAATGATATTCCTCCTGAATTGATTCAGAGACTGTATAGTGATAATTCTAAACAACCAAAGGTTCATGTCACTGAATTCATTAAGCTAAAAGAGAAGGTTAACGGATTTTATGAACCGGCTTACTCAAAGGACCCCGCTCCAATGAGTTTAAGGTGAAAGTGTGTTGATGATCAATACCCGGTTAATTCATTCGATAAACCTAACTCTAAGAATGTTTTTGAAGAGTATCGCGCATGCTTTAAATGTGGGGAGAGAGGGCATTTACATGCTCACTACCCATATGTGAGACATAAGAGGCACAAAGTTGAGAGAAAGAAGAAACTGAATTGCCATGGAGAAACAGTTGAAGAAACCTATGGTGAACTCAACTAATGACAAACAAAAGGTTTATCCAAAACCGGCTGTGAAGTCATCATTTGGACATGTATCTGTTAAATCAGATAAGGTAACCAAGAAAGTTTCATTTTCAAACAATACAAAGAAACCTACTAAGGGTCAAAAATCTCATATAAGGATTCTTAAACGTTCAGAACAATCTTGGACACCAACGGGTTCTCCAGGTGTTTCTACATCTTCTGCTAAAGTCAAAACTCAAAATGAGAAAGTTTTGAATGACCAGAAAAAGGTCGATTCAAAACCAAATGTTTGTGATTGTGATTCATTGAAAGCTAACATTCAAAGACCCAAGACCAAACAGGCTTGGGTCCTTGTTAAAAACTAATCTTGTTTGTGATTTGTGCAGGGAGCTCCAGCTGGCCCTGTTAGTAGTTTCTGGATTGTCGACAGTGGAGCTTCTAGGCATATGACCGGTGATTTAACGCTACTCTTTGATATCAAGAATATTAATGGAGGCTATGTGGCGTTTGCTGGTAACAAAGGAGGGTATATAACGATGGAAGGAAGCGTTAGCAATGGAATTGTGAGTTTTGAACGGATATCGTATGTGAAGCAGATAGATTATAATTTGCTGAGTGTGAGTCAGATATGTGATAAGCAATGTTTTGGAGACCGGATCGGACCGGCCGGTTTGACCGCGGTTTGGTGGTATTAGCGATCCTGTTTGACAGATTCGTTAGCCCTTGAAAAAATCGTCCGATTTGTAGCGGTTTGGTGGTCGGCCGGTTGGGCCGGTTCGGCGGTCAGACCGGTAACTTAGTTTTTCAAAGGGACTGAGGAAGAGGCCAGTGATTCAGTCTTCACCGTAACCGACAACCATTGATGATAAACTAATTTCGTCTTCATGGTCATTGTTGAATGAGAACATGGATAATCTGTCATCTTCATCAGTAGACACGCAAGAAGAAGGCGGGACTACGTCGCCGGAAATGGAGTGTTTTCAGATTTCAAGAAGGTGGTTGTGAAAATAACTAAGATCAAGAGAGATGGAAACTTGAAGCTTCATGTTAATATTTTAAAATCAAAATGAAATGTAAAAAAATAATGTACTTTTTAGACTTTTAAAGTGTGCAGATTTCAACTTCCAAGAAAATTGGTAATAAGGATATCTATTTTTTCCACATTTCTTTGTTATTTTTCTATTTTACGTCTTTTAGTTATTGTCTACTTTGTTTTCATTTGTATTGTTTTTTTTACCGTAAAACATTTGCTTTTTTAGTTAAATTTATATATATATATAATATATATATTTATTTTTGCTATAATTTATAATATTTAAAAATAAATTATTACGTTGACCGATTCTTAAATCCGGTCCGACCGGTTGAACCGGTCCAACCAGTGAACCAGTTTAACACCCGGTTCGTTGTCCGATCCGGTTCTGAAAACATTGGTGATAAGCAGTTTTCTGTTCACTTTGATGATAAATCTTGCTACATTCTGAAACCCGGTTTCGTTATTTCAAAAGAGTGGGTTATGCTAAAAGCTCCAATGGTGAACAATCTGTACATTCTTGACATGAGCAAGGCAATGACAACTCAGGGCCAAGTCACGTGTTTTCTATCCAAAGCTACTGAAAGGGAATCTATTATGTGGCATCGAAAGATGGGGCATATTCACCTAAGAAAGATGAATCATTTGGTGAAGAACGGGCTTGTAGAAGGAGTTAATGTGAAGCATTTTCATTCGAATGACAAATGTGTGAGTTGCAAGAAAGGAAAACAGCACAAACAGTCCCACAAACCAAAGAAAGTAAACTCTGTAGAATTGCCACTTGAACGTTTGCATATGGATCTTTTCGGACCTGTCAAGCGTAAGAGTCATTATGGAGAGCTTTACTGTCTTGTGGTTACAGACCACTACTCAAGATTCTCGTGGGTGATGTACATGCAACACAAACGTGAGACGTTTAACAATCTGAAAGTTCTGTTTACCCGGTTGGAAAACATTTATAGTTTGAAGATTAAACGCATAAGAAGTGACAACGGGACAGACTTCAAGAATTCTCGAATGGATGCACTCTGTGAAGAAAAAGGAATTCATCATGAGTATAGTGCACCATACACTCCTCAGCAGAAATGTGTTGCAGAATGCAAAAACAGGACTCTATTTGAAGTGGCTAGGACAATGCTTGCGGACTCAAATCTTCGAGTAATGTTTTGGAATGAGGCAATTTACACAGCTTGTTACACACTAAATCGAGTATTAACGGTGAATAATTTTGGCAAGACTTCTTATGAACTGCTTAATAGACAAAAGCCGAACTTAGAGTATTTAGAACCTTTCGGGGCACCATGCACAATGTTAAATCCTACTGAAAAGTTTGAACCTAAAGCTGAAGAGGGATATTTTGTTGGATACGCGATACCACTTAAACGCGTATTTAACAAAAGAACTCGACAAGTTGAAGAGTGGGCGAATGTGGAAGTTCAACGCTACACTCAGAATGTTCAAGGAAGTGGGCTTGATTGGATGTTTGACTATAAAGATTTCATTGAGTCATTCAATCTAGATAGTTTGGTTGAAGTGGCTGTATTACAACTATATTACGAGTGTGAGAATGCAGTGACTTCACCGTTGGTGCGTCCGATCACCGTAACTCCTCCAACAGCTTCTAATGATACCAATGCTCCTGCTAATGAAGGAGAGATTTTCCAAGAAGCTTCTACTACTCTTGATTCATCAGAATCAGAAGACGACAATGAAGTTTTCAGTGAAGCCATTTTGGATCATGCTACGGAAACGCCACCAGTGAACCCAAATCAAGATGTTGCATCTTCATCAAATACGGGTAATGATCTGGATATGGCAGAGAATCTGACTACTCAAACGGGGATTCAAGTTCTTGATCATCCGAAGTCTAGGATTCATCAGATTCATCCGCTTGAACAAGTGATAGGTGATCCCGGTAGAAGTGTCATGACAAGAGGACAACTCAGACGTGCAACTTCAGATGATAACATTGGAGCCCTAGCCTTTTATGATAAGATACAGAAATCAGGTTGTTGGTCATTTGATAGAGGTCTAGTGTGTGTGTTCTCTCTGTGATCTAGAAGTTTCTGATTAAGTATTTTTCATTGTAAACCTAATCTAATATATTAATATCAATTGTTTATGAATGAAAATGATTATTGAAAAGGATTTAACTGTGTTCTGATTTGTTTGCTATCATTTTGTATACGATCTAGGGTTTCCACACCTGGATTGTTCAATTTGTATGATTATCTAGTTGTTTTCTATAAAATTGATCCTTTACAACAACAACCAGACCCCTTCTGACAATAACTAGAGTAATTATAAGGGGAGGCACCCGACGTGTGAACGGTGCAACTATCATCATTCTGGTCCGTGTGAGGACGGAAAGTGTGAACGATGTGGAAAAACTGGTCAGGCAGCTAAGGACTGTCGTGCTCAATTCCCAAAGAACCAATAGCAACAGTAGGGGCAGTAGAGTCCTCGAAATAGTGGAAAAGGGTGTTTCTCATGTGGGAGTGAAACCCACTTCAAAAGGGACTGTCCCCAGTTCAACGGTGACAACAACAACGGTAACAACAACAATGGGAACAACGATGAAAACAACGTGTGATGGGTACGTTCTTTATAGGTGATAAAACTTGCTAATGTCCTACTTGATTTTGATGTTGTTTGAGCATGTGCCTTGGACTTAGCGAAACTCTAAGGTTAGACCCAACTCTCCTTGAACCCAAACACACTGTAGAACTAGCTAATGGTAAGCTTGTTGAAGTTACCTAGCTCTGTCGCGAGTAGAAACCTGTACGGTTTAACTAACCTTTAGGTATCGATCTCATCATCCCAACTGTCCTTCGTAGCTCTGACGTCATCATGGGCGTGGATGGGTTTTTTAGCCATGTACTGAAATACTTGGCACGTGATAATGATTGGTGTCCCTCGTTCTGGTGGTGGAAATCTTATCTGGCCAGAGACATCAAAACAATGCAAGCTTTGGCACCACTCTTTTAGAAAAAACTCAGAGCTCGTAATCGAAACCTCGAATTGAATTTCGGGATGAAATTATTTTCAACTTGGGGATGATATGACACCCAGAAATTTTTTCAAAACTTTCTCTCACTTGACACCTGCTCCACTAATAACTATTTTCGGGACAAAATTCTTTTCAACTTGGGGATGATGTGACACCCTGCATTTTCGGGTTAACAGTTTAACCTAACTCTAGTTAACTTACACCATAGTTCATGGCATTGCACTTGATTAGGATTAGTAAAGTGAGTCACACAGTACACAGTTAGAGGTTAATAACTGCATGAAGCACTAATTCGGGGAATTACTGGACTATATAAACGAGTTTTGAACCCCGAACGTTGGTGAATAATAACACAAATAATTATGGAATAGTTGTTTGATATTATTTGCAATTATATGCCTATGTGAAATTATTCGTGAATTATTATACAATTATGTTTATTATAACGAAACACATCACCAAGCCCGTAACCGACACTCGACGAACAGGCAAGGTGGTTCGAGTCCTAAAGTATTGGGTTGAATAAGTGTGGTATTAGTTTAGAGGTTAAAGCCCAATTATAAAACAAAAAAAAAAATAAATAAATAAAAGAAAATGGTTTGGACTGGCCCAATGGAACCAGCCAACCCAACTTGTCAGGGACACACGCCGTAGACTGCGGCCACCCAAGGGGAGCCTCCACGTACCGCGGGCGAGGCCCAGATCGGCCCAAACGTGATTTTTGTTTATAAAAACCGATTTGAACATACTTTTTCATTATAACACACCCATAACTCAAAACCCTAGCCTCCTATTCGAAAATATCACCCCATACACGTATTAAGGCTCAAGAACATCAATTGGGAAGGGATTTCATTGCTTGGTTGTGTTGTTTGAAGAGCTTAAGGTGTGTTAATCATTCTCTAATGTTTTAATCACTTCTAATATGTTTTAAGATACCACAAACAAGTTTGTCCAGGTCTGATGTGAATCTATAAAGATTAAAACATGAGTTTTGTAAAGGATTAACATGATTAAACAATGTGTATTTGGGTTATTATGTGATATATGTTATGTTATTGCATGATAATGATTGTTGAACATGTAGGGTTTATAGGTGATAATATTTATGATGAATCTTGCATGTTTTGATCAAATTTACGTGTTAGGAGACTTGTATTATGTTTATACTAGTACGAAACCTGCGCGATTCGGCGGGAGCGACACTTTGCATTGCGGTACTTATTTCAAATTCGTATAATATTTATTGTAGCATCATGGCGGTGGATATACGTTATAAGCGTTACACATGTCTAGTAGCTAAAAAGATTTAACATTTAAATTATTAAATATTTCAAGAAACATTTGATAAAAGAAAGTAACATATGAAAGGAAAACTAAGTATTAAAAAACATAAAAGTTGTAAACTAAAAGCACGAGCGTGTCCAACTTGAATCTTGTGATCAATTTAGTCATAAGCCTTTAAAATCTGCATGATCTTATCTCTATTTTCTGTTCACAATTCGTTATCAAGTGCGATCATTGGAATTTGTTGTATATCTTCATGTTTGATTAATATATCTTTTGGAGGATGGATAAGATTCATTTCAATAATCAAAATATAGAACAAATTCTTACTTCCAATCTATATTTAACATTTTCAACGAACACATGTACATTTATTTTCTTGTTGTTAATTTGCAAAGTCAACATGATAATGAAAATGAACTAAAATCATATCATAACTGACTAAATTGAAAGAAAAGTTACTAGAATGAACAAAATAAATTACGATACTAAAAATAACATAACTTTTAAAGAAGCATATAATATTAAACCGCATGAAATATGTTGCGCTTTTGATTTGACACCTAGAGTATCTTAAATGGAGCTTTCAGTTTAGTGCATGAATCTTCAGTTTATCATCAAATACGTCTTATTTGTCATTTTTATCTGAACTATCTAGATCAATAACTTGACTCCATTTCCATTTTGAGAGCCTATTGGATCTCGTCCTATTAATTTCATGCATCTGATCCTTAAAAAAAACTTAAAATTTTTTAATACACAGGTTAATAGACGATGAAATAAATACTGATATTACCTTTTCACTAAATTCACATGGAAGATCAGATTTGTAGGGACTAAACATTACACCATAGCAAATAGTCTTAACACTATTATCACCATTATCTTGCAATAAAAAACATACAATATACCACATATAATAACAACCATGTTAATATTTAAAATTAAACATTAATAAATACAACCTTAAACGCTACTTTAGACGCTTGTATGGTTATTGGTTTGTTCATTTCCGTATGTTTTTTTTATTTAAATGGATCTGCGAAACCAAGAAGCTAACACTTACATTACTAAGATATGTATAAAAAGGTATAATTAGTAAAATGGGACGAATGAAAACCATAAACTGATAAAGAACCAACCTTAGAGGCTTCAACATTTGAATTCAGATTTAGATCCATACCTAAGTATTTTAGCAACTAAAATAGGTGTGCATCACTATGTATTTATAGGATAAATTTTATAAGGTTAGTATATGGTTAAATTTTAAAACTCATGATTTTCCCACTCCTTTAAGTTAGGAAATTTTGTTTATCTTTGACTAAAGTGTAAGAAAATTATTATCTTTTCTGTGAATACCAATCAGTACTTTTATCTTTTATTTATAAAAAAAAACTTGTTAACAAGAACCCCTTCAAATTAGGGGGTTTTGTTGTTATTAACATAGATGTTAATATCACACACACACACACACACACACACACACATATATATATATATATATATATATAATATCCATTAGGTGTTTTCTGCTGAATTGATGCAACAGGAGTTTTTAAAGAAATTTATCTACAATTAGTATCTAATATACATATTTACACTTTCTAAACTTAATTAGTTTAAACTTTTATATATTTAGCTAATTATGTATATTTAAAGTTTAATGAGATTTCTGTAGTTAATTATATGTATGTGTATACTTATTAATATATGCATGCATCTTCTATCTATCCTTACTATAATAGAAGTGTTGGATCAGTGGCCTCTTTATATCAGTTTAGAACACTTATGTGTTTGCAGTTATATCAAAGTTATTTGCACAGCGGAATAGTAAATGTTCTAAGATTAAAGTATCACTTTTAACAGGAGTTATTACTCCCCCTTTACAGAGCAGTTAATGAGAATCAATAAGCAGTTGAAAGTATAAAGCAATAAACACAAGTTATGATTCTCAGATGTGAAATGGATAATAAGTTTAAAAGCCTTGAAGGATTTTCAATCAAAATCAAAGTAAATCACATGTCTAAAATAGATGAATAAACTCATCTATTTATAGACCAAGTTACAAGACTGTTGTTCGAAGTAATCTAAGATATTTACCTAAGATATTATACTTAGGATAATGCTTACAACAGGCTGTAGCATTGAAACTTGATCCAAGACTTTAACAAAACATTATAATACTAAACTACTGAAGTCTGAGTCGGTTCTGAAGATAAGATCAGCAAACTACTGATGAGTAGACAAACTACTGATGAGTAGTTTTGTCTTCAGTAGTTTTGAAGTGAAGTGTCTGGTTAGACCTCAGAACTACTGATCAGTTTCTTCTTCAGTACTTTGTTCCTCTCTTCTTCAGTACTTGTGTTTTCTTCTTCAGCAGTTTCTTCTATACTTAGCAGAATTATGATTTGGACTAAGGTTATCAAAAGTGGTTTCTTCAATCCTCTTTGTCCCAACAATCTCCCCCTGGATTGATGAAGCCAAAACCGTATCCAATCTTTATTTCTCTTCATTCTTTCTCTCTTCTAATATCCTCTAGACTTCTGCTGTCATATTGGTAGTAAGAGTATCTTTTTGTTGCTTTGTTAGAGATCCTTGTTCAGGCTCAAGATGTTGAATGGTAAGAAGGTCTTTAGTTGACAATATGCTCAACTCCTTTGAATTCTTGTAGACCTTGCTTGAACGATCTCTTCTGGTCACCAACACTGAGATGGAATCAGTGAATGACCATTTGACAATGTTTACCTTAGACCTGTCAAAGTCTGAGGCATAGGAAACCAAGCTAGTTCCCTAGGTTTGTCCTGAAAAAGATTGGGGTATGTCTTCTAATTCAGTGACCTTCAGGTGAGAATCTCTGCTAGCTTGAAGATCAACACCACCATGGATAGCAAAGTTGGGTAGGTGATGTGTTGTAACAACCTTGGTATGAGTTTTGTCTTTGATAGACTGTTGTATCTGATAAGCAAATGTAGCAGGATCTCTGAATTGGGTTAGCAGAGGCTTTTCTTCAATATCAAAATCACCATGTACTAACTGACTTCCTTCTAACAACACCATCTTGAAATCAGTCTTTACATTTTCCTCTGCCTTCTTCTTTCTTGTAGCTGGTCTTTGTAATGCACCAGATGATCTTCTCATGACTAAAGTTTGTTGAGCTTCAGGAGTTTTAAATCTATCTGGATTTGCAGCTTTGCTGGCCTTGAACTTTTTGTAAGTGTCATATAGTGTTTCTTCTTTCCATCTTGACACTGAGGCCTTTGAACCAAAATCATTTGCTACAAGTTCATCAATTATTTATGCTCTTTTAGCTTTTCTCTCCTTCTCAGTTGCCAACTTATCAGCTATAAGTTGAGCTCTTCTTGTTAGTTCTTCTGTGGAGAGTCTGTTTAGAGAGACTTGTTTTGCATTGGAATTCTTTGTGATCATTATAATCAGCTGTGCTCTCTTGTCTTCTTCAGCAGCAGCCTCAAGTGCTTTCTCTTCAGCTTCTAATTCATCAAGTTTTTCTTGATACTTGATAAGTTTTTCTTCATAGCTCAGATCATCCCTTGCTTCCAGGCTATTCCATACTTTGTCTTCCTTAGCCTTCTTTTGAGCCTCTTTCAAACTCTTCTCTAGGTATTCTTTGGATACTGAGATTGGAGTAGGGTTTAAAACAGTTGTTGTTGTATGCACAGACTTTGGAATTGAAGTTGGTTCTTGTTCAGTTGCCTTGGAAGACTGTCCTTGATCAGTCTTGGAAGTTGAAACTTCTGAAAGGTTGATTGCAGTAGTTCTTGTCACAACCACTGAAGGATTGTCTTCAGCCGTTTGAATAATGTCTTCAGGAGTTTCTTCAGGTTGCCTTGGTGATGGTCTGAACTGTTGAATGATCTCTTTTCCAGGTCTTTGTGTTGATTTTTCAGTATCAAGAGATTCTTCAACTGTTGGTTCCTTAATCTTCTCCCCCTTTTTGGCTTCATCCACTTCTGGAAGCTTCAAAGTTTTAGAAGTTGCAGCAGATAATGTTGCAAGTTGTCTTTGGTTGTCATCCATTTTCTTGTTCAGCTCTGCAAGCTTTGTGTTTATCAACTCAAATTGAGTGTTGGTTTTCAACTCCCAAGCAGTTGTGAATGATTTGAGTTGATCAGCTATAGCATCCTTTATTATCGGGTACAGGGGACCATCTGGGCTGCATAGTTGGTTCAGGTCTATGCTAGAAAGCCCAGAGAATTGGGTAGGCTGTTTTTATGAAGGGGGTGTTTTTGGGTGATCTTCATAGTGTACTGAAGATGCCACTTTAGGGGAATCAGGGTTTAAGTGGTCTTTAACCTGATCCTTTGTGACCAGCTCTTTGAGCTTAGAGACATTAGATTCAGGATCTTCATCATTAGCCGTCAATTCATTTTGTGGAATTTGTGATTCATCATCCAAACTAATGGAATCATCTGAATCCCTGATAGTGTCCTCAATGAGGGCAGCATCAGTTAAATCATGAGCTAGCTCCAAACTAGTTCTCTCATGAACCTTTTTTTCTTGGTACTGAGGATTTCCTACTTCAGGCAACAAGCCTTCATCAGTAGTTGCCAAATTTGAGGTCTTAGCTATGTTACTACTGTCCTCAGGTTCACCACTGGGTGATAAGTGAGTAGTAGCAGCCTCAAAAGTACCTAGAGTTTCTAAGTTTGGGCTTAGATACTCTGGCTCATCCTCATCTCCCTGGTTAGGGCTAATAAGGTCCACATCTATGTCAACTTCTGAAGGCATCTCCCCTGTTTGATGTGTTGCTTGGCGAGTGACATGGGTTGGATGGGATCCTTTTAGTCCTGAGAGAAGTTGGGCAATTTCTATGGTTGTATGTGAGGTTTCAGGTTCAGTAGTTGTTAAGGGTTGTTGTTCAGTAGTTGGTAGGGGTTCTGGTTCAGTAGTTTGAAAGGATTGGTCAGTAGTTATAGTCTTTTTGAGTCTTTTTCTTTGGAAAATGACTGTAACTGGTTTTCTTTTGGGTGGTGGAGATGGAGTGGTCTGAGAGGATGTTTCAGCCACTACCTTTTCAAGTGCAGATTGCACATCAGTAGTTTCAGGGATCTCCACTTCCTGAACTACCTTTTTCTTTGGGTTGGTGGGTTTTTGTTTTTGCTGTTTTGGCTTTTTGGTTTTCTTTGTTTTGGGTTTTGAAGATGTGGGTTCCTCAGGGATTGGTTGTTCTTCCCTTTGGTCATCTTCTGGCAAAAGTGCCAGTTTATTATGCCTTGAGAATACTTGTGAAGTCAATGGATTTAAAGTTTTTGACTCCCCCACAAGTACTCCCTCACCAAGTTCTTTGATTATGCATTGCATAACAAATCTTGGGTACAATAAAAACTTTTTCTTATCATTTTGATGGTGTAATACCAACTCATTGAAAAATAATGAAGATGCCTTAAAAGATGTTTCATTTATTATTGAATGAAAGATAGGTTGAAAAGTTGAAGGCATCTGATCATATGATCCGGTTTTAGGACTTAAACACATGATAATATAATGAAATAACAGTTTATATTGTGGATCAAAAAATTTCTTATAAACTGTTGCTTGTGCTAAAGTACCTTGATAACCACATTCAGTCATTTTTAGATGAATATCAGCAGTGGGAATATGCTCAGGAGCATCAGAATCATTAAGACCAAGCTTTATTCCTAGTGACTCTTGTGTGATTGCCATATGTTTCCCTTGAATTGTTGAGTTGAGGGAAATCACTTTATTATTTACTTTCACCGCCTCTGCATTTGCCCAGAACTCATTGAGAGTTTCTACATGAATAGGAGGATCAATGGTGAAAGCTTGATAATACTGGGATTTGACGACTAAATCTATGATTTCATCGTATTGGGACCAGGCATCATCTTTCTCGAAGTAGCCTCTTTGATTATGTCCCTGTTTTAGAACAAGAGCCATAGATTCTTTGATCGAACAGTAAATTTAGGTTAGAGAGGGGGTTTTGGTTTTGCTTTGAGAGAGAAAGAGGGAATTTTGCTTTTTGAATGGATAAGTGTTTGAAAAAGATATTTATCAGAAGTTTTTAACCGACTAGGTCAAACTTCTGACGAGTGAAATGTCAGTTTTACCCTTTTTAATGAAACTACTGATGAAGCAGGTTTCTTCATCAATGGTTTTAGTCATCTCTTCAGTAGTTTGAAACAACTAATGAGAATGACTTTCAAAACACTTGAATAACTTCTGATTATCAGCAGTAGTTACTTCTTTTCTGAAATTTCCCATTTTGATGTTTTTCAAATTATCAGTAGTTTCTCTCTCTTTAAATTGTTCATCAGAGGTTTTGTGACAGATAAGTATGTAAGTGAAATAAAATATGTGCAAAACTAAAAAGTGAAAACACTTACAGACTTTCTTCCAAATTTAACATCCCAAGCATGGATACTAACCTCTGAAATGTTGTTGAGTCAAGGGGTTTGGTGAATACATCAGCTATTTGATTAGCAGTTGTGACATGTTTCACCTCAATCTTGCCTTTTTCATAGCAATCTCATATGAAATGATACCTGATTTCAATATGTTTAGTCTTTGAGAACTGAACATGATTTTGAATGATGCTAATGGCAGATTTACTATCTACTAAGAGTGGAGTCTTGGTCTCTTTGATTCCATAATCAAGAAGTTGATATTGGAGCCATTGTATCTGTGATGTACAACTTGCAGCAGCAATGTATTCAGCTTCAGCTGTTGAAGTTGCCACAGATGTTTGTTTCTTTGATTGCCAGGACACCAGACAGTTTCCCAAGAATTGACAACCACCAGATGTTGATTTTCTTGACATTTTGCACCCTGCATAGTCACTATCTGAAAAAGCTGTTAACTTGGTATTGCTTGAATCAGGATACCAAATTCCTAAGGTAGGAGTTCCTTTCAGATATCTGAAGATTCTTTTGACAGCAATTAGGTGTGATTATCTTGGTGCAGATTGGTATCTAGCACAGATACAAGTTGAGAACATAATATCTGGTCTAGAAGCAGTTAAATATAGAAGAGAACCTATCATACATCTATACATGGTTTGATCAATCTGTTTTCCTAGATCATCTGGTTCAAGTTGTGTGGTTGGTGTCATGGGAGTGGAACATGATTTACAGTCTTGTAAAGAAAATTTGTTTAATAATTCTTTAACATATTTTGATTGATTTATAAATGTTCCATTTGATTGTTGCTTGATTTGCAGTCCCAAAAAGTACTGCAATTCTCCCATTGTACTCATTTCAAATTTTGATTGCATGAGTTTCTTAAAATCTTCACACAGTTTTGAATTTGTTGAACCAAAAATGATATCATCAACATAAATTTGAACAAGTAAGACATGATTTCCAACATGTTTTATGAAAAGAGTTTTATCAATGGAGCCCCTTGTGAAGTGATTCTTAAGTAAAAAGTTGGAAAGTGTTTCATACCAGGCTCTTGGAGCCTGTTTTAGCCCATAAAGAGCTTTGTCAAGTCTGTATACCCAGTCAGGATGAGAAGGATCCTCAAATCCTGGAGGTTGACAGACATACACTTCCTCTTTTATTTTTCCATACAAAAATGCACTCTTGACATCCATTTGATAAACTTTTGTGTTGTTGGAAATTGCATAAGCTAAAAATAACCTGATAGCTTCAAGTCTTGCAACTGGTGCAAAGGTTTCATCATAGTCAATTCCTTCCTCTTGAGAATAACCTTGTACCACCAATCTTGCCTTGTTCTTGATGATCATACCAACTTCATCTGATTTGTTTCTGTAGACCCATCTTGTACCAATTGGTTGCCTGTGTGGAGGTAAGGGACAGATTTCCCAAACCTGTTGCTTCTTGAATTGAAGCAGTTCGTCTTGCTTGGCTTGCACCCAATTGTTATCTTTGAGGGCTTCTTGATATTTCTTTGGTTCCAACTGAGAAATAAATGCTGAGAAAAAAGCAAAAGCTGGAGAGCTGGTTTCTGGTAAGCACCCCTGAAGCAATATTACCCATGATTTGTTCCAATGGATGATCCTTGTGTTCAATCAATTGTTGTAGACCTGTACTAGAGGATGGCTCTGTTATTTCTTCAAATAAACCACTTAGATTGATAATATCTGGTTCAGCTGTTGTTTGAGGTTCAGGAGTTTTTGGTTCAACTGAATCAGTACTTTCAAGTTGTTCATCAGTAGTTCTTGAAGTAGAAGCTTTTGAAACTTCTGAAGGTTTAAAAGTTGATCTTCTGACTGTGTTTGGAGTCCATGGTGTAGGATTATCATCTTCAAATCCTTGAAAACCATTTTGAGGAGGTTTGGATGATTCAGCAGTCTTTTCAGGTCCGAAATGAAAATTGTCAAGGTCAAATAGTTCAGCAGGATTTGCTGGAATAAGAGTGTGTTTGGATTCATTAAACTTGACATTCAGTGTTTCTTCAACTATCTTGGTTCTTGAATTAAAGATTTTGTAAGCTTTTCTCATTGGAGAGTAACCAAGAAAGTAACCTGTATCAACTTTAGCAGCAAATTTTGAGATAGAGTCTTTGATGTTGAGGATAAAACATTGACATCCAAAAGCCCTGAAGAAGGAGATAAGGGGCTTCATGCCATGAAGAATTTCATAGGCAGTCTTGGTATGTCTCTTGTTGATAAGGACTCTATTCTGAACATAACAAGCTGTGTTGACTGCTTCAGCCCAAAAATACAAAGGTAGGCCTGAATCAGCTAACATTGTTCTAGCTGCTTCTATTAAAGTTCTGTTCTTCCTTTCTACCACACCATTTTGTTCAGGAGTTCTGGGAATGCTGAATTGTCTAACAATCCCTTTAGACAAACAAAATTCATCCAGAGTTTTATTCCTGAACTCTGTCCCATTGTCACTCCTGATGACTTTGACAGAGAGAGAATATTGCTTCTCTACTTGTAGAATGAAGAACTTGATTATTTCAGCTGCCTCATCCTTGGAATATAAGAAGAAGACCCATGTGAATCTTGAGTAGTCATCAATGATGACCAAGCAGTACTTCTTCTTACCAAGGCTCATAATTTTGACTGGTCTAAATAAGTCCATATGGAGTAGTTGAAGACATGCAGTTGTTTTTGATTCTTCAATAGACTTATAGGAGGACTTATTCTGTTTACCTTTAAGACAGGAAACACAAAGTTCTTTACACTGGTATTCCTTCAAAGGTAGACCCCTGACCAAGCCCATTTTTGTGACTTTATTGATGGTTTTAAAGTTCACATGGCCAAGTCTCCTGTGCCAGAGATCATTTTCTGAAGTTGATGCCTTTGAGAAGAAACAGGCAGTTTTGTTCAATACTTTGTCTTTTTCAATGTCCACTGCATAGACATTGCCACATCTTTTGGCAATCAGCAAAGTATGATCTTCAATGATCTTCTCTATCAACTTCTGTCCTTCTGGTGATATGATCTTGCATGCTGTCTTTGTGAAAAAGGAAGAATATTCTTTATCACACATTTGTGAGACACTCAGCAAGTTGTACTCAAGGTTTTCAACCAGATTGACTTTGTCAAACTGCATTTTGCCTGAGGATACATTGCCATATCCTAGCACATATCCCTTGGCATTGTTCCCAAAGGACACAGATCCTTCTCTTTGGCTGATAAAATTGTTTATCAGGTATCTGCATCCAGTCATGTGCATTGAGCCTCCACTATCAACATACCAAATGCTACTCAAACCTCTGGAGACCCTCTGCACAAAATAGCAAATTAGTTAGATTTGGCAACCCAAGCCAATTTGGCTTTGGGTTTGCTCTTGAGAACAGGTGCAGCTTGTTGAGGACCAATTTTTGAAATCCATGTCTTTTTGGCAATGGATTTTTCATTAAGAACAATGGTGGTATCTTTTTGGTGACCACCATCAACTTTGGTCATCAGAAGTTTAACCAAATTTATCAAATCTTTAACTTCAGTAGTTTGTGAAACTACTGATGAGTTAGGTGTAACTTCTGAAGATGAACTTTGAGAAAAAGACTTTTGTTGAGATAAAATCTTTTTCTGAGAAAGGTTTTTACTTGGTTGTTGTTTGTTGGGAAAGAAAGTGTTTTCAAAATCTTGTTTTATTTGTTTTCCCACAACCAGTTGTTGATTTTTCTTATTGAACTGATTTCCCTTTATATATCTGCAAAGTTCAGTTATGTGGTTAAATAGACCACATATTTCACATGCTTTTGCCTTCTCCTTCCTTTTAGATACAGCAAGAGAGTTGGAGGGCAATTTACTGACAATATCAGTATTTTGCAATAGGTCATCAGTAGTTTTCAAGGTCTCAACTCCTGATGTAGATGAAACTACTGATGGCTTACTGTCAGTGGTTTTAACTTCTGCAGTACTTTCATTTTTGAGAAAGTTCTGATGGTAGGATGTGCATTCCTCCATATCAGAAGTTTGAATCAATTTCATCCCATCATTATCAGTTTTGTGGGTGAAATCTGTTGGTGATTCAGTGTGGGTATACCCTATGACAAACTTAACATTTTCTGCAGTTTGTTTGTTAAGCAGCATTTGGTACCCTTTACAAGACTCAACCCATTTTTCACAATCAACCTTAGTGTCAGCAAGCTCTTTTCTGACATTACCTAGGTTGTCTATCATGTTTTTAATTTGTGCCAGGGTTTCAATGGTTTTATCAGTTAATTTAGAAATTTCTTTATTTTTCAAAGCAATTTTTCTTTCTAAATCACACTTCATTTGAGTATATTTTCTCTCCATATCATTTGATTTGCCTTGTAAATGCACATTAGTCTCCCTTATTAAAGCAAAAGATTCTTTGCAAGATTTTGAGCAAAGCTTTAAAAGAGATTGTTGTGATACCTGAGTTAATGCAGAATTCGAGGAGTATCCCTCAAAAGCCATTAAGGCAAAGTTCTTTCTGCTATTGTCAGGTTCTCCCCAGTTGAAATCATAGACTTTGTTGTCTGCATCCTGACTGCATTCAGATGTGTCAAACGGATGACTGCTCCAGTCAACATACCCTGATGTAAATAAACTTTGTTGTTGAGGGGGTTGTTATGTTTGTGCAGGTTGTTGAGCAGTTGGAAAAGGAGGCATTTGCTGCTGTTGATGAGCAGGCATTTGAACATATTGTACTTGTGGCACGTATTGAACTTGTGGAGCTTGTGCCTGTACAAAATGAGCACTCCCTTGAGTTCCATTATTCCTATTATAAGTGGGGTTAAATTGATTTCCAGACATGGGTTGGTTATAGCTAGAGCTTCTACACTCTCTAGCAAAGTGTCCCAACTTCTGACACTTATGACATCTCAGTTTAGATTTGTCAAAACCAACTTTTGTAGAGTTGTTTAATCCTGGAAATTTCCTTCCTGACCTTTTGTAAAATTTGTTAGTTTTAATGCTTAACAAGGCCAGTTGATGTAAAATATCCATTTCTTCTAAGTCATCACTGCTAAAATATTTTAAGTCATCCATGATAAAACACATGTTATCAGCAGTTTGACTTAGGTCTTCATTGTCATAAGCTGGGAAAGATCCATCTGATGAGATCCCAGCAGTTATGTCAATGTGATCAAAAGATCTAAAATTATTAGAACAAGATGGTGAGTCATGTCCTAATAAGGCTGTGCTACCTGGAGTATAGTCATCAGCAGTTTTACCAGATTCTTGTAACTTTTTCTTTTGATTGATTTCTCTTTCAAAAGTTAGTAATTTTCCATGTAACCTAGTTAGGTTCAGGGTGTTCAAATCTGTACTTGATCTGAGGACTATTGAATAAGTTTCCTATTTTGAAGGCAAAGACCTTAAAAATCTATGTACATAGATGCATTTGAATAGGTCTGATTGTTAATTTTTAACTCAGAGATGAGTGATGAAAATCTTTCAAATTGTTGAGTTAATGTTTCACCATCTATGTGAGTAAAAGTTTCATATTGTTGGGCTAGGATTTCTCTAGTGTTGGCTATCACCTCTTCAGTTCCTGCAAACTGTTCTTTTAGGCAATCCCACAACTCTTTTGCACTTTCACAATGTAAAAGTCCAGCATAAATTTCATTTGGCAGAGCCATAGCCAACATAGAAAAAGCTTTTGCATCTAGCTCAAAATTTTGGAAATCTTCTTCAGTTTAGTCTTTTGGGTCTTTTGGTCTCTCAGTTTTTCCTTCTGGATCAGTAACTACTGGTTTGTGAGGTCCAAAAATTACAGACCTCCAACAACCAGTGTTGGTCTGAGATATTGTATGTGCCAACCTTCTTTGCCAGATGTTATATTCATTTCTGACTAGCATAGGAGGTTTATTGGCAGATCCAGTATTGTAAGGGTCCATTTTTAAGAAGTTTGGATTTGTCAATACTTCTTTAAAGTGATGGATGAAAAAGTGAACCTTTTAATCCTTTATTGGATATCAATAAGAGCCTGTGTCTGATTCTCAATTTGTTAGATTGATATTTGATCAGATAAACCAGAGCTCTGATACCAATTGTTGGATCAGTGGCCTCTTTATATCAGTTTAGAACACTTATGTGTTTGCATTTATATCAAAGTTATTTGCACAGCGGAATAGTAAATGTTCTAAGATTAAAGTATCACTTTTAACAGGAGTTATTACTCCCCCTTTACAGAGCAGTTAATGAGAATCAATAAGCAGTTGAAAGTATAAAGCAATAAACACAAGTTATGATTCTCAGATGTGAAATGGATAATAAGTTTAAAAGCCTTGAAGGATTTTCAATTAAAATAAAAGTAAATCACATGTCTAAAATAGATGAATAAACTCATCTATTTATAGACGAAGTTACAAGACTGTTGTTTGAAGTAATCTAAGATATTTACCTAAGATATTATACTTAGGATAATGCTTACAACAGGCTGTAGCATTGAAACTTGATCCAAGACTTTAACAAAACATTATAATACTAAACTACTGACGTCTGAGTCGGTTCTGAAGATAAGATCAGCAAACTACTGATGAGTAGACAAACTACTGATGAGTAGTTTTGTCTTCAGTAGTTCTGAAGTGAAGTGTCTGGTTAGACCTCAGAACTACTGATCAGTTTGTTCTTCAGTACTTTGTTCTTCTCTTCTTCAGTACTTGTGTTTTCTTCTTCAGCAGTTTCTTCTATACTTAGCAGAATTATGATTTGGACTAAGGTTATCAATAGTGGTTTCTTCAATCCTCTTTGTCCCAACAAGAAGAGTCGCGAGTGACATAAGAAAGCTGAGTTGTCAAGCTTAGAGGCCTTAAAAAGCTGAGGTGTCAAGCATAGAGATAGGCCACGATTCCGTGTATGACGCGAAAAATGATGTCATCAACCAGTTTAAAAAATTCAAGAAAAAAGGTGGGCCAGTATCTTTTAGCACTGTTGAGGTCAACAACATCTGTTGAGTTGCCTCGATAGACGAACAACTGTTCAGACCAATAATTTAAATAATAAACAGATGTTGTGATCATGTGTTTACAGATTTTAAACCCCTAAAGTTTGAAATTTTAAGATGGAAGTTTTAAATTAACATAGGGAATAATGTTCCATTAATTATGCTGCAGGTGTCTTCCTTTATAAAAGCTTAAACACATAACCCCATAACAAATTCCGCCATATCTTATTGTTTACATCAGTTTTAAAATTTCTAAAATAGTTTTGAAATTCAAAATTTTAAATTTCCGATATGCGACTGATCTGAATGCAGCTAAAAAGGGAGCTCATACTCACTAATTAGCAGGTAACCTATATGTCATTTGATCATTTGTTTATGTCAGAGTTGCTCTGTTTCATCTTCATGTTTTGTTTATGGTTATTTTCAGGTTTATAAGAATCAATGCTCTATCAAGAAGTTGTTGTCTTTGGTTTGTCTACTATTCTTCATTTAATTTAATTTATTATATATGTTCTGTGTTTGATCTTCATGTTTTGTTTTTTGGTTACTATATTATATATACGTGTTCTGTGTTTCATCTTCATGTTTTGTTTTTGTCTATTTTCAGGTTTATAAGATTCAATGGTCTATCAAGAAGCTGTTGTCTTTGGTTTGTCTACTATTCTTCATTTAATTTAATTTATTATACATGTTCCGTGTTTGATCTTCATTTTTTGATTTTTGCTTACTATATTATATATACGTGTTCTGTGTTTCATCTTCATGTTTTGTTTTTGTTTATTTTTCAGGTTTGTAAGATTCAATGCTCTATCAAGAAGCTGTTGTCTTTGGTTTTCTGTGTTTGATGTTCATGTTTTGTTTTTTGGTTACTATATTATATATATGTGTTCTGTGTTTCATCTTCATGTTTTGTTTTTGTTTATTTTCAGGTTTATAAGATTCAATGGTCTATCAAGAAGTTGTTGTCTTTGGTTTGTCTACTATAATTAATTTAATTTAACTTATTATACATGTTCTATGTTTGATCTTCATTTTTTGTTTTTCGGTTACTATATTATATATAAGTGTTCTGTGTTTCATCTTCATGTTTTGTTTTTCTTTATTTAGAGGTTTATAAGATTCAATGCTATATCAAGAAGCTGCTGTCTTTGGTTTTCTATGTATGATCTTCATTGTTTGTTTTTGGTTACTGATTTACCGAGAAATTGATATGTTTTCACTTATAATTATCAACTATCATATTGTTAGTGCATTATTCATGTATGTCCCTAGCTAGTGATCCGGTACAGAATGTCGAAGGTTCAGATAATCAGAAAACGACAAAGACTTAAACACGAAGACAATCCAATCAATAGTCGAGGGGGAGTTTGTAGATGCACAAAGTGCGACTAGTGATTGGATCTACAAAGTTAACATGTGTTAAAAAGTGCTGATGGGTTGAAAGTGGAATGCTGATGGGTTGAAAGTGGAAAAAGTGGGCGAACGTAGAACAGACTGGGCGAATGTAGAATCAAACTGGGCGAATGTGGAAAGATTCCACATTCGACCAACACAAATGGGCGAATGTGGAAAGATTCCACATTCGACCATCACAACTGGGCGAACGTGCAGAGTCTATAAATAGATTTTGTGAGTTTTTGAGAGAAAGAGAGTCATTAGTTGTGTGTGTTTTGAGGTCAGGTTCCAGAATAGTTTGAGAGTGTCTGTGTGTGTTCTAGATTAACCAAAACTCATTGTAATCAAGTTTATGCATATGTTAATCTATGAAAACCTTTGAAAATGACTTTGATTGTGTTTTGATTTGAGTTTATATCAGTTTGTTCAAAGCTAGGGTTTCCGCACCTGGTTTTGTAACTTGTATGATCATATAATCCTGTTTTCGGTCAAAAATCCTTCTCTAACAAAGTGGTATCAGAGCATAGAGAATCATACAACAACAAATTGATAAACTCAGAGCTGATTTGGACCTATTTTGGACCTGTTTTTGCATAAAAATGGTTTTTAAGTGTTTTTGCATAAAAACGGTTATTTTGATCTCTGATTTTCCAAATCAATTCCGAATCAAAACCAGATTAAGATCATTCAAATTCACAAACTTTTGAAAATCAGAGATCAAAATAACCGTTTTTCAAAGTGTAACCGTTTTTCAAACCTGAAATGGGCGAATCTGGAACCTGAGTGGTCAAACGTGAGAGTTTTTGGGCGAACCTGATCATTTTTTGGTCGAACCTAGATAAATTTGGGCGAATCTGGAAATTTTTTGTTGAAGTTTTCACTTTCGGGTCACAATTTCCACCTTCGATTGATCGGGCGGGCGAACGTAGAATAGAAACGGGCGAACCTGAACTTTTCTGGGCGAACGTGGAATTTGTGTTAGTGTATTTTTACATTCTGGTGAGATTGTACATTCGTGTGATACTGTTTGGGCGAAAGTAAACCAGAAGGGACGAAAGTGAGAAATAACGGGCGAACCTAGAACTTGTGTTTGGTTATTTTACATTCTGGTCAAAATTCTACCTTCGGGTAAACTATTTTGGGCGAAAGTAGACTTACCAGGGGCGAACGTAGAATTTAGGGCCTAAAAATTTTTGAAATATTTTTGTTGGAAAAATGTGGAATAACTGGGTATCAAGAACGGAAGAGGATATCAGAGCTCTAGTAGTAGCTGAAAGAAAGCGACAACAATTATTGAGACAAAATTCTCAAGTTGACAACATTTGGGGATTTCCAATGACACCAACACCAACTGATGAAATGAGTGTCTTAAGTTCTGATACAAGTTCAAAACAGAGTGAATCAGAACAGAGTGATATATCAAATGGTGATGCAAAATCTGATAATGGTAATAAATCAGAGGATGAGGTAAGTGCTAGTTGTTCTAAATGTGTCAAGTTGAATTGTGAATTGATGACACTTATTGAGGACAAACAGAAACTAGCAAATGAACTAGAAAATTGTAAAAACCAAATTAAAGTTTTTGAAAACAATGAAAAAGATTTGTTAAATAAAATTGAGTCTTTAAAGAAGGAAATGTTAGAAATGAATAAAAGTGTTTCTAAGAATACTTCCACATCAGAATTGGAAATCACAACACCTTGCGTTGTTAATTCTGATTCTGAAGTGAAACAAATGTTTGAAAAGAAAACTGAAAATGTGGTAACAACTTCAGAATCTGAATCTGAAGAAAAACCCATATTCATGTTTCCTGAAGGAGTTGAAGGATCCTACATGGTGGAAGGACATGACAAATTGATTTTCAACAAAGATTTTCTAATTGAGAATATCGAACAATCTCTACTTAAATGTATTTTTGTTGATAATATCGATTTGTTAAATCAGTTTAGAAATCAATTTGATCATCTTCATTTTGAACTCAGTCCTAACCAACATGAGAATAAAGAGGATCAAAAGAAAAATGTTGAAAAGAAAAATGTTGAAAATAAAAAGAGTTCTAAAGTAAAAGGACCAAAACCAAACAAGTCGAAAGGAAATGATCAGATGAAAAATTCTCATCAAAAGAATTCAAGAAATTTTTCATCTAGATCATATGACTATTATGATCATTCATATACCTCTCGATTTGATGGTTATTGGGGAGACAACTCACCACAGTATTCTCATGGTTATGTTGAATGGAGAAACTGTTTTGAATGTGGTGAAGTTGGTCATATTGCAGCTCATTGTCCCTATTGGTATTGGGATGACGGGTATGCATGTGATTTTGAAGAGTATAGGTCTTGTTATAACTGCGGAGAGTGTGGGCATTTAGTTGCTTACTGTCCGTATGTTAAACAGAAAAAGACCGAAGTGAAATTTGCTAGAAATTCAGGCAATGTCAGAAAGCCTGTATCCCCAAAATCAATCAAGAAGCAAAAGGGGAAACAGGTTGTGTATGACAATCGTAACAAAATTGCCTTGAATAAAAATGGAGATTGTGGATGGGTTGCTGAGGTAAGGAGAAGTTCTAAGGCTAAGCCTAAGAATAACTCTAAACCTGGGTCTTCATCAGTTAAGTCTGAGAAGATTCCAAACAAAGTTCAGAAGCAGGTTTCAAATAAGAAACCTGAAAAGTCAAAAATTAAAACAATTTCAACAAAATCTAAAATAAACTCTGAACGT
Organism: Ambrosia artemisiifolia; assembly: GCA_032199755.1. Classification (NCBI taxonomy): domain Eukaryota; kingdom Viridiplantae; phylum Streptophyta; class Magnoliopsida; order Asterales; family Asteraceae; genus Ambrosia; species Ambrosia artemisiifolia. The sequence goes on along the minus strand of CM063516.1, from coordinate 13,412,375 downwards.
GTTTGGAAACCCAAATCACTTTCTAAATCAATAGCAATTTCTACTTCAAATCAATCCATTGAAAAACCAATTGATTTTTCAAAAGGAGAATGGATTGATGTTCCAAGGATTGATGACCTTGGACGACCCATCATTGTGAAGGGATGGGTACCTCTCTCGTGCTAATTGTTTAATAAGTGTGCAGATTGTTTCAGACAGACCTATTAGCTATTCTTTAATAGTTGATAGTGGAGCATCTGTATACACACTATTTATTGGAGAGGTGAAGGTCAAGGAAGGGTTATTGAAGAAGGAAAACATGATTTCAACAGAAAGGAGAGTGTTTGTAGTCTGTTTCCAACCTGTGAAGCCGGAAAAAGTTGCAATCTCGTGCAATTGCTCTCAGGTGTTGGATTTCAATAACAGATACGACAAAATGGTTTGCTAATTGAAAAATCTTAATGAGTCTAGTAATCTGAGTGGAAAATGGTTTTTAAAACTCAATGGGTAATCCGCATCGGATATCATTTTATTTTGTTTTTCTTCAAAAAGTTTAAAAATCCAAAAATATGCTTATTTTTAGATTTTTAGGGGGAGAAAATTTCAGAAAAATCAAAATAAAAAAATAGAAAATCAAAAATGAGTTTTCCTGGAGAAAAAGAGGAGATGATAGTACATCAGTGGACTGTCAGACTACTCTAAAAACAAAAATGAATTGATAAACATTGAGTGGCCACTACAATTATATATTGGTAGGCTTGAAATCAAAGTTTAAAGTTCAGCATGGTGATATAAACTTAAAATCAATAACTGATAATCATGTGGATCAACGTATCGTTGGCATATGGTCTTAGTACCGAAATTTCGTTTGATAGATTGCCAAAATCAGAGGTTTCGGGTCGTTATATTGAAAGTTATCTGGGGATGGCCTAACTGATCTTTTGCTGTATTGATTTACAGACCTAGATTCAGTCAGGGTATCTTATTAAAAGAGCTAATAAAAGCCAAAACCATAAGTTACCGAATGAGGAACTTAACATGTGTGATGATAATCAAAGATTATCTAATGCATCGTATCAATACTATGATGAAAATCATGTATGATATTAGTCCTCACCCTGGTAGAGTGCACAAGTCACTTTGAAGCATTAATTTGCTAACCTGTCACTACTGTGCCTCATACCTTGTAACTAACGGATAACTTCAATATAATCACGCGTTACGATGAAGCTTTGCGCAATTCTTGATACGGGAATGTGTCGCGAGTGCGGGGACCATAGATTACTCAGAAACTAATATTACCATAACGTATCTAAAGTGCTGAGCAATGAATGATGATTTTGAGTTTAAGTGGACAAACATACTGGTAATGGTTGTAGGATGCTCAATGACAAAAACAGAAAAATAATCAAAAAGAGTTATAACTGACTGTTTCAATACTGATATGATCCTCTTACCGGAAAATTCACAAAAATATGTTGAATTTACTTTTATGCAATTACATTTGAAAATTCAAAAAGATTTTTGGTGTGTTTTAGCATAAACTTTGAAAAATCAAAAAGTTTTGTTTCAAATTTATTTTTGATAACCGATGTTGGATTACTGAATGTGAATGCTCAGATACTTAAAAACTGAAAAAGATTATAAATTTTCAAGTTTCTAGTATATATTGAAATGTTTAATAGTTCAGGGGGAGAACTATTAAGGGTCAAAAGGAATGTGAAAAGTACTTCCGAGATATTTGTCGTGTCTAACGCCGGTTGTAGTTTGTGCAGTTTTTAGTAAATTTTTCTGCAGAATCAAATACAACAGGTGCACTTCTCATGACTCATCGACAAAGAGTGTAACCGAACAAGACCCAAACCTGAACATCAAGATTACCAGAACAACAGAGGCCAGTAAAAGGTTAAAGAATTGACTGAAGATTGAAAGAAATCAAGATTATCGTCTATTTTCATATCTGGATCAACAAATGACAAAGCCAAGATTTCTTGAGTCTGTCTGAGATTTCAAAGCTTATTGGAGAGATAGATAGGAACTTCGACACAAACGTGCATGAAGATGGAAAGTTTTCAATCAAGACTTGAAGAATTGATAACTTTCTGCTTTGGTACATCACTAGCTAGGTCCAAGGGGGAGATTGTTAGTGCATTATTCATGTATGTCCCTAGCTAGTGATCCGGTACAGAATGTCGAAGGTTCAGATAATCAGAAAACGACAAAGACTTAAACACGAAGACAATCCAATCAATAGTCGAGGGGGAGTTTGTAGATGCACAAAGTGCGACTAGTGATTGGATCTACAAAGTTAACATGTGTTAAAAAGTGCTGATGGGTTGAAAGTGGAATGCTGATGGGTTGAAAGTGGAAAAAGTGGGCGAACGTAGAACAGACTGGGCGAATGTAGAATCAAACTGGGCGAATGTGGAAAGATTCCACATTCGACCAACACAAATGGGCGAATGTGGAAAGATTCCACATTCGACCATCACAACTGGGCGAACGTGCAGAGTCTATAAATAGATTTTGTGAGTTTTTGAGAGAAAGAGAGTCATTAGTTGTGTGTGTTTTGAGGTCAGGTTCCAGAATAGTTTGAGAGTGTCTGTGTGTGTTCTAGATTAACCAAAACTCATTGTAATCAAGTTTATGCATATGTTAATCTATGAAAACCTTTGAAAATGACTTTGATTGTGTTTTGATTTGAGTTTATATCAGTTTGTTCAAAGCTAGGGTTTCCGCACCTGGTTTTGTAACTTGTATGATCATATAATCCTGTTTTCGGTCAAAAATCCTTCTCTAACAAGTACTGTCCTCGGGATGAAATTCAGAAACTGGAAACTGAGTACCTGAACCTGAAAATGGTAGGGTCGAAGATTGAAGCTTATACTACTAGGTCACATGAGTTGGCAACTATGTGCCCTAACTACTCTACACCTCTCTACAAGCGGATTGAACTGTACATCAAGGGTTTGGTGCCACAAATCAAGGGTATGGTCACTGCTGCAAACTTCAACAACCTTCAGCAGGTTATTCGTATGGCACACCAGCTGACTGATCAGAAGGTGGAAGAGGGATTGTTACCTCCTCGAGGTGCTTCATCTTCTGGTACTACAAACAACAAACAGAAATGGGAAGATGGCCCGGGTAAGGTCTCGAGTGGCGGCGGTCAACAGCAGCGAAAGAGGTCTGGTGCAAACGACAACAACGACCAGACCCCTTCTGACAATAACCAGGGCACTTACAAGGGGAGGCACCCAAAGTGTGAACTATGCAACTATCATCATTCTGGTCCATGTGAGGACGGAAAGTGTGAACGATGCGGAAAAGCTGGTCATGCAGCTAAGGACTGTCGTGCTCAATTCCCAAAGAGTCAGCAGCAACAGCAGGGGCAGCAGAGTCGTCGAAATACTGCAAAAGGGTGTTTCCAGTGTGGGAGTGAAACCCATTTCAAAAGGGACTGTCCCCAGCTCAACGGTAACAACAACAATGGGAACAATGATGACAACAACGCATGACGGGTACGTAACTTACTAATGTTCTACTTGATTCTGATGCTGATTGAGCATGCGCCTTTGGACATTAGTGCAACTTTAGGGTTAGACCCAACTCACTTTGAATTCAAACACACTAGCTGATGGTAAGCTTATCAAAGTTACCTAGCTCTATTACAAGCAGAAACCCGTACGGTTTAGCTAACCATCAGGTATTAATCTCATCATCCCAACTATCCCTCGTAGCTCTGACATCGTCATGGGTGTGGACGGGTTGTCCAGCCATGAACTTAAACCCTTGGCACGAGATAGTGATTGGAGTCCCTCGTTATGTGGGGGAAATCTTATCTGGCCAGAGACATCAGAACAACACCAGCATTGGCACTTCTCTTTTAGGAGAACTCAGAGCACGTAATCGAAAATTCGAACTGAATTTCGGGACGAAATTCTTTTCAACTTGGGGATGATGTGACACCCAGAAAATTTTTCAGAATTTTCTCTCACTTGACACTCACTTAACGCCAACTTTATTGTTTACTTGCTGAATTTCGGGACGAAATTCTTTTCAACTTGGGGATGATGTGATACCCCGCAATCCGGAGGATACTAGAAGAGAGAAAGAATCAAGAATAATAAAGATTGGATATGGTTTTGGCTTCATCAATCCAGGGGGTCACTGTTGGGACAAAGAGAGTTGAAGAAACCACTTTTGATAACCTTAGTCCAAATCATATTCTGCTTAAGTATAGAAGAAACTGCTGAAGAAGAAAACAGAAGTACTGAAGAAGAAAAGAGCAAAGTGCTGAAGAGTTAAAGCATCAGAAGTTCTGAAGTCTAACCAGACATTTCACTGAAGAACTACTGAAGACAAACTACTCATCAGTAGTTTGTCACTCATCAGTACTTTCATATCAGAAGCTTCTAACCGACCCTGACTTCAGTAGTTTAGTATTATATTATTTTGTTAGAGTCTTGGATCAAGTTTCGATGTAAAGCCTGTTGTAAACATTATCCTTAGTATAATATCTTAGCTAAATATCTTAGATTACTTAGTACAACAGTCTTTGTATCTTTGCTTATAAATAGATGAGCTTGTTCATCTATTTTAGAACATGTGATTTACTTTGAATTAATTGAAAAACCTTCGAGGCTTTTAAACTTATTATCCATTTCACATCTGAGAATCATAACTTGTATTTATTGCTTTATACTTCAACTGCTTATTGATTCTCATAAACTGCTCAGTCAAGGGGGAGTAATAACTCATATTAAAAGTGATAACTTAACCTTAGAACATTTAATATTCCGTTGTGCAATAACTTTGATATAATCTGCAAACATATAAGTGTTCTAAAAGAGGCCACTGATCCAACAATTGGTATCGGAGCACTGGTTAATCTGATCAAATATCAATCTAACAAATTGAGAATCAGACACAGGCTCTTATTGATATCCAATAAAGGATTAAAAGGTTCACTTTTTCATCCATCACTTTAAAGAAGTATTAACAAATCCAAACTTCTTAAAAATGGACCCTTATAACACTGGATCTGCCAACAAACCTCCTATGCTGGTCAGAAATGAATATAACATCTGGCAAAGGAGGTTGGCACATACAATTTCTCAGACCAACACTGGTTGTTGGAGGTCTGTAATATTTGGACCTCACAAACCAGTTGTTACTGATCCAGAAGGAAAAACTGAGAGACCAAAAGACCCAAAAGACTACACTGAAGAAGATTTCCAAAAATTTGAGCTAGATGCAAAAGCTTTTTCTATGTTGGCTATGGCTCTCCCAAACAAAATTTATGCTGGACTTTTACACTGGGAATGTGCCAAAGAGCTGTGGGATTGCCTAAAAGAACAGTTTGCAGGAACTGAAGAGGTGATAGCCAACACTAGAGAAATGAGTTAATAGCCAAAATCGTCCCTGAGGTTTGGTCATTTTTGCCACTTCAGTCCAAAACCTAAACCTTTTACATCTGGGTCCTCAGTTTTATTTTTTTTTGCCAAATTCGTCCCAAAAAAGGTTTGGGTTTTGCTAAATTCGTCCCTGAGTTTTGGTCACTTTTGCCACTTCAGTCCACAACTTAAACTTTGTCAGGGACGAATTGGGCAAGAAAATTAAAACTGAAGGACCCAGATGTAAAAGGTTTTGGTTTTGGACTGAAGTGGCAAAATGACCAAACCTCAGGGGACGATTTTGGCTATTAACTCCTAGAGAAATCCTGGCTCAACAATATGAAACTTTTACTAACATAGATGGTGAAACTTTAACACAACAGTTTGAAAGATTTTCTTCACTCATCTCTGAGTTAAAAATTAACAATCAGACCTATACAAATGCATCTATGTTACATAGATTTTTAAGGTCTTTACCTTCAAAATGGGAAACTTATTCTATAGTCCTCAGATCAAGCTCAGATTTTAACACCCTGAACCTAACAAGGTTACATGGAAAATTACTAACTTTTGAAAGAGAAATCAATCAAAAGAAAAAGTTACAAGAATCTGGTAAAACTGCTGATGACTATACTCCAGGTAGCACAGCCTTATTAGGACATGACTCACCATCTTGTTCTAATAATTTTGGATCTTTTGACCACATTGCCATAATTGCTGGGATCTCATCAGATGGATCTTTCCCAGCTTATGACAATGAAGACCTAAGTCAAACTGCTGATAACATGTGTTTTATCATGGATGACTTAAAATATTTTAGCAGTGATGACTTAGAAGAAATGGATATTTTGCACCAACTGGCCTTGTTAAGCATTAAAACTAACAAATTTTACAAAACGTCAGGAAGGAAATTTCCAGGACTTAACAACTCAACAAAAGTTGGTTTTGACAAATCAAAACTGAGATGTCATAAGTGTCAAAAGTTGGGACACTTTGCTAGAGAGTGTAGACGCTCTAGCTACAACCAACCCATGTCTGGAAATCAATTTAACCCATCTTATAATAAGAATAATGGAAGTCAAGGGAGTGCTCATTTTGTTTAGGCACAAGCTCCACAAGTTCAATATGTGCCACAAGTGCAATATGTTCAAATGCCTGCTCAACAATAGCAGCAGATGCCTCCTTTTCCAACTGCTCAACAACCTGCAGAAACTCAACAACCCCCTCAGCAACAAAGCTTATTTACATCAGGGTATGTTGACTGGAGCAGTCTTCCTTATGACACATCTGAATGCAGTCAGGATGCAGACAACAAAGTCTATGATGTTAACTGGGGAGAACCTGACAATGGCAGAAAGAACTTTGCCTTAATAGCTTTTGAGGGATATTCCTCCAATTCTGCACTCACTCAGATATCACAACAATCTCTATTAAAGCTTTGCTCAAAACCTTGCAAAGAATCTTTTGCTTTAATAAGGGAATTCAATGTGCATTTACAAGGCAAAACAAATGATATGGAGAGAAAAAACACCCAAATGAAGTGTGATTTAGAAAGAAAAATTGCTTTGAAAAATAAAGAAATTTCTAAATTGACTGATAAATCCATAGAAACCCAGGCACAAATTAAAACAATGATAGACAACCTAGGAAATGTCAGAAAAGAGCTTGGTGACACTAAGGTTGACTGTGAAAAATGGGTTGAGTCTTGTAAAGGGTACCAAATGCTGCTTAACAAACAAACTGCAGCAAATGTTAAGTTTGGCATAGGGTATACCCACACTGAATCACCAACAGATTTCACCCACAAAACTGATAATGATGGGATGATATTGATTCAAACTTCTGACATGGAGGAATGCACATCCTACCATCAGAACTTTCTCAAAAAGGAAAGTACTGCAGAAGTTAAAACAACTGACAATAAGCCATCAGTAGTTTCATCTACATCAGGAGTTGAGACCCTGAAAACTGCTGATGACCTATTTCACAATACTGATATTGTCAGTAAATTGCCTTCCAACTCTCTTGCTTTATCTAAAAGGAAAGAGAAGGCAAAAGCATGTAAAATATGTGGTCCGTTTAACCACATAACTGAACTTTGTAGATATAGAAAGGCAAATCAGTTAAATAAGAAAAATCAACAACTGATTGTGGGAAAACAAATAAAACAAGATTTTGAAAACACTTTCTTTCCCAACAAACAACAATCAAATAAAAACCTTTCTCAGAAGAAGTTTTTATCTCAACAAAAGTCTTCTTCTCAAAGTTCCTCTTTAGAAGTTACACCTAACCCATCAGTAGTTTCACAAACTACTGAAGTTAAGGATTTGATAAATTTGGTTAAACTTCTGATGACGAAAGTTGATGGTGGTCACCAAAAAGAACCCACCATTGTTCTTAGTGACAAATCCATTGCCAAAAAGACATGGATTTCAAAAATTGGTCCTCAACAAGCTGCACCTGTTCTCAAGAGCAAACCCAAAGCCAAACTGGCTTGGGTTGCCAAATCTAACTAATTTGCTATTTTCTGCAGAGGGTCTCCAGAGGTTTGAATAGCATATGGTATGTTGATAGTGGAGGCTCAATGCACATGACTGGATGAAGATACCTGATAAACAATTTTATTATTCAAAGAGAAGGATCTGTGTCCTTTGGGAACAATGCCAAGGGATATGTGCTAGGATATGGCAATGTATCCTCAGGCAAAATGCAGTTTGACAAGGTCAATCTGGTTGAAAACCTCGAGTACAACTTGCTGAGTGTCTCTCAAATGTGTGATAAAGGATATTCTTCCTTTTTCACAAAGACAGCATGCAAGATCATATCACCAGAAGGCCAGAAGTTGATAGAGAAGATCATTGAAGATCATACTTTGCTGATTGCCAAAAGATGTGGCAATATCTATGCAGTGGACATTGAAAAAGACAAAGTATTGAACAACACTGCCTGTTTCTTCTCAAAGGCATCAACTTCAGAAAATGATCTCTGGCACAGGAGACTTGGCCATGTGAACTTTAAAACCATCAATAAAGTCACTAAAATGGGCTTGGTCAGGGGTCTACCCTTGAAGGAATACCAGTGTAAAGAAGACTGTGTTTCCTGTCTTAAAGGTAAACAACATAAGTCCTCCTATAAGTCTATTGAAGAATCTAAAACAACTGCATGTCTTCAACTACTCCATATGGACTTATTTGGACCAGTCAAAATCATGAGCCTTGGTAAGAAGAAGTACTGCTTGGTCATCATTGATGACTACTCAAGATTCACATGGGTCTTCTTCTTATATTCCAAGGATTAGGCAGCTGAAATCATCAAGTTCTTCATTCTACAAGTTGAGAAGCAATATTCTCTTTCTGTCAAAGTCATCAGGAGTGACAATGGGACAGAGTTCAGGAACAAAACTCTGGATGAATTCTGTTTGTCTAAAGGGATTATTAGACAATTCAGCATTCCCAGAACTCCTGAAAAAAATGGTGTGGTAGAAAGGAAGAACAGAACTTTAATAGAAGTAGCCAGAACAATGTTAGCTGATTCAGGCCTACCTTTGTACTTTTGGGCTGAAGCAGTCAACACAACTTGTTATGTTCAGAATAGAGTTCTTATCAACAAGAGACATACCAAAACTGCCTATGAAATTCTTCATGGCATAAAGCCCCTTATCTCCTTCTTCAGGGCTTTTGGATGTCAATGTTTTATCCTCAACATCAAAGACTCTATTTCAAAATTTGCTGCAAAAGTTGATATAGGTTATTTTTTTGGTTACTCTCCTTTGAGAAAAGCTTACAAAGTATTTAATTCAAGAACCAAGATAGTTGAAGAAACACTGAATGTCAAGTTCAATGAATCAAAACACACTCTTATTCCAGCAAATCCTGCTGAATTATTTGATCTTGACAACTTTCATTTCGGACCTGAAAAGACTGTTGAATCATCCAAACCTCCTCAAAATGGTTTTCAAGGATTTGAAGATGATAGTCCTGCACCATGGACTCCAAAAACAGTCAGCAAATCAACTTTTAAACCTTCAGAAGTTTGAAAAGCTTCTACTTCAGGAACTACTGATGAACAACTTGAAAGTACTGATTCAGCTGAACCTAAAACTCCTGAACCTCAAACAACAGCTGAACCAGATATTATCAATCTCAGTGGTTTATTTGAAGAAACGGTAGAGCCATCCTCAGTACAGGTCTACAACAATTGATTGAACACAAGGATCATCCATTGGATCAAATCATGGGTGATATTGCTTCAGGGGTACTTACAAGAAACCAGCTTTCCAACTTTTGCTTTTTCTCAGCATTCATTTCTTAGTTGGAACCAAAGAAATATCAAGAAGCCCTCAAAGATAACAATTGGGTGCAAGCCATGCAAGAAGAATTGCTTCAATTCAAGAAGCAACAGGTTTGGGAAATCTGTCCCTTACCTCCAAACAAGCAACCAATTGGTACAAGATGGGTCTTCAGAAATAAATCAGATGAAGCTGTTATGATCATCAAGAACAAGGCAAGATTGGTGGTACAAGGTTATTCTCAAGAGGAAGGAATTGACAATGATGAAACCTTTGCACCAGTTGCAAGACTTGAAGCTATCAGGTTATTTTTAGCTTATGCAACTTCCAACCATATAAAAGTTTATCAAATTGAGGTCAAGAGTGCATTTTTGTATGGAAAAATAAAAGAGGAAGTGTATGTCTGTCAACCTCCAGGGTTTGAGGATCCTTCTCATCCTGACTGGGTATACAGACTTGATAAAGCTCTTTATGGGCTAAAACAGGCTCCAAGAGCCTGGTGTGAAACACTTTCAAACTTTTTACTTAAGAATCACCTCTCAAGGGGATCCATTGATAAAACTCTTTTCATAAAACATGTTGGAAATCATGTCTTACTTGTTCAGATTTATGTTGATGATATTATTTTTGGTTCAACAAATTCAAAACTGTGTGAAGATTTTAAGAAACTCATGCAATCAAAATTTGAAATGAGTACAATGGGAGAATTGCAGTACTTTTTGGGACTGCAAATCAAGCAACAATCAAATGGAACATTTATACATCAATCAAAATATGTTAAAGAATTATTAAACAAATTTTGTTTACAAGACTGTAAATCATGTTCCACCCCCATGACACCAATCACACAAGTTGAACCAGATGATCAAGGGAAACAGATTGATCAAACCATGTATAGATGTATGATAGGTTCTCTTCTGTATTTAACTGCTTCTAGACCAGATATTATGTTCTCAACTTGTGTCTGTGCTAGATACCAATCTGCACCAAGAGAATCACACCTAATTGCAGTCAAAAGAATCTTCAGATATCTGAAAGGAACTCCTACTTTAGGAATTTGGTATCCTGCTTCAAGCAATACCAAGTTAACAGCTTTTTCAGATAGTGACTATGCAGGGTGAAAAATGTCAAGAAAATCAACATCTGGTGGTTGTCAATTCTTGGGAAACTGTCTGGTGTCCTGGCAATCAAAGAAGCAAACATCTGTGGCAACATCAACAGCTGAAGCTGAATACATTACTACTGCAAGCTGTACATCACAGATACAATGGCTCCAATATCAACTGCTTGATTATGGAATCAAAGAGAACAAGACTCCACTCTTAGTAGACAGCAAATCTGCCATTAGCATCATTCAAAATCCTGTTCAGTTCTCAAAGACTAAACATATTGAAATCGGGTATCATTTCATAAGTGATTGCTATGAAAAAGGCAAGATTGAGGTGAAACATGTCACAACTGCTAATCAAATAGCTGATATTTTCACCAAACCTCTTGATTCAACAACATTTCAGAGGTTAGTATCCATGCTTGGGATGTTAAACTTGAAGAAAGTCTGTAAGTGTTTTCACTTTTTAGTTCTGCACATATTTTATTTCACTTACATACTTATCTGTCACAAACCTCTGATGAACAATTTTGAGAGAGAGAAACTACTGATAATTTGAAAAACATCAAAATGGGAAATTTTTAGAAAAGAAGTAACTACTGATAATAATCATAAGTTATTCAAGTGTTTTGAAAGTCATTCTCATCAGCTGTTACAAACTACTGAAGAGATGACCAAAACCACTGATGAAGAAACCTTTTTCATCAGTAGTTTCATTAAAAAGGGTAAAACTGACATTTCACTCATCAGAAGTTTGACCTAGTCGGTTAAAAACTTCTGATAAATACCTTTTTCAAACACTTATCCATTCAAAAATCAAAATTCCCTCTTTCTCTCTCAAAGCAAAACCAAAACCCTCTCTAACCTAAAAATTATTGTTCGATCAAACATCCATGGCTCTCGTTCTAAAACAGGGACACAATAAAAGAGGCTACTTCGAGAAAGATGATGCCTGGTCCCAATACGATGAAATCATTGATCTTGTCGTCAAATCCCAATATTATCAAGCTTTCACCATTGATCCTCCAATACATGAAGAAACTCTCAATGAGTTCTGGGCTAATGCAGAGGCGGTGACAGTTAATAATGAAGTGATTTCCCTCAAATCATCCATTCAAGGGAAACTGATGGCCATATCACCAGAAACTTTAAGCATAAGGCTCGGTTTGAATGATTCTGATGCTCCAGAGTATGTTTCAAATTCTGATATTCATCTTACCATGATAGAATGTGGCTATCAAGGTACTTTGGCATAGGCTACAGTTTATAAGAAATATTTTGATCCACAATATAAACTGTTATTTCATTATATTATTATGTGCTTAAGTCCTAAAACTGGATCTTATGATCAGATGCCTTCAACTTTTCAACCTATTTTTCATTCAATAATAAATGAAACACCTTTCAAGGCATCAAAACTGTTCTTTAATGAGTTGGTTTTACATCATGAAAATCAACAGAAAAAGTTTTTGTTATACCCAAGGTTTGTTATGCAGTGCATAATAAAAGAACTTGGAGAGGGAATACTTGTGGGTGAGTCAAAAATTTTAAAACCATTAACTTCCCAAGTATTCTCAAGGCACAACAAACCGGCCACAGTGCCAGAAGATGACCAAAGGGAAGAACAACCCATCCCTGAGGAACCCACATCTTCAAAACCCAAAAAGAAATCCAAAAAGCCTTTACCTCTCAAACAAAAACCTACCAACCCAAAGAAACAAATAGTTCAGGAAGTGGAGAAACCTGAAACTACTGATGTGCAATCTGCACTTGATAAGGATGTGGGTGAAACATCCTCTCAGCACACACCATCTCCACCACCCAAAAGAAAACCAGTTACAGGCATTTTCCAAAGAAAAAGACTTAAAAAGATGTAACTACTGACCAATCCTTCCAAACTACTGAACCTGAACCAATACCAACTACTGAACAACAACCCATTACAACTAGTGAACCTGAACCCTCCCATACAACCATAGAAATAGCCCAACTTCTCTCAGGAATAAAAGGATCCCATCCAACACATGTCACTCCCCTAGCAACACATCAAACAGGGGAGATGCCTTCAGAACTTGACATGGATGTGGACCTTATTAGCCCTAACCAGGGAGATGAGGATGGACCAGAGTATCTAAGCCCAAACTTAGAAACTCTTGGTACTTTTGAGGCTGCTACTACTCATTTATCACCCAGTGGTGAACCTGAGGACAGTAGTAACATTGCTAAGACCTCAAATTTGGCAACTACTAATGAAGGCTTATTGCCTGAAGTAGGAAAACCTCAGTTCCAAGACAAAGAGGTTCATGAGAAGACTAGTTTGGAGCTAGCTCTGGATATAACTGATATTGCCCTCATTGAGGACACTATCAGGGATTCAGATGACTCCATTAGCTTGGATGATGAGTCATAAATTCCACAAAAAGAATTGACGGCTGATGATGAAGATCCTGAATCTGAGGTCTCTAAGCTCAAAGAGCTGGTCACCAAAGATCAGGTTAAAGACCACTTAAGCCCTATTTCCCCAAAAGTGGCATCTTCAGAAAAATCTGAAGATCACCCAAAAACACCCCCTTCACAAAAACAGCCTACCCAATTCCCTGGGCTCACTGGCATAGACTTGAACCAACTATGCAGCCCAGATGGTCCCCTGTTTCAGATGATGACACAAATCCTAACTGCTCAACTGAAAACCTTCACAACTGCTTGGGAGTTGAAGGCCAACAATCAGTTTGGGTTCATTAATTCAAGACTTGCAGAGCTGAATAAAAAGATGGATGATACACAAAAACAGCTTGCAACATTGTCTGCTGCAACTTCTCATTCCTTAAGCCTTCCAGAAGTGGATGAAGCCAAAAAGGGGGAGAAGATTAAGGAACCATTGACTGAAGTATCTTCTGAGAAACCTGATGATGCTGAAAAGACAATCAAAAGACCCGGAAAGGAGATCCTTCAGGAGTTCTGTTCATCTAAGGCTGCTGAAGAAACTACTGAACACATTTCTCAAACTGCTGAAGACAATCCTTCAGTAGTTGTGAAGACCATTCACCCTTCAGAAGTTTTATCTTCCAAACCCATTCAAGGACAGTCTTCAAGGGCAACTGAAAAGGAACCAACTTCTATTCCTAAGCCAACAACAACTGTTTTAAACACTACTCCCATCTCAATGTCAAAATAACTATTGGAGAAGAGTTTAAAGGAGGCTCAAAAGAAGGCAAAGGAAGACAAAGTTTGGAACAGCCTAGAAGCAAGAGATGATCTGAGCTATGAAGAGAAGTTAATCAAGTATCAAGAGAAACTTGATGAACTTGAAGCTGAAGAGAGAGCACTTGAGGTTGCTGCTGAAGAAGACAAAAGAGCACAGCTGATTATATTCATTACAAAGAACTCCAAGGCAAAACAAGTCTCTCTAAATAGACTCTCAACTGAAGAACTCACAAGAAGAGCTCAACTTATATCTGATAGGTTGGCAACAGAAAAAGAGAGAAAAGCTAGAAGAGCTAAGATAGTGGAAGAACTTGTAGCTAATGATTTTGGTTCAAAGGCCTCAGTTTCAAGATGGAAAGAAGAAACCTTATATGAAACTTACAAAAAATTCAAGGCCAGCAAAGCTGCAAATCCAGATAGAATTGAAACTCCTAAAGCCCAACAAACTTCAATCATAAGGAGATCATCTGGTGCATTAAGAAGACCAGCTACAAAGAGAAAGGCAGAGGAGACTGTGAAGACTGATTTCAAGATGGTACTCTTGGAAGGAAATCAGTTAGTTCATGGTGATTTTGATGTAGAAGAGAAGCCCCTGCTTACACAATTCAGAGATCCTGCTACTTATGCTTATCAACTGTAACAATCCATTAAAGACAAAACCCATACCAAAGTTGTTACAGAACATCACCTACCCAACATTGCATTTCAAGGTGGTGTTGACCTTCATGCTAGCAAGGATTCTCACCTGAGAGTCACAGAAATTGAAGACATTCCCCAATTATCCTCAGGTCAACCTCAGGAAACTGGCTTGGTTTCCTATACCTCTGACTTTGACAGGTCAAAGGTAAATATCATCAAATGGTCATTCACTGATTCAAACTCAGTGTTAGTGACTAGAAGAGACTGTTCAAGTAAGGTCTACAAGAACTCAAAAGAGTTGAGCATATTATCATCAAAGGACCTTCTTACCATTCAACATCTCACACCTGAACAAGGATCTCTTACAGAGCAACAAAAAGATACTCTTACTACCAAGATGACAGCAGAAATCTGGAGGATACTAGAAGAGAGAAAGAATCAAGAATAATAAAGATTGGATAAGGTTTTGGCTTCATCAATCCAGGGGGAGATTGTTGGGACAAAGAGGATTGAAGAAACCACTTTTGATAACCTTAGTCCAAATCATATTCTGCTTAAGTAAAGAAGAAACTGCTGAAGAAGAAAACAGAAGTACTGAAGAAGAAAAGTGCAAAGTGCTGAAGAGTTAAAGCATCAGAAGTTCTGAAGTCTAACCAGACATTTCACTGAAGAACTACTGAAGACAAACTACTCATCAGTAGTTTGTCACTCATCAGTACTTTCATATCAGAAGCTTCTAACCGACCCTGACTTCAGTAGTTTAGTATTATATTATTTTGTTAAAGTCTTGGATCAAGTTTCAATGTAAAGCCTGTTGTAAACATTATCCTTAGTATAATATCTTAGCTAAATATCTTAGATTACTTAGTACAACAGTATTTGTATCTTTGTCTATAAATAGATGAGCTTGTTCATCTATTTTAGAACATGTGATTTACTTTGAATTAATTGAAAAACCTTCGAGGCTTTTAAACTTATTATCCATTTCACATCTGAGAATCATAACTTGTATTTATTGCTTTATACTTCAATTGCTTATTGATTCTCATAAACTGCGTAGTCAAGGGGGAGTAATAACTCATATTAAAAGTGATAACTTAACCTTAGAACATTTACAAAAATGGGTATCTCATTGGACGTTCGGGTGCTGTAGGTCAAACAATGCTGAACAACACTTTATAAAGGCTGGAAATTCTTACTCATGGAAATAATTTTATAGCCTTTTGTACACCCTTATTGGGTTAGTCACGGGACCAGAATCTCCTATCCTTATTGGGGAAGCCTAATTATAGTATTAACAAACTAAAATGGGTATCTCATTGGACGTTCGGGTGCTGTAGGTCAGAGAATACTGAACAACACTTTATAAAGGCTGGAAATTCTTACTCATGGAAATAATTTTATAGCCTTTTGTACAGCCTTATTGGGTTAGTCACGGGATCCAGAATCTCCTATCCATATAGGGGAAGCCTAATTATAGTATTAACGAACTAAAATGGGTATCTCATTGGACGTTCGGGTGCTGTAGGACAAAGAATGCTGAACAACACTTTATAAAGGCTGGAAATTCTTACTCTTGGAAATAATTTTATAGCCTTTTGTACACCCTTATTGGGTTAGTCACGGGACCCAGAATCTCCGATCCTTATAGGGGATGCCTAATTATAGTATTAACGAACTAAAATGGGTATTTCATTGGACGTTCGGGTGCTGTAGGTCAAAGAATACAGAACAACACTTTATAAAGGCTGGAAATTCTTACTCTTTGAAATAATTTTATAGCCTTTTGTACACCCTTATTGGTTAGTCACAGGACCCAGAATCTCCTATCCTTATAGGGGAAGCCTAATTAAAGTATTAATGAACTAAAATGGGTTTCTCATTGGACGTTCTGGTGCTGTAGGTCAAAGAATAATGAACAACACTTTATAAAAGCTGGAAATTCTTACTCTTGGAAATAATTTTATAGCCTTTTGTACACCCATATTGGGTTAGTCACGGGACCCAGAATCTTGTATCCTTATAGGGGATGCCTAATAATAGTATTAACAAACTAAAATGGGTATCTCATTGGATGTTCGGGTGCTATAGGTCAAAGAATACAGAACAACACTTTATAAAGGCTGGAAATTCTTACTCTTTGAAATAATTTTATAGCCTTTTGTACACCCTTATTGGGTTAGTCACGGGACCCAGAATCTCCTATCCTTATAGGGGAAGCCTAATTATAGTATTAACAAACTAAAATGGGTATCTCATTGGACGTTCGGGTGCTGTAGGTCAAAGAATGCTGAACAACACTTTATAAAGGCTGGAAATTCTTACTCATGGAAATAATTTTATAGCATTTTGTACACCCTTATTGGGTTAGTCACGGGACCCAGAATCTCCTATCCTTATAGGGGAATCCTAATTATAGTATTAACAAACTAGAATGGGTATCTCATTGGACGTTCGGGTGCTGTAGGTCAAAGATTACAGAACAACACTTTATAAAGGCTGGAAATTCTTACTCTTTGAAATAATTTTATAGCCTTTTGTACACCCTTATTGGGTTAGTCACAGGACCCAGAATCACCTATCCTTATAGGGGAAGCCTAATTATAGTATTAACAAACTAGAATGGGTATCTCATTGGACGTTCGGGTGCTGTAGGTCAAAGAATGCTGAACAATACTTTATAAAGGCTGGAAATTCTTACTCTTGGAAATAATTTTATAGCCTTTTGTATACCCTTATTGGGTTAGTCACTGGACCCAGAATCTCCTATCCTTATAGGGGAAGCCTAACTATAGTATTAACGAACTAAAATGGGTATCTCATTGGACGTTCGGGTGCTGTAGGTCAAAGATTACAGAACAACACTTTATAAAGGCTGGAAATTCTTAATCTTTGAAATAATTTTATAGCCTTTTGTACACCCTTATTGGGTTAGTCACAGGACCCATAATCTCCTATCCTTATAGGGGAAGCCTAATTATAGTATTAACAAACTAGAATGGGTATCTCATTTGACGTTCGGGTGCTGTAGGTCAAAGAATACTGAACAATACTTTATAAAGGCTGGAAATTCTTACTCTTGGAAATAATTATATAGCCTTTTGTACACCCTTGTTGGGTTAGTCACGCGACCCAGAATCTCCTATCCTTATATGGGAAGCCTAATTATAGTATTAACAAACTATAATGGGTATCTCATTGGACGTTCGGGTGTTGTAGGTCAAAGAATGCTGAACAACACTTTATAAAGGCTGGAAATTCTTACTCTTGGAAATAATTTTATAGCCTTTTATACACCCTTATTGGGTTAGTCACGGGACCAGAATCTCCTATCCTTATAGGAGAAGCCTAATTATAGTATTAACAAACTAAAATGGGTAACTCACTGGACGTTCGGGTGCTATAGGTCAAAGAATACAGAACAACACTTTATAAAGGCTGGAAATTCTTACTCTTTGAAATAATTTTATAGCCTTTTGTACACCCTTATTGGGTTAGTCACTGGACCCAGAATCTCCTATCCTTATAGGGGAAGCCTAACTATAGTATTAACGAACTAAAATGGGTATCTAATTGGACGTCCGGGTGCTGTAGGTCAAAGAATACAGAATAACCCTTTATAAACTCTGGAAATTCTTACTCTTGGAAATAATTTTATAGCCTTTTGTACACCCTTATTGGGTTAGTCACGCGACCCAGAATCTCCTATCCTTATATGGGAAGCCTAATTATAGTATTAGGAAACTATAATGGGTATCTCATTGGACGTTCGGGTGTTGTAGGTCAAAGAATGCTGAACAACACTTTATAAAGGCTGGAAATTCTTACTCTTGGAAATAATTTTATAGCCTTTTATACACCCTTATTGGGTTAGTCACAGGACCCAGAATCTCCTATCCTTATAGGGGAAGCCTAATTATAGTATTAACGAACTAAAATGGGTTTCTCATTGGACGTTCGGGTGCTGTAGGTCAGAGAATACTGAACAACACTTTATAAAGGCTGGAAATTCTTACTCATGGAAATAATTTTATAGCCTTTTGTACAGCCTTATTGGATTAGTCACGAGACCCAGAATCTCCTATCCTTATAGGGGAAGCCTAACTATAGTATTAACGAACTAAAATGGGTATCTCATTGGACGTTCGGTTGCTGTAGATCAAAGAATACAGAATAACCCTTTATAAACTCTGGAAATTCTTACTCTTGGAAATAATTTTATAGCATTTTGTACACCCTTATTGGGTTAGTCACGGGACCCAGAATCTCCTATCCTTATAGGGGAATCCTAATTATAGTATTAACGAACTAAAATGGGTATCTCATTGGACGTTCGGGTGCTATAGGTCAAAAAATACAGAACAACACTTTATAAAGGCTAAAATTCTTACTCTTTGAAATAATTTTATAGCCTTTTGTACACCCTTATTGGGCTAGTCGCAGGACCAGAATCTCCTATCCTTATAGGGGAAGCCTAATTATAGTATTAACAAACTAAAATGGGTATCTCATTGGACGTTCGATTGCTGTAGATCAAAGAATACTAAACAACACTTTATAAAGGCTGGAAATTCTTACTCATGGAAATAATTTTGTAGCCTTTTGTACACCCTTATTGGGTTAGTCACGGGACCCAGAATCTCCTATCCTTATAGGAGAAGCCTAATTATAGTATTAACAAACTAAAATGGGTATCTCATTGGATGTTCGGGTGCTGTAGTTCAAAGAATACTTAACAACACTTTATAAAGGCTGGAAATTCTTACTCATGGAAATAATTTTATAGCCTTTTGTACACCCTTATTAGGTTAGTCACGGGACCCAGAATCTCCTATCCTTATAGGGGAAGCCTAATTATAGTATTAACAAACTAAAATGGGTATCTCATTGGACGATCGGGTGCTGTAGGTCAAAGAATGCTGAACAACACTTTTTAAAGGCTGGAAATTATTACTCTTGGAAATAATTTTATAGCCTTTTATACACCCTTATTGGGTTAGTCACAGGACCAGAATCTCCTATCCTTATAGGAGACGCCGAATTATAGTATTAACAAACTAAAATGGGTATCTCATTGGACGTTCGGGTGCTGTAGTTCAAAGAATACTGAACAATACTTTATAAAGGCTGGAAATTCTTACTCATGGAAATAATTTTATAGCCTTTTGTACACCCTTATTGGGTTAGTCACGGGACCCAGAATCTCATATCCTTATAGGGGAAGCCTAATTATAGTATTAACAAACTAAAATGGGTATCTCATTGGACGTTCGAGTGCTGTAGGTCAAAGAATGCTGAACAACACTTTATAAAGGCCGGAAATTATTACTCTTGGAAATAATTTTATAGCCTTTTATACACCCTTATTGGGTTAGTCACGGGACCCAGAATCTCGTATCCTTATAGGGGAAGCCTAATTATAGTATTAACGAACTAAAATGGGTATCTCATTGGATGTTCGGGTGCTGTAGGTCAAAGAATACAGAACAACACTTTATAAAGGCTGGAAATTCTTACTCATGGAAATAATTTTATAGCATTTGGTACACCCTTAATGGGTTAGTCACGGGACCAGAATCTCCTATCCTTATAGGGGAAGCCTAATTATAGTATTAACGAACTAAAATGGGTTTCTCATTGGATGTTCGGGTGCTGTAGGTCAAAGAATACAGAACAACACTTTATAAAGGCTGGAAATTCTTACTCATGGAAATAATTTTATAGCATTTGGTACACCCTTATTGGGTTAGTCACGGGACCCAGAATCTCCTATCCTTATAGGGGAAGCCTAATTATAGTATTAACAAACTAAAATGGGTATCTAATTGGACGTTCGGGTGTTGTAGGTCAAAGAATGTTGAACAACACTTTATAAAGGCTAAAATTCTTACTCTTGGAAATAATTTTATAGCATTTTGTACACCCTTATTGGGTTAGTCACGGGACCCAGAATCTCCTATCCTTATAGGGGAATCCTAATTATAGTATTAACGAACTAAAATGGGTATCTCATTGGACGTTCGGGTGCTATAGGTCAAAGAATACAGAACAACACTTTATAAAGGCTAAAATTCTTACTCTTTGAAATAATTTTATAGCCTTTTGTACACCCTTATTGGGCTAGTCGCAGGACCAGAATCTCCTATCCTTATAGGGGAAGCCTAATTATAGTATTAACAAACTAAAATGGGTATCTCATTGGACGTTCGATTGCTGTAGATCAAAGAATACTAAACAACACTTTATAAAGGCTGGAAATTCTTACTCATGGAAATAATTTTGTAGCCTTTTGTACACCCTTATTGGGTTAGTCACGGGACCCAGAATCTCCTATCCTTATAGGAGAAGCCTAATTATAGTATTAACAAACTAAAATGGGTATCTCATTGGACGTTCGGGTGCTGTAGTTCAAAGAATACTTAACAACACTTTATAAAGGCTGGAAATTCTTACTCATGGAAATAATTTTATAGCCTTTTGAACACCCTTATTAGGTTAGTCACGGGACCCAGAATCTCCTATCCTTATAGGGGAAGCCTAATTATAGTATTAACAAACTAAAATGGGTATCTCATTGGACGATCGGGTGCTGTAGGTCAAAGAATGCTGAACAACACTTTATAAAGGCTGGAAATTATTACTCTTGGAAATAATTTTATAGCATTTTGTACACCCTTATTGGGTTAGTCACGGGACCCAGAATCTCCTATCCTTATAGGGGAATCCTAATTATAGTATTAACAAACTAGAATGGGTATCTCATTGGACGTTCGGGTGCTGTAGGTCAAAGATTACAGAACAACACTTTATAAAGGCTGGAAATTCTTACTCTTTGAAATAATTTTATAGCCTTTTGTACACCCTTATTGGGTTAGTCACAGGACCCAGAATCTCCTATCCTTATAGGGGAAGCCTAATTATAGTATTAACAAACTAGAATGGGTATCTCATTGGACGTTCGGGTGCTGTAGGTCAAAGAATGCTGAACAATACTTTATAAAGGCTGGAAATTCTTACTCTTGGAAATAATTTTATAGCCTTTTGTATACCCTTATTGGGTTAGTCACTGGACCCAGAATCTCCTATCCTTATAGGGGAAGCCTAACTATAGTATTAACGAACTAAAATGGGTATCTCATTGGACGTTCGGGTGCTGTAGGTCAAAGATTACAGAACAACACTTTATAAAGGCTGGAAATTCTTAATCTTTGAAATAATTTTATAGCCTTTTGTACACCCTTATTGGGTTAGTCACAGGACCCATAATCTCCTATCCTTATAGGGGAAGCCTAATTATAGTATTAACAAACTAGAATGGGTATCTCATTTGACGTTCGGGTGCTGTAGGTCAAAGAATACTGAACAATACTTTATAAAGGCTGGAAATTCTTACTCTTGGAAATAATTTTATAGCCTTTTGTACACCCTTATTGGGTTAGTCACGCGACCCAGAATCTCCTATCCTTATATGGGAAGCCTAATTATAGTATTAACAAACTATAATGGGTATCTCATTGGACGTTCGGGTGTTGTAGGTCAAAGAATGCTGAACAACACTTTATAAAGGCTGGAAATTCTTACTCTTGGAAATAATTTTATAGCCTTTTATACACCCTTATTGGGTTAGTCACGGGACCAGAATCTCCTATCCTTATAGGAGAAGCCTAATTATAGTATTAACAAACTAAAATGGGTAACTCACTGGACGTTCGGGTGCTATAGGTCAAAGAATACAGAACAACACTTTATAAAGGCTGGAAATTCTTACTCTTTGAAATAATTTTATAGCCTTTTGTACACCCTTATTGGGTTAGTCACTGGACCCAGAATCTCCTATCCTTATAGGGGAAGCCTAACTATAGTATTAACGAACTAAAATGGGTATCTAATTGGACGTCCGGGTGCTGTAGGTCAAAGAATACAGAATAACCCTTTATAAACTCTGGAAATTCTTACTCTTGGAAATAATTTTATAGCCTTTTGTACACCCTTATTGGGTTAGTCACGCGACCCAGAATCTCCTATCCTTATATGGGAAGCCTAATTATAGTATTAGCAAACTATAATGGGTATCTCATTGGACGTTCGGGTGTTGTAGGTCAAAGAATGCTGAACAACACTTTATAAAGGCTGGAAATTCTTACTCTTGGAAATAATTTTATAGCCTTTTATACACCCTTATTGGGTTAGTCACAGGACCCAGAATCTCCTATCCTTATAGGGGAAGCCTAATTATAGTATTAACGAACTAAAATGGGTTTCTCATTGGACGTTCGGGTGCTGTAGGTCAGAGAATACTGAACAACACTTTATAAAGGCTGGAAATTCTTACTCATGGAAATAATTTTATAGCCTTTTGTACAGCCTTATTGGATTAGTCACGAGACCCAGAATCTCCTATCCTTATAGGGGAAGCCTAACTATAGTATTAACGAACTAAAATGGGTATCTCATTGGACGTTCGGTTGCTGTAGATCAAAGAATACAGAATAACCCTTTATAAACTCTGGAAATTCTTACTCTTGGAAATAATTTTATAGCATTTTGTACACCCTTATTGGGTTAGTCACGGGACCCAGAATCTCCTATCCTTATAGGGGAATCCTAATTATAGTATTAACGAACTAAAATGGGTATCTCATTGGACGTTCGGGTGCTATAGGTCAAAAAATACAGAACAACACTTTATAAAGGCTAAAATTCTTACTCTTTGAAATAATTTTATAGCCTTTTGTACACCCTTATTGGGCTAGTCGCAGGACCAGAATCTCCTATCCTTATAGGGGAAGCCTAATTATAGTATTAACAAACTAAAATGGGTATCTCATTGGACGTTCGATTGCTGTAGATCAAAGAATACTAAACAACACTTTATAAAGGCTGGAAATTCTTACTCATGGAAATAATTTTGTAGCCTTTTGTACACCCTTATTGGGTTAGTCACGGGACCCAGAATCTCCTATCCTTATAGGAGAAGCCTAATTATAGTATTAACAAACTAAAATGGGTATCTCATTGGACGTTCGGGTGCTGTAGTTCAAAGAATACTTAACAACACTTTATAAAGGCTGGAAATTCTTACTCATGGAAATAATTTTATAGCCTTTTGTACACCCTTATTAGGTTAGTCACGGGACCCAGAATCTCCTATCCTTATAGGGGAAGCCTAATTATAGTATTAACAAACTAAAATGGGTATCTCATTGGACGATCGGGTGCTGTAGGTCAAAGAATGCTGAACAACACTTTATAAAGGCTGGAAATTATTACTCTTGGAAATAATTTTATAGCCTTTTATACACCCTTATTGGGTTAGTCACAGGACCAGAATCTCCTATCCTTATAGGAGACGCCGAATTATAGTATTAACAAACTAAAATGGGTATCTCATTGGACGTTCGGGTGCTGTAGTTCAAAGAATACTGAACAATACTTTATAAAGGCTGGAAATTCTTACTCATGGAAATAATTTTATAGCCTTTTGTACACCCTTATTGGGTTAGTCACGGGACCCAGAATCTCATATCCTTATAGGGGAAGCCTAATTATAGTATTAACAAACTAAAATGGGTATCTCATTGGACGTTCGAGTGCTGTAGGTCAAAGAATGCTGAACAACACTTTATAAAGGCCGGAAATTATTACTCTTGGAAATAATTTTATAGCCTTTTATACACCCTTATTGGGTTAGTCACGGGACCCAGAATCTCGTATCCTTATAGGGGAAGCCTAATTATAGTATTAACGAACTAAAATGGGTATCTCATTGGATGTTCGGGTGCTGTAGGTCAAAGAATACAGAACAACACTTTATAAAGGCTGGAAATTCTTACTCATGGAAATAATTTTATAGCATTTGGTACACCCTTAATGGGTTAGTCACGGGACCAGAATCTCCTATCCTTATAGGGGAAGCCTAATTATAGTATTAACGAACTAAAATGGGTTTCTCATTGGATGTTCGGGTGCTGTAGGTCAAAGAATACAGAACAACACTTTATAAATGCTGGAAATTCTTACTCATGGAAATAATTTTATAGCATTTGGTACACCCTTATTGGGTTAGTCACGGGACCCAGAATCTCCTATCCTTATAGGGGAAGCCTAATTATAGTATTAACAAACTAAAATGGGTATCTAATTGGACGTTCGGGTGTTGTAGGTCAAAGAATGTTGAACAACACTTTATAAAGGCTAAAATTCTTACTCTTGGAAATAATTTTATAGCATTTTGTACACCCTTATTGGGTTAGTCACGGGACCCAGAATCTCCTATCCTTATAGGGGAATCCTAATTATAGTATTAACGAACTAAAATGGGTATCTCATTGGACGTTCGGGTGCTATAGGTCAAAGAATACAGAACAACACTTTATAAAGGCTAAAATTCTTACTCTTTGAAATAATTTTATAGCCTTTTGTACACCCTTATTGGGCTAGTCGCAGGACCAGAATCTCCTATCCTTATAGGGGAAGCCTAATTATAGTATTAACAAACTAAAATGGGTATCTCATTGGACGTTCGATTGCTGTAGATCAAAGAATACTAAACAACACTTTATAAAGGCTGGAAATTCTTACTCATGGAAATAATTTTGTAGCCTTTTGTACACCCTTATTGGGTTAGTCACGGGACCCAGAATCTCCTATCCTTATAGGAGAAGCCTAATTATAGTATTAACAAACTAAAATGGGTATCTCATTGGACGTTCGGGTGCTGTAGTTCAAAGAATACTTAACAACACTTTATAAAGGCTGGAAATTCTTACTCATGGAAATAATTTTATAGCCTTTTGTACACCCGTATTAGGTTAGTCACGGGACCCAGAATCTCCTATCCTTATAGGGGAAGCCTAATTATAGTATTAACAAACTAAAATGGGTATCTCATTGGACGATCGGGTGCTGTAGGTCAAAGAATGCTGAACAACACTTTATAAAGGCTGGAAATTATTACTCTTGGAAATAATTTTATAGCCTTTTATACACCCTTATTGGGTTAGTCACAGGACCAGAATCTCCTATCCTTATAGGAGACGCCGAATTATAGTATTAACAAACTAAAATGGGTATCTCATTGGACGTTCGGGTGCTGTAGTTCAAAGAATACTGAACAATACTTTATAAAGGCTGGAAATTCTTACTCATGGAAATAATTTTATAGCCTTTTGTACACCCTTATTGGGTTAGTCACGGGACCCAGAATCTCATATCCTTATAGGGGAAGCCTAATTATAGTATTAACAAACTAAAATGGGTATCTCATTGGACGTTCGAGTGTTGTAGGTCAAAGAATGCTGAACAACACTTTATAAAGGCCGGAAATTATTACTCTTGGAAATAATTTTATAGCCTTTTATACACCCTTATTGGGTTAGTCACGGGACCCAGAATCTCGTATCCTTATAGGGGAAGCCTAATTATAGTATTAACGAACTAAAATGGGTATCTCATTGGATGTTCGGGTGCTGTAGGTCAAAGAATACAGAACAACACTTTATAAAGGCTGGAAATTCTTACTCATGGAAATAATTTTATAGCATTTGGTACACCCTTAATGGGTTAGTCACGGGACCAGAATCTCCTATCCTTATAGGGGAATCCTAATTATAGTATTAACGAACTAAAATGGGTATCTCATTGGACGTTCGGGTGCTGTAGGTCAAAGAATGCTAAACAACACTTTATAAAGGCTGGAAATTCTTACTCTTGAAAATAATTTTATAGCCTTTTGTACACCCTTATTGGGTTAGTCACGGGACCCAGAATGTCCTATCCTTATATGGGAAGCCTAATTATAGTATTAACAAACTAAAATGGGTATCTCATTGGACGTTCGGGTGCTGCAGGTCAAAGAATGCTGAACAACACTTTATAAAGGCTGGAAATTCTTAAACTTGGAAATAATTTTATAGCATTTGGTACACCCTTATTGGGTTATTCACGGGACCCAGAATCTCCTATCCTTATAGGGGAATCGTAATTATAGTATTAACAAACTAAAATGGGTATCTCATTGGATGTTCGGGTGCTGTAGGTCAAAGAATACTGAACAACACTTTATAAAGGCTGGAAATTCTTACTCATGGAAATAATTTTATAGCCTTTTGTACACCCTTATTGGGTTAGTCACGGGACCCAGAATCTTGTATCCTTATAGGGAAGCCTAATTATAGTATTAACGAACTAAAATGCGTATCTCATTGGATGTTCGGGTGCTGTAGGTCAAAGAATACAGAACAACACTTTATAAAGGGTGGAAATTCTTACTCATGGAAATAATTTTATAGCATTTGGTACACCCTTATTGGGTTAGTCACGAGACCAGAATCTCCTATCCTTATAGGGGCAGCCAAATTATAGTATTTACAAACTAAAATGGGTGTCTCATTGGACGTTCGGGTGCAGTAGGTCAAAGAATGCTGAACAACACTTTATAAAGGATGGAAATTCTTACTCTTGGAAATAATTTTATAGCATTTGGTTCACCCTTATTGGGTTATTCACGGGACCCAGAATCTCCTATCCTTATAGTGGAATCCTAATTATAGTATTAACAAACTAAAATGGGTATCTCATTGGACGTTCGGGAGCTGTAGGTCAAAGAATGCTGAACAACACTTTATAAAGGCTGGAAATTCTTACTCATGGAAATAATTTTATAGCCTTTTGTACACCCTTATTGGGTTAGTCACGGACCCAGAATGTCCTATCCTTATATGGGAAGCCTAATTATAGTATTAACAAACTAAAATGGGTATCTCATTGGACGTTCGGGTGCTGCTGGTCAAAGAATGATGAACAACACTTTATAAAGGCTGGAAATTCTTACTCTTGGAAATAATTTTATAGCATTTGGTACACCCTTATTGGGTTATTCACGGGACCCAGAATCTCCTATCCTTATAGGGGAATCCTAATTATAGTATTAACGAACTAAACTGGGTATCTCATTGTACGTTCGGGTGCTGTAGGTCAAAGAATACTAAACAACACTTTATAAAGGCTGGAAATTCTTACTCATGGAAATAATTTAATAGCCTTTTGTACACCCTTATTGGGTTAGTCACGGGACCCAGAATCTTGTATCCTTATAGGAGAAGCCTAATTATAGTATTAACGAACTATAATGGGTATCTCATTGGATGTTCGGGTGCTGTAGGTCAAAGAATACAGAACAACACTTTATAAAGGCTGGAAATTCTTACTCATGGAAATAATTTTATAGCATTTGGTACACCCTTATTGGGTTAGTCACGGGACCAGAATCTCCTATCCTTATAGGGGAAGCCTAATTATAGTATTAACAAACTAAAATGGGTATCTCATTGGACGTTCGATTGCTGTAGATCAAAGAATACTAAACAACACTTTATAAAGGCTGGAAATTCTTACTCTTGGAAATAATTTTGTAGCCTTTTGTACACCCTTATTGGGTTAGTCACGGGACCCAGAATCTCCTATCCTTATAGGGGAAGCCTAATTATAGTATTAACAAACTAAAATGGGTATCTCATTGGATGTTCGGGTGCTGTAGGTCAAAGAATACAGAACAACACCTTATAAAGGCTTGAAATTCATACTCTTTGAAATAATTTTATAGCCTTTTGTACACCCTTATTGGGTTAGTGACGGGACCCAGAATCTCCTATCCTTATAGGGGAAGCCTAATTATAGTATTAACAAACTAAAATGGGTATCTCATTGGACGTTCGGGTGAAGTAGGTCAAAGAATGCTGAACAACACTTTATCAATGCTGGAAATTCTTACTCTTGGAAATAATTTTATAGCATTTGGTACACCCTTATTGGGTTATTCACGGGACCCAGAATCTCCTATCCTTATAGTGGAATCCTAATTATAGTATTAACAAACTAAAATGGGTATCTCATTGGACGTTCGGGAGCTGTAGGTCAAAGAATGCTGAACAACACTTTATAAAGGCTGGAAATTCTTACTCTTGGAAATAATTTTATAGCCTTTCGTACACCCTTATTGGGTTAGACACGGACCCAGAATGTCCTATCCTTATATGGGAAGCCTAATTATAGTATTAACAAACTAAAATGGGTATCTCATTGGACGTTCGGGTGCTGCAGGTCAAAGAATGCTGAACAACACTTTATAAAGGCTGGAAATTCTTACTCTTGAAAATAATTTTATAGCATTTGGTACACCCTTATTGGGTTATTCACGGGACCCAAAATCTCCTATCCTTATAGGGGAATCCTAATTATAGTATTAACGAACTAAAATGGGTATCTCATTGGACGTTCGGGTGCTGTAGGTCAAAGAATAATAAACAACACTTTATAAAGGCTGGAAATTCTTACTCATGGAAATAATTTTATAGCCTTTTGTACACCCTTATTGGGTTAGTCACGGGACCCATAATCTTGTATCCTTATAGGGGAAGCCTAATTATAGTATTATCTAACTAAAATGGGTATCTCACTGGATGTTCGGGTGCTGTAGGTCAAAGAATACAGAACAACACTTTATAAAGGCTGGAAATTCTTACTAATGGAAATAATTTTATAGCATTTGGTACACCCTTATTGGGTTAGTCACGGGACCAGAATCTTCTATCCTTATAGGGGAAGCCTAATTATAGTATTAACAAACTAAAATGGGTATCTCATTGGACGTTTGGGTGCTGTAGGTCAAAGAATGCTGAACAACACTTTATAAAGGCTGGAAATTCTTACTCATGGAAATAATTTTATAGCATTTGGTACACCCTTATTGGGTTAGTCACGGGACCAGAATCTCCTATCCTTATAGGGGAAGCCTAATTATAGTATTAACAAACTAAAATGGGTATCTCATTGGACGTTCGGGTGCTGTAGGTCAAAGAATGCTGAACAACACTTTATAAAGGCTGGAAATTCTTACTCTTGGAAATAATTTTATAGCCTTTTGTACACCCTTATTGCGTTAGTCACGGGACCCAGAATCTCCTATCCATATAGGAGAAGCCTAATTATAGTATTAACAAACTAAAATGGGTATCTCAGGGACGTTCGGGTGCTGTAGGTCAAAGAATGCTGAACAACACTTTATAAAGGCTGGAAATTCTTACTCTTGGAAATAATTTTATAGCCTTTTATACACCCTTATTGGGTTAGTCACGGGACCCAGAATGTCCTATCCTTATATGGGAAGCCTAATTATAGTATTAACAAACTAAAATGGGTATCTCATTGGACGTTTGGGTGCTGTAGGTCAAAGAATGCTGAACAACACTTTATAAAGGCTGGAAATTCTTACTCATGGAAATAATTTTATAGCATTTGGTACACCCTTATTGGGTTAGTCACGGGACCAGAATCTCCTATCCTTATAGGGGAAGCCTAATTATAGTATTAACAAACTAAAATGGGTATCTCATTGGACGTTCGGGTGCTGTAGGTCAAAGAATGCTGAACAACACTTTATAAAGGCTGGAAATTCTTACTCTTGGAAATAATTTTATAGCCTTTTGTACACCCTTATTGCGTTAGTCACGGGACCCAGAATCTCCTATCCATATAGGAGAAGCCTAATTATAGTATTAACAAACTAAAATGGGTATCTCAGGGACGTTCGGGTGCTGTAGGTCAAAGAATGCTGAACAACACTTTATAAAGGCTGGAAATTCTTACTCTTGGAAATAATTTTATAGCCTTTTATACACCCTTATTGGGTTAGTCACGGGACCCAGAATGTCCTATCCTTATATGGGAAGCCTAATTATAGTATTAACAAACTAAAATGGGTATCTCATTGGACGTTCGGGTGCTGTAGGTCAAAGAATGCTGAACAACACTTTATAAAGGCTGGAAATTCTTACTCTTGGAAATAATTTTATAGCCTTTTATACACCCTTATTGGGTTAGTAACTGGACCAGAATCTCCTATTCTTATAGGAGAAGCCTAATTATAGTATTAACAAACTAAAATGGGTATCTCATTGGACGTTCGGGTGCTGTAGGTCAATGAATACTGAACAACACTTTATAAAGGCTGTAAATTCTTACTCATGGAAATAATTTTATAGCCTTTTGTACACCCTTATTGGGTTAGTCACGGGACCCAGAATCTCCTATCCTTATAGGGGAAGCCTAATTATAGTATTAACAAACTAATATGGGTATCTCATTGGACGTTCGGGTGCTGTAGGTCAAAGAATGCTGAACAACACTTTATAAAGGCTGGAAATTCTTACTCTTGGAAATAATTTAAAGCATTTTGTACACCCTTATTGGGTTAGTCACGGGACCCAGAATCTCCTATCGTTATAGGGGAAGCCTAACTATGGTATTAACAAACTAAAATGGGTATCTCATTGGACGTTCGATTGCTGTAGATCAAAGAATATTGAACAACACTTTATAAAGGCTGGAAATTCTTACTCTTGGAAATAATTTTATAGCCTTTTATACACCCTTATTGGGTTAGTCACGGGACCAGAATCTCCTATCCTTATAGGAGAAGCCTAATTATAGTATTAACAAACTAAAATGGGTATCTCATTGGACGTTCGGGTGCTGTAAGTCAAAGATTACTGAACAACACTTTATAAAGGCTGGAAATTCTTACTCATGGAAAAAATTTTATAGCCTTTTGTACACCCTTATTGGGTTAGTCACGGGACCCAGAATCTCCTATCCTTATAGGGGAAGCTTAATTATAGTATTAACAAACTAAAATGGGTATCTCATTGGACGTTCGGGTGCTGTAGGTCAAAGAATGCTAAACAACACTTTATAAAGGCTGGAAATTCTTACTCTTGGAAATAATTTAAAGCATTTTGTACACCCTTATTGGGTTAGTCACGGGACCCAGAATGTCCTATCCTTATATGGGAAGCCTAATTATAGTATTAACAAACTAAAATGGGTATCTCATTGGACGTTCGGGTGCTGTAGGTCAAAGAATGCTGAACAACACTTTATAAAGGCTGGAAATTCTTACTCTTGGAAATAATTTTATAGCCTTTTATACACCCTTATTGGGTTAGTAACTGGACCAGAATCTCCTATTCTTATAGGAGAAGCCTAATTATAGTATTAACAAACTAAAATGGGTATCTCATTGGACGTTCGGGTGCTGTAGGTCAATGAATACTGAACAACACTTTATAAAGGCTGGAAATTCTTACTCATGGAAATAATTTTATAGCCTTTTGTACACCCTTATTGGGTTAGTCACGGGACCCAGAATCTCCTATCCTTATAGGGGAAGCCTAATTATAGTATTAACAAACTAAAATGGGTATCTCATTGGACGTTCGATTGCTGTAGATCAAAGAATACTGAACAACACTTTATAAAGGCTGGAAATTCTTACTCTTGGAAATAATTTTATAGCCTTTTATACACCCTTATTGGGTTAGTCCCAGGACCAGAATCTCCTATCCTTATAGGGGAAGCCTAACTATAGTATTAACAAACTAAAATGGGTATCTCATTGGACGTTCGATTGCTGTAGATCAAAGAATACTAAACAACACTTTATAAAGGCTGGAAATTCTTACTCATGGAAACAATTTTGTAGCCTTTTGTACACCCTTATTGGGTTAGTCACGGGACCCAGAATCTCCTATCCATATAGGAGAAGCCTAATTATAGTATTAACAAACTAAAATGTGTATCTCATTGGACGTTCGGGTGCTGTAGGTCAATGAATACTGAACAACACTTTATAAAGGCTGGAAATTCTTGCTAATGGAAATAATTTTATAGCCTTTTGTACACCCTTATTTGGTTAATCACGGGACCCAGAATCTCCTATCCTTATAGGGGAAGCCTAATTATAGTATTAAGAAACTAAAATGGGTATCTCATTGGACGTTCGGGTGCTGTAGGTCAAAGAATGCTGAACAACACTTTATAAAGGCTGGAAGTTCTTACTCTTGGAAATAATTTTATAGCCTTTTGTACACCCTTATTGGGTTAGTCACGGGACCCAGAATGTCCTATCCATATATGGGAAGCCTAATTATAGTATTAACTAACTAAAATGGGTATCTCATTGGACGTTCGGGTGTTGTAGGTCAAAGAATGCTGAACA
Source organism: Ambrosia artemisiifolia (assembly GCA_032199755.1). Classification (NCBI taxonomy): domain Eukaryota; kingdom Viridiplantae; phylum Streptophyta; class Magnoliopsida; order Asterales; family Asteraceae; genus Ambrosia; species Ambrosia artemisiifolia. Next base: position 13,379,709 of record CM063516.1, on the reverse strand, counting down.
ACACTTTATAAAGGATGGAAATTCTTACTCTTGGAAATAATTTTATAGCCTTTTATACACCCTTATTGGGTTAGTCACGGGACCAGAATCTCCTATCCTTATAGGAGAAGCCTAATTATAGTATTAACAAACTAAAATGGGTATCTCATTGGACGTTCGGGTGCTGTAGGTCAAAAAATACTGAACAACACTTTATAAAGGCTGGAAATTCTTACTCTTGGAAATAATTTTATAGCCTTTTGTACACCCTTATTGGGTTAGTCACGGGACCCAGAATCTCGTATCCTTATTGGGGAAGCCTAATTATAGTATTAACGAACTAAAATGGGTATCTCGATGGATGTTCGGGTAATGTAGGTCAAAGAATACAGAACAACACTTTATAAAGGCTGGAAATTCTTACTCTTGCAAATAACTTTATAGCATTTTGTACACCCGTATTGGGTTTGTCACGGGACCAAGAATCTCCTATCCTTATAAGGGAATCCTAATTATAGTTGTAGGATCGACACACGGGTCAACCGACAATCACGAGCTCGCTTGTTTGGAGTTCGGAATCCTCCAAGCATGTCTAGATAATCAAAACGACAATGAAACAATGGGAACGAGATGACAACACACACATAAACTAGTCAAAAGATTGATTCGATTAATAAAACAGAGCGCGGGTGTTTACAGACATGAAACAAATCTCTCAGACCTTGGGAAGGGTGTTTGGGGGCAGTGTGATGTGACAACTAATGATTAGGGCAATCATTAGGTCCTTATATAGTCCCACAACTCGTGTGCATGACATCAGGCAATTAGGCAGGCTATACCACATGCCAAGGTAGCGATTAGGAGGCTATGCTGTATGCAAACCACACAATTAGGGCCTACTCGTGTGGTATGCCAGGCGATTAGCAAGGCTAATCGCCTCCTTTGATTCCTACTCGCCCCTAAGAACCTTCAAGCCCCGAATAGCGTATAAATACACCCAAACACCCTAGAAACCGTCCAATAACAATGTATACTAGCCTAGGGACATCATGTACTAACAGACTCCCTCTTGGACCAGGCTAGGATACGTACAAAAAGACATAAGACCAAGCGTATAGAGTAGCAACAAACATTACAGACCGAAATAGAAAATTACGTAAACAAACAAAAGCAAGCAAACACGAAAGTCTTCCACCAGCAGTCTTGAACTTGAGTTTACGCAATCCTGATCCTTGAGATTCTCGACCAGTCGCATCCTGCGTGAACCTTGTTAGCATAACAGAAGCGAACAACCTGCTGAAACTTTATTGCTTGATCGGCTTCGTCTTTGAGATGTAGGATGGGATATAAGAACAGCGTCTCCAAATCTTTCTCTGAGAGATTCACAAGCCACATCGGATCCCACACTCGAATCTTTCTGCACATCTTGGGAGAATTATTAAGGAAGATTACACCTTCAGTTGTAGCTGCGTCATAGTGCCAGAAATAAAACTTTGATGTGAAGTCTTGCTCGATAGGAGGGATAGGGATCTTGGTTACTGTGTCTGGAGGAATGATCTTGTGCTCCCAGATTGGTGATTTGGTAATTGGCTGAAGTTTATCGGTCTTGTACGATTTTGGATAATAAGGTTGGTAAATATCCCATTTAACCCTGTTTTCTCTTTCCAAAGTCTTGTAGAAAGAGCACACAGCACTGTAGCTCTCACTGTATAGTGGGAAATCAAGACGAATCAGGTCACGAATATACCAGAATGGAAGAGAGAGAACCTTCCTATAAGGTTGGAAGTATAAGATTCCCTGTTCCCACTTCACACCTAACATACGGGCATGCTCAACATAGATCCAGCTAATCACCTTGCCCTTCATACTGGTTAACCTGCGCTTGAAAGTAGATGCCTGCGTAGGACCTTTCTTCTTCCTCATCTCCTCAGTAGACTTGAACCAGGTTGCACATAATCTTTTAACACGCTCAGTTCGTTCAAGTACCTCATCGGGGATAGGAGTGGGATTCTCTTTAAGCTTTGCTTCGGCTTCATTCATCATCTCAGCATTGATGTCGGGAACACGAATATTCGGATCAGATGTAACGTATTCTGGAGTTGGTATTCATGCTCCTTCATCCATCTCGACCTCATTGTTTTCAGGATCAGTTTCTGGAATACCTGATGCTCGTTGATCGGAAGATTCTCCGATATCAATACCATACATTTCTTTGAGATCTGCATCAGTAAACTCAGGAGGTATTTCACCCTCCTCCAACTCATTCTCCAGAAACTTTGGTAACTCGATTGGGTTCCCAAAATCATCGTACAAGAACAGATTCTTCACTGGTTCCATCACATCTATAGGAACCACCCCATGCTTGATGAATTCCTGAAGTTTCTGAATGGCTTCACTGACAGACTCCCCCTCAGCAGAAGAACCTGCATCAGGATCCTTGCCTGATTGATCGTGAGATTTCTTCTGACGTCTCTCAGACCCAAAAGTCGATCCGCCACCACCTGTGGCACCTGGATCTCCACCACCCTCATTTCCACCATCATCGTCATTACCATGATCACCATCATCATCGTCATTATCATCATCACCATCATCATCCTCATCATCCTCATCATCATCTTCCTCCTCATCATCACCCGAATCACCAACAGAACCGGACGCACCTGTGATTCTGGGATGATCCTCAACCAACTTGTCAACCCTTTCTCTCAATTGTTGATTCTCAGCCTTATATTCTTCAATACGACGCTCGTTGTTCACATTGGCGAGCTGCAGCTGGCTGTACTGAGACTCAACAGCTGTTAATCTTGCTACAGTCTGTTGGTTTGATTCTGTGACCTGCTGATTGGACAAAAGAAGTAACCTGTTTGAGGCTTGCAGTTCTTTATTCACACGAATTGTCTCAGCTATTAGTTCAAGCATGGCTCTTTCATTCTCTTCCATGATTGCCATCTTGCTTTTCATCTCTGTATTTTCCCGTGTCTGGGTGGTAACTATAGCAGTTAAATCGTTTACCTGACTCTGCAGGTGTTCACTAGAGCCAGAAGCAGAAGATGAAGTAGGTTGACTAGCAGGAGCAGGAGAAGATGGATGGACTTGTTCTTTAAGTCTTCGTATCAAGTCACCAACAGGATTTGAAGCTAATTGAGAAACTGTGGTTGCACCTGTAACTGAGGCAGGCTCAGTGAAGATTACAGGTGCAGGAACAGATATGGTGACACCTGCTATTGTGGTTGTTGTTGCTGCTGTGGTTGTCGTTTTTGCTGCTGAAGAGGTTGAAGAACCTGCAAAAAAGCCCTGAGGAAGCTTAGCAAGTCTTGCTTTCTTCCTCCCTTCTCAGGAGCTTGGTTAGCCATCCTCTTCTGACTCTTTCTTGGAGCTGCATTTTTCATACTGGAGGGAGGAGTGCTCAGTTCTGAATCAATCTCAGCAAGACCCAGATCAGTTTCAACAACATAAGTGGGATCTGCTTCAAGAGGCCTCTTCTCCTCCAACATTCTCTTTCTCTCCGCCACTTTAAGTGCACGGGTATCCGGAAAGTCGTCAACTGAGTCATCACTTTCAGTTTCACTGGTAACATCAGCAGGTACATCTTCAACTGCTGCACCTTTACTCTTATCACCCTGGGAAGATCCCTGATCACCGGGAATGTTCTCTCCCAATTCAGCTATACCACGACCGATCAGATCATCATCAGCAAAAGAACGCCTTTGTACTTCAATATCAGATTCAGAATCACTGTCATCATGCCTCCATTTGTTGCCTAGAGGAGGATTATATTCAGAATTGCTGAGGAGACCAAACAGACGTCTGTTTTGCGGTCTTTGTTCTCTTGTCTTCGCCTTAAAAGTCAACATACGGCTCATTTCAGTTTCATCCATGTGCACAATTGTAAATCTCTCCAATTCATTCTTGATTAGATTGGGAACTTGTCGATCAATGATCATCTGCAGGAATCTTGGGTAAACAATGAAGGGGCTGTTTGTTGCCTTCGTCTCTAACACCTCCTTCAGGTGTTCCATAATCATCCTAGAAAAATTGAATGGCTTGTTCAGCGCTAAGGAAACGATAGCTGAAGCAAGCGTGTCTCTGATTGCATCAAAAGTCTTCTTCCTAGGACCCAGACATTTAAGCACAACATGAACTAGATACTTCAAAGGAGGACATAGATTCCCCTTTTGCAGCATCTGTTGAGTCCTCACATCTCCAGCATACTTCATCCTCAGAAACGCACCCCGAATAAGAATAGAGTGAAACACAAAGGGGTCCTCAGGTGAATCTTTGAAGCGAAGTTCTTCTCTAATCAGTGCTTCTGTGATGATAACTGTTTTTCCCTGAACCCGACTTTTAATAATAGTTGGTGTTACATCACTGTCAACCTCTACAAACTCGTAGAATTCGCGAAGAATATCTCTGTAAACAGCGTGTGGTTGAGAGATAGCATAAAACACTCTCGATCGTCTTAGAAACTCTATGATTCCTTCAAACACTCGGTTTTTGTCCTTCTTGATAGGACCGAGGAATGCACAGCAATTTCTTTCACGAGACGTCTCCCAATTCATGTTTCTGCACACACACAAGCTATTAGATCAAGAAAACGCTAAAAACCAGCAAAAACGGACAAAAAATCTTACAATTTTGGTGACCAGACTGTTGCACGCGATCAGCCTTAGCTACTCGCTAGTTAAGGCAGACGAGTAGACCTACTCGTTAGCTAGATAGGGCGATTAGAACCTACTCGCTAGCTACAGTGGGCGATTAGGTCTAATCGCGTCACTGTAGCATGCGATTAGAATCCTAATCGCGTCGAGTGTTCTTGAGGCACCAATCTTGTCAAATTTTGATATGGGTCGTTTTGGGTGGAAATTCTTGGTGTATTATAACCTAAAGTGACCAAATAACAATAGCCCTTTACCAATTTTTGTTTAAGAACTCAGTTTAAGAGATTATTGAATACATAGCCGACTTAGGGTTCTTCAACATTTGAAATTGGGGCTTTTAATTCTAGAGTGTTATAGTTTGTAAATCTTGTTTAAACACCTTCATATACCTCCGATTATCAAACCCCACCCAAGAACAAACCCAAATAAACATAAATACGTCCCATACGATCGGTTTAACAAAACCTAGGGTTTCAAACACAAAACCAAGAACCTAACCCTTCAAATCATCATAAAACAAGCTGAAAATTTAGAATGATGTTACCTTGATAGTGTAGAACAATAATCCAAGATCAAAAATTCTCGGGCAAAATGGTGTCTTAGCAATGGGAATGGAGGGAACCGGGTAAACAAGAAGTGTTCAAAAGATAATAAATGTGAAATTGTCTAAGTCTTGCTTATAAAGGTGGGGCTAATCGCTTGTAGATATGGACGATTAGGTTATAATCGTGTGTAGATATGCACACGAGTAGTCTGTAATCGCTCCCTTTTTATAATCGTGTGGAGATGCACACGAGTAGGATCCTAATCGTGTCCCTTAGTAAGCGAGTAGGACTACTCGCTTGATTTATCAGGCGATTAGCCACTAATCGCTTACATATACATGCGATTACACCAGATGATTTCCACAAATTACCAACCTGCCCCTGCAACACCAAATTGATTATTTTTGACCCGAAACATGTTCGTTTTGACATTTTAAGCCCAGAAACAACACGTGACTTGGTTTATGACTCGTGACTCACAAAATTTTCATTTCAAAACATCCGGTACTTAGAGAAAGTACGGTTTTGACCCGGCAAAAACACAATTTTCCAATTAGTTGTCTTTTATGTTTTTTCGGCGTTTTATTCTTGAAGAAGTAAGATTACAATGGATTAGGTTTCCATCATCGGCAATCAAGAATAGCTAATCTACTAAAATTTAAATAGAAAATAAGCGAAAACACGAAAACAACTAACTGTACACTATCATCTTTTTGCGAGTTTCAGTAGTTAGGGAATCATATCAGTGTACGGACTATACTAGAACCCTTATACTATCATTTTTTGATTAAAATTACCAATAAGCATCCTACAACAACTCTCAGTATTGTTGTCCACCTAAACCCAAAATCAAGTTTTATCGCTAGGCACTTTAGATACGTTAAGGTAATATTAAGACCGATTAAAGGTGTTCCCCGCACACGCGACATATTCCCGCGTCAAGGCATGCACAAAGCTTCCTCGTAACCGGTGAATAAGCTGTTGTCATCCGTATTTACAAGGAATGGACTCAGTGGTGATCAGGTCTGCAAGAACGCTGCAGCAGAGAGACCAGTGAGATCCAGACCAGGGTTCAAGTCAAATACCGTATATTTTTTATTTTTCACGGTACGATGCTTTAGGTATATGATTGATTTGATACCTTAGAGCGATTCTCTTCAAGAATAGGGTTTTGGCATTCACGATCTTTTTGCTCTTACAGGATTCCCAGACGTCTCCTTATCGGAATTTATTCTATTTTTTTTCCTTTTCTTTTTCTGGGAATGACAAAGAGGTGTCTCAGTTGTAGGCTGCGAACCCAACGTACTTCAGTACTTATGGCACCCCATTTATTCTGAGAGACGTCCAGTTCACCCCGGATGTACCAACCTCTTAAAGACCAGAAACCTCGGATTTTGGCATTCTATCAACAAGATTTAGGCTTTTAGGCCATATGCCAACGCGACGTTAAACCACACAATTTTCAGTTGAATTAGGTTTATATCACCGTGCCGAGTTTGGAAATGATTTCGAGCCTACCAACACATCATTGTAGAGGCTACTTATCAGATCCAATATTTTTAAGATGATAAAGGTCCAGACAGTCCGACTGATTGGTTAATATCATCTTCCCTATTTTCACCAAAGAAATTCATTTTTGCATTTTTCATTTTTTTGATTTTTGCATTTTCTGATGTTTTTGTATTTTTCTGAATTTTCTCCCCCTAAAAATCTAAAAATTTGCAAAAAGACAATATTTTTGGATTTTTCTGTTTTTGAAGAAAAATATTTACAAAAACGATTACCGATGAGTATCTAATCCTGCTTTTCTTTAATGCCATTTAAAACTCAAAGATACTCGAAATGAGGTCTATCAAAAGCTTTGGTGTATAAATCGGCACGTTGGTAGTCCGTGTGGATTTTAATCATATCTATCAATTTCTTTTCATAGCAATCGCGTATTCAATGATACCGAACATAGATATGCTTCGCTGTGGAATGATTTACTGAGTCCTTAGCAAGCGCTATGGCAGACTCATTATCACAGTAAATGGGAGTATTAAGAAATTGCAAACCGCAGTCTCTCATCTGTTGCTGTATCCAAAGAACCTGTGAGCAACAGTTGGAAGCAGCTATGTATTTCGGCTCGCAAGTTGATAAGGACACAAAGGCTTGCTTCTTGCACTGCCACGAGACTAGTCGTCCTCCCAAGAACTGGCATCCAGCCAATGTGGATTTTGCGTCTTTCTTGCATCCGCCATAGTCGGCATCACTAAAAGCGACGAGGTCAAACGTATCATCATTAGGGTACCATAGCCCTTTGGTCGGACAACCCTTTAGATATCGTAACATCCTCTTCACAGCAATCAGATGGGACTGTTTCGGCTTGGACTGGTATCTTGACAGCAGGCATGTTGCGAACATAATATCAGGTCTTGAAGCTGTGAGGTACATCAACGAGCCAATCATCGCTCGATAAAGAAAGGAATCAACGGCTTGTCCTTTCTCATCCAGACCAATCCCGTGATTGGTTTGGATAGGGGTGGCTACTGCAGTAGAGTCTTCCATTTTCGTCTGGTGGATGAAAATCCCCGACTCAAGTTGATCTACTTGTAGGCCAAGAAAGAATTGCATTTCCCCTATCGAGCTCATCTCGAATTTGTCCTGCATTAACTTTTCAAATTCCCTGCACAAAACCTCATTAGTTGACCCAAATATAATATCATCAACGTAAACCTGTACCAGCAGACGGTCACCATCCTTTTCCTTGGTGAATAAGGTGCAGTCCACGAGTCCACGGTTGAACCCATTGGAAATCAAATAGCTGCTGAGCATTTGATACCATTCTCTCGGAGCCTGATGAAGACCGTACAATGCTTTATTCAGTTTGTAAACCTTTTCCCGATGCAACGGATCTTCAAACCCCGGAGGTTGTGAAACATACACCTCTTCCTTCACGACACCATACAGAAAAGCACTTTTCACGTCCATTGATACACCTTAAACCGTTTGTACGTAGCGTAAGCTAAGAACATCTGGATAGCTTCAAGGCGCGCAACTGGAGCGTATACTTCGTTTTAATCTATTCCTTCGATTTGACGGAAGCCGAGGACAACCAATCGAGCCTTGTTTCTTATAATTACCCGGCGGTCATCCCGTTTACACTTGTAGACCCACTTTGTTCCAATCTTCTTTGCGCCTGGAGGTAAGTCAACTAAGTCCCACACTCCTAGCTTTTGGAACTGTTGAAGCTCTGTCTGCATTGCATCAATCCATGGTTCTTCTCTCAAAGCCTCTTGGACGGTACGTGGTTCCATCTGAGAAACATATAGAGCAAAAGACCAATCATTCTGATGACCTGCTTTTCTGATCTCCGAATAAAGAGCTAGGGTTGCTGAGTTGTCACTTGAACTGGCATTCCTGAGCTGACTACGTGTCATCACTCTACCAGTCGGATCGCCAATCACATTCTGTAGTGGATGAGTGTCGTGAATCCGAGATTCCGGATGTGCCGGCACTGGATCATCCGAACGCAGATTGAGATTTTCAAGTCCCTGAGATATATTTGTTTCAGCGGCACTTGAACTAGAGGGAGCAGCGGGTTGCAAATTAAAACCACATAAATCAATCTGTAGACCAATTCCAGGAGCGGCTGAAGAAGAAGAAGGACCAGCTTGATCATTCCCAGTAGGAGGAACTGGAGCTGTATTGGCAGTTTCACCATTTCCAGCCAGTTCTTCAGTAAGAGTTTCACGAGATTCAGTATATTCCTCATCTGAAGAAGATTCCATAACCTCTGACGCTTCCTGAAAGACTTCCTCAACTTCAACTGCTGCGGCTTTATCATGGGGATCCATGGATGCAGAAGCATCAGATGCGGCAGGCGCAGGTGCATTAACCACGATCGGACGCATTAGCGGTGAGCTAGCTGCGTTTTCACACTCGTAATACATTTGCGCCACAGCATCATCTACCACATTATCCAGGTTGAAAGAATCGAACAAAGTCTTATAGTCGAACAACCAATCGGGTCCAACACCGGGCGCATTGACAGTGTAACGCTGAACATCGACATTAAGCCAATCCTCAACGTTATTGGTTCTTTTGTTGTATACCCTCTTGTTAGGAGTACTGTATCCAACAAAGAAACCTTCCTCTGCCATTGCACCAAACTTCCCATCGGGATGTAACATTGTGCATGGAGCTCCGAAAGGTTCCAGAAACTCTAAGTTCGGCTTCCTCCGGTTTAGAAGTTCGTAAAAAGTCTTGCCGAACCTCTTAACCGTAAGAACCCTATTTAGAGTATAACACACGCAGTAAACTGCCTCGTTCCAAAACATGACAGGCAAGTTTGAATCTGTGAGCATTGTCCTGGCTGCCTCAATAAGAGTTCGGTTCTTTCTTTCTGCAACCCCGTTTTGCTGAGGAGTGTATGGCGCTGTGAATTCGTGATGAATACCCTTTTCTGCACATAGTGACTCCATAACATTGTTCTTGAATTCTGTTCCATTATCGCTTCGAATCCTGCGGATTTTCAGCCAATAGATATTCTCTAGTTTGGTGAACAGATCTTTCAAAAACTCAAAAGTCTCACTTTTATGCTGCATGCATACAACCCAAGAGAACCTTGAATAATCATCAGTGACAACCAGACAGTACAAATCTCCATTCTTGCTTTTACGATTGACTGGGCCGAACAGATCCATGTGCAACCGCTCGGGAGGCATACTAACTGAGTTGACCTTCTTAGGTTTGTGAGATTTCTTCTTCTGCTTCCCTTTCTTACATGACACACAGATGTCATTTAGATGAAAATTTTTGACTGAGACACCTTCCACAAGCTGATTCTGAACCAGATGATTCATCTTCCTCAAGTGAATATGCCCCATTCGTCTGTGCCACATAATAGATTCCTTCTCTGTAGCTTTAGACAGAAAACAAGTGACCTCCCTCTTAGCTGTTACAGTTTGACTCATATCCAGAACATACAAATTGTTAACTCTTGGAGCTGAGCTTATAATCCATTGTTTCGGGATCTTAAAGCCAGGCTTCAGAATGAAGCAAGCATTGTCATCAAAGAACACTGTGTATTTCTTGTCACAGATCTGTGAGACACTCAGCAAGTTGTGGTCTATCTGTTTCACGAAGCTTATCTTTTCAAAGCTTACAATACCATTTCCCATACTGCCTTCTTTCGTGATGTATCCCCCTTTGTTACCAGCAAAAGCAACTTACCCCCCGTTGATATTCTTGATGTCAAATAGCAGGGATAAGTCGCCTTTCATGTGCCCAGAAGCTCCACTATCAACAATCCAGAGGCTGCTGATAAGGCCCTGTGGAACTCCCTGCACAGCATTCAAAGTTTAGTGGTTAAGGGGGACCCAAGCCTTGACGGTCTTGGGTCTACCATCTACATCCAAAGTCGGAAAGTCAACCCACTTTCCGTTAGGAGTTGGTGTTGCTTCCGATGGTCCGGCAGTTTCAGCACTAGCAGATGATTCTCCGTACTTAGTCGGTGACTTGGGTCTCCAGATCTGTCCCGGTCTCTTTGGCTTGGGCTTCTTCTTTGCCTTGGGGCTAGAAGGTCCAGCCTCAGATTCCTTAGGTGGAACAGTCTTTGGATCCACTTCAGACTTAACTGCACGTGGAGCAGTGTTAGGATTGCCTTGAGGTTTAGCTGCAGCCTGTGCTTGTGGCTTAGGCGCTGCTTGAACCTTCATAGGAACTTGGCTCCCCCTCGACTGCGGACCCCTGCCATCAACTGGCTTTTGGTTCATAGCAATCTTGTTGCGGGTGTCATAAACTACCTGCTTACCTTGTTGCTTCTCAGAAAGTTTAGGAGAAACAGGTGGTTTAGAGTTGCTAGAACTAGGAGCATCATTTGACTCGATCCTTTTGCGTCTCAATTCGGGGCAAGCAGCAACTAAATGCCCATGAACCCCGCATTTGTGCAGGATCTATACTCCTCAAAAGGTGGAGCATTTCCATCCTTACTCCTTTTGTTAGACTTCGTGGCAAATGAGTTTTTGTGTTTTAAATCCTTGAAACATTCTTTTTGCCAGTCTGTTTTAGGATAATTATCATACTCATTGCCAGAAGATCTGACAAACTGAGTAACATGTTTCTTAGGAGATCTCTCCTGAGCTTGATTCTTAGGGTTCAAAGTGTTCTTCTTTTGATTTTTATTCTTGTTTTTCTTGGACTGATTACCCTGACCCTGTTTCCCGTGTCCCCATTTTTCTTTTTCAATAGTAATGGTGGATTCTTGCCAGATTTTACCAACAAGACCAGGTTCCAGATGCTTATAAGGAAGTTCCTCATCAGCATAGATTTTATCAGACCATTTTAATTGATAGAACACTTTGATCGTTTTACCAACAGAAGCTTGCACTTTCGGTTCAGGATCACACAGGATGTGATTTTGGATAGGAATATCCGTATTCTTTACCGGTTCATCAAGCTCATCATCAGAACAGTCTGTCTCGCAGACACTAGCATCATCAGCAATCTCACCAGATTTGGCAGCAATAGCAGTGGGTGCAGCCTTAGTGACTTCAGCAGGTTTAGCTGCTTCTATCACTTTGGGCGCAGGAGGAGCTGCCTTAGTGACTTTGGCAGGTTTAGCTGCCTCTATCACTTTGGGCGCTTTTGCAGCTTTAGCTGGTTCTGCTGCCAAGTCCACAAACTCTTCCTTCGGTAAAATATCATAGTGATGATTTTTGAATCTCACCGGAGGAGGACACTGAGCATATTTGGGACTGGTGGAGTTGCTATCCTTTTCCAAGTGTTCAATGATATGATCAAGAACATACTTGCAGTTCAAGTAACTTTCAAGTTTCTTCTTGAACTTCTCATAGTCGCAGTTAACAATGGCCAAATGTTTCTTAGTGTCTTCTACCTCATTAATGTAATTATTGATAGAAATTTGCTTGTTAGCTAGAGTTTTAGACAATTCCGAAACATCCTTCTTATAGTTTTCAACAGTACTAAGAAAACTTTTCTCTTTTTGTTTTAAGGAATCATTTGACCTTTTTAACGGACCTACATCAGCTTTTAAATTCATATTCTCATCAGTTAATTCTTTGATTCTGAACTTAAGCTGATCACACTCAGTGGAATCTTTCTTAAGAGTATCAATGGTGATTTTGAGGGCTTTCTCATTAGCTCTCAAAACCTCATTGCTCTGTTGGCATTGACCTAAGTCTGCTTTCAAGTTAAGATTTTCGTCTGTTAAGATATCAATTCTGTACTTAAGCTTGCCACATTCAACACAATCAGGTTTAGGATTGGAAGAAGAACATACCTTTTCTGACGACTCTGTAATAGCCATCAAAGCATAATGAGTGGCCGTCTTCACTGATCCGAAGAAATCAGCAAGATTGTTCTTTGTACAGTCAGCATCCACAAGAATCGACCTTTTGCTGATCAAGGCGTCTGCTTCAGCTAACAATTCCTCCAAATCCATCTCTTCATCTGAATCACAGTCGGAGTCACTGTCAGAAGCTTCAACTTCAGGAATAATTACTTCAGACTGACTTGGACACTCTTAAACATCTTCTTGAGCATCAGACATTATTTGGGCAAAACACGCTGCACCACCCTGATGAGCTTGTTCACCAGTGATGAGGTGATTCCAGTTGAAACCTTCATCTTCTTGAATTACCAGGGCTTGATTGTTGTTTGCATGAGGCCTCTGGTTCTGGTTGTTTACTGGGACAAGAGCTCGTTCAACATTTTGGTTAGGTTGTGTCTTAGCTGGTTGCCTCTGATGATTCTGATTGCCTCTGTTGTTGTTGAAAGGATTCTGATTTCCTTGTTGCCTTGGTCGGTCACATTCTCTGGCAAAGTGTCCTCTGTTGCCACAGTTGTAACAGGTGACCTTTGTTTTATCAAACCCAAACTTAGTGTTGTTGTTGATCAGCACATCTCTCTTTCCGATCTGCCCTGCAACTAATCCACTATAGGAATTGACCAAGGTTGACAGCAGAGCCATGTGTTCTTGGGCTAACTCTACAGTCAGCTTCTCAAAACCCGCAGTGTTCAGCTGCTCTGCAACAGGATTGGTCCGATAGCCACCCTGATTCTAAGTAGAAGCACCTCCATATCCACCATAATTAGTAGATGCAGCACCACCAAACCCTGACGAAGAAGGTCCACCAAAGTTGGAAGTTGCCTGTGCTGGTGCTGCAAGATGAGCAAACGGATTAACACCAAATTGGTTAGTATTATAATTAGAAGGATACTGGTTTCCTTGTCCCCAAGGAAAGAATGGTGGAGGAATGTCAGATGGGGGACCATAGTTGTCAAACGCAAAGACTGGATCAGGATTAACCACGAAAGCAGTCTGAGGTTTGGATCCACCCACACTGATGTCTTGAGTTGGATTCCCGTAGTAGATACTGGGATTCTGAACAACGAGCGGCTTGTTAGCTCTCCTTATCTCTTCGATCTCCTTGTTCTCCAGCTCTGCCACGAACTCATTGATGGAGAGTGTCTGATAAACATTGTTTGATTTCTGGATGTCCAGCCATTGATGCTAGTGTGAAGGAAGCGCCTCTGCTAGTCTTTCCACAAGCTCTGCAGAAGTGTAGATAACCCCATACTGATACATCTCGGACATCAGGTGATAATATCTAGCCGTCAGATCTCTCAATGATTCATTCCCCATCGCGTTGAAGTTCTCGAACTCTCTCTTCAACTGATCCACTTTCACCTTTCGTGTCTTCTGATTACCCTCATTACGCTCAGCAAGCGCTAACCAAAGCATCTGTGAAGTAGTACACTGCGCAAACTGATGAAGAATGTCTTTGGGAAGTGCTTGCTTCAACGCTGCATTGCCTTCTTCTCATAATTATACTTCTTCCTCTGATCTTCAGTCATATCTTCCAGTGAGATCGGAGTAGTAGAATTCTCAACCAACGGCCTTGTGTACCCATTTTCGATAGCTGACCATACTAAACCATCGATACCCTCAACATGCGTCTGAAATCTGCCCTTCCATCCATGGTAGTCTGACATATATTGTAGTTTCGGTGCCCTGTTAGAACTACCTGTCTCTAAGTCACTGATGAGAACGGAAGATAGATGGTTTGTCTGAGAGTTTGCAGCAGCTGAGAGTGCTCAAGGATTCGCATTTATTGCCTGTTGTTGAGCAGCTAGCGCCCACGGATTGATTCCGGCAACATTCGCTTGCATTTGCGATTGTTGCATCCGTTGCGCGTTGCGTTCTGCTGAGAACTGCCAAGGGTTCGTGGGTACGTTAGATTGATTGTTGATTTGCTGGTTATACTAAGGTCTCGGTTGACTCAGATGTCTCCACGGATTTTCCATAAGTCTCGGTTTTGAAAAACGGTCAACGAATGGTCAAAATATGGTTAACAGCACTTAACACACGAGTAGAACTTGTAATTGTGTGTTAAATGAACGACTAGGTGATAATCACTACCTAAAACACACGATTAGGATAATATCACACGAGTAGAAGATTTTTTAGGCGATTAGGGTTTATAGCAGACAAAATCCACACGAGTAGGATTAAAGTGACACGAGTAGGAAACAAATGACACGATTAGGGAAAAAGGGGTACGATTAGGATCACCAGACACGAGTATGGAACACAAGACACGAGTATGGTGTAATCGTGTACTGTAGCACGCGAGTAGGCTCCTAATTGCTTGTTCTTAGTTCCTAATCGCTACCTGCAGGTCTGAGACGAACTTTTTCACAAAAACATCCATTTTAGCTTCAAAATCTTACCAAAAACGTTGTGTTTATACCCAAAATGATTAGAAATGATTCCAAAACACTTTTAGAAAAAAAACCCAATCAAAAACACACGTTTTAATCCGTAAAAACACACTTAGATTTTGAAAAACTATGTTTTTATGAAAAACCCAAAGTTTCAAAGTTTCTAACAGGTTTTTGATAAAAATCCAAACTTTTTGTAACAAAAACCACCTGTTTAGACTCGTTTTGATATCTAAACACTCTTGATAAGAGCCTTGGCTCTGATACCACTTGTAGGATCGACACACGGGTCAACCGACAATCACGAGCTCGCTTGTTTGGAGTGCGGAATCCTCCAAACAGGTCTAGATAATCAAAACGACAATGAAACAATGGGAACGAGATGACAACACACACATAAACTAGTCAAAAGATTGATTCGATTAATAAAACAGAGCGCGGGTGTTTACAGACACGAAACAAATCTCTCAGACCTTGGGAAGGGTGTTTGGGGGCTGTGTGATGTAACAACTAATGATTAGGGCAATCATTAGGTCCTTATATAGTCCCACAACTCGTGTGCATGACATCAGGCAATTAGGCAGGCTATACCACATGCCAAGGTAGCGATTAGGAGGCTATGTTGTATGGAAACCACACAATTAGGGCCTACTCGTGTGGTATGCCATGCTAATCGCCTCCTTTGATTCCTACTAGCTCCTAAGAACCTTCAAGCCCCGAATAGCGTATAAATGCACCCAAACACCCTAGAAACCGTCCAATAACAATGTATACTAGCCTAGGGACATCATGTACTGACAATAGTATTAACGAACTAAAATGGGTATCTCATTGGACGTTCGGGTGCTATAGGTCAAAGAATACAGAACAACACTTTATAAAGGCTGGAAATTCTTACTCTTGGAAATAATTTTGTAGCCTTTTGTACACCCTTATTGGGTTAGTCACGGGACCCAGAATCTCCTATCCTTATATGGGAAGCCTAATTATAGTATTAACAAACTAAAATGGGTATCTCATTGGACGTTCGGGTGCTGTAGGTCAAAGAATGCAGAACAACACTTTATAAAGGCTGGAAATTCTTACTCTTGGAAATAATTTTATAGCCTTTTGTACACCCTTATTGGGTTAGTCACGGGACCCAGAATCTCCTATCCTTATAGGGGAAGCCTAATTATAGTAGTAACAAACTAAAATGGGTATCTCATTGGACGTTCGGGTGCTGTAGGTCAAAGAATATTGAACAACACTTTACAAAGGCAGGAAATTCTTACTCATGGAAATAATTTTATAGCCTTTTGTACACCCTTATTGGGTTAGTCCCGGGACCCAGAATCTCCTATCCTTATAGGGGAAGCCTAATTATAGTATTAACGAACTAAAATGGGTTTCTCATTGGAGGTTCTGGTGCTGTAGGTCAAAGAATAATGAACAACACTATACAAAGGCAGGAAATTCCTACTCATGGAAATAATTTTATAGCATTTTGTACACCCTTATTGGGTTATTCACGGGACCCAGAATCTCCTATCCTTATAGGGGAATCCTAATTATAGTATTAACGAACTAAAATGGGTATCTCATTGGACGTTCGGGTGCTGTAGGTCAAAGAATGCAGAACAACACTTTATAAAGGCTGGAAATTCTTACTCTTGGAAATAATTTTGTAGCCTTTTGTACACCCTTATTGGGTTAGTCACGGGACCCAGAATCTCCTATCCTTATATGGGAAGCCTAATTATAGTATTAACAAACTAAAATGGGTATCTCATTGGACGTTCGGGTGCTGTAGGTCAAAGAATGCAGAACAACACTTTATAAAGGCTGGAAATTCTTACTCTTGGAAATAATTTTATAGCCTTTTGTACACCCTTATTGGGTTAGTCACGGGACCCAGAATCTCCTATCCTTATAGGGGAAGCCTAATTATAGTAGTAACAAACTAAAATGGGTATCTCATTGGACGTTCGGGTGCTGTAGGTCAAAGAATATTGAACAACACTTTACAAAGGCAGGAAATTCTTACTCATGGAAATAATTTTATAGCCTTTTGTACACCCTTATTGGGTTAGTCCCGGGACCCAGAATCTCCTATCCTTATAGGGGAAGCCTAATTATAGTATTAACGAACTAAAATGGGTTTCTCATTGGAGGTTCTGGTGCTGTAGGTCAAAGAATAATGAACAACACTATACAAAGGCAGGAAATTCCTACTCATGGAAATAATTTTATAGCATTTTGTACACCCTTATTGGGTTATTCACGGGACCCAGAATCTCCTATCCTTATAGGGGAATCCTAATTATAGTATTAACGAACTAAAATGGGTATCTCATTGGACGTTCGGGTGCTGTAGGTCAAAGAATGCTGAACAACACTTTATAAAGGCTGGAAATTCTTACTCTTGGAAATAATTTTATAGCCTTTTATACACCCTTATTGGGTTAGTCACGGGACCCAGAATCTCCTATCCTTATAGGGGAAGCCTAATAATAGTATTAACGAACTAAAATGGGTTTCTCATTGGAGGTTCTGGTGCTGTAGGTCAAAGAATAATGAACAACACTTTATAAAAGCTGGAAATTCTTACTCTTGGAAATAATTTTATAGCATTTTGTACACCCTTATTGGGTTAGTCACGGGACCCATAATCTCCTATCCTTATAGGGGAAGCCTAATTATAGTATTAACAAACTAAAATGGGTATCTCATTGGACGTTCGGGTGCTGTAGGTCAAAGAATACTGAACAACACTTTATAAAGGCTGGAAATTCTTACTCATGGAAATAATTTTATAGCCTTTTGTACACCCTTATTGGGTTAGTCACGGGACCCAGAATCTCGTATCCTTATAGGGGAAGCCTAATTATAGTATTAACGAACTAAAATGGGTATCTCATTGGATGTTCGGGTGCTGTAGGTCAAAGAATACAAAACAACAATTTATAAAGGCTGGAAATTCATACTCTTTGAAATAATTTTATAGCCTTTTGTACACCCTTATTGGGTTAGTCACGGGACCCAGAATCTCCTATCCTTATAGGGGAAGGCTAATTATAGTATTAACAAACTAAAATGGGTATCTCATTGGACGTTCGGGTGCTGTAGGTCAAAGAATATTGAACAACACTTTACAAAGGCAGGAAATTCTTACTCATGGAAATAATTTTATAGCATTTTGTACACCCTTATTGGGTTATTCACGGGACCCAGAATCTCCTATTCTTATAGGGGAATCCTAATTATAGTATTAACAAACTAAAATGGGTATCTCATTGGACGTTCGGGTGCTGTAGGTCAAAGAATAATGAACAACACTTTATAAAAGCTGGAAATTCTTACTCTTGGAAATAATTTTATAGCCTTTTATACACCCTTATTGAGTTAGTCACGGGACCCAGAATCTCCTATCCTTATAGGGGAAGCCTAATAATAGTATTAACGAACTAAAATGGGTTTCTCATTGGAGGTTCTGGTGCTGTAGGTCAAAGAATAATGAACAACACTTTATAAAAGCTGGAAATTCTTACTCTGGGAATAATTTTATAGCATTTTGTACACCCTTATTGGGTTAGTCACGGGACCCATAATCTCCTATCCTTATAGGGGAAGCCTAATTATAGTATTAACAAACTAAAATGGGTATCTCATTGGACGTTCGGGTGCTGTACGTCAAAGAATATTGAACAACACTTTACAAAGGCAGAAAATTCTTACTCATGGAAATAATTTTATAGCCTTTTGTACACCCTTATTGGGTTAGTCCCCGGACCCAGAATCTCCTATCCTTATAGGGGAAGCCTAATTATAGTATTAACAAACTAAAATGGGTATCTCCTTGGACGTTCGGGTGCTGTAGGTTAAAGAATGCTGAACAACACTTTATAAAGGTTGGAAATTCTTACTCTTGGAAATAATTTTATAGCCTTTTCTACACCCTTATTGGGTTAGTCACGGGACCCAGAATCTCCTATCCTTATAGGGGAAGCCTAATTATAGTATTAACGAACTAAAATGGGTTTCTCATTGGAGGTTCTGGTGCTGTAGGTCAAAGAATAATGAACAACACTTTACAAAGGCAGGAAATTCCTACTCATGGAAATAATTTTATAGCATTTTGTACACCCTTATTGGGTTATTCACGGGACCCAGAATCTCCTATCCTTATAGGGGAATCCTAATTATAGTATTAACGAACTAAAATGGGTATCTCATTGGACGTTCGGGTGCTGTAGGTCAAAGAATGCTGAACAACACTTTATAAAGGCTGGAAATTCTTACTCTTGGAAATAATTTTATAGCCTTTTATACACCCTTATTGGGTTAGTCACGGGACCCAGAATCTCCTATCCTTATAGGGGAAGCCTAATAATAGTATTAACGAACTAAAATGGGTTTCTCATTGGAGGTTCTGGTGCTGTAGGTCAAAGAATAATGAACAACACTTTATAAAAGCTGGAAATTCTTACTCTTGGAAAATAATTTTATAGCATTTTGTACACCCTTATTGGGTTAGTCACGGGACCCATAATCTCCTATCCTTATAGGGGAAGCCTAATTATAGTATTAACAAACTAAAATGGGTATCTCATTGGACGTTCGGGTGCTGTAGGTCAAAGAATACTGAACAACACTTTATAAAGGCTGGAAATTCTTACTCATGGAAATAATTTTATAGCCTTTTGTACACCCTTATTGGGTTAGTCACGGGACCCAGAATCTCGTATCCTTATAGGGGAAGCCTAATTATAGTATTAACGAACTAAAATGGGTATCTCATTGGATGTTCGGGTGCTGTAGGTCAAAGAATACAGAACAACAATTTATAAAGGCTGGAAATTCATACTCTTTGAAATAACTTTATAGCCTTTTATACACCCTTATTGGGTTAGTCACGGGACCCAGAATCTCCTATCCTTATAGGGGAAGCCTAATAATAGTATTAACGAACTAAAATGGGTTTCTCATTGGAGGTTCTGGTGCTGTAGGTCAAAGAATAATGAACAACACTTTATAAAAGCTGGAAATTCTTACTCTTTGAAATAATTTTATAGCCTTTTGTACACCCTTATTGGGTTAGTCACGGGACCCAGAATCTCCTATCCTTATAGGGGAAGACTAATTATAGTATTAACAAACTAAAATGGGTATCTCATTGGACGTTCGGGTGCTGTAGGTTAAAGAATGCTGAACAACACTTTATAAAGGCTGGAAATTCTTACTCTTGGAAATAATTTTATAGCCTTTTCTACACCCTTATTGGGTTAGTCACGGGACCCAGAATCTCCTATCCTTATAGGGGAAGCCTAATTATAGTATTAACGAACTAAAATGGGTTTCTCATTGGAGGTTCTGGTGCTGTAGGTCAAAGAATAATGAACAACACTTTACAAAGGCAGGAAATTCCTACTCTTGGAAAATAATTTTATAGCATTTTGTACACCCTTATTGGGTTAGTCACGGGACCCATAATCTCCTATCCTTATAGGGGAAGCCTAATTATAGTATTTCGATCTTAAATGGGTTTCTCATTCGAGGTTCTGGTGCTGTAGGTCAAAGAATAATGAACAACACTTTATAAAAGCTGGAAATTCTTACTCTTGGAAATAATTTTATAGCATTTTGTACACCCTTATTGGGTTAGTCACGGGACCCATAATCTCCTATCCTTATAGGGGAAGCCTAATTATAGTATTAACAAACTAAAATGGGTATCTCATTGGACGTTCGGGTGCTGTAGGTCAAAGAATACTGAACAACACTTTATAAAGGCTGGAAATTCTTACTCATGGAAATAATTTTATAGCCTTTTGTACACCCTTATTGGGTTAGTCACGGGACCCAGAATCTCGTATCCTTATAGGGGAAGCCTAATTATAGTATTAACGAACTAAAATGGGTATCTCATTGGATGTTCGGGTGCTGTAGGTCAAATAATACAGAACAACAATTTATAAAGGCTGGAAATTCATACTCTTTGAAATAATTTTATAGCCTTTTGTACACCCTTATTGGGTTAGTCACGGGACCCAGAATCTCCTATCCTTATAGGGGAAGACTAATTATAGTATTAACAAACTAAAATGGGTATCTCATTGGACGTTCGGGTGCTGTAGGTCAAAGAATATTGAACAACACTTTACAAAGGCAGGAAATTCTTACTCATGGAAATAATTTTATAGCATTTTGTACACCCTTATTGGGTTATTCACGGGACCCAGAATCTCCTATCCTTATAGGGGAATCCTAATTATAGTATTAACGAACTAAAATGGGTATCTCATTGGACGTTCGGGTGCTGTAGGTTAAAGAATAATGAACAACACTTTATAAAAGCTGGAAATTCTTACTCTTGGAAATAATTTTATAGCCTTTTATACACCCTTATTGGGTTAGTCACGGGACCCAGAATCTCCTATCCTTATAGGGGAAGCCTAATAATAGTATTAACGAACTAAAATGGGTTTCTCATTGGAGGTTCTGGTGCTGTAGGTCAAAGAATAATGAACAACACTTTATAAAAGCTGAAAATTCTTACTCTTGGAAATAATTTTATAGCATTTTGTACACCCTTATTGGGTTAGTCACGGGACCCATAATCTCCTATCCTTATAGGGGAAGCCTAATTATAGTATTAAAAAACTAAAATGGGTGTCTCATTGGACGTTCGGGTGCTGTATGTCAAAGAATACTGAACAACACTTTATAAAGGCTGGAAATTCTTACTCATGTAAATAATTTTATAGCCTTTTGTACACCCTTATTGGGTTAGTCACGGGACCCAGAATCTCGTATCCTTATAGGGGAAGCCTAATTATAGTATTAACGAACTAAAATGGGTATCTCATTGGATGTTCGGGTGCTGTAGGTCAAAGAATACAGAACAACACTTTATAAAGGCTGGAAATTCATACTCTTTGAAATAATTTTATAGCCTTTTGTACACCCTTATTGGGTTAGTCACGGGACCCAGAATCTCCTATCCTTATAGGGGAAGACTAATTATAGTATTAACAAACTAAAATGGGTATCTCATTGGACGTTCGGGTGCTGTAGGTCAAAGAATATTGAACAACACTTTACAAAGGCAGGAAATTCTTACTCATGGAAATAATTTTATAGCATTTTGTACACCCTTATTGGGTTATTCACGGGACCCAGAATCTCCTATCCTTATAGGGGAATCCTAATTATAGTATTAAAGAACTAAAATGGGTATCTCATTGGAGGTTCTGGTGCTGTAGGTCAAAGAATAATGAACATCACTTTATAAAAGCTGGAAATTCTTACTCTTGGAAATAATTTTATAGCATTTTGTACACCCTTATTGGGTTAGTCATGGGACCCATAATCTCCTATCCCTATTGGGGAAGCCTAATTATAGTATTAACAAACTAAAATGGGTATCTCATTGGACGTCCGGGTGCTGTAGGTCAAAGAATACTGAACAACACTTTATAAAGGCTGGAAATTCTTACTCATGGAAATAATTTTATAGCCTTTTGTACACCCTTATTGGGTTAGTCACGGGACCCAGAATCTCGTATCCTTATAGGGGAAGCCTAATTATAGTATTAACGATCTAAAATGTGTATCTCATTGGATGTTCGGGTGTTGTAGGTCAAAGAATACAGAACAACACTTTATAAAGGCTGGAAATTCATACTCTTTGAAATAATTTTATAGCCTTTTGTACACCCTTATTGGGTTAGTCACGGGACCCAGAATCTCCTATCCTTATAGGGGAAGACTAATTATAGTATTAACAAACTAAAATGGGTATCTCATTGGACGTTCGGGTGCTGTAGGTCAAAGAATATTGAACAACACTTTACAAAGGCAGGAAATTCTTACTCATGGAAATAATTTTATAGCATTTTGTACACCCTTATTGGGTTATTCACGGGACCCAGAATCTCCTATCCTTATAGGGGAATCCTAATTATAGTATTAACGAACTAAAATGGGTATCTCATTGGACGTTCGGGTGCTGTAGGTTAAAGAATAATGAACAACACTTTATAAAAGCTGGAAATTCTTACTCTTGGAAATAATTTTATAGCCTTTTATACACCCTTATTGGGTTAGTCACGGGACCCAGAATCTCCTATCCTTATAGGGGAAGCCTAATAATAGTATTAACGAACTAAAATGGGTTTCTCATTGGAGGTTCTGGTGCTGTAGGTCAAAGAATAATGAACAACACTTTATAAAAGCTGAAAATTCTTACTCTTGGAAATAATTTTATAGCATTTTGTACACCCTTATTGGGTTAGTCACGGGACCCATAATCTCCTATCCTTATAGGGGAAGCCTAATTATAGTATTAAAAAACTAAAATGGGTGTCTCATTGGACGTTCGGGTGCTGTATGTCAAAGAATACTGAACAACACTTTATAAAGGCTGGAAATTCTTACTCATGTAAATAATTTTATAGCCTTTTGTACACCCTTATTGGGTTAGTCACGGGACCCAGAATCTCGTATCCTTATAGGGGAAGCCTAATTATAGTATTAACGAACTAAAATGGGTATCTCATTGGATGTTCGGGTGCTGTAGGTCAAAGAATACAGAACAACACTTTATAAAGGCTGGAAATTCATACTCTTTGAAATAATTTTATAGCCTTTTGTACACCCTTATTGGGTTAGTCACGGGACCCAGAATCTCCTATCCTTATAGGGGAAGACTAATTATAGTATTAACAAACTAAAATGGGTATCTCATTGGACGTTCGGGTGCTGTAGGTCAAAGAATATTGAACAACACTTTACAAAGGCAGGAAATTCTTACTCATGGAAATAATTTTATAGCATTTTGTACACCCTTATTGGGTTATTCACGGGACCCAGAATCTCCTATCCTTATAGGGGAATCCTAATTATAGTATTAAAGAACTAAAATGGGTATCTCATTGGAGGTTCTGGTGCTGTAGGTCAAAGAATAATGAACATCACTTTATAAAAGCTGGAAATTCTTACTCTTGGAAATAATTTTATAGCATTTTGTACACCCTTATTGGGTTAGTCATGGGACCCATAATCTCCTATCCCTATTGGGGAAGCCTAATTATAGTATTAACAAACTAAAATGGGTATCTCATTGGACGTCCGGGTGCTGTAGGTCAAAGAATACTGAACAACACTTTATAAAGGCTGGAAATTCTTACTCATGGAAATAATTTTATAGCCTTTTGTACACCCTTATTGGGTTAGTCACGGGACCCAGAATCTCGTATCCTTATAGGGGAAGCCTAATTATAGTATTAACGATCTAAAATGTGTATCTCATTGGATGTTCGGGTGTTGTAGGTCAAAGAATACAGAACAACACTTTATAAAGGCTGGAAATTCATACTCTTTGAAATAATTTTATAGCCTTTTGTACACCCTTATTGGGTTAGTCACGGGACCCATAATCTCCTATCCTTATTGGGGAGTCCTAATTATAGTATTAACGAACTAAAATGGGTATCTCATTGGACGTTCGGGTGCTGTAGGTCAAAGAATAATGAACAACACTTGATAAAAGCTTGAAATTCTTACTCTTGGAAATAATTTTAT
The DNA here is from genome assembly GCA_032199755.1 of Ambrosia artemisiifolia. Lineage (NCBI taxonomy): Eukaryota > Viridiplantae > Streptophyta > Magnoliopsida > Asterales > Asteraceae > Ambrosia > Ambrosia artemisiifolia. The sequence continues at coordinate 13,355,234 of CM063516.1, read as the reverse complement.
AGCATTTTGTACAACCTTATTGGGTTAGTCACGGGACCTAGAATCTCCTATCCTTATAGGGGAAGCCTAATTATAGTATTAACAAACTAAAATGGGTATCTCATTGGACGTTCGGGTGCTGTAGGTCAAAGAATACTGAACAACACTTTATAAAGGCTGGAAATTCTTACTCATGGAAATAATTTTATAGCCTTTTGTACACCCTTATTGGGTTAGTCACGGGACCCAGAATCTCGTATCCTTATAGGGGAAGCCTAATTATAGTATTAACGATCTAAAATGTGTATCTCATTGGATGTTCGGGTGTTGTAGGTCAAAGAATACAGAACAACACTTTATAAAGGCTGGAAATTCATACTCTTTGAAATAATTTTATAGCCTTTTGTACACCCTTATTGGGTTAGTCACGGGACCCATAATCTCCTATCCTTATTGGGGAGTCCTAATTATAGTATTAACGAACTAAAATGGGTATCTCATTGGACGTTCGGGTGCTGTAGGTCAAAGAATAATGAACAACACTTGATAAAAGCTTGAAATTCTTACTCTTGGAAATAATTTTATAGCATTTTGTACACCCTTATTGGGTTAGTCATGGGACCCATAATCTCCTATCCTTATAGGGGAAGCCTAATTATAGTATTAACAAACTAAAATGGGTATCTCATTGGACGTCCGGGTGCTGTAGGTCAAAGAATACTGAACAACACTTTATAAAGGCTGGAAATTCTTACTCTTGGAAATAATTTTGTAGCCTTTTGTACAACCTTATTGGGTTAGTCACGGGACCTAGAATCTCCTATCCTTATATGGGAAGCCTAATTATAGTATTAACAAACTAAAATGGGTATCTCATTGGACGTTCGGGTGCTGTAGGTGAAAGAATACTGAACAACACTTTATAAAGGCTGGAAATTCTTACTCATGGAAATAATTTGAGAGAATTACACAGATTGTCCTTTAGTTTTACCTGAAATTGCATGCTTTGTCCTTTTTTTGAATTTTTAACTCCCTATGTCCTTTATTTTATACATTTGTTACACCCTCTGTCCTTTAGACCAACTCCCGTTAAAAAAGTCAGTTAAGTTACCCATGTGCCCCTCACGTGAGGGGCAAATTTGTCTTTTCACCTCATTGTCTTCTCCCCTGATCATTCTGTAATGTCAGAATTAAATTAGGGTTCATAGTTCTTAAAATAAAATTAGGGCTTCACTCGATTAGACCACCACCTCTGCACCATCTTCGACTCTTCAACCACACACTAACATCTACGGTAATCATTTATTGCAAATTACCCTTTGCATATTAAAATAAATAGTACTCAACTGATCATAACTCAAGTTCTACTACAAACCATCTCGTCTATAACTTAGCTATCGGTCACCACCTTCACCCGCCACCCAAGCACCATCCGTAATCATCATCCACCACCCCTCTGACCAACCTCTCTGTAACCAACATCGAACCACCACCCCTGTCACATGTAATCACTATAGAATCCACCCCCAACCAATATCTCGGTTCCAATCGTCTCAGTATCAGATCTGACTCGTTCCCCTTCATCGTACCAACCCTTCATCACCACTACCCGACACCTTAATAACAACCCATCATCTTCCCTTATTAGCTATTGTCAAGAAATGGGGCTTCGGGTGTATACCTGGTTCGAATCCAATTGAAATCCATAGCCAGGTCCACTGGCTGTGACCACTCGTGACTACCTACCTCCGGTCACCTGAGAAATCACCATCATCGGAGGGGACCCAGGGCCGGCCAAAGGCCACAGCCGAAGGCTCCTCACCTTCGATCTCTCTCTCTCTCTGTTCTCCCTTCTCTCTTCTTTCTTTTAGCGTTTTGTTTTCTTTGTGTTTTATTGTGTTTGGGAGAAGAAAGGAGTGAAAAGACAAATTTGCCCCTCACGTGAGGGGCACATGGGTAACTTAACTGACTTTTTTAACGGGAGTTGGTCTAAAGGACAGAGGGTGTAACAAATGTATAAAATAAAGGACATAGGGAGTTAAAAATTCAAAAAAAGGACAAAGGATGCAATTTCAGGTAAAACTAAAGGACAATCTGTGTAATTCTCTCAAATAATTTTATAGCCTTTTGTACACCCTTATTGGGTTAGTCACGGGGCCCAGAATCTCGTATCCTTATAGGGGAAGCCTAATTATAGTATTAACGATCTAAAATGGGTATCTCATTGGATGTTCGGGTGCTGTAGGTCAAAGAATACAGAACAACACTTTATAAAGGCTGGAAATTCATACTCTTTGAAATAATTTTATAGCCTTTTGTACACCTTTATTGGGTTAGTCACGGGACCCATAATCTCCTATCCTTATAGGGGAGTCCTAATTATAGTATTAACGAACAAAAATGGGTATCTCATTGGACGTTCGGATGCTATAGGTCAAAGAATACAGAACAACACTTTATAAAGGCTGGAAATTCATACTCTTTGAAATAATTTTATAGCCTTTTGTACACCCTTATTGGGTTAGTCACGGGACCCAGAATCTCCTATCCTTATAGGGGAAGCCTAATTATAGTATTAACAAACTAAAATGGGTATCTCATTGGACGTTCGGGTGCTGTAGGTCAAAGAATGCTGAACAACACTATATAAAGGCTGGAAATTCTTACTCTTGGAAATTATTTTATAGCCTTTTGTACACCCTTATTGGGTTAGTCCCGGGACCCAGAATCTCCTATCCTTGTAGGGGAAGCCTAATTATAGTATTAACAAACTAAAATGGGTATCTCATTGGACGTTCGGGTGCTGTAGGTCAAAGAATGCTGAACAACACTTTATAAAGGCTGGAAATTCTTACTATTGGAAATAATTTTATAGCATTTGGTACACCCTTATTGGGTTATTCACGGGATGCAGAATCTCCTATCCTTATAGGGGAATCCAAATTATAGTATTAACGAACTAAAATGGGTATCTCATTGGACGTTCGGGTGCTGTAGGTCAAAGAATGCTGAACAACACTTTATAACGGCTGGAAATTCTTACTCTTGGAAATAATTTTATAGTCTTTTGTACACCCTTATTGGGTTAGTCACGGGACCCAGAATGTCCTATCCTTATATGGGAAGCCTAATTATAGTATTAACAAACTAAAATGGGTATCTCATTGGACGTTCGGGTGCTGTAGGTCAAAGAATACTGTACAACACTTTATAAAGGCTGGAAATTTTTACTCATGGAAATAATTTTGTAGCCTTTTGTACACCCTTATTGGGTTAGTCACGGGACCCTGAATCTCCTATCCTTATAGGGGAAGCCTAATTATAGTATTAACGAACTAAAATGGGTTTCTCATTGGACGTTCTGGTGCTGTAGGTCAAAGAATAATGAACAACACTTTATAAAAGCTAGAAATTCTTACTCTTGGAAATAATTTTATAGCCTTTTATACACCCTTATTGGGTTAGTCACGGGACCAGAATCTCCTATCCTTATAGGATAAGCCTAATTATAGTATTAACAAACTAAAATGGGTATCTCATTGGACGTTCGGGTGCTGTAGGTCAAAGAATATTGAACAACACTTTACAAAGGCAGGAAATTCTTACTCTTGGAAATAATTTTATAGCATTTTGTACACCCTTATTGGGTTAGTCACGGGACCCATAATCTCCTATCCTTATAGGGGAAGCCTAATTATAGTATTAACAAACTAAAATGGGTATCTCATTGGACGTCCGGGTGCTGTAGGTCAAAGAATACTGAACAACACTTTATAAAGGCTGGAAATTCTTACTCATGGAAATAATTTTATAGCCTTTTGTACACCCTTATTGGGTTAGTCACGGGACCCAGAATCTTGTATCCCTATAGGGGAAGCCTAATTATAGTATTAACGAACTAAAATGGGTATCTCATTGGATGTTCGGGTGCTGTAGGTCAAAGAATACAGAACAACACTTTATAAAGGCTGGAAATTCATACTCTTTGAAAAAATTTTATAGCCTTTTGTACACCCTTATTGGGTTAGTCACGGGACCCATAATCTCCTATCCTTATAGGGGAGTCCTAATTATAGTATTAACGAACTAAAATGGGTATCTCATTGGACGTTCGGGTGCTATAGGTCAAAGAATACATAACAACACTTTATAAAGGCTGGAAATTCACTCTTTGAAATAATTTTATAGCCTTTTGTACACCCTTATTGGGTTAGTCACGGGACCCAGAATCTCCTATCCTTTTAGGGGAAGCCTAATTATAGTATTAACAAACTAAAATGGGTATCTCATTGGACGTTCGGGTGCTGTAGGTCAAAGAATGCTGAACAACACTATATAAAGGCTGGAAATTCTTACTCTTGGAAATAATTTTATAGCCTTTTGTACACCCTTATTGGGTTAGTCCCAGGACCCAGAATCTCCTATCCTTGTAGGGGAAGCCTAATTATAGTATTAATAAACTAAAATGGGTATCTCATTGGACGTTCGGGTGCTGTAGGTCAAAGAATGCTGAACAACACTTTATAAAGGCTGGAAATTCTTACTATTGGAAATAATTTTATAGCCTTTTGGAAATAATTTTATAGCCTTTTGGTACACCCTTATTGGGTTATTCACGGGATGCAGAATCTCCTATCCTTATAGGGGAATCCAAATTATAGTATCAACGAACTAAAATGGGTATCTCATTGGACGTTCGGGTGCTGTAGGTCAAAGAATGCTGAACAACACTTTATAATGGCTGGAAATTCTTACTCTTGGAAATAATTTTATAGCCTTTTGTACACCCTTATTGGGTTAGTCACGGGACCCAGAATGTCCTATCCTTATATGGGAAGCCTAATTATAGTATTAACAAACTAAAATGGGTATCTCATTGGACGTTCGGGTGCTGTAGGTCAAAGAATACTGTACAACACTTTATAAAGGCTGGAAATTCTTACTCATGGAAATAATTTTGTAGCCTTTTGTACACCCTTATTGGGTTAGTCACGGGACCCTGAATCTCCTATCCTTATAGGGGAAGCCTAATTATAGTATTAACGAACTAAAATGGGTTTCTCATTGGACGTTCTGGTGCTGTAGGTCAAAGAATAATGAACAACACTTTAAAAAAGCTGGAAATTCTTACTCATGGAAATAATTTTATAGCCTTTTATACACCCTTATTGGGTTAGTCACGGGACCAGAATCTCCTATCCTTATAGGAGAAGCCTAATTATAGTATTAACAAACTAAAATAGGTATCTCATTGGACGTTCGGGTGCTGTAGGTCAAAGAATATTGAACAACACTTTACAAAGGCAGGAAATTCTTACTCATGGAAATAATTTTATAGCCTTTTGTACACCCTTATTGGGTTAGTCACGGGACCCATAATCTCCTATCCTTATAGGGGAAGACTAATTATAGTATTAACAAACTAAAATGGGTATCTCATTGGACGTTCGGGTGCTGTAGGTCAAAGAATGCTGAACAACACTTTATAAATGCTGGAAATTCTTACTCTTGGAAATAATTTTATAGCATTTTGTACACCCTTATTGGGTTAGTCACGGGACCCATAATCTCCTATCCTTATAGGGGAATCCTAATTATAGTATTAAATAACTAAAATGGGTATCTTATTGGACGTTCGGGTGCTATAGGTCAAAGAATACAGAACAACACTTTATAAAGGCTGGAAATTCTTACTCTTTGAAATTATTTTATAGCCTTTTGTACACCCTTATTGGGTTAGTCACGGGACCCAGAATGTCCTATCCTTATATGGGAAGCCTAATTATAGTATTAACAAACTAAAATGGGTATCTCATTGGACGTTCGGGTGCTGTAGGTCAAAGAATACTGTACAACACTTTATAAAGGCTGGAAATTCTTACTCATGGAAATAATTTTGTAGCCTTTTGTACACCCTTATTGGGTTAGTCACGGGACCCTGAATCTCCTATCCTTATAGGGGAAGCCTAATTATAGTATTAACGAACTAAAATGGGTTTCTCATTGGACGTTCTGGTGCTGTAGGTCAAAGAATAATGAACAACACTTTAAAAAAGCTGGAAATTCTTACTCATGGAAATAATTTTATAGCCTTTTATACACCCTTATTGGGTTAGTCACGGGACCAGAATCTCCTATCCTTATAGGAGAAGCCTAATTATAGTATTAACAAACTAAAATAGGTATCTCATTGGACGTTCGGGTGCTGTAGGTCAAAGAATATTGAACAACACTTTACAAAGGCAGGAAATTCTTACTCATGGAAATAATTTTATAGCCTTTTGTACACCCTTATTGGGTTAGTCACGGGACCCATAATCTCCTATCCTTATAGGGGAAGACTAATTATAGTATTAACAAACTAAAATGGGTATCTCATTGGACGTTCGGGTGCTGTAGGTCAAAGAATGCTGAACAACACTTTATAAATGCTGGAAATTCTTACTCTTGGAAATAATTTTATAGCATTTTGTACACCCTTATTGGGTTAGTCACGGGACCCATAATCTCCTATCCTTATAGGGGAATCCTAATTATAGTATTAAATAACTAAAATGGGTATCTTATTGGACGTTCGGGTGCTATAGGTCAAAGAATACAGAACAACACTTTATAAAGGCTGGAAATTCTTACTCTTTGAAATTATTTTATAGCCTTTTGTACACCCTTATTGGGTTAGTCACAGGACCCAGAATCTCCTATCCTTATTGGGGAAGCCTAATTATAGTATTAACAAACTAAAATGGGTATCTCATTGGACGTTCGGGTGCTGTAGGTCAAAGAATGTTGAACAACACTTTATAAAGGCTGGAAATTCTTACTCTTGGAAATAATTTTATAGCCTTTTATACACCCTTATTGGGTTAGTCACGGGACCCTGAATCTCCTATCCTTATAAGGGAAGCCTAATTATAGTATTAACGAACTAAAATGGGTTTCTCATTGGACGTTCTGGTGCTGTAGGTCAAAGAATAATCAACAACACTTTATAATAGCTGGAAATTCTTACTCTTGGAAATAATTTTATAGCCTTTTATACACCCTTATTGGGTTAGTCACGGGACCAGAATCTCCCATCTTTATAGGAGAAGCCTAATTATAGTATTAACAAACTAAAATGGGTATCTCATTGGACGTTCGGGTGCTGTAGGTCAAAGAATACTGTACAACACTTTATAAAGGCTGGAAATTCTTACTCATGGAAATAATTTTGTAGCCTTTTGTACACCCTTATTGGGTTAGTCACGGGACCCTGAATCTCCTATCCTTATAGGGGAAGCCTAATTATAGTATTAACGAACTAAAATGGGTTTCTCATTGGACGTTCTGGTGCTGTAGGTCAAAGAATAATGAACAACACTTTAAAAAAGCTGGAAATTCTTACTCATGGAAATAATTTTATAGCCTTTTATACACCCTTATTGGGTTAGTCACGGGACCAGAATCTCCTATCCTTATAGGAGAAGCCTAATTATAGTATTAACAAACTAAATAAGGTATCTCATTGGACGTTCGGGTGCTGTAGGTCAAAGAATATTGAACAACACTTTACAAAGGCAGGAAATTCTTACTCATGGAAATAATTTTAAAGCCTTTTGTACACCCTTATTGGGTTAGTCACGGGACCCAGAATCTCCTATCCTTATAGGGGAAGACTAATTATAGTATTAACAAACTAAAATGGGTATCTCATTGGACGTTCGGGTGCTGTAGGTCAAAGAATGCTGAACAACACTTTATAAATGCTGGAAATTCTTACTCTTGGAAATAATTTTATAGCATTTTGTACACCCTTATTGGGTTAGTCACGGGACCCATAATCTCCTATCCTTATAGGGGAATCCTAATTATAGTATTAAATAACTAAAATGGGTATCTTATTGGACGTTCGGGTGCTATAGGTCAAAGAATACAGAACAACACTTTATAAAGGCTGGAAATTCTTACTCTTTGAAATTATTTTATAGCCTTTTGTACACCCTTATTGGGTTAGTCACAGGACCCAGAATCTCCTATCCTTATAGGGGAAGCCTAATTATAGTGTTAACAAACTAAAATGGGTATCTCATTGGACGTTCGGGTGCTGTAGGTCAAAGAATGTTGAACAACACTTTATAAAGGCTGGAAATTCTTACTCCTGGAAATAATTTTATAGCCTTTTATACACCCTTATTGGGTTAGTCACGGGACCCTGAATCTCCTATCCTTATAAGGGAAGCCTAATTATAGTATTAACGAACTAAAATGGGTTTCTCATTGGACGTTCTGGTGCTGTAGGTCAAAGAATAATGAACAACACTTTAAAAAAGCTGGAAATTCTTACTCATGGAAATAATTTTATAGCCTTTTATACACCCTTATTGGGTTAGTCACGGGACCAGAATCTCCTATCCTTATAGGAGAAGCCTAATTATAGTATTAACAAACTAAATAAGGTATCTCATTGGACGTTCGGGTGCTGTAGGTCAAAGAATATTGAACAACACTTTACAAAGGCAGGAAATTCTTACTCATGGAAATAATTTTAAAGCCTTTTGTACACCCTTATTGGGTTAGTCACGGGACCCAGAATCTCCTATCCTTATAGGGGAAGACTAATTATAGTATTAACAAACTAAAATGGGTATCTCATTGGACGTTCGGGTGCTGTAGGTCAAAGAATGCTGAACAACACTTTATAAATGCTGGAAATTCTTACTCTTGGAAATAATTTTATAGCATTTTGTACACCCTTATTGGGTTAGTCACGGGACCCTGAATCTCCTATCCTTATAGGGGAAGCCTAATTATAGTATTAACGAACTAAAATGGGTTTCTCATTGGACGTTCTGGTGCTGTAGGTCAAAGAATAATGAACAACACTTTAAAAAAGCTGGAAATTCTTACTCATGGAAATAATTTTATAGCCTTTTATACACCCTTATTGGGTTAGTCACGGGACCAGAATCTCCTATCCTTATAGGAGAAGCCTAATTATAGTATTAACAAACTAAAATAGGTATCTCATTGGACGTTCGGGTGCTGTAGGTCAAAGAATATTGAACAACACTTTACAAAGGCAGGAAATTCTTACTCATGGAAATAATTTTATAGCCTTTTGTACACCCTTATTGGGTTAGTCACGGGACCCATAATCTCCTATCCTTATAGGGGAAGACTAATTATAGTATTAACAAACTAAAATGGGTATCTCATTGGACGTTCGGGTGCTGTAGGTCAAAGAATGCTGAACAACACTTTATAAATGCTGGAAATTCTTACTCTTGGAAATAATTTTATAGCATTTTGTACACCCTTATTGGGTTAGTCACGGGACCCATAATCTCCTATCCTTATAGGGGAATCCTAATTATAGTATTAAATAACTAAAATGGGTATCTTATTGGACGTTCGGGTGCTATAGGTCAAAGAATACAGAACAACACTTTATAAAGGCTGGAAATTCTTACTCTTTGAAATTATTTTATAGCCTTTTGTACACCCTTATTGGGTTAGTCACAGGACCCAGAATCTCCTATCCTTATTGGGGAAGCCTAATTATAGTATTAACAAACTAAAATGGGTATCTCATTGGACGTTCGGGTGCTGTAGGTCAAAGAATGTTGAACAACACTTTATAAAGGCTGGAAATTCTTACTCTTGGAAATAATTTTATAGCCTTTTATACACCCTTATTGGGTTAGTCACGGGACCCTGAATCTCCTATCCTTATAAGGGAAGCCTAATTATAGTATTAACGAACTAAAATGGGTTTCTCATTGGACGTTCTGGTGCTGTAGGTCAAAGAATAATCAACAACACTTTATAATAGCTGGAAATTCTTACTCTTGGAAATAATTTTATAGCCTTTTATACACCCTTATTGGGTTAGTCACGGGACCAGAATCTCCCATCTTTATAGGAGAAGCCTAATTATAGTATTAACAAACTAAAATGGGTATCTCATTGGACGTTCGGGTGCTGTAGGTCAAAGAATACTGTACAACACTTTATAAAGGCTGGAAATTCTTACTCATGGAAATAATTTTGTAGCCTTTTGTACACCCTTATTGGGTTAGTCACGGGACCCTGAATCTCCTATCCTTATAGGGGAAGCCTAATTATAGTATTAACGAACTAAAATGGGTTTCTCATTGGACGTTCTGGTGCTGTAGGTCAAAGAATAATGAACAACACTTTAAAAAAGCTGGAAATTCTTACTCATGGAAATAATTTTATAGCCTTTTATACACCCTTATTGGGTTAGTCACGGGACCAGAATCTCCTATCCTTATAGGAGAAGCCTAATTATAGTATTAACAAACTAAATAAGGTATCTCATTGGACGTTCGGGTGCTGTAGGTCAAAGAATATTGAACAACACTTTACAAAGGCAGGAAATTCTTACTCATGGAAATAATTTTAAAGCCTTTTGTACACCCTTATTGGGTTAGTCACGGGACCCAGAATCTCCTATCCTTATAGGGGAAGACTAATTATAGTATTAACAAACTAAAATGGGTATCTCATTGGACGTTCGGGTGCTGTAGGTCAAAGAATGCTGAACAACACTTTATAAATGCTGGAAATTCTTACTCTTGGAAATAATTTTATAGCATTTTGTACACCCTTATTGGGTTAGTCACGGGACCCATAATCTCCTATCCTTATAGGGGAATCCTAATTATAGTATTAAATAACTAAAATGGGTATCTTATTGGACGTTCGGGTGCTATAGGTCAAAGAATACAGAACAACACTTTATAAAGGCTGGAAATTCTTACTCTTTGAAATTATTTTATAGCCTTTTGTACACCCTTATTGGGTTAGTCACAGGACCCAGAATCTCCTATCCTTATAGGGGAAGCCTAATTATAGTATTAACAAACTAAAATGGGTATCTCATTGGACGTTCGGGTGCTGTAGGTCAAAGAATGTTGAACAACACTTTATAAAGGCTGGAAATTCTTACTCTTGGAAATAATTTTATAGCCTTTTATACACCCTTATTGGGTTAGTCACGGGACCCTGAATCTCCTATCCTTATAAGGGAAGCCTAATTATAGTATTAACGAACTAAAATGGGTTTCTCATTGGACGTTCTGGTGCTGTAGGTCAAAGAATAATGAACAACACTTTATAAAAGCTGGAAATTCTTACTCTTGGAAACAATTTTATAGCCTTTTATACACCCTTATTGGGTTAGTCACGGGACCAGAATCTCCCATCTTTATAGGAGAAGCCTAATTATAGTATTAACAAACTAAAATGGGTATCTCATTGGACGTTCGGGTGCTGTAGGTCAAAGAATACTGTACAACACTTTATAAAGGCTGGAAATTCTTACTCATGGAAATAATTTTGTAGCCTTTTGTACACCCTTATTGGGTTAGTCACGGGACCCTGAATCTCCTATCCTTATAGGGGAAGCCTAATTATAGTATTAACGAACTAAAATGGGTTTCTCATTGGACGTTCTGGTGCTGTAGGTCAAAGAATAATGAACAACACTTTAAAAAAGCTGGAAATTCTTACTCATGGAAATAATTTTATAGCCTTTTATACACCCTTATTGGGTTAGTCACGGGACCAGAATCTCCTATCCTTATAGGAGAAGCCTAATTATAGTATTAACAAACTAAAATAGGTATCTCATTGGACGTTCGGGTGCTGTAGGTCAAAGAATATTGAACAACACTTTACAAAGGCAGGAAATTCTTACTCATGGAAATAATTTTAAAGCCTTTTGTACACCCTTATTGGGTTAGTCACGGGACCCAGAATCTCCTATCCTTATAGGGGAAGACTAATTATAGTATTAACAAACTAAAATGGGTATCTCATTGGACGTTCGGGTGCTGTAGGTCAAAGAATGCTGAACAACACTTTATAAATGCTGGAAATTCTTACTCTTGGAAATAATTTTATAGCATTTTGTACACCCTTATTGGGTTAGTCACGGGACCCATAATCTCCTATCCTTATAGGGGAATCCTAATTATAGTATTAAATAACTAAAATGGGTATCTTATTGGACGTTCGGGTGCTATAGGTCAAAGAATACAGAACAACACTTTATAAAGGCTGGAAATTCTTACTCTTTGAAATTATTTTATAGCCTTTTGTACACCCTTATTGGGTTAGTCACAGGACCCAGAATCTCCTATCCTTATAGGGGAAGCCTAATTATAGTATTAACAAACTAAAATGGGTATCTCATTGGACGTTCGGGTGCTGTAGGTCAAAGAATGTTGAACAACACTTTATAAAGGCTGGAAATTCTTACTCTTGGAAATAATTTTATAGCCTTTTATACACCCTTATTGGGTTAGTCACGGGACCCTGAATCTCCTATCCTTATAAGGGAAGCCTAATTATAGTATTAACGAACTAAAATGGGTTTCTCATTGGACGTTCTGGTGCTGTAGGTCAAAGAATAATGAACAACACTTTATAAAAGCTGGAAATTCTTACTCTTGGAAACAATTTTATAGCCTTTTATACACCCTTATTGGGTTAGTCACGGGACCAGAATCTCCCATCTTTATAGGAGAAGCCTAATTATAGTATTAACAAACTAAAATGGGTATCTCATTGGACGTTCGGGTGCTGTAGGTCAAAGAATACTGTACAACACTTTATAAAGGCTGGAAATTCTTACTCATGGAAATAATTTTGTAGCCTTTTGTACACCCTTATTGGGTTAGTCACGGGACCCTGAATCTCCTATCCTTATAGGGGAAGCCTAATTATAGTATTAACGAACTAAAATGGGTTTCTCATTGGACGTTCTGGTGCTGTAGGTCAAAGAATAATGAACAACACTTTAAAAAAGCTGGAAATTCTTACTCATGGAAATAATTTTATAGCCTTTTATACACCCTTATTGGGTTAGTCACGGGACCAGAATCTCCTATCCTTATAGGAGAAGCCTAATTATAGTATTAACAAACTAAAATAGGTATCTCATTGGACGTTCGGGTGCTGTAGGTCAAAGAATATTGAACAACACTTTACAAAGGCAGGAAATTCTTACTCATGGAAATAATTTTATAGCCTTTTGTACACCCTTATTGGGTTAGTCACGGGACCCAGAATCTCCTATCCTTATAGGGGAAGACTAATTATAGTATTAACAAACTAAAATGGGTATCTCATTGGACGTTCGGGTGCTGTAGGTCAAAGAATGCTGAACAACACTTTATAAATGCTGGAAATTCTTACTCTTGGAAATAATTTTATAGCATTTTGTACACCCTTATTGGGTTAGTCACGGGACCCATAATCTCCTATCCTTATAGGGGAATCCTAATTATAGTATTAAATAACTAAAATGGGTATCTTATTGGACGTTCGGGTGCTATAGGTCAAAGAATACAGAACAACACTTTATAAAGGCTGGAAATTCTTACTCTTTGAAATTATTTTATAGCCTTTTGTACACCCTTATTGGGTTAGTCACAGGACCCAGAATCTCCTATCCTTATAGGGGAAGCCTAATTATAGTATTAACAAACTAAAATGGGTATCTCATTGGACGTTCAGGTGCTGTAGGTCAAAGAATGTTGAACAACACTTTATAAAGGCTGGAAATTCTTACTCTTGGAAATAATTTTATAGCCTTTTATACACCCTTATTGGGTTAGTCACGGGACCCTGAATCTCCTATCCTTATAAGGGAAGCCTAATTATAGTATTAACGAACTAAAATGGGTTTCTCATTGGACGTTCTGGTGCTGTAGGTCAAAGAATAATGAACAACACTTTAAAAAAGCTGGAAATTCTTACTCATGGAAATAATTTTATAGCCTTTTATACACCCTTATTGGGTTAGTCACGGGACCAGAATCTCCTATCCTTATAGGAGAAGCCTAATTATAGTATTAACAAACTAAAATAGGTATCTCATTGGACGTTCGGGTGCTGTAGGTCAAAGAATATTGAACAACACTTTACAAAGGCGGGAAATTCTTACTCATGGAAATAATTTTATAGCCTTTTGTACACCCTTATTGGGTTAGTCACGGGACCCAGAATCTCCTATCCTTATAGGGGAAGACTAATTATAGTATTAACAAACTAAAATGGGTATCTCATTGGACGTTCGGGTGCTGTAGGTCAAAGAATGCTGAACAACACTTTATAAATGCTGGAAATTCTTACTCTTGGAAATAATTTTATAGCATTTTGTACACCCTTATTGGGTTAGTCACGGGACCCATAATCTCCTATCCTTATAGGGGAATCCTAATTATAGTATTAAATAACTAAAATGGGTATCTTATTGGACGTTCGGGTGCTATAGGTCAAAGAATACAGAACAACACTTTATAAAGGCTGGAAATTCTTACTCTTTGAAATTATTTTATAGCCTTTTGTACACCCTTATTGGGTTAGTCACAGGACCCAGAATCTCCTATCCTTATAGGGGAAGCCTAATTATAGTATTAACAAACTAAAATGGGTATCTCATTGGACGTTCGGGTGCTGTAGGTCAAAGAATATTAAACAACACTTTACAAAGGCAGGAAATTCTTACTCATGGAAATAATTTTATAGCATTTTGTACACCCTTATTGGGTTATTCACGGGACCCAGAATCTCCTATCCTTATAGGGGAATCCTAATTATAGTATTAACAAACTAAAATGGGTATCTCATTGGACGTTCGGGTGCTGTAGGTCAAAGAATGCTGAACAACACTTTATAAAGGCTGGAAATTCTTACTCTTGGAAATAATTTTATAGCCTTTTATACACCCTTATTGGGTTAGTCACGGGACCCAGAATCTCCTATCCTTATAGGGGAAGCCTAATTATAGTATTAACGAACTAAAATGGGTTTCTCATTGGAGGTTCTGGTGCTGTAGGTCAAAAAATAATGAACAACACTTTATAAAAGCTGGAAATTCTTACTCTTGGAAATAATTTTATAGCATTTTGTACACCCTTATTGGGATAGTCACGGGACACATAATCTCCTATCCTTATAGGGGAAGCCTAATTATAGTATTAACAAACTAAAATGGGTATCTCATTGGACATCCGGGTGCTGTAGGTCAAAGAATACTGAACAACACTTTATAAAGGCTGGAAATTCATACTCTTTGAAATAATTTTATAGCCTTTTGTACACCCTTATTGGGTTAGTCACGGGACCCATAATCTCCTATCCTTATAGGGGAGTCCTAATTATAGTATTAACGAACTAAAATGGGTATCTCATTGGACGTTCGGGTGCTATAGGTCAAAGAATACAGAACAACACTTTATAAAGGCTGGAAATTCATACTCTTTGAAATAATTTTATAGCCTTTTGTACACTCTTATTGGGTTAGTCACGGGACCCAGAATCTCCTATCCTTATAGGGGAGTCCTAATTATAGTATTAACGAACTAAAATGGGTATCTCATTGGACGTTCGGGTGCTATAGGTCAAAGAATATATAACAACACTTTATAAAGGCTGGTAATTCTTACTCTTTGAAATAATTTTATCGCCTTTTGTACACCCTTATTGGGTTAGTCACGGGACCCAGAATCTCCTATCCTTATAGGGGAAGACTAATTATAGTATTAACAAACTAAAATGGGTATCTCATTGGACGTTCGGGTGCTGTAGGTCAAAGAATGCTGAACAACACTTTATAAAGGCTGGAAATTCTTACTATTGGAAATAATTTTATAGCATTTGGAACACCCTTATTGGGTTATTCACTGGATGCAGAATCTCCTATCCTTATAGGGGAATCCAAATTATAGTATTAACGAACTAAAATGGGTATCTCATTGGACGTTCAGGTGCTGTAGGTCAAAGAATGTTGAACAACACTTTATAACGGCTGGAAATTCTTACTCTTGGAAATAATTTTATAGCCTTTTGTACACCCTTATTGGGTTAGTCACGGGACCCAGAATGTCCTATCCTTATATGGGAAGCCTAATTATAGTATTAACAAACTAAAATGGGTATCTCATTGGACGTTCGGGTGCTGTAGGTCAAAGAATACAGTACTACACTTTATAAAGGCTGGAAATTCTTACTCATGGAAATAATTTTGTAGCCTTTTGTACACCCTTATTGGGTTAGTCACGGGACCCTGAATCTCCTATCCTTATAGGGGAAGCCTAATTATAGTATTAACAAACTAAAATGGGTTTCTCATTGGACGTTCGGGTGCTGTAGGTCAAAGAATGCTGAACAACACTTTATAAATGCTGGAAATTCTTACTCTTGGAAATAATTTTATAGCATTTTGTACACCCTTATTGGGTTAGTCACGGGACCCATAATCTCCTATCCTTATAGGGGAATCCTAATTATAGTATTAAATAACTAAAATGGGTATCTTATTGGACGTTCGGGTGCTATAGGTCAAAGAATACAGAACAACACTTTATAAAGGATGGAAATTCTTACTCTTTGAAATTATTTTATAGCCTTTTGTACACCCTTATTGGGTTAGTCACAGGACCCAGAATCTCCTATCCTTATAGGGGAAGCCTAATTATAGTATTAACAAACTAAAATGGGTATCTCATTGGACGTTCGGGTGCTGTAGGTCATAGAATGTTGAACAACACTTTATAAAGGCTGGAAATTCTTACTCTTGGAAATAATTTTATAGCCTTTTATACACCCTTATTGGGTTAGTCACGGGACCCTGAATCTCCTATCCTTATAAGGGAAGCCTAATTATAGTATTAACGAACTAAAATGGGTTTCTCATTGGACGTTCTGGTGCTGTAGGTCAAAGAATAATGAACAACACTTTAAAAAAGCTGGAAATTCTTACTCATGGAAATAATTTTATAGCCTTTTATACACCCTTATTGGGTTAGTCACGGGACCAGAATCTCCTATCCTTATAGGAGAAGCCTAATTATAGTATTAACAAACTAAAATAGGTATCTCATTGGACGTTCGGGTGCTGTAGGTCAAAGAATATTGAACAACACTTTACAAAGGCGGGAAATTCTTACTCATGGAAATAATTTTATAGCCTTTTGTACACCCTTATTGGGTTAGTCACGGGACCCAGAATCTCCTATCCTTATAGGGGAAGACTAATTATAGTATTAACAAACTAAAATGGGTATCTCATTGGACGTTCGGGTGCTGTAGGTCAAAGAATGCTGAACAACACTTTATAAATGCTGGAAATTCTTACTCTTGGAAATAATTTTATAGCATTTTGTACACCCTTATTGGGTTAGTCACGGGACCCATAATCTCCTATCCTTATAGGGGAATCCTAATTATAGTATTAAATAACTAAAATGGGTATCTTATTGGACGTTCGGGTGCTATAGGTCAAAGAATACAGAACAACACTTTATAAAGGCTGGAAATTCTTACTCTTTGAAATTATTTTATAGCCTTTTGTACACCCTTATTGGGTTAGTCACAGGACCCAGAATCTCCTATCCTTATAGGGGAAGCCTAATTATAGTATTAACAAACTAAAATGGGTATCTCATTGGACGTTCGGGTGCTGTAGGTCAAAGAATATTAAACAACACTTTACAAAGGCAGGAAATTCTTACTCATGGAAATAATTTTATAGCATTTTGTACACCCTTATTGGGTTATTCACGGGACCCAGAATCTCCTATCCTTATAGGGGAATCCTAATTATAGTATTAACAAACTAAAATGGGTATCTCATTGGACGTTCGGGTGCTGTAGGTCAAAGAATGCTGAACAACACTTTATAAAGGCTGGAAATTCTTACTCTTGGAAATAATTTTATAGCCTTTTATACACCCTTATTGGGTTAGTCACGGGACCCAGAATCTCCTATCCTTATAGGGGAAGCCTAATTATAGTATTAACGAACTAAAATGGGTTTCTCATTGGAGGTTCTGGTGCTGTAGGTCAAAAAATAATGAACAACACTTTATAAAAGCTGGAAATTCTTACTCTTGGAAATAATTTTATAGCATTTTGTACACCCTTATTGGGATAGTCACGGGACACATAATCTCCTATCCTTATAGGGGAAGCCTAATTATAGTATTAACAAACTAAAATGGGTATCTCATTGGACATCCGGGTGCTGTAGGTCAAAGAATACTGAACAACACTTTATAAAGGCTGGAAATTCATACTCTTTGAAATAATTTTATAGCCTTTTGTACACCCTTATTGGGTTAGTCACGGGACCCATAATCTCCTATCCTTATAGGGGAGTCCTAATTATAGTATTAACGAACTAAAATGGGTATCTCATTGGACGTTCGGGTGCTATAGGTCAAAGAATACAGAACAACACTTTATAAAGGCTGGAAATTCATACTCTTTGAAATAATTTTATAGCCTTTTGTACACTCTTATTGGGTTAGTCACGGGACCCAGAATCTCCTATCCTTATAGGGGAGTCCTAATTATAGTATTAACGAACTAAAATGGGTATCTCATTGGACGTTCGGGTGCTATAGGTCAAAGAATATATAACAACACTTTATAAAGGCTGGTAATTCTTACTCTTTGAAATAATTTTATCGCCTTTTGTACACCCTTATTGGGTTAGTCACGGGACCCAGAATCTCCTATCCTTATAGGGGAAGACTAATTATAGTATTAACAAACTAAAATGGGTATCTCATTGGACGTTCGGGTGCTGTAGGTCAAAGAATGCTGAACAACACTTTATAAAGGCTGGAAATTCTTACTATTGGAAATAATTTTATAGCATTTGGAACACCCTTATTGGGTTATTCACTGGATGCAGAATCTCCTATCCTTATAGGGGAATCCAAATTATAGTATTAACGAACTAAAATGGGTATCTCATTGGACGTTCGGGTGCTGTAGGTCAAAGAATGTTGAACAACACTTTATAACGGCTGGAAATTCTTACTCTTGGAAATAATTTTATAGCCTTTTGAACACCCTTATTGGGTTAGTCACGGGACCCAGAATGTCCTATCCTTATATGGGAAGCCTAATTATAGTATTAACAAACTAAAATGGGTATCTCATTGGACGTTCGGGTGCTGTAGGTCAAAGAATACAGTACTACACTTTATAAAGGCTGGAAATTCTTACTCATGGAAATAATTTTGTAGCCTTTTGTACACCCTTATTGGGTTAGTCACGGGACCCTGAATCTCCTATCCTTATAGGGGAAGCCTAATTATAGTATTAACAAACTAAAATGGGTTTCTCATTGGACGTTCTGGTGCTGTAGGTCAAAGAATAATGAACAACACTTTATAAAAGCTGGAAATTCTTACTCTTGGAAATAACTTTATAGCCTTTTATACACCCTTATTGGGTTAGTCACGGGACCAGAATCTCCTATCCTTATAGGAGAAGCCTAATTATAGTATTAACAAACTAAAATGGGTATCTCATTGGACGTTCGGGTGCTGTAGGTCAAAGAATATTGAACAACACTTTACAAAGGCAGGAAATTCTTACTCATGGAAATATTTTATAGCATTTTGTACACCCTTATTGGGTTATTCACGGGACCCAGAATCTCCTATCCTTATAGGGGAATCCTAATTATAGTATTAACGAACTAAAATGGGTATCTCATTGGACGTTCAGGTGCTATAGGTCAAAGAATACAGAACAACACTTTATAAAGGCTGGAAATTCTTACTCTTTGAAATAATTTTATAGCCTTTTGTACACCCTTATTGGGTTAGTCACGGGATCCAGAATCTCCTATCTTTATAGGGGAAGACTAATTATAGTATTAACAAACTAAAATGGGTATCTCATTGGACGTTCGGGTGCTGTAGGTCAAAGAATGCTGAACAACACTTTATAAATGCTGGAAATTCTTACTCTTGGAAATAATTTTATAGCATTTTGTACACCCTTATTGGGTTAGTCACGGGACCCATAATCTCCTATCCTTATAGGGGAATCCTAATTATAGTATTAAATAACCAAAATGGGTATCTTATTGGATGTTCGGGTGCTATAGGTCAAACAATACAGAACAACACTTTATAAAGGCTGGAAATTCTTACTCTTTGAAATTATTTTATAGCCTTTTGTACACCCTTATTGGGTTAGTCACAGGACCCAGAATCTCCTATCCTTATAGGGGAAGCCTAATTATAGTATTAACAAACTAAAATGGGTATCTCATTGGACGTTCGGGTGTTGTAGGTCAAAGAATGTTGAACAACACTTTATAAAGGCTGGAAATTCTTACTCATGGAAATAATTTTGTAGCCTTTTGTACACCCTTATTGGGTTAGTCACGGGACCCTGAATCTTCTATCCTTATATGGGAAGGCTAATTATAGTATTAACGAACTAAAATGGGTTTTTCATTGGACGTTCTGGTGCTGTAGGTCAAAGAATAATGAACAACACTTTATAAAGGCTGGAAATTCTTACTCTTGGAAATAATTTTATAGCCTTTTATACACCCTTATTGGGTTAGTCACCGGACCAGAATCTCCTATCCTTATAGGAGAAGCCTAATTATAGTATTAAGAAACTAAAATGGGTATCTCATTGGACGTTCGGGTGCTGTAGGTCAAAGAATATTGAACAACACTTTACAAAGGCAGGAAATTCTTACTCATGGAAATAATTTTATAGCATTTTGTACATCCTTATTGGGTTATTCACGGGACCCAGAATCTCCTATCCTTATAGGGGAATCCTAATTATAGTATTAACGAACTAAAATGGGTATCTCATTGGACGTTCGGGTGCTGTAGGTCAAAGAATGCTGAACAACACTTTATAAAGGCTGGAAATTCTTACTCTTGGAAATAATTTTATAGCCTTTTATACACCCTTATTGGGTTAGTCACGGGACCCAGAATCTCCTATCCTTATAGGGGAAGCCTAATTATAGTATTAACGAACTAAAATGGGTTTCTCATTGGAGGTTCTGGTGCTGTAGTCAAAGAATAATGAACAACACTTTATAAAAGCTGGAAATTCTTACTCTTGGAAATAATTTTGTAGCCTTTTGTACAACCTTATTGGCTTAGTCACGGGACCTAGAATCTCCTATCCTTATATGGGAAGCCTAATTATAGTATTAACAAACTAAAATGGGTATCTCATTGGACGTTCGGGTGCTGTAGGTCAAAGAATACTGAACAACACTTTATAAAGGCTGGAAATTCATACTCTTTGAAATAATTTTATAGCCTTTTGTACACCCTTATTGGGTTAGTCACGGGACCCAGAATCTCCTATCCTTATAGGGGAAGACTAATTATAGTATTAACGAACTAAAATGGGTATCTCATTGGATGTTCGGGTGCTGTAGGTCAAAGAATACAGAACAACACTTTATAAAGGCTGGAAATTCTTACTCTTGGATATAATTTTATAGCAATTTGTACACCCTTTTTGGGTTATTCTCGGGACCCAGAATC
Source organism: Ambrosia artemisiifolia (assembly GCA_032199755.1). Lineage (NCBI taxonomy): Eukaryota > Viridiplantae > Streptophyta > Magnoliopsida > Asterales > Asteraceae > Ambrosia > Ambrosia artemisiifolia. The sequence goes on along the minus strand of CM063516.1, from coordinate 13,333,911 downwards.
TCCTATCCTTATAGGGGAAGCCTAATTATAGTATTAACAAACTAAAATGGGTATCTCATTGGACGTCCGGGTGCTGTAGGTCAAAGAATACAGAACAACACTTTATAAAGGCTGGAAATTCTTACTCTTGGAAAAAAAATAAAAAAAATCTAAATTATATATAAAAACAAACTTTTTACAATCTGTGCCTACGAGATCAAATCACTGAATTTTAGGCCGCTCCATTTATCAACATTAATCTACTTAAGTTGATCCTGGTAATTGCCAGTATATTTGTCCACTTAAGCTTATTCCCTCAGGCCTTCTTGTATAACGATCTGTGAAATTATTTATCATGTTTTGAATGTATTAGTTTCGAGCACTCAAGCAAGTCACAATCAAATCCTAGAGTCATGAGAGGTACACTCTATCATGCAAGGAGTTTCCCTACCACATATTTTTATAGTATATGTTCTAGAATTCTGAAACCTTGACTGGGACTAGATTGAGAAAAGAAAAGAATAGATCGATGAGAGATTTGGTGTAATATACAAGTCAGATGATTTCTCAAATGACGAAGGCTTTGGGTTTTGGACTTTAAAGGGTCTCTTTTGAGATGTTCAGACTGTGTCCAGGTCAGCATATATCTGGATGCAGCAGAGGAGCAGCCAGAACATCTTTGGACACTAAGGTCTCTTTTAGATGAAAAATGATCTACCGCACGACAACGAGTAGGTAGGTCAGCATGTATCTTGATGCAGCAAAAGCTTTCGTTGCCTAGCATCTCCAGGTCTTTGCTTACACAAAACAGAGGAGATACACGAGTTTTTCAGATAAGGATTCAGACCTAGACCACAGTGTTATGCTTCGGGACATCACACAAGCATTCAAATAGAAGTTGTACCTGATTCCAAGTGATGTTCCTTACTGAGGTTATGTCTTATCTTTAAGTTCCTTACAAGATCATTTACGTTTCAGCCGTCAGGACCAAGCCTACCAACATATCACACCGGAGCCAAACTATTTCAATACTTGTCTTGCATGATTTAGCCTTAATCCATATGTGAAAATACATTTCATTTCTCTCTTGACGACCTAAAACAAGTGTTTTATATTTTTCGAGTTTTCTGTGGAAGATATACATCCCCCTAAATTTGTGCTTAAAATTAAAAATTTAAAGAGCAAATTTATAACCTAAAAATGAGAAAAATAAAAAAATAACAAAAATATTTTTTGTATTTTTGTGACCAATTCAGTCCTCGAAATGGACCATTTTGAGCAATTCTAAAAGAGCCTCAAAACGAGCTCGATCAACCGGTTTAGTAAAAAGACCTGCGACATTGTAGTCAGTGGGGATGTGAGTAGGAATAATTAAACCTTGGTTAAACGAGTCTCGGATGAAATGTTCTTTTATGACAATGTGCTTAACTTTTGAAAATTGAACTAGATTTTTCACAATTTGGATAGCTGCATCATTATCACAATAGATGGGAGTAAGAGAGAAATCCAAACCGTAGTCCACCAGTTGGTGTTGCATCCAGATCACCTGAGAGCAGCATGCTGAAGCAGCAACATATTCAGCTTCCGCTGTGGAAACAGAGACTCTTTGTTGTTTTTTACATTGCCATGCAATAAGCCGTACGCCTAGAAATTGACACCCAGCAGAAGTAGATTTCCTGTCAATATCAAAACCTCCAAAATCGTTGTCAAAGAAAGCAATTAATTCAAAGGGAGAATCCTTAGGATACCAAAGACCGAATCTGAGTTTCCCCTTAAGGTATCTAAAGATTCTCTTGACAGCATTTAAATGAGAAGTTTTAGGATTAGCCTGATAGCGTGCGCACCGACACACAGCAAACATGATGTCTGGTCTGCTCGCAGTCAGATACATCAGAGATCCAATCATTAATCGATACAATGTTTCTTCCACGGCTTCTCCTTTCAGATCCTGAGTTAGACCTGGTCTTTCCGACATTGGGGTGTTGGCTGGCTTTGCATCATTGAAGCTGAACTTTGCAAGAATGTCATCCGCGTATTTCCCTTGATGAATCAGGATACCCCTGGAATCTTGACGAACTTGCAGACCTAAGAAAAAGGTCATTTCACCCAGAGCACTCATTTGAAACTGCTTCTTTATCACCTCTTCAAACTCCTTGCACAGAGCATCGTTAGTGGAATCAAAGATGATATCGTCCACATAGATTTGCACCAAAATGCGATCTTCGTCCACCATCTTCACGAATAAGGTCTGATTAATCACACCACGGGTTTATCCATTTGCCAGAAGATGCTCAGTTAGGGTGGCGTACCAAGCACGAGGCGCCTGATGTAACCCATACAAAGCTTTGTCCAGCTTATACACCTACTCTGGATGTGTTGGATTTGTGAAACCCGGTGGCTGACCAACGTAGATCTCTTCTTTCACCGTGCCATAGAGAAAAGCAGTCTTAACGTCCATCTGATAGACAGTAAAACCTTTAAACGAAGCATAGGCAAGGAATATTCTTATAGCTTCCAACCTCGCTACGGGGGCATAAACTTCATCATAATCTAACCCCTCAATCTGTCTGAAACCTTGCACAACCAGTCTTGCTTTGTTTCTAACAATGACCCCGCTGTCATCTCTTTTGTTTCGATAAACCCACCTTGTGTCGAGAGGTCGCTTACCAGAAGGCAATTTTACTAACGTCCAAACCTTTAGTTTTTCAAACTGATTTAGTTCATCCTGCATTGCATCAACCCAGCTTGGCTCCTGCATGGCTACAGCAGTTGTCTTTGGCTCAATTTGTGAAATGAAACATGAGTATAAGCAACTGTTGATGTCACCAGTTTCACTTCTTGTCAGTACCCCAGCCTCCACTGGACCAATGATATTTTCCAGTGGGTGATTCCGTTGAATAGACGTAGGGATAGCTTTGTCTGGAACTGATGAATTTTCAGGTAAGGATGTGATGTTGACGGGTGCAATTTCTTCTATGATGTCAGTATTAACTGCGTCTTCAGCATTAGGCTCTACCGTACAGTCGAGAGGTATAGGATAATGGAAATAAGGGATGCAGGTATCAGAAGATAAATCTTCGTCATTTACCTGTTGTGGTGTGACTGGTGTAGGATCCATGGCTTGAGTATGTGGAGTAGAAGGAGGTTGGTGTACCGGTGGGTCTTTTGTTGACGATGATGATGAGGACCCAGGTACACCATCCCCCTCATTTGCTGCGTCATCAGCCACAGAGGATGAGGTGCCAGTAGCATAAATTGAGGGACCTGCATGACCTGTATAAACACCACTAAACACATCATCAAGAATATGAAATGACTGAAACAATGTTTCATAATCAAACAACCAATCTGGGCCCACTCTAGCATCCGTCTCATTCTCCTCGAGCCAGCGCACGTCGAACGACTCTATAATTTGCCTAGTTTGCTTGTTGTAGACCCTATAAGCAATCTTGCCGGCATAACCGACAAAATAGCAATCGTCAGCTTTCGCATCAAACTTTAGTGTGGAATCCAGATGCAACAGAGTGCACGGACAACCAAAAGGACGAAAATGCTTGACAGAGGGTTTTGCACCAAACAACACTTCATAGGGTGTTTTCATTCGGGCTTTGTTGACCAGAACCCGGTTTTGCACATAGCAAGCTGTGTTCACAGCCTCTGCCTAGAAGAAAGTCGGAAGCTGTGAGTCACATAACATTGTGCGTGCGGCTTCAATCAGAGTGCGATTTCTTCTTTCAGCGACTCCATTTTGCTGTGGCGTCCTCACGAAGCTAAATTGGCGCGCAATCCCTTTCTGAGTGCAGTAGTAATTTAATTCAGCATTCTTGAATTCAGTCCCATTGTCGCAACAGATCCCCTTCACCTTTAAATTGGTCTGATTCTCCATCAACACAATGAACTGTTTAACTATTTCTACAGTCTCACTTTTGTTAGCCAGAAAGAAAACCCAAGTATACCGTGAATAGTCATCAGTTATAACAGACAATAAGTTTACGAGAAATGCTGAGCACGTTCACTGGCCAAAGAGGTCCATGTGAAGTAGCTGCAACAGAGAGTCAATAGTGTTCACCAATTTTGGATGTTGGGGTTTTCGATGATGTTTTCCTCTGGCACATGCCACACATTTTTCAATTGTTATAAAGTCCCGTACCGGCAAATCCCTTACCAAGCCCAATTTAGCAACACGATTCAAGTTTTTGGCGTTAGCGTGTCCAAGACGACGATGCCACAAGATGGCATTGTTTTGAGAAACTTTTGAAAAGAGACACGTAACGTTTTCAGATGGAGGTCTGTTCAAGTCTATGACATAAGCATTTCCTCGACGATCAGATTTTAATAATACCCATTCATCTGGGATAACCACCCCGGGTTTCAGAATTAGACAACCTTTATCAGTGAAGTGAGTTGAGTAGCCGTTGTCACAAATCTGTGAAACACTCAGTAGGCTATGTTTCAACTCAGGCACATAATTTACGTTATTAAATTGAAGAGCACCATTTCTTACCGTTCCTCTTTGAGTTATTTGACCTTTTTCACCTCCCGCAAATGAGACAAATCCACCATTGAAAAATTCCAAATCAGTGAGCTGGGATAAGTCTCCAGTCATGTCCCTTGAACAGCCACTATCAATGTACTAGAGACGAATGATAGTCCTCCACATCCGTTCCTGCACATGATGCGGGATCAGTTAGGAGTTGGTACCCAAGCCATAGTTGTTTTGGGCACACCATTTTGATCCATGTATTGGACTTTCATCCAATGCATGTTGACAGTTGAGAGTGGATCACATGGATTAGATATATCGTTAACAGAACAAGATGATCCTACAGATGGGGACTGATTTGGAATAGTAGTTCTTGGTTTCCAGTAAGATTTGCATGTAGAAACCTTCTTTGCTTTTGAGTTAGTAGAATCCTTAGAAATTTCTGTTGAAATTTTTTGTATTCTACCCGATTGTTTGAGCTTTTTATTTCTATTCCAATCGCCATCAGAAGGCTTCACCTTGGATTTCTTATCCTTCATTGCCTTAGATTCGTCAATCTTCATTGGCTTTGGATGATTAGAGTTCCTTTTTGGAGCCTTCTGATGGTTCCCACTTACTGGTTTGGTCATGTCTTGCTTGTTCTGTCTCATCTCAGCATTTCCCAAACATATCATATTCTTTCTGAATCATGTCTTGCTTGTTCTATCTCATCTCAGCATTTCCCTCGTAGTACTCACTCAATGCGAACCACAGATCATGCGCAGATCCGTACTCTTCAAACATGTTGTACACATCATAAGACAAAGCAATGATGAGAGCACCATAGGCTTTGTGATCTCGTTGCATCAACTGCTTGTCAAGGTCTGCGTAGGTAGTAGGATCAGTGTTAAACACCTCCCCTGCTTCAGTGGTCCTCACTGGAATGTGAGGTCCAAGTTGCACAGACGTCCATTGAGTAAAGTCATTAACATAGTAGAAAGCCTTCATTTGGTTTTTCCAAGTACCATAATCTTCAGCACCCATTAACTTGGGAATTCGGGTTATTGTTCCTGTTTCCAGTTCACCTTGGGTTATAGGATTAACTTGGTATGAGTTGCTGTTGTTACCAGCCATTGATTTAGATTGATTTTTTTATAAGTCTGATTAATTGATTTTAATGGTTAGAGACCAGAAATAAGTCCAAAGTCCTTAATTATGAAAGATCAGTCCTTAAGTGCGCAAATAAGTGCGCTAACGTGGTAAGTGCGCAGGAACAAGTGAGTAGCAACCTGAAACAATGGAGCAAACAGCTATGTCAAGATCTTGATCTCCTGATAAGTGCGCAATCTTGAAGTACATGAATAGCTAAGTGCGCAAATCTGTCAAGGCTGAGCAAGAGAAGTGCTCAGTCTTTGACTGATCAGTTTGCGTACTTATATAAGTACGCAAACAGTTAAACTCTCGTTTAAGATTTTAAGTGCGCAGAAACCCTAGCCAAGTACTCAAAAATGCACCCTTTCAGCAAGTACGCAAACCAACTAGTGATTTCTGATAAGTGCGCAGAAACCCTAGTTGTGTTCTTGGAGACAAAGCTAACTGCTAAGCTTTTGAAGATTTAAGTGCTCAAACCAAGAAACAAGTGCTCAAAATTTGAAATAAGTACTCAAATTATGAAATAATTACTCAAAATTTGAAATAAGTACTCAAAATATGAAACAAGTGCTCAAAATTTGAAATAAGTACTCAAATATGAAATAAGTACTCAAAATATGAAATAAGTACTCAAAATTTGAAATAAGTACTCAAACTATGAAATAAGTACTCAAAATAAGTACTCAAAATTTGAGATAAGTACTCAAACTATGAAATAAGTACTCAAAATTTGAGATAAGTACTCAAACTATGAACTAAGTACTCAGAATTAAGAAATAAGTGCGCAAAACATGAAATAAGTGCGCAAAATATGAAATAAGTGCGCAAAATTCAAGAAATAAGTGCGCAAAATATGAAATAAGTGCGCAAAATTCAAGAAATAAGTGCGCAAAACATGAAATAAGTGGGCAAAACATGAAATAAGTGCGCAAAATATGAAATAAGTGCACAAAATATGAAATAAGTGCGCAAATTGATGAAAAATCTTCAACAGAAATCATATTGAACGACGAATTTGTAGATGGTTAAATCCCAAACTCGAGTACCAAGCTCTGATACCAAATTGTAGGATCGATTTCGAGCTAAATCTGATTTTGATGAAGAACAAGATGAACACACACAAGAATATGACAATAAAACCCACTAGATTGATTAGCAAATGATAAAAACAATAAAGCCCCCAAATCTCTCTAGAATGTGTGTTGCTTCAAAACCATAATCTATCATTCTATTTATAGCCTAAACAGACTTAGGCCAATTACATTTAGGTCCCTAGGGTTAACAACTTACTAATACAACCACTAAAACAAGAAAACCATTTTTCTAAAGTAATAAATATATTTTGTCTAAATAAAATATATTTATTATCCATAGCGCCTTTCTTGATCATAACTTGAGCTTCACTCATCGATCTATTATCTGGATTTCTCAAGTCGCCTTACGTGTTGACCGCGACTCGTTCGACTTTGACTTTTGTTGACCAAACTTTGACTTGTTGACTTTAACTTGTTGATAACATTAGACTACCAAATTTAGACCAAACAGATGTTTTTCACAATTTCTAGCTATGTGTCCAGGGATTCCACATGTGTAACAAATCTGATGCTTCACAGGTGGATCCCCCTGGGATCTTGCAGGCTTTCCGGATGCGCAAGATCTGGTTACAGTTTGATACCTGTGTGATGCTGATTTGGAATGCCTTTTTCCCTGGTTTGAAAAATTCTGTTTTTCATATTTTGGCAAAACATGTTTTGGTGGAATATATTTCCCAGTCCCACCCGTAGATTTTTGTTTAACCAAAAGATTTTTAGTTGCATCGCAGTCATTTAACAAAATAACAGAATCAGAATAATCAAACAAAGAGTTAGACGACATATCACAAGAGTTTATGCTCAAAACAAACGAGCCCACACAAATAGTTTTGTCTTTAGCAGAAATTGATAAATTGTTTTTCTGATTTTTATTATTTAAAGCAAATGAATAAGAAGCATCGATGTCATCCCCATCATCTACCCAATCCTCAATAATTACTTTGTCTGCACAAGAATCAACAGGATTAGTAACATTCATAGCATCAGAAATATCAACATCATTCGTGACCGAAAAATTTTCAGCTACAGACGAGGTAGAAAATTCAGACGATTCTGAACTCTCCTTGTCTGAGTCAGATGAATCAGAATCAAATGAGGCAATTTTATTTAATTCGGTCACTTGATCAGATGATTCGACCGTCCCAGATGACTGATAAGTGGATTCGTTTGTGTCGATAGAATCTGTGTCAGAGACAGATGTAAATGCAGTAACTGTCGAGTTATCTGAGTGAGATTGAGAGTCGGACAGAGTATTTTCAGTGTTTGTCCGTTGCTTTAAGCAAAGCTCCCTAATTTGTTTCATAAAGTCAAACTCATGGGGCATATTGGAAGCTGATTGAACTGTGGGTTCAGTAATGGATTCATCAACTATGGATTCACATTTGGGTTCATTGGAAACAGGCAATAACTCAGTTGAAGAAGGAACCTCATCTTTGTTAACCTCAAAAACTCTATCAATCTCTTTATTTTTCTCAAAATTTAACGTCTCGGTTTGCTTTGAGGCATTCTGAGACTTGATAAAAGTTTTTGACGGAGCCAGCTCTTGCTTAGGCTTAGAGATTGTAATGGGGACCGACATAGGTTTGGAAATTTCCGGTTGATACCTTGATGGTCGACTGGTTGGCTCTTTTATTGGAGGACCGTATCCTTTGATAGGCAGAGCCAACAATTCTTCATCCGACATAGGGATGGAAGAATAGTTTTCATTGAAAGGTGGTGGAATTTATACAAATCCTAGACCTTTATTCCTCACTTCCTTCGGTCTGAACTTTAGCGGGGTATTGATCATTTTTTCAACTTTGTCACTAGAACAATTGAATTTTTTAAAGTTAAAATCGGCATTTTCAAATCTAGATTTTAAATCGATCAATTCCGCAGTTAAGGTGTCAGACAGTCGTTTGAAATGCAAATATCAACATTTGTGATCACTCACCTCGTGATGCAAGCGCTTGATATCGAGTTTTTGTTTTTTGACCATTTCTTTGTAGGAATTAAATTTCTTTTTAATGTCCCAAGTGGCCATTTTCTCGTATTCAAGCTGCTTATATGCCGAGAGAGTTTCTTCTCTAAAGCCTTTAATTTTAAGTCTACACCAATTAGTGCAACAAGATTCAGCTAGAATTTCAGAATGTACCTCAGCTGCAGACGGAATATAATCATCTCCCATTTGTGCCATGAGTGCTTTGTAGACGGAATCTTCATCAATCTTCAAATCGTCTACCTGAGAGGACCAATTCCATTCACCTCCTGATTGAGCAACCATAGCTTTATTTGCATTTGAAGATGTTGACTCAGTGCGAGTGACTGATGCATACGTCCCTCGGGTAGAAGCATAGGCAGTAATTCCAGAAGTAGGTGTGTCTGTTTCCCTTTTTGGCTTTGTACACTCACGAGCAAAGTGACCAGTTTCATCACAATTGTAGCAACGCACCTTTGTTTTGTCCCATCCCAGTTTCATTGATGGGTTTTCCCACACATTTCTCCCGGTCTTCTTCACAAACTTGTTTGCTCTATGCACCACCATGGCAATTTGCCAAGTCAAATCCATTTCTTCTATATCATCTTGATTCACATCATTTAGGTCACAAGCTCCAACATCTTTGGAAGTAAGTTTTCCTGCCAAAATGCGTTGTAGCAATTCATAAAACCTGCAAACAGACCTAAGTTATTTTCAAGTTCTTTAGGGATTTTTGCAGTCGTCTGGGGTGCAGTAGCAGGGGGTGGTGCTTGTGGTGATGGAGCAGAGGGGGCTCCAGTGGCAGACATAACTGGATTAGTAGATGAGTTTGGTGCAAACAGTGGTGGATATGAAGAGCCACTAGCAGGGTACGAGTACAATGTGGGACGCTTAGACTCTTGCTGAGATATAAGAGCATTGCTAGGAGCAGCAATGATGCCATTGTTGTAGCTGGCAGTTTGAGTTAGATAATGTTGTCTATCATCGAGATCATATGACTTGATCATCGATATGGTTTCAGATAAAGTGAGCCTTGCCAGATCTTTGGTTCGCTTAATCAAAGTCACATTGGAGTCCCAACTTCTAGGTAAGGTGTTAAGCAGCTTCTTGTTCATGACTGAGTTGTCTATCACCATATTATTTGCCTTCATCTCACTAACTAGTGCCACAAAGCGTTGAATCTGGCTTTCAAGTGATTCACCAGGAATATGGTTAAAAACGTTAAACTTTTGGCTTAGCATTTCCTTTCGGCTTGCTTTCATTTCCTCATTCCCTTCATACAAATTCTCAAGAGCTTCCCATAGTTCTTTGGCAGTAGTAGCATCACGAACCCCAATCGACACTTCAGGTGAGAGCCCCTGATGAAGGTAAGCCATTGCCCTATTATCAACATCAGCCTTTTCATGATCTTCAGCATCATACATGGTCGTTGGTTTGATGGTGGTGGCTCTACTTTCTTCATTAACCACATATGTGATTACACAAGGACCATTTAAAATAGATCTGAGAGCCTTTGCATCTTTTATCTTCATGACTTGGATGAACCTGAATTTCCACTCAGAATACACCTACTAGCCGAATACAATTAAGCAAAATAACAAAAGACTAGCAACCACAAAAGAAACTAGTCACCCCCTATTTATAGTAGCATATGGCGGTTATCATACATTGGACCTAGAGGGCCGAAAACCAATAGGTACAAGCCCAAGACAAACGCAAACCTCTAACTATAACCCAACAGAGTCTAAGCCCTGCCTTGTTTTTTAATATTAAAAGTGGTAAAAATGAGTACAACTTTGGATGATTGATGAACGAATGACTATGATTACAATGATTGTGTTGTGTGTGTGAGTATCAGGTGTTCTATCACCAGAAAGCTAGTATCAAATGAGTAGAAAGTAGCTAAGTGTCCTATTTCGTTCATCAATCCCCTATTATAATTACAAGTGAAGTAAATATGTGATCCCATAATATCTGGCGTCTTCAATGAGCTTGTGGACTGTTTCGGGTGAACGTTGAATCAGTTTTAACCAACATAGTCGTTGGTATAACAATTTCCATGATTTTCGCCTAGTATTAATGCTCGTCGGTTACACCTTTGACATAGTCCTTAGCCATGGACTTGCTTCACACGTATAGCTCTTCGATGATCAGTTTCTTTGACTTGATTGAGACAATATAGCCGTTAGAGATCAGTTAGGAACCTTAATATTGATTAAGTGTACATGCGATAACATCATAATAAGATAATTCGTTACTCTTTCCTCGGGATGCACATAAGGTAAAATATAGTTACATCCTGAACCCTGCTTAGTCCTTCAGGATCCTGAGGATGTCACACAGAATATATGAGGTAAAATCATCTTGAGGATTTCACCACCAACACTTGTACCATATCCTCCTAGTCAAACCTATGCATCTTCAATTATAAATTAACCACAACCACAGTTCTCTTATCACCCAAACCCGAATTTTCTACCTCATGTAAATTCCAACCGACTACCTCATGTAAATTCCAATCGATTTCTAAAACCCTTCCTCACCAACATGTAATTGTTGTTGTTGCTTAAAAATGATGAGTAGGGGTTTAGATCACGTCAATGGAGCCTTTTATGATTTTCTTGTAGTGGTTTAGATGTTTCTAGGGTTTTTGTTGAAATTGGGGGTTTTGGTAGTGTGAAGGAGTGTCAAATTGTCGCTAGATAGGGGACGATGGTAGGATTGGTACAGAGGTGTGGTGCAGTGGTCGTTGTGTGATGGTGGAGGTATAGTGGTGGTGCTGTGGTGATGTTGGTGTTGGTGTTGGGAAGGTTTAGATGAGAGACGAGGAAGAAGATGGAGAGATTTAAAAGATTTGTTGAAATTATATTTTATTAGTGGGGGCACTTTTGTCATTTTATACAACATTTAACAGACTTAGTTTACGGAGTTAGCAATTTGGACTCAATAGGTTAGTTAGTTTCCAGCTAGGGACTCTACTAGTTAAGGTATTGGACACTAGTTCAATTAGTTAAAACCACTATAAAAAAGGACTCAAATAATTCACTCTTTCTTTGTGTTGTAAGCCGTAGCATCACTAACACTTGTTTCAAGGAAATAGGATTAGACTATCCGTGATGGTTAATGCTCTCTAAGGACATTTTTCGCACAACATTATCATAAAACCCCATCAAAAAATGTGTAATGATTAATGCTTCTTAATGACCTTTCAATCATTACCAGTAGTTTCAGAATCAGGTCACTGGTCCAATCAGTATAACCAGCCAACAAAAAAACAAAAAAAAATCTATAAAATTCCGGTCCGACCCCTATTTTTCGGTCCGACCGGCCGCTTCACTAGTCCAACGCCGGTTCACTAGATTTTCGGTCCACCCCTCCGTCCCAAACGGACCTAGGTCCGATCAGCCGGTCTGGTTCTAAAAACACTGATCTCTACTTTCGAATTTATTCTCCTCATTTGGAGTTATATTAAAACGCCCCTCTTTCTTCATGCACCTATAATACCCAAGAAGCGGTGTTATGGCATTATCATGCCCATTGACGCCCCTATAATGCCCATTGCATATGGTCTTGGTAGTGGAAATCCACTCAAATAGAAGAACGAAAACAAATTTTATGTTTAAATTAATTCGTGTCCAGTAGAAATAAAAAGGAAAAAAAAAAAGAAAATCTATACGGGTCTATACTCAATCCCTTCAATAATAAGTCCGTCAAACGTTTTCATGTCACATAGCTTCAATTGAAGATTCATGTAGGTGGTGGTAGTAGTAGTTTCCCATTCCCATATTTGTACTTCCATCCAACCATCGTTCCTTTGTCGTGGAAGGCGCTTAAATTTCGGCCTATTGAGTGGGTTGTGGGTGTTTTGACCAGCCTTTGGTCTAATAATCGGGGTTTGAGGACTTGTTAAATAGATATACGAAATTTGATCTCCTGAAACACACTGTTTATCTTTCACTTCCATAGGAACCTCAAATTTAGATTGGTCATCTGGTAATTTGTATACAAGGTAACATGCATATGTTGTTCTAGATGATACTAGTTGGGATTGGACTTCGGTCTTAACATTTATATTGTAAGAATCACGCTGAACGGCTTCTCCAAATCTGTAAAATCTTAGACAATCATTTTACATGTAAAAGATTTTTGAAATTTCTTAACTTGCACAAACTTGCGAAAGATGGTAATATCTACAAGAAAACTAATGGGAAGATATAAAACGACCTGGATTCGGGTAAAGCTAGCATGTTGCTATCATTGATTGAATTAAGAGTCGCTTCTGCTAGTAGCATATGACATTTCTTTCCATTCTTGTCGATTGAAAACCACTATCAAAAAATAGTTATATAAATTGGTAAGTACTTGTCTAGTAGCCCTGCCCTTTGAAACGGTGGAACCATGTTCATAGGCTCCACAACTACACGTGTCAGAAAACAATACACGGACTTACAATGTGCTTACTAGTCTTGTCATCGATGATTAAGAAGCCTTTGCAAATGATTGAGTAGGCTTCCTCCTTGGTGTTCCATTGCATACTAGTTTTTGACCTTTTCATTATGTCTTCAAAATCAGTTGGCAATTTTTCTTCCCAATTGGCATAGGAATCTGAATCTGATATCTGTTGCTTCTCATCTATAAGTTCCAACTGTAGAAAAACATAGCCAAATTATACTTTGATCTAACCACTATGCACTAATATGTGGTTTCTTACGGTGGAAATAATGTTACCGGGGCTTAACAATAAAGGAAAAGTAAAGGATATTAAATTAATTAATTACTTATTGATGTACATGAATTATAATCAAACTTTAAATTGTAAACTTACGTTCTCCAAGGGCTGAAATTCGATGCCTTCTACTTCTATGTAAGAATAACCGACTCCCTCAAACAAAATTTGAAGATGAACAATTCTGTTATCACAAGTAAACTGATACAATTCACACATCCACCATCCATCTTCTCTCTCATATGCCAGGTGTGAAATTGAACTCTCTCTCTCCCCTTGTAATTTGTATTTGACGAATATCGGTTCACATCTGCTCACCTGTTTAAACCGAAACTTGAACACAAGGTTCACCGTGTATGTGATTCCCGGTGACAAGAATTGAGTTCTTACATTTGTAATTTCGTTATTCGTATCCAGATTGAATAATATATAGCTGCCCATAGCAAATCTGCAGGAATAAGTAGCAGCAAATAATGATACATTGTATGTGATTCCAGGCGACGAGAATTGGGTTGTTAAATACTTATCAAATATTCTCAAAAGCTAGATACTGGAAAATTCACCTTGAATTATTATCAGGCGAGAAAAAATAACTGATGGCTTCTGAACCTAGACATTCTGCAATAGATATCATCTCACAGTGTTCTCCCTTCTTATTTAATGAAAACCACTATACCTCCATTAAACAAGTTCAAGTTAGTTCGTGCATGTTAAAATTATAATACCTTTTTCAATCTTGGTTGATCAAATTACTTATTTTCTTAACATATACAATTGTTCAAGTACTTAGGTTCATATAATCAATGATGCCATGAGGTATAGTATTTTTAGTCATAGCACTTAATTGGCGTTGCACCTCTATGAGGACATAGGATTAAGGTTTACTGGGTTGCACAAGATTTACTGGGGTTGTACCTCTCTAGGGACATGGTCCATGATAGGGGTTTATGGAGGCATAAGATTAAGGTTAAGGACTATTAGGATATGGGAAAAGGCATTTTAGGTGTTTCATAGGGTTTTACTTTTGCTTTCATGCCATGTGAATTTTACATATGTTTGTCTTCCTGTATGTTTTGGGATAGGTTGTTTATGGTGGTATAGTTGCCTATTCTTTCAGTGCACTGTTTTCAATGTCTATGATGTTATGAGTACCTGTGTGTGTGTTTCTGTGATTCGTTGTGTGTTTGAACAGAGGGTCTCTCTGGAAGCGGTCTCTCTATCCCTAAAGGTAGAGTTAAGGCTTGCCTACGTCCTACCCTCCCAGACTCTACTAATAGCTTTGCTATTTGTGAGATCTACTGGGCTTGGTTGTTGTTGTTGTAGACATAGCAGTTAATTACGTACCGTTTTCCCGTAGTTAAGGAGGACACCTTTGGATAAACGGACCATCAGTTCATCTTCGGATTCGTAGTTCAGTGGAGGTTTTGCGGTCTTAATCATCTCTTGGAACTCATGCACTTGTTCGTTCCATTTACTTATAAACTCTTCGTTTAGGAGTAACTCGTGAAGATTGAGTACTTTTTCTAGTTCTATCACAACCTCTGCCATCTCTGGCCGATCTTCACGAGATTCCTTCAAACATTGATACGCAATGCCTGAAACTCTTTTTAAAACACTCTGCTGCATTGGTTTAATATTTGCATTTCTAAAAATGATATCATTTAACTTGTTCTGTTCATAGCTCTTAATCCACGTGGGCACTAAGATCTCCTTAACATGATGACTCTTGCTATCAAGTGTATAGCATAATCTCCCACATAAAATCTCGAATAAGACCACACCAAAAGAGTATACGTCCGACTCTTTCGTTAAGGTGTGCGTCATCCAATACAGTGGATCAATGTACCCCTCGGTACCTGCTGCCGGGATGACAATAATTGAGTGCTGCTCATTAGCTGACCCCATTGTTGATAGCCCAAGGTCGGACACTTTAGCATTCCATCGGTCATCCAGAAGGATGTTGCTGCTTTTTACATCACAATGGATAAGTCTTCGGTATGTGTCGCTTGGATCATGAAGGTAGCTTATTCCCTTCGCGGCATCAAGGCATATTTTCAGACGTTGTGTCCACGTGAGATGCGGGGAATTTAAATAGCGGTCAAGACTTCCATGAGATGCAAGCTCATACACCAGGATCTTCTCACCCCCTTCGCTACAATATCCCAGAAGAGAAATAAGATTTTCATGCTTGTAATCGGAAAGCATCATTATCTCTTTCAAGAACTCAGGTACTCCTTGTCTACCGTTCCGATCCAGACGCTTGATAGCGACCACACTTTGCCCATCAGAATGAGATACTTCTCCTTTATATACTTTCCCGAAACCACCACATCCAATACGGTTCATCTCATCGTTGAAGTCGTTGGTGGCGTCTTTTATATCTTCCAGTTGGATTTTAAGATGTTGAAACTTCTTCAAGAATTTCTGCAAGTACGCTTCCATTTGTGAGGATGAATCCAAATTATAAAATTCAATTGAAGGGTTGCAAGCAATTGCAAGTGGACAGCTTGAAAGGATATGTGTAAAGAACCAACACAAAAAGAAAAGGTGTTTGTAATTAAAACTGGAACTGAAAGATGGTTAAGAATGAAGAACACATAAGATTAATTTGCTGTGACTAGTTCAATAAAAAGCACTGCCTTTTATAGACGATTAGAGAAGCCAGAAATTGGAGACCAACGTAAACAATTTGGGGCCTTGTGGGTGGTTATCTATCATGTCGCTTTAGTTGACCAAAGGCATTACATTACAAATATAAAAAAATATAGTCAAAATAAATAAATTAGGGGTTGTTAATATGTCTCTATATCTGGACGTTAAATATTCACAACTTGAAAGTCTTATTTAATATGAAAACGCGTAGAGCCAAGACTTTCAATATATTTTTTTAGAAAAAATTAGTGCACGTAAGGTGTTTGTGACATTTAGAAAATATGAACTACTAGTTTTTATCCGGGAGCGTCCCGGATTGAAATATCTAATATGGCATAATAAAATATCTAATATGACCACATAATTAATGACTTGCCAATATATGATTCATGAATATTATTATTTATTTTAAACAAATCTCTGCCATAAGTTATCATATTCTAATATAAAAAAACGAATCTCTGCGTCGGGGTATAAATCTAGTGCCATTACAAAATATTATATAATGTCAAATGAATTCGGAAGTTTGTAATCGATAATTCTAAAAAGAACTAATATGAAATAAGGAAAAAAAGTTATTTATTGAAATATCGAACGCATTAGTCTAAGGGTTATGTGATGCGTTAAAAAATTCATGGGTATATGATCAGGTATATAGTTCGGGTATTTGGTAGTCGTTTTTTTTCCTCCGTTTTTTATATAGCACTATGGTACTCGTTGGAAAGATAATAAAACGCTCGTTAATTTGGTGTAATTTTTTTCTTTATAAAATCTCGTATATAAAAGATATTAATGTTTAAAAGTTATGGGAGAAAACATGAGAGAGAAAATAATAAAGGTTTAATATTTACATTTAGTAGATTAGGTATTTAATAGATTAGGTTAAACCATATTTATTCCTTTTTTTTAATTGGTCTAGAGTTGCCACATCACATCCTATGTGTCATCTCTCAAAGGAGAGATTGCATAATATTATGACATGTAGGATTATTAGCGTTGCAATCTATACTTTCAATAATAGGAGAGTCGTGAATGACGTCAGAAAGCTGACGTGTCAAGCGGAGAGACAGGCCACCAATGCCTGCGTGATGCAAAAACTGACGTCACAAACCCCCTTAAAAATATTCACAAATAATACGTGGGCCACGTTCAAGCACCGCTGCTGTCATTAACAGCTGTTACGAAGCAAAGGGTCTGCCATCAAGCAGCAGATGTTAGCCACGTACTGTGCAGCACTTAGGCCCTAAGTTTGAATTTTAACGGGGAAAATTTAAATTAATCTAGGGAGACGTGCCTCATTACCTCCTTATATATAAGCACACAAACAACTCAGCCATTTCTAAGATCAGCTTTCAATTTTTAAAGCTAAACAAAGATTTTCAAATCTCCCTCTTAAAACATATCTCTCAAATCTTGTCGCCGTCAATGGACGGCGAAGAAAAGCACGTCAGTTTCATTCGTGATCTGAATCCAGCCAAAGACATGTGGTACATGAAGGCTCGAGTCATAAGGAAGTGGAAGACAGCGTATAAGTTGGAGGTCATATTCATTGACGACCAGGTAAATTTTATTGCTTTGTTTATTCATGAAAATGTGTTCTTTTCTGTATGCTTTTTACGTTCTGTTAAACGATATATGCAGGGTGATAAGTTTCAAGGTTCTGCCAAGGCACCTTTTATGCAGGTTTTTGACAGTCAAATTGAAGAAGACGGTGTGGTTGTGTTGTCTATGTTTGGTGTAGGTGAAAACAAGGACATCTACAGAGTTGTAGCTCATCAGTTCAAAATATTTTTTTATCGTTGTACTACTGTGAAACAGGTTAAGGGTTTGTAAGGTGTGGAGTATGGTTTCAAGTTCTTACCTTTTAACCAAATACTTAACGGTGAAGCTAAGAGTCTGTTGAGCGTTGGTTTGTATTTTAATGTTTACCTTACTACAATTTTCATACATTCAGTTTGGTTGAACACTGTTGGTTTATATTTAACAGAGTTTTGGTTAACTTTTCTGTTTTCTATTTACAGACGTTGCTGGAAGCGTCATCTGGTGTAGTGATGTGTTGGTGAAAACACCTTGTTAATATTTTAGTTTTGTATATATTTTAGTCTTTTATTGTATACTTTTAGTCAGTCTTAGTTATTTATTAGTGCGCATGTGTTTTGTAGGTGTTCGTGGATAATGAGCTCAAAACAAAAGAATATTAATCGACACACAAACACTTGAGAGCAGATGTTCATGGACGTTGGGGCGTAGACGAGCAACTTTGGTCAAGTTAAGAACACCCGAGTCAAGAGCACGAAGTTATAATACTATATATAATAATAGTATATTAATAATAGTGTAATAATAATAATAATAATAATAATAATAATAATAATAATAATAATAATAATAATAATAATAATAAATAAATAAAAGAGGAAGAACCGTGACTAAGGCCCATGGCCCAAGCCACAAAACCTATTGTTGGAGCATTTTCTTTTAACGGCAATTATCTCTTGGTGGAACAAGATTGAATCGAACAGCAAGAAAATTAGAGGGAAGGATTATTTTGTTGTACGGCTTCAATATTCTTTGGAACAGGGGGCAAGGTTCACCCAAGATCTATCAATAAGAGACATGTTTGCATACGAGATGCAAGGCTAAACTCTTTGTGACTTTCCCTGGGTGAACGGTTTTATTTTTCTTTTGCATTAGACTTGTTTATTTACATTGTGAACTGGTATATCTTGACCACTTGTGTTTGAGTTGTTGAAACGTTTGAATTGTCTGTCTTTTACCAAACGTATTGGCAATTTCTTGCATTGTTAGCGGGATGGTAATTGGTGGGTAATTGATATTTTTGAGCGGACAATTAGGTTGTACGGTTATTATTAAAAACTGTCCTTAGTTGTTAATTCAACTCATAAATCCCAAGGCCATGTCTATGTGGTGTTCTATTAATTAAACTAAGTTTATGTTAAAGTCTATAACCTGGATCCTGGGTGGAAGTTACTTTTTCTTAATTTGATAACTCTATAATTTTAAATTGTTTACTCACTTTTTATCAAACAAAACCCCAAATCAAGATCAGTAGTTTATTAATTTAATTTTCAGACTTATACTGACCACGCGTTCCCTGTGGAGACGACCTTACTTACCCGTACTAGTATAGGTATTTAAGTCATAAATACTTGTTTTTGATTACCCACGACAGCTACATCAAAATGGCGCCGTTGCCGGGGAACACGTGCGCTTAGTTTAGTTTTCTTGTTACTTTTATTTTTCTCAAAAATTAAATAAAAAAACCCAAAAATATTTTTCATTTATTTTATTTATTTTAGTTTTCTTGTTTAGTTCGGTATTACGGGAGGTTTTCTGTTCGTCTGTGTGCAGGTGACTTAAAATTGCATGCATCATACATGTCGTTCAGGAAAGACTTCACCTCTAATTTTTGATCCTGAAATTGGGAAAACTGCCAGAAAGAACCGAACACTTCATCAGAAAAAATTTGGTCCAAGTGAGTTAGCAGAGATAGAAACATCATCATCAAATATGAGCAATCACAGTAATGTTGCCAACCAGGGTAACCAGCAACCACCACAACAAAATCCCTTACCAAATATGCCACTACCACCCTTTCCACAATTTGACCAACCTCCACCAGATCAACCACCAGCTCAACCATTTAACCCAGCACCACAAAATATTCCACCACAGCCTAACCCACTTCGGGTTGCCCATAGAGATCGTTCAGGAACCCAATCCACTCACCTGAACCGAGTGCCACATCCACATAGGGCAGACAGTATTTTCAATGAAGATAATATTCTGGCCAGAGTAGAAGAATGGGATGATGGGGAATATCAAGAAGGTTACGATAATGGTCAGGAGTGGACTGATGAGGAAGAGTATGGGGAGAATCAAGGAGGTCAGTATGATCTACCACTGAACAGGGATCAAGGTGGACGTGGATATCAAAACCCACCTAGGGTGAACAGGGCACCAATGAACCCTCCACACAGGCAAACGCGTCCACGAGTACAGGATCCTCACGTCAGAGGAGTGGACAGTCATTTCAGGCCTCAGATAGCACCAAGCTCATCACCTATAGTCATGCCTGTAGCTCATGGGGGTAGAACATTTGAAGCTAAACCTCACCTTTTGAACATGCTTCCCACCTTTCACGGGAAGGGTAGTGAGGAGCCATATGCGCATATTGCAGATTTTGAGGCAGTTTGCGGAATGATTGGGGGTCATGGGTTTACACCAGCCCAGGTAAAATTGGTGTTGTTTCAGTTTTCATTAAAAGATGCTGCACGTAATTGGTTTACATCTTTACCATATGCAAGTATCTACGATTGGGAGGAGTTACAACAACAGTTTCTTGAAGAATATTACACTCCTCAGAGGACTAGTGAGGCCAGAGCAGCCATTAGAGAGTTCCAACAATTACCTGGTGAGTTATTTTATGAAGCTTGGAAAAGATTTAACCAGTTGCTCAGAAATTGTCCTCATCACGGTATTCAAAGATGGGAGTTAATTACTGCATTTCATGATGGGTTGTCTAGTGATGATATCAGGGATATTAAGGCTACCACTGGGGGTACCTTTTTAAGAAATCATGTTGATGTGGATTGGGATTATCTAGAGACAGTAGCTACAGACTCCAAGAGACAAGCTCAGTCTGACCGGAAGAAAAAGCATTCAATAATTAAACCAGCCAGTACGAGTGTCACAAGTTCCAGGGTGGCTCAGTTAGAAAAGGAAATATTGGAAAGGCAGTTGGCGAGTTTGAAAGGTTTGGGAGGAAAAGACACACTACATGCAGCTCAGTCTTATCCAGTATGTAGGGTGTGCAGTGAATTGGGCCATTCTACACAGGATTGTCCAGATCAGTACAGAGCAGCTAAAGAAGAGGTAAACATGGTCTATGGTCAGGGAGGACAGTAATACCAGAACAGACAGCTTGGGTACAATAACCAGAACCAAGGAGGTTATAATAGAGGAAGCCAGAGAAATTACCAACAGGGTTCTGATCAGGGTAGAGCGGGTAATCAGTCTAGTGGGTCAACAAATGAAGTTCTAGAGATGCTGAAGCAGATCAGAAAGGAACAGGAGTTGCAAGCTAAAGCATACCAAACCTTGGAAAAGGAAGTGACTCAGCTAGCAACAGCGATGGCCCAAAACAGGAGAGACCCAGGTAAGTTTCCTAGTGACACTAACCTTAACCCACAACATCCGCAATCAAGTTCTAAGACTACTAGAACTGTGCAAATTAATGCTGTAAGTATTCTCTCTACTGATGTTAGTGATGGGTCAGAAAATGGTGGTGGTCAGGTTAAAATTTCACAAACTAAAACTGAAACGAAAAATCTTAAAAAGAGGTTTTGTGAAAAGTATTTTAACGAAAACCCCACTGAGTCCAAGGATAAGTGTGGGGGAGTTAAGGTTGTCCCCTTCCCGTTGGCTTTAGTGAAGCCAGATTTAACATCAGGTTTGGGTAAAAAAGGTCCACCCAAACTCCAAGATCCGGGAGCGCCCCTCATTTCAGTCCAAATTGGGGATATTAGCATTAACCGGGCACTTTTAGATCTTGGAGCTTGTGTCAGTATTCTCCCGGCCAGTTTATATGACAAATTTGACTTTGGTCCTTTAAAAAAAGTCAATACCACCATGGTATTGGCTGATCAAAAGCCTATACAGCCTAGGGAATGTTGACTAATGTCATAGTGAAGGTGGAAGGTTGCCAATACCCAGTTGACTTCTTGGTTTTAGATGGTGAGCCGAATGCGAAAAATACACAGTCTACAGTCATTTTAGGTAGACCATTCCTAGCAACTGTTCATGCTATCATTAATTGTGCTAGTGGATTGGTCACTATGTGGTTTGGGAAAAAGGAGTTGTGTTTTAATGTGTTTTCCAATCTAACTACTGATTAATCCGAAGGAGAGTGTTTTATGATTAACAGGATTGAGGTAATCGATGAAGAAGACACAAGAAAGAGAAGGAGAAAGAAAGCCAAAAAGACACCTGAATTTGATAAAGAAAAGCATAGGTTGGCATTGTTTGGACCGATCTGGAAGACTGTGGATGATCTACCTGAGTGCTGGAGGAGCACATACCTGGAGGCATTGGGACACAAACATCCTACTAGACCACCATGAGAACAAAGTACTAGGTAAGTTTAACTGTAGAGTTTGTACATTTTTTTTCTTTTTCCTTGGTTTTTTTTTCGGTTGTGTTTCAATGTGTTTTCAAGTTTTTCAGGAAATTGTAACCTTCTCGGTACGGGAAATCATCACCAACAGGAGCTCAGGTAAGTTTACATGTTAATGGGGTATTGAAATAGGTTAAAATTGAAAGAGATGAAATTTTTTTTAAGTATAAAACGTGAGAAACTTTCTGTCATGGAGGAAATACGCGGGGCGCGTATTTTGGGTAAAAAAATTTGAGGGCCGCATATTTTGTTTGATACTAAAAAAAAAAAGACAGACATCTCTTTCTTCCCCAATTGCAAACCCTAACATAACCTATCCTCCTCCCACCACACACCCCAACCTCTTGCAACAACACATCACATCACTCGTCACCACCCAACCAACACCTCGTCACCCTTCCCCTATGCACCCGACCCACCATCCCTCAACCGGAAACAACCCTAACCCGTCACCCCCATCAGCCGCCGCACCTAATACCACCGCCGCCCCTGTCTCCACCGTCAACCACCCGACACCGCCCCCTTCTCTTCTGCATTCAAAACCAAACCAAAGCAAAGAAACCCAACCCATCTCGTCACCAACTCCCAACCTCCCGGACCAACCGCTTCTTCAACCTGCAACCACCCCTTCGACCACCAAAAACCCACAACAAACACCTTTCCCACCGTCGCCCCTATAACCCAACCCAACCACCACCTCGTCACCCGTCACCTGCAAGCACCTCCACTGAAACCCAACCGCTCGACCCAACCTCCACACCGTCCCTCCCCCTTCTTCAACAGCACCGCCTATACCTCCATCTCTGACCCACCATACATACCCACCACTATTCACCTACACTCCTTAGGAAATCAACAATCGCCTATTGCCATCATTACCAAACCTGTTACATTACACATCGAGTCAGACCCGATAGTGTTGATTTTCTGTCTGCATTGTTTCAGTCCCGAATCAGGTATGTGTCTAGTTTGTGATTTCGATTTTCTTTTAGTTTATTTTTTTATTTTAGTTTAGTTTTCTTTTTATTTTAGTGTTCTGGTTGCTTGTGTTTAGCTTATTTAGGGTCATATTATTGTGTGTGATTGGTTTAGGCATTCGTTTAAAATGGTTGGTGATAAATTTTCTTGAATTGGCATTTTTAGTAATGAGACTAGTGGCTTAAGCCTCGCTAAGAGGTATGAGAAGATTGATGGTCATATATAAGAATTTGGTTTTCGTATTCGCTTAGGAGAAGTGTCCATTAGGCCTCTTGAGGAAATATGAGATTTAGTATGGGGAGGTACTTTTGAGATTCACATGGTTGTCAAGGTTGTGATGTTCGTTAGCTTAGGCGTTGAAGTTGTACAAAATTAGCGGACGACATGTAAGTCGATGATTGTGGTTTGTTTTTGGTATGCCTTGGGTCCTAAGAATTGGATTCATCTCACACCTTTGAAGATTTATTATCTAGGCCATTTGAGGACAAATGAGATCAAGTGTGGGAGGGTAGATTGGAAGTTTTTAAAGAACATTATTGGCCGAATCTTATGAGGAAATAGTCTTTAAGCGGTGGTTGAGTAGAAGTTGGATTTTAGAATACAATTGAAAACGAATGGTCGCAAAGTGAGGATTGAGAGGTCTTAAGCTAGCATCCTAAGTGGTAGTAGTGTTAAGAGTATTTAGGAAGTCGTTTGGGATGTTTTGTTTTGCAATTAATTGCAGGAATAGATTGACTCGCTCGTACTCAATCTCCATTCGAGCGAGGTCGATCTGGTAACCGTTAATGTTGTAGGTTTGTTAACGGCCGCGAATGAAATGCTATACGGTCGTATTGGGAGGAACTGAACGAGACTCATGTGCGCACTGCCTATATCCAGGGGAGTCCGCTCCTTTTATTGTTGTTGTGCATTAGTTTTATTTCTGCTTTATTTTATTTTTATTCTCTAGTTCACATTGAAGACAATGTGTCGTTCAAGTGTGGGGGTGGGGAAAGTTTGTTTTTAATTTTTTTAGTAAAAAAAAATAGAAAACTCTGAAAATGTCTTGAAAATTGTTCCTAAAAAGCATTCTAATCAGACATAAAACAGCTATTTCAGTACATACTAGTCGTTTCTTGATTGTTTTGGCAGTAGATCCTTAGTCATGGTCTAATTTATGGAAAAGTAATATGAATTGTTTTCAGCAGGTCTTTTTAAGAAAAATGCTTAGAATTGCCTGACTAGGTTTAACAAGCTATTGGTAATAAATGCATGCACACATCGGTAACCCATTAACCCACTTCTGTGAGATCTTGAGCCTGCTAGATGATTGACTGATTTATATATATATATATATATATATATATATATATATTTTCGTTTGTTGAGAGTATGCCAGATGTTTCTCTGTTGCAGAACTTGTGTGATTTGATACATGCTGAGGGTGTAGACTAGATATGCACATAGATGATAAAGGCAATTTAGGATTCCCTTTTTTGTTTGATACCCGTGTATTTGTTTATGTGATTAACATGTTTACCCACAATATTACCCCTAGTAGCCCATGTTGAGCCGAAACCTTTTCGTTTGTTAAACCTATAAAGTTACCTAAATCGACCCGTTAACCGTTGTTAAGAAAATTGATGACATCCTTTGTGCTCTATGTTTATGTTTATGTGTTTGAGTTCTATTAAATGTTGAAAAAATTTATATATGTCACACCCTCAAATTTCCACTGCGGGGTTTTACCGCGAGGCACATGACATACCAGGATCCCATAGCCATAAGTCATATGAACGAACTCTAAATACCCAAACCATTTAGTTCGTTTTCCCAAAAATATAGTTTTAACGTTTAACCAAAAAGTTTAGATAAGTTGCGGAAGCGTAAATCAAACATAACCGTATAAGTTCATGCGCAAAACAACGCGCCAAAAATAAAACCATTGAATGTAAATCAAAGTATAAGTTAAATAATGTTCATAACCCATGACACAATGATGCATGTCCTATCGTGCTCCAAACCTAAAGACCTGCAAAAGCATGCTATCGTGTGTCAACATAAAGTTGGTGAGTTCACAAAGTAAGTAGGCAAGTAGTAAAAGTGGAGGTTTCCCAAACCATGATCGACAGTTAGGTTTCCCAAACCCGTAAGTAGTAATAACAAAACAAGAAACCACTAGTTCAGCGTATGCCAAGGGTAGCTAACCCATTCATGAAAACTAAACCATGTTATACCGAATTACTATTCAAACGATGCACTCGCCCCGCGAGTTGGTTTTTGCCTTCCATCATTGCCTATCAACAATGATACAGTCTAAGGTCGTAGTTCACGCCCGGCTCCCAGCACGGTGTGAGGTTTGTCAAACCTAATAGCGCTATCAACTAGTAACCCGCTTGCCATAACCCGGCAACTCATTCGGTAAATAGTGAAGGACTTCCGTGATAGTATGCAGTTTAGTTCATCAAGGACACAGAGTGTGAAACTAGCAAAACGCGATCCACATAAAGAATCGAAAACGCGACCCTCACAAGGAGTCAAACCCTGAGTTGTAAGTGTAGTCCCAAACTGGACCATAAAAGTTAAGTAAGTTGTCTCAAACCCGAGACGCATGCTTTCGAGAAAAGAGTAGTGAAACTCACCTTAGGTTGCAAGCAAATAAATCCAAACTCCAAAGTAGGGTGTGCTACCGACTCCCTAATACATGTGTCACTAAGTGAGTATATGTGCATAACCAATACACCATATAACCCATTTGTCCAAGACGTTTCAATGTTCAAAATCGTGTTAGTGACACCTAGTGTTTCTATATGCACAAGTAGACCCTACGAACCCGTTGGTGAACGTTATGATTAACATCAGTCATACACTTCATATACATCCCATACAATTGTCCATACAAGTTCCCGTCAATTACATACCATATAAGACTCCAAATAGTCACATAAAGACTCCGTACACAATCTGCGTTTTTAGGACAGATTGTGCGCTGTGAAAAGCGAATTATTTAAAATACTTAACGAATGAATTAAAGTCCCAAATTTTTACTGAGTATTCATTGGGATTCAGTCGATAACCCATATTTTGGTTTTGTCTTAAAACCAAACACAAAAATTATGAAAATTCGTACAACACAGCTATGTCCAGAAAATTTCCAAAACAGGTCAGTTTAGTAGAAAAATTCCTAAAAATTGTGTATTCATCCAAACGGGATGAATCCACTTGGAAAAGACGAGTTTTTCCAATGTTGACTTACTGTAAAAATTTAATAACTTAATTCTTTATAAAACCCGAGTTATGATTGTTTAAAGTTGACTCAGTTTGTTAATCCGAAATTCTGATATGACCTCTTAACCAATAAAACTCCAAAAACTACTCAAACGAAGTCCAAATCGGACGATTTTGCCCATTACGAAAAGCTAAGACCATGTACATTACAACCACGCCAAGAACACATCAAAACACTAACTTTTAACCCACGTATCAGACCCTACAAGTTAACTTTCAGATTCTGTCCAAGTTTCAATCATGCAATAATCATCAATTATCTTGAACCCTAGTTGCATATTATCGATCAACAACGCCAAATAAACATTCTAAAACATCTATAGGACATTATCTGATCATAACCTAGCAAAATTCATGCATATATTATCATTCACAAACCCTAGTTATCTAAAACATCAAGAACACATATGATCATGCAAAACACATAATATTCATTACATAACAATATGCTTGACCCTTTTAATCTTCATAATCATCATGTTTTAATTTTTATAAAATACTTTCAGACCTGGATGTTGGGTTATATTGAGACCACAGTTACCAGAATAAAGTGTTTTGATAGCTTGTTATGAAGTTTAGAAGTTAGAGGGTTGTTTATGTAATGATAGCATAGTTTTATGTGTTAAACCCTAGGCTGCGTACTTGTGAGACGGGCTCTACGCACTTAGCTTAAGTGTGCAGGCCCATCTGATCCCCTACATATAGAATGCATGAATGCAGCACTAGGCTTAGGGTTTTGGTCTTATCTTTGTAGCACAAGTCTGAATACGTGTGTACTTGTATCAATCCATGGTATTTCAGTGATCAAATCAGAAATGGAATCATATTATTATTCATCTTGTGTGTCGGTTTTTATCATATTCATCTAGTTTCTTTGTTTGTAGAAGATTAATCACTTAAAACACCTAATCCATAGGTGTTTCTAAGTGATAACAATCTCTTGCACTTAACAAGATCTAGCATTTGGGACTACAATTTGGTATCAGAGCCTTTGTGCTCTAGATTGTATCTATTTAAAGATACCAAAACCCTCATCTTGTTAGTTTTTATTATCAAGATTTCTATAAATTTTTGTGTTTATCAAAACTTTGAGTGTTTTTCTTGTGTTTTTGCTTCAAAATTTCGTGAAAAGTGTGTTTCTAAGGTGTTAAAAGTTGGTTATCTTTAGTAGAAACATCATCCGAGGACTTCAGATTGATTGAAAAACTCTTGGATAAGATTCTGATGTGTTTTGTGCATTTTCAGACGCATTGTCTAATGATGTGTACAATATGTTTGAAGAGTACGGATCTGCGCATGATCTGTGGTTCGCTTTGAGTGAGTACTACGAGGGAAATGCTGAGATGAGACAGAACAAGCATGACATGATTCAAAAAGAATATGATATGTTTGGAAGTGTTCGAGGTGAAAGCCTGTCGTCACACATTGACAGGTTCATGAGTTTGTTAACAAAAATGAAGAAAGCCGGTATTCCTGTCAACAACCGTAACTCCATCAAGAAACTACTTGATTCTCTTCCAAAGGAATGGAGTATTCAATGCATGCTGATTAAGAAAGATTACTTGGATGCTCAATCCACTCTGGCTGATCTCATAAACACATTGAAGTCGTTTGAAATGGATATCACAAAAAGAGAGATGAATCAGACCGTTCCAAAGGTGACCTCTAGCAGTGCAATGAAGAATCTGGCATTGATGAATCCGATTGGTGAGATGGGTTCAAGTTCACTACATCCATATGTGGACTCACTGGGTGGTGGAAGTTCAAGTTCAGGTAAAGCAGCGATGTACTCAGAAAAGGGAGCGAAGACACTGACTCCACAGGTCACCAAGTTGGCCACTGAACATGTGGAACTCTTCAACACCTTTATGAGCAGTTTTAAAGCACTAAAGACTGGTGAGATCAAGAATGAAATGATGTCCCCGGAGGATATGTATCAAGTGGATCCAGATGATATGGAGGAAATGGACCTCAAGTGGCAGATGGCAATGATCACTCTAAGAGTTAAACGATTTCAAGACAGAACTGGTAGGAGAGTGGGAATGGGTAAAGCTGGGTTTGACAAGTCAAAGATTAGATGTTACAACTGCAAAGTTCTTGGGCATTTCAAATATGAATGTCCCACTTTGAACCAAGCCGAAATCAAGCCTGCTAAGAGGTTGGTGGCCATCACTGATGGAAATGAAGGAAATGAGAAGGAACCACAGAAGGCACTGGTTGTTGAAGATTTTGATTGGGGAGAAGAGGCAGCTGTAGCAGAAGTTGAAGTTAACAAAGCCCTGATGGCCAAAATTTTCACCAAATCCTCAAACGGTGTGAATTCTCTAGAAGGGTCATCAACTGAGGTGCTAAAGGGTGAAATGCTAAAGAATGCAGGACTGAAGAGTGTGCTGGTTGCTGAGAAAAAGAAAGATCAGACTGGAGAGGAGGCGTTGATAGCCGAGAAGACTTCCCCTGAGAAAGCTGCTGAAAAGGTGGAGAGTGCACCCAAGAAAGCTGAGGAGAAAGACATGGTAAACATTCTTCTTGAAATAAAATCTAAGCTGTGCTCACCTAGGTGTGTTACAGCTGTTGCTTACTGTTTGTCACACAACAGAAGAGTTTTAAGAGAAATGGATGATATCCGTAAAATCAATTCTGAAATGAAAGAAAACGAGTGGGCATATCAGCGAAAGTTAAATGCAACTCTAGCTGAAATGCAGACTTTAAAAGAATTTGTTCTCAAAAAGGATTTTCTAATAAATGATTTAACCTCAAAATTAGAAAAATCTAGAAATGAAACAACTCGCCTTCAAATCATTGTTGACAAATGGAATGTAAGCAAACAGGCTCATACTGATATCGTTGATTGCGCAAGGCAATCATTTGTAAAGGATGGAATTGGGTATAAGGATAAGAATGGAATCGAAAGATCACTATTCTTACCCTTGAGCCGAAGTGAATACATACCCATTCCAGCACCTCATCCAAAAAATGATCTTTTTGAAAACAAATGTGATGAATCTGAGTCAAATGCTAACATAAGTAAAAGCGATGCAGATGTGACCCAACAGGCTCGTGTGGAAGATGATGAAAGTTGTGGTGGGCAGACAGTGGGGTTAGGACATCCAGGTGCCAATTACTCCACAGTGAATTGGTTTATGTGGAACAATGAAAAGTCTAAAAACAATTTGATTTTGGATGACTGTAATACTTTAACTAATTTGGATGACTGTAATAGTTTATCTAGGATGGATAACTGTAATAGTTTATCTAGGCCGGATTACTGTATTAACGTGATTTCTAAACTAGATTTAAAGGGTGTCGTGGCCCCTGATGATAGGAAGCATCCTATCAGACGTTCAAATGTTTGTGTTGACAATGCTATGCCTGTTTGTGTTGATCTTAATGCTGCATTCTCTGATGATAAACATACGTGCAAACCACGTGTGTTTGTGCCAGAACTAAAGCTTAACAGGTTTGGGAAATTTCTCACTGAGGAAATCCCAGAGTTTATCCCTTCATCCACAGATGTATCAGGTTCTGAAGAATCACAAAGTGAAACAGGTAACTCAAGTTCTGAAGAATCACAAAGTGATACAGAGAGCAACACCAGCCTACCTGACCTCAACACTAATGAAGAATCAAGCAGCAACAAGGATGAATCAAGTTCAAGTGAAAGCTCCTGCTCAGACAAGCTCGAGAAAAGAACATCACAACCATCATCATCCAGATCTTCACCTAAGATCAAGCCTAAGCATTCAAAATGCTTCAGATGTGGAAATGAGGGTCACGTGGTCAAAAACTGTCACTTGAAACCTAAACCACAGAAAGATGTCAAATCACAAAACTCTTTTTCTGATCAGATCAAAAATCTTCAAGAAACCATAAAAAGTTTTGTTAAAAATACACAAATCTGGAAAAGACAAGAGTCAATCTTGGGTGAAAATCACGACAGATCAAAACTAAAACAGACTTGGATTCCCAAAGTCACTTAATTAAATGTCTGAGTCGTTATTGTAAATAAATTTTCTTTAGTTTATCTTTGTTTTTTCTTTTGTTTTGTTGTGCAGAATAAACTACAAAAATGGTTGATAGCTCTTATGAGATATCTTTGGCATGTCAACAGCGGCGCTTCAAGACACATGACTGGGTTAAAAGAACTCCTCAAGAACTATCGGTTTATTGATGAAGAGTTTGTAGCGTTCGCTGGAAATGAAAAGGGTGGAAAGATCGTTGGCATAGGAGATGTGGTCTCTGACGCACTAACACTAGAGGATGTCAACTATGTTCTAGAACTATGCTACAATCTGTTGAGTGTATCACAAGTCTGTGACAAAGGAATCTCGGTGTTGTTCAATGACATGGAGTGCATCTTCCTTAAGCCAGGATTTAAACCACCCACCGACATGATCATGCTGAAAGCCCCTAGGCAGAATAACACATATGTGATAAACATGAGAGATGCCAAGTCTGAATACCCAATGACTTGCTTACTATCAAAGGCATCTGAGTCAGAGTCACTGTTATGGCATAGGCGATTAGGACAT
The DNA here is from genome assembly GCA_032199755.1 of Ambrosia artemisiifolia. Classification (NCBI taxonomy): domain Eukaryota; kingdom Viridiplantae; phylum Streptophyta; class Magnoliopsida; order Asterales; family Asteraceae; genus Ambrosia; species Ambrosia artemisiifolia. The sequence goes on along the minus strand of CM063516.1, from coordinate 13,302,922 downwards.
GTGAATTTTAAAAATATGAACAAACTTTCTAAACTAAATCTGGTTAGAGGTCTTCCTTCCAAGGAATTTCCTTTTTCTGAAAAATGTTTAGCATGTGCAAAAGGAAAACAACACAAGAAATCGCACAAGTCCAAAACAGTGAACTCAATTGACTCTCCCCTTCAATTATTGCATATGGATCTTTTCGGTCCAATTAGTGTTAAAAGCTTGGGTAAAAAGTCTTACTGTTTGGTGATTACAGATGATTTTTCTTGCTTCACATGGGTGTACTTCTTGGAGTTTAAAAGTGAAGCTGCTGAGACTTTGATGCTGTTTGTTCCTCTGATCGAGAAAATAATCAAGTTAAAAGTAAAGTCTATCAGAAGTGATCATGGAACAGAATTCAAGAACTAAAGCTTTATGACATTCTGCAGCGGGAAAGGAATTCATCTTCAATATAGTGCTACAAGGACTCCTCAGCAAAATGGAGTGGCTGAAAGGAAGAATCGTACACTCATTGAAGCTGCCAGAACCATGCTCATCGACTCAAAACTGCCGATCATCTTCTGGGCAGAAGCTGTGAATACCGCCTGTTATGTTCTTAACAGAGTCTTGATTGTCAAGCCACGCGGGAAAACTGCTTATGAATTGCTTTTTAAAAGAAAACCTCTCATTGATTATTTCAGGCCTTTTGGATGTTCCTGCACTCTTCTGAACAACTTTGAAAATATCATGAAGTTTGATGCAGTTGGAGACGAATGTTTCTTCGTTGGATACTCTTCTAGTCAAAAGGCTTATCGAGTATACAACAAACGGACCAAGATGGTTCTTGAATCTTTCTATGTTGACTGGCAAGAATCTAACTCCACTAATGCTGGAACTGGTCCTGACTGGTTCTTTGACGTGGATGTTGTGTTCAATCACTTTGTCATACCTGAACATCAAGTTCCTGAAAATCAAACTCATGAAAATCAAGCAGCAAGTTCATATTCCTTTGGGAATATCCTTTACTCTTCTGACGATGACGTTGCACCATTCACCACTCGCTTTTCTCCTCTTGTTGCTGATCCAATTGTTCCTCCTCAATCCAATGATGGTGATACAGCTGCTGAAACCTCTCACATTCCTGAAAGCACTTCAAATGCTGAAGGAACACCCCCAAATCAGCAGTCCGTAGATGAACCATCCAGCTCATCAGCACCTGGAGATCACCTTTCAAACCTACCTCCACAAGTGCAAGAAGAAGAAAACATGGGATACAAATCTTCAAAGAACCATCCCATTGAAAACGTCATTGGACCAATCAATGAGGGTGTTCTTACAAGAAATCAGACAGACAAGCTCAACACCGCTCTCTCAGCATTCTTGTCCCAAACGGTACCTTTCAGCATTGAAGATGCAGTGAGAGATGCAAGCTGGGTAGAAGCCATGCAGGAAGAGCTCTTTCAATTCAGAAAACTCAAGGTGTGGGAACTCGTGGATCTGCCTGAAGGAAAATATCCTATTGGAACGAGATGGGTCTTTCGCAACAAAATGGATGAACGTGGCGTGGTGATCAAAAACAAAGCTCGTCTGGTTGTTCAGGGGTTTCGTCAGCAGGAAAGGATTGACTACGAGGAAGTCTTCGCACCGGTTGCTCGACTAGAAGCCATTCGCATCTTCTTGGCATATGCATCATACAAAAACTTTAAAGTTTTTCAGATGGATGTGAAGAGTGCTTTCTTATACGGAAAGATCAAGGAAGAAGTATACGTATGTCAACCACCGGGATTTGAGGATCCTCATCATCCCACCAAATACTACAAGTTGGACAAGGCTCTCTACGGTCTCCATCTGTGAACCCTCACACATATCGTTCAATGATTAGATCCTTGATGTATCTCACAGCTAGCAGACCAGATATCATGTGGGCAGTTGGATGCTGTGCTCGATTTCAGTCAAATCCCAAGCAATCTCATGAAACTGCAGTAAAAAGAATCTTCCGCTACCTCAAAGGAACACCAAAACTCGGTTTATGGTATCCTAAGAGTGATAATTTTGACCTAATTGCATACTCTGATAGTGATCATGCAGGTTGCAGGATTGACAGAAAATCTGTCTCTGGTGGCTGTCAATTTCTGGGAAATAGGCTTGTGTCTTGGCAGAGCAAGAAGCAGACAATAGTGTCTATCTCCAACGCTCAGGCTGAGTACACAGCCGCCTCCAGTTGGGAGGATTAAGATTAGTGATTTGGGTTTCTCAGACCTGCGCACTTATCTCTTGAATATTGCGAACTTGTATCATATACTGCGCACTTGCATCATATGATACAAGATTGAGAAACCCTAGAACCAACTGCGCACTTATACTGCGCATTTAAAATCTTAAACGAAGGTTTAACTGTCTGCGTACTTGTCTAGTACGCAGACTTGACTATCTTGACTAGGGGATACCATGCCTGAGTTTTGATAGGCCTGCGCACTTGTTTTCTCGTGTATCATTGATCAAGGACTGCGTACTAACCCAAGTGCTCAGTCAGATGTTGAGTACTTGGCTGCGCACTTGACTGAGCACTTAGCTGATAATTCTTGACTCGGGCTGCGCACTTAAAGGACCAAAGAACTTGACATTGAACCAATATGTGACAATTGATTTGATCATTCAAGACACTTAACCGGACGGCATACTTAGACTCTTTCACCCGTACACCTTAACTGGACGTTAATGATCATAAAATGAAAATCAAAAATATCTTGCACACTGTTAAAACAAATCCATCAAATACATCTTATGACTGTCAAAAGGACCACACATGTAAAACTAAATAAAATAAACTAAGTCTAAGTACGTTGTCCATCAAAGTCAAAGATCAGTCATTTTGTCGTCAACTCACAATCAAAGTTCTAACTTGTTTTTCGTGCTCATGATCCAAACAGATGGCTCTTGACTGGGATCCAAGGGGAATGCATAATCAGCCGATGAATCTTGAGATTGGCGACGTAAAGTTCAAAGACGTTGTTACCTGGATCAGACGAAGCAGAATAGGATACGCTGCGGAGCAGAATGTATAAGTTTATTGCTCTCACATTGAAGATTTTTGGAGGTCTGCTCGAGTAGAGGTCGTTGGTCGTGTCAAGCGAATCAAAGCCACAGTCAGAAACAAGGCTTTAATCATCACAGAAGACACTGTTCGAAACGTTCTGAGACTTCAAGACCAGCCAGCAACAGTCAGATTTCTACCAAAAGCCGACATTCACCGAGAGTTCAAGAACTTCGGATACAAAGGAGAGTTTGATAAAAGAGGAGATATAAAAAAGAGTCTACCAAAAGTCACGTGTTCCTTATGTCTCTGTGTCACCGAAAAGGAGGTTACAACGCCCTCAGCTCTGACTGGTCGACTGCTATGATAAATATATGCAAGAACGAATCCTTTAATCCGTCAGGAATGATCTTCTACTATATGGTAAAGAATGCTGAAGCTGGGAATGGCAAATGGGCGATGTATCCCAGATTTGTGCAGATGATGATTAACGCACACCACGAGGATCTGCCCCTTGGTGATTAGTACAACTTCACCAAAGGTGCACGATTCTTCACAGAGTGCAATACGCCTGATTGGGAGCCCATGCTAGAAAACATGTATGCAGCACAGCGATATCCTATTGTCATGGAACTATACAACAAGATTAAGAAAAGAAAACAAGCAGTTACAGAAGCTCGTCAGCAACCCACTGTTGCCCCTGAATCATCTGAACCAGCTGCATCAAGGCCAACCAAGAAGAATAGGCCGACTGGTTTGTTACAAGAAGGCAGAGAATCACTGACACAAGAGGAACTTGATACTGTTGAAGCTTTACGACAAAGTGCTGAATTGGCAAGGGCCGAAAGAAAGAAACGAAGGGAACGGTTGCCAGAGTTTGAGGTTCCTCGAGTAATGACTGAGGACGATATTGAGCAAGAAGTGATTTTGGAATCTATGTTCGGGAGAGAAGATCAACCAGGACCATCAACCACTACTGCTCCACCACCTAAAGCACCTGCTAAGAAGTCAACTGAGCCTTCCTCGTAAGCTCCTGCTGCATCACGTCGCAAACCGGTGCACCAGGAACTGTATGAAAAGTTGGTCAAGGAGGTTGGGAAGACTGCCGCCAAAGAGATATGTACGCTTAAGAGTGATGTCCACAACAATCAAGAACTGCGGAAAAAGATAAAGAAGCTGAAGCATAAGAACAAGAATCTGGAAAAGATTGTAAAAGATCAACAATACCTGATCAAGTTTCAAACTCAGGTTCAGATGAGGATGTTCGACATGATTCAAGAGTTGAAGAAACAGGAGACAGGTGCTTCTAGTACAACATTTGATGAGATGTTTGATTTTGGAAAATTTCTGGAAGAAGAGAAAGAGAAAGAAAGAATAGCTGAAGAGAGCGATGTGGATGAGATAAGTGAGGATGAGATGCCTGAAAAGTTTGTAGAGATGGGTTTGGAAGAAGACACTGTATATGAGATGTCAGATGGGCATAAGTTGGACCCTGAAAGATCTACCTGGTTTCCCAGAAGACCTATTACTATTCCAGCCCTGCATCAGAACATCCATCACACAAGAGAAGCTCATCAAGAAAGGATCATCTCATGGCATATGATGAAGAGAAAAGATTGTTTGCTGTTAAGAGACGGGGGGGTGTGATACAGTACTTCAAAGGTCGACAGGATCTGAAAACTCTCCCTCGTTGGGATATCCAGGAACTCAGCAGAGCTCCCTTCATTAACCACTCCAAAAACACCACGGGTGACATGCTTGCAGTTTTCATAGAAAAGGAGTGTGAAACTGATTTCCAGATCTTCAAACCACAGAAGCCAAAGAGAAGAATCTCCAAAGAGAATGATCACGTATGTGATTGACCCACGCCAGGTCGTCACACGAGTTCCCATACGTCCTGAGCTTCCAGTGATGTTAAGAGATTTCAAGAAATGGTTTTATGACAGCAAGACTGGTGAAGCTGTTATCAAGTTGAGGGACGATTCAGAGGCTTTGAGGATTCTAGATCCGGTAGATGTGTTTGCCCTTAATCCATCGGATCTGACTATCCTGTTCGCAAATCAGATAAATGTGGGTGCTGGAAATGTGTTGTTTGAAGAAGCTATCCTATTCAAGAGAGCGGTGGAACGGGCGTTGAAGCGAAAAAGGGAATTACTTGATCTGGTAGACAGGATCAATGCGGCTGACAAAGAGAAAGATGAAGAAAAGAAAGCTGCCCAAGCTGCTGCTACAAAAGTAACTGAAGCTGAAGTCATTTCAGAGGTGCAGACACAGGTACCTGCAGCAACAACTGATCCAGAAACAGAGTCTACTCAAACCCCCCCAGCATCTTCCGATCCAGATCCAGAATCTCAGAAGGAACCAGCAACAGTAGACCTTGCTGAGTTGTTTATCCAAGATCCACCAGTTGATGAAGCAAATGTTGAAGAAAATGTTATTCAAGCACTCCCGGCACACAGAGCAAGAGAAGAGGGGGAGACAAGCGATGTTGAGATCGACTGAGAATGAAGAACTGGTAGCTGTGGTCTAGGGGGAGTATTGTTGGGTTATATTGAGACCACAGTTACCAGAATAAAGTGTTTTGATAGCTTGTTATGAAGTTTAGAAGTTAGAGGGTTGTTTATGTAATTATAGCATAGTTTTATGTGTTAAACCCTAGGCTGCGTACTTGTGAGACGGGCTCTGCGCACTTAGCTTAAGTGCGCAGGCCCATCTGATCCCCTATATATAGAATGCATGAATGCAGCACTAGGCTTAGGGTTTTGGTCTTATCTTTGTAGCACAAGTCTGAATAGGTGCGTACTTGTATCAATCCATGGTATTTCAGTGATCAAATGAGAAATGGAATCATATTATTATTCATCTTGTGTGTCGGTTTTTATCATATTCATCTAGTTTCTTTGTTTGTAGAAGATTAATCACTTAAAACGCCTAATCCATAGGTGTTTCTAAGTGATAACAATCTCTTGCACTTAACAAGATCTAGCATTTGGGACTACACTGGACAAACAAGGTTTTGATGTTTTAAAACAATTTAAAGAAGATTAAAACACAAGAGAATGAAGATTATACCACAAACACTTCAAAACAATCAACCGAATGCTCTCCAAGCTTCCCGATCGATGTTCTTGAGCTTTAGCAGGTGTTTAGGGGTTAATAATTCGTAAAGAGGCAGTAGGGGCGATTAGGATTTGATTTTTGGGGATACAAGGGGCTTAAGGTTGCTTAAATACATGTTTAAGGCGGTTTAGGTTCGTCAGGTCTCCGTGAGCGGCCCGCTCGGAGCCTGTGAGCGCCCGCTCACAGCTCCCGGCCCGCTCCGGGTGGCCTGCTTCTTGTACGGCATGTTTTCCTTTGATGTTTTCGCTATTTTGGACCGTAACAAGTGTAACCCCATGTGTTAAGACCCCAACCATCCTAATGGTCCATCCATTATGGTTTTTATTAACGTATTCGGTTTAAGTTCACGTAATCACATACAGTTTTCACATAGTTTCACAGAGTATCATAGAAGCACGTAATTGCGATCAATCTCAAACAATTACATCACAATCATTTTGTTTAACAATTCACCAACGTCCGGGGTTCACTACTCATGTAAATAGTTTGGTAATTCCTCGAATTACCACCTCATGCAGTTATTAACCTATAACCGTGCAATGTGTAACTTATGTAGCTAACCCTAGTTCACTAGAATGCATAGAATGTAACCAGAGTTTAGTTAAAGTGAGAACCTGAAATTGCGGGGTATCACAATATATATGAAAAAAATGAAAAAAAAAGAAGAAAAAGAAAAAAAAAATGCAAAAATAGTAGTATTGTTATGGTTAATTATGACCAAAATTGTGTTTATTGTGAGAATAAGGATGTCAATGTTGAACCCTTTCTTTTGAGCCACTTTTTAGCCAAATCTATCTTACCTTTACCCTAAGTCCAAAACCCGTAAGTCCTTTAGATATGTGCATTGTCTATAGTTAAGGTGTGATTGTTATACAAATCTATGATAACAGAGTTGCATACTTGGTTTTTGAGTGAATAATACTAGCGCATTACATGCTAGTCCAGATATTAAACCGAGTGGAGTGAAAAAAAATTGTGAGGAGTGTGTTGCATGAAAATAAAAGCCAGAAGCATGTCGGGTTTAGTCAGGTAAATTCTGTTTTTAAAATGACAATAACTTTGACTTGCTGAATTAACACATCTAGTGCTGATCTGTAAATGGGGTATGACTTTGGACCTTAGCTAAGGTATGATGGACGACTGGGGTGCTAGTCTGTGATAATGTCTTGAGCAGAGTATAAATATAATTTTTTCGAGACGAAAAAAGATAAGTGTGGGGGTGTGATGTGTTGGTGAAAACACCTTGTTAATATGTTAGTTTTGTATATATTTTAGTCTTTTATTGTATACTTTTAGTCAGTCTTAGTTATTTATTAGTGCGCATGTGTTTTGTAGGTGTTCGTGGATAATGAGCTCAAAACAAAAGAATTTTAATCGACACACAAACACTTGAGAGCAGGTGTTCATGGACGTTGGGGCATAGACGAGCAACTTTGGTCAAGTAAAGAACACCCGAGTCAAGAGCACGAAGTTATAATACTATTATTATATATTAATAATAATAATAATAAATAAATAAATAAATAAAAGAGGAAGAACCGTGACTAAGGCCCATGGCCCAAGCCACAAAACCTATTGTTGGAGCATTTTCTTTTAACGGCAATTATCTTTCGGTGGAACAAGATTGAATCGAACAGCAAGAAAATTAGAGGGAAGGATTATTTTGTTGGACGGCTTCAATATTCTTTGGAGCAGGGGGCAAGGTTCACACAAGATCTATCAATAAGAGACATGTTTGCATACGAGATGCAAGGCTAAACTCTTTGTGACTTTCTTCGGGTGAACGGTTTTTTTTTTTTTTGCATTAGACTTGTTTATTTACATTGTGAACTGGTATATCTTGACCACTTTTGTTTGAGTTGTTGAAACGTTTGAATTGTCTGTCTTTTACCAAACGTATTGGCAATTTCTTGCATTGTTAGCGGGGTGGTAATTGGTGGGTAATTGATATTTTTGAGCGGACAATTAGGTTGTACGGTTATTATTAAAAACTGTCCCAAGGCCATGTCTATGTGGTGTTCTATTAATTAAACTAAGTTTATGATAAAGTCTATAACCTAGATCCCGGGTGGAAGTTACTTTTTCTTAATTTGATAACTCTTTAATTTTAAATTGTTTACTCACTTTTTATCAAACAAAACCCCAAATCAAGATCAGTAGTTTATTAATTTAATTTTCAAACTTATACTGACCACGCGTTCCCTGTGGAGACGACCTTACTTACCCGTACTAGTATAGGTATTTAAGTCATAAATACTTGTTTTTGATTAGCCCAGGACAGCTACATCATGTAGCGACTTGGATGTCTTTGGACGAGGTCCTAACGAAACCAAACGAATGAATCTTGATATTCAGAACCTAGAGTAAGGATTCCTTAAAATTGTTATACAGTTTTTTAAACAATCATTGTAATAAATGTTATGAACAACTTATTCTATGACTGACTGTTTTGAATCTCATGTGGAACATATCTTTACAGCATCATTAATGTTTTACATCTATGTTTCTGTTGTTCTATTGCAGAGGTACGACCTTAAGATGTACATTGTGGAACTCTTATGCAATACAGTTTAAGAAATTCATTTCAAAGATCACTAAGGAGCATTTACTGGCTGTTATCCAGCATGGAAGGGTTAGAGACTGGAACGGTAACTTGTGTTTCAGTGTAGTTCTTTTAAAAACATATTAATATGATGTAAGTAAAGATATGTTTATTGTCAAATTTTTAGAAAGAATTACAGTTCAAACCGATAAGTATGGATCTCACCTCTTTCTCAATCAACTTATAGATGAGGTGTCTGACCTAAAGAGGAGGTGCTATTTATTTATATTTGTATACGAAGGTTTACATTTATGTTTCTTCACAAACTGTTCTTTCATCCCATACTGTTTATCCAACCCGTCAGGAATTCATAGTTGGAACACAGAAGAAGCGTGTTGATGAGCTCATTGATATTCAAGAGGTTTCAATATTTTATTTTAACTTTTATATGTCTTTAGTTTATTTATAGGTTTGTATTCTTTAAAACTACTAATTTTTCATACATATATACTGTGTTTGCAGCCGATGTCTTATGTTGTGGTTGCGATCATAAAAAGTATTGAAGAAAGCTATGGTTGGTTTTATGCTGCCTGCCGGAAGTGTAACAAGAAAATTTTTAGCAAGTCAAAGTATTTCTAAAATGCTGAACAAGTTTCTGATGCGATTCTCAAATTGCCTGCTACTGCGTTGGTTGTCGAAAATGCCAGTGTGAATGTACTTCCATTACCATAAAGTATGCAAACCAGTAAATGTATACACATTTTTTGTTTCAGAATTTTTGTTTCATTTCATGCAGTTTTCTAAGATTAATTATGTTTTTTTTTAGGTTCAAGTTGCAGATAAGGGTTCAAGATGAATCCGGTAGTGTGTCGTTTGTCATGTTCGATAAAGATGTTATGAAGGTCATTGGACCTGCTGCATGTTATATTAGGGAAAGGCAGTTGAAGGAAGGTGACACAAAAAGTTTGCCGCATGAGTTGTCCCGAATCCTTGAAAAGAAACTTGCCTTCTGTCACACCCTCAAATTTCCACCTGCGGAGTTCTACCGCGAGGCGTGTGACACACCAGGATCCAAGTCAACGGTCACAATAAACAACACTATATGAGACATAAGTAAATTCAAAACACAAGATCAAACCATTTTGACATAACAGCGGAAGCATTGTTTTACAAAACGAAACCCAAAAGTATCCAAACTTGTTCGATAACAAAACCATGAAACCTAAACTAGACGCCGTGCAGACACGTGCGCCTAAGCCCTGAGATGCTTTAAACAAACAAACAAGCGTTTCCTACTACTACCACGACTGTAATGATGAAACCATTACTGACAGCGTTGCTTGTGTTGCTGCCCGTGTTTGAGTTGCTTGTGTTGCTAAACTAGAGACAATATGCACCCGCCCGGCTCCCAGCCGACGGGTGGGGTTTGTCACGCCCAATAGATCTATCCACATTTCCCCGTTGTGCCCAGCACATTCATGGTTTCCCCCAGGGACTTCCTTGTTTCGTCGTGTAGTCATCAAAAGTGTTGTAATTCAAAAGAGTTGTGTTTCAAAAGCGTTGCATTCCAAAAGTGTTTCAAAAGCGTTGCATGTTTACAACAATTTACTTCCCAAAAGAGTTGCGTGTTCAAAACGAGTAAAGCGTTTTCAAAAAGAGTTACATGTTTATACAAAAGCGTTAAATTGTGTGGCATGTTTCTCCCCTGAAAGAAAACATATAAAAGAGGGGCCGTGAACTCACCTTAGGTTGCGTTACTTCGAAAATGATTTAAACCAACAAGCTATGCTAGCCCCGTAAAGCGGCGACCTAACATATGACAGTTACAAGTACTTAGACTAATAACCCATAGGTTAGTTAGTCCCTAGATGCCCAGACCATAACCAGGTTCGTTTTGAAAATGCGTTGACTGTTAAACTGACCAAATGTACAAGACTTGACATCCCATTGGTGACCCGAGACTCCACGTGTTCGTCTCATACACAAACATACACAAAACATGCAACTTAGTACTTAACATGTGATAAAGTTCAACGAGTCTAACACATAGGTCAAATAACGCACAAACAAGTCCATACACGTGTTACTAGGTCACTAGGCATGTCACGGGGTTTCTAGCATGTTCCTAGGCGTCAAATCGGGTTTCGGAATGTCAAAATACACTTATAACAGCAGTACACGCGATTAGGAACTTAGCATGCAATTAGGAAAAGTCAACATGTGATTGGGGATGGTCAACAGGCAATTAGCATGCTAATCGCCTATAATAGCATGCGGTTGGGATGCTAACCGCTCCTTAAGGGGGCCTAATCGCCTATAACAGCAGGCGATTGTGATGCTAATCGCCTGCTGCAGCTGCACAATGCAATTTCGCGCGTTTAACCTTCCAGATCAGATCCGAAGCATGCGTAAACACCCAATATCAATCCTAACACATTAACAAACATATTTCAAGCAAAACCCCTAAGTTTTCATCGTTCTAACAGTCCCGAATGCGAGCGTTTTCCCAAAATAGTAACTTAATACGTAAACATCACATCAACATGCAAGAACTTGCCCTAAATAGCAAATATTCAGATTTCAACACATAAACACGTTGTCCGATAGTATCCTGCTGCTCTAGCATCATCCTAAAGCAAACCCTAACATCAAACAATCAACAACACACCTCATAGCATCCTTAATCATTCAAAATCATTCAAATGGGTCAAAACCTCAAACATCAACAATACACAACCAAAACCATTCAAACTCCTAGAACATCATCATACTAACTTGTAACAGCCATAAACACCTTATTAACACAAAAACAATCATGTTTCAATCCTAAAAATCCTACCTTTATACACATATAACACTCATAAAGGTTTGGGTTTGTTTAAAAACGGTTTTAAATGGATTTTCAAAGACAAAAACATTTATAAGTCAGGTCTGGACTTTTAGGGAACGAAATATAATCATTTAAAGGTTTGGGTTTGAAGAACACACCTTGGATTTAAGAGAAAATGATGGAATAAGCTTGGAAATGGTTGTTTTGATGTAAAAACGAGTTCCAGAGGGTGTTTGTGTGTTGGGATATGTTATGGGACGGCTAGGGTTGCACAAATGGTGTTTTAGAGGTCAAGGGTGGTATTTATAGGCGTTTCTAGTCATTTAAAACACGTCAGGTGATTATGCAGCAGTTACATGCGATTAGGGCTCCTAATCGCCTGACATTTCATGCGATTAGGGCCTAATCGCCTGATATTTCGTGTGATTAGGGCTAATCGCCTGATATTTCATGTGATTAGGGCTAATCGCCTGATATTTCATGCAATTAGGGCTAATCACCCCCTAATATCATGCAATTACGCGTGATCACCTATAATGTCATGCAATTACGTGTAATCACCGTTTTAACGTATGTAAACACGTATACACATACGGATAAGTCACATAATGATTATAAACACATATTACATGAAAACAAACACGTTCACACTCGTTCACCAATTCCCGGGACTCGAGACTTGCGTGTGTTAAAACCCCAATGATGCACGACTCGACTCGACTGACCCTGTCATGTGTAATGTATGCGCGACTCGCTAAGGTAGACTTACTAAGTTTTTGAAAAGTTAGTTACCGAAGTTTGCCGGGTGTCACATCATCCCCCTGTTGAAAGAATTTTCGTCCCGAAAATTTCCCGAAGTCGGAGAGAGAAAACAAATAAGAAGAAAAATTTTCCGGGTCGTGACATCATCCCCCTGTTGAAAGGTATCTCGTCCCGAGATTCTTTCGGCTTCAACAGTGATGAGTGTTGACCTCTGTGCGTGCCCAAGTAACGTTTCCCCAAATTACAACGAGTGAAGGTCGTGAACCAAAACGTGACGGTAACAACCGGGAAACCACTTTTCCCCAAATGTGAATATGAAACAAGAGACCCCCGATCGAAGGCCTACTGGAGACTACTATGATCGGTATAACTAACCCACCGGTACCGTCCAAGTAGCATCCCCAAAGGACCCTCATCGACCCACAGAATACGAAGTGGTTACCCACACCAAACAGAAAACACTCAAAGGTCCAAAATGCACAACGATGTGGATAAAGGTAAAACCAAAGAGTAGCGAAAGATAAGAGAGAAAACGCACCGGTAACAGCATCAGGATCCTCCTGGTTCTGTCTAGCCCCAATAACATAAGCACGAGCAGCTACACCACCGCCCTTGTTGTTTCCTCAATTCCTTGCTGTACTTGCCTCCCCCTGATTCAGCTTTGGGCAATTTCGCTTGAAATGCCCTGTTTCGCCACAATTGAAGCACCCTTGATTTCCCCGAGGAGTAGGAGTGGGGACGATAGCGATGACAATGATTGCAACGAAACGTATCACAGCCCCCAACATGATGGTACCCGCACTGGTTGCACTTAGGGTTCCTTCCAGTGTATCCATCTTGATTCTGAGCCGACGCTGACCCTGAAGCTTCAGCCTTCTTCGCCGGCGGTTGTCGCTGAACCACCGCTGAACTCTTCTCCACAATTTCCCACTTCCTCTTGTTCTCCGCCGTCGCCTTCACAGAAGAGCCTCTAGGAGGCAAGACACCCTCAGAAATCTTCAAGTTGGTCATCTTAGTAGCCGACCGCACAGCCTCTGACATGGTAGTAGGATCCCTAGCAGACACCAACCCAGCAATCTCTGGCACCAAACCCGCAAGATATTGCTCTATCCTCCTGTACTCTGGTAGCTCGTTGTGCCTGATCGTGTACTCCTCAACCTCAGAACCCACCATCTTAAGATTCCCATATTCCTGTTCCAACCTCTTAATCTCCTCTCGCGGGCAGTACTCATCCTTCAACCTACGCACAAAATCCGCCCAAGGCATGGTGTTGGCCTCCCCAAGACCAAGTGTCTGTGTGACGCAGTTCCACCACGTGAAGGCGGGTCCTACAAAAGTCCCTGAAGCAAACTTCACCCGATCCGCTGCTAGAGTCTCACATAGGGCAAACACCGACTCAGTCTTCTCCAACCATCGAAGCAACTCCACAGCCCCCTCCGTACCCTGGAAGCTGAGGGGCTGACAATCCTTAAACCGCTTGTAGGCAACACCTGCCTAAACCGGAGGAGCAGTAGCACCCATGAAAGTCTGCTGGGAAGCCTGAAAAGCAGCTAGTGCAACGCCCAACTGTTGCTGCATCATCTCATTGAGCTCATCATACGTCAAGGTGATGTTACCACCACGTCTACCCCCACCAGTGCGGCCTCCACGTCGTCCCCCAGTACGTCCACCAGTGCGTCCTGACATCTTCTGAGAAGAACAAGAAACAAACACTCAGACCCAACACCAAAGCTAAACCAAGGGAATATGAAAAGTCTAAGATCGGGTTCAAATGTGGCCATAAATCCCAACACGAGATCCACCAAGTCTTCCATGCATTTCAACTTATGATTTCGTGTGCACCCGAAATGATAAATTGCTCTACATGGTCCTCAAGGCGTGCCCCGTGCTCGAACCTCAAGTCACCCGGTACCCACATCTTAGGAAGATATAACCAACTCAAAAGATCAACAAACAAGTTCCCTCGACTGTAAACCCGAAGAAGAAGATAAAGTGAAGCTAGGAATAACCAAGAATGAGATAGGTAATGTGACATTGTGTGGTAAGGATACTGACACCCCGACAAGGTTAGTATGTTTACCAAAAGACACGACTCAAATGTATGTGACCGTCTAGTGTGTGAGACTCGGCTATAGTCTAGACTCTACATGCAGTCCTAGTTCACTATAACCATTGGCTCTGATACCAATCTGTCACACCCTCAAATTTCCACCTGCGGAGTTCTACCGCGAGTCGTGTGACACACCAGGATCCAAGTCAACGGTCACAATAAACAACACTATATGAGACATAAGTAAATTCAAAACACAAGATCAAACCATTTTGACATAACAGCGGAAGCATTGTTTTACAAAACGAAACCCAAAAGTATCCAAACTTGTTCGATAACAAAACCATGAAACCTAAACTAGACGCCGTGCAGATGCGTGCGCCTAAGCCCTGAGATGCTGCTACCTTAGCGACCTGAGAAATCATGCCAAAAACGGGTCAATATATAATGCTAGTGAGTTCACAGGTTTTAAGTTTACAATTAGTTTCCGTGTGTTGAGCGTTGATCACAAAATACCGTGTCATGAGATGCTTTAAACAAACAAACAAGCGTTTCCTACTACTACCACGACTGTGATGCTGAAACCACTACTGACAGCGTTGCTTGTGTTGCTGCCCGTGTTTGAGTTGCTTGTGTTGCTAAACTAGAGACAATATGCACCCGCCCGGCTCCCAGCCGACGGGTGGGGTTTGTCAGGCCCAATAGATCTATCCACATTTCCCCGTTATGCCTAGCACATTCATGGTTTCCCCCAGGGACTTCCTTGTTTCGTCGTGTAGTCATCAAAAGTGTTGTAATTCAAAAGAGTTGTGTTTCAAAAGCGATTAGGAACTTAGCATTCAATTAGGAAAAGTTAACATGTGATTGGGGATGGTCAACAGGCAATTAGCATGCTAATCGCCTATAATAGCATGCGGTTGGGATGCTAATCGCCCCTTAAGGGGGCCTAATCGCCTATAACAGCAGGCGATTGTGATGCTAATCGCCTGATGCAGCTGCACAATGCAATTTCGCGCGTTTAACCTTTCAGATCAGATCCGGAGCATGCGTAAACACCCAATATCAATCCTAACACATTAACAAACATATTTCAAGCAAAACCCCTAAGTTTTCATCGTTCTAATAGTCCCGAATGCGAGCGTTTTCCCAAAATAGTAACTTAATATGTAAACATCACATCAACATGCAAGAACTTGCCCTAAATAGCAAATATTCAGATTTCAACACATAAACACGTTGTCCGATAGTATCCTACTGCTCTAGCATCATCCTAAAGCAAACCCTAACATCAAACAATCAACAAGACACCTCATAGCATCCTTAATCATTCAAAATCATTCAAATGGGTCAAAACCTCAAACATCAACAATACACAACCAAAACCATTCAAACTCCTAGAACATCATCATACTAACTTGTAACAGCCATAAACACCTTATTAACACAAAAACAATCATGTTTCAATCCTAAAAATCCTACCTTTATACACATATAACACATATAACACTCATAAAGGTTTGGGTTTGTTTAAAAACGGTTTTAAATGGATTTTCAAAGATAAAAACATTTATAAGTCAGGTTTGGACTTTTAGGGAACGAAATATAATCATTTAAAGGTTTGGGTTTGAAGAACACACCTTGGATTTAAGAGAAAATGATGGAATAAGCTTGGAAATGGTTGTTTTGATGTAAAAACGAGTTCCTGAGGGTGTTTGTGTGTTGGGATATGTTATGGGACGGCTAGGGTTGCACAAATGGTGTTTTAGAGGTCAAGGGTGGTATTTATAGGCGTTTCTAGTCGTTTAAAACACGTCACGCGATTGTGCAGCAGTTACATGCGATTAGGGCTCCTAATCGCCTGACATTTCATGCGATTAGGGCCTAATCGCCTGATATTTCATGTGATTAGGGCTAATCGCCTGATATTTCATGTGATTATGGCTAATCGCCTGATATTTCATGTGATTAGGGCTAATCGCCTGATATTTCATGTGATTAGGGCTAATCGCCTGATATTTCATGTGATTAAGGCTAATCGCCTGATATTTCATGTGATTAGGGCTAATCGCCTGATATTTCATGCCATTAGGGCTAATCACCCCCTAATATCATGCAATTACGCATGATCACCTATAATGTCATGCAATTACGTGTAATCACCGTTTTAACGTATGTAAACACGTATACACATACCGATAAGTCACATAATGATTATAAACACATATTACATGAAAACAAACACGTTCACACTCGTTCACCAATTCCCAGGACTCGAGACTTGCGTGTGTTAAAACCCCAATGATGCACGACTTGACTCGACTGACCCTGTCATGTGTAATGTATGCGCGACTCGCTAAGGTAGACTTACTAAGTTTTCAAAAGTTAGTTACCGGAGTTTGCCGGGTGTCACACCTTCAAAATTGATGTTTCTGAATACAATCTTACAAATGACTACCATGTGTATACTGTCGTCAAGACTTGTGATGATGCTGTTATAATTGAAGAGTTGGCCGACGGACATGAGAATGTACACGATAGTTCTGTCGAGGTATTTATTCTAATTATTTTGTAATAAGGATTTGTATTCTCATGATTTTCAAATCTGTTATGTTTATTTGTATATTACCACTTTTTAGGTCACTTAGGAAGTTTGTGAAAATAAATGTGTTAACCTTTCAGAATCATCGCAAGTTGGGTTTGAAGTTAGTCCTAAGGTATTTATAGCTTTCTGTATTTATGTCCAAGTTTTTTCTATAAATTGTATTATCATGTAATATTTTATTAGTTTTTTCGTTATTTGTTTGAAGGATATTGTATGTGTTGATGCCGTTGTGGATACTCCACAAGTTCTAATGGAAAAAGAACTGTTGAAGATTTTGTTAATGCAAATGTTGCTGACAAAAGTTGTACAAGCAAAAGAATGAAAAAGAAGACTGCTAGATTCAAAACTTAGAATTTATTATTAACGTATTCAAATGTTTGTTAACAGCTGTTGTTTGACATCTGTTTTGTCAGTGGATATAATGTTATTTTAATTTCATCTGTTATAACTTCTGTTATGCAATATCTGTTAAAACAATAGTGTCTGGGGTATTTTATAATACCTGAATATTAAAGTTTGTGATAGTTATTTCTTAAAATATTGTTACAATTATTAAATATGACTTAATTTTTTTTAACATGTTTGTGATGGAAATATTTTTAATTTAAAATATAATAAGTCATCAATAATAAAAACTATAATTACATGTGTTTGTAAAATTTTTATTCTTATAAAATAAAATGTATGTTAAATTTTTAAAATTATAGGAACAATAAAAGACTTCAAATCATTTGTTTAGAAAAATAATTTTAGTTTTTTAATTTTACCGTGGCAATAAAAGAATTTTAGGCATGTGACGAGTGTTTGTAATTATGAATTTGAAATGACTGGTTTAAATTTATAGTTATTTCGTTAGATATTCATTACAAGTCATTAAATATTGTATAGCATGAAATTAGTATAATTTTCAAAATTCGAATAAGAAATTTTTATTCACAATGTAATACTTTAGTTTCTTTAAAATATTATTTACAGTTGGTACATTTCATGTTATTTGTTAAAGAAGTTTGTCATGCAAATATTTTTTCTTTAAAACATAATGTTTCGTCAATAAAAACTATAATTACATATTTTATATACACTAATATTTTTGTATAATTTTTATATATTTAAAATATGTCTTCCTTTTTTAAAAATTTTTATGGTAAACTTTTTTTGTTGTTAAAGAATAGTAAAAATAAGTACATTTAGCATTAATTGCTGCTGTATTTTCTGTCAGGTTGCATCTAATTGTTCATCTGTGCATTGGGCGGTGAAGACTTTTTGGGTTCTAGGTACTGTTTCTAATTATGAATTTGAAAACACTGCTTTAATTTAAATTAATAATTACATCCTTAGATATTCATTACAAAGTTTGTTTTAAAAATGTGTTTATATTATTCTTCAGTTGATAATTGTAATTGATTACAGTTGTTTGTCAACATCTGTTCATAAGTCATGATATATTTTATTACAATTTTTATCGAAGATCATTTTTTTTTATAAATTTTTATTGCTATAAAATATGTGTTATGGAAATTCTAAATTGTATTTTACAAACCTCTCATCTTTTCATCAGGCATTGTTAAATTATGTTGAATTTTAATATATGTTAACAATTCAATAGTTGTTGATAAACATAATGAATGAGATGGTTATAATAACAGATAACTTAAGTGAGTTACATGTAAATATTTCATGGGTGTACAAAGACTTTTAGACCATCTACATTGCTGAAGAAATTCAATTTTGTTTGTGAAAATAATATTAAAAAATGTTTGTTTGCAAACAAACCGTAAATCGGTTTGTTACGTTTGTTATGACAACCATATTTACAATGAGTAAATTTGACGTCATTTGTTAAAAAAGTTTGTAAAAATTAAGTCGGCAATAAAAATTATTATTACATGGATATACTATTAATTATTATGATATTGAAAGTTATTTTATTATTGTATCGTTATTTTTTTATCGTTTGTGTTAGTAATTGTATTTTTTTTTTCAATTTATTTATATTTGTATAAGAGGGGCGAATTAAAAACACTCTTATTAGAGTAGGTATACACCTATTTTTTCAGTCTATAAAAGGCCAGTAACTCTTTATTTCAGTTTGCAACTTTTGTAATACTTGAACCATTAAAAAGCAAATCAACCATATATACCTTCAGTATATAATGTTATTTCATGCAGATTTCGTAGCTCAAGACTTCTCAAAAATTTTCCGTCTAAAAGAAAAATGTATTACCAATAATCCGTTGCTAGTGAAGTTGGAATGGTTGTTGCTTGAAGATTCTTTCAATCAAAGGAAAATATTATCTGTTCTATTATAATATAAGAGACCTCGACCAATTTGAGATGGTTCTCTGTATAAATAATATGTCTCTAAAATTTGCGGTATTTAGAGGCTTATTATTGTATTTGTTTTTTTTTTGGAGCGCGCCTTCTTTTTCTTTTTATTATAGATTAGATATGTTAGTTGGTATTAGTTCACTTTTTTAGCGATGTTGGAGTTTTTGGTTACAGTACTTCTATTTTGTATTTTTGTAAGCATTTTTCTTTAGTAGTGTTTTTGGTTGTAATTTGTATCTTGTATGTAGCTTTATCCTCATATTTGATGTAAAATTATGCAATTGGAATGACGAATTATATTGCTATACCTTTTTTCAGTATTGTAGTATAGAATATATGCAATGTACGTTTGAACAATGAAGATTTTCCCCAAAAGAGACTTAAATAATTTCCTAAAAGTTGTTACAAAAAGATATGACAAAATATTAAGCCAAAATATGACTAAAAGATCAGTTGATTATTAATAGTGTTGTATGGTAAATAATAATTATTATATTATGATCTGTCGTAGTTGGTCTAAAACTTTTATTAACAACTTTAATTTTATTAACTTATTTAATTATAAAAATAATAAATCTTAATATAAGGACTTAAAAGTCACATTAAAATCTTAAACTTGGATAAAGACTGAAACATGTTTCTTAAAATTTTAATTCACCGCAACTGAAATAAGCATCTGTTGATTTATATTCAAATAATGGATTTACTTAATTAAAATATTAATTACATTCAATAAGTTGTACTTATATTTTTAAAGATATACTTATTTCATCTAATATATTATCAAAATTCAAATTTAAGGATTAAACTTTTGAACTTTAGTTTTGATATTTAATTAAAATTTTTCAATTTGAGTTGTATATTTATTTTAATTTTAAATGGTAAAGTAGTATACATTGACAGTTATTTGATAACAACTGTTTATCATTAAACAGATGTTGTAAAACAGACTATATACAATAAAGGCACTATAGTTTTTGAAGTAGCATTAATTACAGCCGTATTTTACAAGTTTCCATCTAGATTCTTGAACTGTATAGTAATCATTCTAGCGTTTTAGGGCTATTGACTGCCAATAATAATCATTACCTTGAAACTCGAATTTTTGAAGTGGTTTGATATTTTTTATTTATCTTTATTTATCAAAAATTAATATATACATATCTGTATTAATTAAAAAATAATAATAATTTTTTGTGCTCTTGGGTCTTCTATTTGGTAATGAAATTTAATTTCCAAAAAAAAATAATAATAATAAAGTAATATAAGTATGAGGAATGTAAAACTTATAAATTTCTGTTTGTTTATAAATTGTGTTTTCTGAAATAAATGTTTTCATCATCTATTTAATTTATGTTTGATTTGCTCTAACTTTGTTTAAAATTCAATATAATATAAACAACATAACATATGTGTAGGGTCAAGATCGTGTACAAAGTGTTTTTTTTTGTGAGAAGTGTGAGAAGTATTAAAAATTGATACTTAGGCATCATTTTTTGAACTTAGTCGTGATGTTTTGGATTGTTTTGCCTATAAAAACACCAAACATAACAATTAAAAACCGAAAACAATGTATTTTAGGCTTAAAACTTAAAACACCATGCTAAGAACATTAGCAGTGTGTTTTAAGCGTTAATGTCACACCCTCAAATTTCCACCTGCGGAGTTCTACCGCGAGGCGTGTGACACACCAGGATCCAAGTCAACGGTCACAATAAACGACGTCTAAATGTAAAACATACGTAATAAAAACCATGCAAGATTTTAAAACCATCATTTGAAAGCGCGGAAGCGTATAAGTTTACAAAAGTCAAAAAGAAATCAGAAACATATGTTTAAGAGTTTAACATCCCAAGAAAACATGCATAAATGGTCCTAGACACGAGACGACTCCAGTGCGACTCCGTGCGCCTAGATGACAGCTGTTACCTTAGCGACCTGAGAAAACATGCTAAAAACTTCAGTATGAAATACTGGTGAGTTCACAGGTTTTTAAGGAAAATGTTTCACGAGTTTGAACTTTGATAAACCTTTACCAATGCCGAAGCTAAGATACACGAATACCTGAGTTCACAATGTGTGAGTACATGGATACACGACTACACGGATGCACGAATACACAAATACACGGATACACGGTTTCACGAATGCACTAATGCATGACTACACTATTTCACGTATACACTAATGCACGACTACACTATTCCACGAATACACGTTCACAAGAATACACTAAACCACCGTCATCCCCGTTTCCCCGTTATGCGTCACCGAATGTTCACAGTTTTATCCAAACTTAAAAGAGTTGTTTCATAAGCCGAACACCTTTGTATAAGCAAAACATGTTTGTGAGTAAGTTTTTAAGAACACAAGTGTGTAGCATGTTTCTCCCCCGAAAACCAAAACAGATAAAAGTGGGGCCGTGAACTCACCTTAGGTTGCGTCTTCTGTTAAATGAGTACACCGTTTATATGATGTGATAGCCCCAACTAGTGGCGACCTATCATAAGATATGTGTTAAGTTAGACTAATAACCCGTCGGGTTTATTAGTCCCTAAGTCCAGTCCGTGACTATTATGTGTCCGAAAAGCGTGTTTGACCGATAACCAGACTACATAAGACAAGACTCGACATCCCATTGGTGACCCGACATTCCACGTGTTCATCTCATACTCAAACATACACAAATCATGCAACTTAGTACTTAACATGTGTTAAAGTATAACGAGTCTAACACATAGGTCAAATAACGCACAAACAAGTCCAAACACGTGTTACTGTGTTACTAGGCATGTCCCGGGGTTCCTAGCATGTTCCTAGGTGTCAAATCGGGTTTCGGAATGTCAAAATACACTTATAACAGCAGTACACGCGATTAGGGACTTAGCATGCAATTAGGAAAAGTCAACATGTGATTGGGGATGGTCAACAGGCAATTAGCAATGCTAATCGCCTATATATCACGCGAGTAGCATGCCAATCGCCTTCAAGGAGGCCTAATCGCCTATAGCAGCATGCGATTAGGATGCTAATCGCCTGCTGCAGCTGTACTATGCGATTTCGCGCGTTTAACCTTCCAAATCCGGTCCGAAACATGTGTAAACACCCAATAACAATCCTAACACATTAACAAACATATTTCAAGCAAAACCCCTAAGTTTTCATCATTCTAACAGTCCCGAATGCGAGCGTTTTCCCAAAATAGCAACTTAACATGTAAACATCACATCAACATGCAAGAACTTGCCCTAAATAGCAAATATCCAGATTTAATCACATAACCACGTTGTCCAATAGTATCCTACTGTTCTAGCATCATCCTAGAGCAAACCCTAACATTAAACAATCAACAACACACCTCATAGCATCCTTAATCATTCAAAATCCTTCAAATGGGTCAAAACATCAAGTATCAACAATACACAACCAAAACCATTCAAACTCCTAGAACATCATCATACTAACTTGTAACAGCCATAAACATCATAATAACACAAAAACAATCATGTTTCAATCCTAAACATCCTACCTTTAATCACATATAACACATATAATACCCAATAAGGTGTGGGTTTGTTTAAAAATGATTGTAAATGGATTTTCAAAGCAAAAACATTTATAAGTCAGGTCTGGACGTTTAGGGAGTAAAATATAATCATTTAAAGGTTTGGGTTTGAAGAACACACCTTGGATTTAAGAGAAAATGATGCAATAAGCTTGGAAATGGTTGTTTTGATGTAAAAACGAGTTCCAGAGAGTGTTTGTGTGTTGGTATGGGTTTTGGGACGGCTAGGGTTGCATAAATGGTGTTTTGGAGGTCAAGGGTGGTATTTATAGCCGTTTCTAGTCGTCAGGTGCAGTATAGGCGATTATGCAGCTTTATCAGGCGATTAGGGCTGCTAATCGCCTTCACTAGCATGCGATTAGCCCCCGATCGCCTATAAGAAAGCCCAATCGCCTAAATTATGTTGCTAATCGCCCTCATGAAGGCGATTAGGGTTGCCTAATCGCCCTCAGGGCCTGGTTCCTGGTATTTTGCGCGTTAAACCCCGTTTTAACATATGTTAACATGTTTTCACATACCGACAAGTCACATAATGATTATAAACACATAATACATGAAAATAAACATGTTCACACTCGTTCATCAATTCCCGGGACTCGAGACTAGCGTGTGTTAAAACCCCAATGATGTACGACTCGACTCGACCGACCCTGTTATGTGTAATGTATGCGCGACTCGCTAAGGTAGACTTACTAAGTTTTCAAAAGTTAGTTACCGGAATTTTCCGGGTGTCACATCATCCCCCTGTTGAAAGAATTTTCATCCCGAAAATTTCCCGAAGTCGAAGAGAGAAACAATTAAGAAGAAAAATTTTTCCGGGTCGTCACATCATCCCCCTGTTGAAAGGAATCTCGCCCCGAGATTCTTTCGGCCCCAACAGTGATGAGAGTCGACCTCTGTGTGCCCAAGTAACGTTTTCCCCAAAATACAACGAGTGGAGGTCATGAATCAAAACGCGACAGTAACAACCGGGAAACCACCTCCCCAAATGTGAATATGAGACAAGAGACCCCGATTGAAGGCCTTCTGGAGACTACTATGATCGGTATAACTAACCCACTGGTACTGTCCAAGTAGCATCCCCAAAGGACCCTCATCAACCCAAAGAATGAGAGACAGAGACCAAACCATAAAGAAAACACCCGAAGATGTGAACGCACAATGATGCGGATAAAAGTAAAACCAAAGCATAACAAGAGATAAGAGAGAGTACGTACGGGTAACAGTGTCTGGGTCCACCTGGTTGTCTCTAGCACCGATCACAAAGACACGAGCAGTCGGACCACCACCCTCATTGTTTCCACCGCCACCTGCGGCCCCAGCCTCAGCCTGGTTCAGTTTCGGGCAGTTGCGCTTGAGATGTCCTGCTTCGCCACAAATAAAACACTCTCGATTTCCCCGAGGAACAGGAGTGGGGGTAACCGCCTGAGTCTGCCCTGGTTGCAGATTGACTCTACAGTCCTTAACATGATGGCCAAACTGATGACACCGATAACAGCGGGACTTACCACAATTACCTGTGTGATGAAACCCACACTGATTACACCTTGGGTGGTTTCCCGCATACCCTCCCTGTTTCTGATCAGACGCTGACCCTGAAGCTTCAGCCTTCTTCGTTGCCAACTGCCGCTGAACTGCAGTTGAACTCTTCTCAACACTCTCCCATTTCCTTTTGTTATCCGCCGGCGCCTTCACAGAAGAGCCCCTAGGAGGCAAGACACCTTCAGTAATCTTCAAGTTAGTCATCTTGGTAGCCGACCACACGGCCTCAGACATGGTAGTAGGATCCCTTGCAGACACCAACCCAGCAATCTCTGGCACCAACCCTGCAAGATACTGCTCTATCCTCCTGTACTCCGGTGTCGATAAACCTGGACACATCACTGCTAACTCGTTGTGCCTGATCGTGTACTCCTCAATCTCAGAACCCACCATCTTAAGATTCCCGTATTCTTGTTCCAATCTCTTGATCTCCTCTCGCGGGCAGTACTCATCCTTCAACCTATGCACGAAATCCGCCCAAGGCATGGCGTTGGCCTCCCGGAGACCAAGTGTCTGAGTGACGCAGTTCCACCACGTCAAGGCGGGTCCTAAAAAGGTTCCCGAAGCAAACTTCACCCGATCCGCTGCTGGAGTCTCACATAAAGCAAACACCGACTCCGTCTTCTCCAACCACCTGAGCAACTCCACAGCTCCCTCCGTACCACGGAAGTTGAGGGGCTGACAATCCTTAAACCGCTTATAGGCAACTCCCGCCGGAACCGGAGGAGCGGTAGCACCCATAAAGGTCTGCTGGGCCGCCTGAAAGGCAGCTAGTGCAATGCCCAACTGTTGCTGCATCATCTCATTGAGCTCATCATACGTCAGGGTGATGTTACCACCACCTCTACCCCCGCTAATGCGGCCTCCACGTCGTCCCCCAGTACGTCCACCAGTGCGTCCTGACATCTTCTGAGAAAGTAAGAAACAAACACTCAGACCCATCACCAACGCTAAACCAAGAGAATACGAAAAGTCCAGGATTGGGTCCAAATGTGACCATTAATCCCAACCCGTGATCCACCAAGTCTTCCATGCATTTCAACTTATGATTTCGTGTGCACCCGAAATGATAAATTGCTCTACATGGTCCTCAAGGCGTGCCCCGAGCTCGAACCTCAAGTCACCGGTACCCTCACCTTAGGAAGATACAGTCAACACAGATCAACGAATGAAACTAGGAATAACCAAGAATGAAACAGAAAATACGACACTGTGTGATAAGGATACCGACACCCCGACAAAGTTAGTATGTTTACCAAAAGACACGACTCAAAAGTATGTGACCGTCTAGTGTGTGAGACTCGGCTATAGTCTAGACTCTACATGCAGTCCTAGTTCACTACAACTATTGGCTCTGATACCAATCTGTCACACCCTCAAATTTCCACCTGCGGAGTTCTACCGCGAGGCGTGTGACACACCAGGATCCAAGTCAACGGTCACAATAAACGACGTCTAAATGTAAAACATACGTAATAAAAACCATGCAAGATTTTAAAACCATCATTTGAAAGCGCGGAAGCGTATAAGTTTACAAAAGTCAAAAAGAAATCAGAAACGAGGCGACTCCAGTGCGACTCCGTGCGCCTAGATGACAGCTGCTACCTTAGCGAACTGAGAAAACATGCTAAAAACGTCAGTATGAAATACTGGTGAGTTCACAGGTTTTTAAGGAAAATGTTTCACGAGTTTGAACTTTGATAAACCTTTACCAATGCCGAAGCTAAGATACACGAATACCTGAGTTCACAATGTGTGAGTACATGGATACACGACTACACGGATGCACGAATACACAAATACGCGGATACACGGTTTCACGAATGCACTAATGCACGACTACACTATTTCACGTATACACTAATGCACGACTACACTATTCCACAAATACACGTTCACAAGAATACACTAAACCACCGTCATCCCCGTTTCCCCGTTATTCTTCACCGAATGTTCACAGTTTTATCCAAACTTAAAAGAGTTGTTTCATAAGCCGAACACCTTTGTATAAGTTAAACATGTTTGTGAGTAAGTTTTTAAGAACACAAGTGTGTAGCATGTTTCTCCCCCGAAAACCAAAACAGATAAAAGTGGGGCCGTGAACTCACCTTAGGTTGCGTCTTCTGTTAAATGAGTACACCGTTTATATGATGTGATAGCCCCAACTAGTGGCGACCTATCATAAGATATGTGTTAATTGTGTTTTAGATTGTTGTGTTTGGTGTTTTTCAAGTTAAAACAACCTAAAACATCATTCCTAAATCCAAAACATGATGTCTACATGTCAATTCTTAGTCCTTCTCACACTTCTCACGAAAGATGTACTTTCTACAGGATCCTAAACCCATATGTATATATAGATAAATAAGATTTACATTTTTTAAGGATTTTTAATCCAAAATTACATTGTTGTGACAAATTACAGTTACTATTGATGATTCTTGATTATTTCTTCACGACGCTTCTTCCTTTCCTTGCTGATGGAAATCATATTATCAGCAAAGCCTTTCATCTTCTTGGAAATGTCGTCGTTTAGTTCTATTTGATCCGCTAGATATTGTAAAGCTATGTTTAGTTCTTTTGATTCCGGAATTTCAACCATATCAATCATGGTTTTGCCGTTTTTCCTTACATCCGTAACAAGCATAGATGTATGCATTCCACATGAGTTTCTTATTGTTTCTTCTTCAAAAGATTCTTTTTTGAAAGACTTAACAAGAATTTCATGGGCTGTTTGTTGTGCACTGGTTTGGTAATTTTGAGAAGATGACATGTTTTTATCTTGTGTAATGTAAGTATTTGATTTTTGGAAGGTTAGATGTGCATTATAATCGAGTGTTTTGTATATATATATATATATATGGTGGTGTGAATAGAAAAAAACTTTAAACACGTGACGTGCTTGTCGTGGTACACGTTAAATTTCCCAATTACAACTAAGATAGTGGTAAGAAGGGTATCGAACACAGGGAGTTTGTGGAAAATGTGAGAATTAAAGTTTTGCAATTAAACTACTATTTAACAACTAAGAAAAATAAAGATCAAAGATTGTTTGTTGGTTTAGATTTAGAATTAAGAAAATTAACTAAATTGCTGAATTGAAATAAGATTGTGTTTATCAAATTAAGAAAGCAATGACCATCCCTGGATCCATTTCCCTTGAATTTTTATGCCAAACGTCTAACTAGAAAGAGTTACATAGACATAACTCGTATTTGAACAAGTGTTGTGATAAAAGGGAACAAAGTACTCGGATTGTAACAATGCGAGGTTGTTTCCCGATGACCAATTACTCAATTATCCAACCCAAATCCTTCCCGCAATATCCCGATTGTTAGCAACACCAAGAACATGCAATAAAGATGAGAAATTGATAAATTAAATAACTACTACAATCAAATGTTCAAACACCATAACAATCAAGCAAACATACCAAATTGTTATTCTAGAAATCATAAGACAAAAGCATAAAAAAGTTCAAAGGAAACTTCACCAAGGATGACCATCAAAGGTTTAGCCAAACATTGTCAAACGGGTCATCATAATCTTCAATCTATTGTTCATGTGAATCAAAGATAATAACCTAATGATTAGAAATGTTCTTCAACCTTGTTCTAGCCCCAAAATCGCCTCTAGGATGCTTAGAACCGTTCCCATATTCGAAGATAGTGAAAAGTCTTGCAATAACCACTCATTTAAGGGGGAAGTTACAAAAAACGTGCAGAGTCCACCGTACCTTACGGTGGCCACCGTAAGGTACGGTGGCACTAACAAACTGAACGGCCTCCAGGGACTGTAATACGGTGGAAAGAAACTATCAGTCTTCACCGTAAGGTACGGTGGAGACCGTACCATACGGTGGACCTGACAACATTTCCAACTTTTCTTCTTTTGTTTCTTTCAAGCTCCAACTCGTTTCCGGTCCGCTCCAAAGTGCGTTTTTCTTCATTTTTAGCTCCTTAATGCCCCTGCAATCATAGCAACCGTAGTCACCCAATTCCAAGCAATAACATGGACAAATGTGGATAAAATAAGCGTTTTAGCACTATAAAAGGGTGTTCTATGAACCACCCGTCAACACGTTATGGTACACGTGTTTTACGCTTTACCCAGTGACGTTTAAATTGGAAGTCTTTAAATTTTACAGTTGGCACATGGAAATATGGTTTTCAATCTACCGCATTTATAGCATTAAATTTCGTTAATTATTACGAAATTGGTAACCTTGGTTTCAACTATCGCCTTAAAAATATGTACATCTTTTACTGAAAATTTCTTCTATATAGTCATATTTTAGATAAATTGCTTTTTATTAACTTTTTAAAGTTATGGCATCATCATCTTCACCAGCAGTACTTCCAGTAGATTTGAAGATCGATTTTACAACACAGGTTCTGATTCAATATGATAAAGATACACTGTATAAAGATGTGTTGAGGCAGACTTTCACGCGTATTTCAAACTGTTTTGATAAAGAAGCCAAGGTTGTGAAGAAATTGAAGTGTTTGCCCTCATCAACTATTCGTGACAATGGTGTTGGGTTTTACATCGATTCCATGGAAAGTGATCTGGAACAGTTGGAAATAATTTCTGATATAGTAAAGTCACTTAAGTTGTCTATCGAGTTGAAGTCTTTAAATTCATTTTGAATGTTATGTTTCTTTTTTTTATATATTTTTATGGTAATGTATTAGATCTTCATGTAATATGATAATATTTAAATAAAATATAAGTGTTTTGTTTATGTTATTTGTATAATAGGTACATTCAACACAAATTAATTCAAACATTTTTGATACATTCTTCATAAGAAGGTTTTATTTAAAAAAAATCATATTTACGTCAAAAATGATTATAAACGTCAGCAGATATTTAAACTACTGTGCTATGATTTGACATACATAACAGTCTTTATTATTTTATCATATCTTTGTAAAATCTGTTTTGTCGAACAGATTCTTAGAAAAGATATAAAAGATAGGATTAAAAAATGCATTGTGGTTTTCTATTCTCCAAAAGTAGTTAAATATTGTGGTATTTTATTTAAAAAAAATGGTTATAAGTGTATAAAAAGTAAACATATTTTACAATGAAAACATTTGTTGTAAAAAAAGTAATTGATATTCGGTTTGAGTGAACAGATGATAAACGTTAACAGATATTTAATCAACTGTAGAATAATTTAAGGATATGGCAACAGTATATAGGATTTTATCAGTTGTTTATAATTTCTGTTGACTCGAACACGTGATTATAAAATACATAATAGATAAGATTAAGAAATTCTTCTTAACCTTTATTGATTTAACACTACTTAAATGAATTTATACTTGTAATTTAAATTAGTAAAAATATATCAAATAAATATTTCATTTAAGTTATAAGTTAATAATGAAAGTCTTTTAAGTCAAAATTAATTTAATACTGAGTTTTTAAGTACATTTTTGCTAATAGAATATGTGAAATGCAAGTAACTATAGTGTAAAATACTTCGGTGTCCCCACCCAATATATGAGCTATCTAATATGAGAGTTAAAGTTTTGTATCAAAGTTCTGAACAAATTAAAAGAGTTCCAAGTGAATCTGTAATGTAGATATCCATTATTTACAAGTTCCAAAGTTAATTTCACAAACACCAAATCAGGTAAAATCATTTCTGAATCAAGATATCTTACGTGAATATTTACAAATATTTAACTAACATGGAAATCAGCCGTATTTTTTATTGTGATTATATTTTTATGATTCATTAAGATATTATATTTCTGTTAGTAATTTCTTTTAGATTGATTTTAATATGTAAACAGTTAAAATGAGCTCATTCATTGGATGTGTTGTTGAACTTGAAGCTGAAAATCTGGTATTTATTATGTTATTGAAAGTTATATTAGTTGTAGTAGTTGTAATAAGATATTTTTTTGTGCTTACATATTTTTAAATGTTTTGTGTTTGTAGAATTTATCAGTAAATTTTCTGGATAATTCTCATCCTTCTAAAGCTACGGATATGTAACACCCCAAAACCATTCGTTCGCCTACCTACGTCATTAGGCGTGATTAGCAAAATATTAACACGAGACTAAGAGATTAGAAGATGGGTTACATTCTAATATGGAAATAACCTAGTTAATAATATTATGTTTATGTAACACCCCGAAAACCCGATTCGTTTAATTACGCTAATAGGTGGGATCAATATATACACAATATTGAGCCCATTATCAAAAAGGAATATTTTGCGGATAATAAAACGAGACATTGACAAGTCCCATAAATTGCAAACACACGTGGGAATATTGTGAGAACTAACTTAATTAGTAAAGATTACATACTTGTACTAAACCGGAGGGGCCGAACTTGACAACTAGGCAAAGTTGGAATAAAATGGGGGTTAAGAATGAAAATGTGTGATAACACACACTAAAAATCGTTCTTCACACCATCAAAAACACACACACATGAACCTCCACCAATTCAGCCCCAATTCATGCCAAAATCGATGGCTTTTCTTAATGCATGATGGAATTCATGATCATCTAGTGTTCTAAACATCATAAGGTAACTCTAGATCCTTTTTAAATCATCCAAATCCATGGTATATTGAAGATGATGGCTCTAGGGTTTTATAAAATGTGAAATTGATGGTTAATATAGGTTGCCCTAGTCTTGGGGAGCCTTAAACATGTATAATTTGGTTACAAATCACATTTAATATGTGTGTTTGATTATGTCCATATGAATATGTTAACTTATGAAATTGGGGTTTTAACCTCTAGGTTGAAACCACACATGGTTAGTAGTTTTGGTGACTCTTAGGAATTGTTATAATGATCAAATTTAGTTGAAATGCCTAAATATCTTGTTATGATAATAATTAGATACATGGCTATACTTTGGTTAAACTTAGAAGGTTGAAAACTAAGTATATTGGTGGATGCACACCAATTGTTTGATGAAATGCCTAGGTGAGTTAATCTCAACTAGACATGTAAGAAAATGGCTATGGACTTAGCTAGTAATGATAATGAATACATGATGTTATGGAGAGTGAACAAAATTCCACATTATGCATTCTAATAGACAAGTTTGACTCATCCCCAAGTTAGGTACAACAAAGAGGGAGCAAACGGGTCAAACGGATGCAAGGCGAATACTCATGGAAACAAGAATAGATGCGAGGTAAGTAATACTTACATTCACTAGATCACAAACGTAACTTTTGTATTGATGTAATGATCTAAACCTTGATAAGGGATAAAGTTAGGACCCGAGGGGGTGAAACCTATTAAACGGACGGTTTATGCGAATCCATGTCAAAACAAGATTTATGGTAATAAACGAATCAAGAGTGTTGATCATAAGATGGAAATCATCAATTAGGTCAATAAATAAAGCTATGTGGTAAGTCTAAACTCAAGTTTTGATAATAAATCACTTGAATAAGAAAGCTATGCAATTTGGGTAAATGGGTCAAGTGAGATTGCCACTTCCCCCTAATTAAAAGTTGGAATGTCAAAAGGTTATGAACCATGAGACTTAATGGGTCAAATGGTGATTTTCTCACCATTCGTACCCGACAATCAAAGCCAATAATCTAAGTCTTAAGAACCTTGGGGATAACGGGTCAAGGGGAAATGCATCACAATTGAGTCTTGAGGGACTAATGTGGTTAATCTAGAAAGGGTGCAGGAAAACACTTGGAAATTGGGCACATGATGCCCAAGTAAACAATGAGGGTGCAAGTATGGAGCAACGCCACCCGGTAAGTGGTAGTTAGATAAACGCCTTCGGGCGAAGCAATAAGGGCACTAGAATTACCCACATGAAGTGTGGGTGCAAATCAAGTAAGTTATTTCCATAACTATGTCTAATGCGCGCTAACGCGCTTAAAATCTACTAAACAAGTGAAAACTTGAGAAAGGATGAAAATCTAAGTCCGGAAGGACCTAGAGGTTTTTAAACAAGTCAATGAGTCAAAAACATTGGAATTAGAACAAGAAGTTTTGCCACGAATGGCTAGATTGATAGATTTGACCATGAAGGGCATTTTGGGAATTTAAAAGGTTTCTAAATGATGAATTTAAGAAACTAAATCATAACGAAACAAATCGGACAAACGTTTTGGTTAATCAAGTGTCTAATGACTTGACAATTTAGACGGTAGGCATTTGGTATGGTCAAATAGAGCCTTGTTTGATGCAAGGCCTTAACGGGTCGATTTGGGTAAAAATCGACATAAATACCTAAGACTATGAACCGGGTCATAAAATCATGAACCGGCCATTAATATCAGTCTAACAGAGGGTTATATAGTCGGCAAGTCAATGCTTAGGCTTCGGGAATCATCAAATGCGGTTGCGACATGATTCCCATGCTTAAAAGTCACCAAACAAACATCAGAGGCTTCGCGCGGCCGCTCACAGGGACCGCGCGGCCGCTCACAGCGCCCAGCGAATTGATAAAAATGATCAGAAGCTTCGCGCGGCCGCGAGATAAAAGCGACCGGCCGCGCGCAGAGAACAGCCAGACAACGCGATCTTTAAAATTCAATATAAAATCGTAGAAAAATCGTTAGGAGGTGTTCTTTATATGCCTGGAAAGCTCTCGGAGCGTAGAACAACTCTTATTTGAAAGTCGAATTCAGATTTTGGGTTTTAAAAAGGGTAAAATCTATCCGAACAGCTGCTGCGCAAAAGTTGCAGCAGTTTGTTCTCCTGATAAAGGGTCGTTTGGCCTGGTTCGTTCCGTTTCGACGTGTAACGACTATCATACTAGTTTAAATGAATCATTGATAACTCACTAACCATTCTTTGTGTAATGGTGCTAGGTAAACAAGGGATGGAAGTTCTGTAGCAAGGATCAAGTCGCGAAGAGAGCCGAACAAACCTGATCACTCATCAAGCTTCCGCAATAGAATTCAAAGAACTCCCGTTAAAACTCAAAATAGTAGTCTATGTTTTAGCTATAAAAGTGTAAAAATTTGTGGGAATCAAATGTGTGTTTGATCTTAATAGTTTGAGTTTATAATAAATATCAAAGTTTTAATCGGGAGTGGTTTAAGTAAGGTTAAAACCCGTATGATTAGGCGTTGATTGCGTGATTACGGGTTAGGGTCTTACAAGTGGTATCAGAGCCATAGGTTTGAGGGATCCAGGTGTCGGGAAAGACACTTGGACTCAAACCGTGCGCTCAAAGTGTTGAAGGGTGTTCGGTTCGAGACTTGATCGAGGAATCCGGTAAGTAATACCTATAATGAACATCCGTTTTGACCGGAAATTGTTATAGGTAATCAATAGTGATATCGTGTAGATACACGCTATCTCAAAAGCTTGATAAGGAAATGGTTAGGTACTCTTGGGGCCTATCCAAAAGATTGATTCGGGCAATGAAAATCTCGTATAACAAGAATTCTAACATCACTATTGCAGTGATGCATACTAATATTGAAATGTCATGTTACTAATTAATTGAAATTATACATGTGACAGGGATGATAACATCTTATTTGATCGAGAGAGGATCAAATGATTCACCAAACGAGGTTGTAGAGGTTTATGGAGCACGGCTGATAGCATTGCTCACTAAGGACCAAGTCAAGTTACGACTCGGGCTAATGGATCAGTAACGAAAGGGAACACGGCAGCAAGTATCAAACAGGTACATGCTCAAAATCATAGTAGGTGCATTAGTATGCAATTATCACCTGAAGAGTAGTAATTGCACATGCAAGCAATAAGCAAAATGTGAAAGGTGCATAGTTCACAATAATGAACGATCAATGCACAAACTTAAATTGAACATCGAGACCGGGTTGGGGGTAATCATCCCAAACTAATGTTTAGGAAGGCGTTGTGATCATACCAATGAGTGTGATCACACAAACCTTATTAAATTGATAACACACCGCTTTTTCTTAATGAATAAAGGTAAAAACCTAACATTGAACAATTTATCAAAGAAGGGTTTTACCAAATAAAATAGGGGGCACAAGCATGAGATGAAAATTTGCTTGCATAGGGTGTGATGCCTTAATTATAATAAGTCTGTGTGTACCATATGCGAATTACTTACCCTAGCCAGGTAAGTGTTAAACATATGATACCATGGATTTCTTATGATTAATACATATACAACCTATGTAACAAAGGCTTAGTAAGTGTGAGGTGCCGGGGGATTTTGGATGTAGTCCACTGTCTAACACGGCAGGGATGCGATCCATGCAAGACCTTGAGCGAGGCACCAGCTAGAATACGCTGGGCTAGCAAAGAGGACAACAAACTGGAGCGTTTGGACGTAGTCCACTGTCTAACACGGCAGGGATGCGAACCATGCAAGACCTTGAGCGAGGCACCAGCTTATACGTTGGGCTAGCAAAACGGTATGCAAGACCTTGAGCGAGGCACCAGCTTATACGCTGGGCTAGCAAAACGGGCAATATACGATACGAGTTATCCTGGGTTGATACAAAGATCGACTTGAACCTTAATCAAGGTCTAGTGATAAATAGATTCAGTTCGAAAATGAACTTAAACCTTAATCAAGGTTGAGTCATAAACCGATTTATCTTGAAAACAGACTTGGACCTTAATCAAGGTTAAGTCATAATTAAACTCGGACTTTTATAGAAGGTTAAATTCGTAAAGAGAGACTTGAACCTTAATCAAGGGTTGAGTCATAATCACATTCGGGTAAGTCATGAATCTTGGGATTAATGACCTAAAACAGCGGATTGGGGTCATGATAGATCAGTAAATCATTCAACCCTTGGGTTAATGATGAAAAAGTGTAAACCGCAATAACATCAGATTGTATTGTTGGTACAATCTAATACAAATCATAATAACGGTTGGATTGTATAGTTATTACAATCTGATGCAAACCGTGATAACATGACATTAGTCGATACAATACGTAGTAATGACCAATCTACACCGTGTTTTATGAAAAGAAAACCAATCTCAATTTATGTTGAGATCGGTAATCAGAAAAAGGACTCTTAGAAACTAAGCGTTCTAAATATATAAACGATTTGAAGTCTAAAACTCAAAAGTCTTTGAACGGGTCGGTTGGGGCAATGACCACCAATCGAGTTAGCAAAACGGGAACTTGGGTAAACCAAATAAATGGCAAATTCTTAAAATAGAATTAGTCTAAGAAAGGAAAGTGTTAATGTAAATCAAGGTTTGTTTATAACATTTTAGCAAACCAAAAAGAAACAAGGGTTGGATTCAGGGATGAATCCAAGAAGCTAGAAAACAGTTGTGTTAAAAAGCCGGGTTAGTCTTGGAAACCAAGGCAAATTACTTGTTAGAAATAGACGCATAGACATGTATGCATATGCATGCTACAATCGAGTATTGCAGTAGACACCCTAAGGTGCATGATAGAATGGCCCCTTAAACCATTACATCATTCGGGATAATAGTAGACGGGGATAGTCTACGAGTCTAGGGAAGACCTATGAAGAACATAAGTAGCTAAAATGTCGGGTAGGGGGTAAGTATGTAGATATTGCCCCTAGTTAACCGGAATAATAGGATGACTCAAGTCATATTATGAAAGCTAAGGCTTCCATATAATAAAAGTTAGAAAGCCGAGTAAAGGGATACAAACAATAAGTATATAGTACTACTCGTTAGACTATAGAATGTCAAGGGATTGAGCGGTGCTCAGAATTGATTAGAGACACTAAGGTTCTTTGGTGTAACCAAAGCAACAACATAAGAAAGGTTTCGAGGACGAAACCTCCTTAAGGGGGGTAGACTTGTAACACCCCAAAACCATTCGTTCGCCTACTACGTCATTAGGCGTGATTAGCAAAATATTAACACGAGACTTAGAGATTAGAAGATGGGTTACATTCTAATATGGAAATAACCTAGTTAATAATATTATGTTTATGTAACACCCCGAAAACCCGATTCGTTTAATTACGCTAATAGGTGGGATCAATATATACACAATATTGAGCCCATTATCAAAAAGGAATATTTTGCGGATAATAAAACGAGACATTGACAAGTCCCGTAAATTGCAAACACACGTGGGAATATTGTGAGAACTAACTTAATTAGTAAAGATTACATACTTGTACTAAACCGGAGGGGCCGAACTTGACAACTAGGCAAAGTTGGAATAAAACGGGGGTTAAGAATGAAAATGTGTGATAACACACACTAAAAATCGTTCTTCACACCATCAAAAACACACACACATGAACCTCCACCAATTCAGCCCCAATTCATGCCAAAATCGATGGCTTTTCTTAATGCATGATGGAATTCATGATCATCTAGTGTTCTAAACATCATAAGGTAACTCTAGATCCTTTTTAAATCATCCAAATCCATAGTATATTGAAGATGATGGCTCTAGGGTTTTATAAAATGTGAAATTGATGGTTAATATAGGTTGCCCTAGTCTTGGGGAGCCTTAAACATGTATAATTTGGTTACAAATCACATTTAATATGTGTGTTTGATTATGTCCATATGAATATGTTAACTTATGAAATTGGGGTTTTAATCTCTAGGTTGAAACCACACATGGTTAGTAGTTTTGGTGACTCTTAGGAGTTGTTATAATGATCAAATTTAGTTGAAATGCCTAAATATCTTGTTATGATAATAATTAGATACATGGCTATACTTTGGTTAAACTTAGAAGGTTGAAAACTAAGTATATTGGTGGATGCACACCAATTGTTTGATGAAATGCCTAGGTGAGTTAATCTCAACTAGACATGTAAGAAAATGGCTATGGACTTAGCTAGTAATGATAATGAATCCATGATGTTATGGAGAGTGAACAAAATTCCACATTATGCATTCTAATAGACAAGTTTGACTCATCCCCAAGTTAGGTACACCAAAGAGGGAGCAAACGGGTCAAACGGATGCAAGGCGAATACTCATGGAAACAAGAATAGATGCGAGGTAAGTAATACTTACATTCACTAGATCACAAACGTAACTTTTGTATTGATGTAATGATCTAAACCTTGATAAGGGATAAAGTTAGGACCCGAGGGGGTGAAACCTATTAAACGGACGGTTTATGCGAATCCATGTCAAAACAAGATTTATGGTAATAAACGAATCAAGAGTGTTGATCATAAGATGGAAATCATCAATTAGGTCAATAAATAAAGCTATGTGGTAAGTCTAAACTCAAGTTTTGATAATAAATCACTTGAATAAGAAAGCTATGCAATTTGGGTAAATGGGTCAAGTGAGATTGCCACTTCCCCCTAATTAAAAGTTGGAATGTCAAAAGGTTATGAACCATGAGACTTAATGGGTCAAATGGTGATTTTCTCACCATTCGTACCCGACAATCAAAGCCAATAATCTAAGTCTTAAGAACCTTGGGGATAACGGGTCAAGGGGAAATGCATCACAATTGACTCTTGAGGGACTAATGTGGTTAATCTAGAAAGGGTGCAGGAAAACACTTGGAAATTGGGCACATGATGCCCAAGTAAATAATGAGGGTGCAAGTATGGAGCAATGCCACCCGGTAAGTGGTAGTTAGATAAACTCCTTCGGGCGAAGCAATAAGGGCACTAGAATTACCCACATGATGTGTGGGTGCAAATCAAGTAAGTTATTTCCATAACTATGTCTAATGCGCGCTAACGCGCTTAAAATCTACTAAACAAGTGAAAACTTGAGAAAGGATGAAAATCTAAGTCCGGAAGGACCTAGAGGTTTTTAAACAAGTCAATGAGTCAAAAACATTGGAATTAGAACAAGAAGTTTTGCCACGAATGGCTAGATTGATAGATTTGACCATGAAGGGCATTTTGGGAATTTAAAAGGTTTCTAAATGATGAATTTAAGAAACTAAATCATAACGAAACAAATCGGACAAACGTTTTGGTTAATCAAGTGTCTAATGACTTGACAATTTAGACGGTAGGCATTTGGTATGGTCAAATAGAGCCTTGTTTGATGCAAGGCCTTAACGGGTCGATTTGGGTAAAAATCGACATAAATACCTAAGACTATGAACCGGGTCATAAAATCATGAACCGGCCATTAATATCAGTCTAACAGAGGGTTATATAGTCGGCAAGTCAATGCTTAGGCTTCGGGAATCATCAAATGCGGTTGCGACATGATTCCCATGCTTAAAAGCCACCAAACAAACATCAGAGGCTTCGCGCGGCCGCTCACAGGGACCGCGCGGCCGCTCACAGCGCCCAGCGAATTGATAAAAATGATCAGAAGCTTCGCGCGGCCGCGCGATAAAAGCGACCGGCCGCGCGCAGAGAACAGCCAGACAACGCGATCTTTAAAATTCAATATAAAATCGTAGAAAAATCGTTAGGAGGTGTTCTTTATATGCCTGGAAAGCTCTCGGAGCGTAGAACAACTCTTATTTGAAAGTCAAATTCAGATTTTGGGTTTTAAAAAGGGTAAAATCTATCCGAACAGCTGCTGCGCAAAAGTTGCAGCAGTTTGTTCTCCTGATAAAGGGTCGTTTGGCCTGGTTCGTTCCGTTTCGATGTGTAACGACTATCATACTAGTTTAAATGAATCATTGATAACTCACTAACCATTCTTTGTGTAATGGTGCTAGGTAAACAAGGGATGGAAGTTCTGTAGCAAGGATCAAGTCGCGAAGAGAGCCGAACAAACCTGATCACTCATCAAGCTTCCGCAATAGATTTCAAAGAACTCTCATTAAAACTCAAAATAGTAGTCTATGGGTTTAGCTATAAAAGTGTAAAAATTTGTGGGAATCAAATGTGTGTTTGATCTTAATAGTTTGAGTTTATAATAAATATCAAAGTTTTAATCGGGAGTGGTTTAAGTAAGGTTAAAACTCGTATGATTAGGCGTTGATTGCGTGATTACGGGTTAGGGTCTTACAGGATAATCATGTAATTATAACTACTTCAGCAGATATAAGGAAATGGGAAGTTGTTTTAACGAGGCATTTTTTAAATGAAGCCGAGTTCAGTAAAGGATGACAAACTGTTGTTAAGGATATGGGACTTGAAGTGCATGATATGTTATTATTTGAGTATGTTTCTAAAGATACTTTGTTAATGTCGTGTTTCCGAAACTTGATTTGTGGCGCTTCTTTCATTCAGTTGATATATGACCCTTCAAGCGACTTTTTAGTTCGTATTTTTCTACTATTATTATACGCATATTTATCATTAAAAATAACAAAATAACAGAATTTTTTTATTTGTTTTACTGACAGATAGTACCCGGTAGTTTTTCTTGTGTCTATCGTGATGCTAAGGTTACTGAACACTTAGTAACTATTAAATTTGGTGATCATTCTTGGAGATTGAAGATAATTACCTTTGAGAAACACTGTTATTTGTATGATGGATGGTTGAATATAGTTAAAGATCTTCAGTTGGATGTTTTTGACTTTGTCTTTCTGGAGATGAAAGATCTCTTCACATTTGAAATTAATGTCTTTTTAAGCAATGGTAGTTATCTTTTTCAGCAAACTCACCAATATCTGAACAATCAGGTCAAGATATTGAAATGTCTGATCATGATCAAGTTGAAATGCAGGTTAAAAAATCGTTTATATGTTTTCTTTATATTATAAGTATTTATATGCTATTAATATTCTATCATATCTAATGTTATGTACTAATACATTTATTAAAAATGGTTGTACAGGTAGATGATTTGAATCAAAATATGACTGTTAAAGTTTATGAGCATAATGCTGTTATTAAAAAACGTTATGTTAGTTATATATAAGTTTATGTGCTATATTTTTCATTATTTTACTGAAGTTAATTAACTAATAATGTTTTAAATACATAAACTTTTCAGCGGCTTCCTGCTCCAACAGTTAACTTAGCTAAGCGTACTTTGCCGGATAAGATTTTTGTTCAGGTGAATGATGGTGAAGTTAACGAGTGTAGACTATATGTGGAAAAAGATAGGGGTAACCAAAGGTATTACTTAAATTTTAATAATTAAATTTGCAATTAATTTTAATAATATAAGTAACACTCTTATATTTTAACTTTATAGGTTTGCAATTAGGAGATGGGTAAGTTTTATAAACTCCAAAGGATTGAAAATGGGTGACTGCTGTAATTTCAAGTTTGATCAATCAGTAGGAATTTTGGTTATAACTAAAAATTAATGCCATGGTAGGGAGTGAAAATATTTTGATGTTGATACAATGCTTTTATTTTGGTGAAATTTAATTGTAAATCATATGTTAAAGGGTTTAAGTTGATGTATCTTTATTTTGTATTTCCTGAATGTTGTTATCAGAAAGGTTCATGAATTTTGATATCAATTTATAGCAACAATTTGGTAATAGTGAATTTGATGATATTGTTAATAAAAATGGTTTAAACGAACATGTATTTTGTTGACAGTGTTTTTTGAATCATCTGTTTGAATCAACAATTGTTTGTATAAAAAGTGTTTTAAAAACGATGAGTTTAACTAATTCAACGTATTTGAAGTTTAAGTTGATGATTAATTGTTTAAAAAAAAAGATATACTCTTCCGTCGTTTCACATGTTGTTTCAACTATTGTTACATAATTTTTTAATTGAGATATTTAACGTGTATGTTTAGTTTTCATTGTATTTAATATAAAACATCTGATTACTACTATTAACTGTTGTTGTGAAAGGAACAAATATTACTAAAACAGAAGTTAATCACTTATTATTTAATGTAAAACATGACATGTTCATCTTTGTACAAATATTATTAAATAGTTTTGTTTTTGTTAGGTAATTTGATTGTTAAATAAAAATAAAAAAGAATTACTAAAACATAAACACAACAATTGTTATGTCTGTTTAGTAAAAGTCAAATTAATCAACGATCTATAGTTGAAAAGAAAAACAGAAGTTAAACACTTATTATTTAATGTAAAACATGA
This sequence comes from Ambrosia artemisiifolia, assembly GCA_032199755.1. Taxonomy (NCBI): domain Eukaryota; kingdom Viridiplantae; phylum Streptophyta; class Magnoliopsida; order Asterales; family Asteraceae; genus Ambrosia; species Ambrosia artemisiifolia. The sequence continues at coordinate 13,261,694 of CM063516.1, read as the reverse complement.
CATGTTCATCTTTGTACAAATATTATTAAATAGTATTTGTTTTTGTTATATAATTTGATTGTTAAATAAAAATAAAATAGAATTACTAAAACAGAAGTTAAACCCTTATTATTTAATGTAAAGCATGTCATGTTCATCTTTGTACAAATATTATTAAATAGTATTTGTTTTTGTTATGTAATTGATTGTTAAATAAAAATAAAATAGAATTACTAAAACAGAAGTTAAACACTTATTATTTAATGTAAAACATGACATGTTCATGTTTGTACAAATATTATTAAATATAGTATTTGGTTTTGTTACGTAATTTGATTGTTAAATAAAAATAAAATAGAATTACTAAAACAGAAGTTAAACACTTATCATTTAATGTAAAACATGACATGTTCATCTTTTTACAAATATTATTAAATAGTATTTGCTTTTGTTACGTAATTTGATTATTGAATAAAAATAAAATAGAATTAGTAAAACAGAAGTTAAACACTTTATTATTTAATGTAAAACATGACATGTTCATCTTTGTACAAATATTATTAAATAGTATTTGTTTTTATTAGGTAATTTGATTGTTAAATAAAAATAAAATAGAATTTCAAGAGTTGTTTCAGTGGGAAAGTAACACGTATCAACAGATGTTATATATAGTCCCAAAAATAATGATTGCCATTTTGAAGTTATTTTATTATTATTTTATTATTATTATTATATTGTGTTGCAATTGTCCTTCATTTTATAAAAGATAAATTAAAATTTTCAAAAGTAACTTCCAACTTTACATATACTTCAAATGCAACTAATAAAATTGAAAACCAACTTTATGAATAGTTATTATATTTCTGCCTATAAAAGGGGATGAAGTTCTAATATTCATTTCCCCATTCTCACTTTACATCTCTCTATTCAATATGCATTATGATACTACTTTACAATTTGTTTTTACAAATTTTTCGAAAGGTTCTTACAATCAAAGGAAAATAGATAACCATCTGTTAGTTGGTTTGTCACTTCTAATTGATGTTTTCTACTGATTCTTACAATCAAAGGAAAACATCAATTTATTATTATATATATAAATAATGTTGATGCATATTGTGCGACTAGTGCTTCGAATTGTAACAACAAACAAGTTTTGAAGTAAACGTAAGGGCGAAGGTGGAAATTATGTGGGGCGAAAGTAGATAAAGGTGGGCAAATGAAGTTTGTTATCATCGAAGGAAGAAGATACTGAAGAAGAGTTCCAAGTTCGTACCAATGCAAAGGGCGAATGTGGAACAAAGCCACATTCGACCTCCCGTAATGGACGAATGTGCAGACTATATAAGCTTAATGTTTGTTTTTCTATGTAACTTTGATCCTTTTCTGTCTAGTAAGTCAGGGTAGAGCTCTCTAGTGTGTGTGTTATTTCAGAGTTGATCAGAATTACTTGTAACCTTTATGATTGTCATATTTCTCAAAGTAATTAATGAAAATGTCATTTGAAAAGCTTAATCTGTGTGTTTGATTCATCAATTATCATTTTGTATCTGTTCTAGGGTTTCCGCACCTGGAGTAGAGATTTGTATGATCTTATTCATTGTTTTTACATAAAACGATCCTTTACAAAGTGGTATCAGAGCCAATAGAGATCATACAACTACAAATTGATATTTTTTGAATTGATTTGGACCCAAATTTGATCAAATTTTTGCTGTTTTCAAAGAACAATGGTTTTTGATGATAATTGAAGGATTTGGATTAGATTTCATGGATAAAATCAAGAATTCGATGTATTAAAGTTGTTCCAAATCAATTCCGAAGCAAAACCTGATTAAGATCATCAAAATTCATCAACTTTTGAAAAAATCGGATCAAATTAACTGATTTTCAAAGTATAACCGTTTTTCAAATGAATGGGTCGAACCTAGAGAGCTCAGGGTCGAACGTGGGAGTTTAAGGTCGAACAAAGGATTTTCTGTGGTCGAAAGTACCTTTTGTGGTCTAACCTAGGAGTTTGTTGTGTTGATTTTCCACTTTCGGGTCATCGGGAGGGCGAAATTGAAAAAGGTTAGGTCGAAAGTGGGTTTGGTCAATTGAATTCTACCTTCGTATTAGCAAAAGAGGACAAAAGTGAAGAATTTTCCACATTCGTACTCACGTAATCCTAGAAGGGGGCAAACGTAGAATCTGTTTGGTGAAATTTTCAAGTGTGTCGTTTTTCCAACTTCAAAAACAACATGTGGGGATTTCCGACTACACCTAGGCCGGGTTGTGACACCCCAGGAAAATCCCACATCGGCCGTGGCCAGGAGAGATCCTTGGTTCATAAGTAATGTCTTGTTACGCTTTGGTTTTACTTTTATCCGCATTGTTGTGCGTTCATGTCTTCGGGTGTTTTCCTTGTGGGTTGGTCTCTGTTTCTCATTCTTTAGGGTCGATGAGGGTCCTTTGGGGATGCTACTTGGACGGTACCAGTGGGTTAGTTATACCGATCATAGTAGTCTCCAGTAGGCCTTCGATCGAGGGCCTCTCGTCTCATATTCGCGTTGTCTTTCGGGGAAACGTCACTTGGGCACACACAGAGGTCGACTCTCATCACTGTTGAGGCCGAAAGAATCTGGGGGCGAGATTCCTTTCAACAGGGGGATGATGTGACGACCCGGAAAATTTTTCTTCTTATTCGCTTTCTCTCTCTTCGACTTCGGGAAATTTTCGGGACGAAAATTCTTTCAACAGGGGGATGATGTGACACCCGGCAATTTCCGGTAACTAACTTTTGAAAACTTAGTAAGTCTACCTTAGCGAGTCGCGCATACGTTACACATAACAAGGTCAGTCGAGTCGAGTCGCACACCATTGGGGTTTTAACATACGCAAGTCTCAAGTCCCGGGAATTGGTGAACGAGTGTGAACGTGTTTACTTTCATGTATTATGTGTTTATAATCATTATGTGACTTGTCGGTGTGTGAAAACGTGTTAACATATGTAAAAACGGAGTTTAACGCGCCAAATGCACAACATCAGACCCTGAAGGCGATTAGGATGACCTAATTGCCTTCATGAGGGCGATTAGCAACCTTCTATAGGCGATTGGGCACTTCTATTGGCGATTATGGGGCTAATCGCCTATAGTGAAGGCGATTAGCAGCCCTAATCGCCTGATAAAGCTGCATAATCGCCTATAAGGTACCTGACGACTAGAAACGCCTATAAATACCACCCTTGACCTCCAAAACTGTTAGTGCATTATTCAGGTATGTCCCTAGCTAGTGATCCGGTACAGAATGTCGAAGGTTCAGATAATCAGAGAACGACAAAGTCTTAAACCCAAAGACAATCCAATCAATAGTCGAGGGGGAGTTTGTAGATGCACGTATTGCGACTAGTGATTGGATCTACAAAGTTAACATGTGTTAAAAAGTGCTGATGGGTTGAAAGTGGAATGCTGATGGGTTGAAGGTGGAAAAAGTGGGCGAACGTGGAAATTACACAGAAAAAGTGGGCGAACGTGGAACCAACTGGGCGAATGTAGAATCAGTTTGGGCGAATGTGGAAAGATTCCACATTCGACCAACACAAAGGGGCGAATGTGGAAAGTGTTCCACATTCGACCATCACAACTGGGCGAACGTGCAGAGTCTATAAATAGATTTTGTGAGTTTTTGAGAGTCAGAGAGCTGAAAGGGAGTCATTTTGTGTGTGTGTTTTCAGGTTGTGTTCCAGAGAGGTTTGAGAGAGTTTATGTGTGTGCTAGATTAACTGTAATTGAGTTGTAATCAAGTATTTGAAAGAGTTAATCTATGAAAAGCATTGAAAATGACTTTGATTGTGTTTTGATTTGAGTTTACTTCAGTTTGTTCTAAGCTAGGGTTTCCGCACCTGGTTTAGTAACTTGTATGATCATATAATCCTGTTTTCGTGTCAAATCACATCCTCTACAAAAACACCATTTATGCAACCCTAGCCGTCCCATAACGCATACCAACACACAAACACTCTCTGGAACTCATTTTTACATCAAAACAACCATTTCCAAGCTTATTCCATCATTTCCTCTTAAATCCAAGGTGTGTTCTTCAAACCCAAACCTTTAAATGATTATATTTTACTCCCTAAATGTCCAGACCTGACTTATAAATGTTTTTGTCTTTGAAAATCCATTTAAAACCGTTTTTAAACAAACCCTCACCTTTATGTGTGTCAAATCACATCCTCTACAAAGTGGTATCAGAGCTTAGAGGATCATACAACAACAAATTGATAAACTCAGAGCTGATTTGGACATTATTTTCATCAATTCACATCTGTTTTTGCATAAAAATGGTTTTTGAGTGTTTTTGAAAGAATTAGAGTTGATTTTGTGGTTAAAATTCAAAATTCCAAGTATTAAAGTTGTTCCAAATCATCTCTGAAGCAAAACCTAATCAAGATCATTCAAATTCACAAACTTTTGAAAATCAGAGATCAAAATAACCGTTTTTCAAAGTGTAACCGTTTTTCAAAAGTGAAAATGGGCGAACCTGAGTAAGAGTGGTCGAAGGTGTAGTGTTTTGGGCGAACCTGAGTGTTTTTCTGGGCGAACCTAGGGATTATTGGGCGAACCTAGAATTTTTGTGTTGAATTTTTCACATTCGGGTCTCACTTTCTACATTCGGGTCATCGGGGGTACGAACCTGGAAACCAAACGGGCGAACCTAGGCTATTTTGGACGAACGTGGAATCTGATTTTGGATATTCTACATTCTGGTTATTGTTCTACCTTCGGGTCATCCAAAGTGGGCGAAAGTGGACATCTGATTTCAGAAATTTTTTTAATATTTTTGTTGGAGAAATGATGACCTGGACCATGCTAAGAACGGATGAGGAGATCAGAGCTTTAATAGAAGCTGATAGAAAGCGACAACAATTACTGAGACAAAATTCTCAAGTTGACAACATGTGGAGATTTCCAATGACACCGAAACCAACTGATGAAATGGTACATGTTAACAAGTGTGTTAACAAAGAAGGTATTCATAGGAATGTTGCATGTTTAGTCAAACAGATGAGAAATGATGATTCCAGTGAATTGTCAAAGAGTGATTTGAGTTCTGATACGAGTTCAAAACAAAGTAAATCAGAACAGAGTGATACCTCAAATGGTAATGCAAAATCTGATAATGGTAATAAATCAGATGATGAGGTAAGTGCTAGTTGTTCTAATTGTGTCAAGATGAAATGTGAAATGATGACACTTATTGAGGACAAACAGAAACTAGCAAATGAACTAGAAAATTGTAAAAACCAAATTAAAGTTTTTGAAAAGAATGAAAAAGATTTGTTAAATAAAATTGAATCTTTAAAGAAAGAAATGTTAGAAATGAATAAAAGTGTTTCAAAGAATACTTCCACATCAGAGTTGGAAATCACAACACCTTGTGTTGCTAATTCTGATTGTGAAGTGAAACCAAAGTTTGAACAGAAAACTGAAAATGTTGAAACAACTTCTGAATCTGAAGAAAAACCCATATTCAGTTTTCCTGAAGGAGTTGAAGGATCCTACATGTTGGAAGGACGTGACAAATTGATTTTCAACAAAGATTTTCTAATTGAGAATATCGAACAATCTCTACTTAAATGTATTTTTGTTGATATTATCGAATTGTTAAATCAATTTAGAAATCAATTTGATCATCTTCATTTTGAACTCAGTCCTAACCAACATGAGAATAAAGAGGATCAAAAGAAAGATGTTGAAAATAAAAAGGGTTCTAAAGTAAAAGGACCAAAACCAAACAAATCGAAAGGAAATGATCAGATGAAAAATTCTCATCAAAAGAATTCAAGAAATTTTTCATCTAGATCATATGACTATTATGATTATTCATATGACTCTCGATTTGATGTTTATTGGGGAAATAACTCATCACAGTATTCTCATGGTTATGTTAAATGGAGAAACTGTTTTGAATGTGGTGAAGTTGGTCATATTGCTGCTCATTGTCCTTACTGGTATTGGGATGACGGGTATGCATATGATTTTGTTGAATATAGGTCTTGTTATAACTGCGGAGAGTGTGGGCATTTATTTGCTTACTGTCCGTATGTTAAACAGAAAAAGACCGAAGTGAAATTTGCTAGAAATTCAGGCAATGTCAGAAAGCCTGTATCCCCAAAACCAATCAAGAAGCAAAAGGGGAAACAGGTTGTGTATGACAATCGTAACAAAATTGCCTTGAAGAAAAATGGAGATTGTGGACGGGTTGCTGAGGTAAGGGGGAGTTCGAAGGCTAAGCCTAAGAATAACTCTAAACCTGGGTCTTCATCAGTTAAGTCTGAGAAGATTCCAAACAACGTTCAGAAGCAGGTTTCAAATAAGAAATCTGAAAAGTCAAAAATTAAAACAATTTCAACAAAATCCAAAATAAACTCTGAACGTGTTTGGAAACCCAAAGCACTTTCTAAATCAATAGCAATTTCTACTTCAAATCAATCCATTGAAAAACCAATTGATTTTTCAAAAGGAGAATGGATTGATGTTCCAAGAATTGATGACCTTGGACGACCCATCATTGTGAGGGGATGGGTACCTCTCATGTGCTAATTGTTTAATAAGTGTGCAGATTGTTCCAGACAGACCTATTGGCTATTCTTTGATAGTTGATAGTGGAGCATCTGTATACAAGCTATTTATTGGAGAGGTGAAGGTCAAGGAAGGGTTATTGAAGAAGGAAAACATGATTTCAACAGAAAGGAGAGTGTTTGTAGTCTGTTTCCAACCTGTGAAGCCGGAAAAAGTTGCAATCTCATGCAATTGCTCTCAGGTGTTGGATTTCAATAACAGATACAACAAAATGGTTTGCTAATTGAAAAATCTTAATGAGTCAAGCAATCTGAGTGGAAAATGGTTTTTGAAAATCGATGAGTAAACCGCATCGGATATCATTTTATTTTGTTTTTCTTCAAAAAGTTTAAAAATCCAAAAATATGCTTATTTTGAGATTTTTAGGGGGAGAAAAATTTGAGAAAAATCAAAATAAAAAAATAGAAAATCAAAAATGAGTTTTTCCTGGAGAAAAAGAGGAGATGATAGTACATCAGTGGACTGTCAGACTACTCTAAAAAAAAACAAAAATGAATTGATAAACATTGAGTAGCCACTACAATTATATATTGGTAGGCTTGAAATCAAAGTTTAAAAGTTCAGCATGGTGATATAAACTTAAAATCAATAACTGATAATCATGTGGATCAACGTATCGTTGGCATATGGTCTTAGTATCGAAATTTCGTTTGATAGATTGCCAAAATCAGAGGTTTCGGGTCGTTATATTGAAAGTTATCTGGGGATGGCCTAACTGATCTTTTGCTGTATTAGTTTACAGACCTAGATTCAGTCAGGGTATCTTATTAAAAGATCTTTAATGACAAAACCATAAGTTACCGAATGAGGAACTTAACATGTGTGATGATAATCAAAGATTATCTAATGCATCGTGTCAATACTATGATGAAAGTCATGTATGATATTAGTCCTCACCCTGGTAGAGTGCACAAGTCGCTTTGAAGCATTAATTTGCTAACCTGTCACCACTGTGCCTCATACCTTGTAACTAACGGATAACTTCAATATAATCACGCGTTACGATGAATCTTTGCGCAATTCTTGATACCGGAATGTGTCGCGAATGCGGGGACCATAGATTACTCAGTATCTAATATTACCATAACGTATCTAAAGTGCTGAGCAATGAATGATGATTTTGAGTTTAAGTGGACAAATATACTGGTAATGGTTGTAGGATGCTCAATGACAAAAACAGAAAATTAATCAAAAAGAGTTATGACTGACTGTTTCAATACTGATATGATCCTCTTACCGGAAAATTCACAAAAATATGTTGAATTTACTTTTATGCAATTACATTTGAAAATCCAAAAAGATTTTTGGTGTGTTTTAGCATAAACTTTGAAAAATCAAAAAGTTTTGTTTCAATTTTATTTTCGATAACCGATGTTGGAATACTAAAATGTGAAGGCTCAGATGCTTAAAAGTTGAAAAAGACTGCAAATTTTCAAGTTTCTGGTATATATTGAAAATGTTTTATAGTTCAGGGGGAGAACTATTGAGGGTCAAAAGGAATGTGAAAAGTACTTCCAAGATTTTTGTCGTGTCTAACGCCGGTTGTAGTTTGTGCAGTTTTTAGTAAATTTTTTCTGCAGAATCAAATACAATAGGTGCACTTCTCATGACTCATCGACAAAGAGTGTAATTGAACAAGACCCAACCTGAACATCAAGATCACCAGAACAACAGAAGTTAGTAAAAGGTTAAAGAAATGATGAAGATTGAAGAAATCAAGATTATCGTCCATATTCATCTCTGAATCAGCAAATGACAAAGCCAAGATTTCTTGAGTCTGTCTGAGATTTCAAAGCTTACTGAGAGATAGACAGGAACTTCGACACAAACGTGCATGAAAATGGAAAGTTTTCAATCAAGACTTGAAGAATTGATAACCTTCTGATCTGGTACATCACTAGCTAGGTCCAAGGGGGAGATTGTTAGTGCATTATTCAGGTATGTCCCTAGCTAGTGATCCGGTACAGAATGTCGAAGGTTCAGATAATCAGAGAACGACAAAGTCTTAAACCCAAAGACAATCCAATCAATAGTCGAGGGGGAGTTTGTAGATGCACGTATTGCGACTAGTGATTGGATCTACAAAGTTAACATGTGTTAAAAAGTGCTGATGGGTTGAAAGTGGAATGCTGATGGGTTGAAGGTGGAAAAAGTGGGCGAACGTGGAAATTACACAGAAAAAGTGGGCGAACGTGGAACCAACTGGGCGAATGTAGAATCAGTTTGGGCGAATGTGGAAAGATTCCACATTCGACCAACACAAAGGGGCGAATGTGGAAAGTGTTCCACATTCGACCATCACAACTGGGCGAACGTGCAGAGTCTATAAATAGATTTTGTGAGTTTTTGAGAGTCAGAGAGCTGAAAGGGAGTCATTTTGTGTGTGTGTTTTCAGGTTGTGTTCCAGAGAGGTTTGAGAGAGTTTATGTGTGTGCTAGATTAACTGTAATTGAGTTGTAATCAAGTATTTGAAAGAGTTAATCTATGAAAAGCATTGAAAATGACTTTGATTGTGTTTTGATTTGAGTTTACTTCAGTTTGTTCTAAGCTAGGGTTTCCGCACCTGGTTTAGTAACTTGTATGATCATATAATCCTGTTTTCGTGTCAAATCACATCCTCTACAAAAACACCATTTATGCAACCCTAGCCGTCCCATAACGCATACCAACACACAAACACTCTCTGGAACTCATTTTTACATCAAAACAACCATTTCCAAGCTTATTCCATCATTTCCTCTTAAATCCAAGGTGTGTTCTTCAAACCCAAACCTTTAAATGATTATATTTTACTCCCTAAATGTCCAGACCTGACTTATAAATGTTTTTGTCTTTGAAAATCCATTTAAAACCGTTTTTAAACAAACCCTCACCTTTATGTGTGTTATATGTGTTATTTGTGCTTAAAGGTAGGATTTTTAGGATTGAATCATGATTGTTTTTGTGTTGTTAAGATGTTTATGGCTGTTGCAAGTTAGTATGATGATGTTCTAGGAGTTTGAATGGTTTTGGTTGTGTATTGTTGATACTTGATGTTTTGACCCATTTGAAGGATTTTGGATGATTAAGGATGATATGAGGTGTGTTGTGGATTGTTTGATGTTAGGGTTTGCTCTAGGATGATGTTAGAACAGTAGGATGCTATCGGACAACGTGGTTATGTGATTAAATCTGGATATTTGCTATTTAGGGCAAGTTCTTGCATGTTGATGTGATGTTTTCATGTTAAGTTGCTATTTTGGGAAAACGCTCGCATTCGGGACTGTTAGAATGATGAAAACTTAGGGGTTTTGCTTGAAATATGTTTGTTAATGTGTTAGGATGATTATTGGGTGTTTACACACGTTTCGGATCTGATTTGGAGGGTTAAACGCGCGAAAAACCGTATCAGCTGTGCTATAGGCGATTGGGGATCCTAATCGCCTATGCTATAGGCGATTAGGAGCCTAATCGCCTGAATAGAGGGCCTAATCGTGTATAGGTAGACGATTGGGATCATAATTGCCTTCATTTCATGCAATTGTGATCCTAATTGCCTTCATTTCATGCAATTGTGATCCTAATCACTAGTTAAGCCCTGAATTGCATACCTTATGACCATAATCGCCTGAAATGCACATGGATAGCCCTAATCGCCTATAATAGGGGGCGATCAGCCTCTGTAATTGCCTGTTGACCATCCCTAATCACATGTTAACTTTCCTAATTGCATGACTAAGTTCCTAATCGCGTGTAATGCCGTTATAAGTGTATTTTGACATTCCGAAACCCGATTTGACACCTAGGAACATGATAGGAACCCCGTGACATGCCTAGTATCATAGTAACACGTGTTTGGACTTGTTTGTACGTTATTTGACCTATGTGTTAGAATCGTTGAACTTTAACGCATGTTAAGTACTAAGTTGCATGATTTGTGTATGTTTGTGTATGAGATGAACACGTGGAATGTCGGGTCACCAATGGGATGTCGAGTCTTGTCTTACGTAGTCTGGTTGTCGGTCAAACACGTTTTTCAAACACATCATGGTCATGGACTGGACTTAGGGACTAATGAACTCTGCGGGTTATTAGTCTAACTTAACACATATCTTATGATAGGTCGCCACTAGTTGGGGCTATCATATCTTACAAACGGTTTACTCATATCACATAAACGGTTTACTCATTAACGGAAGACGCAACCTAAGGTGAGTTCACGGCCCCACCTTTTACGGTTTATGTTTTCGGGGGAGAAACATGCTTAAAACGCTTTTATGACTTATGACTTATTTTCGTCTCAAAACTCTTTTATGACTTATGGCTTACTAAACTCTTATTGCTCATGACTCTTTATCACGTTATACTATGGCTTACTTATCGTACTATACGGTTTATCAAAAAGTCCCTTAGAAACCACTAACATGGGTATATGGCGGGAAATATGGATAGCGCTATTGGGAACTGACAAGCCCCACTCGACGGTCGGACCGGGCGGGTGCATATTGTCTCTAACAAAACAAGGTCTACCGGTGATGACGGTAGCCCATAGGAAACTAAGGGTCACTACACGGCTTAGTCAACAATGGTTTCACCCGTATGAGTATCTCATTCTGCGCCTAGCTAGCGTTCTCATAAGCATAGTAGTAACTGTGATGGTAACGGTTTTCGAAAGGATCACTTTACACATTTAAATAAAACCTGTGAACTCACCAGCATTATATGTTGACTCTTTTAGCATGTTTTCTCAGGTCGCTAAGGTAGCAGCTGTCAGATAGGCGCACGGAGTCGCAGTGGAGTCGTCTCGCGTCTAGGTTCTCATGGCATGTTTTAGAATTGTTAAACTTTTGAACTTATGTTTTATTTCTGCATGACTTTTGTAAACTTTAAATGCTTCCGCACTGTTAAATGTTGGTTTTAAATCTTATGCATGGTTTTTGTTACGTGTGTTTTTACATTTACGTCGTTTATTGTGACCGTTGACTTGGATCCTGGTATGTCACACGCCTCGCGGTAGAACTCCGCAGGTGGAAATTTGAGGGTGTGACACGGGTACAACACAACAACAACAAGTTACCATGGACCCGTGGACTGTAGCTGCTCAGAAGTCGAATACTTAGTCTTCGCAACCAATCAACTACTTAGCAATGACGAGTTCGATTCCTCAGAGTGTTGCTTCATCTTCACAACAACCGGCAGCTGATTATTGGGGCGTAGCAGCCGCAGCGGTACACACTCAAACTACTAATGCTATATCTACTCTAATCAATGATTTATCTTCAGGTAGCGGGAACAGACCACCCAAGCTGATGGAGATGCAGGAGTATAACCAATGGGTACAACTTGAGAGTGCTGTAATTAACTGTCAATCTTCTCACAAGGAACTTAAAGAATTCAACAAAGTGCTTGATGGTTACAAAAAGGACATTTCTGACTTAAAGAAAACACTTTCTTTAAAACAATTGGCAATTAACAGCTATATAAATGAACTTGAAAACACTAAGTTAGAAATGGCCACCATCAAGTGCTTTGCAGAAAAGGTCAACAAAAAGCTTGAAAGCTATAAGCACATTGCATATGTGGTTGACCATATCATTGATGAACCATCACAAACTGCAAATTACAAAGCTGTGCCATCTCCAGTGTTGTTTGAAAATCACAATTGTCATCAAGTGACACCGGAGAGCTCAGTAAAATCTGACTCTGCATCGGAAGTTGAATCTAACACTTCTAGTGTTGGAGATCCAAATTCCGATGTACGACCGATTTTAGGTTTGAATGATGAGGGAGTTACTGCTGTAACTGATGATTCTGACACTGAAAGTGAGAAAACTGAGAAAGTGAGTGAGATTCCAAAGGAGAATCATATTATCACTAATGAACCAGTGTCACCTTCTCAGCTTTGTCATCCGATGGCTAACGCACATCGTGTCGATCAATCTGAAAAGAAAGTGGTTAAGAATGATTCAGGTGACAAACCCGTCAAGGTATTTTATCGGATGGAAGGATTCGATAAGATTATCTCTGACGAGGAGTATCCAATAAAATTTGCAAACTATATGGTTTCCTAAACATTAAAGGACCAATGAAGTACCACCAGAAATTTTGAAGAAACTATATTTGGATACTCCAAAAGAATCGAAAGTTCATGTCACTGAATTCATCAAACCAAAGCAAAAAGCAAACGGTTTTCTTGAGCCAGCTTACTCTAAGGATCCAGCTCCTGAGAGTTTAAGGCGCAGATGTGTTGATGATCAATATCCCATCAATACATTTGCTAAGCCGCATGCTCAGAACGTGTTTGAAGAATACCGTGCATGTTTCAAGTGCGGGGAGAGAGGGCATTTACTTGCTCACTACCCGTACGTGAGGCACAAAAGGCACGAGGTTGAGATGAGACAATCCATTAGAAAGCCGGTTGACAATCATTATTATCCTCAAAGACGGTTTGTTCCTCAACCAGCACCATTTTACAATCAAAACAATTTTTATCAAAAGAGGGATAATCGTCAATTCAATTATGATCGACGAAACCGGATTGCAATGGAGAAACCATTGAAGAGACCTATGGCGAACACAATGGTTGATAGACAAAAGGTTCCACCAAAACCTGCAGTTAAGTCAACTGTTGGACCTGTTTCTCTTAAGTCAGAAAACGTAACTAAGCATGTTTCTTTTAAGAATGATACTAAGAAATCGACTGGGAATCCAAAATCTTAGATTCGAATTCTGAAACGTTCGGAACAGTCTTGGTCACCTACGGGTTCTTCAGGTGCTTCTACCTCAAAATCAAGTGGTAATTCTCAAGATGAGAAAGTTTTGAATGGACAAAAACCGATCAATTCAAAACCAAATGTTGATGTTAGTGAATCTTTGAAGGCCGATATTCAAAGACCCAAGACCACACAGGCTTGGGTCCCCCGAAAGAACTAATGTGTTTACTTGATGTGTGCAGGGAGCTTCAGGTGGCCCTGTTAGCAGTCTTTGGATTGTTGACAGTGGAGCTTCAGGCCACATGACTGGTGATCTAGCACTATTGTTCGATGTGAAGAATATAAATGGAGGATATGTTGCGTTTGCGGGAAATAAAGGAGGTTACATCACAATGGAGGGAAGTGTGAGTAACGGGATAGTGAATTTCGAGAGAATTTCCTATGTGAAGCAAATCGAATACAATCTGTTAAGTGTCAGTCAGATATGTGACAAGCAATTTTCTGTGTATTTTGACGACAAATCTTGCTATATCCTCAAACCAGGCTGTAAGATTCCAAAAGAGTGGGTAATGTTGAAGCCACCAAGAGTCAACAATCTCTATATTCTTAATATGTCAAAGGCGATGACAACTCAGGGCCAAGTGACGCGTTTTCTATCGAAGGCTACAGAGAAAGAATCAATAATGTGGCATAGAAGAATGAGACATATTCACCTCAGGAAAATGAACCATTTGGTGAAGAACGGGCTTGTTGAAGGCGTTAATGTAACACCCCAAACTCTCGTTTCGCCTATTATGCCATTAGGCGTAATCGATAAAATAACAAAGCGGGTTTTATGGTGGGTGTTTTAACCATAAAATAATAAAATGAGGCTAAACTCATTACTAGAACTATTCTAGTTAATGTTATAATCTAAAGGTGAACTCGAGACTAAACTTGAAGGGCCTTGGTTGCTAATATGTCAAAGTGAGTTTTATTTATAAAAATAAATCAATAAAAACACACACAAGAAGTGTGTGTATCGTGTGATGATCAGGAGGTTCACCTCCTTGAACCTCAAACCCCAAAACACAAGAACAAGGCCAAATCCAAGCCAAAATCAAGGGGCTTTCAGTGCATGAGCAAGAAACGGGTCATATGGGTCCTAAACTACAACAAGGTACCTTTAATTCGTGTTGAATTTGATGTTAAACTCGTTTTTGATTTGGGTCAAAATCTAGGGTTTTGGCAAAACGTGAATTTATGAGTTGTTAGAGGTTTCTCTAGCTTTAGGGAGCCTCAATTAGGTATAATTTGGTTATGAATCACATTCTACATGTGCATTTGATTTTGACCATATGATTATGTGAATATGTAAGATTTGGGGTTTAACCTATAGGTTGAATCAACTTATATCTAGTAATCTTTGTGACTCTTAGGAGTTGTTAATATGAGAAATTTAGGCAAAATGGTCTAAATAATGTATTATGATGATGATTAGACAAATGGTTATGTTTTGGCTAATCTTGAGCTTTAAAACTAAACAAATTGGTGGGTGCACACCAAGTGTTTGATGAAATGCCTAGATGAGTTAATCTCAACTAGACATGTAAGAAAATGGCTATGGATTTAGCTAGAAATGATAATGAATACATGATGTTATGGATAGTGAACAAAATTCCATATTATGTATTCTAATAGACAAGTTTGACATGTCCCTAAGTTAGGTACAAGAACTAGGGATGCAAACGGGTCAAACGGATGCAAGCTCAATGCGCTTGGAAGCAAGAATGGATATGAGGTAAGTTTTACTTACACCAATGTACTATAACATAGCTTAATTGTTATAAATATTGGTTTTAAATCTTGAGTGCGAGATAAAAATAAACCCTAAGGGGTAGAATCTATTAAGTGGGTCGCCTTATGTGCTCTCAATACAAAATGTGGTTATGACCTTAATCGAGATAATGAGTTATGACCAAATGGAGAAATCCATCAAACGGGTCAACTAATAAAGATATGTGAGAAATGATGTTTTAATCCAATTAAATCAATTTAATGAAGTTGTTAAGCATGTTGTTAAATGGGTCAAGTTTGTGACACTTGAACCATATATAAAAACTTGGATAACTTAGTATTATGAACGGCGTGTCTAAACGGATCAAATGGTGATATCCTCACCATGTGAGTCCAATACTTGATGCTTGTATTTCAAGCAATAAGATTCATGAGGTTAAACGGATCAAATGGCAAGGTATTACCATTTGAGTTTCGAGGAATTAATGTGTATATTTAGAAAGCACGCAGGTAGATGCATTTGCGCATGCACGCTTGATGCTAAGAATCGTGGAGGATACGCACAAGGTATGAGAATGGGTCAACGCCACCCGGTAAGTCCGTAGTCGAATAAACGCCTTCGGGCGAAGCAACATGGGTGATAAAAGTACTCACATGAGGTGTGGGTGCCAATCAAGTAAGTTATTTTCATAACTGTGTCAAATGCGCGCTAATGCGCTTAGAATTGACTAAACAAGTGAAAACTTGAGAAAAGATGAAACTCTAAGTCCGGAAGGACTTAGAGGTTTTTAAACAAGTCATTGAGTCAAAAACATTGGATTTGAAACAAGAAGTTTGGCCACGAATGGCTAAATTGAAAGATTTGGTCATGAGGGGCATTTTGGGGATTTAAAGGATTAATAAAGGTTGATTCTAAAAATCTAAGTCGTAATGAAACAAATCGGACAACCGCTTTTGTTGATCAAGTGTCTAATGACTTGACAACTCAAACGGTATGCAATTTAAGTGGTCAAAAGTGCCTTGTTTGATTTAAGGCCTTAATGGGTCAAATTGGGTAAAAGTCGCCATAAACATTCAAAACTAAGAACCGGATCATGGCGACATGAACCGGACTATAATTTCAGTCAAACAAAGGTTTATTTAGTCGGCAAGTCAATGCTTAGGCTTCGGGAATCATCAAATGCGGTTGCAACATGATTCCCATGCTTAAAAGTCACCAAACAAACATCAGAGGCTTCGCGCGGCCGCTCACAGGGACCGCGCGGCCGCTCACAGCGCCCAGCGAATTGATAAAATTGATCAGAAGCTTCGCGCGGCCGCGCGATAAAAGCGACCGGCCGCGCGCAGAGAACAGCCAGACAACGCGATCTTTAAAATTCAATATAAAATCGTAGAAAAATCGTTAGGAGGTGTTCTTTATATGCCTGGAAAGCTCTCGGAGCGTAGAACAACTCTTATTTGAAAGTCGAATTCAGATTTTGGGTTTTAAAAAGGGTAAAATCTATCCGAACAGCTGCTGCGCAAAAGTTGCAGCAGTTTGTTCTCCTGATAAAGGGTCGTTTGGCCTGGTTCGTTCCGTTTCGACGTGTAACGACTATCATACTAGTTTAAATGAATCATTGATAACTCACTAACCATTCTTTGTGTAATGGTGCTAGGTAAACAAGGGATGGAAGTTCTGTAGCAAGGATCAAGTCGCGAAAAGAGCCGAACACACCCGATCACTCATCAAGCTTCCGCAATAGAATTCAAAGAACTCCCGTTAAAACTCAAAATAGTAGTCTATGTTTTAGCTATAAAAGTGTAAAAATTTGTGGGAATCAAATGCGTGTTTGATCTTAATGGTTTGAGTTTATAATAAATATCAAAGTATTTAATCGGGAGTGGTTTAAGTAAGGCCAAAACCCGCATGATTAGGCGTTGATCGCGTGATTACGGGTTAGGGTGTTACAGTTAATGTCAAACATTTCCATTTGAACGACAAGTGTGTGAGTTGTAAGAAAGGCAAGCAACACAAACAATCCCATAAACTGAAGAAAGTAAACTCTGTTGAGATGCCATTTGAGCTGTTGCACATGGACCTATTCGGACCTGTCAAACGTAAAAGTCATCTCGGAGAGCTTTACTGTTTAGTGGTTACTGACGATTTTTCACGATTTTCATGGGTGATGTGTTTGCACCATAAGAGTGACACGTTTAACAATCTGAAAGTTCTGTTCACTCGATTGGAGAATGTCTATGGTCTAAAGATCAAAAGAATTCGGAGTGACAATGGGACGGAGTTCAAAAATGCGCAGATGGATGCTCTTTGTGAAGACAAAGGAATTCATCATGAATATTCGGCTCCGTATACGCCTCAACAGAACGGTGTCGCTGAAAGGAAAAACAGGACTCTCATTGAAACGGCAAGGACAATGCTCGCAGATTCAAATCTTCCAGTAATGTTCCGGAACGAAGCGATCTATGCAGCTTGTTATACACTGAATCGGGTCTTAACAGTGAAGAAGTTTGGCAAAACCTCTTATGAGCTGTTGAACCGACGAAAGCCGAATTTGGAGTATCTAGAACCATTTGGGGCTCCGTGTACGATGTTGAATCCAGGAGAAAAGTTTAGTCCTAAAGCTGAAGAGGGATATTTTGTTGGATATGCAACCACGCTCAAACGGGTATTCAACAAAAGAACTCGACAGGTGGAGGATTGGGCAAATGTTGAGGTTCAACGATATACTCAAAACGTGCAGGGAAATGGTCCAGATTTGATGATTACAAAGATTTCTTTGAATCATTCAATCTAGATAGCTTGGTTGAAGAGCCTGTTATCCGATTACTTTACGAGTGTGAAAAGGCAGCGACTTCACAATTGGTGCGTCTGATCACCGTAACTCCTCCAACAGCTTCTAATGATACAAATGCTCCTGTAGCAGAAGAAGAGGTGTTTCAAGAAGCTTCGACTACACTTGATACTTCAGAATCGGAAGATGATGGAGATTTTGATGAAGCTATTCTTGATCATGCAACAGAAGCACCGCCAGTGAACCCAAATCCAGATGTTGCTTCATCGTCCAACACGGGTCATGATCTGGATGCATTGGAGAACTTGACTACTCAGACGGGAGTGATTGTAACTGAACATCCGGAATCTCGGATTCATCGTATTCACCCGCTAGAGCAAGTTATAGGTGACCCTGGTAGAAGTGTTATGACTAGAGGACAACTACGCGGTGTTAACACACCAGAAAGTCTTGGTACTTTAGCTTTATATGCAAAAATACAAAAATCTGGTTGTCAGAATGATTGGTCGTTTGCATGTTATGTTTCGCAGGTTGAGCCGCGGATATACAAAGAAGCTCTTTTGGATGATGCTTGGGTCGAGGCGATGCAAGAGGAGTTGTTGCAATTTCAGGAAGCATCCTATCAGACGTTCAAATGTTTGTGTTGACAATGCAATGCCTGTTTGTGTTGATCTTAATGCTGCATTCTCTGATGATAAACATACGTGCAAACCACGTGTGTTTGTGCCAGAATTAAAGCTTAACAGGTTTGGGAAATTTCTCACTGAGGAAATCCCAGAGTTTATCCCTTCATCCACAGATGTATCAGGTTCTGAAGAATCACAAAGTGAAACATGTAACTCAAGTTCTGAAGAATCACAAAGTGATACAGAGAGCAACACCAGCCTACCTGACCTCAACACTAATGAAGAATCAAGCAGCAACAAGGATGAATCAAGTTCAAGTGAAAGCTCCTGCTCAGACAAGCTCGAGAAAAGAACATCACAACCATCATCATCCAGATCTTCACCTAAGATCAAGCCTAAGCATTCAAAATGCTTCAGATGTGGAAATGAGGGTCACGTGGTAAAAAACTGTCACTTGAAACCTAAACCACAGAAAGATGTCAAATCACAAAACTCTTTTTCTGATCAGATCAAAAATCTTCAAGAAACCATAAAAAGTTTTGTTAAAAATACACAAATCTGGAAAAGACAAGAGTCAATCTTGGGTGAAAATCACGACAGATCAAAACTAAAACAGACTTGGATTCCCAAAGTCACTTAATTAAATGTCTGAGTCGTGATTGTAAATAAATTTTCTTTAGTTTATCTTTGTTTTTTCTTTTGTTTTGTTGTGCAGAATAAACTACAAAAATGGTTGATAGCTCTTATGAGATATCTTTGGCATGTCGACAGCGGCGCTTCAAGACACATGACTGGGTTAAAAGAACTCCTCAAGAACTATCGGTTTATTGATGAAGAGTTTGTAGCGTTCGCTGGAAATGAAAAGGGTGGAAAGATCGTTGGCATAGGAGATGTGGTCTCTGACGCACTAACACTAGAGGATGTCAACTATGTTCCAGAACTGTGCTACAATCTGTTGAGTGTATCACAAGTCTGTGACAAAGGAATCTCGGTGTTGTATAACGACATGGAGTGCATCTTCCTTAAGCCAGGATTTAAACCACCCACCGACATGATCATGCTGAAAGCCCCTAGGCAGAATAACACATATGTGATAAACATGAGAGATGCCAAGTCTGAATACCCA
This sequence comes from Ambrosia artemisiifolia, assembly GCA_032199755.1. Taxonomy (NCBI): domain Eukaryota; kingdom Viridiplantae; phylum Streptophyta; class Magnoliopsida; order Asterales; family Asteraceae; genus Ambrosia; species Ambrosia artemisiifolia. The sequence continues at coordinate 13,242,077 of CM063516.1, read as the reverse complement.
ATGACTTGCTTACTATCAAAGGCATCTGAGTCAGAGTCACTGTTATGGCATAGGCGATTAGGACATGTGAATTTTAAAAATATGAACAAACTTTCTAAACTAAATCTGGTTAGAGGTCTTCCTTCCAAGGAATTTCCTTTTTCTGAAAAATGTTTAGCATGTGCAAAAGGAAAACAACACAAGAAATCGCACAAGTCCAAAACAGTGAACTCAATTGACTCTCCCCTTCAATTATTGCATATGGATCTTTTCGGTCCAATTAGTGTTAAAAGCTTGGGTAAAAAGTCTTACTGTTTGGTGATTACAGATGATTTTTCTCGCTTCACATGGGTGTACTTCTTGGAGTTTAAAAGTGAAGCTGCTGAGACTTTGATCTGTTTGTTCCTCTGATCGAGAACATAATCGAGTTAAAAGTAAAGTCTATCAGAAGTGATCATGGAACAGAATTCAAGAACTAAAGCTTTATGACATTCTGCAGCGGGAAAGGAATTCATCTTCAATATAGTGCTACAAGGACTCCTCAGCAAAATGGAGTGGCTGAAAGGAAGAATCGTACACTCATTGAAGCTGCCAGAACCATGCTCATCGACTCAAAACTGCCGATCATCTTCTGGGCAGAAGCTGTGAATACCGCCTGTTATGTTCTTAACAGAGTCTTGATTGTCAAGCCACGCGGGAAAACTGCTTATGAATTGTTTTTTAAAAGAAAACCTCTCATTGATTATTTGAGGCCTTTTGGATGTTCCTGCACTCTTCTGAACAACTTTGAAAATATCATGAAGTTTGATGCTGTTGGAGACGAATGTTTCTTCGTTGGATACTCTTCTAGTCAAAAGGCTTATCGAGTATACAACAAACGTACCAAGATGGTTCTTGAATCTTTCTATGTTGACTGGCAAGAATCTAACTCCACTAATGCTGGAACTGGTGCTGACTGGTTCTTTGACGTGGATGTTGTGTTCAATCACTTTGTCATACCTGAACATCAAGTTCCTGAAAATCAAACTCATGAAAATCAAGCAGCAAGTTCATCTCCCTTTGGGAATATCCTTTACTCTTCTGACGATGACGTTGCACCATTCACCACTCGCTTTTCTCCTCTTGTTGCTGATCCAATTGTTCCTCCTCAATCCAATGATGGTGATACAGCTGCTGAAACCTCTCACATTCCTGAAAGCACTTCAAATGCTGAAGGAACACCCCCAAATCAGCAGTCCGTAGATGAACCATCCAGCTCATCAGCACCTGGAGATCACCTTTCAAACCTACCTCCACAAGTGCAAGAAGAAGAAAACATGGGATACAAATCTTCAAAGAACCATCCCATTGAAAACGTCATTGGACCAATCAATGAGGGTGTTCTTACAAGAAATCAGACAGACAAGCTCAACACCGCTCTTTCAGCATTCTTGTCCCAAACGGTACCTTTCAGCATTGAAGATGCAGTGAGAGATGCAAGCTGGGTAGAAGCCATGCAGCAAGAGCTCTTTCAATTCAGAAAACTCAAGGTGTGGGAACTCGTGGATCTGCCTGAAGGAAAATATCCTATTGGAACGAGATGGGTCTTTCGCAACAAAATGGATGAACGTGGCGTGGTGATCAAAAACAAAGCTCGTCTGGTTGTTCAGGGGTTTCGTCAGCAGGAAGGGATTGACTACGAGGAAGTCTTCGCACCGGTTGCTCGACTAGAAGCCATTCGCATCTTCTTGGCATATGCATCATACAAAAACTTTAAAGTTTTTCAGATGGATGTGAAGAGTGCTTTCTTATACGGAAAGATCAAGGAAGAAGTATACGTATGTCAACCACCAGGATTTGAGGATCCTCATCATCCCACCAAATACTACAAGTTGGACAAGGCTCTCTACGGTCTCCATCTGTGAACCCTCACACATATCATTCAATGATTAGATCCTTGATGTATCTCACAGCTAGCAGACCAGATATCATGTGGGCAGTTGGATGTTGTGCTCGATTTCAGTCAAATCCCAAGCAATCTCATGAAACTGCAGTAAAAAGAATCTTCCGCTACCTCAAAGGAACACCAAAACTCGGTTTATGGTATCCTAAGAGTGATAATTTTGACCTAATTGCATACTCTGATAGTGATCATGCAGGTTGCAGGATTGACAGAAAATCTGTCTCTGGTGGCTGTCAATTTCTGGGAAATAGGCTTGTGTCTTGGCAGAGCAAGAAGCAGACAACAGTGTCTATCTCCAACGCTCAGGCTGAGTACACAGCCGCCTCCAGTTGGGAGGATTAAGATCAGTGATTTGGGTTTCTCAGACCTGCGCACTTATCTCTTGAATATTGCGAACTTGTATCATATACTGCGCACTTGCATCATATGATACAAGATTGAGAAACCCTAGAACCAACTGCGCACTTATACTGCGCATTTAAAATCTTAAACGAAGGTTTAACTGTCTGCGTACTTGTCTAGTACGCAAACTTGACTATCTTGACTAGGGTAGACTTGTAACACCCCAAAATCATCTGTTACGCTTAATTACGCCATTAGGCGTGATTAGCAAAATAATGAAACGAGACTCGAACAATAAGAACTTGGGTTATGTTCTAATATGGAACTAATCCATTTAATGTTATCAATCTTATAAATAAGCATATTACAAGAAAATCTAGCTTGACTAGTTAAGTTTCACTAGAAGATGACATTCGGGGATTTTCGGAGGGACCATAGTTGCCAAAATGGCAAACTTTTGTGTTAATAATAATAAAAAGGGGAAGAACTCACACACTTATGTGTGTGTGTGTCGTATGTTATCAGGAGAAAAATTCTCCTTCACCTCCAAAACCTAAAGAACAAAACCTTGCTCAAATCCAAGCCAAATCAAGGGGCTTTTTGATGCATTAGCAAGAAACAGGTTATCTAAGGCCTATAGAACATCAAGGTACCTTTTATTTGGTAGAAATTGATGTTACATTTGTTTTTGATTCTTATGAAAAACTAGGGTTTTGATAAAAACGTGGAATTGATGGTTAATATGGGTTGCCCTAGTCTTGGGGAGCCTTAAACATATATAATCCGGTTACAAATCACACTTAATATGTGTATTTGATTTTGAGCATATGCTTATGTATATGTGAAGAATTTTGGCGTTTAACCTCTAGGTTGAATCAACTTATATCTAGTAATCTTTGTGACTCTTAGGAGTTGTTATAATGATCAAATTTAGTTGAAACGCCTAAATATCTTGTTATGATAATAATTAGATACATGGCTATACTTTGGTTAAACTTAGAATGTTGAAAACTAAGTATATTGGTGGATGCATACCAATTGTTTGATGAAATGCCTAGGTGAGTTAATCTCAACTAGACATGTAAGAAAATGGCTATGGATTTAGCTAGAAATGATAATGAATACATGATGTTATGGATAGTGAACAAAATTCCATATTATGTATTCTAATAGACAAGTTTGACATGTCCCTAAGTTAGGTACAAGAACTAGGGACGCAAACGGGTCAAACGGATGCAAGCTCAATGCGCTTGGAAGCAAGAATGGATATGAGGTAAGTTTTACTTACACCAATGTACTATAACATAGCTTAATTGTTATAAACATTAGTTTTAAATCTTGAGTGTGAATTAAAGATAAACCCCAAGGGGTAGAATCTATTAAGTGGGTCGCCTTATGTGCACTCAATACAAAATGTGGGTTATGATCTTAATCGAGATAATGAGTTATGACCAAATGGAGAAATCCATCAAACGGGTCAACTAATAAAGATATGTGAGAAATGACGTTTTAAACCAAATTAAATCAATTGAATGAAGTCGTTAAGCATGATGTTAAATGGGTCAAGTTTGTGTCACTTGAACCATAGATAAAAACTTGGGTAACATAGTATTATGAACTATGAGTCTAAACGGGTCAAGTGGCAAGTTATTGCCATTTGAGTTCCGAGAAATTAATGTTGTCTATTGAGAAAGCATACAGGTAAATGCATTTGCGCGTGCATACTTGATGCTAAGAATCATGGAGGGAAAATACAAGGTATGGATATGAGTCAAGGCAACTCGGTAAGTCCATAGTTAAATAAACGCCTTCGGGTGAAGCAACATAGGTGATAAAAGTACACACATGAAATGTGGGTGCCAATCAAGTAAGTTATTGTAGTCCCAAAAATACTAGATCTTAAGTGTGCACAAGATTGTTATCAACTAGAAACACCTATTTGTTAGGTGTTTTAGTTGATTAATCAAGACAAGCAAAGAACTAGATGAAAACTAATAGAAACCGACACACAAGATACTCAAATAACATGATTCCATTAATGATAGATCGTCAAAACACCGTGGAAGATAACATACAAGTTCGTAGATCTTGTGTTCTTTCAAGATGACCAAAAACCCTAACCTAGAGTGTGCATATGAGTGAACTTTATATAGTGAGCACCTGATGGGCCTGCGCACTTAATTAAGTGCGCAGGGCCCTTCCCTTAAGTTCACACTCTAGGGTTTACACATAAACTAACAAAGAATTACATAACTAGTCCTCTAACTATCATACTACAGAATAAGCTACCAAAAGTCTTTGTTCTGGTAACTGTGGTCTCAACTGAACCCAACAATACTCCCCCTAGACCACAGATACCAGATCTTCATCTGTTAGCTTCAAACCGAGATATCACTCGATTCACCTTCTTCCTGCTTTACTGTCACACCACGCCAATGGCGGAAACACGTGGCGCGACGCTCGAAAGCATATCAAAGTCAAGATTAACACAAACTATATTTAATTAGAAAAGATCATTATATTAAGATGTCGGGATGGAGTACCTGGTTTCAAACATTACTTAAAACCACAAACATTAAGTTTTAAAGTGGGGTGTTTCCGTTTATGTCCCAACCCGAAGGTAACAATAGATGAAACCCCCAACCATTGTCCGACATCCCAAATTCCACCGTACTAGCCGCATACCTGTTCAGCACTTAGTTACCTGAAAGATATGTTTAAAAGACGTCAATATATAAAATATTGGTGAGTTCACAGGTTTTAGTTTCGTAAATACGACATTTTTTTACATCCTGTGCAAATCCAGCACATTTTTACATCCTGTGCAAATCCAACACATTTTTATATCCTGTGCAAATCCAGCACATTTTTATATCCTGTGCAAATCCAGCACATTTGTGGCCTTTGTATGGAGTAGCTAGCTCCTACAAATTATGATGATGAGCAATCCCCTGAGTCCCATAACCAAACCAAGACTAATAAATATGCCCCGCTCCAAGTCGTTTCTCGGAACCCAACGACTTAAGTTCAGAATACGTGCACCCCAGGCATACGCCGATGCATAATCGACGCTATCGATTAGGGGTGGGCCTTGTCAGGCACCAATAGTACTATCCAAATATTCCTTCAGTTTCATTTACCTGAATTAATGGTTACAGTAGCGAGGACCCAACCCCGAGTGGCGACCAAAAACTCAAGTACTCATCATGCCACTTACCACATTTTAACCTTTGAAAACATTTCAATATGTGATAACTTTTGACAAACATATCTTTCCCCCAGTTAAAACAGTAAAATGGGGCCGTGAAACTCACCTTAATTTCCATGCTTAGCTAGCAAATAAAATCCAAAGCTTTGACCGACTTCCTCGTGCCCTAATTACCAATCAAGGACACCTTAAAGTCTATTATATATAAATCTAGCTTATCCTTCCGGTTAAAAGATAGTTTATTCAACTATCTTGACTCGTGTGTACTAACCCGAGTCCTTAAGTGTTTTAACTCGACGAACCGATCGTGACTTATCATAGTTCATGTGTTCACATACGAAATAGTACCTAAGTCGCGCACTTGTTACTATTCGTGTGCAAACTATGTTGGACTAATATCACGAAACGTATAACTCATCCCGAGCCATAGCTTGTCTCGTAAACCAGATAATGTAATCGTCTTGTATAGTTATTTTCGGAAAATATACCTTGCTGAAATATAATATAGTTATTAAAATCCTTTTTAATAACATTTGTTATTTCTTTTCCCGAATCCGAGTATCTTACAAATCTCAAGACTTTGCTTTTTATAAACAGGTTTTCCAATTAGAGCCGAACGTTTATACATCTCCTAATCCGACAACAAACATATTTTAGTTACCAAGTAACCTTTAAAAACTCGTCATACTTGACGCTTGGTAACAAAAGACTATATATTTGTTTGAAATATTTCCCGGAATAGACTATTATTGTTACAAATAATATTTGTCAAAGAGTCGTGATTTTGTATATGACCACACTTGTCAAACGTTTGGAAAGCTATTTATAAGAACGGACAATAATGTCACGCTTGTCGCGCTTCGGATTTATAAAAATTTCGGCAGAGTTTCCTCTGTTTTTGGTATAAACCAGACAACACAAGTTGTCTACAATTTCCCAAAATCAACACCTAACCAAAGACGACATTATATTTATCCGCGTTTTTAATCCACGAGACTTATACGTTGCGACTATTATATAAATCATACTATTTATATAAATATATATATACGTATAGTCCATCAATTTAGTCCAACAACACGCAAGTCACGACTAATATACCAATATTATTTCATAATACTTTTCGTTACTACTTTTATCGGTTCGTTCGCGAGTCAGTCGTTTTATATTTATAATATGCTTTATAAATGTAACGAAAATAAACACGATTAAATTATACCGATATGCGCGTGCGTGACTTGACACGTCTCGAACGACGCGTTGACCGAGTCGAAGTTTGACCGGAGTTGACTCGTGTTTGACCGAGCTCGAAATCTGATCCGTAAGCGAGTTTTCCAGATCTGACCCGTTTGACCGGGGGTTGACTAGATCTGACGAGACCCGAACAAAACCCGGACCATTAACGCGAACCCGCACCCGTTCTGACCCGAGGACACAACCTTGACCCGAGCCCCGAGTCCCGAATCCCCAAAGCTGACCGGACCTGCGGCCGCCGGACGCCACTGCCGTGGCTGGAACCGCGACCGCCGGTCACCACCACCATCCCACGCAACCAAGCACCCTTCTTCTGACCGCCCGCGCGCCACCGGATTCCAGCCAACACCCACTCCGGCCCTCCTGAACTCGCAACTGACCGGGAATAGCTCGCCGGAATATGGCCGGAGAGCGAAATTACGTGAAAACTTGTGAGGAGTCTCCCAAGGACCCGATCTAAACGTTTGTACAAAGAAAACTCGAAAACGAGCTTACCGGAAAAGTCGCCGGAATGGTACCAACGTTCAAACCGCTTCGTTTTAGGGAAAACGGCCTTCACCATCGCGTTCGGGGCGTCGAAATTAGTGGGGGTGGGGGTGTCACGCGCCGGAAAAAGCCGCCGGAGGGCCGCCGGAAAGTCGCCGGACGGCCGCCGGAAACCGCCGGACGCCGCCGGACGGCCGCCGGACAGCCGCCGGAACGCCGCCGGCCGGCCTCCTCCGGTCGCCGGAAAACTTCTAGAGAGAGAGAGAGTTGAGAGAGTTGTTGTTAGAGAGAGAAAGTGGTGTGGGGAAAATGAGGAAGATTGGGGTGGTTTTGGGCTTTTATAGGTGAGCTTTTGGAGTGGGCTTCAAGCCCAATGTCGCGTACCAACTGCTCCGTTTTAGCCCGTTAGCGCTTCTGGACTCGGTTTTTGCTCGTAGTCATAAATAACACCAGACCGAGCAATTCAATAATTATTTTTGGTCACCCGACGCGTGAGGACGGCACATGCGTTAAAAATCGCGTTAATCGGTTCGGTTGTGTTATCCTTCATTTAAATGATCCGATAACTTTCGAAATTCAACCGATAACATTATTTATAATAAATAATTATTTCGGAAGTTCGGTAACGGTTAAAGCCACGCGTTTTCGACGTTCGAATCCCACGTCAGTTCCTCTCCGCGTTCTCCAAAACGCTGCGTTTTTGGCCGTTTTTCGCGCCGATTTCACCTCTGATCGCATCGATAGTAAATACGTGTTGTATTTACATAGAATAAGTTTATGTTATTCTAGTTTGACGGATTTTTACTGATGTCAGTTCGTTAACGTTAATTAAGCGAAGTCTTTCTTTAAAGGCATCAAGACTTCAACGAACTTTCAAAAGGACATCGTAGGACTCATATCAGCTCAACTAACCATAATTAACCTTAAACCATGTTAATTATTTCTAAAACATGATTAGCATCACGTTAATCGTTGTACGAAATTTGCCGGTTGTCACATTCTCCCCCCGTTAAGAGAATTCCGTCCCGGAATTCAGTTCAAGTCATCCGATACATTAGTATCCTTGAACAGGGCGGGATGTTTGCAACTCACACGATTACCCCTTTTCTTCGTGAACTCCAGTTCACGCTTAGCGTCCTAACGAACACAATGTCATGAGTCGGCTACGGCCGAGCTCTTGGGTATCGCAATCCGGCACAAATATCGGTTTTCCCGAAATAGTAGAGCTTTGCGTCAACCTGAATCCTGTCGGTTGAGGAATTGACAATGCTTCCTCAAGCCAGACCTGCGGGATTCGTCAAGAGTCCCACTAAGCTCTTGCGATAGTTCGAGCTTGTTCGTTGCAAGGCCAATTTTTAACTGACATATCCGAGTCACTGGAGTACTAAGCGAAGTCACTCCATTACCGTTTTCGTGCTTAACAACACCCCTTTTAGTGTATAACACTCAGCAAAGTCCTATACCGATTTGAAGTTCCTAAGGCTAACTCCTTGTTAGCACAACTTCCCGATCGGTTTGGCCACTTATTCAAGAAGATTTGAATCTACCGGATTCGTTGGTCACCTCTTGAACTCACGCCAGATCATGTGTATATCTCTATCTGTCATTCAATGTACTAGAGACGTACACGTATGCACTCCAGAGGACTTCGAGCAGTACACCCCGAACACTAGGGTGATGATTCCTATCACATAGGAAATTCTGGCGATGAAGTACACGAATTTGATTTGCCACCGACAATAATCGTATCACACAGGACACTTCCGTCTAGGACAATAATTCACTCGTTCGAGAATGGTAATCCATACTCATCTCAAATTGAGTATCCCAGACTTGCGTTCAAGGTTTGGCACCCCCTGGGGCAGGATAACTACTAAAATCCGATATTGTGAACGTTGGCATCTAGTGTCTAGCCACGACTCTCCAAGAGTATAGGTGGCTATCCGTATGCCTCATATTATAACTGCAAACGATTAGGGGATGAGAAGGTTCCAAACGGCGATCGATTATTGCCTGTGTCTCATCATAGTCACTAGCCACCTCAGGCGGCATGACCATTAGATTTGCTCGTTCGAATTTCACTAATCGGGTGATCTTACCAGATCACAAAGCGGTCGACATCCTCGAGGACGCTCCAGGTTGTTTATAGTAGCGGATGGTAATCCTGTGTCCTCACATGGACCGAAATCCACTATGCATCTACTTTCAACCTTTTCGTATGAGCGATTATGGTTAGTGGTGCTTGGACGTCTAATATGGACTGATGGAGGTCGAAAGTTTTTGCGTCACTTTCACCCCTCAGTTCCCCAGGCAGTAGACAGTGTATATTCAACATACAGCCGTACAATTCCACAATACGTGAGGATTTAAGCCGACTTAACCACAAATGTCTAGAGGCTCACATCAACTCATCACGTTGGTCAACATAGGAATGATGTATATGAATCATCATAATATGATTGCCGTAACAAGCAGAGGATAGGGTCTCGACAACATCTCGGCACGCTGGTGTCCACCGAAACGGTAAGCAGAGCATTGGTAGCTACCCAAAACAAGGGTACCCAGTGCTTGTCCTGCTATATGTGCCTCACGAGCACTGGTGTCCTATCGTCATTAGCAACCTAGTAAGTCAATTCTGGACAATACAGGCCACACACGCCCTTAAATTGACTTTCAGCTCCTATGCAGAGATCTGAGTGAAAGGAGTCCTGACCCGGAATCCTCACTCGCCGAATATTCCATCTTTCAGGATCTTTCAAGTTAAGAGGTGACATCGAGTCATAATGAATGCATCTGGCATAGATCTCACGCTTGGGCTTGACGGCTTCATGCGCCAAAATCGTTACTTAAAACAACAAACGACCGAGATCGCCCTACAGGAGGTGGTCTTGAGCCTTCCAATAAGGCATCCCATTCAACGACTCAGGTAGTCACACGCATGGGTGCAACATGCAAGCTTTCGAGCTCATCTTGGTTAGTCATGGACTAAACGCACTAACCAGGCAGCTCACATTACTTTGGTGTCTCCAACAGTGCCTGTCAATGACAGGGAATTTTGCTCTAGCGCGAACAATGCTACTGAAAAATACCTGGGGACACCTGCGTTGACCCAAGGTCGAAAGGGTTCCACTATTCCAAGAGTCTACGTAACGACACCAAGACAAGATAAACCTACCCTTAGGGAATAATCAACATTATTCGAAGGGCTGAGTTGATCGGAGATCTCATCACGGTAGGGTAGCACTCTCATAGAGTAGACAATGCTACATGTCCTGCTAGATTCAGGGTTTCATAAGACCTCCGAATCATGTACCGGGGACTCCACCAATGCACACGCTATGGGTGGGTCCACACTGTTATTCCCGTAGTCATCGGCATGACACGTTGGCAGGTATGATGTTAAACAATCCACTGGGATGAGCAATAATAAATTGAGTCTTTCAACTCTTACTAGTCCCAAAGGTATGGGTCATAATATCGCTCTCATTTACTCGACACCTTCAAGTTCGAGATGTATTCGAAATCCCTTTATCGTAAAGACGAGCCTCACCCCGTCATGTGTGGATCATGGGATTTCCTTCCGACTTGATTCAAGAGTGGTTAGTCGACCAAAATGCGCGTAAAAGGTTAAGGCTGGACATGGCGTCACCGATGCCTTAGATTTTGAAGAGGTAATGCTCACAAGACGCGCGAGCATATAAAGAGGTCGACACATGATTCGGTCAATTACCCAAACTACGAGATTCGAACTTTGGGGAGATACATGTGCTAACACTAGGACTAGACTGTCTTAGTATGACTACTGGGAAGTCCGTTAGACACCCGAATTCCCACATTATCGATGGCATCACTACACCACCATTCAGCAACATAACAACGGTTACGTGGGTTTGGGGTAGTGTCTTTATCCCGAGGGAACCAAGAGTGAAACAAACGACAAGTTATCACATCATCAAGTCAATCCAACAATTGTAGCAATACGTTCACGGTGCAATACGATAGTAGAAATAACATGACATGACAACAACACATCCACGAACACATCAACAAGGGAACACCGCAACATGGACCGCATGACACAGAGAAATACGACAACAAGGCTACACCACTGCAGGAGCAGCACAACAACAGGAATGCACCGTCGACAGCGAAACGCAACCGCATGGATATGCAGTCGGCAAAACTGTGCAATTACAGAATGCACAATCGTTAGGGGTAACACCACGACATAAATTCACGACAGCAGGACGACACAAAACCTAGCGAGTCCACTATACATAACTACAAGAAGCTCCATTACGGTGAGCACGCACCCCGGTGCGTTCCAGCTCACTTAAGGTGACAGAATCCTTATTTGTATCCTCAGCCACAAACCTATACTCCATAGGCTCATTAGTAGGAACGATTGGATCACCCAAAGGCATCCGTCATCACAACAGAAATGGGAACAATGGGTTCCACATAATTTAGTAGACTTATCAGGTCGATATCGTTCTTAGGGAGAATGACTGTATGCTCGATATAAGTCACTCGAATAATGGCAACTGCAGCATCGACAGGCTCAACCATACCTGAGAGCCATCGCCAACATTAGTCTTGGCAGGAGCCAGGGAATGATAACGAGTGGTTCAACGAAAACCTCAAAGAAAATGGAGTTAACAGCAACGAACTCCATCGTGACACGAGCATGGTCATAGCGGCTTGGCAAGGGTCTTATAGATGCCTATGTCAATGACAGTGATCTTAGTAGGAGCCTTCGAAACAACAGCAACGTCAAACTTGACAAGAGCCATAGCAACATCCTCAACACACTCAGTATGAGTTACACTCTCAGCAACGACAACATGATTCGCTTGGGCCATAGGACAATGATAGCAGCAACAACAGCAGGCTCAGCAGAAACCTTAGGCCCGTCGTAGCTATTAGATGTGTGGTAATAGTATCCATAGGACCTAGAAACCAACCAACATCTTTTCCAGTATCAAAGCATTGGTCACGACAAGAATAGTAGAGGTAGGAGGATCATGATTTATCGAGACACCATGATAAAATAAAACGATACAGACTCTGGCAATTCAGCCGAGTCATCCTTCTCATTAGGGTCCTCTTGCATGTTATTTGGCCCTAGCACCAATGGTCATCAACTGAAATGCCTCTCCGACACTTATGCGAGGCCAGTGAACTTTCTTCCTGGTAGGCCACGCAGTGAGAGTATCGGAATACGACAAGAGATTAGACAAGTCACTTTGTCCATAACGAATGGATCTCGCATCCTTAGTTTATAAAACACCGTGACAAAAGGGACGCAACGTCTCAATATCTATGGGGATTGATGGAAAACACTTCGCATCAATTGCCACCCCAAATAACCAACCAGTCTCGTCGTCCTGACGAGGGTAGCGGACGTTCAACATTGCAAGATGAGCAATGGAATTGCCGTCCCATGGGTAAGTTTAGTTGACAGAATAACATGACCACTTCCAGTAGTCCGTTATTTGATTTTTCGAGGGGAATTTCGATGTCAGCCAGAGCGTTCCGTGACACTTGACAATTACGAGTCACACGCTTTACGATTTCGGCTCCCGAAATGTGGTTTCACTCCCCGAGTATTATGACGGATTCAGACGCAAAACGCACGTCGTGATCCTATATTCAATATATATGTATGTCTCCATATATATTAACTGACTTGGATAAAATTATCTCCGACTCGACTCACTTTACCATATAACTACTTTCCCATTAAGTAGTCATACTAGGATCTTGTCAGTCGAGATTTCATTTTTCCCGTAATCGACTCGACTCACCTTTCCATATATTTATTTTCCCATTAAATAAATATACTATGATCTTGTCGATTCGATATTACATTTTTCAACCATCAACTCGACTCACCTTACCGTATAATTATTTCCCATTAAATAATTATACTAGGATCTTGTCGATTTGACATTTCGTTTTACAACCATCGACTCGACTCACTTTACCGTATAATTATTTTCCCATTAAATAATCATACTAAGGTCTTGTCGATTCGACATTGTATTTTACGACCACCGACTCGACTCACTTTACCGTATAATTATTTTCCCATTAAATAATTATACTAGGGTCTTGTCGATCGATATTTCGTTTTCGGCACCCGACTCGGCTCACTTTACCATATATTTATTTTCCCATTAAATAAATATACTAGGATCTTGCCGATCGATAATTCATTTTCAACACCCGACTCGGCTCACCTTACCATATATTTATTTTCCCATTAAATAAATATACTAGGATCTTGCCGATCGATAATTCATTTTCAACACCCGACTCGGCTCACTTTACCATATATTTATTTTCCCATTAAATAAATATACTAGGATCTTGCCGATTCGACATTGTTGATTTAGCTGGGGGCTATCATGCCTTCTAGATAAGATGATCAAGCCTATTAACTCAGCAAGGACGATTCTGCCCTACAATGGGGGAAGGAACGCCTGACCCTCGAAGACAACTTGGGCATGTGCTAGATCAAGAATGACTTACTCACAGTAATAACATAGCAGCACACGGGCAACTAATCTCAATACTGATCCACATAGGGTCCCGTGCTCAAAACGCACTGGTTTTGCAGGGACGCACCCTCGGTCTTCACTGGTTCCCAAGTTTAGCGTTCCACGCATCGTACCAAGCATTCATCTCTTCGGTAGGCAGTGCATCCTCGTACGTCCGCTCCATCGAAGAACTTTGTGCGGAGGCATTAAACTCCTATACAAGGAAGTTTTCGTCTCCTGTCCTTATCCGATGCGAGGGTTTACGTCAGATTACTCATATGAGGTAGACGTTCGAGCTCTTCCGTGTTCGTACCTTAGAGGTAATGCTGAAGAAAGCTCATTCAGTTTGCGAGGATCGAAATCAAGGGATATCAACCAGACCTCCCTTTTAGCCCGCTGGCCAATCAATAGCTAAGACTGAACCTAAGGAACAAGGATAGACAAGTCAAGAAGTGATCACCAACCCCAGCCCTAGCGCCCACCAAGGTTACCGTGCACCACAAGTTATTATTACGTGTGCACCCGCAATGATAATCGGTGTTGCCAGGTAATTTTGGTGCCCGCTAGTTCCGAGCTTCCTGATCCAAAGACAGAGATTTCACACAATAAAAGACCTAGACTAGCTTCGCCTTCACAACATCAGCAACACGACAACGTCCACTAGCACGATAAAGGTTAGCCCTTCCGATCATCCCGTCCGCAGGTAAGCGGGTGAGTTCGTCGTAGACCACCGCTTGTCCTTCCCGCTTGTCGATATCGGTAATCGATGCAAAAGTGCGGACTAAAGTGAAGTGTGAGACGATATCCTTATAGTCAAGCTATCTATACTACTTATATGCATTAACTAGCACTAGTTAGAAAATCGGATCTCTACACAATTTAAACATTCATATCCTTATTTTCTAACATTTTATATATTGACACACATGGCTAGTCGGTCGGAAATTCCCCTTGTACAATCCATGTACAATTTTCTTTCTTTTCTAAAAATATTTCGTTGTGTTTTATTTTTGAAAACTTCGTTTTCGAGCCAAAACCGGTTATAGTCTAGATTTTTCAAAAACACTAGTTCGCTATAACCTTGGCTCTGATACCACTTCTGTCACACCACGCCAATGGCGGAAACACGTGGCGCGACGCTCGAAAGCATATCAAAGTCAAGATTAACACAAACTATATTTAATTAGAAAAGATCATTATATTAAGATGTCGGGATGGAGTACCTGGTTTCAAACATTACTTAAAACCACAAACATTAAGTTTTAAAGTGGGGTGTTTCCGTTTATGTCCCAACCCGAAGGTAACAATAGATGAAACCCCCAACCATTGTCCGACATCCCAAATTCCACCGTACTAGCCGCATACCTGTTCAGCACTTAGTTACCTGAAAGATATGTTTAAAAGACGTCAATATATAAAATATTGGTGAGTTCACAGGTTTTAGTTTCGTAAATACGACATTTTTTTACATCCTGTGCAAATCCAGCACATTTTTACATCCTGTGCAAATCCAACACATTTTTATATCCTGTGCAAATCCAGCACATTTTTATATCCTGTGCAAATCCAGCACATTTGTGGCCTTTGTATGGAGTAGCTAGCTCCTACAAATTATGATGATGAGCAATCCCCTGAGTCCCATAACCAAACCAAGACTAATAAATATGCCCCGCTCCAAGTCGTTTCTCGGAACCCAACGACTTAAGTTCAGAATACGTGCACCCCAGGCATACGCCGATGCATAATCGACGCTATCGATTAGGGGTGGGCCTTGTCAGGCACCAATAGTACTATCCAAATATTCCTTCAGTTTCATTTACCTGAATTAATGGTTACAGTAGCGAGGACCCAACCCCGAGTGGCGACCAAAAACTCAAGTACT
Source organism: Ambrosia artemisiifolia (assembly GCA_032199755.1). Lineage (NCBI taxonomy): Eukaryota > Viridiplantae > Streptophyta > Magnoliopsida > Asterales > Asteraceae > Ambrosia > Ambrosia artemisiifolia. The sequence continues at coordinate 13,226,442 of CM063516.1, read as the reverse complement.
CATCATGCCACTTACCACATTTTAACCTTTGAAAACATTTCAATATGTGATAACTTTTGACAAACATATCTTTCCCCCAGTTAAAACAGTAAAATGGGGCCGTGAAACTCACCTTAATTTCCATGCTTAGCTAGCAAATAAAATCCAAAGCTTTGACCGACTTCCTCGTGCCCTAATTACCAATCAAGGACACCTTAAAGTCTATTATATATAAATCTAGCTTATCCTTCCGGTTAAAAGATAGTTTATTCAACTATCTTGACTCGTGTGTACTAACCCGAGTCCTTAAGTGTTTTAACTCGACGAACCGATCGTGACTTATCATAGTTCATGTGTTCACATACGAAATAGTACCTAAGTCGCGCACTTGTTACTATTCGTGTGCAAACTATGTTGGACTAATATCACGAAACGTATAACTCATCCCGAGCCATAGCTTGTCTCGTAAACCAGATAATGTAATCGTCTTGTATAGTTATTTTCGGAAAATATACCTTGCTGAAATATAATATAGTTATTAAAATCCTTTTTAATAACATTTGTTATTTCTTTTCCCGAATCCGAGTATCTTACAAATCTCAAGACTTTGCTTTTTATAAACAGGTTTTCCAATTAGAGCCGAACGTTTATACATCTCCTAATCCGACAACAAACATATTTTAGTTACCAAGTAACCTTTAAAAACTCGTCATACTTGACGCTTGGTAACAAAAGACTATATATTTGTTTGAAATATTTCCCGGAATAGACTATTATTGTTACAAATAATATTTGTCAAAGAGTCGTGATTTTGTATATGACCACACTTGTCAAACGTTTGGAAAGCTATTTATAAGAACGGACAATAATGTCACGCTTGTCGCGCTTCGGATTTATAAAAATTTCGGCAGAGTTTCCTCTGTTTTTGGTATAAACCAGACAACACAAGTTGTCTACAATTTCCCAAAATCAACACCTAACCAAAGACGACATTATATTTATCCGCGATTTTAATCCACGAGACTTATACGTTGCGACTATTATATAAATCATACTATTTATATAAATATATATATACGTATAGTCCATCAATTTAGTCCAACAACACGCAAGTCACGACTAATATACCAATATTATTTCATAATACTTTTCGTTACTACTTTTATCGGTTCGTTCGCGAGTCAGTCGTTTTATATTTATAATATGCTTTATAAATGTAACGAAAATAAACACGATTAAATTATACCGATATGCGCGTGCGTGACTTGACACGTCTCGAACGACGCGTTGACCGAGTCGAAGTTTGACCGGAGTTGACTCGTGTTTGACCGAGCTCGAAATCTGATCCGTAAGCGAGTTTTCCAGATCTGACCCGTTTGACCGGGGGTTGACTAGATCTGACGAGACCCGAACAAAACCCGGACCATTAACGCGAACCCGCACCCGTTCTGACCCGAGGACACAACCTTGACCCGAGCCCCGAGTCCCGAATCCCCAAAGCTGACCGGACCTGCGGCCGCCGGACGCCACTGCCGTGGCTGGAACCGCGACCGCCGGTCACCACCACCATCCCACGCAACCAAGCACCCTTCTTCTGACCGCCCGCGCGCCACCGGATTCCAGCCAACACCCACTCCGGCCCTCCTGAACTCGCAACTGACCGGGAATAGCTCGCCGGAATATGGCCGGAGAGCGAAATTACGTGAAAACTTGTGAGGAGTCTCCCAAGGACCCGATCTAAACGTTTGTACAAAGAAAACTCGAAAACGAGCTTACCGGAAAAGTCGCCGGAATGGTACCAACGTTCAAACCGCTTCGTTTTAGGGAAAACGGCCTTCACCATCGCGTTCGGGGCGTCGAAATTAGTGGGGGTGGGGGTGTCACGCGCCGGAAAAAGCCGCCGGAGGGCCGCCGGAAAGTCGCCGGACGGCCGCCGGAAACCGCCGGACGCCGCCGGACGGCCGCCGGACAGCCGCCGGAACGCCGCCGGCCGGCCTCCTCCGGTCGCCGGAAAACTTCTAGAGAGAGAGAGAGTTGAGAGAGTTGTTGTTAGAGAGAGAAAGTGGTGTGGGGAAAATGAGGAAGATTGGGGTGGTTTTGGGCTTTTATAGGTGAGCTTTTGGAGTGGGCTTCAAGCCCAATGTCGCGTACCAACTGCTCCGTTTTAGCCCGTTAGCGCTTCTGGACTCGGTTTTTGCTCGTAGTCATAAATAACACCAGACCGAGCAATTCAATAATTATTTTTGGTCACCCGACGCGTGAGGACGGCACATGCGTTAAAAATCGCGTTAATCGGTTCGGTTGTGTTATCCTTCATTTAAATGATCCGATAACTTTCGAAATTCAACCGATAACATTATTTATAATAAATAATTATTTCGGAAGTTCGGTAACGGTTAAAGCCACGCGTTTTCGACGTTCGAATCCCACGTCAGTTCCTCTCCGCGTTCTCCAAAACGCTGCGTTTTTGGCCGTTTTTCGCGCCGATTTCACCTCTGATCGCATCGATAGTAAATACGTGTTGTATTTACATAGAATAAGTTTATGTTATTCTAGTTTGACGGATTTTTACTGATGTCAGTTCGTTAACGTTAATTAAGCGAAGTCTTTCTTTAAAGGCATCAAGACTTCAACGAACTTTCAAAAGGACATCGTAGGACTCATATCAGCTCAACTAACCATAATTAACCTTAAACCATGTTAATTATTTCTAAAACATGATTAGCATCACGTTAATCGTTGTACGAAATTTGCCGGTTGTCACATTTACCCGCACTGGTTGTTTTGGAACTATCACTTCTGGAGCTTCAGAGATTCTGGCTGCTTTTCTTTAATTGTCAGCTCTGTCTTTGTTAGCAATTTCCTTGTCTTTGTCTCCAAGCTCCTTCTCTTTGTCTGCAGCCTCGATCATTTCCAAAATTTCTAACATCTCCAGCTTCCTGTCTTTAGCAGGATCTACTGCTCTTTGAAATAGCATTCCTTCTTCCAGCAGTGTCTGACCGGCTCCAACTCTGATTGTGTTTCCAAACAACTACATCAACTCTAACAGATAAAACATGAATACATCTACCAGATCGAAGAATCTCACATTCTAACACATATTTTAATACTCCCCCTAAACTTTTTATATTTTGTACGTTTTTTTTTTTTTTTAATAAAAACAAACACAACAAAGAGGGGTTAACTGTTTCTCACCTTTTGCATACAAGATCATACTAACCTTACCTGCCAGATCACATTTCAACTTTCCGTTGGATAGCTGCAGCCCAAGAAAAACTGTCGGTATGTTTGTCCACTTAAATCCATGCCTCTCGTCTTTCAACATACGTTTGGTGATGAGATTTATCATGTTTTGGTAATATTGACGGAAAGTTAGTGGACCCCACTTGTGCTAGGTGTAAGCCTACCAATCCTCAAGGTTTATTGAGATATAATGATGAGAGCTTCAGGTCTATGTTTCCATAAGCAGAGAAGATGATCATTATGTCAATCAGATGATGAGAGCTTCAGGTCTATGTTCCCATAAGCAGAGAAGATGATCATCTGATTGCTTTTTGAGCTATCTATATGTTTGCACGTCACTAGCATTGCGTGTCTTTTGTTGCTCATTTGTTTGAATAGCCCCGCATTGGTAGCTTGCACACTTAGGTGTCTTTTGATTACATATGCACAAAATTTTCTGTGTCTTTTGATCTCTCAACCTGTGTATGACCGGACTCAGCTTGTGCAGACCTAAAACACAGTGGGAATCCAGCTTTCCATGTAGATCTATTCTGTTAATCACCTATTAGCAGTTTACTCGATTCCAAGCTGAATCTACCGACATGTCGTTGCTTGAAGCCGCAACATCCTCTGGATCCTATTCACATGCTGACAAAATATGATTAGTCCCTATCATTTCTTGTTAATTTTGCAATAGAGATATACTTTCTCCCCCAAAAATCTTGTTTTGTATGAAAATAGGATATTTTTTTTTTTTTTAAATTTATCATTTCCAGCCAAGTGACCAATTGGAGGAAACGAGTTTCGTCAAAAGCCTTTGTGAGGATATATGCCTTTTGATCAGCAGTATCAATGGATAACACTTGAATGTATCCTTTATCGTGAGCATCGCGAATAGAGTGAATCCTGATCTCAATATGTAGTGTTTTAGAATGGTCGATAGGATTCTTCACGATGTCACGACAAGCATCATTATCAATGAAGATTGGGGTTTTCATGACATTCAAACCGTAATCCAGCAACTGATTTTGGATCCACAAAGCTTGACATCAACAACTGGACGCAACAGTGTACTCGGCTTCATCAGTGGAGATAAACACTATTATCTGCATTTTGCTTTGCCAAGATACAAGCCGATTCCCCAAAAATTTGCAACCACCAGAGACAAATTCTCTATCAATTCTACAACCTGCATGACCACTATCAGAGTAAGCGATTAAATCAAAATTATCACTCTTAGGATACCATAAACCAAGCTTTGGTGTTCCTTTGAGGTAGCGGAAGATTCTTTTGACTGCAGTTTCATGAGATTGCTTGGGATTTGACTGAAAACGAGCACAGCATCCAACTGCCCACATGATGTCTAGTCCGCTGGCGGTGAGATACATCAATGATCCAGTCATGGATCGATTTGTATGAGGATTCACTGATGGTTCTTGACGCGCCCCTATCAACATGCTACATATATCTCATAAGAGCTATCAACCATTTATGCAGCTTATTCAAAAGAAAAAAAAATTACAAAAAAATAATAATACTATACAAAGATGATCAAAACATGTATTTAGTTAACTTTGGGAATCCATGTTTGTTTTAGTTTTGATCTATCGTGATTTTCACCCATCATTGACTCTTTTCTCTTCCAAAATTGTGTGGTTTTAACAAAACTTTTTACTGTTTCTTGAAGATTTTTGATCTGATCAGAAAAAGAGTTTTGAGTTTTGACATCATTTTGTGGTTTAGGTTTTAAATGACACTTTTTGACCACATGTCCTTCTTTTCCACATCTAAAGCATTTTGAGTGTTTAGGCTTGATCTTTGGAGAAGATCTGGATGATGATGATTGTGATGTTCTTTTCTTGATCTTGTTTGAGCAGGAGCTTTCTCTTGAACATGATTCATCCTTGCTGCTACTTGATTCTTCATTTGTGTTGCAGTCAGGTATGCTGATGTTGCTCTCTGTATCACTTAGTGATTCTTCAGAACTTGAGTTACCTGTTTCACTTTGTGATTCTTCAGAACCTGATACATCTGTGGATGAAGGGATAAACTCTGGGATTTCCTCAGTGAGAAATTTCCCAAACCTGTTAAACTTTAGTTCTGGTACAAACATAGGTGGTTTACACGTATGTTTATCATCAGAGAATGCAGCATTAAGATCAACACAAACAAGCATAACATCATTAACACAAACATTTGAACGTCTGATAGGATTCTTCCTATCATCAGGGGCCACAGCACCCTTTAAATCTAGTTTAGAAGTCAAGTTAATACAGTTATTCGGCCTAGATAAACTATTACAGTTATCCATCCTAGATAAACTATTACATTCATCCATATTAATTAAAGTATTACAGTCATCCGAAATCAAATTGTTTTTAGACTTTTCATTGTTCCAGATGAACCAATTCACTGTGGAGTAATTGGCACCTGGATGTCCTAACCCCATTGTCTGCCCACCACAACTCTCATCATCTTCCACCCGACCTTGTTGGGTCACATCTGCATCGCTTTTACTTATGTTAGCATTTGACTCAGATTCATCACATTTGTTTTCAAAAAGATCATTTTTAGGATGAGGTGTTGGAATGGGTATGTATTCACTTCGGCTCAAGGGTAAGAATAGTGATCTTTCGATTCCATTCTTATCCTTATACCCAATTCCATCTTTTACAAATGATTGCCTTGAGCAATCAACGATATCAGCATGAGCCTGTTTGCTTACATTCCATTTGTCAATAATGATTTGAAGACGAGTTGTTTCATTTCTAGATTTTTCTAATTTTGAGGTTAAGTCATTTATTAGAAAATCCTTTTTGAGAACAAATTCTTTTAGAGTCTGCATTTCAGCTAGAGTTGCATTCAACTTTCGCTGATATGCCCACTCATTTTCTTTCATTTCAGAGTTAATTCTTTGGATATCATCCATTTCTCTCAAAACCCTTTTGTTGTGTGACAAACAGTAAGCAACAGCTGTAACGCACCTAGGTGAGCACAGCTTTGATTTTATTTCAAGAGGAATGTTTACCATATCTTTCTCCTCAGCTTTCTTGGGTGCACTTTCCATCTTTTCAGCTGCTTTCTCAGTGGGTGTCTTCTCAGCTATCAAAGCCTCCTCTCCAGTCTAATCTTTCTTCTTCTCAGCAATCAGCACACTCTTCAGACCCGCACTCTCTTGCATTCCTCCTTTTGGCACTCCCACTGAAGATCCTTCCACAGAGTTTACACCATTTGCGGATTTGGTGCATATCGTTACCATCAATGCTTTGTTAACATCTGCTTTAGCTGCAACAACTTCCTTTCCCCAGCCAAAGTCTTCAACCACCAGTGCCTTCTGTCCAGTTGGAGTCATTAAAGCCAGATTCTTTAGAGAGCTGCTTGGAGTAACTTTTGACACTGTTTGATTCATCTCTCTCTTTGTGATGTCCATTTCAAATGATTTCAGCGTGTTTATAAGATCTGCCAGAGTGGAATGAGCATCCAAGTAATCTTTCTTAATGAGCATACATTGAACACTCCACTCCTTTGGAAGAGAGTCGAGTAGTTTCTTGATGGAATTACGGTTGTTCACAGGAATGCCAGCCTTCTTCATTTTTGTCAACAAACTCATGAACCTGTCGATATGTGACGTCAGGCTCTCACCACGAATGCTTCCAAACATGTCATACTCCTTTTGAACCATGTCTTGCTTCTTCTGAATCATGTCCTGATTTCCTTCATAGTAGTCACACAAGGCATGCCACAGAGACTGAGCAGTGGTATACTCTTCGAACATGTTAAAAACATCATTCGACAGAGCCATGGTAAGAGCATGGTAGGCTTTGTGATCACGTTGAATCAACTGCTTGTCAAGATGTGTATAAGTAGTTGGATCAGTGTTGAACACCTCTCCTGCCTCTGTGGTCCTCATTGGGAGGTGTGGTCCGAGTTGAACAGAGGTCCATTGGGTAAAATCATTCACATAATAGAAGGCTTTCATGCGATTCTTCCATGTTCCATAATCTTCCACACCCTTCAACTTGGGAATGTGGGTTATGGTTCCAATTTCCAGTTCAGCTTGGGTTATAGGATTCATGGTTAAGTTGTTATTGTTACCAGCCATTGATTAAGGTTGATTTTAAGTTTGATTTTCTGATTTTAAAGTTTAAAGTCCAAAATTAAGTCCACAGTCCTTAAGTTAAGTATGCAGATTTAAGTATGCAGAAATTAAGTATGCAGATTTAAGTATGCAGAAATTAAGTATGCAGATTTAATGGTTTGATGATCTGATGGCACAAGAAACCCCGGGCAGAATAACGACTAGAACACACGAATAAGTACACTGTGATAAAGTCGCAGAAGACTAAATCACTGTCTCCCAAAGTTTCCTTTGGTAAGTACGCAGTAAGATCAACTCACACAAGAAAGTATGCAGAAACCCTATTAAATGTCAACAAGTACACACTCAATTGCTTGTCTCCAGATAAGTATGCAGCCTTTGACAAGTGCGCAGTTAAGTATGCAGGTGTATACTTATAAGTACGCAGGTGTGTACTTATAAGTACGCAGGTGTGTACTTATAAGTGCGCAGTTAAGTGCACAGTATGATGAAGCAAGTGCACACGATTTTGAAGACTTGAGTTAAGTACACAAAACAAGAAATAAGTATGCAACTTATGAGTTAAGTGCACACAGCAAGAAATAAGTACACAGCTTATGAGTTAAGTGCGCACATCAATACTTGAGTTAAGTGCACAGAACAAGAAATAAGTATGCAACTTATGAGCTAAGTACTCAACTTTTGAAACAAGTACTCAGAAATAAGAAACAAGTACTCAGTTTTATGAGCTAAGTTCGCATAAATAAGTGCGCAGAATCGTCTGAATGATATTAAACACTCCAGAAACTCATCCAAGCCTATTTCAATCCATCTGAAGTGCTCAAATGATGTTCCTAATTGAGATAAACACGTTTTAACACCTTAGAAACACCAAAATACGAGAAATCAGAAGCAAGAAAGATGGTTTTTTTTTTTTTTAACAAAAACTTGAAAAGTTATAAAAATACAAAGAGATATTAACAAATTGAGGGTTTTGGTATCTTAATCAGATACAATCTAGAGCACAGAGGCTCTGATACCAAATTGTAGTCCCAAAAATACTAGATCTTAAGTGTGCACAAGATTGTTATCAACTAGAAACACCTATTTGTTAGGTGTTTTAGTTGATTAATCAAGACAAGCAAAGAACTAGATGAAAACTAATAGAAACCGACACACAAGATACTCAAATAACATGATTCCATTAATGATAGATCGTCAAAACACCATGGATGATAACATACAAGTTCGCAGATCTTGTGTTCTTTCAAGATGACCAAAAACCCTAACCTAGAGTGTGCATATGAGTGAACTTTATATAGTGAGCACCTGATGGGCCTGCGCACTTAATTAAGTGCGCAGGGCCCTTCCCTTAAGTTCACACTCTAGGGTTTACACATAAACTAACAAAGAATTACATAACTAGTCCTCTAACTATCATACTACAAAATAAGCTACCAAAAGTCTTTGTTCTGGTAACTGTGGTCTCAACTGAACCCAACAGTTATTTTCATAACTGTGTCAAATGCGCGCTGATGCGCTTAGAATTGACTAAACAGGTAAAAACTTGAGAAATGATGAAACTCTAAGTCCGGGAGGACTTAGAGGTTTTTAAACAAGTCAATGAGTTAAAAACATTGGAATTGGAACAAGAAGTTTCGCCACGAATGGCTAAATTGATAGATTTGACCATGAAGGGCATTTTGGGAATTTAAAAGGTTTCTAAATGATGAATTTAAGAAACTAAATCATAACAAAACAAATCGGACAAACGCTTTGGTTAATCAAGTGTCTAATGACTTGACAACTTAAATGGTAGGCATTTGGTATGGTCAAATAGAGCCTAGTTTGATGCAAGGCCTTAACGGGTCGATTTGGGTAAAATCGACATAAATACTTAAAACTTTGAACCGGGTCATAGCATCACGAACCGGACTATAATTTCAGTCAAACAAAGGTTTATTTAGTCGGCAAGTCAATGCTTAGGCTTCGGGAATCATCAAATGCGGTTGCAACATGATTCCCATGCTTAAAAGTCACCAAACAAACATCAGAGGCTGCGCGCGGCCGCTCACAGGGACCGCGCGGCCGCTCACAGCGCCCAGCGAATTGATAAAAATTGATCAGAAGCTTCGCGCGGCCGCGCGATAAAAGCGACCGGCCGCGCGCAGAGAACAGCCAGACAACGCGATCTTTAAAATTCAATATAAAATCGTAGAAAAATCGTTAGGAGGTGTTCTTTATATGCCTGGAAAGCTCTCGGAGCGTAGAACAACTCTTATTTGAAAGTCGAATTCAGATTTTGGGTTTTAAAAAGGGTAAAATCTATCCGAACAGCTGCTGCGCAAAAGTTGCAGCAGTTTGTTCTCCTGATAAAGGGCCGTTTGGCCTGGTTCGTTCCGTTTCGACGTGTAACGACTATCATACTAGTTTAAATGTATCATTGATAACCCGATCACTCATCAAGCTTCCGCATTAGAATTAAAAGAACTCCCGTTAAAACTCAAAATCGTAGTCTATGTTTCAGCTATGAGAATGTAAAATTTTGTGAGAATCAAATATGTGTTTGATCTTAATGGTTGAGTTTATAATAATTATCAAAGTTTTAATCGGGAGTGGTTTAAGTAAGGTTAAAACCCGTATGATTAGGCGTTGATTGCGTGATTAAATGTTAGGGTCTTACAGATACCATGCCTGAGTTTTGATAGGCCTGCGCACTTGTCTTCTCGTGTATCATTGATCAAGGACTGCGTACTAACCCAAGTGCTCAGTCAGATGTTGAGTACTTGGCTGCGCACTTGACTGAGCACTTAGCTGATAATTCTTGACTCGGGCTGCGCACTTAAAGGACCAAAGAACTTGACATTGAACCAATATGTGACAATTGATTTGATCATTCAAGACACTTAACCGGACGGCATACTTAGACTCTTTCACCCGTACACCTTAACTGGACGTTAATGATCATAAAATGAAAATCAAAAATATCTTGCACACTGTTAAAACAAATCCATCAAATACATCTTATGACTGTCAAAAGGACCACACATGTAAAACTAAATAAAATAAACTAAGTCTAAGTACGTTGTCCATCAAAGTCAAAGGTCAGTCATTTTGTCGTCAACTCACAATCAAAAGTTCTAACTTGTTTTTCGTGCTCATGATCCAAACAGATGGCTCTTGACTGGGATCCAAGGGGAATGCATAATCAGCCGATGAATCTTGAGACTGACGACGTAAAGTTCAAAGACGTTGTTACCTGGATCAAACGAAGCAGAATAGGATACGCTGCGGAGCAGAATGTATAAGTTTATTGCTCTCACATTGAAGATTTTTGGAGGTCTGCTCGAGTAGAGGTCGTTGGTCGTGTCAAGCGAATCAAAGCCACAGTCAGAAACAAGGCTTTAATCATCACAGAAGACACTGTTCGAAACGTTCTGAGACTTCAAGACCAGCCAGCAACAGTCAGATTTCTACCAAAAGCCGACATTCACCGAGAGTTCAAGAACTTCGGATACAAAGGAGAGTTTGATAAAAGAGGAGATATAAAAAAGAGTCTACCAAAAGTCACGTGTTCCTTATGTCTCTGTGTCACCGAAAAGGAGGTTACAACGCCCTCAGCTCCGACTGGTCGACTGCTATGATAAATATATGCAAGAACGAATCCTTTAATCCGTCAGGAATGATCTTCTACTATATGGTAAAGAATGCTGAAGCTGGGAATGGCAAATGGGCGATGTATCCCAGATTTGTGCAGATGATGATTAACGCACAGCACGAGGATATGCCCCTTGGTGATCAGTACAACTTCACCAAAGGTGCACGATTCTTCACAGAGTGCAATACGCCTGATTGGGAGCCCATGCTAGAAAACATGTATGCAGCACAGCGATATCCTATTGTCATGGAACTATACAACAAGATTAAGAAAAGAAAACAAGCAGTTACAGAAGCTCGTCAGCAACCCACTGTTGCCCCTGAATCATCTGAACCTGCTCCCACTACAGCCCAGCCAACTGCTGAAGAGATTGCTAGAGAAAGGGCAAAGGGCAAAAGGGTAGCATCTGAACCAGCTGCATCAAGGCCAACCAAGAAGAATAGGCCGACTGGTTTGTTACAAGAAGGCAGAGAATCACTGACACAAGAGGAACTTGATACTGTTGAAGCTTTACGACAAAGTGCTGAATTGGCAAGGGCCGAAAGAAAGAAACGAAGGGAACTGTTGCCAGAGTTTGAGGTTCCTCGAGTAATGACTGAGGACGATATTGAGCAAGAAGTGATTTTGGAATCTATGTTCGGGAGAGAAGATCAACCAGGACCATCAACCACTACTGCTCCACCACCTAAAGCACCTGCTAAGAAGTCAACTGAGCCTTCCTCGTAAGCTCCTGCTGCATCACGTCGCAAACCGGTGCACCAGGAACTGTATGAAAAGTTGGTCAAGGAGGTTGGGAAGACTGCGGCCAAAGAGATATGTACGCTTAAGAGTGATGTCCACAACAATCAAGAACTGCGGAAAAAGATAAAGAAGCTGAAGCATAAGAACAAGAATCTGGAAAAGATTGTAAAAGATCAACGATACCTGATCAAGTTTCAAACTCAGGTTCAGATGAGGATGTTCGACATGATTCAAGAGTTGAAGAAACAGGAGACAGGTGCTTCTAGTACAACATTTGATGAGATGTTTGATTTTGGAAAATTTCTGGAAGAAGAGAAAGAGAAAGAAAGAATAGCTGAAGAGAGCGATGTGGATGAGATAAGTGAGGATGAGATGCCTGAAAAGTTTGTAGAGATGGGTTTGGAAGAAGACACTGTATATGAGATGTCAGATGGGCATAAGTTGGACCCTGAAAGATCTACCTGGTTTCCCAGAAGACCTATTACTATTCCAGCCCTGCATCAGAACATCCATCACACAAGAGAAGCTCATCAAGAAAGGATCATCTCATGGCATATGATGAAGAGAAAAGATTGTTTGCTGTTAAGAGACGGGGGGGAGTGATACAGTACTTCAAAGGTCGACAGGATCTGAAAACTCTCCCTCGTTGGGATATCCAGGAACTCAGCAGAGCTCCCTTCATTAACCACTCCAAAAACACCACGGGTGACATGCTTGCAGTTTTCATAGAAAAGGAGTGTGAAACTGATTTCCAGATCTTCAAACCACAGAAGCCAAAGAGAAGAATCTCCAAAAAGCGAATCGATCCAGCAACAGGACGAGGAATGATCACGTATGTGATTGACCCACGCCAGGTCGTCACACGAGTTCCCATACGTCCTGAGCTTCCAGTGATGTTAAGAGATTTCAAGAAATGGTTTTATGACAGCAAGACTGGTGAAGCTGTTATCAAGTTGAGGGACGATTCAGAGGCTTTGAGGATTCTAGATCCGGTAGATGTGTTTGCCCTTAATCCATCGGATCTGACTATCCTGTTCGCAAATCAGATAAATGTGGGTGCTGGAAATGTGTTGTTTGAAGAAGCTATCCTATTCAAGAGAGCGGTGGAACGGGCGTTGAAGGGAAAAAGGGAATTACTTGATCTGGTAGACAGGATCAATGCGGCTGACAAAGAGAAAGATGAAGAAAAGAAAGATGCCCAAGCTGCTGCTGCAAAAGTAACTGAAGCTGAAGTCATTTCAGAGGTGCAGACACAGGTACCTGCAGCAACAACTGATCCAGAAACAGAGTCTACTCAAACCCCCCAGCATCTTCCGATCCAGATCCAGATACTCAGAAGGAACCAGCAACAGTAGACCTTGCTGAGTTGTTTATCCAAGATCCACTAGTTGATGAAGCAAATGTTGAAGAAAATGTTATTCAAGCACTCCCGGCACACAGAGCAAGAGAAGAGGGGGAGACAAGCGATGTTGAGATCGACTGAGAATGAAGAACTGGTAGCTGTGGTCTAGGGGGAGTATTATTGGGTTATATTGAGACCACAGTTACCAGAATAAAGTGTTTTGATAGCTTGTTATGAAGTTTAGAAGTTAGAGGGTTGTTTATGTAATTATAGCATAGTTTTATGTGTTAAACCCTAGGCTGCGTACTTGTGAGACGGGCTCTGCGCACTTAGCTTAAGTGCGCAGGCCCATCTGATCCCCTATATATAGAATGCATGAATGCAGCACTAGGCTTAGGGTTTTCGTCTTATCTTTGTAGCACAAGTCTGAATAGGTGCGTACTTGTATCAATCCATGGTATTTCAGTGATCAAATGAGAAATGGAATCATATTATTATTCATCTTGTGTGTCGGTTTTTATCATATTCATCTAGTTTCTTTGTTTGTAGAAGATTAATCACTTAAAACACCTAATCCATAGGTGTTTCTAAGTGATAACAATCTCTTGCACTTAACAAGATCTAGCATTTGGGACTACACTGGACAAACAAGGTTTTGATGTTTTAAAACAATTTAAAGAAGATTAAAACACAAGAGAATGAAGATTATACCACAAACACTTCAAAACAATCAACCGAATGCTCTCCAAGCTTCCCGATCGATGTTCTTGAGCTTTAGCAGGTGTTTAGGGGTTAATAATTCGTAAGGAGGCAGTAGGGGCGATTAGGATTTGATTTTTGGGGATACAAGGGCCTTAAGGTTGCTTAAATACATGTTTAAGGCGGTTTAGGTTCGCCAGGTCTCCGTGAGCGGCCCGCTCGGAGCCTGTGAGCGCCCGCTCACAGCTCCCGGCCCGCTCCGGGTGGCCTGCTTCTTGTACGGCATGTTTTCCTTTGATGTTTTCGCTATTTTGGACCGTAACAAGTGTAACCCCATGTGTTAAGACCCCAACCATCCTATTGGTCCATCCATTATGGTTTTTATTAACGTATTCGGTTTAAGTTCACGTAATCACATACAGTTTTCACATAGTTTCACAGAGTATCATAGAAGCACGTAATTGCAATCAATCTCAAACAATTACATCACAATCATTTTGTTTAACAATTCACCAACGTCCGGGGTTCACTACTCATGTAAATAGTTTGGTAATTCCTCGAATTACCACCTCATGCAGTTATTAACCTATAACCGTGCAATGTGTAACTTATGTAGCTAACCCTAGTTCATTAGAATGCATAGAATGTAACCAGAGTTTAGTTAAATTGAGAACCTGAAATTGCGGGGTATCACAATATATATGAAAAAAATGAAAAAAAAAGAAGAAAAAGAAAAAAAAATGCAAAAATAGTAGTATTGTTATGGTTAATTATGACCAAAATTGTGTTTATTTGTGTGTATTGTGAGAATAAGGATGTCAATGTTGAACCCTTTCTTTTGAACCACTTTTTAGCCAAATCTATCTTACCTTTACCCTAAGTCCAAAACCCGTAAGTCCTTTAGATATGTGCATTGTCTATAGTTAAGGTGTGATTGTTATACAAATCTATGATAACAGAGTTGCATACTTGGTTTTTGAGTGAATAATACTAGCGCATTACATGCTAGTCCAGATATTAAACCGAGTGGAGTGAAAAAAAATTGTGAGGAGTGTGTTGCATGAAAATAAAAGCCAGAAGCATGTCGGGTTTAGTCAGGTAAATTCTGTTTTTAAAATGACAATAACTTTGACTTGCTGAATTAACACATCTAGTGCTGATCTGTAAATGGGGTATGACTTTGGACCTTAGCTAAGGTATGATGGACGACTGGGGTGCTAGTCTGTGATAATGTCTTGAGCAGAGTATAAATATAATTTTTTCGAGACGAAAAAAGATAAGTGTGAGGGTGTGATGTGTTGGTGAAAACACCTTGTTAATATGTTAGTTTTGTATATATTTTAGTCTTTTATTGTATACTTTTAGTCAGTCTTAGTTATTTATTAGAGCGCATGTGTTTTGTAGGTGTTCGTGGATAATGAGCTCAAAACAAAAGAATTTTAATCGACACACAAACACTTGAGAGCAGGTGTTCATGGACGTTGGGGCATAGACGAGCAACTTTGGTCAAGTAAAGAACACCCGAGTCAAGAGCACGAAGTTATAATACTATATAATAATAGTATATTAATAACAATAATAATAATAAATAAATAAATAAATAAATAAGTAAGTAAATAAAAGAGGAAGAACCGTGACTAAGGCCCATGGCCCAAGCCACAAAACCTATTGTTGGAGCATTTTCTTTTAACGGCAATTATCTTTTGGTGGAACAAGATTGAATCGAACAGCAAGAAAATTAGAGGGAAGGATTATTTTGTTGGACGGCTTCAATATTCTTTGGAGCAGGGGGCAAGGTTCACACAAGATCTATCAATAAGAGACATGTTTGCATACGAGATGCAAGGCTAAACTCTTTGTGACTTTCTTCGGGTGAACGGTTTTTTTTTCTTTTGCATTAGACTTGTTTATTTACATTGTGAACTGGTATATCTTGACCACTTTTGTTTGAGTTGTTGAAACGTTTGAATTGTCTGTCTTTTACCAAACGTATTGGCAATTTCTTGCATTGTTAGCGGGGTGGTAATTGGTGGGTAATTGATATTTTTGAGCGAACAATTAGGTTGTACGGTTATTATTAAAAACTGTCCTTAGTTGTTAATTCAACTCATAAATCCCAAGGCCATGTCTATGTGGTGTTCTATTAATTAAACTAAGTTTATGATAAAGTTTATAACCTGGATCCCGGGTGGAAGTTACTTTTTCTTAATTTGATAACTCTTTAATTTTAAATTGTTTACTCACTTTTTATCAAACAAAACCCCAAATCAAGATCAGTAGTTTATTAATTTAATTTTCAAACTTATACTGACCACGCGTTCCCTGTGGAGACGACCTTACTTACCCGTACTAGTATAGGTATTTAAGTCATAAATACTTGTTTTTGATTAGCCCAGGACAGCTACATCATGTAGCGACTTGGATGTCTTTGGACGAGGTCCTAACGAAACTAAACGAATGAATCTTGATATTCAGGACTTAGAGTAAGGATTCCTTAAAATTGTTATACAGTTTTTTAAACAATCATTGTAATAAATGTTATGAACAACTTATTCTATGACTGACTGTTTTGAATCTCATGTGGAACATATCTTTACAGCATCATTAATGTTTTACATCTATGTTTCTGTTGTTCTATTGCAGAGGTACGACCTTAAGATGTACATTGGGGAACTCTTATGCAATACAGTTTAAGAAATTCATTTCAAAGATCACTAAGGAGCATTTACTGGCTGTTATCCAGCATGGAAGGGTTAGAGACTGGAACGGTAACTTGTGTTTCAGTGTAGTTCTTTTAAAAACATATTAATATGATGTAAGTAAAGATATGTTTATTGTCAAATTTTTAGAAAGAATTACAGTTCAAACCGATAAGTATGGATCTCGCCTCTTTCTCAATCAACTTATAGATGAGGTGTCTGACCTAAAGAGGAGGTGCTATTTATTTATATTTGTATACGAAGGTTTACATTTATGTTTCTTCTAGCTAAGAGATCTAATTGTTTTTGTGTTTATGTAGCTTGATGTTGAAACAAGAACAAGAGTCTGGTTGTACTTCACAAACTGTTCTTTCGTCCCATACTGTTTATCCAACCCGTCAGGAATTCATAGTTGGAACACAGAAGAAGCGTGTTGATGAGCTCATTGATATTCAAGAGGTTTCAATATTTTATTTGTAACTTTTATATGTCTTTAGTTTATTTATAGGTTTGTATTCTTTAAAACTACTAATTTTTCATACATATATACTGTGTTTGCAGCCGATGTCTTATGTTGTGGTTGCGATCATAAAAAGTATTGAAGAAAGCTATGGTTGGTTTTATGCTGCCTACTGGAAGTGTAACAAGAAAGTTTTAAGCAAGTCAAAGTATTTGTAAAATGCTGAACAAGTTTCTGATGCGATTCTCAAATTGCCTGCTACTGCGTTGGTTGTCGAAAATGCCAGTGTGAATGTACTTCCGTTACCATAAAGTATGCAAACCAGTAAATGTATACACATTTTTTGTTTCAGAATTTTTGTTTCATTTCATGCAGTTTTCTAAGATTAATTATGTTTTTTTTTAGGTTCAGGTTGCAGATAAGGGTTCAAGATGAATCCGGTAGTGTGTCGTTTGTCATGTTCGATAAAGATGTTATGAAGGTCATTGGACCTGCTGCATGTTATATTAGGGAAAGGCAGTTGAAGGAAGGTGACACAAAAAGTTTGCCGCATGAGTTGTCCCGAATCCTTGAAAAGAAACTTGCCTTCTGTCACACCCTCAAATTTCCACCTGCGGAGTTCTACCGCGAGGCGTGTGACACACCAGGATCCAAGTCAACGGTCACAATAAACAACACTATATGAGACATAAGTAAATTCAAAACACAAGATCAAACCATTTTGACATAACAGCGGAAGCATTGTTTTACAAAACGAAACCCAAAAGTATCCAAACTTGTTCGATAACAAAACCATGAAACCTAAACTAGACGCCGTGCAGACACGTGCGCCTAAGCCCTGAGATGCTTTAAACAAACAAACAAGCGTTTCCTACTACTACCACGACTGTAATGATGAAACCATTACTGACAGCGTTGCTTGTGTTGCTGCCCGTGTTTGAGTTTCTTGTGTTGCTAAACTAGAGACAATATGCACCCGCCCGGCTCCAAGCCGACGGGTGGGGTTTGTCAGGCCCAATAGATCTATCCACATTTCCCCGTTGTGCCCAGCACATTCATGGTTTCCCCCAGGGACTTCCTTGTTTCGTCGTGTAGTCATCAAAAGTGTTGTAATTCAAAAGAGTTGTGTTTCAAAAGCGTTGCATTCCAAAAGTGTTGCTTTCCAAAAGTGTTGCATTCCAAAAGTGTTTCAAAAGCGTTGCATGTTTACAACAATTTACTTCCCAAAAGAGTTGCATGTTCAAAATGAGTAAAGCGTTTTCAAAAAGAGTTACATGTTTATACAAAAGCGTTAAATTGCGTGGCATGTTTCTCCCCCGAAAGAAAACATATAAAAGAGGGGCCGTGAACTCACCTTAGGTTGCGTTACTTCGAAAATGATTTAAACCAACAAGCTATGCTAGCCCCGTAAAGCGGCGACCTAACATATGATAGTTACAAGTACTTAGACTAATAACCCGTAGGTTAGTTAGTCTCTAGATGCCCAGACCATAACCAGGTTCGTTTTGAAAATGCGTTGACTGTTAAACTGACCAAATGTACAAGACTTGACATCCCATTGGTGACCCGAGACTCCACGTGTTCGTCTCTGTAACACCCTAACCCGTAATCACGCGGTCAACGCCTAATCATGCGGGTTTTGGCCTTACTTAAACCACTCCCGATTAAAACTTTGATATTTATTATAAACTCAAACCATTAAGATCAAACACACATTTGATTCCCACAAATTTTTTACACTTTTATAGCTAAAACATAGACTACTATTTTGAGTTTTAACGGAAGTTCTTTGAATTCTATTGCGGAAGCTTGATGAGTGATCGGGTGTGTTCGGCTCTTTTCGCGACTTGATCCTTGCTACGGAACTTCCATCCCTTGTTTACCTAGCACCATTACACAAAGAATGGTTAGTTAGTTATCAATGATACATTTAAACTAGTATGATAGTCGTTACACGTCGAAACGGAACGAACCAGGCCCAGCGGCCCTTTATCAGGAGAACAAACCGCTGCAACTTTTGCGCAGCAGCTGTTTGGATCGCTTTTACCCCTTCTAAAACCCAAAACCCAACTTCGACTTTCAAATAAGAGTTGTTCTATGCTTCGAGATCTTTCCAGGCATATAAAGAACACCTCCTAACGATTTTTCTACGATTTTATATTGAATTTTAAAGATTGCGCTGTCTGGCTGTTCTCTACGCGCGGCCGGTCGCTTTTATCGCGCGGCCGCGCGAAGCTTCTGATCATTTTTATCAATTCGCTGGGTGCTGTGAGCGGCCGCGCGGTCCCTGTGAGCGGCCGCGCACAGCCTCTGATGTTTGTTTGGTGACTTTTAAGCATGGGAATCATGTCGCAACCGCATTTGATGATTCCCGAAGCCTAAGCATTGACTTGCCGACTATATAACCCTCTGTTAGACTGATATTAATGGCCGGTTCATGATTTTATGACCCGGTTCATAGTCTTAGGTATTTATGTCGATTTTTACCCAAATCGACCCGTTAAGGCCTTGCATCAAACAAGGCTCTATTTGACCATACCAAATGCCTACCGTCTAAATTTTCAAGTCATTAGACACTTGATTAACCAAAGCGTTTGTCCGATTTGTTTCGTTATGATTTAGTTTCTTAAATTCATCATTTAGAAACCTTTTAAATTCCCAAAATGCCCTTCATGGTCAAATCTATCAATTTAGCCATTCGTGGCGAAACTTCTTGTTCCAAATCCAATGTTTTTGACTCATTGACTTGTTTAAAAACCTCTAAGTCCTTCCGGACTTAGATTTTCATCCTTTCTCAAGTTTTCACTTGTTTAGTAGATTCTAAGCGCGTTTGCGCGCAATAGACATAGTTAGAGAAATAACTTACTCGATTTGCACCCACACTTCAGGTGGGTAGTTTTAGTATCCATATTTACTCGCCCGAAGGTGTTTAATTAGCTACGGACTTACCGGGTAGCCTTGACCCATATCCATACCTAGTGCTTATCCTCCATGATTTCTTAGCATCAAACATGCATGCGCAAGTGCATTTACCTGCGTGCTTTCTAAATAGACACATTAGTCTCTCGGAACTCAAATGATAATACTTTTGCCATTTGATCCGTTTAATCTCATGAATCTTAATGCTTGGAATACAAGCATCAAGTGTTGGAATCAAATGATGAGGACTTCACAATTTGACCCGTTTAGGCCCATAGTTCATGATACTATATTACCCAGGTTTCTATTATGGTTCAAGTGACACTAACTTGACCCATTTAACATCATGCTTAACGGCTTGAATCAAATGCTTTCATTTAGATTAAAACATCATTTCTCATATATCTTTATTAATTGACCCGTTTTATGGATTTCACCATTTGGCCATAACTCATTGTCTCGTTTAAGATCATAAACCACGTTTTGTATTGAGTGCACATAAGGCGACCCACTTAGTAGATTCTACCCCCTTGGGGTTTGCCATTATCACAGTTACTATATTTAAGACGAATGTATACAAGAAGTAAGCTATATCATAGTCTATTGGTGTAAGTAAAACTTACCTCATATCCGTTCTTGTTTTCATACGCATTGAGCTTACATCCGATTGACCCGTTTGCATCCCTAGCTCTTGTACCTAACTTAGGGACATGTCAAACCTTTGTTAGAATACATAATATGGATTTCATTTATAATCCATGACATCATGTATTCGTTTTAACTCTAGTCCAACATCACATTTCAAGTATTCATGTTCATACATGTAATACACATTTATTTCATCATTCAAGCATTTTATCAAACACCTCATATGCACCATTTTCATCATGCTATTTCTAGGTGTTCAAGACTTTCTAGATTCTGCCATGGCTTAGCTAACCATTGGCACATGATCATTTCAACAATTAGCACACATACATGATACTAATCACATAGAAATTGCAAGATTATTCCACATACTAGTGTAGTCCATGATTAGGGTAAAAACCCACAAATTACTCATATCACATAATCATGATTTCTCATGAATCAACAACCTATTATGATTCACCACGTTTTTATAGTCTCCTTGATGTCTACTAACACTTAGAAAACCATAGAGACTAAGAAATTCACGTTTTTATAAAAACCCTAGAATTTCATCAAGATCATAAACGAATTTAACATCAATTTCTACCAAATAAAAGGTACCTTGATGTTCATTAAGCCTTAGATAACTCGTTTCTTGCTAAAGCTTCGATTTCCCCTTTGATTTGGCTTGGATTTAGGCTTGATTCATGAGTTTTAGGGTTTGGTTGGTGTAGGAGAATGATCTCCTGATCATTCATACGACACACACACACACAGTGTGTGTGTTTTATTGTTTTATTTTTATTTATAAAACCCACTTTGACATGTTGGCAACTATGGCCCCTCAAGTTTAGTCTCGGGTTTGTTTCTAGAGTGTCACATTAACTAGATTAGTCTCTAGTAATGGGTTTAGCCACGTTTGTTACTTGGTGGTTAAAAACATCCACCATTAAACTCGCTTTGTTATTTTATCAATAACGCCTAATGGCGTATTTAAACGAAACGAAATTTCGGGGTGTTACAGTCTCATACACAAACAAACACAAAACATGCAACTTAGTACTTAACATGTGATAAAGTTCAACGAGTCTAACACATAGGTCAAATAACGCACAAACAAGTCCATACACGTGTTACTAGGTCACTAGGCATGTCACGGGGTTTCTAGCATGTTCCTAGGCGTCAAATCGGGTTTCGGAATGTCAAAATACACTTATAACAGCAGTACACGCGATTAGGAACTTAGCATGCAATTAGGAAAAGTCAACATGTGATTGGGGATGGTCAACAGGCAATTAGCATGCTAATCGCCTATAATAGCATGCGGTTGGGATGCTAATCGCCCCTTAAGGGGGCCTAATCGCCTATAACAGCAGGCGATTGTGATGCTCTTTGCTCGGCCTCCGAACCTTTTGATTTTTTTATATGAAGGCATCGGCCTTGCATCCCTACTTTGAGTCACACTACTCTTTGGCTAATCCCATTTTAAGAATTCGTCATTTATTGGGTTTCCCTTACCCTTAGTGTTTGTTGTGGGAATTGTTATCGATTCCCACTTGTTTTTTCCAGCCGGTTTACTACGCTCCCATCTTACCAGTATTGTATTTTAAGGTATGAGCCATTATGGTTCACCCCTATTTTAACCTCACACTAAGTGAGTTTCCTGGTTTACTATGCGCGGGCTCACCCGTAACATATCTAATTTGTCTCCGATAATTTGAACTTGGGTTTTCCCCAAATTCCCGTTTTGCTAGCTCGATTGGTGTTCATTGCCCCAACCGACTCGTTTAAAGACTTTTGAGTTTCAGATTTTTAAATCGTTTATATATATATAGAACGCTTAGTTTCTAAAATTCCTTTTTCTGATTACCGATCTCAGTATGAATTGAGGTCGGTTTTCTTTTCATAAAACACGATGTCGATTGGCCATTACAACGTATTGTATTGAATAATCTCATGCTATCACGGTTTGCATCAGATTGTAATAACTACACAATCCAACTGTTATCATAATTTGCATTAAATTGTACCAGCGATACAATCTAATGTTATTGTAGTTTACTCTTTTTCATCCTTAACTCGAGGGTCGAATGATTCACTGATTTATCACGGCCCAAATCTGTTGTTTATGTCATTAATCAAAAGATTTACAACTTACCCGAATGAGATTATGACTCAACCTTTGATTAAGATTCAAGTCTATATACAAACCAAATTTACTTATGACTCAACCTTGATTAAGGTTCAAGTCTATATACAAACCAAATTAACTTATGACTCAACCTTGATTAAGGTTCAAGTCTATTTACCAACCAAATTCACTTATGACTCAACCTTGATTAAGGTTCAAGTCTATCTTCGTATCAACCCAGGATAACTCGTATCGTATATTGCCCGTTTTGCTAGCCCAGCGTATAAGCTGGTGCCTCGCTCCAGGTCTTGCATGGTTCGCATCCCTGCCGTGTTAGACAGTGGACTACGTCCAAACGCTCCAGTTTATTGTCCTCTTTGCTAGCCCAGCGTATTCTAGCTGGTGCCTCGCATCAAGGTCTTGCATGGATCGCATCCCTGCCGTGTTAGACAGTGGACTACATCCAAAATCCCCCGGCACCTCACACTTACTAAGCCTTTGTTACATAGGTTGTATATGTATTAATCATAAGAAACCCATGGTATCATATGTTTAACACTTACCTGGCCAGGGTAAGCAATTCGCATATGGTGCACACGGACTTATTATAATTAAGGCATCACACCCTATGCAAGCAAATTTTCAGCTCGTGCTTATGCCTCTTATTTTACTTGGTAAAACCCTTCCTTGATAAATTATTCAATGTTAGGTTTTTACCTTTATTCATTAAGAAAAGCGATGTGTTTTCAATTTAATAAGCTTTGTGTGATCACACTCACTGGAATGATCACAACGCATTTCTAAACATTAGTTTGGGATGATTACCCCCAACCCGGTCTCGATGTTCAAGTTAAGTTTGTGCATTGATCGTTCATTATCGTGAACTATGCACCTTTCACATTTGCTTATTGTTTGCATATGCAATTACCGCTCTTCAGGTGATAATTGCATACTAATGCACCTACTATGATTTCGAGCATGTACCTGTTTGATACTTGCTCCCGTGTTCCCTTTCGTTACTGATCCATTATCCCGAGTCGTTACTTGACTTGGTTCTTAGTGAGCATGCTATCAGCCGTGCTCCCGAACCCTCTACAACCTCGTTTGGTGAATCATTTGATCCTCTCTCGATCAAATAAAATATTATCATCCCTGTCACATTTATAATTTCGATTAATTAGTAACATGACATTTCAGTGTTAGTACGCATCACTGCAATAGTGATGTTAGAATTCTTGTTATGCGAGATTTTCGTTGCCCGAATCAATCTTTTGGATAGGCCCCATGAGTACCTAACCATTTCCTTATCAAGCTTTTGTGATAGCGTGTATCTACACGATATCACTATTGATTACCTATAACAATTTCCGATCAAAACGGATGTTTATTATAGGTATTACTTACCGGATTCCTCGATCAAGTCTCGAACCGAACACCCTTCAACACTTTGAGCGCACGGTTTGAGTCCAAGTATCCTTCCCGACACTCGGATCCCTCAAACCTATGGCTCTGATACCACTTGTAACACCCTAACCCGTAATCACGCGGTCAACGCCTAATCATGCGGGTTTCGGCCTTACTTAAACCACTCCCGATTAAAACTTTGATATTTATTATAAACTCAAACCATTAAGATCAAACACACATTTGATTCCCACAAATTTTTACACTTTTATAGCTAAAACATAGACTACTATTTTGAGTTTTAACGGGAGTTCTTTGAATTCTATTGCGGAAGCTTGATGAGTGATCGGGTGTGTTCGGCTCTTTTCGCGACTTGATCCTTGCTACGGAACTTCCATCCCTTGTTTACCTAGCACCATTACACAAAGAATGGTTAGTTAGTTATCAATGATACATTTAAACTAGTATGATAGTCGTTACACGTCGAAACGGAACGAACCAGGCCCAGCGGCCCTTTATCAGGAGAACAAACCGCTGCAACTTTTGCGCAGGAGCTGTTCAGATCACTTTTACCCCTTCTAAAACCCAAAACCCAACTTCGACTTTCAAATAAGAGTTGTTCTATGCTCCGAGATCTTTCTAGGCATATAAAGAACACCTCCTAACGAATTTTCTACGATTTTATATTGAATTTTAAAGATCGCGCTGTCTGGCTGGTCTCTGCGCGCGGCCGGTCGCTTTTATCGCGCGGCCGCGCGAAGCTTCTGATCATTTTTATCAATTCGCTGGGTGCTGTGAGCGGCCGCGCGGTCCCTGTGAGCGGCCGCGCACAGCCTCTGATGTTTGTTTGGTGACTTTTAAGCATGGGAATCATGTCGCAACCGCATTTGATGATTCCCGAAGCCTAAGCATTGACTTGCCGACTATATAACCCTCTGTTAGACTGATATTAATGGCCGGTTCATGATTTTATGACCTGGTTCATAGTCTTAGGTATTTATGTCGATTTTTACCCAAATCGACCCGTTAAGGCCTTGCATCAAACAAGGCTCTATTTGACCATACCAAATGCCTACCGTCTAAATTTTCAAGTCATTAGACACTTGATTAACCAAAGCGTTTGTCCGATTTGTTTCGTTATGATTTAGTTTCTTAAATTCATCATTTAGAAACCTTTTAAATTCCCAAAATGCCCTTCATGGTCAAATCTATCAATTTAGCCATTCGTGGCGAAACTTCTTGTTCCAATTCCAATGTTTTTGACTCATTGACTTGTTTAAAAACCTCTAAGTCCTTCCGGACTTAGATTTTCATCCTTTCTCAAGTTTTCACTTGTTTAGTAGATTCTAAGCGCGTTTGCGCGCATTAGACATAGTTAGAGAAATAACTTACTCGATTTGCACCCACACTTCGGGTGGGTAGTTTTAGTATCCATATTTACTCGCCCGAAGGTGTTTAATTAGCTACGGACTTACCGGGTAGCCTTGACCCATATCCATACCTAGTGCTTATCCTCCATGATTTCTTAGCATCAAACATGCATGCGCAAGTGCATTTACCTGCGTGCTTTCTAAATAGACACATTAGTCTCTCGGAACTCAAATGATAATACTTTTGCCATTTGATCCGTTTAATCTCATGAATCTTAATGCTTGGAATACAAGCATCAAGTGTTGGAATCAAATGATGAGGACTTCACCATTTGACCCGTTTAGGCCCATAGTTCATGATACTATATTACCCAGGTTTCTATTATGGTTCAAGTGACACTAACTTGACCCATTTAACATCATGCTTAACGGCTTCAATCAAATGCTTTCATTTAGATTAAAACATCATTTCTCATATATCTTTATTAATTGACCCGTTTTATGGATTTCACCATTTGGCCATAACTCATTGTCTCGTTTAAGATCATAAACCACGTTTTGTATTGAGTGCACATAAGGCGACCCACTTAGTAGATTCTACCCCCTTGGGGTTTGCCTTTATCACAGTTACTATATTTAAGACGAATGTATACAAGAAGTAAGCTATATCATAGTCTATTGGTGTAAGTAAAACTTACCTCATATCCGTTCTTGTTTTCATACGCATTGAGCTTACATCCGATTGACCCGTTTGCATCCCTAGCTCTTGTACCTAACTTAGGGACATGTCAAACCTTTGTTAGAATACATAATATGGATTTCTTTTATAATCCACGACATCATGTATTCGTTTTAACTCTAGTCCAACATCACATTTCAAGTATTCATGTTCATACATGTAATACACATTTATTTCATCATTCAAGCATTTTATCAAACACCTCATATGCACCATTTTCATCATGCTATTTCTAGGTGTTCAAGACTTTCTAGATTCTGCCATGGCTTAGCTAACCATTGGCACATGATCATTTCAACAATTAGCACACATACATGATACTAATCACATAGAAATTGCAAGATTATTCCACATACTAGTGTAGTCCATGATTAGGGTAAAAACCCACAAATTACTCATATCACATAATCATGATTTCTCATGAATCAACAACCTATTATGATTCACCACGTTTTTATAGTCTCCTTGATGTCTACTAACACTTAGAAAACCATAGATACTAAGAAATTCACGTTTTTATAAAAACCCTAGAATTTCATCAAGATCATAAACGAATTTAACATCAATTTCTACCAAATAAAAGGTACCTTGATGTTCATTAAGCCTTAGATAACTCGTTTCTTGCTAAAGCTTCGATTTCCCCTTTGATTTGGCTTGGATTTAGGCTTGATTCATGAGTTTTAGGGTTTGGTTGGTGTAGGAGAATGATCTCCTGATCATTCATACGACACACACACACACAGTGTGTGTGTTTTATTGTTTTATTTTTATTTATAAAACCCACTTTGACATGTTGGCAACTATGGCCCCTCAAGTTTAGTCTCGGGTTTGTTTCTAGAGTGTCACATTAACTAGATTAGTCTCTTGTAATGGGTTTAGCCACGTTTGTTACTTGGTGGTTAAAAACATCCACCATTAAACTCGCTTTGTTATTTTATCAATAACGCCTAATGGCGTATTTAAACGAAACGAAATTTCGGGGTGTTACAGTCTCATACACAAACATACACAAAACATGCAACTTAGTACTTAACATGTGATAAAGTTCAACGAGTCTAACACATAGGTCAAATAACGCACAAACAAGTCCATACACGTGTTACTAGGTCACTAGGCATGTCACGGGGTTTCTAGCATGTTCCTAGGCGTCAAATCGGGTTTCGGAATGTCAAAATACACTTATAACAGCAGTACACGCGATTAGGAACTTAGCATGCAATTAGGAAAAGTCAACATGTGATTGGGGATGGTCAACAGGCAATTAGCATGCTAATCGCCTATAATAGCATGCGGTTGGGATGCTAATCGCCCCTTAAGGGGGCCTAATCGCCTATAACAGCATGCGATTGTGATGCTAATCGCCTGCTGCAGCTGCACAATGCAATTTCGCGCGTTTAACCTTCCAGATCAGATCCGAAGCATGCGTAAACACCCAATATCAATCCTAACACATTAACAAACATATTTCAAGCAAAACCCCTAAGTTTTCATCGTTCTAACAGTCCCGAATGCGAGCGTTTTCCCAAAATAGTAACTTAATACGTAAACATCACATCAACATGCAAGAACTTGCCCTAAATAGCAAATATTCAGATTTCAACACATAAACACGTTGTCCGATAGTATCCTGCTGCTCTAGCATCATCCTAAAGCAAACCCTAACATCAAACAATCAACAACACACCTCATAGCATCCTTAATCATTCAAAATCATTCAAATGGGTCAAAACCTCAAACATCAACAATACACAACCAAAACCATTCAAACTCCTAGAACATCATCATACTAACTTGTAACAGCCATAAACACCTTATTAACACAAAAACAATCATGTTTCAATCCTAAAAATCCTACCTTTATACACATATAACACTCATAAAGGTTTGGGTTTGTTTAAAAACGGTTTTAAATGGATTTTCAAAGACAAAAACATTTATAAGTCAGGTCTGGACATTTAGGGAACGAAATATAATCATTTAAAGGTTTGGGTTTGATTAACACACCTTGGATTTAAGAGAAAATGATGGAATAAGCTTGGAAATGGTTGTTTTGATGTAAAAACGAGTTCCAGAGG
This sequence comes from Ambrosia artemisiifolia, assembly GCA_032199755.1. NCBI lineage: Eukaryota > Viridiplantae > Streptophyta > Magnoliopsida > Asterales > Asteraceae > Ambrosia > Ambrosia artemisiifolia. The sequence goes on along the minus strand of CM063516.1, from coordinate 13,198,296 downwards.
GTGTTTGTGTGTTGGGATATGTTATGGGACGGCTAGGGTTGCACAAATGGTGTTTTAGAGGTCAAGGGTGGTATTTATAGGCGTTTCTAGTCATTTAAAACACGTCAGGCGATTGTGCAGCAGTTACATGCGATTAGGGCTCCTAATCGCCTGACATTTCATGCGATTAGGGCCTAATCGCTTGATATTTCATGCGATTAAGGCTAATCGCCTGATATTTCATGTGATTAGGGCTAATCGCCTGATATTTCATGTGATTAGGGCTAATCGCCTGATATTTCATGTGATTAGGGCTAATCGCATGATATTTCATGTGATTAGGGCTAATCGCCTGATATTTCATGTGATTAGGGCTAATCGCCTGATATTTCATGCAATTAGGGCTAATCACCCCCTAATATCATTGAATTACGCGTGATCACCTATAATGTCATGCAATTACGTGTAATCACCGTTTTAACGTATGTAAACACGTATACGCATACCGATAAGTCACATAATGATTATAAACACATATTACATGAAAACAAACACGTTCACACTCGTTCACCAATTCCCGGGACTCGAGACTTGCGTGTGATAAAACCCCAATGATGCACGACTCGACTCGACTGACGCTGTCATGTGTAATGTATGCGCGACTCGCTAAGGTAGACTTACTAAGTTTTCAAAAGTTAGTTACCGGAGTTTGCCGGGTGTCACATCATCCCCCTGTTGAAAAAATTTTCGTCCCGAAAATTTCCCGAAGTCGGAGAGAGAAAACAAATAAGAAGAAAAATTTTCCGGGTCGTGACATCATCCCCCTGTTGAAAGGAATCTCGTCCCGAGATTCTTTCGGCTTCAACAGTGATGAGTGTTGACCTCTGTGCGTGCCCAAGTAACGTTTCCCCAAATTACAACGAGTGAAGGTCGTGAACCAAAACGTGACGGTAACAACCGGGAAACCACTTTTCCCCAAATGTGAATATGAAACAAGAGACCCCCGATCGAAGGCCTACTGGAGACTACTATGATCGGTATAACTAACCCACCGGTACCGTCCAAGTAGCATCCCCAAAGGACCCTCATCGACCCACAGAATACGAAGTGGTGACCCACACCAAACACAAAACACTCAAAGGTCCAAAATGCACAACGATGTGGATAAAGGTAAAACCAAAGAGTAGCGAAAGATAAGAGAGAAAACGCACCGGTAACAGCATCAGGATCCTCCTGGTTCTCTCTAGCCCCAATAACATAATCACGAGCAGCTACACCACCGCCCATGTTGTTTCCTCAATTCCTTGCTGTACTTGCCTCCCCCTGATTCAGCTTTGGGCAATTTCGCTTGAAATGCCCTGTTTCGCCACAATTGAAGCACCCTTGATTTCCCCGAGGAGTAGGAGTGGGGACGACTGCTTGAACCTGTCCTGCCTGAATGCTGGCCCTACAATCCTTGGCCAGGTGACCATAGCGATGACAATGATTGCAACGAAACGTATCACAGCCCCCAACATGATGGTACCCGCACTGGTTGCACTTAGGGTTCCTTCCAGTGTATCCACCTTGATTCTGAGCCGACGCTGACCCTGAAGCTTCAGCCTTCTTCGCCGCCGGTTGTCGCTGAACCACCGCTGAACTCTTCTCCACACTTTCCCACTTCCTCTTGTTCTCCGCCGTCGCCTTCACAGAAGAGCCTCTAGGAGGCAAGACACCCTCAGAAATCTTCAAGTTGGTCATCTTAGTAGCCGACCGCACAGCCTCTGACATGGTAGTAGGATCCCTAGCAGACACCAACTCAGCAATCTCTGGCACCAAACCCGCAAGATATTGCTCTATCCTACTGTACTCGGGTAGCTCGTTGTGCCTGATCGTGTACTCCTCAACCTCATAACCCACCATCTTAAGATTCCCATATTCCTGTTCCAACCTCTTAATCTCCTCTCGCGGGCAGTACTCATCCTTCAACCTACGCACAAAATCCGCCCAAGGCATGGCGTTGGCTTCCCCGAGACCAAGTGTCTGTGTGACGCAGTTCCCCCATGTCAAGGCGGGTCCTACAAAAGTCCCTGAAGCAAACTTCAGCCGATCCGCTGCTAGAGTCTCACATAGGGCAAACACCGACTCAGTCTTCTCCAACCATCGAAGCAACTCCACAGCCCCCTCGGTACCCTGGAAGCTGAGGGGCTGACAATCCTTAAACCGCTTGTAGGCAACACCTGCCTGAACCGGAGGAGCAGTAGCACCCATGAAAGTCTGCTGGGCAGCCTGAAAAGCAGCTAGTGCAACGCCCAACTGTTGCTGCATCATCTCATTGAGCTCATCATACGTCAAGGTGATGTTACCACCACGTCTACCCCCACCAGTGCGGCCTCCACGTCGTCCCCCAGTACGTCCACCAGTGCGTCCTGACATCTTCTGAGAAGAACAAGAAACAAACACTCAGACCCAACACCAAAGCTAAACCAAGGGAATATGAAAAGTCTAAGATCGGGTTCAAATGTGGCCATAAATCCCAACACGAGATCCACCAAGTCTTCCATGCATTTCAACTTATGATTTCGTGTGCACCCGAAATGATAAATTGTTCTACATGGTCCTCAAGGCGTGCCCCGTGCTCGAACCTCAGGTCACCCGGTACCCACATCTTAGGAAGATATAACCAACTCAAAAGATCAACAAACAAGTTCCCTCGACTGTAAACCCGAAGAAGAAGATAAAGTGAAGCTAGGAATAACCAAGAATGAGATAGGTAATGTGACATTGTGTGGTAAGGATATTGACACCCCGACAAGGTTAGTATGTTTACCAAAAGACACGACTCAAATGTATGTGACCGTCTAGTGTGTGAGACTCGGCTATAGTCTAGACTCTACATGCAGTCCTAGTTCACTATAACCATTGGCTATGATACCAATCTGTCACACCCTCAAATTTCCACCTGCGGAGTTCTACCGCGAGTCGTGTGACACACCAGGATCCAAGTCAACGGTCACAATAAACAACACTATATGAGACATAAGTAAATTCAAAACACAAGATCAAACCATTTTGACATAACAGCGGAAGCATTGTTTTACAAAACGAAACCCAAAAGTATCCAAACTTGTTCGATAACAAAACCATGAAACCTAAACTAGACGTCGTGCAGACGCGTGCGCCTAAGCCCTGAGATGCTGCTACCTTAGCGACCTGAGAAATCATGCCAAAAACGGGTCAATATATAATGCTAGTGAGTTCACAGGTTTTAAGTTTACAATTAGTTTCCGTGTGTTGAGCGTTGATCACAAAATACCATGTCATGAGATGCTTTAAACAAACAAACAAGCATTTCCTACTACTACCACGACTGTGATGCTGAAACCACAACTGACAGCGTTGCTTGTGTTGCTGCCCGTGTTTGAGTTGCTTGTGTTGCTAAACTAGAGACAATATGCACCCGCCCGGCTCCCAGCCGACGGGTGGGGTTTGTCAGGCCCAATAGATCTATCCACATTTCCCCGTTGTGCCTAGCACATTCATGGTTTCCCCCAGGGACTTCCTTGTTTTGTCGTGTAGTCATCAAAAGTGTTGTAATTCAAAAGAGTTGTGTTTCAAAAGCGTTGCATTCCAAAAGTGTTGCTTTCCAAAAGTGTTGCATTCCAAAAGTGTTTCAAAAGCGTTGCATGTTTACAACAATTTACTTCCCAAAAGAGTTGCGTGTTCAAAACGAGTAAAGCGTTTTCAAAAAGAGTTACATGTTTATACAAAAGCGTTAAATTGCGTGGCATGTTTCTCCCCCGACAGTTACAAGTACTTAGACTAATAACCCGTAGGTTAGTTAGTCCCTAGATGCCCAGACCGTAACCAGGTTCGTTTTGAAAATGCGTTGACTGTTAAACTGACCAAATGTATAAGACTCGACATCCCATTGGTGACCCGAGACTCCACGTGTTCGTCTCATACACAAACATACACAAAACATGCAACTTAGTACTTAACATGTGATAAAGTTCAACGAGTCTACAACATAGGTCAAATGACGCACAAACAAGTCCATACACGTGTTACTAGGTCACTAGGCATGTCACGGGGTTTCTAGCATGTTCCTAGGCGTCAAATCGGGTTTCGGAATGTCAAAATACACTTATAACAGCAGTACACGCGATTAGGAACTTAGCATGCAATTAGGAAAAGTCAACATGTGATTGTGGATGGTCAACAGGCAATTAGCATGCTAATCGCCTATAATAGCATGCGGTTGGGATGCTAATCGCCCCTTAAGGGGACCTAATCGCCTATAACAGCAGGCGATTGTGATGCTAATCGCCTGATGCAGCTGCACAATGCAATTTCGCGCGTTTAACCTTCCAGATCAGATCCGAAGCATGCGTAAACACCCAATATCAATCCTAACACATTAACAAACATATTTCAAGCAAAACCCCTAAGTTTTCATCGTTCTAACAGTCCCGAATGCGAGCGTTTTCCCAAAATAGTAACTTAATATGTAAACATCACATCAACATGCAAGAACTTGCCCTAAATAGCAAATATTCAGATTTCAACACATAAACACGTTGTCCGATAGTATCCTGCTGCTCTAGCATCATCCTAAAGCAAACCCTAACATCAAGCAATCAACAACACACCTCATAGCATCCTTAATCATTCAAAATCATTCAAATGGGTCAAAACCTCAAACATCAACAATACACAACCAAAACCATTCAAACTCCTAGAACATCATCATACTAACTTGTAACAGCTATAAACACCTTATTAACACAAAAACAATCATGTTTCAATCCTAAAAATCCTACCTTTATACACATATAACACATATAACACTCATAAAGGTTTGGGTTTGTTTAAAAACGGTTTTAAATTGATTTTCAAAGATAAAAACATTTATAAGTCAGGTTTGGACTTTTAGGGAACGAAATATAATCATTTAAAGGTTTGGGTTTGAAGAACACACCTTGGATTTAAGAGAAAATGATGGAATAAGCTTGGAAATGGTTGTTTTGATGTAAAAACGAGTTCCTGGGGGTGTTTGTGTGTTGGGATATGTTATGGGACGGCTAGGGTTGCACAAATGGTGTTTTAGAGGTCAAGGGTGGTATTTATAGGCGTTTCTAGTCGTTTAAAACACGTCAGGCGATTGTGCAGCAGTTACATGCGATTAGGGCTCCTAATCGCCTGACATTTCATGCGATTAGGGCCTAATCGCCTGATATTTTATGTGATTAGGGCTAATCGCCTGATATTTCATGTGATTAGGGCTAATCGCCTGATATTTCATGTGATTAGGGCTAATCGCCTGATATTTCATGTGATTAGGGCTAATCGCCTGATATTTCATGTGATTAAGGCTAATCGCCTGATACTTCATGTGATTAGGGCTAATCGCCTGATATTTCATGCCATTAGGGCTAATCACCCCCTAATATCATGCAATTACGCGTGATCACCTATAATGTCATGCAATTACATGTAATCACCGTTTTAACGTATGTAAACACGTATACACATACCGATAAGTCACATAATGATTATAAACACATATTACATGAAAACAAACACGTTCACACTCGTTCACCAATTCCCGGGACTCGAGACTTGCGTGTGTTAAAATCCCAATGATGCACGACTTGACTCGACTGACCCTGTCATGTGTAATGTATGCCCGACTCGCTAAGGTAGACTTACTAAGTTTTCAAAAGTTAGTTACCGGAGTTTTCCGGGTGTCACACCTTGAAAATTGATGTTTCTGAATACAATCTTACGAATGACTACCATGTGTATATTGTCGTCAAGACTTGTGATGATGTTGTTATAATTGAAGAGTTGGCCGACGGACATGAGAATGTACACGATAGTTCTGTCGAGGTATTTATTCTATTTATTTTGTAATAAGGATTTGTATTCTCATGATTTTCAAATCTGTTATGTTTATTTTGTTAGGGGATGATTTTACACGAAAAACAGGATTATATGATCATACAAGTTACAAAACCAGGTGCGGAAACCCTAGCTTTGAACAAACTGATATAAACTCAAATCAAAACACAATCAAAGTCATTTTCAAACGTTTTCATAGATTAACATATGCATAAACTTGATTACAATTGGTTTTAGGTTAATCTAGAACACACACAGAACCTCTCAAACTAATCTGGAACCTCACCTCAAAACACACACCACTAATGACTCTCTTAACATTACAAAAACACAAATTCTATTTATAGGACCTGCACATTCGCCCATTAGCTCTTGTCGAATGTGAACAAGTTCCACATTCGCCCACATACAGTGGTCGAATGTGTTCCTCTGTGAAGCTCCAATCTACCTTCGCCCACTTCTGCTCTTCCTTCGCCCCCTTTACTCTACATTCGCCCAGATCAGTTCTACGTTCTACCCATCAGCACACTAACACATGTTAATATCCAATCACTAGTCGCAAAACGCATCTACAAACTCCCCCTCGACTATTGATTGGATCGTTTTCTGTCCTCGTCCATGGCTTTGTTCAGCAACTTGATTCTGAGTTGTTTCTTCTGCTCTTTAGTCATCTCAGGCTCTAATCTTCTCTTCACCGGTTTTGACACATTTGCCATCTTCACCATCTTACCAAGTTTTCCATCCAAATTGCTACCCGCATTAATATCATATGCAAAGCAAACACCAACCACTTGAGTGTATTTCTTTGCCTGATCAACGTCATTCGGCTCATGATGAATCGGATTATAAAAGAGCATGATGATGTCTTCGAAAGTACAGTTAATCAACCACATCAGATCAAATACATGAACATGCTTGTATTTGTCCTTCCCGTCTCTCAACACTATCACCGCTTCTGCCTTTCTCCAATCATAATACCAAAAGATAAAGTCAGCACTGAAATGTTGTGGCATGGGCATCAAAGGTATTTTCCGCATCACTTCAGGTGCCTTATATATCAAAGTAACCCGTTTCAGCTTGGTTCTGGGATCAATATCCCTATGCACTTTCCTTCGGGGATATTGTGGCTTGAATCTATTCCATTTTGTTCTGCTTTCCCAAACCAGCTTATCTGCGCACCAACCGACATGTGTATTATTAACTGAAGCACCCGACATAGGGAATCTGCATAAATCTCTAACCGCCCAGTACGGTAGAGTTAGCAAGTCAATGAATCTGTAAAAGTACAAGATCCCTGATTCCCATTTGGCAGCTAGACACTTCAGCCTGCCTAGGTATGTCCACCCGAGAGCTCTGCCTCTGAACTTAGCATTATGAAATCTATAAAAGTTTCCTTGAGCTTCAGGCTTCGGTCGGTTCTCATCCATTTCTCTTAACTTCTTCAAATAACTCTTCAATTCATCAGATTTATTTGAAGATTCTGGCTTATCAGCTCCAAATACTTTCTCCACAAATTCTGCACTTCTTTGCTTAGCCTTTTTCTTTGCCGAAGTGTTTGGAATTTCAGTAAAGTCAGGAAATACCACATCTTCATCAGTTTGCCTGAAGTATTGTGGGTATTCCTCATGCGTTATGTCTTCAATCTCCACTTCTTCAAATTCAGGGGTATTCTTATCATCAGAGTGACTTCCAATATCCTTTTCAGGAATATGTGGAATCGACTCATCTACAATAAACTCCTCAAACGTTTTCCCTACCCTCTGTGCAAGCCCATCTAAAATCTCCTTTGCCACAGATGCAGGTACTTCCCCTTCTTCAAGATCAGGATCGTTATATTCCAATTCATATCTCATATCGTCAGTTTGGAATATTTCAGCAAAACGACCTGTGAACTCAATGGTCCATTCTCTTCTTTCTAACATGTCTTTGTAAACTTGTTTAGCATCATCCGTCAAAGACCTCACCTTTTCATTCCAGAATATACTTTCATCTGAATCAACGTTCTCACCTTTCTTCTTTGAACTTGATTCTCCAGTATCTTTCTTTTTCTTTGAAGGTGGTCTCTTCTCAAATGTAAACTTAGACGTATCATCTCCTCCATCATTATCATCATCACTGCTACTATCATCTTCTTTTTGACTTCCCGAACCCTCTGCATCATCATCATCATCATTATTATCATCCTCATCATCACTCTTTTCCGATTCTTCATCATCCTCATCATCATCTTTCTCTTTATCAGACTCAGATGGTTCAAAATCAACCTGTTCTTCTTCTTTTTCTTTATCTTCTTCACCCTCCTTCAATTTGGGTGCAACATTGTACAGATTATCAATCAACTCACTAAGGCGTTTATTCTCAGCCTTCAGTTCTTTGTTGTCTTCTTTGATAGCTTTAAATCTGTTCTTGTTCCTCAAACACTTACCCTCAAGCTTTTTATTCTTTGCTTCTAGCTTCTTAACTTTCTCATCAATCTCATCCTGATTTGACTTTGAAGCTACAACAATCTGAAGCATCTTTTCTTCATTCCGCTTGAACTTGGCAATTTCAGCTTGCTGAGCCACAATCATCTTCATCATGTCATCCATCCTCTTGTTTACCTGCTTCATAACATCGTCATCCACAGTGACTTTCTTTGACTTGGATTTTGATCTAGATGGCTCAACTTCAGTTTCCTTCTCTTTCTGAGGCTTTCTAAACATATCAAGTACATTATCCAGTGCTACATTGAACTCATCCACTGGTAACGTTTCTGCCTCCTTAGTTTTCTTTTGTTTCTTAGTGACTGGTGAAGATCGCTTTGATGACGTACCAGCATCGGGTACTCTTTTACCTCTTAAGAGTTGAGCTAACTCTTTCTCTCTCAGCTGCTTTGTGCTAGTCTTCTTAGCCATGGTCTTGTGCTTAGGCTTGGGCAAGTTAACTACTACAGTTTCTCCTTCATTCAACTCATCCATGTTCACACCTAAACCTTCATCTTCAGCACCAACAGACTTCTTGCTTTTCTCAGCTTCTGCAATTGATCTGTTTAATGATTCAGACTCACCAACCATAGTGGCCTTATGTTTGGTGGCCCGGAGATTTTCAGCATCCGAATCCCACTGTTCCTCCTCCTCAGTTTCTTCTGAATCCACTGATTCTTCATCCACCAAACTAGTACATTTCTTTGCAGTTGATTTCTTTCTAACAACCTGTTGCTTTGAGCTTCCCTGATCAGTCTTTCCCTTGCCCTTCCCTTTGGCTCCAGGATTGACTACTTGCCTCTTCCTCTTAGTATTAGCATCAGCATATACCAAGGGATCATCGTTATCAGAATCACTATTAGGATGCCTAGCTGTATTCTTTCCAGGATCAGTGTAATCCTCTCTAGCTAAGGCTCCAAACAACCTTCTGTACGGTGGCCTTTCATTGTCTGGCACACCCTTGTAGCCCTTCATTCTCACCAAAGTACGAATGTTCATGTGATCTAGTGCAAGTATCTGTGTTGGATCTTTCCTCAGATTTGGATACTTGTGATCAAAGATCATCATCAGGAATCTTGGGTATAACATGAAATATTTCTTCTTTAACCCTTTCAGCATCTCCAGCATGTGGTCCAAGATCATTCCAGAAACATTAAATGGTTTGTTGAGGGTCAACGCAACCATTAATGAACTTAAACTCTTCCTCATTACGTCATAGCCTCCACTAACACATCCAAACACATGAATGATGACGTGAGCAAAATATTTAAACTGCACGCTCAGTTTCCCTTTGTACATTGAACCATCAGTGATAGGTCCTTTGTATTTCATCCTGAGGAAACAAGCTTTCTGCTCAGTCCACGAAAGTTCTCTTGGATCTTCACTTACTTCAAACTTGATCTGGAGTGCTTCTCTGATATCAGACTCTGTAATAAACATCTCCATATCTTGAATCTTGCTCCTTATAATAGTCTGATTATCCAGAAAGTCGTACTTCGCATTGTTGTAGAAGTCTTCAACTATATCCTTGTAGATAATAGTTGGAGTAGCCAAAGCATACACTACTCTACTTCTCTTCAGGAACTTGATTATATCAGTAAACTCAACATTCTTCTCTACGTCCCCTAGATAAGCACAGCAGTTATGATTCTTCTCGAACGGCCATTTGCTTTTGCTCGACGACTCACCTTCCTGAACAGTTTCTGGGACAGGATCTGGAACAACAGTCTCAATTGGAATTTCAACATTCTCTTGTTCCTCAGCCATCTGTATTACAAAATCAAAATCAAACGTCAAAACACAAAATCGACAAAAATTCAAAATTTTAACATTTTTGAAATCTACAATCGCCCATTTTATCAAGGTCGAATGTGTAATTTTCTGGTCGAATGTAACCTGTTTTGGTCGAATGTGGATAAAATTTGAATAACAATCACATTCGCCCATTTTGAAGTACATTCGTCCACACATATTCCACCTTCGTCCAATCGACGACCCGAAGGTGAATTTGTTCTTCCCCAAAATTCAAAAATTTTCAAATCTTGTTTTTAACACTTGATTTTGATTCAGACATGGTCTATTATGGCCGATAAACACTCGTGAATAGCCAATTGCCCCTAAAATTCAATCTATATCAGTTTTTATTTAGAATTAGGGTTATTTTTATTTCAATCGATCAATCAAACATCAAACAATGTTAATAACCTAATTCTTTCACACCTCTCCCCCTAAAACTGATATGGAATGAATGTATATAAAAAACAAACACAAACAATCACTCGAAGTCCCTAAAATTTAAAAACCCTAAGTCCGGTTACAAAACGAATGATTCTGAACCCGTTTCTGCTCCTTTACCTGTAATTTTGGTATAGAAATGATCAGGAAGAATCAGGGAATAAAAACCACATAAAAAATTCGTCAAAACAACAAGGTGACAGATCGAATGAAAAATTTGAAAAATTGTAAGTGAGGGATCGAAGGTATAATCTGGTTATATAAGAAGGCCACCTTCGTCCGTTGAGATGGGCGAATGTAAATTTATTTCACCTTCGCCCCAACTTAATGGCCCGAAGGTAAAAACGCACACCCGAAGGTAAAAATGAGATGTAACACATCCACATTCGTCCAATAGGTAAACGGCCGAAGGTAAGATTTTTTCACATTCGACCCAATTAAGGGGCGAATGTGAAATGGAAAAATCTGAAAATTTTACCAAATCACGAATTCGAATCCCGTTCAACATTTTTCAATCCGTTAAGCTTCCAAAATTCATATTTTAACATTTAGAATGATACAAAGCCCAGATGGTGTTGTCAAATCTCAGAAATTGACCATCAAGCATCCCTGGTTATCAAAAATAAAGCAGAAATGCAAAAAATTTTGGATTTTTCTGAAATTTTTATCAAAACACACCTAAAATCTTTTTGGATTTTGTATCTTTTTGACAATAAAAGTAAATTGCAACAAAGTAAAATAAAAGCAGTAAACATTTTGTGATGTCCGGTAAGAGGATCATATCAGTTTACTGAGAAATCTGATCACAGCATTGATCTTTTTGTTTAATATTATCATTAGAAACAGTATGTGACACGGCAATTGCTGATATTGTGGTCCACGTAAGCTCACATGCAGACAATTACGCAATGCTTTAAAATGATACGAGTTAGGTGTATTAGACTAACACGATGTGGTGCCCACACACACGACATACTCCCGTATCAAGTAATTGCACAAAGCTTCGTCGTAACGCGTGATTATGCCAGAGTTATCCGTAAAAGTTACAAAGTATATAGCACAGAGGTGTACAGGTCAGCAAACGAATGCAGCAGAGTAACATGTGCGTATACACTAGGTTGAGGCTGATATTAATCACTGATTTGCATCAGATAATCAATACGATGTAATAATGATCTATGATCAATTAAAACATAAAGTTCCTCAATTCGGTAACTTCCGGTTTTGGCAATTAAGCTCTTTTAGCAAATATTCTGATAAAACTAGGTCCGTAAATCAATACGACAAAAGTTTATCAGAATATCCCGGATAACCATAACATAACGACCCGAAACCTCAGATTTTGGCAATCCTATCAAACGAAATTACGGTACTAAGACCATATGCCCATGAGGTGTTCAGCCACGAACGCGTAGTTCGTTATGTTTGTATCACTAATGCACGCAATATTTAGTCTACGAAGCCTATCAGCATATCACACGTAGTCAACACACGCCTCATATACTATACAATTCTTTAGCCTGTGTCAGATCCCCACTGATGTACTATCATTTCCTCTTTTTATCTAGGAAATCATTTTTTATTTTCTAATTTTTAGGTCTTTTTGAATTTTATAATGTTTTTGGTTTTTCTGATAAAATGGCTCCCCCTAAAATAAAGAACATATTTTTGGTTGTTTTTCAGAAATATTAAAAACCCAAATAAAAATTTGAAAGAAACAATCCACTCGAAAGCATCAACTTCTTTGAGGATTAAACAATCCCCTCGAAAGCATCAACTTCTTTGAGGATTACGATAGTAAAGAGAAATTCCCAATTAGCAAAATATTAAAAACTAAAAACTAAAAAGCGATAAACCGAGGTGCCGATTAGTCCTGTTTTTCCTTTTTGTTGTTTACTTTTAAAAGATATTCAAAGCGTGATCTGTCAAAAGCTTTTGTAAACAAATCTGCACGTTGGTAGTCAGTATGGATTTTGACCATATCTATCAATTCCTTAGCGTAACAATCACGGATAAAATGATATTTGATCCGGATATGTTTCGCTTTAGAATGATTTTCAGTATTTTTAGTTAATGCGATTGCGGCTTCATTGTCACAGTGTATAGGGGTTTTAAGAAACTGCAAACCGTAATCCACCATCTGCTGTTGGATCCAGAGTACTTGCGAACAGCAACTCGAGGCTGCAATGTACTCGGCTTCACAGGTAGATAGAGCCACGGAAGTCTGTTTCTTGCATTGCCAGGTGATTAACCTGCTCCCTAAAAACTGGCAACCGGCTGTAGTAGATTTGCTATCTTTGTCGCAGCCGCCCCAATCTACATCACTAAAAGCAATAAAATCAAAATCATCATCATTAGGGTACCAAAGTCCTTTTGAGGGACAACCCTTCAGATATCTAAGGATACGCTTGACCGCCGTCAGATGACTTTGTTTCAGCTTCGATTGATACCGAGCACAGAGACACGTTGCGTACATAATATCTGGTCGAGACGCCGTCAAATACATCAGAGATCCGATGATTGCTCTGTATGTAAATGGGTCCGTCAGCTCCCCCTTAGCGTCCACTCCAATCCCGTGATTGGGTTGAATCGGGGTATCCATTGGCTTAGAGTCCTCCATCTGGAACCGGCTCAAGATGTCGGAGACATATTTCGTCTGGTGAATGAAAATCCCGTCGGGTCTTTGGTCCACCTGCAAGCCTAGGAAAAACTGCATCTCCCCCATTGCGCTCATTTCGAACTTTTCCTGCATGACAGTTTCGAACTCCCTGCATAAAAGCTCGTTAGTTGAACCAAATATTATATCATCAACGTATATCTGCACTAGAAGCAAATCATCTCCCGTCTTTTTCGTAAAGAGGGTGCAATCGACGAGGCCGCGCTTAAATCCTTTGGAGATGAGGTATGTACTTAGCTCCTCGTACCACTGTCTCGGAGCCTGGTGCAAACCATATAAAGCTTTGTTCAGCACGTAGACCTTGTCCCGGTGGATTGGGTCCTCAAAGCCTGGTGGCTGCCCGACAAAAACCTCTTCCTTGACTTTCCCGTACAGAAATGCGCTCTTAACGTCCATTTGATAAACTTTGAATTTCTTGTATGAAGCAAACGCAAGGAACATCCGAATAGCTTCAATTCGTGCTACTGGTGCATAGATTTCGTTATAATCAATCCCTTCGATTTGATGGAAACCCTGCACGACCAATCTGGCTTTGTTACGAACAATAACCCCACGATCATCCTTCTTGCACTTAAACACCCATTTAGTGCCAATCTTCTTCCTATCCGGTGGCAAATCCGTGAACGTCCAAACTCCCAATTTCTGGAATTGTAATAACTCCTCCTGCATAGCTTCCACCCAGGCATCATCCTTCAAAGCGTCCTTGTATGTCCTTGGCTCTACCTGCGACACATAACACGCAAACGACCAATCATTTTGACTACCAGATTGTTGAATTTTGGCATATAAAGCTAAAGCACCAAAACTCTCTGGCGAATTAACGCTTTTCAGCTGCCCTCTGGTCATAACACTGCTTCCAGGATCACCGATAACTTGCTCCAGCGGGTGAATACGATGAATCCGAGATTCCGGATAATCAGGTACTTGCACTCCCGTCTGAACAGTCAAGTTCTCTACAGCATCCAGATCATGACCCGTATTTGATGATGAAGCAACATCTGGAGTTGGAGTTGGGTTCACTGGCGGTGCCTCTGGTTCTTCTGCATGTTCAAGAATGACTTCTTCAAATTGTTCGTCTTCAGATTCTGAAGATTCTAATGAAGTTGAAGCCTCCTGAAACACTTCTTCCTCTTGTATAGGAGCATTGGTATCATAAGAAGCTGGTAGGGGATTCACAGTGATCGGACGCACCAACGGTGAAGTTGTTGCATTTTCACACTCATAAAGTAATCTGATAACAGCTTCTTCAACCAAGCTATCTAGATTGAATGATTCAAAGAAATCTTTGTAATCAAACATCCAATCAGGACCCGTGCCTTGTAGATTTTGAGTATATCGTTGAACTTCCACGTTAGCCCAATCCTCCACTCGACGAGTTCGCTTGTTGTATACCCGTTTGAGCGGGGTTGCATATCCAACAAAGTATCCCTCCTCGGCTTTAGGACTAAACTTCTCGCTTGGATTCAGCATAGTGCATGGCGCCCCAAAAGGTTCTAGATACTCTAAATTCGGCTTTCTTCGGTGTAACAGCTCATAAGATGTTTTACCAAACTTCTTCACTGTTAGAACCCGATTTAATGTGTAGTTTGCTGCATAAATCGCCTCGTTCCAGAACATTACCGGAAGATTTGAATCAGCGAGCATTGTTCTAGCCGCTTCAATTAGAGTCCTATTCTTTCGTTCAGCAACACCGTTCTGTTGTGGGGTGTACGGAGCCGAATATTCATCATGTATCCCTTTGCTTTCACAAAGTTCATCCATCTTGGCATTTTTGAACTCCGACCCATTGTCACTCCGAATTCTCTTAATTTTCACATTGTAGAGATTCTCCAATCGAGTGAACAGAACTTTTAGGTTGTTAAAGGTGTCACTTTTATTCTGCAAACACATCACCCATGAAAATCTTGAGTAGTCATCAGTGACGACTAAACAATAGAGCTCTCCAAGATGACTTTTACGCTTGACTGGTCCGAAAAGATCCATGTGCAGTCGCTCAAGTGGCATCTCTACAGAGTTAACCTTTTTCACTTTGTGGGACTGTTTGTGTTGCTTCCCCTTTTTACAACTCACACACTTGTCGTTCAGATGGAAATGTTTCACGTTGACTCCATCGACAAGTCCATTTCTCACAAGTTGGTTCATTTTTCTTAGATGAATGTGCCCTATTCTTCGGTGCCACATTATCGATTCTTTTTCTGTCGCTTTTGATAGAAAACATGTTATTTGCCCCTGTGATGTCATCGCCTTGGACATATCAAGAATATAAAGATTGTTGACGCGAGGTGCCGTCAACATTATCCACTCTTTAGGAATTGTGAAGCCCGGTTTCAGAATATAGCAGGATTTGTCATCAAAATGCACAGTGAATTGCTTATCACATATTTGACTGACACTCAACAGATTATAATCAATCTGCTTCACATACGAAATCCGCTCAAAGCTCACTATCCCATTGCTCACACTTCCTTCCATCGTGATATATCCTCCTTTATTACCCGCAAATGCGACATACCCTCCATTGATGTTCTTCACGTCGAACAGCAACGCAAGATCCCCTGTCATGTGGCCTGAAGCTCCACTATCAACAATCCAAAGACTGCTAATAGGGCCAGCTGAAGCTCCCTGCACACAAAAAGTAAATCAGTTAGTTCTTTCGGGGGACCCAAGCCTGAGTCTTGGGTCTTTGAACATCAGGTTTCAAAATAACATTTTCACAAGCATTTTCAGCAACTTTTTGATCAATCTTTTTCTGATTGTTCAAAACAGTTTCCTTTTTCTCATTAACCCTTGAAGTTGAGGCTCCTGGAGTACCATTGGGTGTCCAAGATTGTTCAGTTCGTTTTAAGATACGAATCTGAGACTTTGGAGTCTCAGTTGGTTTCTGAACATTGTTAGCAAATGTAACTCTCTTGGTTACCTTATCTGATTTAACAGACTTAGGTCCAACATTTGATTTGACAATCGGTTTTGGTGAAACCTTTTGCCTATCAATTGTTGTGTTCACCACAGGCTTCCTCCATGATTGTTGCATAGCAATCCGATTCCTTTGATCATATTGAATTGGACGATTGTTCCTCATTTGGTGAAAATTGTTTTGATTATAAAACTGTTGTTGTTGAGGAACAACCCGTCTATGTGGTGGAACATAATGATCAATTGGTTTTCTCATGGAATTCCTCACTTCAACCTCGTGCCTTTTATGCCTTACATATGGGCACTGAGCAAGTAAATGCCCTCGTTCCCCACATTTAAAGCACGCACGGTACTCTTCAAAAACATTCGGAGCATTTGGTTGAGCAAATGATCTAACAGGGTATTGATCATTGTACTGTTGCTTCCTTAAACTCTCAGGGAGTGGCCCTTTTGAGTAAGTAGGCTCATGAAAACCATTAGCTCTGTTTTTGGGTTGAATGAACTCTGTGACATGGACCTTTGGTTCTTGAGGAACATCCAAATACAATTTCTTTAATAATGCAGGTGGAATCTCATTTGTTCTCTCATGTCTTGGGAACCAAATGGTGCTTTCTTGCCATATTTTGTCAATTTTAGCATAGTTAACATCTTTGATTGGAAAGTCCTCGTCAGAGATGATCTTATCGGATCCTTCCATCCGATAGAACACCTTGACAGGTTTGTCACATTGTTCATTCTTAGCACTCTTTTCAAGATCTTTCTTTACCACATTTTTCTCAAGATCTTTCTTCACAACATTCTTATCAGACTTCTTTTCACGATGAGCATTTGCCATCGGAATCACAATCTGAGATGGTGAAACTGGTTCATTTGTAATGATGTGATTTTCTTTTGGAATTTCACATGCATTAACAGTTTGATTACAACCAGTGTCATCACTCTCAGTGTCTGAATCCACACTCTCAGCAGTAACACCCTCATCATTCATGCCTAAGATCGGTCTCACATCGGAATGTGGATCACCAATACTCGAGGTATTAGATTCATTTTCCGATGATGTGTCTGATTTTACCGAACTCTCCGGTGTCACTTGGTGACAATTATGGTTTTCAAAGAGAACCGGAGATGGAACAGACCGATAATTAGTGGTTTGATCATCAATGATGTGGTCTACCACGTAAGCAATATGCTTATAGCTTTCTAACTTTTTGTTTACTTTCTCAGCAAAGCATTTGATGGCAGCCATTTCCAACTTGGTATTTTCAATTTCATTAATATAGTTGTTAATTGCAAGTTGTTTTAATGACAAAGTGTTTTTCAAGTCGGAAATGTCCTTTTTGTAGCCATCTAATACTTTGTTAAAAGCATTCAACTCTTTGCGAGTAGATTGACTGTTCATGATAGCACTATCACGTTGAACACGGAGTTGTTTATTCTCCTCAGTCAATCTATCACATGTACCACAATATTTATCACTCTTAACATCAGTGCTACACTCAGAACTTACAGGTTTTGGCGGATCAGTCATAGCCATCAATGCGAAATGAGCTTCCTTTCCTGCAAAGAATCTCGAATAGTCAATCTTTGTGAAGGCATCATCAGCAATGCACGACTTCCTTGTCATCAGAAAATCCGCTTCTTCTAGCAACTGATCTATGTCATCATCTAGAGAATCAACACTTGCTTCCGTATCCGATTCACTGTCTGAATCAGAATAAACCGATTCACACTCCTCAGGAACATCAGAAACAGTGTCAATCACCACTCCAGAATTAGTTTCTTCAACCTTAACCTCAACAGGTTCAGTCTCCACATCCATTTCAGCTTCAGACTCATCACTTTCAACCTCAGTTTCTATCTTTTCATCTACTGTCACCGAATCTTCAATATCAACCTGATATGCAACACAAGCCACATTTCCACCAGGAGTAATTTCTTCAACACCTATTTGCATACTCGACCAATCAAACCTCTCATCTTGTTGAGTCACCAATGCTTGATTTTGATTGGTGTTCTGATGTGTCTCATTTGGTGTAGTAATTGGTATGACTGTTCGGTTGGCATTGTTTGGTGATTGATTTTGAATCTGGTTTGGTGTGTTTTGTTGTCTGTTTTGGTTGTTATTAAAGTTGTTTTGACGGTTTTGGTAGTTGTTGTTGTTGTTTTGGTAAGAAACTTGGTTTTGGTTTTGTTGTTGACGATTCTGGTAGCTTGCATTGAATGGGTTCCTATTGCCTTGTTTTGGTGGCTGGGTACATTCCCTTTTAAAGTGACCTTTCCCTCCACAGTTAAAACAAGTCACTTTCTCCTTGTTGAACCCGTAGGTTGTATTAGGAGAAGTTCCCAAATCCGTTCTACCTGTCTTCTCAATAAACTCCGTTGCTCTTCTCATAATGCTCGCAAAGGCCCATTGGATATCAATGAGTTCCATCTCCTCCTTGTCAATCTGTGCGTAGTCTTCATTGGTTAAGTTGTTATTCCCAATTTGACTAGCAACTAATCCATTGTAGGATGAGACCATTGCAGAGACTAATGCAATGTGTTGCTGAGCAACTTCCACTGTCACATTTCCCAAGTTAGAAGTCTCCAAAACCACCGTTTGTTGATTAGATTGGTTCATTGGTTGTTGAGATTGGCTAGCAGTGTAGAAAGCTGCTTGTTGCATTGGGGAGAATGGTGGAATGTATGAATTGTTGTATTGTTGTTGTGGTGGTGGATTTGATGGTTGTGAAAAAGATGATGTTTGTTGATGGTAGTTGATGGTAGGTGATTCCATAACATTGGAAATACATGCAACATGTGGTGCCACTAGCCCTCCTGAGCTTGAGTTACTAGCTGGAACTGGAGTACCTCCAAAATATAGGTTGGGATTCTGAGGAATCTGTGCTCTTCTAGCTTTCCTCTTCTCTTCCAATTCTTTGTTTTCCAGCTTCTCTATAAACTCTTGAATAGACCAGAATTGGTATGCATCCTTTTCCCTGAGAACTTCCACATGCTGATCCCAGTTTGGTGGTAAGGCATCTGCAAACTTATCCACCTGCTTTGTCATAGGAATCTGTATACCATAACTAGACAATTCAGATAACAAATGACTATATCTAGGAGTTAATTCTTTCAAAGTTTCATTTCCAATATAAGAAAATTTTTCAAACTCCTTTCTCAATTCTTCCATCCTTAGACCTCTAGTCTTCTCATTACCATCATGCCTTCTTTTAAGTGCTTCCCATAATTGCTTAGACGTTGTACAAGTCCCAAACTGATGCAAAAGATCATTGGTGATTGCCTGTGTCAATTGGGAAAACGCCTTCTTCTCCACAGCAAACTTCATTTTCTCATCCTCAGCCATGCTCTCCAATGGAACTGGTTCACCTGTATTCTCCAAAACTGGTGCTGTGTAACCTCTGGCAATCATATTCCATGCCTCTGCACCCTCCACTCTCATGCCTTCCAAATGTATCTTGAACTTTTTCTGCCACTGATTGTATTCTTGTATCTCCATGAGCTTCGGTGGCCGATTCCCGCTACCTGAAGACAAATCATTAATCAGTGTGGAAATAGCATTTGTAGTTTGAGTGTTTACCACCGCTGCTGCTACACCCCAGTAGTCAGATTGTGGTGCTGGAGGTGCACTTTGAGCCATGTAGTTAATCGGCTGTGAAGACTGTATGCTCGTCTTCTATGCTGCCACCGTCCATGGGTCCATCACTTGCTGTTGTGGTTGTGTAGTTGCTGGAGTAGTCGGAAAATTCCACATGATCACGAACTTCGAAAAATTCAACACTTAGAAAATTTTCCAAAAACTAGTCCTAGGTTCGCCCAAATATACTTCACTTTCGTCCCTTTCTGTTTCAGGTTCGCCCAGAAACACTCACCCGAATGTAAATGTTCACCAGAAAGTACAAACACACTAACACAAATCCAGGTTCGTCCAAACTGATCTAGGTTCGCCCGTTTCTATTCTAGGTTCGCCCGCCCGATCAATCGAAGGTGGAAATAGTGACCCGAAAGTGAAAAATTCAACAGAAAATTTCCAGGTTCGCCCAAATTTTCCTCAGGTTCGACCAAAACTACTCAGGTTCGCCCAAAAATCTACACGTTCGACCACTCAGGTTCCAGATTCGCCCATATCATGTTTGAAAAACGGTTACACTTTGAAAAACGGTTATTTTGATCTCTGATTTTCAAAAGTTTGTGAATTTGAATGATCTTAATCAGGTTTTGATTCGGAATTGATTTGGAGCAACTTTAATTCTTGGAATTTTGAATTTTAACCACAAAATCAACTCTAAATCTTTCAAAAACACTCAAAAACCATTTTTATGCAAAAACATATGTGAATTGATCAAAATAATGTCCAAATCAGCTCTGAGTTTATCAATTTGTTGTTGTATGATCCTCTAAGCTCTGATACCACTTTGTTAGGGGATGATTTTACACGAAAAACAGGATTATATGATCATACAAGTTACAAAACCAGGTGCGGAAACCCTAGCTTTGAACAAACTGATATAAACTCAAATTAAAACACAATCAAAGTCATTTTCAAACGTTTTCATAGATTAACATATGCATAAACTTGATTACAATTGGTTTTAGGTTAATCTAGAACACACACAGAACCTCTCAAACTAATCTGGAACCTCACCTCAAAACACACACCACTAATGACTCTCTTAACATTACAAAAACACAAATTCTATTTATAGGACCTGCACATTCGCCCATTAGCTCTGGTCGAATGTGAACAAGTTCCACATTCGCCCACATACAGTGGTCGAATGTGTTCCTCTGTGAAGCTCCAATCTACCTTCGCCCACTTCTGCTCTTCCTTCGCCCCTTTTACTCTACATTCGCCCAGATCAGTTCTACGTTCTACCCATCAGCACACTAACACATGTTAATATCCAATCACTAGTCGCAAAACGCATCTACATATTTGTATATTACCACTTTTTAGGTCACTCAGGAAGTTTGTGAAAATAAATGTGTTAACCTTTCAGAATCATCGCAAGTTGGGTTTGAAGTTAGTCCTAAGGTATTTATAGCTTTCTGTATTTATGTCCAAGTTTTTTCTATAAATTGTATTATCATGTAATATTTTATTAGTTTTTTCGTTATTTGTTTGAAGGATATTGTATGTGTTGATGCCGTTGTGGATACTCCACAAGTTCTAATGGGAAAAGAACTGTTGAAGATTTTGTTAATGCAAATGTTGCTGACAAAAGTTGTACAAGCAAAAGAATGAAAAAGAAGACTGCTAGATTCAAAACTTAGAATTTATTATTAACGTATTCAGATGTTTGTTAACAGCTGTTGTTTGACATCTGTTTTGTCAGTGGATATAATGTTATTTTAATTTCATCTGTTATAACTTCTGTTATGCAATATCTGTTAAAGCAATAGTGTCTGGGGTATTTTATAATACCTGAATATTAAAGTTTGTGATAGTTATTTCTTAAAATATTTGTTACAATTATTAAATTTGACTTAATTTTTTTTAACATGTTTGTGATGGAAATATTTTTAATTTAAAATATAATAAGTCATCAATAATAAAAACTATAATTACATGTGTTTGTAGAATTTTTATTCTTATAAAATAAAATGTATGTTAAATTTTTAAAATTATAGGAACAATAAAAGACTTCAAATCATTTGTTTAGAACAATAATTTTAGTTTTTTAATTTTACCGTGGCAATAAAAGAATTTTAGGCATGTGACGAGTGTTTGTAATTATGAATTTGAAATGACTGGTTTAAATTTATAGTTATTTCGTTAGATATTCATTACAAGTCATTAAATATTGTATAGCATGAAATTAGTATAATTTTCAAAATTCGAATAAGAAATTTTTATTCACAATGTAATACTTTAGTTTCTTTAAAATATTATTTACAGTCGGTACATTTCATGTTATTTGTTAAAGAAGTTTGTCATGCAAATATTTTTTCTTTAAAACATAATATTTCGTCAATAAAAACTATAATTACATATTTTATATACACTAATATTTTTGTATAATTTTTATATATTTAAAATATGTCTTCCTTTTTTAAGAATTTTTATGGTAAACTTTTTTTGTTGTTAAAGAATAGTAAAAATAAGTACATTTAGCATTAATTGCTGCTCTATTTTCTGTCAGGTTGCATCTAATTGTTCATCTGTGCATTGGGCGCTAAAGACTTTTTGGGTTCTAGGTACTGTTTCTAATTATGAATTTGAAAACACTGCTTTAATTTAAATTAATAATTACTTCCTTAGATATTCATTACAAAGTTTGTTTTAAAAATGTGTTTATATTATTCTTTAGTTGATAATTGTAATTGATTACAGTTGTTTGTCAACATCTGTTCATAAGTCATGATATATTTTATTACAATTTTTATCGAAGATCATTTTTTTTTATAAATTTTTATTGCTATAAAATATGTGTTATGGAAATTCTAAATTGTATTTTACAAACCTCTCATCTTTTCATCAGGCATTGTTAAATTATGTTGAATTTTAATATATGTTAACAATTCAATAGTTGTTGATAAATATAATGAATGAGATGGTTATAATAACAGATAACTTAAGTGAGTTACATGTAAATATTTCATGGGTGTACAAAGACTTTTAGACCATCTACATTGCTGAAGAAATTCAATTTTGTTTGTGAAAAAAATATTAAAAAATGTTTGTTTGCAAACAAACCGTAAATCGGTTTGTTAGGTTTGTTATGACAACCATATTTACAATGAGTAAATTTGACGACATTTGTTAAAAAAGTTTGTAAAAATTAAGTCGGCAATAAAAATTATTATTACATGGATATACTATTAATTATTATGATATTGAAAGTTATTTTATTATTGTATCGTTATTTTTTTATCGTTTGTGTTAGTAATTGTATTTTTTTTTTCAATTTATTTATATTTGTATAAGAGGGGCGAATTAAAAACACTCTTATTAGAGTAGGTATACACCTATTTTTTCAGTCTATAAAAGGCCAGTAACTCTTTATTTCAGTTTGCAACTTTTGTAATACTTGAACCATTAAAAAGCAAATCAACCATCTATACCTTCAGTATATAATGTTATTTCATGCAGATTTCGTAGCTCAAGACTTCTCAAAAATTTTCCGTCTAAAAGAAAAATGTATTACCAATAATCCGTTGCTAGTGAAGTTGGAATGGTTGTTGCTTGAAGATTCTTTCAATCAAAGGAAAATATTATCTGTTCTATTATAATATAAGAGACCTCGACCAATTTGAGATGGTTCTCTGTATAAATAATATGTCTCTAAAATTTGCGGTATTTAGAGGCTTATTATTGTATTTGTTTTTTTTTTTGGAGCGCGCCTTCTTTTTCTTTTTATTATAGATTAGATATGTTAGTTGGTATTAGTTCACTTTTTTAGCGATGTTGGAGTTTTTGGTTACAGTACTTCTATTTTGTATTTTTGTAAGCATTTTTCTTTAGTAGTGTTTTTGGTTGTAATTTGTATCTTGTATGTAGCTTTATCCTCATATTTGATGTAAAATTATGCAATTGGAATGACGAATTATATTGCTATACCTTTTTTCAATATTGTAGTATAGAATATATGCAATGTACGTTTGAACAATGAAGATTTTCCCCAAAAGAGACTTAAATAATTTCCTAAAAGTTGTTACAAAAAGATATGACAAAATATTAAGCCAAAATATGACTAAAAGATCAGTTGATTATTAATAGTGTTGTATGGTAAATAATAATTATTATATTATGATCTGTCGTAGTTGGTCTAAAACTTTTATTAACAACTTTAATTTTATTAACTTATTTAATTATAAAAATAATAAATCTTAATATAAGGACTTAAAAGTCACATTAAAATCTTAAACTTGGATAAAGACTGAAACATGTTTCTTAAAATTTTAATTCACCGCAACTGAAATAAGCATCTGTTGATTTATATTCAAATAATGGATTTACTTAATTAAAATATTAATTACATTCAATAAGTTGTACTTATATTTTTAAAGATATACTTATTTCATCTAATATATTATCAAAATTCAAATTTAAGGATTAAACTTTTGAACTTTAGTTTTGATATTTAATTAAAATTTTTCAATTTGAGTTGTATATTTATTTTAATTTTAAATGGTAAAGTAGTATACATTGACAGTTATTTGATAACAACTGTTTATCATTAAACAAATGTTGTAAAACAGACTATATACAATAAAGGCACTATAGTTTTTGAAGTAGCATTAATTACAGCCGTATTTTGCAAGTTTCCATCTAGATTTTTGAACTGTATAGTAATCATTCTAGCGTTTTAGGGCTATTGACTGCCAATAATAATCATTACCTTGAAACTCGAATTTTTGAAGTGGTTTGATATTTTTTATTTATCTTTATTTATCAAAAATTAATATATACATATCTGTATTAATTAAAAAATAATAATAATTTTTTGTGCTCTTGGGTCTTCTATTTGGTAATGAAATTTAATTTCCAAAAAAAATAATAATAATAAAGTAATATAAGTATGAGGAATGTAAAACTTATAAATTTCTGTTTGTTTATAAATTGTGTTTTCTGAAATAAATGTTTTCATCATCTATTTAATTTCTGTTTGATTTGCTCTAACTTTGTTTAAAATTCAATATAATATAAACAACATAACATATGTATAGGGTCAAGATCGTGTACAAAGTGTTTTTTTTTTGTGAGAAGTGTGAGAAGTATTAAAAATTGATACTTAGGCATCATTTTTTGAACTTAGTCGTGATGTTTTGGATTGTTTTGCCTATAAAAACACCAAACATAACAATTAAAAACCGAAAACAATGTATTTTAGGCTTAAAACTTAAAACACCATGCTAAGAACATTAGCAGTGTGTTTTAAGCGTTAATGTCACACCCTCAAATTTCCACCTGCGGAGTTCTACCGCGAGGCGTGTGACACACCAGGATCCAAGTCAACGGTCACAATAAACGACGTCTAAATGTAAAACATACGTAATAAAAACCATGCAAGATTTTAAAACCATCATTTGAAAGCGCGGAAGCGTATAAGTTTACAAAAGTCAAAAAGAAATCAGAAACATATGTTTAAGAGTTTAACATCCCAAGAAAACATGCATAAATGGTCCTAGACACGAGACGACTCCAGTGCGACTCCGTGCGCCTAGATGGCAGCTGCTACCTTAGCGACCTGAGAAAACATGCTAAAACGTCAGTATGAAATACTGGTCAGTTCACAGGTTTTTAAGGAAAATGTTTCACGAGTTTGAACTTTGATAAACCTTTACCAATGCCGAAGCTAAGATACACGAATACTTGAGTTCACAATGTGTGAGTACATGGATACACGACTACACGGATGCACGAATACACAAATACACGGATACACGGTTTCACGAATGCAATAATGCACGACTACACTATTTCACGTATACACTAATGCACGACTACACTATTCCACGAATACACGTTCACAAGAATACACTAAACCACCGTCATCCCCGTTTCCCCGTTATGCGTCACCGAATGTTCACAGTTTTATCCAAACTTAAAAGAGTTGTTTCATAAGCCGAACACCTTTGTATAAGCAAAACATGTTTGTGAGTAAGTTTTTAAGAACACAAGTGTATAGCATGTTTCTCCCCCGAAAACCAAAACAGATAAAAGTGGGGCCGTGAACTCACCTTAGGTTGCGTCTTCTGTTAAATGAGTACACCGTTTATATGATGTGATAGCCCCAACTAGTGGCGACCTATCATAAGATATGTGTTAAGTTAGACTAATAACCCGTCGGGTTCATTAGTCCCTAAGTCCAGTCCGTGACTATTATGTGTCCGAAAAGCGTGTTTGACCGACAACCAGACTACGTAAGACAAGACTCGACATCCCATTGGTGACCCGACATTCCACGTGTTCATCTCATACTCAAACATACACAAATCATGCATCTTAGTACTTAACATGTGTTAAAGTATAACGAGTCTAACACATAGGTCAAATAACGCACAAACAAGTCCAAACACGTGTTACCATGTTACTAGGCATGTCCCGGGGTTCCTAGCATGTTCCTAGGTGTCAAATCGGGTTTCGGAATGTCAAAATACACTTATAACAGCAGTACACGCGATTAGGGACTTAGCATGCAATTAGGAAAAGTCAACATGTGATTGGGGATGGTCAACAGGCCATTAGCAATGCTAATCGCCTATATATCATGCGAGAAGCATGCCAATCGCCTTCAAGGAGGCCTAATCGCCTATAGCAGCATGCGATTAGGATGCTAATCGCCTGCTGCAGCTGTACTATGCGATTTCGCGCGTTTAACCCTCCAAATCCGGTCCGAAACATGTGTAAACACCCAATAACAATCCTAACACATTAACAAACATATTTCAAGCAAAACCCCTAAGTTTTCATCATTCTAACAGTCCCGAATGCGAGCGTTTTCCCAAAATAGCAACTTAACATGTAAACATCACATCAACATGCAAGAACTTGCCCTAAATAGCAAATATCCAGATTTAATCACATAACCACATTGTCCGATAGTATCCTACTGTTCTAGCATCATCCTAGAGCAAAACCTAACATCAAACAATCAACAACACACCTCATAGCATCCTTAATCATTCAAAATCCTTCAAATGGGTCAAAACATCAAGTATCAACAATACACAACCAAAACCATTCAAACTCCTAGAACATCATCATAGTAACTTGTAACAGCCATAAACATCATAATAACACAAAAACAATCATGTTTCAATCCTAAACATCCTACCTTTAATCACATATAACACATATAATACCCAATAAGGTGTGGGTTTGTTTAAAAACGATTGTAAATGGATTTTCAAAGACAAAAACATTTATAAGTCAGGTCTGGACGTTTAGGGAGTAAAATATAATCATTTAAAGGTTTGGGTTTGAAGAACACACCTTGGATTTAAGAGAAAATGATGCAATAAGCTTGGAAATGGTTGTTTTGATGTAAAAACGAGTTCAAGAGAGTGTTTGTGTGTTGGTATGGGTTTTGGGACGGCTAGGGTTGCATAAATGGTGTTTTGGAGGTCAAGGGTGGTATTTATAGCCGTTTCTAGTCGTCAGGTGCAGTATAGGCGATTATGCAGCTTTATCAGGCGATTAGGGCTGCTAATCGCCTTCACTAGCATGCGATTAGCCCCCGATCGCCTATAAGAAAGCCCAGTCGCCTAAATTATGTTGCTAATCGCCCTCATGAAGGTGATTAGGGCTGCCTAATCGCCCTCAGGGCCTGGTTCCTGGTATTTTGCGCGTTAAACCCCGTTTTAACATATGTTAACATGTTTTCACATACCGACAAGTCACATAATGATTATAAACACATAATACATGAAAATAAACATGTTCACACTCGTTCATCAATTCCCGGGACTCGAGACTAGCGTGTGTTAAAACCCCAATGATGTACGACTCGACTCGACCGACCCTGTTATGTGTAATGTATGCGCGACTCGCTAAGGTAGACTTACTAAGTTTTCAAAAGTTAGTTACCGGAATTTTCCGGGTGTCACATCATCCCCCTGTTGAAAGAATTTTCGTGCCGAAAATTTCCCGAAGTCGAAGAGAGAAACAATTAAGAAGAAAAAATTTTCCGGGTCGTCACATCATCCCCCTGTTGAAAGGAATCTCGCCCCGAGATTCTTTCGGCCCCAACAGTGATGAGAGTCGACCTCTGTGTGCCCAAGTAACGTTTTCCCCAAAATACAACGAGTGGAGGTCATGAATCAAAACGCGACAGTAACAACCGGGAAACCACCTCCCCAAATGTGAATATGAGACAAGAGACCCCCGATCGAAGGCCTTCTGGAGACTACTATGATCGGTATAACTAACCCACCGGTACTGTCCAAGTAGCATCCCCAAAGGACCCTCATCAACCCAAAGAATGAGAGACAGAGACCAAACCATAAAGAAAACACCCGAAGATGTGAACGCACAATGATGCGGATAAAAGTAAAACCAAAGCATAACAAGAGATAAGAGAGAGTACGTACGGGTAACAGTGTCTGGGTCCACCTGGTTCTCTCTAGCACCGATCACAAAGACACGAGCAGTCGGACCACCACCCTCATTGTTTACACCGCCACCTGCGGCCCCAGCCTCAGCATGGTTCAGTTTCGGGCAGTTGCGCTTGAGATGTCCTGCTTCGCCGCAAATAAAACACTCGATTTCCCCGAGGAACATGAGTGGGGGTAACCACCTGAGTCTGCCCTGGTTGCAGATTGACTCTACAGTCCTTAACATGATGGCCAAACTGATGACACCGATAACAGCGGGACTTACCACAATTACCTGTGTGATGAAACCCACACTGATTACACCTTGGGAGGTTTCCCGCATACCCTCCCTGTTTCTGATCAGACGCTGACCCCGAAGCTTCAGCCTTCTTCGTTGCCGACTGCCGCTGAACTGTAGTTGAACTCTTCTCAACACTCTCCCAT
Source organism: Ambrosia artemisiifolia (assembly GCA_032199755.1). NCBI lineage: Eukaryota > Viridiplantae > Streptophyta > Magnoliopsida > Asterales > Asteraceae > Ambrosia > Ambrosia artemisiifolia. The sequence continues at coordinate 13,169,664 of CM063516.1, read as the reverse complement.
TTCCTTTTGTTATCCGCCGGCGCCTTCACAGAAGAGCCCCTAGGAGGCAAGACACCTTCAGTAATCTTCAAGTTAGTCATCTTGGTAGCCGACCGCACGGCCTCAGACATGGTAGTAGGATCCCTTGCAGACACCAACCCAGCAATCTCTGGCACCAACCCTGCAAGATACTGCTCTATCCTCCTGTACTCCGGTGTCGATAAACCTGGACACATCACTGCTAACTCATTGTGCCTGATCGTGTACTCCTCAATCTCAGAACCCACCATCTTAAGATTCCCGTATTCTTGTTCCAATCTCTTGATCTCCTCTCGCGGGCAGTACTCATCCTTCAACCTATGCACGAAATCCGCCCAAGGCATGGCGTTGGCCTCCCCGAGACCAAGTGTCTGAGTGACGCAGTTCCACCACGTCAAGGCGGGTCCTAAAAAGGTTCCCGAAGCAAACTTCACCCGATCCGCTGCTGGAGTCTCACATAAAGCAAACACCGACTCCGTCTTCTCCAACCACCTGAGCAACTCCACAGCTCCCTCCGTACCACGGAAGTTGAGGGGCTGACAATCCTTAAACCGCTTATAGGCAACTCCCGCCGGAACCGGAGGAGCGGTAGCACCCATAAAGGTCTGCTGGGCCGCCTGAAAGGCAGCTAGTGCAACGCCCAACTGTTGCTGCATCATCTCATTGAGCTCATCATACGTCAGGGTGATGTTACCACCACCTCTACCCCCGCCAATACGGCCTCCACGTCGTCCCCCAGTACGTCCACCAGTGCGTCCTGACATCTTCTGAGAAAGTAAGAAACAAACACTCAGACCCATCACCAACGCTAAACCAAGAGAATACGAAGAGTCCAGGATTGGGTCCAAATGTGACCATTAATCCCAACCCGTGATCCACCAAGTCTTCCATGCATTTCAACTTATGATTTCGTGTGCACCCGAAATGATAAATTGCTCTACATGGTCCTCAAGGCATGCCCCGAGCTCGAACCTCAAGTCACCGGTACCCTCACCTTAGAAAGATACAGTCAACACAGATCAACGAATGAAACTAGGAATAACCAAGAATGAAACAGAAAATACGACACTGTGTGATAAGGATACCGACACCCCGACAAAGTTAGTATGTTTACCAAAAGACACGACTCAAAAGTATGTGACCGTCTAGTGTGTGAGACTCGCCTATAGTCTAGACTCTACATGCAGTCCTAGTTCACTATAACCATTGGCTCTGATACCAATCTGTCACACCCTCAAATTTCCACCTGCGGAGTTCTACCGCGAGGCGTGTGACACACCAGGATCCAAGTCAATGGTCACAATAAACGACGTCTAAATGTAAAACATACGTAATAAAAACCATGCAAGATTTTAAAACCATCATTTGAAAGCGCGGAAGCGTATAAGTTTACAAAAGTCAAAAAGAAATCAGAAACATATGTTTAAGAGTTTAACATCCCAAGAAAACATGCATAAATGATCCTAGACGCGAGACGACTCCAGTGCGACTCCGTGCGCCTAGATGACAGCTGCTACCTTAGCGACCTGAGAAAACATGCTAAAAACGTCAGTAAGAAATACTGGTGAGTTCACAGGTTTTTAAGGAAAATGTTTCACGAGTTTGAACTTTGATAAACCTTTACCAATGCCGAAGCTAAGATACACGAATACCTGAGTTCACAATGTGTGAGTACATGGATACACGACTACACGGATGCACAAATACACAAATACACGGATACACGGTTTCACGAATGCACTAATGCTTGACTACACTATTTCACGTATACACTAATGCACGACTACACTATTCCACGAATACACGTTCACAAGAATACACTAAACCACCGTCATCCCCGTTTCCCCGTTATTCGTCACCGAATGTTCACAGTTTTATCCAAACTTAAAAGAGTTGTTTCATAAGCCGAACACCTTTGTATAAGCAAAACATGTTTGTGAGTAAGTTTTTAAGAACACAAGTGTGTAGCATGTTTCTCCCCCGAAAACCAAAACAGATAAAAGTGGGGCCGTGAACTCACCTTAGGTTGCGTCTTCTGTTAAATGAGTACACCGTTTATATGATGTGATAGCCCCAACTAGTGGCGACCTATCATAAGATATGTGTTAATTGTGTTTTAGATTGTTGTGTTTTGTGTTTTTCAAGTTAAAACAACCTAAAACATCATTCCTAAATCCAAAACATGATGTCTACATGTCAATTCTTAGTCCTTCTCACACTTCTCACGAAAGATGTACTTTGTACAGGATCCTAAACCCATATGTATATATAGATAAATAAGATTTACATTTTTTAAGGATTTTTAATCCAAAATTACATTGTTGTGACAAATTACAGTTACTATTGATGATTCTTGATTATTTCTTCACGACGCTTCTTCCTTTCCTTGCTGATGGAAATCATGTTATCAGCAAAGCCTTTCATCTTCTTGGAAATGTCGTCATTTAGTTCTATTTGATCCGCTAGATATTGTAAAGCTATGTTTAGTTCTTTTGATTCCGGAATTTCAACTATATCAATCATGGTTTTGCCGTTTTTCCTTACATCCGTAACAAGCATAGATGTATGCATTCCACATGAGTTTCTTATTGTTTCTTCTTCAAAAGATTCTTTTTTGAAAGACTTAACAAGAATTTCATGGGCTGTTTGTTGTGCACTGGTTTGGTAATTTTGAGAAGATGACATGTTTTTATGTTGTGTAATGTAAGTATTTGATTTTTGGAAGGTTAGATGTGCATTATAATCGAGTGTTTTGTATATATATATATATGGTGGTGTGAATAGAAAAAAACTTTAAACACATTATGGTACACGTGTTTTACGCTTTACCCAGTGACGTTTAAATTGGAAGTCTTTAAATTTTACAGTTGGCACATGGAAATATGGTTTTCAATCTACCGCATTTATAGCATTAAATTTCGTTAATTATTACGAAATTGGTAACCTTGGTTTCAACTATCGCCTTAAAAATATGTACATCTTTTACTGAAAATTTCTTCTATATAGTCATATTTTAGATAAATTGCTTTCTATTAACTTTTTAAAGTTATGGCACCATCATCTTCACCAGCAGTACTTCCAGTAGATTTGAAGATCGATTTTACAACACAGGTTCTGATTCAATATGATAAAGATACACTGTATAAAGATGTGTTGAGGCAGACTTTCACGCGTATTTCAAACTGTTTTGATAAAGAAGCCAAGGTTGTGAAGAAATTGAAGTGTTTGCCCTCATCAACTATTCGTGACAATGGTGTTGGGTTTTACATCGATTCCATGGAAAGTGATCTGGAACAGTTGGAAATAATTTCTGATATAGTAAAGTCACTTAAGTTGTCTATCGAGTTGAAGTTTTTAAATTCATTTTGAATGTTATGTTTCTTTTTTTTTATATATTTTTATGGTAATGTATTAGATCTTCATGTAATATGATAATATTTAAATAAAATATAAGTGTTTTGTTTATGTTATTTGTATAATAGGTACATTCAACACAAATTAATTCAAACATTTTTGATACATTCTTCATAAGAAGGTTTTATTTAAAAAAAATCATATTTACGTCAAAAATGATTATAAACGTCAGCAGATATTTAAACTACTGTGCTATGATTTGACATACATAACAGTCTTTATTATTTTATCATATCTTTGTAAATTCTGTTTTGTCGAACAGATTCTTAGAAAAGATATAAAAGATAGGATTAAAAAATGCATTGTGGTTTTCTATTCTCCAAAAGTAGTTAAATATTGTGGTATTTTATTTAAAAAAATGGTTATAAGTGTATAAAAAGTAAACATATTTTACAATGAAAACATCTGTTGTAAAAAAAGTAATTGATATTCGGTTTCAGTGAACAGATGATAAACGTTAACAGATATTTAATCAACTGTAGAATAATTTAAGGATATGGCAACAGTATATAGGATTTTATCAGTTGTTTATAATTTCTGTTGACTCGAACACGTGATTATAAAATACATAATAGATAAGATTAAGAAATTCTTCTTAACCTTTATTGATTTAACACTACTTAAATGAATTTATACTTGTAATTTAAATTAGTAAAAATATATCAAATAAATATTTCATTTAAGTTATAAGTTAATAATGAAAGTCTTTTAAGTCAAAATAATTTAATATTGAGTTTTTAAGTACATTTTTGCTAATAGAATATGTGAAATGCAAGTAACTATAGTGTAAAATACTTCGGTGTCCCCACCCAATATATGAGCTATCTAATATGAGGGTTAAAGTTTTGTATCAAAGTTCTGAACAAATTAAAAGAGTTCCAAGTGAATCTGTAATGTAGATATCCATTATTTACAAGTTCCAAAGTTAATTTCACAAACACCAAATCAGGTAAAATCATTTCTGAATCAAGATATCTTACGTGAATATTTACAAATATTTAACTAACATGGAAATCAACCGTATTTTTTATTGTGATTATATTTTTATGATTCATTAAGATATTATATTTCTGTTAGTAATTTCTTTTAGATTGATTTTAATATGTAAACAGTTAAAATGAGCTCATTCATTGGATGTGTTGTTGAACTTGAAGCTGAAAATCTGGTATTTATTATGTTATTGAAAGTGATATTAGTTGTAGTAGTTGTAATAAGATATTTTTTTGTGCTTACATATTTTTAAATGTTTTGTGTTTGTAGAATTTATCAGTAAATTTTCTGGATAATTCTCATCCTTCTAAAGCTACGGATAATCATGTAATTATAACTACTTCAGCAGATACAAGGAAATGGGAAGTTGTTTTAACGAGGCATTTTTTAAATGAAGCCGAGTTCAGTAAAGGATGACAAACTGTTGTTAAGGATATGGGACTTGAAGTGCATGATATGTTATTATTTGAGTATGTTTCTAAAGATACTTTGTTAATGTCGTGTTTCCGAAACTTGATTTGTGGCGCTTCTTTCATTCAGTTGATATATGACCCTTCAAGCGACTTTTTAGTTCGTATTTTTCTACTATTATTATACGCATATTTATCATTAAAAATAACAAAATAACAGAATTTTTTTATTTGTTTTACTGACAGATAGTACCCGGTAGTTTTTCTTGTGTCTATCGTGATGCTAAGGTTACTGAACACTTAGTAACTATTAAATTTGGTGATCATTCTTGGAGATTGAAGATAATTACCTTTGAGAAACACTGTTATTTGTATGATGGATGGTTGAATATAGTTAAAGACCTTCAGTTGGATGTTTTCGACTTTGTCTTTCTGGAGATGAAAGATCTCTTCACATTTGAAATTAATGTCTTTTTAAGCAATGGTAGTTATCTTTTTCAGCAAACTCACCAATATCTGAACAATCAGGTCAAGATATTGAAATGTCTGATCATGATCAGGTTGAAATGCAGGTTAAAAAATCGTTTATATGTTTTGTTTATATTATAAGTATTTATATGCTATTAATATTCTATCATATCTAATGTTATGTACTAATACATTTATTAAAAATGGTTGTACAGGTAGATGATTTGAATCAAAATATGACTGTTAAAGTTTATGAGCATAATGCTGTTATTAAAAAACGTTATGTAAGTTATATATAAGTTTATGTGCTATATTTTTCATTATTTTACTGAAGTTAATTAACTAATAATGTTTTAAATACATAAACTTTTCAGCGGCTTCCTGCTCCAACAGTTAACTTAGCTAAGCGTACTTTGCCGGATAAGATTTTTGTTCAGGTGAATGATGGTGAAGTTAACGAGTGTAGACTATATGTGGAAAAAGATAGGGGTAACCAAAGGTATTACTTAAATTTTAATAATTAAATTTGCAATTAATTTTAATAATATAAGTAACACTCTTATATTTTAACTTTATAGGTTTGCAATTAGGAGATGGGTAAGTTTTATAAACTCCAAAGGATTGAAAATGGGTGACTGCTGTAATTTCAAGTTTGATCAATCAGTAGGAATTTTGGTTATAACTAAAAATTAATGCCATGGTAGGGAGTGAAAATATTTTGATGTTGATACAATGCTTTTAAGTTGATGTATCTTTATTTTGTATTTCCTGAATGTTATTATCAGAAAGGTTCATGAATTTTGATATCAATTTATAGCAACAATTTGGTAATAGTGAATTTGATGATATTGTTAATAAAAATGGTTTAATTGAACATGTATTTTGTTGACAGTGTTTTTTGAATCATCTGTTTGAATCAACAATTGTTTGTATAAAAAGTGTTTTAAAAACGATGAGTTTAACTGATTCAACATATTTGAAGTTTAAGTTGATGATTAATTGTTTTAAAAAAAGATATACTCTTCCGTCGTTTCACATGTTGTTTCAACTATTGTTACATAATTTTTTAATTGAGATATTTAACGTGTATGTTTAGTTTTCATTGTATTTAATATAAAACATCTGATTACTACTATTAACTGTTGTTGTGAAAGGAACAAATATTACTAAAATAGAAGTTAATCACTTATTATTTAATGTAAAACATGACATGTTCATCTTTGTACAAATATTATTAAATAGTTTTGTTTTTGTTAGGTAATTTGATTGTTAAATAAAAATAAAAAAGAATTACTAAAACATAAACACAACAACTGTTATGTCTGTTTAGTAAAAGTCAAATTAATCAACGATCTATAGTTGAAAAGAAAAACAGAAGTTAAACACTTATTATTTAATGTAAAACATGACATGTTCATCTTTGTACAAATATTATTAAATAGTATTTGTTTTTGTTATATAATTTGATTGTTAAATAAAAATAAAATAGAATTACTAAAACAGAAGTTAAACCCTTATTATTTAATGTAAAGCATGTCATGTTCATCTTTGTACAAATATTATTAAATAGTATTTGTTTTTGTTATGTAATTGATTGTTAAATAAAAATAAAATAGAATTACTAAAACAGAAGTTAAACACTTATTATTTAATGTAAAACATGACATGTTCATGTTTGTACAAATATTATTAAATATAGTATTTGGTTTTGTTACGTAATTTGATTGTTAAATAAAAATAAAATAGAATTACTAAAACAGAAGTTAAACACTTATCATTTAATGTAAAACATGACATGTTCTTCTTTTTACAAATATTATTAAATAGTATTTGCTTTTGTTACGTAATTTGATTATTGAATAAAAATAAAATAGAATTAGTAAAACAGAAGTTAAACACTTTATTATTTAATGTAAAACATGACATGTTCATCTTTGTACAAATATTATTAAATAGTATTTGTTTTTATTAGGTAATTTGATTGTTAAATAAAAATAAAATAGAATTTCAAGAGTTGTTTCAGTGGGAAAGTAACACGTATCAACAGATGTTATATATAGTCCCAAAAATAATGATTGCCATTTTGAAGTTATTTTATTATTATTTTATTATTATTATTATATTGTGTTGCAATTGTCCTTCATTTTATAAAAGATAAATTAAAATTTTCAAAAGTAACTTCCAACTTTACATATACTTCAAATGCAACTAATAAAATTGAAAACCAACTTTATGAATAGTTATTATATTTCTGCCTATAAAAGGGGATGAAGTTCCAATATTCATTTCCCCATTCTCACTTTACATCTCTCTATTCAATATGTATTATGATACTACTTTACAATTTGTTTTTACAAATTTTTCGAAAGGTTCTTACAATCAAAGGAAAATAGATAACCATCTGTTAGTTGGTTTGTCACTTCTAATTGATGTTTTCTACTGATTCTTACAATCAAAGGAAAACATCAATTTATTATTATATATATAAATAATGTTGATGCATATTGTGCGACTAGTGCTTCGAATTGTAACAACAAACAAGTTTTGAAGTAAACGTAAGGGCGAAGGTGGAAATTATGTGGGGCGAAAGTAGATAAAGGTGGGCAAATGAAGTTTTTTATCATCAAAGGAAGAAGATACTGAAGAAGAGTTCCAAGTTCGTACCAATGCAAAGGGCGAATGTGGAACAAAGCCACATTCGACCTCCCGTAATGGACGAATGTGCAGACTATATAAGCTTAATGTTTGTTTTTCTATGTAACTTTGATCCTTTTCTGTCTAGTAAGTCAGGGTAGAGCTCTCTAGTGTGTGTGTTATTTCAGAGTTGATCAGAATTACTTGTAACCTTTATGATTGTCATATTTCTCAAAGTAATTAATGAAAATGTCATTTGAAAAGCTTAATCTGTGTGTTTGATTCATCAATTATCATTTTGTATCTGTTCTAGGGTTTCCGCACCTGGAGTAGAGATTTGTATGATTTTATTCATTGTTTTTACATAAAACGATCCTTTACAAAGTGGTATCAGAGCCAATAGAGATCATACAACTACAAATTGATATTTTTTGAATTGATTTGGACCCAAATTTGATCAAATTTTTGCTGTTTTCAAAGAACATTGGTTTTTGATGAAAATTGAAGGATTTGGATTAGATTTCATGGATAAAATCAAGAATTCAATGTATTAAAGTTGTTCCAAATCAATTCCGAAGCAAAACCTGATTAAGATCATCAAAATTCATCAACTTTTGAAAAAATCGGATCAAATTAACTGATTTTCAAAGTATAACCGTTTTTCAAATGAATGGGTCGAACCTAGAGAGCTCAGGGTCGAACGTGGGAGTTTAAGGTCGAACCAAGGATTTTCTGTGGTCGAAAGTACCTATTGTGGTCTAAACTAGGAGTTTGTTGTGTTGATTTTCCACTTTCGGGTCATCGGGAGGGCGAAATTGAAAAAGGTTAGGTCGAAAGTGGGTTTGGTCAATTGAATTCTACCTTCGTATTAGCAAAAGAGGACGAAAGTGAAGAATTTTCCACATTCGTACTCACGTAATCCTAGAAGGGGGCAAACGTAGAATCTGTTTGGTGAAAATTTCAAGTGTGTCGTTTTTCCGACTTCAAAAACAACATGTGGGGATTTCCGACTACACCTAGGCCGGGTTGTGACACCCCAGGAAAATCCCACATCGGCCGTGGCCAGGAGAGATCCTTGGTTCATAAGTAATGTCTTGTTACGCTTTGGTTTTACTTTTATCCGCATTGTTGTGCGTTCATGTCTTCGGGTGTTTTCCTTGTGGGTTGGTCTCTGTTTCTCATTCTTTAGGCTCGATGAGTGTCCTTTGGGGATGCTACTTGGACGGTACCAGTGGGTTAGTTATACCGATCATAGTAGTCTCCAGTAGGCCTTCGATCGAGGGCCTCTCGTCTCATATTCGCGTTGTCTTTCGGGGAAACGTCACTTGGGCACACACAGAGGTCGACACTCATCACTGTTGAGGCCAAAAGAATCTCGGGGCGAGATTCCTTTCAACAGGGGGATGATGTGACGACCCGGAAAATTTTTCTTCTTATTCGCTTTCTCTCTCTTCGACTTCGGGAAATTTTCGGGATGAAAATTCTTTCAACAGGGGGATGATGTGACACCCGGCAATTTCCGGTAACTAACTTTTGAAAACTTAGTAAGTCTACCTTAGCGAGTCGCGCATACGTTACACATAACAAGGTCAGTCGAGTCGAGTCGCACACCATTGGGGTTTTAACATACGCAAGTCTCAAGTCCCGAGAATTGGTGAACGAGTGTGAACGTGTTTACTTTCATGTATTATGTGTTTATAATCATTATGTGACTTGTCGGTGTGTGAAAACGTGTTAACATATGTTAAAACGGAGTTTAACGCGCCAAATGCACAACATCAGACCCTGAAGGCGATTAGGATGACCTAATTGCCTTCATGAGGGCGATTAGCAACCTTCTATAGGCGATTGGGCACTTCTATTGGCGATTATGGGGCTAATCGCCTATAGTGAAGGCGATTAGCAGCCCTAATCGCCTGATAAAGCTGCATAATCGCCTATAAGGTACCTGACGACTAGAAACGCCTATAAATACCACCCTTGCCCTCCAAAACACCATTTATGCAACCCTAGCCGTCCCATAACGCATACCAACACACAAACACTCTCTGGAACTCATTTTTACATCAAAACAACCATTTCCAAGCTTATTTCCATCATTTCCTCTTAAATCCAAGGTGTGTTCTTCAAACCCAAACCTTTAAATGATTATATTTTACTCCCTAAATGTCCAGACCTGACTTATAAATGTTTTTGTCTTTGAAAATCCATTTAAAACCGTTTTTAAACAAACCCTCACCTTTATGTGTGTTATATGTGTTATTTGTGCTTAAAGGTAGGATTTTTAGGATTGAATCATGATTGTTTTTGTGTTGTTAAGATGTTTATGGCTGTTACAAGTTAGTATGATGATGTTCTAGGAGTTTGAATGGTTTTGGTTGTGTATTGTTGATACTTGATGTTTTGACCCATTTGAAGGATTTTGGATGATTAAGGATGATATGAGGTGTGTTGTTGATTGTTTGATGTTAGGGTTTGCTCTAGGATGATGTTAGAACAGTTGGATGCTATCGGACAACATGGTTATGTGATTAAATCTGGATATTTGCTATTTAGGGCAAGTTCTTGCATGTTGATGTGATGTTTTCATGTTAAGTTGCTATTTTGGGAAAACGCTCGCATTCGAGACTGTTAGAATGATGAAAACTTAGGGGTTTTGCTTGAAATATGTTTGTTAATGTGTTAGGATGATTATTGGGTGTTTACACACGTTTCGGATCTGATTTGGAGGGTTAAACGCGCGAAAAACCGTATCAGCTGTGCTATAGGCGATTGGGGATCCTAATCGCCTATGCTATAGGCGATTAGGAGCCTAATCGCCTGAATAGAGGGCCTAATCGTGTATAGGTAGGCGATTGGGATCATAATTGCCTTCATTTCATGCAATTGTGATCCTAATTGCCTTCATTTCATGCAATTGTGATCCTAATCACTAGTTAAGCCCTGAATTGCATACCTTATGACCATAATCGCCTGAAATGCACATGGATAGCCCTAATCGCCTATAATAGGGGGTGATCAGCCTCTGTAATTGCTTGTTGACCATCCCTAATCACATGTTGACTTTCCTAATTGCATGACTAAGTTCCTAATCGCGTGTAATGCTGTTATAAGTGTATTTTGACATTCCGAAACCCGATTTGACACCTAGGAACATGATAGGAACCCCGTGACATGCCTAGTATCATAGTAACACGTGTTTGGACTTGTTTGTACGTTATTTGACCTATGTGTTAGAATCGTTGAACTTTAACGCATGTTAAGTACTAAGTTGCATGATTTGTGTATGTTTGTGTATGAGATGAACACGTGGAATGTCGGGTCACCAATGGGATGTCGAGTCTTGTCTTACGTAGTCTGGTTGTCGGTCAAACACGTTTTTCAAACACATCATGGTCATGGACTGGACTTAGGGACTAATGAACTCTGCGGGTTATTAGTCTAACTTAACACATATCTTATGATAGGTCGCCACTAGTTGGGGCTATCATATCTTACAAACGGTTTACTCATATCACATAAACGGTTTACTCATTAACGGAAGACGCAACCTAAGGTGAGTTCACGGCCCCACCTTTTACGGTTTATGTTTTCGGGGGAGAAACATGCTTAAAACGCTTTTATGACTTATGACTTATTTTCGTCTCAAAACTCTTTTATGACTTATGGCTTACTAAACTCTTATTGCTCATGACTCTTTATCACGTTATACTATGGCTTACTTATCGTACTATACGGTTTATCAAAAAGTCCCTTAGAAACCACTAACATGGGTATATGGCGGGGAAATATGGATAGCGCTATTGGGAACTGACAAGCCCCACTCGACGGTCGGACCGGGCGGGTGCATATTGTCTCTAACAAAACAAGGTCTACCAGTGATGACGGTAGCCCATAGGAAACTAAGGGTCACTACACGGCTTAGTCAGCAATGGTTTCACCCGTATGAGTATCTCATTCTGCGCCTAGCTAGCGTTCTCATAAGCATAGTAGTAACTGTGATGGTAACGGTTTTCGAAGGATCACTTTACACGTTTAAATAAAACCTGTGAACTCACCAGCATTATATGTTGACTCTTTTAGCATGTTTTCTCAGGTCGCTAAGGTAGCAGCTGTCAGATAGGCGCACGGAGTCGCAGTGGAGTCGTCTCGCGTCTAGGGTCTCATGGCATGTTTTAGAATTGTTAAACTTTTGAACTTATGTTTTATTTCTGCATGACTTTTGTAAACTTTAAATGCTTCCGCACTGTTAAATGTTGGTTTTAAATCTTATGCATGGTTTTTGTTACGTGTGTTTTTACATTTAGACGTCGTTTATTGTGACCGTTGACTTGGATCCTGGTATGTCACACGCCTCGCGGTAGAACTCCGCAGGTGGAAATTTGAGGGTGTGACACGGGTACAACACAACAACAAGTTACCATGGACCCGTGGACTGTAGCTGCTCAGAAGTCGAATACTTAGTCTTCGCAACCAATCAACTACTTAGCAATGACGAGTTCGATTCCTCAGAGTGTTGCTTCATCTTCACAACAACCGGCAGCTGATTATTGGGGCGTAGCAGCCGCAGCGGTACACACTCAAACTACTAATGCTATATCTACTCTAATCAATGATTTATCTTCAGGTAGCGGGAACAGACCACCCAAGCTGATGGAGATGCAGGAGTATAACCAATGGGTACAACTTGAGAGTGCTGTAATTAACTGTCAATCTTCTCGCAAGGAACTTAAAGAATTCAACAAAGTGTTTGATGGTTACAAAAAGGACATTTCTGACTTAAAGAAAACACTTTCTTTAAAACAATTGGCAATTAACAGCTATATAAATGAACTTGAAAACACTAAGTTAGAAATGGCCACCATCAAGTGCTTTGCAGAAAAGGTCAACAAAAAGCTTGAAAGCTATAAGCACATTGCATATGTGGTTGACCATATCATTGATGAACCATCACAAACCGCAAATTACAAAGCTGTGCCATCTCCAGTGTTGTTTGAAAATCACAATTGTCATCAAGTGACACCGGAGAGCTCAGTAAAATCTGACTCTGCATCGGAAGTTGAATCTAACACTTCTAGTGTTGGAGATCCAAATTCCGATGTACGACCGATTTTAGGTTTGAATGATGAGGGAGTTACTGCTGTAACTGATGATTCTGACACTGAAAGTGAGAAAACTGAGAAAGTGAGTGAGATTCCAAAGGAGAATCATATTATCACTAATGAACCAGTGTCACCTTCTCAGCTTTGTCATCCGATGGCTAACGCACATCGTGTCGATCAATCTGAAAAGAAAGTGGTTAAGAATGATTCAGGTGACAAACCCGTCAAGGTATTTTATCGGATGGAAGGATTCGAAAAGATTATCTCTGACGAGGAGTATCCAATAAAATTTGCAAACTATATGGTTTCCTAAACATTAAAGGACCAATGAAGTACCACCAGAAATTTTGAAGAAACTATATTTGGATACTCCAAAAGAATCGAAAGTTCATGTCACTGAATTCATCAAACCAAAGCAAAAAGCAAACGGTTTTCTTGAGCCAGCTTACTCTAAGGATCCAGCTCCTGAGAGTTTAAGGCGCAGATGTGTTGATGATCAATATCCTATCAATACATTTGCTAAGCCGCATGCTCAGAACGTGTTTGAAGAATACCGTGCATGTTTCAAGTGCGGGGAGAGAGGGCATTTACTTGCTCACTACCCGTACGTGAGGCACAAAAGGCACGAGGTTGAGATGAGACAATCCATTAGAAAGCCGATTGACAATCATTATTATCCTCAAAGACGGTTTGTTCCTCAACCAGCACCATTTTACAATCAAAACAATTTTTATCAAAAGAGGGATAATCGTCAATTCAATTATGATCGACGAAACCGGATTGCAATGGAGAAACCATTGAAGAGACCTATGGCGAACACAATGGTTGATAGACAAAAGGTTCCACCAAAACCTGCAGTTAAGTCAACTGTTGGACCTGTTTCTGTTAAGTCAGAAAACGTAACTAAGCATGTTTCTTTTAAGAATGATACTAAGAAATCGACTGGGAATCCAAAATCTTAGATTCGAATTCTGAAACGTTCGGAACAGTCTTGGTCACCTACGGGTTCTTCAGGTGCTTCTACCTCAAAATCAAGTGGTAATTCTCAAGATGAGAAAGTTTTGAATGGACAAAAACCGATCAATTCAAAACCAAATGTTGATGTTAGTGAATCTTTGAAGGCCGATATTCAAAGACCCATGACCATACAGGCTTGGGTCCCCCGAAAGAACTAATGTGTTTACTTGATGTGTGCAGGGAGCTTCAGGTGGCCCTGTTAGCAGTCTTTGGATTGTTGACAGTGGAGCTTCAGGCCACATGACTGGTGATCTAGCACCATTGTTCGATGTGAAGAATATAAATGGAGGATATGTTGCGTTTGCGGGAAATAAAGGAGGTTACATCACAATGGAGGGAAGTGTGAGTAATGGGATAGTGAATTTCGAGAGAATTTCCTATGTGAAGCAAATCGAATACAATCTGTTAAGTGTCAGTCAGATATGTGACAAGCAATTTTCTGTGTATTTTGACGACAAATCTTGCTATATCCTCAAACCAGGCTGTAAGATTCCAAAAGAGTGGGTAATGTTGAAGCCACCGAGAGTCAACAATCTCTATATTCTTAATATGTCGAAGGCGATGACAACTCAGGGCCAAGTGACGCGTTTTCTATCGAAGGCTACAGAGAAAGAATCAATAATGTGGCATAGAAGAATGAGACATATTCACCTCAGGAAAATGAACCATTTGGTGAAGAACGGGCTTGTTGAAGGCGTTAATGTCAAACATTTCCATTTGAACGACAAGTGTGTGAGTTGTAAGAAAGGCAAGCAACACAAACAATCCCATAAACTGAAGAAAGTAAACTCTGTTGAGATGCCATTTGAGCGGTTGCACATGGACCTATTCGGACCTGTCAAACGTAAAAGTCATCTCGGAGAGCTTTACTGTTTAGTGGTTACTGACGATTTTTCACGATTTTCATGGGTGATGTGTTTGCACCATAAGAGTGACACGTTTAACAATCTGAAAGTTCTGTTCACTCGATTGGAGAATGTCTATGGTCTAAAGATCAAAAGAATTCGGAGTGACAATGGGACGGAGTTCAAAAATGCGCAGATGGATGCTCTTTGTGAAGACAAAGGAATTCATCATGAATATTCGGCTCCGTATACGCCTCAACAGAACGGTGTCGCTGAAAGGAAAAATAGGACTCTCATTGAAACGGCAAGGACAATGCTCGCAGATTCAAATCTTCCAGTAATGTTCCGGAACGAAGCGATCTATGCAGCTTGTTATACACTGAATCGGGTCTTAACAGTGAAGAAGTTTGGCAAAACCTCTTATGAGCTGTTGAACCGACGAAAGCCGAATTTGGAGTATCTAGAACCATTTAGGGCTCCGTGTACGATGTTGAATCCAGGAGAAAAGTTTAGTCCTAAAGCTGAAGAGGGATATTTTGTTGGATATGCAACCACGCTCAAACGGGTATTCAACAAAAGAACTCGACAGGTGGAGGATTGGGCAAATGTTGAGGTTCAACGATATACTCAAAACGTGCAGGGAAATGGTCCAGATTGGATGATTACAAAGATTTCTTTGAATCATTCAATCTAGATAGCTTGGTTGAAGAGGGTGTTATCCGATTACTTTACGAGTGTGAAAACGCAGCGACTTCACCATTGGTGCGTCTGATCACCGTAACTCCTCCAACAGCTTCTAATGATACAAATGCTCCTGTAGCAGAAGAAGAGGTGTTTCAAGAAGCTTCGACTACACTTGATACTTCAGAATCGGAAGATGATGGAGATTTTGATGAAGCTATTCTTGATCATGCAACAAAAGCACCGCCAGTGAACCCAAATCCAGATGTTGCTTCATCGTCCAACACGGGTCATGATCTGGATGCATTGGAGAACTTGACTACTCAGACGGGAGTGATTGTACCTGAACATCCGGAATCTCGGATTCATCGTATTCACCCGCTAGAGCAAGTTATAGGTGACCCTGGCAGAAGTGTTATGACTAGAGGACAACTACGCGGTGTTAACACACCAGAAAGTATTGGTACTTTAGCTTTATATGCAAAAATACAAAAATCTGGTTGTCAGAATGATTGGTCGTTTGCATGTTATGTTTCGCAGGTTGAGCCGCGGATATACAAAGAAGCTCTTTTGGATGATGCTTGGGTCGAGGCGATGCAAGAGGAGTTGTTGCAATTTCAGAAATTGGGCGTCTGGACACTTACGGATTTACCTCCTAATAGGAAGAAGATTGGTACAAAATGGGTATTCAAATGCAAGAAAGATGACAGAGGCGTGATCGTGAGAAACAAAGCCAGATTGGTAGTTCAAGGGTTTTATCAAGTTGATGGAATTGACTATAATGAGATATATGCACCTGTGGCACGCATAGAAGCTATCCGAATGTTTCTAGCGTTTGCCTCGTATAAGAAATTCAAGGTGTATCAAATGGATGTCAAAAGCGCGTTTCTCTATGGTGTAGTCAAGGAAGAGGTTTACGTCGGTCAACCTCCAGGCTTTGAAGATCCTATCCACCGGGATAAGGTTTACGTTCTTAACAAAGCGCTGTACGGGTTGCACTAGGCTCCACGCCAATGGTATGAGGAGCTAAGCACGTACCTAATGTCCAAAGGATTCAAACGCGGCTTGGTCGACTGTACACTGTTTACGAAGAAAACAGGGGATGATTTGCTTCTCGTCCAGATTTATGTAGATGACATTATTTTTGGCTCTACTAACGAACTTCTTTGCAGAGAATTTGAACGTGTAATGCATGAAAAATTCGAAATGAGTGCGATGGGAGAAATGCAGTTTTTCCTCGGCTTGCAGGTGGATCAAAGACCAACGGGGATCTTTATTCATCAAACTAAATACGTATCTGAAGTCTTGAGCCGGTTCCAGATGGAAGATTCAAAGCCGATGGACACCCCAATACAACCTAATCACGGGATTGGTGTTGACGCTAAGGGGGAGCTGACAGACCCATTTACATACAGAGCAATTGTTGGGACAAAGAGGATTGAAGAAACCACTTTTGATAACCTTAGTCCAAATCATAATTCTGCTAAGTATAGAAGAAACTGCTGAAGAGGAAAACACAAGTACTGAAGAAGAGAAGAACAAAGTACTGAAGAAGAAACTGATCAGTAGTTCTGAGGTCTAACCAGACACTTCACTTCATAACTACTGAAGACAAAACTACTCATCAGTAGTTTGTCTATTCATCAGTAGTTTGCTGATCTTATCTTCAGAACCAACTCCGACTTCAGTAGTTTAGTATTATAATGTTTTGTTAAAGTCTTGGATCAAGTTTCAATGCTATAGCCTGTTGTAAGCATTATCCTAAGTATAATATCTTAGCTAAATATCTTAGATTACTTAGTACAACAGTCTTGTAACTTCGTCTATAAATAGATGAGTTTATTCATCTATTTTAGATATGTGATTTACTTTGATTTTAATTGAAAATCCTTCAAGGCTTTTAAACTTATTATCCATTTCACATCTGAGAATCATAACTTGTATTTATTGCTTTATACTTTCAATTGCTTATTGATTCTCATTAACTGCTTAGTAAAGGGGGAGTAATAACTCATGTTAAAAGTGATATTTTAACCTTAGAACATTTACTATTCTGCTGTGCAAATAACTTTGATAAAACCGCAAACACATAAGTGTTCTAAAACTGATATAAAGAGGCCACTGATCCAACAATTGGTATCAGAGCTCTGGTTTATCTGATCAAATATCAATCCAGCAAATTGAGAATCAGACACAGGCTCTTATTGATATCCAATAAAGGATTAAAAGGTTCACTTTTTCATCCATCACTTTAAAGAAGTATTGACAAATCCAAACTTCTTAAAAATGGACCCTTACAATACTAGATCTGCCAATAAACCTCCTATGCTAGTCAGAAATGAATATAACATCTGTAGATGCACGTTTTGCGACTAATGATTTGGATTGAGACTTTAACATATGTTAGTTTGATAATAGAAGGGGCGAAGGTGATTATATGTGGGCGAATGTGTGATTAGATGGGCGAAGGTGACTTAGTGATGGACGAAGGTAGAATGCTGAAGAGAAGAATGTACATTCGTACTGAAGAAGTGGGCGAATGTGGACAAAGTCCACATTCGCACCTTGCAAATGGGCGAATGTGCAGTGGCTATATATAGGATTTGCTCATTTTGTAAGTTAGAATAGTTATTGAATGTGTGTGTGTCGAGGTCAGGTCTCTCTCTAGATTAAAAGTGTGTGAAAGTGATTTAGATTATCTTGTAAGGTCTTTGTATGAATATTTTGAACAAGTAATCTATAAAATGGTGATTGAAAAGGTATTTTACGTGTTGTGATTTGCGTATTATCATTTTGTTCAGTTCTAGGGTTTCCGCACCTGGAATTGTGACTTGTATGATCATATAATCCTGTTTTAGCTAAAATTCTTCATCTACAAAGTGGTATCAGAGCCCTACAGATCATACAACAACAAAATTGATAATATCAGAGCTGATTTGGACTTAATTTTGATAAAATTTTATCTGTTTTTCAATGATAATGGTTTTTGACACAATTTGAAGGTTTTTGATTTGAATTCGTGGTTAAAATCAAGTTTTCCAAGAATTAAAGTTGTTCCAAATCAATTCCGAATCATAACCTGATAAAGATCATCAAAATCCATAAACTTTTGAAAATCTCAGATCAAAATAACCGTTTTTCAAAGTGTAACCGTTTTTCAAAGATGAATGGGTCGAATCTAGAGAGAAGTGGGCGAACCTGGACCTTTTAGGGCGAACCTGAGCTATTTCTGGGCGAAAGTAGCTTATTTCAGGTCGAACCTAGGATTGTTGTGTTGATATTTCCACATTCGGGTCTATAATTCCACATTCGGTTTTACGGGGGTGCGAAAGTGGAATATAGGTGGACGAAAGTGAAAGACTTTGGACGAACGTGGAAAGTGTTAGTTGAGTTTCTACATTCTGGTCAGAAATTTACATTCGGGTGCTTAATTTTGGACGAAAGTAGATTCATACAGGGCGAAAGTAGAGGTGTTATTGGGAAATTTTCTAAGTTTGGTGAATTTCTAAGTTTGTGAACATCATGTGGAATTTTCCAACAACACCGAGACCGGCAACGACACAACAACAGCAGCAAGTGACTATGGACCCATGGACAGTGGCAGCTCAGAAATCGAGCACTCAGTCTTCGCAACCGATTAATTACTTAGCGATGACGAGTTCGATGCCTCAGAGTGTTGCATCTTTGCCACAACAACTTGCGACAGATTATTGTGGAGTAGCAGCGGCAGTGGTAAACACACAAACTAGTAATGCTATTTCTACACTAATAAATGACTTATCTTCAGGTAGCGGGAATCGGCCACCCAAGCTAATGGAGATGCAGGAGTACAACCAGTGGCAGAAGAAATTCAAGATTCATCTTGAAGGCATGGGGTTGGAAGGTACAGAGGCTTGGCAGATGATAGCTAAAGGATATGTTGCACCAGTTTTGGAGAACACCGGTGAACCTGTTCCTTTGGAGAGTTTGACTGACGATGAGAAGAAGAAATTTGCTGTGGAAAAGAAGGCATACTCTCAGTTAACTCAGGCGATCACAAACGATTTGCTACACCAGTTTGGTTCGTGCACTACTTCGAAGCAGTTATGGGATGTGCTAAAGAATCGTCATGATGGTAACGAAAAGACGAGAAGGTTGAGGATGGAGGAGTTGAGAAAAGAATTTGAGAACTTCAGCTATTTCGGGAACGAGACATTGAAAGAGTTGACTCCCAGATATTGTCATTTACTAACTGAATTGTCTAGTTTTGATATAAAGATTCTTATGAATCTGGTGGACAAGTTTGCTGATGCACTACCACCGTACTGGGATCAACATGTCGAGGTACTCAAAGAGAAGGATGCTTACAAATATTGGACTATCAACGAGTTCATTCAGAAGCTGGAGAATAAAGAACTCGAGGAGAAGAGGAAAGCTAAAAGATCTCAGATTCCTCAAAACCCAGAGTTATATCATGGTGGTACTTCAGCAACCGTGGGAAACTCGAGTGTTGGTGGAACAGTGGCACCTCACATAGCTTGTATTTCAAGTGTTATGGAACCACCGAAACAACCCATCAACTACCTAGCACAAACCTCATCCTATTCACAACCATCATATACACCACCACCACAACAATACACCAATTCTTTCATTTCACCATTTTCTCCAATGCAGCAAGCTGCATTTTATTCTGCTAACCAACCACAACAACAACCTCAACAACAACAATACATGAATCATGTAACCCAAACCAATCAGCAACCGGTGGTATTGGAAACATCTAATATGAGTAATGTGACTGTGGAGGTTGCTCAGCAACATATTGCGCTAGTCTCAGCAATGGTTGCTTCGTATAACGGTTTAGTTGCAAGTCAAATTGGGAATAACAACTTGACCAATGAAGACTATGCACAAATCGACAAAGAGGAGATGGAGCTGATAGACATTCAGTGGGCTTTCGCAAGTATTATGAGAAGGGCAACCGAGTTCATCGAAAAGACTGGGAGGACTGATTTGGGTACTTCTCCTAACACTACGTATGGTTTTAACAAGGAGAAAGTTACATGCTTTGACTGTGGAGGTAAAGGACACTTCAAAAGAGAATGCACTCAGCCACCTAAGCAAGGTAACAGAAACACATTTAACTCAAACTACCAAAACCATCAACAACAGAACCAAAACCAAGTTTCTTTCCAAAACAACAACAACTATCAAAACCAAAACAATTACCAAAACCGACAACACACCTCTAACAACAACCAAAACAGACAACCAAACACAACTAACCAGAACCAAACTCAACCACCAAATAACACAAACAGAACAGTTATACTGATCACTACACCAAATGAGCAGCCACAGAATACAAATCAGAATCAAACTTTGGTGATCCAGAATGATGAAAGGTTTGACTGGTCTAGGATGCAAATTGGTGTTGAGGAGATAACTACTGGTGGGAATGTGGCTTGTGTTTCCCGACAGGTTGATATCGAGGAGTCGGTGATAGTTGATCAAAATGAAGAAACTAAGAGTGAGGTTGAGGAATTTGTTGATGAGATGAATGTGGAGACTGAGACTGTTGAAGTTCAGGCTGAGGAAGCAAGTTCAGGAGTGGTGATTGACACAGTTTCAGATGTTCCTGAGGAGTGTGAGTCAGTTTATTCAGATTCAGAAAGTGAATCAGACTCAGAGGCAAGTGTTACATCTTTGGATGACGATATTGATCAGTTGCTGGCAGAAGCAGATTTTCTGAAGACGAGGAAGTCGTGCATAGTGGATGATGCTTTCACCAGAATCGATTATTCAAGGTTCTTCGCTGGGAAGGAAGCTCATTTTGCTCTAATGGCCATGATAGATCCTCCAAAACAGGTAAGTTCTGAATCTAGCACTGATGTTACAAGTGATAAGTACTGTGGAACTTGTGACAGATTGACAGATGAAAACAAAGAACTTCGCATTCAACGCGATAGTGCTATAATCAACTGTCAATCTGCTCACAAAGAAGTGATTGCTTTTAACAAAGTACTTGATGGATACAAAAAGGGCATTTCCGACCTAAAGAAAACTCTTTCATTAAAACAATTAGGAATTAACAACTATATTAATGAACTTGAGAACACAAAGTTGGAAATGGCCACCATCAAGTGTTTTGCTGAAAAAGTCAACAAGAAATTAGAAAGTTACAAACATATTGCTTATGTTGTTGACCACATCATTGAAGATCAAACCACATGTTATAAGTCTGTGCCATCTCCGGTGCTTTTTGAAAATCATAATTGTCATCAAGTGACACCGGAGAGCTCAGTAAAATCAGACTCGGCATCGGAAAATGAATCCAATACTTCAAGTGTTGGTGATCCTCATTCCGATGTGAGACCGATTTTAGGGTTGAATGATGAAGGGGTAACTGTTGAAAATGATGATTCAGACTCTGAGAATGACTATGAGAGTGACAAAAGTGCTAATGCGTGTGATATTCCAAAAGAAAATCACATCATTACAACTGAACCAGTGTCACCATCTCAGCATGTTCATCCGATGGCTAACGCACATCGTGATAAGAAGTTTGAAAAGAAAGAGGTTAAAAAGGAAATCAGTGACAAACCAGTCAAGGTATTTTATCGGATGGAAGGATCCGATAAGATCATCTCTAACGAGGAATATCCAATTAAGTTTGCTAACTATTCCAAAATTGATAAAATTTGGCAAGAAAGCACTATTTGGTTTCCAAAACATGAGAGAACAAATGAAATTCCACCGGAAATTCTAAAGAAATTGTATTTGGATGTTCCGAAAGAACCAAAGGTTCATGTCACCCAATTCATTAAACCGAAAAACATAGCAAACGGTTTTCATGAGCCAGCCTACTCGAAGGGTCCACTTCCTGAGAGTTTAAGGCATAGACAGTATAATGATCAATATCCTGTCAGATCATATGCTCAACCGAATGCTACAAATGTGTTTGAAGAATACCGTGCATGCTTTAAGTGCGGGGAGAGAGGGCATTTACTTGCTCACTGCCTGTATGTAAGGCACAAGAGGCACGAAGTTGAAGTTAGGCAATCCATGAGAAAGCCAGTTGACAATCATTACTATCCACAACGACGTTTTGTTCCTCAACCACAACAATTTTATAACCAAAACAACTTTTATCAAAAGAGGAATGATCGTCCATTTCAGTATGATCGTCGTAACCGGATAGCTATGGAGAAACCGTGGAGAAAACCAGTGGTGAACACAACAAATGATAGACAAAGGGTTCCACAAAAACCTATTGTCAAGTCAAATGTTGGACCTAAATCTGTTAAATCAGAGAAGGTACCTAAGAAGGTTTCATTTGTGAACGATGTTAAGAAAACGATTGAGACCCCAAAATCTCAGATTCGTATCTTGAAACGTTCGGAACAGTCTTGGACACCAAATGGTACTCCGAGAGCCTCAACTTCAAAGTCAAGTGAAAAAGTTGACCAAGTTTTGAATGATCCTAAAAAGATCGATCCAAAACAAAATGTTGGAGTGAATGATTCTTTGAACAATGATATTCAAAGACCCAAGACCACTCAGGCTTGGGTCCCCGAAAGAACTAACTGTTTTACTTGATGTGTGCATGGAGCTTCAGCTGGCCCTATTAGCAGTCTCTGGATTGTTGATAGTGGAGCTTCAGGCCACATGACCGGGGATTTAGCTTTATTGTTTGATGTGAAGAATATTAACGGAGGGTAAGTTGCATTTGCCGGAAACAAGGGAGGATATATCACGATGGAAGGAAGCGTGAGTAATGGTATTGTGAGTTTTGAGAGGATATCGTATGTGAAGCAGATAGACTATAATCTGTTGAGTGTCCGTCAAATCTGTGACAAACAATTCACTGTTTATTTTGATGACAAATCTTGCTACATTCTCAGACCGGGCTTCGAAATTCCAAAAGAGTGGGTTATGTTGAAGGCACCTCGCGTCAACAATCTCTATATTCTTGATATGTCCAAGGAAATGACATCCCAGAGGCAAGTAACATGTTTTCTATCGAAGGCGACCGAGAAGGAATCGATAATGTGGCACCGAAGAATGGGGCACATTCATTTGAGGAAAATGAATCATCTAGTGAAGAATGGACTTGTCGATGGCGTGATTGTTAAACACTTCCATTTGAATGACAAGTGCGTGAATTGTCAAAAGGGAAAGCAACACAGACAGTCCCACAAAGTGAAGAAAGTTAACTCTGTTGAGATGCCACTTGAGCGATTGCACATGGACCTATTCGGACCTGTCAAACGCAAAAGTCATCTTGGGGAGCTTTATTGTTTGGTCGTTACTGACGATTATTCAAGATTTTCATGGGTGATGTGTTTGCAGCATAAAAGTGACACCTTTAATAACCTGAAAGTTCTGTTCACTCGATTGGAAAACATCTATAATCTCAAGATCAAGAGAATTAGGAGTGATAATGGGACGGAGTTCAAAAATGCCAAGATGGACGAACTTTGTGAAAGCAAAGGAATTCATCATGAATACTCGGCTCCGTATACCCCACAACAGAACGGTGTTGCTGAACGTAAAAACAGGACTCTAATAGAAGCGGTGAGAA
This sequence comes from Ambrosia artemisiifolia, assembly GCA_032199755.1. Classification (NCBI taxonomy): domain Eukaryota; kingdom Viridiplantae; phylum Streptophyta; class Magnoliopsida; order Asterales; family Asteraceae; genus Ambrosia; species Ambrosia artemisiifolia. The sequence goes on along the minus strand of CM063516.1, from coordinate 13,145,519 downwards.
CAATGCTAGCAGACTCGAATCTTCCGGTAATGTTCTGGAACGAGGCGATTTATGCAGCAAATTATACACTTAATCGGGTTTTAATGGTGAAGAAGTTTGGCAAAACTTCTTATGAACTGTTACACCGAAGAAAGCCGAACTTGGAGTATCTAGAACCTTTTGGGGCTCCGTGCACGATGTTGAACCCAAGCGAGAAGTTTAGTCCGAAAGCTGAAGAGGGATACTTTGTTGGATATGCAACCCCGCTCAAACGGGTATACAACAAAAGAACTCGTCAGGTGGAGGATTGGTCTAACGTAGAAGTTCAACGGTATACTCAAAATGTGCAAGGGATTGGTCCTGATTGGATGTTTGATTACAAAGATTTCTTTGAATCATTCAATCTAGATAAGTTGGTTGAAGAGGCTGTTATCCGATTACTTTACGAGTGTGAAAACGCGGCGACTTCACCGTTGGTCCGTCCTATCACCGTAACTCCTCCAACAGGTTCTAATGATACCAATGTTCCTGTACCGGAGGAAGAAGTGTTTCAAGAGACTTCCACAACTTTAGATACTTCAGAATCGGAAGTTGATGGAGAATTTGAAGAAGTTATTCTTGAAAATGCAACAGAGATAGAGGCACCGCCAGTGAACCCAAATCCAGATGTTGCTTCATCGTCTAACACGGGTCATGATCTGGATGCAATAGAGAACTTGACTATTCAGACCGGAGTTACTGTACCTGAACATCCGGAATCTCGGATTCACCGTATTCACCCGCTGGAGCAAGTTATTGGTGATCCTGGAAGAAGTATAATGACGAGAGGACAGCTGAGAAGTGTTAATTCACCAGAAAGTTTTGGTGCTTTAGCTTTATATGCAAAAATACAAAAATCTGGTTGTCAGAATGATTGGTCGTTTGCATGTTATGTTTCGTAGGTCGAGCCGCGGACATATAAAGAAGCTCTTTTGGATGACGCCTGGGTTGAAGCGATGCAAGAGGAGTTATTACAATTTCAGAAGTTGGGAGTCTGGACGCTCACTGATTTACCTCCAGGACGGAAGAAGATTGGTACCAAGTGGGTGTTTAAGTGTAAGAAAGATGATCGAGGAGTGATTGTACGGAACAAAGCCAGATTGGTCGTACAAGGTTTTCATCAGATCGAGGGGATTGATTATAATGAAATTTATGCACCTGTGGCGCGCATAGAGGCAATTCGAATGTTTCTAGCGTTTGCCTCCTACAAGAAATTTAAGGTGTATCAGATGGACGTCAAAAGTGCATTTCTGTATGGAATAGTCAAAGAGGAGGTTTACGTCGGTCAACCACCGGGCTTTGAAGACCCTACCCACCGGGATAAGGTGTACGTATTGAACAAAGCACTGTATGGTTTGCACCAGGCTCCACGCCAATGGTGCAAGGAGCTGAGCACGTACCTCATGTCGAAGGGATTTAAACGCGGACTGGTCGACTGTACCCTGTTCACGAAGAAAACAGGAGATGATTTGCTTCTGGTCCAGATATATGTTGACGATATTATTTTTGGCTCAACTAACGAACTTTTGTGCAGGGAGTTTGAACGTGTTATGCAGAAAAAGTTTGAAATGAGTGCGATGGGGGAGATATAGTTTTTCCGAGGCTTGCAGGTGGATCAAAGAACAACGGGGATCTTCATTCACCAGACGAAATACGTATCCGAAGTCTTGAGCCGGTTCCAGATGGAGGATTCCAAGCCGATGGATACCCCGATTCCTGACGATAATTTTGACTTTATCGCATTTAGTTATGCAGATTGGCGCGGCTGTGACAAGGACAGTAAATCCACTACAGCTGGATGCCAGTTTTTAGGGAGCAGGTTAGTCACCTGGCAATGTAAGAAGCAGACTTCGGTCGCGCTGTCTACCTGTGAAGCCGAGTACATTGCAGCCTCGAGTTGTTGTTCGCAAGTGCTCTGGATACAGCAGCAGATGGTGGATTACGGTTTGCAGTTTCTTAAAACCCCTATACACTGTGATAATGAAGCCGCAATCGCATTAACTAAAGATACGGTCAATCATTCTAAAGCTAAACATATCCGGATAAAATATCATTTTATCCGTGATTGTTACGCTAAAGAATTGATAGATATGGTCAAAATCCATTCTGACTATCAACGTGCAGATTTGTTTACAAAAGCTTTTGACAGATCCCGATTTGAGTATCTTTTAAAAGTAAATAACATAAAAGAAAATCAGGACTAATCATCACCTCGGTTTATCGATTTTTAGTTTTTAAAAAAAAATATTTTAAAGTTTTTACAGTTTTTCAGAAAATTCAAAAACCCAAAAATATGTTTTACATTTTAGGGGAGTCGTTTTATCAGAAAAATCAAAAACATTGAAAAATTCAAAAATCCATAAAAATAGAAAAACCAAAAATGATTTCCAGGATAAAAAGAGGAAATGATAGTACATCAGTGGGGATCTGACACAGGCTAAAGATATGTATAGTACTATGAGGCGTATGTTGATTACGTGTGATGTGCTGATAGGCTTCGTAGACTAAAAACTGCGTGCATTAGTGATACTAACATAACGAACTACGCGTTCGTGGCTGAACACCTCATGGGCATATGGTCTTAGTACCGTAATTTCGTTTGATAGAGTTGCCAAAATCTGAGGTTTCGGTTCGTTATGTTATTGTTATCCGGGATATTCTGATTAAACTTTTGTCGTATTGATTTACGGACTTAGTTTCATCAGAATATTTGCTAAAAGAGCTTAAATGCCAAAACCGAAAGTTACCGAATTGAGGAACTTCATGTTTTTACTGATCAAAGATTATAATTACATCGTATCAATTTTCTGATGCAAATCAGTAGTTGATATCAGCTTCAACCTGGTATATATGCACATGGTACTTTGCTGCATTCGTTTGCTGACCTGTACACCTCTGTGCTATATATCTTGTAACTAAATGGATAACTCTGGCATAATCACGCGTTACGAGGAAGCTTTGTGCAATTTCTTGATATGGGAGTATGTCGTGTGTGTGGGAACCACAACGTGTTAGTATAATACATCTAAATTGTATCATTTTAAAGCACTGCATAATAGTCTGCATGTGAGCTTATGTGGACCACAATATCAGCAGTTGCCGTGTCACATACTGCTTCTAATGATAATATATAATCAAAAAGATCAACGCTGTGATCAGATTTCTCAAACAACTGATATGATCCTCTTACCGGACATCACAAAATGTTTACTGCTTTACTTATCTTTCTGCATTTTAGTTTCATTGTCAAAAAGATACAAAACTCAAAAAGATTTTAGGTGTGTTTTGATAAAAATTTCAGAAAAATCAAAAGATTTGCATTTCTGCTTTATTTTTAGATAACTGACGGTGTTTGATGGTCAATTTCTGAGATTTGAGGAAACCATCTGAGCTTTGTATCATTCTAAATTGAGATAATGAGTGTTTGAGACTTAACGAGTTGAAAAATGTTGAACGGGATTCGATTTCGTGATTTGGCAAATTTTTCAAAATTTTCCATGTTGTGGGCGAATGTGGAAAACTTCCACTTTCGCACCATACAACTGGGCGAATGTGCAGTCCCTATATATAGTTTTTGTGTGTTTTCGTGTTAGAGAGATTTTAGTTCGCGTGTGTATTGTGGTCAGGTTCAAGGTTTCAAGGTTAAGTTGTGATAGTGTGTGTGTTCAATAGATTGACTAGGTGATTGATTGTAACACGTTTTTATAAAAGTTAATCTATGAAAAAGCCTTTGAAATGATGTTTTCTGTGTTTTGATGCGAGTTTTATCAGTTTGTTCATAACTAGGGTTTCCGCACCTGGTTTTGTTACTTGTATGATCATATCTTCCTGTTTTAGTTAAAATCTTTCAATTACAAAGTGGTATCAGAGCCATACGGATCATACAACAACAAATTTGATAAACTTAGAGCTGATTTGGACATGATTTTGATCAAAATACATCTGTTTTTGACTAAAAATGGTTTTTGAGTGTTTTTGATTGATTTAGAGTTGATAAAATCAAGTTTTCCAAGAATTAAAGTTGTTCCAAATCAATTCCGAATCAAAACCTGATAAAGATCATTCAAATCCATAAACTTTTGAAAATCAGAGATCAAAATAACCGTTTTTCAAAGTGTAACCGTTTTTCAAACTCAGAATGGGCGAACTTGCAGTCTAGTGGGCGAACCTGACCAACTGTGGGCGAAAGTGTGTATTTTCTGGTCGAACATAGGGTAAATCTGGGCGAACCTGGATTTTAGTGTTTGAAGTTTCCACATTCGGGCAGATATTTCCACATTCGATTCGTCGGGCGGGCGAACGTGGAATTAGTGTGGTCGAACCTAGGATATTTTGGACGAACGTGGAACTTGAGTTAGGGAATTTTACATTCTGGTGATTTTCTACTTTCGGGTGAATCTCTTTTGGACGAAAGTGAACTAAAAGGGACGAAAGTAGATATTATTGGGCGAACGTAGACTTAAGTTTGGAAAATTTTCTAAGTGTTGTGATTTTCGAAGTTCGTGAACATCATGTGGAATTTTCCGACTACCCCGAGACCAGCAACAACATAACCACAACAGCAAGTGATGGACCCATGGACAGTGGCAGCACAAAAGACGAGCACACAGTCTTCGCAACCGATCAATTACATAGCGATGACTAGCTCGATGCCTCAAAGTGTTGCACCTTCAGCACCACAACCTGACTACTGGGGAGTAGCAGCAGCGGTGGTAAATACTCAAACTACCAATGCTATTTCCACACTAATAAATGACTTATCTTCAGGTAGTGGGAATCGGCCACCTAAGCTCATGGAGATGCAAGAATATAATCAGTGGCAGAAAAAGTTCAAGATCCACTTGGAAGGCATGGGAGTGGAAGGTGCAGAGGCATGGAGGATGATTGCTAGAGGTTACACTGCACCGGTTTTGGAGAACACCGGTGAACCAGTTCCATTGGAGAGTATGTCAGAGGAGGAGAAAAAGAAGTTTGCTGTGGAGAAGAAAGCTTATTCTCAGTTGACTCAGGCGATCACAAACGACTTATTGCATCAGTTTGGGACTTGCACCACGTCTAAGCAACTGTGGGATGTGCTCAAGAATAGGCATGATGGGAATGAGAAGACTAGAAGGTTGAGGATGGAAGAGTTACGAAAGGAGTTTGAGAATTTTACTTATGTTGGAAATGAAACTTTAAAAGAATTAACTCCTAGATATTGTCATTTACTAACTGAGTTGTCTAGTTATGGTATACAGATTCCTATGACAGATTTGGTGGACAAGTTTGCAGATGCTCTACCACCATACTGGGATCAGCATGTGGAAGTTCTCAAGGAGAAGGATGCTTACAAATTCTGGACGATTAATGAGTTTGTGCAGAAGCTGGAGAACAAAGAGCTTGAGGAAAAGAGGAAGGCCAAAAGATCACAGATTCCTCAAAATCCAAGCTTATATTTTGGAGGCACTTCAACACCAGTTGGAAACTCAAGTTCAGGGGGAGTAGTGGCACCACATGTTGCATGTATTTCTAATGTCATGGAACCACCAAAACCTACCATCAACTACATCGCACAAACCTCATCCTACTCACAACCATCATACACACCACCACCACAACAACAATACAACAATTCTTACATTTCACCGTTCTCTCCAATGCAGCAAGCAGCATTCTATACTGCTAGCCAATCTCAACAACCACCTCAACAAACACAATACATGAACCCAATGACTCAACCCAGTCAACAACCGGTGGTGTTAGAAACTTCTAACTTGGGAAATGTAACTGTTGAAGTTGCTCAGCAACATATAGCATTAGTGTCTGCAATGGTTTCATCTTACAATGGGTTGGTTGCAAGTCAAATTGGGAACAATAATTTGACCAATGAAGACTATGCACAGATTGATAAGGAAGAGATGGAACTAATTGATATTCAGTGGGCTTTTACGAGTATTATGAGAAGGGCAACGGAGTTTATTGAGAAGACGGTTAGGACTGATTTGGGAACTTCTTCTAACACAACCTACGGGTTCAACAAGGAGAAGGTTACTTGTTTTAACTGTGGAGGGAAAGGTCACTTCAAACGGGAATGCACCCAGCCACCAAAACAAGGTAACAGAAACCCTTTCAATGCAAGCTACCAGAACCGTCAACAACAAAACCAAAACCAAGTTTCATACCAAAGTAACAACAACTATCAAAACCAAAATAACTACCAAAATCGACAAAACAACTCTAACAACAACCAGAACAGACAACCAAACACACCAAACCAGACTCAAAACCAATCACCAAACAACACTAACCGAACAGTCATACCGATTACCAAACCAAATGAGACACAACAGAATACCAATCAGAATCAAGCATTGGTGATTCAACAGGATGAACGGTTTGATTGGTCGGGAATGCAAATTGGGGTTGAGGAGATTACAACTGGTGGAAATGTGGCTTGTGTTGACCGACAGGTTGATATTGAGGAGTCGGTGATAGTTGATGAGAAGGAAGAAACTGAGGTTGAAGTTGATGAATCTGAGGTAGAAGTGGAAGTGGAGACTGAGCCTGTTGAGGTTAAGGCTGAGGAAGTAAATCCTGGAGTGGTGATTGACACTGTTTATGATGTCCCTGAGGAGTGTGAATCAGTTTACTCAGATTCAGACAGTGAATCAGATACAGAAGCAAGTGTTACATCCCTGGATGATGATATTGACTAGTTGCTAGCAGAAGCTGATTTTCTGAAGACGAGGAAGTCGTGCATTGCTGATGATGCTTTCACCAGGATTGATTATTCCAAGTTTTTCACTGGAAAGGAAGCTCATTTTGCTTTGATGGCCATGACAGATCCTCCTAAACCTGTAAGTTCTAAGTGTAGCACTGATATTACTAGTGATAAATATTGTGGTACTTGTAATAGATTGACAGAGGAGAACAAAGAACTTCGCGTTCAACGTGATAGTGCTATCATCAACTGTCAATCTACTCGCAAAGAGTTGAATGCTTTCAACAAAGTACTAGATGGCTATAAAAAGGACATTTCTGATCTTAAAAATACTCTTTCATTAAAACAACTTGCAATCAATAACTATATAAATGAAATTGAGAACACTAAATTGGAAATGGCCGCCATTAAGTGCTTTGCTGAAAAAGTCAACAAGAAGTTGGCGAGTTATAAGCACATTGCTTACGTGGTAGACCACATCATTGATGATCAAACCACTAATTACAAGTCTGTGCCATCTCCTGTGCTTTTTGAAAACCATAACTGTCATCAAGTGACACCGGAGAGCTCGGTAAAATCAGACTCATCATCGGAAAATGAATCTAATACCTCGAGTATTGGTGATCCACATTCCGACGTGAGGCCGATTTTAGGTTTGAATGATGAGGGTGTTACTGCTGAGAGTGTTGATTCAGACTCTGAGAGTGATGATTCTGGTTGTCACCAAAATGTTAATGCATGTGAAATTCCAAAAGAAAATCACATCATTACTAATGAACCAGTGTCATCATCTCAGCATGTGCATCCGATGGCAAATGCTCATCGTGAGAAAAAGTCTGAAAAGAATGTGATTAAGAAAGAAATTGAGAAAGATGTTAAGAATGAACCGTGTGACAAACCAGTCAAGGTGTTTTATCGGATGGAAGGATCCGATAAGATTATCTCTGATGAGGAATTTCCAATTAAAAATGCCAATTATGCTAAAATTGATAAAATCTGGCAAGAAAGCACCATTTGGTTCCCAAAACATGAGAGAACAAATGATATTCCACCTGCCATTTTAAAGAAATTGTTTTTGGATGTTCCTCAAGAACCAAAGGTTCATGTCACAGAGTTCATTAAACCCAAAAACAGAGCTAATGGTTTTCATGAGCCTGCTTACTCAAAAGGGCCACTCCCTGAGAGTTTGAGGAATCAACAGTATAATGATCAATATCCTGTTCGATCATTTGCTCAACCAAATGCTCCTAATGTTTTTGAGGAATATCGTGCATGCTTTAAATGCGGGGAGAGAGGGCATTTACTTGCTCAATGCCCGTATGTAAGGCATAAAAGGCACGAAGTTGAAGTGAGGAATTCCATGAGGAAACCGATTGATCATTATGTTCCACCACACAGACGTGTTGTTCCTCAACAACAACAGTTTTATAATCAAAACAATTTTTATCAAACGAGGAACAATCGTCCAGTTCAGTATGATCGCAGAAATCGGATTGCTATGAAACAATCATGGAGAAAGCCAGTGGTGAACACAACAAATGATAGGCAAAAGGTTCCACCAAAACCTATTGTCAAGTCAAATGTTGGACCTAAGTCTGTTAAGTCAGATAAGGTAACCAAGAAAGTTTCATTTGCAAACAATGTTCAGAAACCGACTGAGAACCCAAAATCTCAGATTCGTATCTTAAAAAGAACTGAACAATCTTGGACACCAAATGGTTCTCCAGGTGCCTCAACTTCAAAATCCAATGAGAAAAAGGAAAATGTTTTGAATAATCCTAAAAAGATTGATCCAAAACAAAGTGTTGATGAGAATGTTTGTTTGAACAATGATATTCCAAGACCCAAGACTCAGGCTTGGGTCCCCCGAAAGAACTAACTGTTTTACTTGATGTGTGCAGGGAGCTTCAGCTGGCCCTATTAGCAGTCTTTGGATTGTTGATAGTGGAGCTTCAGGCCACATGACAGGGGATCTTGCGTTGCTGTTCGACGTGAAGAATATTAATGGTGGATATGTTGCATTCGCTGGGAATAAAGGCGGATATATCACTATGGAGGGGAGCGTGAGTAATGGGATTGTGAGCTTTGAGAGGATATCATATGTGAAGCAAATTGACTATAATCTGTTGAGCGTCAGTCAAATCTGTGATAAACAATTCACTGTTCATTTTGATGACAAATCCTGCTATATTCTCAAACCGGGCTTTAAAATTCCAAAGGAGTGGGTAATGTTGAAGGCTCCTCGCGTCAACAACCTCTATATTCTTGATATGTCCAAGGCGATGACATCACAGGGGCAAATAACATGTTTTCTATCCAAGGCGACCGAGAAGGAATCAATAATGTGGCACCGAAGAATGGGGCACATTCATCTGAGAAAAAGGAATCATCTTGTGAAGAATGGGCTTGTCGATGGAGTAAACGTGAAACATTTCCATCTAAATGACAAGTGTGTGAGTTGTAAGAAGGGGAAGCAACACAGACAGTCCCACAAAGTGAAGAAAGTTAACTCTGTTGAGATGCCATTTGAGCGATTGCATATGGATCTATTCGGACCGGTCAAGCGCAAAAGTCATCTTGGGGAGCTTTACTGTTTAGTTGTCACTGACGACTATTCACGTTTTTCATGGGTGATGTGTTTGCAGAATAAAAGTGATACCTTTAACAACTTGAATGTTCTGTTCACTCGATTGGAGAATCTCTACAACTTAAAGATAAAGAGAATTTGGAGTGATAATGGGACGGAGTTCAAAAATGCCAAGATGGATGAACTTTGTGAAAGCAAAGGAATTCATCATGAATATTCAGCTCCGTACACCCCACAACAGAACGGTGTTGCTGAACGCAAGAATATGACTCTAATTGAAGCGGCTAGAACAATGCTTGCAGACTCAAATCTTCCGGTAATGTTCTGGAACGAGGCGATTTATGCAGCAAATTATACACTCAATCGGGTTCTAACAGTGAAGAAGTTTGGTAAAACATCTTATGAACTGTTACACCGACGAAAGCCGAACTTAGAGTATCTAGAACCTTTTGGGGCACCATGCACGATGTTGAATCCAAGCGAGAAGTTTAGTCCTAAAGCTGAGGAGGGATACTTTGTTGGATATGCAACCCCGCTCAAACGGGTATACAACAAGCGAACTCGTCGGGTGGATGATTGGGCTAACGTGGAAGTTCAACGGTATACACAAAATGTGCAATGGATGGGTCCTGATTGGATGTTTGATTACAAAGATTTCTTTGAATCATTCAATCTAGATAGCTTGGTTGAAGAAGCTGTTATCAGATTACTTTACGAGTGTGAAAACGCGGCGACTTCACCGTTGGTGCGTCCAATCACTGTGAACCCCCTACCAGCTTCTAATGATACCAATGTTTTTGTACAAGAGGAAGAAGTGTTTCAGGAGGCTTCTACTACATTAGACTCTTCAGAATCTGAAGATGAACAATTTGAAGAAGTTATTCTTGAGCATGCAGAAGAACCAGAGGCACCACCAGTGAACCCAACTCCAACTCCAGATGTTGCTTCATCATCTAACACGGGTCATGATCTGGATGCCGTAGAGAACTTGACTATTCAGACGGGAGTTACTGTACCTGAACATCCGGAATCTCGGATTCATCGTATTCACCCGCTGGAGCAAGTTATAGGTGATCCTGGAAGCAGTGAGATGACCAGAGGGCGGTTGCGAAGTGTTAATTCGCCAGAGAGTTTTGGTGCTTTAGCTTTATATGCCAAAATACAAAAATCTGGTAGTCAAAATGATTGGTCGTTTGCGTGTTATGTGTCGCAGGTAGAGCCAAGGACATACAAGGACGCTTTGCTGGAGGACGCCTGGGTTGAGGCAATGCAGGAGGAGTTATTACAATTTCAGAAATTGGGGGTTTGGACGCTCACTGATTTACCGCCTGGAAGAAAGAAGATTGGCACTAAATGGGTGTTTAAGTGCAAGAAGGATGATCGTGGGGTTATAGTTCGTAACAAAGACAGATTGGTTGTGCAGGGATTCCATCAAATCGAAGGGATTGATTATAACGAAATCTATGCTCCTGTAGCACGCATTGAAGCTATTCGGATGTTTCTTGCGTTTGCTTCCTATAAGAAGTTCAAAGTATATCAAATGGACGTCAAGAGCGCATTTCTGTACGGGAAAGTCAAAGAAGAGGTTTATGTCGGCCAGCCACAAGGCTTTGAGGACCCAATCCACCGGGATAAGGTCTATGTGCTGAACAAAGCTTTATATGGCTTGCACCAGGCTCCAAGACAGTGGTACGAGGAGCTAAGTACATACCTCATGACAAAAGGATTTAAGCGCGGACTCGTCGACTGCACCCTATTCACGAAGAAATCAGGGGATGATTTGCTTCTGGTGCAGATTTACGTTGATGATATAATATTTGGTTGAACTAACGAGCTTTTATGCAGGGAGTTCGAAACTGTCATGCAGGAAAAGTTCGAGATGAGCGCAATGGGGGAGATGCAGTTTTTCCTAGGCTTGCAGGTGGACCAAAGACCCACAGAGATCTTCATTCACCAGACGAGATACGTATCCGAAGTCTTGAGCCGGTTCCAGATGGAGGATTCCAAGCCAATGGATATCCCGATTCAACCCAATCATGTATTTTGTAAAATTTCTAGGTAATGAAAATCCAACAAAATTTAGAGATCTTTAGTTTTGTGCTAGGGTATACTCAGGTTATGAGGTTGCAGTTTAAAAATATGTAACATGTTGAAAAAAGGCAGTAATGTGATATGGGTAAGGTGTTGAAAATAATAAAACGTACGAGTGATATTATAAGTTTGTAAAATGAAGTGTGGTGGTGAAATCCACAGATGATTCATGAAATTTAGGCTAACTGGGAAATTATATAAGGAAGAAAATAGATTTTAATTGCAAAAATTTTGATATTCAAAACTTAGAATTTTTACGGGAGTGAGGGGGTATAAATGAAAATGAAACACAAAGATTGTAAATATTTAACCACGAATAAACGAAAATGTTGGCTTATCAAAACAGGTCAGATCAAAGCCCAAGGAATTTACCCTAATAATCTAGAAGTATGTTAGGATTGTAGCAAGTAAGAGAAAGAGAGTAAGCAATACCAAGTTAGGCTAAGAATAAGGATGGGGATAGGGATAGAGATAAGGATAAGGTAGAGCTGCAAGTAATTGAAGCAAGTACTGGTTAAAGTCCTAAGGTTATAGACTAGATTATTTTTCTAATAACCTAATTCCCTATAACCAAGGCTCTGATACCAATCTATAACACCCCAACCGATGGCGGAAACATCGGGATGTCACGTATTGACGATTGTTCAGTAGTTCATGGTAAATAATAAATTTCAATAATTGATTTAAATAAATTACATACAATTGTTCTAAAAGAATTGTACATGATCAAATGAGAAATACTAGCTACACATCTTTGAGCATTAACTCTAATATTCAAGCAAGCTATAACCTGAAACATGTTAAGTTTGAAAATATTTTGGATCAACAAAAATGTTGGTGAGAATTACATAGGTTTGTATATTGAATAAAAATGTTGTACAATTCGAGGGTCATGGCTAGTCTATTCCATATGTGAAAACAAACTATAAGGTAAATCGAGTGCATAATCAACCCTTGAGACTAGAATACTGTGGTCCATCCCATACGCATATGGTTCACTCGATTATGTTATGTGTTCGATAACAATCACCCACGCTACCTATGTAGGAGGTACACGTATCCGGGTGGGATTGTCAGTCCAATAGATCTATCATTGTATACCGTCGGCTGATCAATGTTAATGATTATGCTAGAATAATATGCTTACCCTAGTAATGTTTAAGACATAATGCAACATAGAATAACACATAGACACTTATGATTGAATTGTAAATTGAATGTTGTAACATGTTTCACCCCAAAATAGTGAATGGAAAAAGGGGCTATGTAAACTCACCTTGATTGTGATGACAAGCTTGCAAAAGCAAACTTAACAAGAATCACTGAATTATGCTCGAACCTAAGTAAATTAAGAATGGTGATTTAGCGTCTATTAATGTTATTTTATAGTTATAGAGTTCGTGCAAAATCAATCACTTTTGATTTATCTATCTATATATATATATATATATATATATATATATATTGTGTTAATTTGAATGTTTATAACAAAATGAGCATCATTTAATAAATCGTTGACTATCAAAAGAATTATCCATTTGTACATATTAAGATTTTCAATTTCATAAGCATCCAGTAGCTTGTCAAATATTTTATATTACGAAGACAAATTAAATTACTTAAAATCAAAGTTTGTTGCTTTCAACGATTGTACAAACATATATGTATATATATACATGAATTTTTTTGGACTTCATATAAGATAACCATCAAGTATTTTAGATCACAACCAAAAGAAAGGCAAAAATTAGTAAAATATTAGTTTAACATATTTTTATAATAAATTATAGAAAGAGTGCAAATTTTGATTCATGATCATCGTTTCCTTTTAAAAACCATTATTCTCCAATCTATAATAATTCTCTTTCATATTACTATCACCACACACACCAATAAGATACCCATTAGTGAATTGGAGCTTCAAGAAGAAGGAAGTACCTGTGCGGCAGAATGCAATCCAAAACAGAGAGAGAAAAAAAAACGACATGCGAGTTGCGTAGAGAGATGTTGTTGAACAAGGTGGGTACTATCGGAGGTGATTGTTGGCGTGGTTGTTGGTTTGTCTCGTCGGAAAACGAGGTAGGAACTGAGGGGATGTGACGGTAAGATGGTTCCAATTGATGAGTGGTTTCGTTTTTGAAAGAGTTCGAAGACGGAGTAGAATATATATGCCATGTTGTGTCGGTTTATTCGAGTTTAATGTAGCAGTCAAGATCCGAAAATGGTGGGTTGTGATAACCATTAAATCAGTTGTTGCCGCGTGAGTTAGTTATGGAATGATTGACCGAGAGTATAAGTGCTAAGGTGGGTTTCGATTTGAACGAAAACGGCAAGTCCGGAAATTCCGGTGACCGCCGTAGCAAGCTCCAGGAAATGGGATGTGTTTTTAAAAGTTTGATAAGTTGGCACAAAAGACCCCTCTAGTTTAGTTTGGTTATAATACTAAGTTTTAACTAATAATGTTTATGATTATTACTATTACAAAATAAGTTTCTATTGTTTATGATTATATATTCTAAGAATCGGTTTTTTTTTTCCAAACATTATCTTCTATTTATATATCAATAAAAATGATGAAATAAGTGTAAAAAGAGACATGGTAAATGCTAGAATTCGAGGCGCAATAGAAATAAACGAGGGAATGTTATTTTTCAATAATTGGGTATATGAATTTTTATCTATTTAAAAACTGTGGAATATACGTAATGTTACAATTTCCAAAAATTTGAGCTAGATGCAAAAGCTTTTTCTATGTTGGCTATGGCTCTCCCAAATGAAATTTATGCTGGACTTTTACATTGTGAAAGTGCACTGAAGAGGTGATAGCCAACACTAGAGAAATCCTAGCCCAACAATATGAAACTTTTACTCACATAGATGGTGAAACATTAACTCAACAGTTTGAAAGATTTTCTTCACTCATCTCTGAGTTAAAAATTAACAATCAGACCTATTCAAATGCATCTATGTTACATAGATTTTTAAGGTCTTTGCCTTCAAAATGGGAAACTTATTCAATAGTCCTCAGATCAAGTACAGATTTTAACACCCTGAACCTAACTAGGTTACATGGAAAATTACTAACTTTTGAAAGAGAAATCAATCAAAAGAAAAAGTTACAAGAATCTGGTAAAACTGCTGATGACTATACTCCAGGTAGCACAGCCTTATTAGGACATGACTCACCATCTTGTTCTAATAATTTTGGATGTTTTGATCACATTGACATAACTGCTGGGATCTCATCAGATGGATCTTTCCCAGCTTATGACAATGAAGATCTGAGTCAAACTGCTGATAACATGTGTTTTATCATGGATGACTTAAAATATTTTAGCAGTGATGACTTAGAAGAAATGGATATTTTACACCAACTGGCCTTGTTAAGCATTAAAACTAACAAATTTTACAAAAGGTCAGGAAGGAAATTTCCAGGATTAAACAACTCAACAAAAGTTGGTTTTGACAAATCTAAACTAAGATGTCATAAGTGTCAAAAGTTGGGACACTTTGCTAGAGAGTGTAGAAGCTCTAGCTATAACCAAAGCATGTCTGGAAATCAATTTAACCCCACTTATAATAGGAATAATGGAACTCAAGGGAGTGCTCATTTTGTACAGGCACAAGCTCCACAAGTCCAATATGTGCCACAAGTACAATATGTTCAAATGCCTGCTCACCAACAGCAGCAAATGCCTCCTTTTCCAACTGCTCAACAACCTGCACAAACTCAACAACCCCCTCAACAACAAAGTTTATTTACATCAGGGTATGTTGACTGGAGCAGTCTTCCTTTTGACACATCTGAATGCAGTCAGGATGCAGACAACAAAGTCTATGATGTCAACTGGGGAGAACCTGACAATGGCAGAAAGAACTTTGCCTTAATGGCTTTAGAGGGATACTCCTCGAATTCTGCACTCACTCAGGTATCACAACAATCTCTTTTAAAGCTTTGCTCAAAATCTTGCAAAGAATCTTTTGCTTTAATAAGGGAGACCAATGTGCATTTACAAGGCAAATCTAATGATATGGAGAGAAAATATACTCAAATGAAGTGTGATTTAGAAAGAAAAATTGCTTTGAAAAATAAAGAAATTTCTAAATTAACTGATAAATTCATAGAAAACCAGGCACAAATTAAAAGCATGATAGACAACCTAGGTAATGTCAGAAAAGAGCTTGCTGACACTAAGGTTGATTGTGAAAAATGGGTTGAGTCTTGTAAAGGGTACCAAATGCTGCTTAACAAACAAACTGCAGCAAATGTTAAGTTTGCTCTGAATCACCAACAGATTTCACCCACAAAACTGATAATGATTGGATGAAATTGATTCAAACTTCTGATATGGAGGAATGCACATCCTACCATCAGAACTTTCTCAAAAATGAAAGTACTGCAGAAGTTAAAACCACTGACAGTAAGCCATCAGTAGTTTCATCTACATCAGGAGTTGAGACCCTGAAAACTACTGATGACCTATTTCAAAATACTGATATTGTCAGTAAATTGCCTTCCAACTCTCTTGTTGTATCTAAAAGGAAAGAGAAGGCAAAAGCATGTGAAATATGTGGTCTGTTTAACCACATAACTGAACTTTGTAGATATAGAAAGGGAAATCAGTTTAATAAGAAAAGTCAACAACTGATTGTGGGAAAACAAATAAAACAAGATTTTGAAAACACTTTCTTTCCCAACAAACAACAATCAAGTAAAAACCTTTCTCAGAAGTTACACCTAACTCATCAGTAGTTTCACAAACTACTGAAGTTAAAGATTTGATAAATTTGGTTAAATTTCTGATGACCAAAGTTGATGGTGGTCACCAAAAAAATACCACCGTTGTTCTTAATGACAAATCCATTGCCAAAAAGACATGGATTTCAAAAATTGGTCCTCAACAAGCTGCACATGTTCTCAAGAGCAAACCCAAAGCCAAATTGGCCTGGGTGGCCAAATCTAACTAATTTGCTATTTTGTGCAGAGGGTCTCCAGAGGTTTGAATAGCATATGGTATGTTGATAGTGGAGGCTCAATGCACATGACTGGATGCAGATACCTGATAAACAATTTTAACAGTCAAAGAGAAGGATCTGTGTCCTTTGGGAACAATGCTAAGGGATATGTGCTAGGATATGGCAATGTATCCTCAGGCAAAATGCAGTTTGACAAGGTCAATCTGGTTGAAAACCTTGAGTAAAACTTGCTGAGTGTGTCACAAATGTGTGATAAAGGATATTCTTCCTTTTTCACAAAGACAGCATGCAAGATCATATCACCAGAAGGCCAGAAGTTGATAGAGAAGATCATTGAAGATTATACTTTGCTGATTGCCAAAAGATGTGGCAATGTCTATGCAGTGGACATTGAAAAAGACAAAGTATTGAACAATACTGCCTGTTTCTTCTCAAAGGCATCAACTTCAGAAAATGATCTCTGGCACAGGAGACTTGGCCATGTGAACTTTAAAACCATCAATAAATGTCACACCACGCCAACGGCGGAAACACGTGGCGCGACGCTCAAGGGGTACAAAGTCAAGATTAACACAAACAAATAGTAATTAACCAAAAGGAATCATTTATTTAATGCGTCGAAACCAAGTTTTGAGTTTACATAGCCATAAAACACATAATTTAACACAAGGGTGGAGGTTTCTCAAATATATCCCAATATCATGGGAAATAATAGTGAAACCTCTCCAAAATATCCGACGCTACTAAGAGATTCCCACCCTCCACTAGCCACGTTGTTCATCGTCGATCAGTTACCTGAAAGATATGTTAAAAATCGTCAATATATAAATATTGGTGAGTTCACAGGTTTTAGATTTCAACAAAACTTTTAGGAAATAAACGTAAGATGTGACTATTGTAAGAGTTGCAAATTCCCACAATCTACTTGAGTCCATAACCAAACCAAGACTAGCAATGCCCCGCCCCAAGTTGTTTCTCGGTAATTACAACTTATTTCAGAATACGAGCACCCCAGGCATACGCCGATGCATAATCGACGCTATCGATTAGGGGTGGGCCTTGTCAGGCACCAATAGTACTATCCCAATATTCCTTCGGTTTCATTTCCTGAATTAATGGTTACAGTAGCGAGGACTCAACCCCGAGTGGCGATTAACTACTCAAGTATCTATCCCGTCACAGAATTTCCCAACATATCTTTCCCCCGAAAATAAAAACAGTAAAGTGGGGCCGTGAAACTCACCTCAAGCAATGCGCAATCCGACTAGATAATAGTTTGTCCAAGGTCACCACCTACAATGGTCCTAGACGTATAAGCCACTAAGCCTATAGTATATGTGCTTCGGCAAGTTGTACACCCAACTCCCAAACCACGATTTATTCCAATTCCCCGTTTAATTCAAACGTGTATCCTAGGCCCGTTGGTGATGGATTACCCCTTTCTTACAAGTTATATATATTCGCGTTAATATTTCTTTAACTTGCATAATATTATCCTCGACTCGACTTCACTTAACGTATAATTACTTTCCCATTAAATAATTATACTTAAGATCGTATCGTTCGATATAATATTTTTGACTCTCGACCCGACTCACTTTACCGCATATTTATTTTCCCATTCAAATAAATATACTCAGGTCTTGTCGTTCGATAATATTTCTTTAACGCCCGGCTCGACTCACCACACCGCATATTTACTTTCCCATTAAGTAAATATACTAGGATCTCGTCGGTTCGGTATACATGTATACATATTATTTACTCGTCTCGGTTTTCCTTCCCGTATATTTACTTTCCCATTAAATAAATATACTAGAATTTCGTCGAGCCGAACACATATATATATACATGTATTTTCCTCGTTAAGTCCATACGTTCGTTTAACGTTTTTAATCGTTGGATTATTTACGTTATGTTTTCTCCCACGAATATTTCTCCAACACTTAGGAAAGTGTTATGTAATTTTTCACCCAAGTTATATATTTTACTCCTTAAAATATATATTTACTTATCTTGCCGTAACGATATTTTTCTCGTTTGTCCGCTTTTACGTCATTGTGTGCTAACACGTCTAAGTCCGATTTTCTTAACTTATATATATATATATATAGTTAACTTTTCCAAGTTTTCCAATATTTGCTTTCTAGAATTATTACTCAATTTTCTAATTCTCAACACATATTACTTGGAAAGTTTTTAAAATACTTTTGTATTTTTACCACAAAACTTGACAACTTATATACAAAAATGTTCCAACACTTTTATATTCCCATTTATATAAAAGGGTCCATTTTTATATAAGTTTTTCCCCCAAGTTTTAATTTGTTTAACATTTTTATAAAAACCTTTGTTTTTCTAAAAATCCTTATGTTAGTAAAAGTCCATATTTTTATAAACTTCCATTTTATAAAAATACACTTTTTATACAAATACATAAGTAAGTTTACTAGTATTTACTAACTTAACCTTGGAAAATTTATTATTTATACTTTTGACACCAAACTTTCTATAGTTGCATTTTTAGACTTAAGTTCCCAAAATGTCCATTTTAGTCCCTCAACTTTTAAAGTTAAAACATTAGTCCCTTAACTTCTAAAAGTTGCATTTTTCCATATTAACTTTCAAGACTAGCATTTTTCTACTAAACTAGTAGACTTTAAAGTATCATCTTTTTAATGTTTGGATTATTTTTATATCTAAACACTTTTATTAGTCTCATCCACCATTAATAAGGTTACTAATATGTGTGGTTAGTGTATTATGTCCAACAAGTCCTAATTCCATCATTCAAGTAGTAGACTTTAATTATGTAACTTTTATTTTACTAGTTTTTCTAACAAAATAAGACTTAGACAAGTCTTATATTCTCCATGTATGATGATTTTAATCACTTTCAAGTCCCTTTAACAAGTTACACTCAAACCATTATTTTGTTCAAGTCTTTATGAAGTAAATAAAAACTACAAAACACCACAAAATTCCATCACCAAAATCGGCCCCTTTAACAACTTACTAAACACCATTTTAGTTTTTAAAAGCTTATGTTTTATCAAGGAAAAGCTCATTCAAGTTCATCCCCATGTACAACTTGTTTCAAGCTAATAACATAAACATTTTAAAGACAAAACATGATCAAGAATACTTACAACTAGCACAAGGCTAGGGAAGCTTTCAAGACTTGATTATGATGGAGTTTAGTGTGTTCTTCCTAATGGTTAAGCTCCAAGCTCTTGAAACACACCATGGGGTTTGGATGATGGAAGTTTTGTGAGTATTTGGAAGGGTTTAAACTTGAAGAAAGTGGGTGTGTGTGTGAAGAAGCCTACGGCCACAAGGAAAGAAAGAATTTGGTTTGTGAACAAGTGCTTAACCTTGAGTTATATTAATACTCATACCATATCTTCCAAGATTTAATAGGATCCCTCACTAGATTTTATCATATATAAAATAGATGAGTGAGTGTACTAAGGGATTTTGGGTGATCTTTGAGGAGTGTGGCTGCCGTGGGTTTTGAAGGAAAGGAATGGTTTTTGTGGATCTTGCTAGGACATGGAAATTTCTCATACAATCTAGGCTTGTACCTTAGTGATATTTTGGAAAAGATCTTGGGTTGAGTTCCTTGTTGGGTTGGCCGTAGGTTTTAAAAAATAATGATGGTCTTGCAATCTTTTAGTACAATAATTACAAGATTACACTCAATCCATACCATGCCTCCAAGTCATCTTGAGATCATTAGTACAAAAGGTAGATTATTAGGTGTAAAAGGAGATTGGGCATGGGGGGGGGGGGGGACTTTGGCCGGTTATGGGGGGTGGTTTGGTGGGGTCCACAACACAAAATATTTCCCAATATTTAGTTAAGTTTAATCCCTTACGTTCGGGTGTCGTTCGGGTATTTTTCGGGCTTTATTCGCGTGTTATTCGGACATTAAAAATGCCGCTAATAACCCTTAAACATAGCCTAGTTTAAGTGTTGATTGGTTATTTAGGCTCTTGCCGGGTGAAATTATGAGTTATACGCGCACCGGGTGCGGTACGCGCACTTTATTCGTTACCGGGAGATTTGTATGTAAAGTTTTTGTTTATGGTTTTGGAGTTCCAAAACACATTATATTTTGAGAAAATACCCTTTATTTTATATCCTGGGTATTCCGGGATCCTTTTCGTTTATTTAATTTTTACCGGGTAATCACCAACGTCCATACTGGATAAGTTTATTTGCACATGATCCTATCATGTTTTACCATTAAACGTATGCATTCCTATGCATTATATGGGAAATTTACTATTTTCTAAGGCATCAATTAAACAATTAACACGAAAGTGCGCTTAATTATGTTAATTATGATTAATTAATTAGTACGGATTTACCTTAATTTTGTCAGTTGTTACATTCTCCTCCCGTTAAGAGAATTCCGTCCCGGAATTCAGCTCGAACTCTCCGGTACGGGGGTCTTCTCAAATAGGGCGGGATATTTCTGTTTCATTTGGTCCAACCTTTCCCACGTGAACTCAGGTCCACGTTTGGCATTCCAGCGCACTTTGACCAATCTGACCTTACTGCGTCTAAGCTTCTGAACCTTCCAATCAGTCACTTCAACCGGTTCTTCGACAAAGTGAAGCTTATCGTCAATGTGGATTTCGTCGGCAGGGATAATAAGGGTCTCGTCGGATAGACACTTTTTCAAATTTGACACGTGGAAGGTGTCATGTATCCCGTTAAACTATTGCGGTAGCTTGAGCTTGTAAGCCACAGGGCCTACTCTTGCCAAAATTTCGAAAGGACCAACATAACGAGGATTTAATTTCCCACGCTTCCCAAAACGTGCAACACCTTTCCAAGGGGATACCTTCAATAAAACTCTATCACCGACTTGAAATTCCAACGGCCTACGCCTCATATCCGCATAACTTTTCTGTCGGTCGCGGGCCGCTTTGAGACGCTCTTTTATCAAGACGATTTTATCGGTTGTCTCTTGAATAATTTCGGGCCCCGTAGTTGTTTTTCTCCGACTTCAGCCCAACATAGCGGAGATCTACACTTACGTCCATATAGAGCTTCAAAAGGTGCAGCTTGAATACTCGTATGGTAGCTATTGTTATACGAAAATTCCACCAATGGCAAGTGCGTGTCCCAATTTCCACCAAAATCGATTGCACAAGCCCGTAACATATCCTCCAAGGTTTGGATGGTTCGTTCACTTTGACCATCGGTTTGAGGATGATAAGCGGTGCTCATGTCTAGGCGAGTACCGAGGGCCTCGTTCAAGCTTTTCCAAAATCTTGAGGTGAAACGACCATGTCGATCGGAGATGATAGATATAGGCACACCATGCTTAGACACTATTTCCTTGATATACAAACGGGTCAATTTTTCCATTCCATCCGTTTCACGGATTGGAAGGAAGTGTGCAGATTTCGTCAACCGATCAACAATTACCCAAATCTTATTATGGCCGCTCGTTGTCCTGGGCAACTCAGAAATGAAATCCATGGTAATCCGTTCCCATTTCCATTCCGGTATTTCTGGTTGTGTGAGCAAACCAGACGGCCTTTGGTGTTTGGCTTTAACCTTTGAACATGTTAGACAACGCGCAACATAAGCTGCTATATCTCTTTTAAAATTCGGCCACCAATAATGTTCTTTTAAATCATGGAACATTTTATCTGCACCGGGGTGTGCAGAATATCGGGAGCTGTGAGCTTCGGCTAAAACTAGATCACGTAAGCCCCCAAATAGAGGTACCCAAACTCTATTCATGAAATATAGAGTTTGATCGGCTTTAGACTCCAGTGAATCAATCATTTTTCGCAGCCTTTCATTTCTAACATTTTCGGGCTTAAGCGCATTAATTTGGGCCTCACGGATCCGATCCGTTAAGTTCGTGTGAATAGTTAGACCCAAAGAGCGAACACGTAATGGCTTAACCCGTTCCTTACGACTTAAGGCATCCGCTACGACGTTTGCCTTTCCGGGATGATATTTGATTTCACAATCATAATCGTTCAACAATTCAACCCATCTTCGTTGTCGCATATTCAAATCTTTCTGATCAAAGATGTGTTGCAAACTCTTATGATCAGTGAAGATCGTGCACTTGGTGCCATAGAGATAATGCCTCCAAATCTTGAGAGCGAACACCACTGCACCCAATTCCAAATCGTGTGTAGTGTAGTTCTTCTCATGAATCTTCAATTGTCTAGAAGCATATGCAATTACCTTCTCCCGTTGCATCAACACGCAACCCAAACCTTGATGCGAAGCATCGCAATAAACCACGAAATCTTCAGTACCATCGGGTAGGGATAGTATTGGAGCACCACACAATTTATCTTTCAGCAATTGAAAAGCCGACTCCTGTTTTTCAGTCCATTCGAACTTTTTATCCTTTTGGGTGAGCATAGTCAAAGACTGTGCTATCTTAGAAAAATTCTCAATGAATCTTCTATAGTAACCCGCAAGGCCAAGAAATTGTCGTACTTCAGTAGGAGTTGTTGGCGTCTCCCAATTTTTGATTGCCTCGATCTTGGCGGGATCAACATGTATGCCTTTTTCATTCACCACGTGGCCTAAGAAATGAATCTCCCGCATCCAGAAGTCGCATTTCGAGAACTTGGCATATAGTTTTTCCTTGCGTAGCAACTCCAAAATCAAACGAAGGTGATTTTCATGATCTTCCTTGGTGCGAGAATAGATCAATATGTCATCAATGAATACGATTACGAATTTATCCAAGTAAGGCTTGCATACACGATTCATCAAGTCCATGAAAACCGCGGGAGCATTGGTTAAACCAAACGGCATCACCAAGAACTCATAATGACTGTAACGAGTCCTAAAAGCAGTCTTCGGTACATCCTCCTCTTGGATACGAAGTTGATGGTAACCGGATCGTAGATCGATCTTGGAGTAAAAACTAGATCCTTGGAGTTGATCAAACAAATCATCGATCCAGGGGAGGGGATAACGATTCTTAATAGTCAATTTGTTCAACTCACGATAATCGATGCACATACGAAAAGTGCCATCTTTCTTTTTCACGAATAATACAGGAGCTCCCCAAGGTGAGAAACTCGGTCTTATGAAACCTTTATCCAACAATTCCTGCAATTGATTGGATAGTTCCTGCATTTCGGATGGAGCTAAGCGATATGGCGATCGCGCTACAGGAGCAGCTCCAGGAATAAGATCAATACGAAATTCAACTTGCCGCTGGGGTGGCAATCCCGGCAAATCTTCAGGGAACACATCCGGGAAGTCTTTCACAATATGAATATCTTCAAGTTTTCGCTCTTCAGCTTCCTTATCTATCACATGCGCCAAGAATGCAATACAGCCCTTCCGCAAGCACTTCCGGGCCTTCATGCTTGTAATAATCCCCAATGGCATTCCGCGCCTTTCCCCTTGTACTGAAAGGATTTCACCACTCGCGAGGGGAATTTGGATTATTTTATCATTACAAACGACAATGGCGCGATGTTTAGATAACCAATCCATACCAACGACTACGTCAAAGCTACCCAAAACTACCGGTAAGAGATCAATACTATACTCGTGTCCACAAAGATTTAGTTTACATTCTGTCGCCACTTCACTTGTTTCTATAGTTTTACCATTTGCTAGTTCTATGGAATATGGCGTATCTAGCTTACTAGTTTTCAACCCAAGTAATCGTTTAAATTCAACAGATACGAAACTAAAATCGGCACCGGTATCAAATAAAACAGAAGCATAATGGTTGTTAAGGGGGAACGTACCGGTGACCACGTTAGGGTCTTGGCGTGCATCACCAGCACCGATCACAAATGCCTGTCCGCGTGCTTGGTTGTTCACCTTCGGGCAATCCCTCTTCCAGTGATCAAGCGATCCACATGCGAAGCATGGCCTCGCTTCTCCAGTCTTGGGCGCTCCGGCCCTACAATCTTCAGTTTTGTGCCCAACACGGTGGCATTTCCCGCAAGTACCATCATACCTCTTTCCCTGGTTTCCCGTCTTCCTATCATTTCCTCGACCCGTGGCAACATAAGCTTTTCCTTTCTTGTTCCCATTCCCAGATGTCCCGTCTTTCTTCCTTTCATTCCTTTTCCGTTTCCCAAACCTCGAACGATTTGATTGCTCAATTGTACCTGATCCAGAACTAGATCCCACATTCTTCCCTTCAACACTCTTAGTATCAGAAATCTTCAACCCAGAAATCTTTCTTACCAAAGTACCCATACGGATGGCATCCTCAGTGAGGCTCAGAGCAAGGTCAATAGCCTCGCGCATGGTCGTGGGTTTCGAGGAAGTGACCATGCTGCAAATCTGAGGTGCCAATCCAAAGAGGTACCTTTCGACTTTCTTACTTTCCGGCGTAACCAGCCGGGGAACCAACCTACAGAGGTCGTGAAATTTGGACGTATAGCCGACCACGTCCGAACCAATCATGGTGAGATTCCAGAATTCGGTCTCCAGTTTCTGTATTTCACTCGCGGGGCAATATTCAGAGGTCATTAGTTCCTTCAGTTCTAGCCAAGACAGTGAGTACGCCGCATCATCACCCAAGGTTTGGACCTGGTTGTTCCACCAAGTAAGAGCTTGATCCAGAAACAAATTGGTGGAGTACATCACTGCTTGTCTGGGAGTGCAATTGCTGATGCGAATGACTGCTTCAGTCTTTTCAAACCATTTGACCAGGCTAACAGCGCCTTCGGTTCCATTGAAGTTGATGGGTTTGCAGTCCAGAAACGCCTTGAACGTGCATCCACGTTCGCCGGACGCAGTGTCTGCAACAACACGATAATAAGTAATTATGGGATGGAAGTGTCGAAGCGTCTTCCCAACATTTCACTTTATCATGAATTACTTACCAGTGGGGGTACGCTCACGGCGTTCATCCCCGGAACGGTCTCGTGATCCATCAGTCCGGGCGGCCTCATGTGCGGCAATGGCCTGGGCGATTCGTTCGGAAAGTAGCTGCTCCAACTCAGCGGGGGTCATGGGTAACGTAGCGTTACCGGAGTTACTCCTAGTGGCTGGTGCCATTAATCTTCAATAACAAATATTAAAGGTTAACTTGACGAATATTCATCCAAATATTGTCACACACAAACGCACAAATAACATCTCATCACATGAACCAAATCGATAACAAGTCATTACAATCCAATACCACAATCCATAAGATATAGAGTAGATAATAATCATAGACGATCACAGGTGCATAATGTAACAACAACATATTTTACCATAATAACATTAAGATTTTCATTAACTTCAAAGTGACGAGTACAATACTTTGTCTAAACCAACAAAATAGGGGATAACATCCCTCATACAACGCTTTGAAATACAACAAAATATCATGTCATCAGCCGGCACATCCCGCACGGCTAGGCAAAATGCAAAAACGTGCTACAACCCGTGTCATGCTACAATATAACTACTACATATACCAACAGTGATGACTATGCGATGATCCGTGGAATGTCTCTAGGTCTACTAGGGTGGTGGTGGCGGGTACTGGTACTGGGGAGCACTGGTACTGATGGCCATACTAATAGCCATGATGCGATCATACAAGTACTGCCTGAGGGCGAAATGGCTCTCGCCCGTGATGCCCCAGACGGCATCCATGCTCAAGAGCTCCTCAACGTAATGAGCTAACGCATCTCTAGCATCAATAATCCGGGCCCACATAACGCGAGCCTGATAATCCGTGTGTGTAATGGTGCGATGCACCGTGTCTGCCAGCGTCTGGAAATCACTCTCTAGAGTGGCTAAGGTAGTCAGGGCGTGGCTGGGTAATGGGGCCATACCATAGGGCTGTGATGGCCCGGGTATGTCAGGGTACGTCGGCAGTGATGGGCCGACTATGTCAGGCATGAATGGGGGTAGAGGTGCAAACTGCTGTGGCAGACTCCCCAGTCCAGGGGTGAAAGGGGAGAGCATCAGATATGGATCTCCCGCACCCAAGGTATGCGGTGCGGATGGTAGTGTCATCGGTATGGTGGGGACTGGCGGCAATACAGGTAGGGTGGGAGCAGGTGTGGGGGCAATGGTTAGGGGTAGGGTCTTAGGTGCTGGGGTAGGTAGTACTGGCTCACTAAGCGGGGAGACAATGGGGTGTGTGGTGGTCATCATCTCTGGGGTGGAAGCCACAAGAGTAGGGGTGTCGGGACTGGCGGTGGCATAGGCAGTCATGCCAGCTCTTCGCAGCTCGGAGCTGCGAGCAGAGCTACCCTCAAGAATCCAACCAACGTGCTCGGTACTGGGTGTGTCATGTGCCAGTGGCTCAGGAGCGACAGGAGCGTCATGCTCCGTAGGGTCAGGGTGGGGTACGGGTGCTGTAGGCTCAGCAGGCTCGTCTGTGCGAGGGGCACTCTCGGGTGATACAAGGGCAGGCTGGGCGGCAGGGGCAGGTAACCCTAACACAGCGCATGGGAGTGGAACCGAGTACCAAATCGAATCAGGGCCAACGATAGTGGGTACTACGGATGCTACGGACTCCTCATGATCAGTGCGTCCCTCTGGATACTTGGGCTCCAAGAACCCAGCATACAACTCTCCTACGAGGGGTACTAACGCTCTGCCAATGGGAGGCTGTAGGTATGGGGGCGGACAGGAGGGAAATCGATGGGTGCACGGGGGTTATAGGGGGACTCCACACTTTCTGACAAGGCTGGGGCTGGGGCTGCAAGGCCTCTACATCCTACTGGAAAGTCCCGAATAGCGGGGACCGGGTGTGGGTGGATAGGGGCGACTGGTGGTGGAGCAACTGGTGCGCCCTCAATGTCGTCACCGCCCTCGTCCTCGGCGGCGGCGTGTGGCTCTACATCCTCATCCAACTCCATAGGCTCCTCCTCGTCATCCGACCCGAGGTCGATGATCTCCTCTGGGTCGACTGGAGGGGCAGGTAAGATCTGCAAGCTACTATCAGAACTCGACTCTGGAACAATATCACTATCCGAAGCCATGTCCTGGCAATAGAACCGTACTAAGTAATAATAATTAATAATTAGAAAGTTAAGCTTACATCTAACACAACCTTCATAATTTCCAAATCTACGTAACATATATTGACACCCATGGCTAGTTCGGTCGGAATCTTCCCTTGTATTAAAATTTCTTTCTTTTAAGAAAAGTTACTTGTTGTGTTGTAAACTTTTGGAAAAACTTTACCCTTGAGCCAATTCCGGTTATAGTCTAGGTTTTCAAAAATACTAGTTCGCTATAACCTTGGCTCTGATACCACTCTCTGTCACACCACGCCAACGGCGGAAACACGTGGCGCGACGCTCAAGGGGTACAAAGTCAAGATTAACACAAACAAATAGTAATTAACCAAAAGGAATCATTTATTTAATGCGTCGAAACCAAGTTTTGAGTTTACATAGCCATAAAACACATAATTTAACACAAGGGTGGAGGTTTCTCAAATATATCCCAATATCATGGGAAATAATAGTGAAACCTCTCCAAAATATCCGACGCTACTAAGAGATTCCCACCCTCCACTAGCCACGTTGTTCATCGTCGATCAGTTACCTGAAAGATATGTTAAAAATCGTCAATATATAAATATTGGTGAGTTCACAGGTTTTAGATTTCAACAAAACTTTTAGGAAATAAACGTAAGATGTGACTATTGTAAGAGTTGCAAATTCCCACAATCTACTTGAGTCCATAACCAAACCAAGACTAGCAATGCCCCGCCCCAAGTTGTTTCTCGGTAATTACAACTTATTTCAGAATACGAGCACCCCAGGCATACGCCGATGCATAATCGACGCTATCGATTAGGGGTGGGCCTTGTCAGGCACCAATAGTACTATCCCAATATTCCTTCGGTTTCATTTCCTGAATTAATGGTTACAGTAGCGAGGACTCAACCCCGAGTGGCGATTAACTACTCAAGTATCTATCCCGTCACAGAATTTCCCAACATATCTTTCCCCCGAAAATAAAAACAGTAAAGTGGGGCCGTGAAACTCACCTCAAGCAATGCGCAATCCGACTAGATAATAGTTTGTCCAAGGTCACCACCTACAATGGTCCTAGACGTATAAGCCACTAAGCCTATAGTATATGTGCTTCGGCAAGTTGTACACCCAACTCCCAAACCACGATTTATTCCAATTCCCCGTTTAATTCAAACGTGTATCCTAGGCCCGTTGGTGATGGATTACCCCTTTCTTACAAGTTATATATATTCGCGTTAATATTTCTTTAACTTGCATAATATTATCCTCGACTCGACTTCACTTAACGTATAATTACTTTCCCATTAAATAATTATACTTAAGATCGTATCGTTCGATATAATATTTTTGACTCTCGACCCGACTCACTTTACCGCATATTTATTTTCCCATTCAAATAAATATACTCAGGTCTTGTCGTTCGATAATATTTCTTTAACGCCCGGCTCGACTCACCACACCGCATATTTACTTTCCCATTAAGTAAATATACTAGGATCTCGTCGGTTCGGTATACATGTATACATATTATTTACTCGTCTCGGTTTTCCTTCCCGTATATTTACTTTCCCATTAAGTAAATATACTAGAATTTCGTCGAGCCGAACACATATATATATACATGTATTTTCCTCGTTAAGTCCATACGTTCGTTTAACGTTTTTAATCGTTGGATTATTTACGTTATGTTTTCTCCCACGAATATTTCTCCAACACTTAGGAAAGTGTTATGTAATTTTTCACCCAAGTTATATATTTTACTCCTTAAAATATATATTTACTTATCTTGCCGTAACGATATTTTTCTCGTTTGTCCGCTTTTACGTCATTGTGTGCTAACACGTCTAAGTCCGATTTTCTTAACTTATATATATATATATATATATATATATATATATATATATATATATATAGTTAACTTTTCCAAGTTTTCCAATATTTGCTTTCTAGAATTATTACTCAATTTTCTAATTCTCAACACATATTACTTGGAAAGTTTTTAAAATACTTTTGTATTTTTACCACAAAACTTGACAACTTATATACAAAAATGTTCCAACACTTTTATATTCCCATTTATATAAAAGGGTCCATTTTTATATAAGTTTTTCCCCCAAGTTTTAATTTGTTTAACATTTTTATAAAAACCTTTGTTTTTCTAAAAATCCTTATGTTAGTAAAAGTCCATATTTTTATAAACTTCCATTTTATAAAAATACACTTTTTATACAAATACATAAGTAAGTTTACTAGTATTTACTAACTTAACCTTGGAAAATTTATTATTTATACTTTTGACACCAAACTTTCTATAGTTGCATTTTTAGACTTAAGTTCCCAAAATGTCCATTTTAGTCCCTCAACTTTTAAAGTTAAAACATTAGTCCCTTAACTTCTAAAAGTTGCATTTTTCCATATTAACTTTCAAGACTAGCATTTTTCTACTAAACTAGTAGACTTTAAAGTATCATCTTTTTAATGTTTGGATTATTTTTATATCTAAACACTTTTATTAGTCTCATCCACCATTAATAAGGTTACTAATATGTGTGGTTAGTGTATTATGTCCAACAAGTCCAAATTCCATCATTCAAGTAGTAGACTTTAATTATGTAACTTTTATTTTACTAGTTTTTCTAACAAAATAAGACTTAGACAAGTCTTATATTCTCCATGTATGATGATTTTAATCACTTTCAAGTCCCTTTAACAAGTTACACTCAAACCATTATTTTGTTCAAGTCTTTATGAAGTAAATAAAAACTACAAAACACCACAAAATTCCATCACCAAAATCGGCCCCTTTAACAACTTACTAAACACCATTTTAGTTTTTAAAAGCTTATGTTTTATCAAGGAAAAGCTCATTCAAGTTCATCCCCATGTACAACTTGTTTCAAGCTAATAACATAAACATTTTAAAGACAAAACATGATCAAGAATACTTACAACTAGCACAAGGCTAGGGAAGCTTTCAAGACTTGATTATGATGGAGTTTAGTGTGTTCTTCCTAATGGTTAAGCTCCAAGCTCTTGAAACACACCATGGGGTTTGGATGATGGAAGTTTTGTGAGTATTTGGAAGGGTTTAAACTTGAAGAAAGTGGGTGTGTGTGTGAAGAAGCCTACGGCCACAAGGAAAGAAAGAATTTGGTTTGTGAACAAGTGCTTAACCTTGAGTTATATTAATACTCATACCATATCTTCCAAGATTTAATAGGATCCCTCACTAGATTTTATCATATATAAAATAGATGAGTGAGTGTACTAAGGGATTTTGGGTGATCTTTGAGGAGTGTGGCTGCCGTGGGTTTTGAAGGAAAGGAATGGTTTTTGTGGATCTTGCTAGGACATGGAAATTTCTCATACAATCTAGGCTTGTACCTTAGTGATATTTTGGAAAAGATCTTGGGTTGAGTTCCTTGTTGGGTTGGCCGTAGGTTTTAAAAAAGAATGATGGTCTTGCAATCTTTTAGTACAATAATTACAAGATTACACTCAATCCATACCATGCCTCCAAGTCATCTTGAGATCATTAGTACAAAAGGTAGATTATTAGGTGTAAAAGGAGATTGGGCATGGGGGGGGGGGGACTTTGGCCGGTTATGGGGGGTGGTTTGGTGGGGTCCACAACACAAAATATTTCCCAATATTTAGTTAAGTTTAATCCCTTACGTTCGGGTGTCGTTCGGGTATTTTTCGGGCTTTATTCGCTTGTTATTCGGACATTAAAAATGCCCCTAATAACCCTTAAACATAGCCTAGTTTAAGTGTTGATTGGTTATTTAGGCTCTTGCCAGGTGAAATTATGAGTTATACGCGCACCGGGTGCGGTACGCGCACTTTATTCGTTACCGGGAGATTTGTATGTAAAGTTTTTGTTTATGGTTTTGGAGTTCCAAAACACATTATATTTTGAGAAAATACCCTTTATTTTATATCCTGGGTATTCCGGGATCCTTTTCGTTTATTTAATTTTTACCGGGTAATCACCAACGTCCATACTGGATAAGTTTATTCTCACATGATCCTATCATGTTTTACTATTAAACGTATGCATTCCTATGCATTATATGGGAAATTTACTATTTTCTAAGACATCAATTAAACAATTAACACGAAACTGCGCTTAATTATGTTAATTATGATTAATTAATTAGTACGGATTTACCTTAATTTTGTCAGTTGTTACAATAAAGTCACTAAAATGGGCTTGGTCAGGGGTCTACCTTTGAAGGAATACCAGTGTAAAGAACACTGTGTTTCATGTATTAAAGGTAAACAACATAAGTCCTCCTATAAGTCTATTGAAGAATCAAAAACAATTGCATGTCTTAACCTACTCTATATAGACTTATTTGGACCAGTCAAAATTATGAGCCTTGGTAAGAAGAAGTACTGCTTGGTCATCATTGATGACTACTCAAGATTTACATGGGTCTTCTTCTTATATTCCAAGGATGAGGCAGCTGAAATAATCAAGTTCTTCATTCTACAAGTAGAGAAGCAATATTCTCTCTCTGTCAAAGTCATCAGGAGTGACAATGGGACAGAGTTCAAGAACAAAACTCTGGATGAATTCTGTTTGTCTAAAGGGATTGTTAGACAATTCAGCATTCCCAGAACTCCTGAACAAAATGGTGTGGTAGAAAGGAAGAACAGAACTTTAATAGAAGCAGCCAGAACAATGTTAGCTGATTCAGGCCTACCTTTGTACTTTTGTCGGATTGCAGGTTGCAGGTAATGACATCATTTTCTATTTTGTAAGGATCCATCAAATAAGGTTTCCTTAGAAAAAGATTATACAAAAGCAATGATAAGTAGATATGAATAGAGCAAGAAAAGAAGGAAATAAAAAAACATAGTATAGAAAAGATATCCAAAATGATATAGAAATCACTATCCTATCCTTAGTTTTTATTTCCTTAAGTTAATTGAATTTCGTTTGATTAGGGCAAAGTTCATTAAGAAGCAGTCAACACAGCTTGTTATGTTCAGAATAGAGTTCTTATCAACAAGAGACATACCAAGACTGCCTATTAAATTCTTCATGGCATAAAGCCCCTTATCTCCTTCTTCGGGGCTTTTGGATGTCAATGTTTTATCCTCAACATCAAAGACTCTATCTCAAAATTTGCTGCTAAAGTTGATACAGGTTACTTTCTTGGTTACTCTCCAATGAGAAAAGCTTACAAAGTCTTTAATTCAAGAACCAAGATAGTTGAAGAAACACTGAATGTCAAGTTCAATGACTTAAAACACACTCTTATTCCGGCAAATCCTGCTGAACTATTTGACCTTGACAATTTTCATTTCGGACCTGAAAAGACTGTTGAATCATCCAAACCTCCTCAAAATGGTTTTCAAGGATTTGAAGATGATAGTCCTACACCATGAACTCCAAACACAGTCAGAAGATCAAGTTTTAAACCTTCAGAAGTTTCAAAAGCTTCTACTTCAGGAACTACTGATGAACAACTTGAAAGTACTGATTCAGCTGAACCTAAAACTCCTGAACCTCAAACAACAGCTGAACCAAATATTATCAATCTCAGTGGTTTATTTGAAGAAATAACAGAGCCATCCTCTAGTACAGGTCTAAAACAATTGATTGAACACAAGGATCATCCATTGGAACAAATCATGGGTGATATTGCTTCAGGGGTGCTTACAAGAAACCAGCTCTCCAACTTTTGCTTTTTCTCAGCATTTATTTCTCAGTTAGAACCAAAGAAATATCAAGAAGCCCTCAAAGATAACAATTGGGTGCAAGCCATGCAAGAAGAATTGCTTCAATTCAAGAAGCAACAGGTTTGGGAAATCTGTCCCTTACCTCCAAACAAGCAACCAATTGGTACAAGATGGGTCTTCAGAAACAAATCAGATGAAGCTGGTATGATCATCAAGAACAAGGCAAGATTGGTGGTACAAGGTTATTGTTGGGACAAAGAGGATTGAAGAAACCACCTTTTGATAACCTTAGTCCAATTCATATCTGCCTAAGTATAGAACTGCTGAAGAACAAAAGAAGAAGTGCTGAAGAACAAACACCAAAGTACTGAAGAGTAAAATCATCAGAAGTTCTGAAGTCTAACCAGACATTTCACTGAAGAACTGCTGAAGACAAACTGCTCATCAGCAGTTTGTCACTCATCAGCACTTTGCATCAGAAGCTTCTAACCGACTGAAGATCAGCAGTTTCCTTATTATATTGTTTTGTTAAAGTCTAGATTTCAAGTTTCAATGTACAGGCTGTTGTAAGCTTATCTTAGTATAATATCTTTGTTAAATATCTTAGATTACTTCAGACAACAGTTTAGTACATTAGTCTATAAATAGATGAGTTTGTTCATCTATTTTAGATATGTGATTTTGTGTAATATCTTTGATCTTAAATTGAAATCCTTCGGGCTTTAAACTTATAATTCCATTTCACATCTGAGAAACATAAATTGCTTTACTGCTTTACACTTAACTGTATTTATTGTTTCTCATTTATTATTCAGTCAAGGGGGAGTAATAACTCCTCATCAAAGTGATCTTTTAGACCTTTGAACACTTGTCTTTCCGCTGCTTAATAACTCTTACATAAATCTGATAACAATTGGTATCAGAGCACTGGTTAATCTGATCAAAATCAATCTAACAAATTGAGATTCAGACACAGGCTCAATATTGATATTCAATAAAGGATAAAAGGCTCACTTTTTAATCCATCACTTTAAAGAAGTATTGACAAATCCAAACTTCTTAAAAATGGACCCCTACAATACTGGATCTGCCAACAAACCTCCTATGTTAGTCAGAAATGAATATAACATATGGTCTAAAAGGTTGGCACACACTATTTCCCAAACAAACACTGGATGTTGGAGGTCTGTAGTTTTTGGACCTCACAAACCAGTAGTAAGTGATCCAGAGGGAAAGACTGAAAGACCAAAAGATCCAAAAGAATACACGGAGGAAGATTTCCAAAAGTTTGAGCTTGATGCAAAAGCTTTCTCCATGTTGGCTATGGCTCTCCCAAACGAAATTTATGCTGGCCTTTTACATTGTGAAAGTGCCAAAGAGCTGTGGGACTGCCTAAAAGAGCCGTTTGCAGGAACTGCTGAGGTAATAGCCAACATCAGAGAAATATTGGCTCAACAATATTAAACTTTTACTCACATAGAGGGTGAATCTTTAACACAACAATTTGAAAGATTTTCTTCACTCATCTCTGAGTTAAAAATAAACAATCAGACCTATTCAAATGAGTCTATGTTGCATAGATTTTTAAGGTCTCTACCTTCAAAATGGGAAACTTACTCTATAGTCCTCAGAACAAGTTCAGAATTTAATACCTTGAACCTAACTAGGTTACATGGTAAATTACTAACTTTTGAGAGAGAAATCAATCAAAAGAAAAAGTTGCAAGAATCTGGTAAAACTGCTGATGACTATACTCCGGGTAGCACAGCCCTATTAGGACATGACTCACCATCCTGTTCTAATAATTTTGGTTCTTTTGACCACATTGACATAACAGCTGGGATCTCATCAGATGGATCCTTCCCAGCTTATGACAATGAAGAACTAAGTCAAACTGCTGACAAAATGTGTTTCATCATGGATGATTTAAAATATTTCAGCAGTGATGACTTAGAAGAAATGGAAATATTGCACCAACTGGCCTTGTTAAGCTTAAAAACTAACAAATTTTATAAAAGGTCAGGAAGGAAATTTCCAGGACTCAACAACTCAACAAAAGTTGGTTTTGACAAATCTAAACTTAGATGTCATAAGTGTCAAAAGTTGGGACACTTTGCTAGAGAATGTAGAAGCTCTAGCTACAACCAACCAATGTCTGGAAATCAATTTAACCCCTCATATAATAGGAATAATGGAACTCAAGGGAGTGCTCATTTTGTACAGGCACAAGCTCCACATGTTCAATATGTGCCACAAGTACAATATGTTTAGATGCCTGCTCAACAACAACAGCAGCTGATGCCTCCTTTTCCAATTGCTCAACAACCTGCACAAACTCAACAACCCCCTCAGCAACAAAGCTTATTTACCTCAGGGTTTGTTGACTGGAGCAGTCTTCCTTATGACACATCAGAATGCAGTCAGGATGCAGACAATAAGGTCTATGATGTCATCTGGGGAGAACCTGATAATGGCAGAAAGAACTTTGCCTTAATGGCTTTTGAAGGATACTCTTCAAATTCTGCTCTCACACAGGTATCACAACAATCTCTGTTAAAGCTTTGCACTAAATCTTGCAAAGAATCTTTTGCTTTAATTAGAGAAACTAATGTGCATTTACAAGGCAAAACCAATGACATGGAAAGAAAATTCACACAAATGAAGTGTGATTTGGAAAGAAAAATTGTTTTGAAAAACAAAGAAATTTCCAAACTGAATGATAAATCCATTGAAACAGAAGCACAAATTAAAACAATGATAGACAGCCTAGGAAATGTCAGACAAGAGCTTGCTGACACCAAGGTTGATTGTGAAAAATGGGTTGAGTCTTGTAAAGGGTATCAAATGTTGCTTAACAAACAAACTGCAGCCAATGTTAAGTTTGGCATTGGATATACCCACACTGAATCACCAACAGATTTCACCCACAAAACTGATAATGATGGGAAGAAATTGATTCAAACTTCTGATATGGAGGAATGCACATCCTACCATCAGAACTTCCTTAAAATGGGAAGTACTGCAGAAGTTAAAACTACTGACAATAAGCCATCAGCAGTTTCAACTACATCAGGAGTTGAGACCCTGAAAACTGCTGATGACCTATTTCAAAAATCTGATTTTGTCAGTAAATTGCCTTCCAGCTCTCTTGACTTAACTAAAAAGAAAGAGAAGGCAAAAGCATGTGAAATATGTGGTCTGTTTAACCACATAACTGAACTTTGCAGATATAGAAAGGTAAATCAGTTAAACAAACAAAGACAACAACTGATTGTGGGAAAACAGATAAAACAAGATTTTGAAAATACCTTTTTTCCCAACAAACAACAATCAAACAAAACCCTTTCTAAGAAGAGGCCTTTATCTCAACAAAGGTCATCTTCTCAAAGTTCAACTTCAGAAGTTTCACCTAACTCATCAGCAGTTTCATAAACTGCTGAAGTTAAAGATTTGATAAACCTGGTTAAACTTCTGATGACCAAAGTTGATGGTGGAAACCAAAAAGAACCCACCATTGTTCTTAATGACAAATCCATTGCCAAAAAGACATGGATTTCTAAAATTGGTCCACAACAAGCTGCACCTGTTCTCAAGAGCAAACCCAAAGCCAAACTGGCTTGGGTTGCCAAAACTAACTAATTTGCTATCTTGTGCAGAGGGTCTCCAGAGGTTTGAATAGCATATGGTATGTGGATAGTGGAGGCTCAATGCACATGACTGGATGCAGATACCTGATAAACAATTTTATCAGCCAAAGAGAAGGATCTGTGTCCTTTGGGAACAATGCCAAGGGATATGTGCTAGGATATGGCAATGTATCCTCAGGCAAAATGCAGTTTGACAAGGTCAATCTGGTTGAAAACCTTGAGTACAACTTGCTGAGTGTCTCACAAATGTGTGACAAAGGATATTCTTCCTTTTTCACCAAGACAGCATGCAAGATTATATCACCAGAAGGCCAGAAGTTGATAGAGAAGATTATTGAAGATCATACTTTGCTGATTGCCAAAAGGTGTGGCAATGTCTATGCAGTGGACATTGAAAAAGACAAAGTATTGAACAAGACTGCCTGTTTCTTCTCAAAGGCATCAACTTCAGAAAATGATCTCTGGCACAGGAGACTTGGCCATGTGAACTTTAAAACCATCAATAAAGTCACAAAAATGGGCTTGGTCAGAGGTCTACCTTTGAAGGAATATCAGTGCAAAGAACACTGTGTTTCCTGTCTTAAAGGTAAACAGCATAAGTCCTCCTATAAGTCTATTGAAGAATAAAAAACAACTGCATGTCTTCAACTACTCCATATGGACTTATTTGGACCAGTCAAGATTATGAGCCTTGGTAAGAAGAAGTACTGCTTGGTCATCATTGATGACTACTCAAGATTCACATGGGTCTTCTTCTTATATTCCAAGGATGAGGCAGCTTAAATCATCAAGTTCTTTATTCTACAAGTAGAGAAGCAATATTCTCTATCTGTCAAAGTCATCAGGAGTGACAATGGGACAGAGTTCAGGAACAAAACTCTGGATGAATTCTGTCTGTCTAAAGGGATTGTTAGACAGTTCAGCATTCCCAGAACTCCTGAACAAAATGGTGTGGTAGAAAGAAAGAACAGAACATTAATTGAAGCAGCCAGAACAATGTTAGCTGATTCAGGCCTACCTTTGTATTTTTGGGCTGAAGCAGTCAACACTGCATGTTATGTTCAGAATAGAGTTCTTATCAACAAGAGACATACCAAGACTGCCTATGAAATTCTTCATGGCATAAAGCCCCTTATCTCCTTCTTCAGGGCTTTTGGATGTCAATGTTTTATCCTCAACATCAAAGACTCTATCTCTAAGTTTGCTGCAAAAGTTGATACAGGTTATTTTCTTGGTTATTCTCCTTTGAGAAAAGCTTACAAAGTTTTCAATTCAAGAACCAAGATAGTAGAAGAAACACTGAATGTCAAGTTCAATGAATCAAAACACACTCTTATTCCAGCAAATCCTGCTGAATTATTTGATCTTGACAACTTTCATTTCGGACCTGAAAAGACTGTTGAATCATCCAAACCTCCTCAAAATGGTTTTCAAGGATTTGAAGATGATAGTCCTGCACCATGGACTCCAAACACAGTCAGAAGATCAACTATTAAACCTTCAGAAGTTTCAATAGCTTCAACTTCAGGAACTACTGATGAACATTTTGAAACTACTGATTCAGCTGAACCTAAAACTCCTGAAGTTCAAATAATAGCTGAACCAGATATTATCAATCTCAGTGGTTTATTTGAAGAACCTGTAGAGCCATCATCCAGTATAGGTTTACAACAACTGATTGAACACAAAGATCATCCATTGGATCAAATCATGGGTGATATTGCATCAGGGGTACTCACAAGAAACCAGCTTTCCAACTTTTGCTTCTTCTCAGCATTTATCTCTCAGTTGGAACCAAAGAAGTATCAAGAAGCCCTCAAAGACAACAATTGGGTGCAAGCAATGCAAGAAGAGTTGCTTCAATTCAAGAAACAACAGGTTTGGGAAATCTGTCCCTTACCTGAAAACAAGCAACCAATTGGAACTAGATGGGTCTTCAGAAACAAATCTGATGAAGCTGGTATGATCATCAAGAACAAAGCAAGACTAGTGGTACAAGGTTATTCCCAAGAGGAAGGAATTGATTATGATGAAACCTTTGCACCAGTTGCAAGACTTGAAGCTATCAGGTTATTTTTAGCTTATGCAATTTCCAACAACATTAAAGTTTATCAAATGGATGTCAAGAGTGCATTTTTGTATGGAAAAATAAAAGAGGAAGTATATGTCTGTCAACCTCCAGGATTTGAGGATCCTTCTCATCCTGATTGGGTTTACAGACTTGACAAAGCTCTTTATGGGCTAAAACAGGCTCCAAGAGCCTGGTATGAAACACTTTCAAACTTTTTACTTAAGAATCACTTCTCAAGGGGATCTATTGATAAAACTCTTTTCATAAAACATGTTGGAAATCATGTCTTACTTGTTCAAATCTATGTTGATGATATCATATTTGGTTCAACAAATTCAAAACTGTGTGAAGAATTTAAGAAACTCATGCAATCAAAATTTGAAATGAGTACAATGGGAGAATTGCAGTACTTTTTGGGACTGCAAATCAAGCAACAGTCAAATGGAACATTTATACATCAATCAAAATATGTTAAAGAATTATTGAACAAATTTTCTTTACAAGACTGTAAAACATGTTCCACTCCCATGACACCAATCACACAAGTTGAACCAGATGATCAAGGGAAACACATTGATCAAACCATGTATAGATGTATGATAGGTTCTCTTTTGTACTTAACTGCTTCTAGACCAGATATCATGTTTTCAACTTGTGTCTGTGCTAGATACCAATCTGCACCAAGAGAATCACATATAATTGCAGTCAAAAGAATCTTCAGATATCTGAAAGGAACTCCTACTTTAGGAATTTGGTATCCTGCTTCAAGCAATACCATGTTAACTGCTTTTTCAGATAGTGACTATGCAGGCTGCAAAATGTCAAGAAAATCAACATCTGGTGGTTGTCAATTCTTAGGAAACTGTCTGGTGTCCTGGCAATCTAAGAAACAAACATCTGTGGCAACTTCAACAGCTGAAGCTGAATACATAGCTGCTGCAAGCTGTACTTCACAGATACAATGGCTCCAATATCAACTGCTTGATTGTGGAATCAAAGAGACCAAGACCCCACTTTTAGTAGACAGCAAATCTGCCATTAGCATCATTCAAAATCCTGTTCAGTTTTCAAAGACTAAACACATTGAAATCAGGTATCATTTCATAAGAGATTGCTATGAAAAAGGCAAGATTGAGGTGAAGCATGTCACAACAGCTAATCAAATAGCTGACATTTTCACCAAACCCCTTGATTCAACAACTTTTCAGAGGTTAGTATCCATGCTTGGGATGTTAAACTTAGAAGAAAGTCTGTAAGTGTTTCACTTTTTAGTTCTGCACATATTTTATTTTCACTTACATACTTATCTGTCACAAACCTCTGAAGACCAAAAATTTGAGAAATAGAAAGTACTGATGAACAAATTTTGAAAACTACTGATAAACATCAAAAATGGGATATTTTCAAAATGGATATAACTACTGATGAAAATCAGAAGTTAGTAAAGTGTGTTAAAAGTCATTTACATCAGCAGTTGAAACTGTTGAAGAGATGACTAAAACCACTGATGAAGAAACCTTCTTCATCAGCAGTTTGACTAAAAAGGGTAAAACAGACTTTTCACTCATCAGAAGTTTGACCTAGTCGGTTAAAAACTTCTGATAAATACCCTTTTTAAACACTTATCCATTCAAAAAGCAAAATTCCCTCTCTCTCTCTCAAATTCAAAGCGAAACCCCTTCTCTAAACCTAAAAATTACTGTTCGATCAAAAACAACCATGGCTCTCGTGTTAAAACAGGGACACAATCGAAGAGGCTACTTTGTTAAAGATGAAGCCTGGTCCCAGTATGATGAGATGATTGATCTCATCATGAAATCCCAATATTATGAAGCTTTCACCATCGATCCACCTATTCATGAAGAAACTCTTAATGAGTTCTGGGCTAATTCAGAGACGGTGAAGGTGAATAATGAAGTGATCTCCCTCAAATCTTCCATAAAAGGGAAACTGATGGCCATCTCACCAGAAACACTAAGCATCAGGCTTGGTTTGAAGGATTCTGAGGCACCTGAGCATATTCCAAACTCAGACATCCATCTAACCATGACAGAGTGTGGTTATCAAGGTACTTTGGCACAAGCAACAGTTTATAAGAAATATTTTGACCCACAATATAAACTGTTATTTCATTATATTATTATGTGTCTAAGTCCAAAAACTGGGCCAATAGATCAGATGCCTTCTACTTTTCAACCTATTTTTCATTCCATCATAAATGAAACACCTTTTAAGGCATCAAAATTATTTTTCAATGAACTGGTTTTGCATCATGAAAATGATAAAAAGAAATTTTTGTTGTATCCAAGATTTGTTATGTAATGCATAATAAAGGAGCTTGGAGAGGGAGTACTTGAGGGTGAAGCAACTACTTTAAACCCATTAACTTCTCAAGTATTCTCTAGGCACAACAAACCAGCACTTGTGCTAGAAGATGACCAAGGGGAAGCAAACCAAAAAGCCTAAACAACAAAAACCAAAACAAACCAAAAAGAAAACCACATCTTCCAAACCCAAGGAACCCACATCTTCCAAACCCAAAAAGAAAACCAAAAAGCCTAAACAACAAAAACCAAAACAAACCAAATCACTGAAAAAGAAAGTTCAGGAAGTGGAGAAACCTGAAACTACTGATGTGCAATCTGCACTTGATAAGGAAGTGGCTGAAACATCCTCTCAGCACACTCCTTCTCCACCAACCAAAAGAAAACCTCTCACAGTTATTTTTCAAAGAAAAAGATTTAAGAAACCAATAACTGTTGACCCTACTTTTGAAACTACTGAAACCAACCCTGAACCCATCCAAACTCCTGAACACCAACCCCTCACAACTACTGAACCTGAACCTTCCCACACAACAATAGAAATTGCCCAACTTCTCTCAGGACTAAAAGGAACCCATTCACCACATGTCACTCCCCCAGCAACACATCAAATTGGGGAGATGCCTTCAGAAGTTGACATGAATGTGGATCCTATTAGCCCAACCCAGAGAGATGAGGATGAACAAGAGTTTATAAGCCCAAACTTACAAACTCTTGATACTTTTGAGGCTGCTACTACTCACTTATCACCCAGTGGTGAACCTGAGGATAGTAGTAACATAGCTAAGACCTCAAACTTGGCAACTACTGATCAAGGCCTAAGGCCAGAAGTAGGAAAACCTAAGTACCAAGACAAAGAGGTTCATGAGACTACTAGTTTGGGTCTAGCTCATGATATAACTGATCCTGCCCTCTCTGAGGACACTATCAGGGATTCAGATGATTCCATTAATTTGGTTGATGAATCAAACATTCCACAGAAAGAATTGACGGTTGATATTGAAGGTCCTGAATCTAAGGTATCCAAGCTCAAGAAGCTGGTCACCAAGGATCAGGTTAAAGACCACTTAGCCCAAAAATCCCCAAAAGTGGCATCTTCAGAGCAATCTGAGGATCACCCAAAAAGCACCCCTTCACCAAAACAACCTACCCAATTCCCTGGGCTTACAAGCATAGACTTGAACCAACTATGCAGCCCAGATGGTCCCCTGTATCAGGCACTTAAACAAATTATTACTGATCAACTCAAACCATTCACAACTGCTTGGGAGTTAAAAGCTAACAATCAGTTTGGGTTGATCAACTCAAGACTTGCTGAGTTGAACAAGAAAATGGACCAAACACAAGATCAACTGGCAAGGTTGTCTGCTGCAACTTCTCACTCTATTAGGCTTCCAGAAGTGGATGAAGCCAAAAAGGGGGAGAAGATTAAGGAACCAGAAACAGAAGTTGCTACACAAAGACAAACTCCTGATCCTGAAGCTGATATGCCAAAACAAAGACCAGGAAAAGAAGTAGCACAAGAGTTCAGATTGTCTAAGGCACAAGAGAAAACTGCTGAAGAGACTTATCAAACTACTGAAGACAATCCTTCAGAAGTTGTGAAGACTGACAAACCATCAGCAGTTTCATCTCCTAAAACAACATCAGAAGTTTCTAAGGCACCAGAAAGAGAACCTGCTCCCATTCCTTTGCCTACAACAACTTCCACAACTGTTTTGAACCCTACTCCCATCATCATGTCTAAAGATCTATTGGAGAAAAGTTTGAAAGAGGCTGCAAAGAAGGCAAAAGAAGACAGAGTATGGAACAGCCTAGTGGCTAGAGATGACCTGAACTATCAACAAAAGTTAGTTATGTATCAAGAAAAACTTGATGAACTTGAGGCTGAAGAGAGAGCACTTGAAGCTGCTGCAGAAGAAGATAAAAGAGCACAGCTTATAGCATTCATCACAAAGAACTCCAAATCAAAACAAGTAGCTCTCAAAAGACTCTCAACACAAGAACTGACCAGAAGAGCTCAAATGCTATCAGATAGAATAGCAACAGAAGATGAGAGGAAAGCCAAAAGAGCTGAAGTGATAGAAGAATTAGTGGCAAATGGCAATGGTTCAAAGGCCTCAGTCTCCAAATGGAAAGAACAAACCCTGTATGAGGCTTACAAGAAATTTAAGGCCAAGAAAGCTGCAGAGCCAGAGAGATTTGAAACTCCAGAAGTCCAAACAACTTCTATTGTAAGGAGATCATCTGGTGCACTAAGGAAGCCAGCCACCAAGAGAAAAGCAGAGGGTGAACCCATTGTCAAGACTGACTTCAAGATGATACTCTTAGAAGGAGATCAGTTAGTACATGGTGATTTTGATGTTGAAGAGAAGCCCCTCTTAACACAATTCAGAGACAAGGCTACTTATGCTTATCAATTACAACAATCCATCCAAGAGAAGACACATACAAGGGTTGTTACAGAGCATCACCTACCCAACATGCCTATCCAAGGTAGTGCTGAACTTCAAGGTAGTCAAGAATCTCACCTGAGAGTCACTGAAATAGAAGACATTCCTCAATCAGGTCAACCTAAGGAAACAGGCTTGGTTTCCTATGCCTCTGACTTTGACAGGTCAAAGGTAAATATTATCAAGTGGTCCTTTACTGAATCCAACTCAGTACTTGTGACCAGGAGAGACCGTTCAAGTAAGGTCTACAAAAACTCAAAGGAGTTGAGTGTTTTATCGTCCAAAGACCTTCTTACCATTCAACATTTAACACCTGAACTTGGTCCTCTCACTGAGCAACAAAGATGTACTCTTACTACCCGGATGACAGCAGAGATCTGGAGGATACTAGAAGAGAGAAAAGGACAACAATAAAGATTGGATAAGGTTTTGGCTTCATAAATCCAGGGGGAGATTGTTGGGACAAAGAGGATTGAAGAAACCACCTTTTGATAACCTTAGTCCAATTCATATCTGCCTAAGTATAGAACTGCTGAAGAACAAAAGAAGAAGTGCTGAAGAATAAACACCAAAGTACTGAAGAGTAAAATCATCAGAAGTTCTGAAGTCTAACCAGACATTTCACTGAAGAACTGCTGAAGACAAACTGCTCATCAGCAGTTTGTCACTCATCAGCACTTTGCATCAGAAGCTTCTAACCGACTGAAGATCAGCAGTTTCCTTATTATATTGTTTTGTTAAAGTCTAGATTTCAAGTTTCAATGTACAGGCTGTTGTAAGCTTATCTTAGTATAATATCTTTGTTAAATATCTTAGATTACTTCAGACAACAGTTTAGTACATTAGTCTATAAATAGATGAGTTTGTTCATCTATTTTAGATATGTGATTTTGTGTAATATCTTTGATCTTAAATTGAAATCCTTCGGGCTT
The DNA here is from genome assembly GCA_032199755.1 of Ambrosia artemisiifolia. Taxonomy (NCBI): domain Eukaryota; kingdom Viridiplantae; phylum Streptophyta; class Magnoliopsida; order Asterales; family Asteraceae; genus Ambrosia; species Ambrosia artemisiifolia. The sequence goes on along the minus strand of CM063516.1, from coordinate 13,101,064 downwards.
TAAACTTATAATTCCATTTCACATCTGAGAAACATAAATTGCTTTACTGCTTTACACTTAACTGTATTTATTGTTTCTCATTTATTATTCAGTCAAGGGGGAGTAATAACTCCTCATCAAAGTGATCTTTTAGACCTTTGAACACTTGTCTTTCCGCTGCTTAATAACTCTTTCATAAATCTGATAACATATAAGTGTTCATAAACTAAGCCACTGATCCAACTGTTATTCTCAAGAGGAAGGGATTGACTCTGATGAAACCTTTGCACCAGTTGCAAGACTTGAAGCTATCAGGTTATTTTTAGCTTATGCAATTTCAAACAATATAAAAGTTTAACAAATGGATGTCAAGAGTACATTTTTGTATGGAAAAATAAAAGAGGAAGTGTATGTCTGTCAACCTCCAGGGTTTGAGGATCCTTCTCATCATGACTGGGTATACAGACTTGACAAAGCTCTTTATGGGCTAAAACAGGCTCCAAGAGCCTGGTATGAAACACTTTCCAACTTTTTACTTAAGAATCACTTCACAAGGGGCTCCATTGATAAAACTCTTTTCATAAAACATGTTGGAAATCATGTCTTACTTGTTCAGATTTATGTTGATGATATCATTTTTGGTTCAACAAATTCAAAACTGTGTGAAGATTTTAAGAAACTCATGCAATCAAAATTTGAAATGAGTACTATGGGAGAATTGCAGTACTTTTTGGGACTGCAAATCAAGCAACAATCAAATGGAACATTTATACATCAATCAAAATATGTTAAAGAATTATTAAACAAATTTTCTTTACAAGACTGTAAATCTTGTTCCACTCCCATGACACCAACCACACAAGTTGAACCAGATGATCAAGGAAAACAAATTGATCAAACTATGTATAGATGTATGATAGGTTCTCTTTTATATTTAACTGCTTCTAGACCAGATATTATGTTCTCAACTTGTGTCTGTGCTAGATACCAATTTGCACCAAGAGAATCACACCTAATTGCAGTCAAAAGAATCTTCAGATATCTGAAAGGAACTCCTACTTTAGGAATTTGGTATCCTGCCTCAAACAATACCAAGTTAACAGCTTTTTCAGATAGTGACTATGCAGGGTGTAAAATGTCAAGAAAATCAACATCTGGTGGTTGTCAATTCTTGGGAAACTGTCTGGTGTCCTGGCAATCAAAGAAACAAACATCTGTGGCAACTTCAACAGCTGAAGCTGAATACATTGCTGCTGCAAGCTGTACATCACAGATACAATGGCTCCAATATCAACTTCTTGATTACGGAATCAAAGAGACCAAGACTCCACTCTTAGTAGACAGTAAATCTGCCATTAGTATCATTCAAAATCCTGTTCAGTTCTCAAAAACTAAACATATTGAAATCAGGTATCATTTCATAAGAGATTGCTATGAAAAAGGCAAGATTGAGGTGAAACTTGTCACAACTGCTAATCAAATAGCTGATGTTTTCACCAAACCCCTTGACTCAACAACATTTCAGAGGCTAGTATCCATGCTTGGGATGTTAAATTTGGAAGAAAGTCTGTAAATGTTTTCACTTTTTTAGTTCTGCACATATTTTATTTCACTTACATACTTATCTGTCACAAAACCTTTGATGAACAAATTGAAGAGAGAGAAACTACTCATATTTTGAAAAACATCAAAATGGGAAATTTTAGAAAAGAAGTAACTACTAATGATAATAAGAATTTATTCAAGTGTTTTGAAAGTCATTCTCATCAGCTGTTTCAAACTACTGAAGAGATGACTAAAACCACTGATGAAGAAACCTTCTTCATCAGTAGTTTTATTAAAAAGGGTAAAACTGACATTTCACTCATCAGAAGTTTGACCTAGTCGGTTAAAAACTTCTGATAAATACCTTTTTCAAACACTTATACATTCAAAAAGCAAAATTCCCTCTTTCTCTCTCAAAGCAAAACCAAAACCCCCTCTCTAACCTAAATTTACTGTTCGATCAAAGAATCTATGGCTCTTGTTCTAAAACAGGGACATAATCAAAGAGGCTACTTTGAGAAATATGATGCCTGGTCCCAATACGATGAAATCATAGATTTAGTCGTCAAATCCCAGTATTATCAAGCTGATATTCACCATTGATCCTCCTATTCATGTAGAAACTCTCAATGAGTTCTGGGCAAATGCAGAGGCGGTGACAGTGAACAAAAAAGTGATTTCCCTCAACTCAACCATTCAAGGGAAACATATGGAAATCACACAAGAGTCACTGGGAATAAGGCTTGGCCTTAATGATTCTGATGCTCCTGTGCATATTCCCACTGCTGATATTCATCTAACCAAGGTACTTTAGCACAAGTAACAGTTTATAAGAAATTTTTTGATCCACAATATAAACTGCTATTTCATTATATTATTATGTGCTTAAGTCCAACTGGATCATATGATCAGATGCCTTCAATTTTTCAACCTATCTTTCATTCAATAATAAATGAAACATCTTTTAAGGCATCTTCATTATTTTTCAATGAGTTGGTATTACACCATCAAAATGATAAGAAAAAGTTTTTACTGTACCCAAGATTTGTTATGCAATGCATAATCAAAGAACTTGGTGAGGGAGTACTTGTGGGTGAGTCAAAAACTTTAAATCCATTGACTTCACAAGTATTCTCTATGCATAACAAACCGGCACTTTTGCTAGAAGTTGACCAAAGGGAAGAACAACCAATCCCTGAGGAACCCACATCTTCAAAACCCAAAACAAAGAAAACCAAAAAGCCAAAACAGCAAAAACAAAAACCAACCAACCCAAAGAAAAAGGTAGTTCAGGAAGTGGAGATCCCTGAAAATACTGATGTGCAATCTGCACTTGAAAAGGTTGTGGCTGAAACATCCTCTCAGTCCACACCATCTCCACCACCCAAAAGAAAACCAGTTACAGTCATTTTTCAAAGAAAAAGACTCAAAAAGACTGTAACTACTGACCAATCCTTTCAACCTACTGAACCAGAACCCATACCAACTACTGAACAACAACCCTTAACAACTACTGAACCTGAAACCTCCCACACAACCATAGAAATTGCCCAACTTCTCTCAGGACTAAAAGGATCCCATCCAACACATGTCACTCCCCAAGCAACACATCAAACAGGGGAGATGCCTTCAGAAGCTGACATGGATGTGGACCTTATTAGCCCTAACCAGGAAGATGAGGATGAACCAGAGTATCTAAGCCCAAACTTAGAAACTCTAGGTACTTTTGAGGCTGCTACTACTCATTTATCACCCAGTGGTGAACCTGAGGACAGTAGTAACATTGCTAAGACCTCAAATTTGGCAACTACTAATGAAGGCTTATTGCCTGAAGTAGGAAATCCTCAGTTCCAAGAAAAAGAGGTTCATGAGAAGACTAGTTTGGAGCTAGCTCATGATTTAACTGATGCTGCCCTTATTGAGGACACTATCAGGGATTCAGATGATTCCATTAGTTTGGATGATGAATCACAAATTCCACAAAAAGAATTGACGACTGATGTTGAAGATCCTGAATCTAATGTCTCTAAGCTCAAAGAGCTGGTCACAAAGGATCAGGTTAAAGACCACTTAAACCCTGATTCCCTAAAGTGGCATCTTCAGAACACTCTGAAGATCACCCAAAAACACCCCCTTCACAAAAACAGCCTACCCAATTCTCTGGGATTATAAGCATAGATCTGAACCAACTATGCAGCCCAGATGGTCCCCTGTACCAGATAATCAAGGATGCTATAGCTGATCAACTCAAATCATTCACAACTGCTTGGGAGTTGAAGACCAACACTCAATTTGAGTTGATTAACACAAAACTTGCAGAGCTGAACAAGAAAATGGATGAAAACCAAACACAGCTTGCAACATTATCTGCTGCAACTTCTCAAACCTTGAAGCTTCCAGAAGTGGATGAAGCCAAAAAGGGGGAGAAGATTAAGGAACCAACAGTTGAAAAATCTCTTGATGCTGAAAAGACAACACAAAGACCTGGAAAAGAGATCATTCAACAGTTCAGACCATCACTAAGGCAACCTGAAGAAACTACTGAAGTTATTATTCAGACTGCTGAAGACAATCCTTCAGTAGTTGTGTCTTCAGCAGTTGTGACAAGAACTGCTGCAATAAACCTTTCAGAAGTTTCAACTTCCAAGACTGATCAAGGACAGTCTTCCAAGGTAAAAGAACAAGAACCAACTTCAATTCCAAAGCCTGTGCATACAACAACAACTGTTTTAAACCCTTCTCCAATCTCAGTATCCAAAGAATACCTAGAGAAGAGTTTGAAAGAGGCTCAGAAAAAGGCTAAGGAAGACAAAGTATGGAATAGCCTGGAAGCAAGGGATGATCTGAGCTATGAAGAGAAACTAATCAAGTATCAAGAAAAACTTGATGAATTAGAAGCTGAAGAGAGAGCACTTGAGGCTGCTGCTGAAGAAGACAAGAGAGCACAGTTGATTATAATGATCACAAAGAACTCCAAAGCAAAACAAGTCTCTCTAAATAGACTCTCCACAGAAGAACTAACAAGAAGAGCTCAACTTATAGCTGATAAGTTGGCAACTGAGAAGGAGAGAAAAGCTAAAAGAGCTGAAATTATTGATGAACATGTAGCAAATAACTTTGGTTCAAGGGCCTCAGTGTCAAGATGGAAAGAAGAAACATTATATGACGCTTACAAAAAGTTCAAGGCCAGCAAAGCTGCAAATCCAGAGAGATTTAAAACTCCTGAAGTTCAACAAACTTTAGTCATGAGAAGATCATCTGGTGCATTACAAAGACCAGCTACAAGAAAGAGAAAGGCAGAGGAGAATGTAAAGACTGATTTCAAGATGGTGTTGTTAGAAGGAAGTCAGTTAGTACATGGTGACTTTGACATTGAAGAAAAACCTCTGTTGACACAATTCAGAGATCCTGCTACATATGGTTACCAAATACAACAGTCTATCAAAGACAAATCTCATACCACGGTTGTAACAACACATCACCTACCCAACTTTGCTATCCAAGGTGGTGTTGATCTTCAAGCTAGCAGAGAATCTCACCTGAAGGTCACTGAAATAGAAGACATACCCCAATCTTCTTCAGGACAAACCCAGGGAACTAGCCTGGTTTCCTATGCCTCAGACTTTGACAGGTCTAAGGTAAATATTGTCAAATGGTCATTCACTGATTCCAACTCAGTGTTGGCGACCAGAAGAGATCGTTCAAGCAAGGTCTACAAGAATTCAAAGGAGCTGAGCATACTGTCAACTAAAGACCTTCTTACTATTCAACATCTTGAGCCTGAACAAGGATCTCTAACAAAGCAACAAAAAGATACTCTTACTACCAAGATGACAGCAGAAGTCTGGAGGATATTAGAAGAGAGAAAGAATGAAGAGAAATAAAGATTGGATAAGGTTTTGGCTTCATCAATCCAGGGGGAGATTGTTGGGACAAAGAGGATTGAAGAAACCACTTTTGAAGAAACTGCTGAAGAGGAAAACACAAATACTGAAGAAGAGAAGAACAAAGTACTGAAGAAGAAACTGATCAGTAGTTCTGAGGTCTAACCAGACACTTCACTTCAGAACTACTGAAGACAAAACTACTCATCAGTAGTTTGTCTATTCATCAGTAGTTTGCTGATCTTATCTTCAGAACCGACTCAGACTTCAGTAGTTTAGTATTATAATGTTTTGTTAAAGTCATGGATCAAGTTTCAATGCTACAGCCTGTTGTAAGCATTATCCTAAGTATAATATCTTAGCTAAATATCTTAGATTACTTAGTACAGCAGTCTTGTAACTTCGTCTATAAATAGATGAGTTTATTCATCTACTTTAGATATGTGATTTACTTTGATTTTAATTGAAAATCCATCAAGGCTTTTAAACTTATTATCCATTTCACATCTAAGAATCATAACTTGTATTTATTGCTTTATACTTTCAATTGCTTATTGATTCTCATTAACTGCTCAGTAAAGGGGGAGTAATAACTCCTGTTAAAAGTGATATTTTAACCTTAGAACATTTACTATTTCGCTGTGCAAATAACTTTGATAAAACTGCAAACACATAAGTGTTCTAAAACTAATATATAAAGAGGCCACTGATCCACTAATCGTCGGATCTCTGATGTATCTCACTGCCTCAAGGCCAGACATAATGTTTGCTACATGTCTCTGCGCACATTTCCAATCGAAGCCGAAACAAAGTCATCCGACAGCGGTCAAGCGTATCCTTATATATCTGAAGGGTTGTCCGTCGAGAGGACTATGGTACCCTAATGACGATAATTTTGACTTTATCGCATTTAGTGATGCAGATTGGGGCGGCTGTGACAAAGACAGCAAATCCACAACGGCTGGATGTCAGGTTTTAGGGAGCAGGCTCGTGACTTGGCAGTGTAAGAAGCAGACTTCGGTCGCATTATCTACTTGCAAAGCAGAGTATGTAGCAGCCTCGAGTTGTTGCTCACAGGTTCTCTGGATTCAGCAGCAGATGGTGGATTACGGTTTGCAATTTCATAAAACCCCTATTCACTGTGATAATCAAGCCGCAATTACATTAACTAAAAGACTTGGTAAATCACTCGAAAGCTAAGCATATCCGGATTAAGTATCACTTTATCCGTGATTGCTATGCAAAGAGTTGATCGATATGGTCAAAATCCACACTGCTTATCAGAAAGCGGACCTTTTCCCAAAAGCTTTTGATAAATTTAGATTCGATTATCTCTTAAAAGTAAACGGTATAGAAGAGAAACAAGACTGATCATCACCTCGGTTTATCGCTTTTAGTTTTCAAATTTTCTTTAAAGTTTTACAGTTTTTCAGAAAAATTCAAAAACCCAAAAATATGTTTTACATTTTAGGGGGAGTCTTTATTCAGAAAAACCAAAAACATTGAAACATTCAAAAAGCCATGAAAATAGAAAAACCCAAAATGATTTCCAGGATAAAAAGAGGAAATGATAGTACATCAGTGGGGATCTGACACAGGCTAAAGATATGTAATGCAATATGAGGCGTGTGTTGATTTCGTGTGATGTACTGATAGGCTTCGTAAACTTATTACTGCGTGCCTTAGTGATACAAACATAACGAACTACTCGTTCGTGGCTGAACACCTCATGGGCATATGGTCTTATTACCATAATTTCGTTTGATAGAGTTGCCAAAATCTGAGGTTTCGGGTCGTTATGTTATTGTTATCCGGGATATTCTGATTGAACTTTTGTCGTATAAATTTACGGACCTAGTTTCAATCAGAATATTTGCTAAAAGAGCTTTAATGCCAAAACCAAAAGTTACCGAATTGAGGAACTTCATGTTTATTATTGATCAACGCTCATTAATTGCATCATGTTAATTTACTGATGCAAATCATGGATTGACATCAGCCTCAACCTGGTATATATGCACATGTTACTTTGCTGCATTGGTTTGCTGACCTGTACACCTCTGTGCTATATATCTTGTAGCTCAACGGATAACATTGGCATAATCACGCGTTACGAAGAAGCTTTGTGCAATTTCTTGATACAGGAGTATGTCGTGTGTGTGGGAACCACAACGTGTGAGTATAATACACTTAATATCGTATCATTTTAACGCACTGCATAACAGTCTGCATGTGAGCTTATGTGGACAACAATGTCAGCAGTTACCGGATCACACACTGTTTCTAATGATAATATAAATATAGATCAACGATGTGATCAAATTTCTCAAATAACTGATATGATCCTCTTACCGGAAATCACAAAACATTTATTGTTTTTATTTTACATTTGTGCATTTTTTCTTTTGTTTTACAAAAAGATACAAAAACTCAAAAAGATTTTAGGTGTGTTTTAATATAAATTTCAGAAAAATCAAAAATTTTACATTTCTGAGTTATTTTAGATAACCGACGGTGTTTGATGGTCATTTTCTGAGATTTGATGAACCAATTTGAGCTTTGTATCATTTAAAACTGATATAATGCATGTTTGATGCTTAATATGTTGAAAAATATTTGAACGGGATTCGATTTTGTGATTTGGTAAAATTTTAAAATTTTCCATTTTACTTTCGCCCCTTCGCTGGGTCGAAAGTGGAAAATTCTTTACATTCGAACCATTCTACATGGACGAAAGTGAGTGTTCAAGTGAATAAATTTACTTTCGAACCTATTTTCTACGTTCGGTTTTTTAAATAGGGACGAATGTGGGAAATATTTCACATTCGCCCATATGGATAGGTCGAATGTAGCACTTATATATATTCCATTCCTCTTTCAAACCCTCATTCGTACAAAGTTTCAAAAATTTTCAAAACACCAAACCCTTGTTGCTTTGATTTCTTTTGTTTGTGATTCTTGTTCCTGATCATTTTGTAATCATTTTCATCCCTATTACACAGGTAATGACCCTGTATTGAAGATAGAATTGGGGTTTTTATTGACGAACCCTAGTTTTGATCATCTGGACAGTTCTGGGCAGTTTTTGTTATATTTTTTTTATTAGGTTTTAGTGTTTATTGGTTTTAGGGGGAGAAGGGTACTTAATCTAGGGTTATTACATCAATTTTATGTGTTAATTGGACGATTGAACCGGTTAAATCCTAGAACACTTTGAAAACCGATAAAAACTAAACGTTAAACACAATTGATTGGTTAAAATGTTTAGTCGGTCGTATTAGGAGGCATTTGAATCAAAATCAGTGGTTAAAACTTCACAGAAAAATACTTTGAATTTTTGGGTATAAACTGCTACATTCGACCAGTTCGTATGGGGCGAACCTAGATTTTAATGGTCGAAGGTGACGTTTAATGTACGAAAGTAAAATATTATGGATGAATGTGGATTTTGTTCTACTTTCGAGCCAATAGTTTCACATTCGAACCTGTTTTAACACTTTCGAACCTATGATATTCTACATTCGTACCTATGTTTGGGGCGAATGTGGATTCTGAAAAACCAAAATTTCAAAGTTTTGACGTACTTTTCTTGTTTCATAATACAGTTTACCAAATGGCTGAACAACAAGCAGATAATGTGGAGATTCCCGTACAAGAAGTTCCAGTACAAGAAGCTCCAGTTGAAAATGTAGTTCAAGCGTGGCCATTCGAACCTCCTCACAACTGTTGTGCGTTTGTAGGAGATGTTCAAAAGAATACATAATTCACTGGAATTATAGACTTTCTCAGAAGAAGCAGGATCATTCATGCGATTGCTACACCTGCTATCATCTACAAAGACATAGTGGAAGAGTTCTGGAGAAACGCTTGCTATGACTTTTGGGAAGATAAAACTGCTATTGTTAGTCAGATTCGGGGAAAGTTTGCTTTGATTACAGAAGACGACATCAGAGATGCACTGAAGATTAAAGATGATGACTGTACTGATCCTCGATGTTTGTCATGGACTGAGCAAAGAGTTTGCTTTCTGAGAATGAAGTACAACGGTCCGATTACTGATGGAGCGTTACACAAAGGAAAGTTAAGCGTGCAATTCAAGTACTTTGCTCATGTTATCATCCATGTGTTTGGGACGGTGAGTGGAGGTAATGATGTGATGAGAAAGAGTCTGAGCTCGTTGATGGTTGCTCTTATATTGAATAAACCATTCAACATAGCTGGGATGATTTTGGATCATATGTTAGAGATGTTGAAGGGTTTGAAGTCTAAGAAATTTTTGTTGTATCCAAGATTCTTGATGATGATATTTGATCACAAGTATCCGAACTTGAAGAAAGATCCCACAATGGTTTTGGGACAAGATCACATGAACATCAGGACGTTGGTTAGAATGAAGGGTTATAAGGGTATTCCTGACAATGAGAAGCCTCCACATAAGAATCTTTTTCGTTATCTGATTAATCCGGGTTACACTGACCCATGGGAGAACAAAGCTAGACATGCTAACAGTGAATCTGATACTGATGATCCACTGGTACATGCTGATGCAACAACCAAAAGAAAACGTCAAGTTAAAAATGCCGGAGCCAAAGGGAAGGGTAAGGCAAAGTTGGATGAAGCTGAACCTGCTAAGAAGCAGAAGACAAGAAAGAAAAGTATAGAAAAGAAAGGTACTTGTTTAGTTGATGAAGAATCTTCTATTGATTCTGAAGAAACAGAAGAAGATGAACATTGGGATTCGGATGCTGAATTGTTGAGAAAGAACTCCAAGCGCAAGGCCACTGCTGCTGGAGAGTCTGAATCATTGAATAGAGCTGTTGAAGATCAATTGCAAAAAGAGCCGATAGATCTGGAAGGTGATTTAGGGCTTGATACTGAAGACTTTGAAGGTTCTACAGTAGTTGTGAATCTAAAGAAGCCTAAGTATAAGTCAATGGCTAAGAGAGATGCGAAAGAGAGCACAAAGAAGCTAAGAGAAAAAGAGATTGAGATGTTATTGAAAGGGAAGAAAATTCCAGATGCTGGCACATCCACACAGGTTTCCTCACCAGCCACCAAGAAACAGAAAAAGACTTCTAAAGAATCTGAAGTAGCTCCTGATCTGGATTCTACTTTAGAGAATGTACTGAACTTGTTCAAGAAGAAAGAGAAAGAGAAAACTCCTGTTGTTGAATCTTCCAAAACTAAAGTCACAGTTTCTAATGATGTCATGAAGAAGGTGAACAAACAATTGGAAGATATGATGAAAATGATAACTGCATAGGAAGATCAGATAGAGAAATTCAAGAATGAAGAAAAGATGTTGCAGATTGTTGTAGCTTCTAAGGCAAATCAAGATGAACTTGAGAAAAAGTTGAAACACCTTGTAGAAGAAAAGAATGAGCTTGATGAGAAGTGTAATGGAAATAGAAGGATGATTAAAGGAGTAAAGAAAGAAAATAAAGGGTTGAAGAAAGAAAACAAGAGAATGAGTGATTTGCTTGACAAGTTGTATGGTGAAGCTCCTAAATTGAAAGAAGGAGAGGAGGTCAAAGAAAAAAAAGAAGAAAAGTTAGACTATGGTGATTCTTCTGATGATGAAGAAGATGATGATGAATCAGATGATGGATCTGATGATGATGATGATGCTGAGGGGAAATCAGGTGGGAAAAAGAATGATGATGAGGAAGAGAGTAGTGATGATGATGATGACGATGATACAAGTAAGTTCACGTTTGAAGAGAGACAGGCCAAGAAGGGTAGTTCTGGTCAGTCCAACTCGAAGAAATCAGGAGAGAATGTTGATGCTGATGATGACATATTCTGGACAGAAAAGATCAGAGCGTTATCAGATGATGCAAAGAATGTTTACAGGGAGATGTTAAATAAGAGAGAATGGACAATTGTTTACTGGAAAGTTTGTTGATATATTTCAATCTGAAGATATGAGATTCGAATTGGAATATAATGATCCTGATTTAGAAGAAGGTGAAGTGTCTGCTGCTGCTTCAAAAGAAATACTTGAAGGAATTGCACAGCGTGTTGGTAAGACACTGGAGGAGATCATGGCTGATCAAATGATTCCAGACATTCCTTAAAACGATGTTGGAAATCATTCTGATGACAAGCAGACTCCAGAGACTGAGGAAATTGAAATAGAAGATATAACACATGAAGAATATCCTGAATACTTCAGAGATACAAATGAAGTTTTCCCATACTTTACTGAAGCAAACATGAAAGAAGCTGAAAAGAAAGCTGAACAGAAGAGTAAAGATTTTGTGAAGAATGTGTTTGGTGAAAATAGTCAGAAACCGTCATCTGAACAAAGTGATGAACTGAAGACTTTGTTGCAAAAACTGAACGAGAATGATGAGAAAAGACCTAAACCTGAAGCACAGAGAGGTTTCTATAGATATCACAACCAGAGGTTCAAAGGCAGAGCACTGGGTTGGAAATATTTAAGAAGTCTCAAGTGTATTGCTGTGAAATGGGAATCTGGAATTTTATAATTTTATAGATTCTATGATTTGCTTACTCTACCGTACTGGGCGGTGAGAGACATTTGTAGATTTCGAATGACTGGTGCTTCAGTGAATAATACAGCAGTTGGATGGTTTGCTGATAAGCTTGTCTGGGAGAGCAGAACGAAGTGGGATATGTTCAAGCCTCGGTACCCAAAGAGAAAAGTTCACAAAGATATTGATCCTAAGACGGGTAGAAAGAAGGTGACTTTGAAATACAAATCTCATGTGGTGATGAAGAAAACACCGCTAATGCCAATACAACAGCATTTCAGTGCAGACTTTATAGTTTGGTATTATGATTGGAGAAATGCTGAAGCGGTGATAGTGTTGAGAGACGGGAAGGATGCATACAAGAAGATACATGTTTTTGATCCAATGTGGCTCATAAACTGTACTTTTGAAGACATCATCATGTTGTACTACAATCCTATCTACAGTGACCCCAATGATGCAGAACAAGCAAAGAAATATCAACAGGTGGTTGGAGTGTGCTTTGCTTATGATATAAATTCTGGTAGCAACCTTGAGAAGAAGCTTGGTGAGAAGGTGAAGGTAACTGAAGTGCCAAAGCGTTCGACGAAGAGAAAGTTGGAACCAGAAATGACGAAAGATCAACGTAAACAACTTCGTCTGAAGCTAATGAACAAGGTTATGGATGAAGCACGAAGGCAATCCGAGCAATAGTCGAGGGGGAGTTTGTTGATGCATATTGTGCGACTAGTGCTTCGGATTTGTAACAATAAACAAGTTTTGAAGTAAACGTAAGGGCGAAGGTGGAAATTATGTGTGGCGAATGTAGATAAAGGTGGGCGAATGAAGTTTGTTATGGACGAAGGAAGAAGATACTGAAGAAGAGTTCCAAGTTCGTAACAATGCAAAAGCTAATGTGGAACAAAGCCACATTCGACCTCCCGTAATGGACGAATGTGCAGACTATATAAGCTTAATGTTTGTTTTTCTATGTAACTTTGATCCTTTTCAGTCTAGTAAGTCAGGGTAGAGCTCTCTAGTGTGTGTGTTATTTCAGAGTTGATCAGAATTACTTGTAACCTTTATGATTGTCATATTTCTCAAAGTGATTAATGAAAATGTCATTTGAAAAGCTTAATCTGTGTGTTTGATTCATCAATTATCATTTTGTATCTGTTCTAGGGTTTCCGCACCTGGAATAGAGATTTGTATGATCATATTCACTGTTTTTACATAAAACGATCATTTACAAATAATACACATCCCCTTTTCATTTTCAAGGTTAGGGTTTTTGGCATCCTGATGATATTTATATACGATCTGCTGTCGTGTACTGCTTTTCATTGGATGAGTTTTTTTGGATCATGCTGGCAAGGAAGATCATTGTTTAGGGTTTGGTTGTTGGTAGGGTTTCTTATGTTTTCTTGTATGTTTATGTACTTTGTATAGTCGCATATTGTAATTCTGTTGTGAGTGAAATACTCTTTTTAGAGATATATCTATTTGTTTTTTTATAAGTCTTCCATTTTTTATAAGTCTTCCATTTTGTATCACTGAGTCTAATAAATCTTTGTATCAACTTACGTGTATAATGTATCCAAAAATTGAGTCCAACTGTTGAGCAGGAAAAAGATTAACCTCTACCGATTGTTGAGCAGGTGCGATAGCCTCTACCAGTCGTTGAGCAGGTTTTTAGAACCTCTACCGACCGTTGAGCAGGCATGATGACCTCTACCAATCGTTGAGTAGGTTATTAGGTACTCTACTAACTGTTGAGCAAGTACTTCATCCTCTACCAGTTGTTTGATTAAGTGTAACAATTGTTTTTGGTTTAACACATAAGTTGCAAATTGATAATACATACATGTAAGCAAGTTTGTAAATGCATCAAGTATCAAGTATAGCATGCGAGTTGTAATAGGGTTACCCTAAACAAGATTAATGACTCTACGTGTGTTTAGAGCAGATAGTTTATATTCCATGCATTCAAGTATCATGAATAATCAAATGTTCAAGTAGATAATCAACTCCTCATGTATAACTAAGAATCAAATTTGATGCAATGAACGATCAAGTTTTCAATAGTTTGGTCATCATAGGGATCAAGTTCATGTTCAAGAGGGTAAAGAATATGAATTTAGTTCTTGAGAGGCTGATGAAGAACTCAAAGTATCAAGGTTATGAAAGATAATGAATGTGAAGATAGTTAATAAAGGGTTTATTTTATAGGTTCTCAAAGTGGCATAAGTGAGGAGATTATGTAGTAGTGTAAATCGTGAAGTTTGAATCAAAGGTTAGAATCAAGCGTATGAGGAAACATGATTGTGGTATATGCCAAATATTGTAAAAAAAAATTGAACAAGTCGAAAATGAGTAAGTGTCGATTGAGAATTTAGAGACTAAATATTGTTCCTATGGATGGGAGGATTTTATTTTCAAAATTTGTTTTGTACATAAAGCAAAAGTCGTTAAATAGTACAAACTAAGTGAGCTTTGATCAAAATATTCCAGTTAGTTGTAGAATTTTAAACACGACATTAGGTTTTGAAGATCAAGGTTCTATTAAGTGATTTTTTTATAGGTTAAAGCGTTATATAGAAAATCGTTTGTTACGCCAATAAATAAACAATTGAATTTAAGTTCGAGGACATCTTTTGACAAAAATATGTATTTTGTAAAATTTCTAGGTAATGAAAATCCAACAAAATTTAGAGATCTTTAGTTTTGTGCTAGGGTATACTCAGGTTATGAGGTTGCAGTTTAAAAATATGTAACATGTTGAAAAAAGGCAGTAATATGATATGGGTAAGGTGTTGAAAATAATAAAACGTACGAGTGATATTATAAGTTTGTAAAATGAAGTGTGGTGGTGAAATCCACAGATGATTCATGAAATTTAGGCTAACTGGGAAATTATATAAGGAAGAAAATAGATTTTAATTGCAAAAATTTTGATATTCAAAACTTAGAATTTTTACGGGAGTGAGGGGGTATAAATGAAAATGAAACACAAAGATTGTAAATATTTAACCACGAATAAACGAAAATGTTGGCTTATCAAAACAGGTCAGATCAAAGCCCAAGGAATTTACCCTAATAATCTAGAAGTATGTTAGGATTGTAGCAAGTAAGAGAAAGAGAGTAAGCAATACCAAGTTAGGCTAAGAATAAGGATGGGGATAGGGATAGAGATAAGGATAAGGTAGAGCTGCAAGTAATTGAAGCAAGTACTGGTTAAAGTCCTAAGGTTATAGACTAGATTATTTTTCTAATAACCCAATTCCCTATAACCAAGGCTCTGATACCAATCTATAACACCCCAACCGATGGCGGAAACATCGGGATGTCACGTATTGACGATTGTTCAGCAGCTCATGGTAAATAATAAATTTCAATAATTGATTTAAATAAATTACATACAATTGTTCTAAAAGAATTGTACATGATCAAATGAGAAATACTAGCTACACATCTTTGAGCATTAACTCTAATATTCAAGCAAGCTATAACCTGAAACATGTTAAGTTTGAAAATATTTTGGATCAACAAAAATGTTGGTGAGAATTACATAGGTTTGTATATTGAATAAAAATGTTGTACAATTCGAGGGTCATGGCTAGTCTATTCCATATGTGAAAACAAACTATAAGGTAAATCGAGTGCATAATCAACCCTTGAGACTAGAATACTGTGGTCCATCCCATACGCATATGGTTCACTCGATTATGTTATGTGTTCGATAACAATCACCCACGCTACCTATGTAGGAGGTACACGTATCCGGGTGGGATTGTCAGTCCAATAGATCTATCATTGTATACCGTCGGCTGATCAATGTTAATGATTATGCTAGAATAATATGCTTACCCTAGTAATGTTTAAGACATAATGCAACATAGAATAACACATAGACACTTATGATTGAATTGTAAATTGAATGTTGTAACATGTTTCACCCCAAAATAGTGAATGGAAAAAGGGGCTATGTAAACTCACCTTGATTGTGATGACAAGCTTGCAAAAGCAAACTTAACAAGAATCACTGAATTATGCTCGAACCTAAGTAAATTAAGAATGGTGATTTAGCGTCTATTAATGTTATTTTATAGTTATAGAGTTCGTGCAAAATCAATCACTTTTGATTTATCTATCTATATATATATATATATATATATATATATATATTGTGTTAATTTGAATGTTTATAACAAAATGAGCATCATTTAATAAATCGTTGACTATCAAAAGAATTATCCATTTGTACATATTAAGATTTTCAATTTCATAAGCATCCAGTAGCTTGTCAAATATTTTATATTACGAAGACAAATTAAATTACTTAAAATCAAAGTTTGTTGCTTTCAACGATTGTACAAACATATATGTATATATATACATGAATTTTTTTGGACTTCATATAAGATAACCATCAAGTATTTTAGATCACAACCAAAAGAAAGGCAAAAATTAGTAAAATATTAGTTTAACATATTTTTATAATAAATTATAGAAAGAGTGCAAATTTTGATTCATGATCATCGTTTCCTTTTAAAAACCATTATTCTCCAATCTATAATAATTCTCTTTCATATTACTATCACCACACACACCAATAAGATACCCATTAGTGAATTGGAGCTTCAAGAAGAAGGAAGTACCTGTGCGGCAGAATGCAATCCAAAACAGAGAGAGAAAAAAAAACGACATGCGAGTTGCGTAGAGAGATGTTGTTGAACAAGGTGGGTACTATCGGAGGTGATTGTTGGCGTGGTTGTTGGTTTGTCTCGTCGGAAAACGAGGTAGGAACTGAGGGGATGTGACGGTAAGATGGTTCCAATTGATGAGTGGTTTCGTTTTTGAAAGAGTTCGAAGACGGAGTAGAATATATATGCCATGTTGTGTCGGTTTATTCGAGTTTAATGTAGCAGTCAAGATCCGAAAATGGTGGGTTGTGATAACCATTAAATCAGTTGTTGCCGCGTGAGTTAGTTATGGAATGATTGACCGAGAGTATAAGTGCTAAGGTGGGTTTCGATTTGAACGAAAACGGCAAGTCCGGAAATTCCGGTGACCGCCGTAGCAAGCTCCAGGAAATGGGATGTGTTTTTAAAAGTTTGATAAGTTGGCACAAAAGACCCCTCTAGTTTAGTTTGGTTATAATACTAAGTTTTAACTAATAATGTTTATGATTATTACTATTACAAAATAAGTTTCTATTGTTTATGATTATATATTCTAAGAATCGGTTTTTTTTTCCAAACATTATCTTCTATTTATATATCAATAAAAATGATGAAATAAGTGTAAAAAGAGACATGGTAAATGCTAGAATTCGAGGCGCAATAGAAATAAACGAGGGAATGTTATTTTTCAATAATTGGGTATATGAATTTTTATCTATTTAAAAACTGTGGAATATACGTAATGTTACAATTTCCAAAAATTTGAGCTAGATGCAAAAGCTTTTTCTATGTTGGCTATGGCTCTCCCAAATGAAATTTATGCTGGACTTTTACATTGTGAAAGTGCACTGAAGAGGTGATAGCCAACACTAGAGAAATCCTAGCCCAACAATATGAAACTTTTACTCACATAGATGGTGAAACATTAACTCAACAGTTTGAAAGATTTTCTTCACTCATCTCTGAGTTAAAAATTAACAATCAGACCTATTCAAATGCATCTATGTTATATAGATTTTTAAGGTCTTTGCCTTCAAAATGGGAAACTTATTCAATAGTCCTCAGATCAAGTACAGATTTTAACACCCTGAACCTAACTAGGTTACATGGAAAATTACTAACTTTTGAAAGAGAAATCAATCAAAAGAAAAAGTTACAAGAATCTGGTAAAACTGCTGATGACTATACTCCAGGTAGCACAACCTTATTAGGACATGACTCACCATCTTGTTCTAATAATTTTGGATGTTTTGATCACATTGACATAACTGCTGGGATCTCATCAGATGGATCTTTCCCAGCTTATGACAATGAAGATCTGAGTCAAACTGCTGATAACATGTGTTTTATAATGGATGACTTAAAATATTTTAGCAGTGATGACTTAGAAGAAATGGATATTTTACACCAACTGGCCTTGTTAAGCATTAAAACTAACAAATTTTACAAAAGGTCAGGAAGGAAATTTCCAGGATTAAACAACTCAACAAAAGTTGGTTTTGACAAATCTAAACTAAGATGTCATAAGTGTCAAAAGTTGGGACACTTTGCTAGAGAGTGTAGAAGTTCTAGCTATAACCAACCCATGTCTGGAAATCAATTTAAACCCACTTATAATAGGAATAATGGAACTCAAGGGAGTGCTCATTTTGTACAGGCACAAGCTCCACAAGTCCAATATGTGCCACAAGTATAATATGTTCAAATGCCTGCTCACCAACAGCAGCAAATGCCTCCTTTTCCAACTACTCAACAACCTGCACAAACTCAACAACCCCCTCAACAACAAAGTTTATTTACATCAGGGTATGTTGACTGGAGCAGTCTTCCTTTTGACACATCTGAATGCAGTCAGGATGCAGACAACAAAGTCTATGATGTCAACTGGGGAGAACCTGACAATGGCAGAAAGAACTTTGCCTTAATGGCTTTTGAGGGATACTCCTCGAATTCTGCACTCACTCAGGTATCACAACAATCTCTTTTAAAGCTTTGCTCAAAATCTTGCAAAGAATCTTTTGCTTTAATAAGGGAGACCAATGTGCATTTACAAGGCAAATCTAATGATATGAAGAGAAAATATACTCAAATGAAGTGTGATTTAGAAAGAAAAATTGCTTTGAAGAATAAAGAAATTTCTAAATTAACTGATAAATTCATAGAAACCCAAAGCCAAATTGGCCTGGGTTGCCAAATCTAACTAATTTGCTATTTTGTACAGAGGGTCTCTAGAGGTTTGAATAGCATATGGTATGTTGATAGTGGAGGCTCAATGCACATGACTGGATGCAGATACCTGATAAACAATTTTATCAGTCAAAGAGAAGGATCTGTGTCCTTTGGGAACAACGCTAAGGGATATGTGCTAGGATATGGCAATGTATCCTCAGGCAAAATGCAGTTTGACAAGGTCAATCTGGTTGAAAACCTTGAGTACAACTTGCTGAGTGTGTCACAAATGTGTGATAAAGGATATTCTTCCTTTTTCACAAAGACAGCATGCAAGATCATATCACCAGAAGGCCAGAAGTTGATAGAGAAGATCATTGAAGATAATACTTTGCTGATTGCCAAAAGATGTGGCAATGTCTATGCAGTGGACATTGAAAAAGACAAAGTATTGAACAATACTGCCTGTTTCTTCTCAAAGGCATCAACTTCAGAAAATGATCTCTGGCACAGGAGACTTGGCCATGTGAACTTTAAAACCATCAATAAAGTCACTAAAATGGGCTTGGTCAGGGGTCTACCTTTGCAGGAATACCAGTGTAAAGAACACTGTGTTTCCTATCTTAAAGGTAAACAACATAAGTCCTCCTATAAGTCTATTGAAGAATCAAAAACAACTGCATGTCTTCAACTACTCCATATGGACTTATTTGGACCAGTCAAAATTATGAGCCTTGGTTAGAAGAAGTACTGCTTGGTCATCATTGATGACTACTCAAGATTTACATGGGTCTTCTTCTTATATTCCAAGGATGAGGCAGCTGAAATAATCAAGTTCTTCATTCTACAAGTAGAGAAGCAATATTCTCTCTCTGTCAAAGTCATCAGGAGTGACAATGGGACAGAGTTTAAGAACAAAACTCTGGATGAATTCTGTTTGTCTAAAGGGATTGTTAGACAATTCAGCATTCCCAGAACTCCTGAACAAAATGGTCTGGTAGAAAGGAAGAACAGAACTTTAATAGAAGCAGCCAGAACAATGTTAGCTGATTCAGGCCTACCTTTGTACTTTTGGGCTGAAGCAGTCAACACAGCTTGTTATGTTCAGAATAGAGTTCTTATCAACAAGAGACATACTAAGACTGCCTATGAAATTCTTCATGGCACAAAGCCCCTTATCTCCTTCTTCAGGGCTTTTGGATGTCAATGTTTTATCCTCAACACAAAGACTCTATCTCAAAATTTACTGCTAAAGTTGATACAGGTTACTTTCTTGGTTACTCTCCAATGAGAAAAGCTTACAAAGTCTTTAATTCAAGAACCAAGATAGTTGAAGAAACACTGAATGTCAAGTTCAATGAATCAAAACACACTCTTATTCCAGCAAATCCTGTTGAACTATTTGACCTTGACAATTTTCATTTCGGACCTGAAAAGACTGTTGAATCATCCAAACCTCCTCAAAATGGTTTTCAAGGATTTGAAGATGATAGTCCTACACCATCGACTCCAAAAACAGTCAGAAGATCAACTTTTAAACCTTCAGAAGTTTCAAAAGCTTCTACTTCAGGAACTACTGATGAACAACTTGAAAGTACTGATTCAGCTGAACCTAAAACTCTCGAACCTCAAACAACAACTGAACCAGATATTATCAATCTCAGTGGTTTATTTGAAGAAATAACAGAGCCATCCTCTAGTACATGTCTACAACAATTGATTGAACACAAGGATCATCAATTGGAACAAATCATGGGTGATATTGCTTCAGGGGTGCTTACAAGAAACCAGCTCTCCAACTTTTGCTTTTTCTCAGCATTTATTTCTCAGTTGGAACCAAAGAAATATCAAGAAGCCCTCAAAGATAACAATTGGGTGCAAGCCATGCAAGAAGAATTGCTTCAATTCAAGAAGCAACAGGTTTGGGAAATCTGTCCGTTACCTCCAAACAAGCAACCAATTAGTACAAGATGGGTCTTCAGAAACAAATCAGATGAAGCTGGTATGATCATAAAGAACAAGGCAAGATTGGCGGTACAAGGTTATTCTCAAGAGGAAGGGATTGACTCTGATGAAACCTTTGCACCAGTTGCAAGACTTGAAGCTATCAGGTTATTTTTAGCTTATGCAATTTCCAACAATATAAAAGTTTATCAAATGGATGTCAAGAGTGCATTTTTGTATGGAAAAATAAAAGAGGAAATGTATGTCTGTCAACCTCCAGGGTTTGAGGATCCTTCTCATCCTGACTGGGTATACAGACTTGACAAAGCTCTTTATGGGCTAAAACAGGCTCCAAGAGCCTGGTATGAAACACTTTCCAACTTTTTACTTAAGAATCACTTCACAAGGGGCTCCATTGATAAAACTCTTTTCATAAAACATGTTGGAAATCATGTCTTACTTGTTCAGATTTATGTTGATGATATCATTTTTGGTTCAACAAATTCAAAACTGTGTGAAGATTTTAAGAAACTCATGCAATCAAAATTTGAAATGAGTACTATGGGAGAATTGGAGTACTTTTTGGGACTGCAAATCAAGCAACAATCAAATGGAACATTTATACATCAATCAAAATATGTTAAAGAATTATTAAACAAATTTTCTTTACAAGACTGTAAATCTTGTTCCTCTCCCATGACACCAACCACACAAGTTGAACCAGATGATCAAGGAAAACAGATTGATCAAACCATGTATAGATGTATGATAGGTTCTCTTTTATATTTAAGTGCTTCTAGACCAGATATTATGTTCTCAACTTGTGTCTGTGCTAGATACCAATCTGCACCAAGAGAATCACACCTAATTGCAGTCAAAAGAATCTTCAGATATCTGAAAGGAACTCCTACTTTAGGAATTTGGTATCCTGCCTCAAACAATACCAAGTTAACAGCTTTTTCAGATAGTGACTATGCAGGGTGTAAAATGTCAAGAAAATCAACATCTGGTGGTAGTCAATTCTTGGGAAACTGTCTGGTGTCCTGGCAATCAAAGAAACAAACATCTGTGGCAACTTCAACAGCTGAAGCTGAATACATTGCTGCTGCAAGCTGTACATCACAGATACAATGGCTCCAATATCAACTTCTTGATTATGGAATCAAAGAGACCAAGACGCCACTCTTAGTAGACAGTAAATCTGCCATTAGCATCATTCAAAATCCTGTTCACTTCTCAAAAACTAAACATATTGAAATCAGGTATCATTTCATAAGAGATTGCTATGAAAAAGGCATGATTGAGGTGAAACATGTCACAACTGCTAATCAAATAGCTGATGTTTTCACTAAACTCCTTGACTCAACAACATTTCAGAGGTTAGTATCCATGCTTGGGATGTTAAATTTGGAAGAAAGTCTGTAAGTGTTTTCACTTTTTTAGTTCTGCACATATTTTATTTCACTTACATACTTATCTGTCACAAAACTTCTGATGAACAAATTGAAGAGAGAGAAACTACTGATATTTTGAAAAACATTAAAATGGGAAATTTTAGAAAAGAAGTAACTACTGATGATAATCAGAAGTTATTCAAGTATTTTGAAAGTCATTCTCATCAGCTGTTTCAAACTACTGAAGAGATGACTAAAACCACTGATGAAGAAACCTTCTTCATCAGTAGTTTTATTAAAAAGGGTAAAACTGACATTTCACTCATCAGAAGTTTGACCTAGTCAGTTAAAAACTTCTGATAAATACCTTTTTCAAACACTTATACATTCAAAAAGCAAAATTCCCTCTTTCTCTCTCAAAGCAAAACCAAAGCCCCCTCTCTAACCTAAATTTACTGTTCGATCAAAGAATCTATGGCTCTTGTTCTAAAACAGGGACATAATCAAAGAGGCTACTTTGAGAAAGACGATGCCTGGTCCCAATACGATGAAATCATAGATTTAGTCATCAAATCCCAGTATTATCAAGCTTTCACCATTGATCCTCCTATTCATGTAGAAACTCTCAATGAGTTCTGGGCAAATGCAGAGGCGGTGACAGTGAACAACAAAGTGATTTCCCTCAACTCAACCATTCAAGGGAAACATATGGCAATCACACAAGAGTCACTGGGAATAAGGCTTGGCCTTAATGATTCTGATGCTCCTGAGCATATTCCCACTGCTGATATTCATCTAACCATGACTGAATGTGGTTACCAAGGTACTTTAGCACAAGCAACAGTTTATAAGAAATTTTTTGATCCACAATATAAGCTGCTATTTCATTATATTATTATGTGCTTAAGTCCAACTGGATCATATGATCAGATGCCTTCAACTTTTCAACCTATCTTTCATTCAATAATAAATGAAACATCTTTTAAGGCATCTTCATTATTTTTCAATGAGTTGGTATTACACCATCAAAATGATAAGAAAAGGTTTTTACTGTACCCAAGATTTGTTATGCAATGCATAATCAAAGAACTTGGTGAGGGAGTACTTGTGGGTGAGTCAAAAACTTTAAATCCATTGACTTCACAAGTATTCTCTAGGCATAAAAAACCGGCACTTTTGCGAGAAGATGACCAAACGGAAGAACAACCAATCCCTGAGGAACCCACATCTTCAAAACCCAAAACAAAGAAAACCAAAAAGCCAAAACAGCAAAAACAAAAACCAACCAACCCAAAGAAAAAGGTAGTTCAGGAAGTGGAGATCCCTGAAACTACTGATGTGCAATCTGCACTTGAAAAGGTTGTGGCTGAAACATCCTCTCAGTCCACACCATCTCCACCACCCAAAAGAAAACCAGTTACAGTCATTTTTCAAAGAAAAAGACTCAAAAAGACTGTAACTACTGACCAATCCTTTCAACCTACTGAACCAGAACCCATACCAACTACTGAACAACAACCCTTAACAACTACTGAACCTGAAACCTCCCACACAACCATAGAAATTGCCCAACTTCTCTCAGGACTAAAAGGATCCCATCCAACACATGTCACTCCCCAAGCAACACATCAAACATGGGAGATGCCTTCAGAAGTTGACATGGATGTGGACCTTATTAGCCCTAACCAGGGAGATGAGGATGAACCAGAGTATCTAAGCCCAAACTTAGAAACTCTAGGTACTTTTGAGGCTGCTACTACTCATTTATCACCCAGTGGTGAACCTGAGGACAGTAGTAACATTGCTAAGACATCAAATTTGGCAACTACTAATGAAGGTTTATTGCCTGAAGTAGGAAATCCTCAGTTCCAAGAAAAAGAGGTTCATGAGAAGACTAGTTTGGAGCTAGCTCATGATTTAACTGATGATGCCCTTATTGAGGACACTATCAGGGATTCAGATGATTCCATTAGTTTGGATGATGAATCACAAATTCCACAAAAAGAATTGACGACTGATGTTGAAGATCCTGAATCTAATGTCTCTAAGCTCAAAGAGCTGGTCACAAAGGATCAGGTTAAAGACCACTTAAACCCTGATTCCCCTAAAGTGGCATCTTCAGAACACTCTGAAGATCACCCAAAAACACCCCCTTCACAAAAACAGCCTACCCAATTCTCTGGGATTACAAGCATAGATCTGAACTAACTATGCAGCCCAGATGGTCCCCTGTACCAGATAATCAAGGATGCTATAGCTGATCAACTCAAATCATTCACAACTGCTTGGGAGTTGAAGACCAACACTCAATTTGAGTTGATTAACACAAAACTTGCAGAGCTGAACAAGAAAATGGATGAAAACCAAAGACAGCTTGCAACATTATCTGCTGCAACTTCTCAAACCTTGAAGCTTCCAGAAGTGGATGAAGCCAAAAAGGGGGAGAAGATTAAGGAACCAACAGTTGAAAAATCTCTTGATGCTGAAAAGACAACACAAAGACCTGGAAAAGAGATCATTCAACAGTTCAGACCATCACTAAGGCAACCTGAAGAAACTACTGAAGTTATTATTCAAACTGCTGAAGACAATCATTCAGTAGTTGTGACAAGAACTGCTGCAATAAACCTTTCAGAAGTTTCAACTTCCAAGACTGATCAAGGACAGTCTTCCAAGGCAAAAGAACAAGAACCAACTTCAATTCCAAAGCCTGTGCATACAACAACTGTTTTAAACCCTTCTCCAATCTCAGTATCCAAAGAATACCTAGAGAAGAGTTTGAAAGAGGCTCAGAAAAAGGCTAAGGAAGACAAAGTATGGAATAGCCTGGAAGCAAGGGATGATCTGAGCTATGAAGAGAAACTAATCAAGTATCAAGAAAAACTTGATGAATTAGAAGCTGAAGAGAGAGCACTTGAGGCTGCTGCTGAAGAAGACAAGAGAGCACAGCTGATTAAAATGATCACAAAGAACTCCAAAGCAAAACAAGTCTCTCTAAACAGACTCTCCACAGAAGAACTAACAAGAAGAGCTCAACTTATAGCTGATAAGTTGGCAACTGAGAAGGAGAGAAAAGCTAAAAGAGCTGAAATTATTGATGAACTTGTAGCAAATAACTTTGGTTCAAGGGCCTCAGTGTCAAGATGGAAAGAAGAAACATTATATGACAATTACAAAAAGTTCAAGGTCAGCAAACCTGCAAATCCAGAGAGATTTAAAACTCCTGGAGTTCAACAAACTTTAGTCATGAGAAGATCATCTGGTGCATTACAAAGACCAGCTACAAGAAAGAGAAAGGCAGAGGAGAATGCAAAGACTGATTTCAAGATGGTGTTGTTAGAAGGAAGTCAGTTAGTACATGGTGACTTTGACATTGAAGAAAAACCTCTGTTGACACAATTCAGAGATCCTGCTACATATGCTTACCAAATACAACAGTCTATCAAAGACAAATCTCATACCAAGGTTGTAACAACACATCACCTACCCAACTTTGCTATCCAAGGTGGTGTTAATCTTCAAGCTAGCAGAGATTCTCACCTGAAGGTCACTGAAATAGAAGACATACCCCAATCTTCTTCAGGACAAACCCAGAGAATTAGCTTGGTTTCCTATGCCTCAGACTTTGACAGGTCTAAGGTAAATATTGTCAAATGGTCATTCACTGATTCCAACTCAGTGTTGGCGACCAGAAGAGATCGTTCAAGCAAGGTCTACAAGAATTCAAAGGAGCTGAGCATACTGTCAACTAAAGACCTTCTTACCATTCAACATCTTGAGCCTGAACAAGGATCTCTAACAAAGCAATAAAAAGATACTCTTACTACCAAGATGACAGCAGAAGTCTGGAGGATATTAGAAGAGAGAAAGAATGAAGAGAAATAAAGATTGGATAAGGTTTTGGCTTCATCAATCCAGGGGGAGATTGTTGGGACAAAGAGGATTGAAGAAACCACTTTTGATAACCTTAGTCCAAAACATAATTCTGCTAAGTATAGAAGAAACTGCTAAAGAGGAAAACACAAGTACTGAAGAAGAGAAGAACAAAGTACTGAAGAAGAAACTGATCAGTAGTTCTGAGGTCTAACCAGACACTTCACTTCAGAACTACTGAAGACAAAACTACTCATCAGTAGTTTGTCTATTCATCAGTAGTTTGCTGATCTTATCTTCAGAACCGACTCAGACTTCAGTAGTTTAGTACTATAATGTTTTGTTAAAGTCTTGGATCAAGTTTCAATCCTACAGCCTGTTGTAAGCATTATCCTAAGTATAATATCTTAGCTAAATATCTTAGATTACTTAGTACAACAGTCTTGTAACTTCGTCTATAAATAGATGAGTTTATTCATCTATTTTAGATATGTGATTTATTTTTGAAAATCCTTCAAGGCTTTTAAACTTATTATCCATTTCACATCTGAGAATCATAACTTGTATTTATTGCTTTATACTTTCAATTGCTTATTGATTCTCATTAACTGCTCAGTAAAGGGGGAGTAATAACTCCTGTTAAAAGTGATATTTTAACCTTAGAACATTTACTATTCCGCTGTGCAAATAACTTTGATAAAACTGCAAACACATAAGTGTTCTAAAACTGATATAAAGAGGCCACTGATCCACTAATCGTCGGATCTCTGATGTATCTCACTGCCTCAAGGCCAGACATAGTGTTTGCTACATGTCTCTGCGCACATTTCCAATCGAAGCCGAAACAAAGTCATCTGACAGCGGTCAAGCGTATCCTTATATATCTGAAGGGTTGTCCGTCGAGAGGACTATGGTACCCTAATGACGATAATTTTGACTTTATCGCATTTAGTGATGCAGATTGGGGCGGCTGTGACAAAGACAGCAAATCCACAACGGCTGGATGTCAGGTTTTAGGGAGAAGGCTCGTGACCTGGCAGTGTAAGAAGCAGACTTCGGTCACATTATCTACTTACGAAGCAGAGTATGTAGCAGCCTCGAGTTGTTGCTCACAGGTTCTCTGGATTCAGCAGCAGATGGTGAATTACGGTTTGCAATTTCTTAAAACCCCTATTCACTGTGATAATGAAGCCGCAATTGCATTAACTAAAGACTTGGTAAATCACTCGAAAGCTAAGCATATCCGGATTAAGTATCACTTTATCCGTGATTGCTATGCAAAAGAGTAGATCGATATGGTCAAAATCCAAACTGATTATCAGAGAGCGGACTTTTTCACAAAAGCTTTTGATAAATCCAGATTCGATTATCTCTTAAAAGTAAACGGTATAGAAGAGAAACAAGACTGATCATCACCTCGGTTTATCGCTTTTAGTTTTCAAATTTTCTTTAAAGTTTTACAGTTTTTCAGAAAAATTCAAAAACCCAAAAATATGTTTTACATTTTAGGGGGAGTCTTTATTCAGAAAAACCAAAAACATTGAAAAATTCAAAAAGCCATAAAAATAAAAAAACCCAAAATGATTTCCAGGATAAAAAGAGGAAATGATAGTACATCAGTGGGGATCTGACATAGGCTAAAGATATGTAATGCAATATGAGGCGTGTGTTGATTTCGTGTGATGTGCTGATAGGCTTCGTAGACTTATTACTGCGTGCCTTAGTGATACAAACATAACGAACTACTCGTTCGTGGCTGAACACCTCATGGGCATATGGTCTTAGTACCATAATTTCGTTTGATAGAGTTGCCAAAATCTGACGTTTCGGGTCGTTATGTTATTATTATCCGGGATATTTTGATTGAACTTTTGTCGTATAAATTTACGGACCTAGTTTCAATCAGAATATTTGCTAAAAGAGCTTTAATGCCAAAACCAAAAGTTACCGAATTGAGGAACTTCATGTTTATTATTGATCAACGCTCATTAATTGCATCGTGTTAATTTACTGATGCAAATCAGTGATTTGCATCAGCCTCAACCTGGTATATATGCACATGTTACTTTGCTGAATTCGTTTGCTGACCTGTACACCTCTGTGCTATATATCTTGTAACTCAACGGATAACATTGGCATAATCACGCGTTACGAGGAAGCTTTGTGCTATTTCTTGATACGGGAGTATGTCGTGTGTGTGGGAACCACAACGTGTGAGTATAATACACTTAACATCTTATCATTTTAACGCACTGCATAACAGTCTGCATGTGAGCTTATGTGGACAACAATATCAGCAGTTGCCGGATCACACACTGTTTCTAATGATAATATAAATATAGATCAACGATGTGATCAGATTTCTCAAATAACTGATATGATCCTCTTACCGGAAATCACAAAACATTTATTGTTTTTATTTTACATTTGTGCATTTTTTCTTTTGTTTTACAAAAAGATACAAAAACTCAAAAAGATTTTAGGTGTGTTTCAATATAAATTTCAGAAAAATCAAAAATTTTACATTTCTGAGTTATTTTAGATAACCGACTGTGTTTGATGGTCATTTTCTGAGATTTGATGAACCAATTTGAGCTTTGTATCATTTAAAACTGATATAATGCATGTTTGAGGCTTAATATGTTGAAAAATGTTTGAACGGGATTCGATTTTGTGATTTGGTAAAATTTTAAAATTTTCCATTTTACTTTCGCCCCTTCCCTGGGTCGAAAGTGGAAAATTCTTTACATTCGAACCATTCTACATGGACGAAAGTGAGTGTTCAAGTGAATAAATTTACTTTCGAACCTATTTTCTACGTTCGGTTCTTTAACTAGGGACGAATGTGGGAAATATTTCACATTCGCCCATATGAATAGGTCGAATGTAGCACTTATATATATACCATTCCTCTTTCGAACCCTCATTCGTACAAAATTTCAAAAATTTTCAAAACACCAAACCCTTGTTGCTTTGATTTCTTTTGTTTGTGATTCTTGTTCCTGATCATTTTCTAATCATTTTCATCCCTATTACACAGGTAATGACCCAGTATTGAAGACAGAATTGGGGTTTTTCTTGACGAACCCCAGTTTTGATCATCTGGACATTTCTGGGCAGTTTTTGTTATATTTTTTGATTAGGTTTTAGTGTTTATTTGTTTTAAGGGGAGAAGGGTACTTAATCTAGGGTTATTACATCAATTTTATGTGTTAATTGGATGATTGAACCGGTTAAACCCTAGAACACTTTGAAAACCAATAAAAACTAAACGTTAAACACAATTGATTGGTTAAAATGTTTAGTCGGTCGTATTAGGAGGCATTTGAATCAAAATCAGTGGTTAAAACTTCACAGAAAAATACTTTGAATTTTTGGGTATAAACTGCTACATTCATCCAGTTCGTATGGGGCGAACCTGGATTTTAATGGTCGAAGGTGCCTTTTAATGGACGAAAGTAAAATATGATGGATGGATGTGGATTTTGTTCTACTTTCGAGCCAATAGTTTCACATTCGAACCTGTTTTAACACTTTCGAACCTATGATGTTCTACATTCGTACCTATGTTTGGGGCGAATGTGGATTCTGAAAAACCAAAATTTCAAAGTTTTGACGTATTTTTCTTGTTTCATAATACAGTTTATCAAATGGCTGAACAACAAGCAGAGAATGTGGAGATTCCCGTACAAGAAGTTCCAGTACAAGAAGCTCCAGTTGAAAATGTAGTTCAAGCGTGTCCATTCGAACCTCCTCACAACTGTTGTGCGTTTGTAGGAGATGTTCAAAAGAATACAGAATTCACTGGAATTATAGACTTTATCAGAAAAAGCAGGATCATTCATGCGATTGCTACACCTGCTATCATTTACAAAGACATAGTGGAAGAGTTTTGAAGAAACGCTTGCTATGACTTTTGGGAAGATAAAACTGCTATTGTTAGTCAGATTCAGGGAAAGTTTGCATTGATTATAGAAGACGACATCAGAGATGCACTGAAGATTAAAGATGATGACTGTACTGATCCTCGATGTTTGTCATGGACTGAGCAAAGAGTTTGCTTTCTGAGAATGAAGTACAACGGTCCGATTACTGATGGAGCGTTACACAAAGGAAAGTTAAGCATGCAATTCAAGTACTTTGCTCATGTTATCATCCATGTGTTTGGGACGGTGAGTGGACTTTATGATATGATGAGAAAGAGTCTGAGCTCGTTGATGGTTGCTCTTATATTGAATAAACCATTCAACATAGCTGGGATGATTTTGGATCATATGTTAGAGATGTTGAAGGGTTTGAAGTCTAAGAAATTTTTGTTGTATCCAAGATTCTTGATGATGATATTTGATCACAAGTATCCGAACTTGAAGAAAGATCCCACAATGGTTTTGGGACAAGATCACATGAACATCAGGACGTTGGTTAGAATGAAGGGTTATAAGGGTATTCCTGACAATGAGAAGCCTCCACATAAGAATCTTTTTGGTTATCTGATTAATCCGGATTACACTGACCCAGGGGAGAACAAAGCTAGACATGCTAACAGTGATTCTGATACTGATGATCCACTGGTACATGCTGATGCAACAACCAAAAGAAAACGTCAAGTTATAAATGCCGGAGCGAAAAGGAAGGGTAAGGCAAAGTTGGATGAAGCTGAACCTGCTAAGAAGCAGAAGACAAGAAAGAAAAGTACAGCAAAGAAAGGTACTTGTTTAGTTGATGAAGAATCTTCTATTGATTCTGAAGAAACAGAAGAAGATGAACATTGGGATTCGGATGCTGAATTGTTGAGAAAGAACTCCAAGCGCAAGGCCACTGCTGCTGGAGAGTCTGAATCATTGAATAGAGCTGTTGAAGATCAATTGCAAAAAGAGCCGATAGATCTGGAAGGTGATTTAGGGCTTGATACTGAAGACTTTGAAGGTTCTACAGTAGTTGTGAATCTAAAGAAGCCTAAGTAGAAGTCAATGGCTAAGAGAGATGCGAAAGAGAGCACAAAGAAGCTAAGAGAAAAAGAGATTGAGATGTTATTGAAAGGGAAGAAAATTTCAGATGCTGGCACATCCTCACAGGTTTCCTCACCAGCCACCAAGAAACAGAAAATGACTTCTAAAGAATTTGAAGTAGTTCCTGATCTGGATTCTACTTTAGAGAATGTACTAAACTTGTTCAAGAAGAAAGAGAAAGAGAAAACTCCTGTTGTTGAATCTTCCAAAACTAAAGTCACAGTTTCTAATGATGTCATGAAGAAGGTGAACAAACAATTGGAAGATATGATGAAAATGATAACTGCATAGGAAGCTCAGATAGAGAAATTCAAGAAGAATGAAGAAAAGATGTTGCAGATTGTTGTAGCTTCTAAGGCAAATCAAGATGAACTTGAGAAAAAGTTGAAACACCTTGTAGAAGAAAAGAATGAGCTTGATGAGAAGTGTAATGGAAATAGAAGGATGATTAAAGGAGTAAAGAAAGAAAATAAAGAGTTGAAGAAAGAAAACAAGAGAATGAGTGATTTGCTTGACAAGTTGTATGGTGAAGCTCCTAAACTGAAAGAAGGAGAGGAGGACAAAGAAAAAGAAGAAGAAAAGTTAGACTATGGTGATTCTTCTGATGATGAAGAAGAAAAGTTAAACTCAAGTGTATTGCTGTGAAATGGGAATCTGGAATTCTATACTTTTATAGATTCTATGATTTGCTTACTCTACCGTACTAGGCGGTGAGAGACATTTGTAGATTTCGAATGACTGGTGCTTCAGTGAATAATACAGCAGTTGGATGGTTTGCTGATAAGCTTGTCTGGGAGAGCAGAACGAAGTGGGATATGTTCAAGCCTCAGTACCCAAAGAGAAAAGTTCACAAAGATATTGATCCTAAGACGGGTAGAAAGAAGGTGACTTTGAAATACAAATCTCCTGTGGTGATGAAGAAAATACCGCTAATGCCAATACAACAGCATTTCAATGCAGACTTTATAGTTTGGTATTATGATTGGAGAAATGCTGAAGCGGTGATAGTGTTGAGAGACGGGAAGGATGCATACAGGAAGATACATGTTTTGATCTAATGTGGCTCATAAACTGTACTTTTGAAGACATCATCATGTTGTGCTACAATCCTATCTACAGTGACCCCAATGATGCAGAACAAGCGAAGAAATATCAACAGGTGGTTGGAGTGTGCTTTGCTTATGATATAAATTCTGGTAGCAACCTTGAGAAGAAGCTTGGTGAGAAGGTGAAGGTAACTGAAGTACCAAAGCGTTCGACGAAGAGAAAGTTGGAACCAGAAATGACGAAAGATCAACGTAAACAACTTCGTCTGAAGCTAATGAACAAGGTTATGGATGAAGCACGAAGGCAATCCGAGCAATAGTCAAGGGGGAGTTTGTTGATGCATATTGTGCGACTAGTGCTTCGGATTTGTAACAATAAACAAGTTTTGAAGTAAACGTAAGGGTGAAGGTGGAAATTATGTGGGGCGAATGTAGATAAAGGTGGGCGAATGAAGTTTGTTATGGTCGAAGGAAGAAGATACTGAAGAAGAGTTCCAAGTTCGTAACAATGCAAAGGGCGAATGTGGAACAAAGCCACATTCGACCTCCCGTAATGGACGAATGTGCAGACTATATAAGCTTAATGTTTGTTTTTCTATGTAACTTTGATCCTTTTCAGTCTAGTAAGTTAGGGTAGAGCTCTCTAGTGTGTGTGTTATTTCAGAGTTGATCAGAATTACTTGTAACCTTTATGATTGTCATATTTCTCAAAGTGATTAATGAAAATGTCATTTGAAAAGCTTAATCTGTGTGTTTGATTCATCAATTATCATTTTGTATCTGTTCTAGGGTTTCCGCACCTGGAATAGATATTTGTATGATCATATTCACTGTTTTTACATAAAACGATCCTTTACAAATAATACACATCCCCTGTTTAGGGTACTGCTTTTCATTGGATGAGTTTTTTTGGATCATGCTGGCAAGGAAGATCATTGTTTAGGGTTTGGTTGTTGGTAGGGTTTCTTATGTTTTCTTGTATGTTTATGTACTTTGTATAGTCGCATATTGTAATTCTGTTGTGAGTGAAATACTCTTTTTAGAGATATATCTATTTGTTTTTTTATAAGTCTTCCATTTTGTATTTACTTCTGTTAAATTCAATGTATAATTCAAATTATGGAATTTGTAATAATATGCTTAAATTGTGTAACTGCTGTTTCCCAAATTTGTTGATGACTTCTAAAAGATTTGAATAGACAGTGTTATAAATTTTTTGTTGAATAAAAAGTTTAAATCGTGTAATCGTAGTTAATTTGTTTTTTTAAAAGATGATGAACAACTCTAATATTTTTTTTTATAAATCTACTATTAACTGTTGTTGTGAAAGGAACAGATATTACTAAAACAGATGTTAAACACAAATTATTTAATTTAAAAAGTGAGATCTTCATCTTTGTACAAATATTATTAAAGAGTATTTGTTTTTGTTAGGTAATTTGATTATTAAATAAAAATAAAATAGAATTTCAAGAGTTGTTTCAGTGGGAAAGTAACACGTATTAATAGATGTTATATGTAGTACCAAAAATAATGATTACCATTTTGAAGTTACTTTATTATTATTTTATTATTATTGTTGTGTTGCAATTGTCTTTCATTTTATAAAAAATAAATTAAAATTTTGAAAAGTAACTTCCAACTTTACATTTACTTCAAATCCAACTAATAAAATTGGAAACCAACTCTATGAATACTTATTATATTTCAGCGTATAAAAAATGATGATGAATTCCCAATATTCATTACTCCATTCTCACTCTCTGCAAATATTGGTAATCTGAGACGTTAGCAAATACAGTATTTCTTTCTACTTTAGGTTTACTTTTTAATTTTCTTATCCTCTTTTTTGTTTTAATTTGTGTAGATTTATGTTTCCGTGATTGTACGTAATACCTTGAATTATTAAACATCTGATCGGTAATATTACCTGCTATTTTGAAGGAAACAGAAGTTATGAAATACAGTTTTTGTTTTAAGAGTAGATTCACTCCTTATTGCGGTTTTAACCAGAGTATAACAGTTGTACTGTTTACGTTATTTTATATTTTCAGTAGTAATTGTTTTAAAGAAAGAAACAGATGTAGCAAACAAATTTTCTTTACAGCATAGTATTGACTTGGTAATTTTGGTTTTACTAAACAGACGATAAAGTATTTGTTTTAAAGAAACAAACAGATGGTAATAAGCAGGTTTTATTTGCAGCAGACGATTTGCTTCTTGATGTTGTTAACATTTAATTAAAAATACATAATAAAAAGCATATCTACTATATAAACTACTTAATTAAAATCTCTAAAACTTTGTGTTTCTTTTTCAAAATCTCTCTTAAAAGATTATTTTTTAACTCCATCAATGCTTCGTTAATGTTGTTGTCCATTTGTAGTTGTTGAGTCATGTAGTCTTCTATCTTGTCTCTCAAAGCAGTTGGAGGTTCGTGCAATACCATATCTAGCACCCCAATGTTTGTCCATGATTGTTGCTTAAGTATTTCTTCTATCTTCTCCACTTCATTTCTAACATCTTCGTCTTTTTTCTTTTCTTTTACTGACCAAAGACTGAATATTGACTTAACATCTGATGTATCAGCAAAATGATAGTATGATCTGTTTGCCATTTTGGTAGATGAAGTTTAAAATATGTTCTGTGTGAAATTATTGATAAATTCTAAGATGGATTTGAACATATACATAGAAATAATTTTGAAAGATAATTAATTTGACGCGATATTTGATATGATTATTTAAATCTTTGATTTGCACAACTGATAATTTATTATTTTGTCTCTTCGCTTTTTAAAGTATTTCTACACTATTACCTTTCAAATTCACGCGTTTTAAATGTATACATTAGTAAATAAATCCCGAATTTTGATAATAAACATCTTAACATTTATATTTCAGTCTTCATCAATAGCATCAAAGGCTGCCCTAAGTAATAACCAAGAATATGAAATGAAGGAGTTTGTTGTTAATCAAATTAGAGAACAGTACTATCAAGATTTGAATACTAGAAGAGATTTGAAGATTTGTTTTGACAGTTTTCACTTGGGCACGTTTGAGCGAGATGATGTGCAACGGATTTTGAAGTCAATGCCTTCAACTGTTGTTCGTGATTTGGCATTGTTGTACAATTCCGAGGCCGGGACTAAGGACGTAGATTTTTTTGACAAAACTGAAAGATCTACATGCACAAGTTGAAGCCTCAATGGAATTAAAACTTAAGTTTATTAATTCCTTTAATTAGCTATGTATCTTTGATGTTTAAGGTTGATTGTATTTATTTATGTTTTTAGTTTTTTATATGTCTTTCAAGATTATATATAGTTTTTTATGTGTTTGTGATGCTAAATTGAATCGTATTAACTTTTGTGTTTTATTCAACAGACCTTTAATCCGTCTGTATCTTTATATGTGTTAAATGAACAGAGGTTTTATCCGTCTGTAGATTTATGTTTTGACTTTGTTGTAACAATTTCAGTTATTAAACATGTAATAAGTATTATTACTTAGTATCGTAAAAGGAACAGACCTTACGAAATACAGTTTTTCCTTTCAACAATAGTTCGATGATTAATTTGGGTTTTACTAAACAGACATAACAGTTGGTCTTAATTTTTTGGTTGTTTATATTAATATCTGTTTATAAAGAAATAAAACAAACGGTACTAAACAGTTGTTTTTCACAGCAGACGAATGGGTTCTTAATTTGTCTTTTACTAAACAGGCCTTAGGTTTTAGGACTCTGTCTCCCGTGTGTATCACACGGGATTTCACCTAGTATATATTTCACCTAGTATATATATATACTAGGTGAAATCCCGTGTGATACACACGGGAGACCGAGCACCACTTTAAGCACTGTTTAGTAAAAGACAACATTAAGAACCCATTCGTCTGCTGCAAGAACATCTGTTTAGTACCGTCTGTTTTTGTACAAACTAAGTTTTTCTATATTTTTGGAAACATATTGTGTAATCAACGTTAAAACGCGTGAAAATGAAACGTCATACCGTACTATATAGTTATTAAACTTCAGTTAATGTGTTAAACGAAAAGTTTTGTTATAAGCATTATTTAATTTCAAAACGTTTATTGTATCTAAAGAGTATATACACCTTGGGAA
Source organism: Ambrosia artemisiifolia (assembly GCA_032199755.1). Classification (NCBI taxonomy): domain Eukaryota; kingdom Viridiplantae; phylum Streptophyta; class Magnoliopsida; order Asterales; family Asteraceae; genus Ambrosia; species Ambrosia artemisiifolia. The sequence continues at coordinate 13,064,938 of CM063516.1, read as the reverse complement.
ACATTAAATAGACAAATTCTTTAGAAAACGAACACACAAAACCAATTGTTTGCTGTGAAAAAAAACGTAAATAGGCTAATTGTAATGCTCTATTCAGATAACACATATTTTTAAAAGCCTGTGTTTTAAAAACTGTTGATTAAAACATAGCCCCACTTTAAGCACTGTTTAATAAATGACAACATTAACCCATTCGTCTGCTCCGAAGAACATCCGTTTAGTACCGTCTGTTTATTTCTTTATTGTTAAAAAGAGAAACTGTATTTCGCAACCTCTGTCCTTTCACGATACCAGTTAATAATACTGATCAGAGGTTTAATAACTGGAACTATTACAATAAAGGAAAATATAAATCTACAGATGGATTAAAGCTGTGTTGAGATAACACATATAAATCTACAGACGGATTAAAGCTCTATTGAATAAAACATAAAAGTTAATATCAGTCAATTTAACATCATAAAACATAAATAATCATATATAATTTTAACACACACACAAAACTAAAAACAAAAATAAATATAAACAACTTTTAAAATCAACATACATAGCTACTTAAAGGAATTAATAAACTTAAGTTTCAATTTCATTGAAGCTTCAAGTTGTGCATGTAGATCTATAAATTTTGCTAAAAAATCTACGTCTTTACTCCCAGCCTCTGAATTGAATAATAACGACAAATCACGAACAGGACTCGAAGACATTGACTTCAAATCTTGATAGTACTGTGCTGTAATTTGATTAAGAACAAATTCCTTCATTTCATCTTCTTCCTTATTGCTTGGGGCTGCCATTGATCATATAGAAGAAGGGTGTTGGTAATCATCAAGAAACATCAATTCTAACTTTTTTAACTACGGACTGTTGGTACTATATTTTCCTTTGATTGTAAAAATCTTTAAAAAAATTGTGGAAACATATTTGAAAATAATATCAGTATGCATATAGAATGGAGAGATGAGATGTATGTGAGAATAGTTAATAGTTAATCGAATATATAAAGAAGGAAAATGAATATTGGGAAATCCTATCCTTTAATAGTGTGAATATACTAAATATTGGTAAAGTTGGTTTTCAACTTTATCAGTTGGATTTCAAAAAAAAAATCTAACAATCGAATAATGATAATAAAGTACGTTCAAAATTGTAATCATTATTTTTGGGCCTTTTTATAACAACTGTTGTCAGTATAAACAGTTTTTGCACAAACTAAGTTTTTCTATATTTTTGAAAACATATTGTGTAATAAATGTTAAAACGCGTGAAATGAAACAGATGTAAATTCAACTGCTTAGATAATATTCCCACTTAAACAATTCTTTAAATTATTTATTTTTTTAGATACAAATTTCAATACAAAACACAAAACGTTTATAATATTCCCACTTAAACATGATTTTGCTTATTAACTGGGGCTGCCATTGATTCTATTGATGAATACTGAGATGTAAATATTAAAAAGGTTTACAATGAAATTCGTGATTTATTTACTAATGTATACATCTAAATCGCGTGAAATGAAAGGTCATAGCGTAATACAGTTATTATACTTGACTTAACGTATTAAACGAAAAGTTTTCTTATAATGATTATTTAATTTGTATACGTTTATAGTATATAAAGAGTCTATACAACTTCTGAAATATAAATACACGAATTCTTTAGAAAACGAATAAACGAAATAATGAAGTATAAGTTGTACCGAATATCGCGTGAAATTAATTATCTTTCATAATTTTTTCTATAAATATGTTGATATCAAATTTAAAATTTATCTATAAATTCCACACAGTGCATATATTAAACTTCATCTACAAAAATGGCAAACAGATCATACTATCATTTTGGTGATACATCAGACATTAAGTTAATATTCAGCGCTTGCTCACTAAAGGAAAGTAGAAAAGACGAACATGTTAGAAATCAAGTAGAGAAGATGGAAGAAATAGTTAAGGAACAATCATGGACAAACATTGGCGTGTTAGATATGATTTTGAAAGAACCTGCAACTGCTTTGCGAGAAAAAATAGAAGACTACTTGACTCAACAACTACAAATGGACAACAACGTTCATGAAGCATTGATAGACTTAAAAAAGATCTTTTAAGAGAGATTCTGATAAAGAAACAAACAGTTTTTGACATTTTAATTTATTAGTTTATATCATAGATATGTCTTTTATTATGTATGTTTTAAATGTAAACAACTGTTTATTACCATCTCTCTGTTACTTAATAACAATTACTTTAACATCTGTTAATTAAATTCAACGTTGAGAAGTCAATTGTCTGCTGTAAATAAAAACTCTTTAGTAACATCTGTCTCGTAACGTCTGTTTCATAATAAAAACAGCAGTTAATAACTGAAACTATTACAACAACCACAACTATATGTGTAAAACACAACAAAACAAAACTTTTTACAAACATAAAAGATCGAAGTATTCTAATAAAAAATTTTTCAATATTATTAGAAAAGTGAATTAATACACACCACCACATTTCTTGAATTAGCCAACAAAATACATAGAAAATACAGGAAAAAGATACAATATCTTAGCGAATGATCTTTCTTGTCAGCATCATCGAAACATAATGAAACACAAAACGAAGAAAAGCAGTACACGAACACAGCTCGTATTTAAATGTCATCCAACTCTAAAAGCCCTAAATATTGGATTAGGGACCTGCTGCTACGTACATATATAAAAATAATGGATTGCTGTTTCAGTTTGATTGTAAGAAACATGCAAAAAGAACAATTCCAATTTTCATAGCAACGAATCGTGGGTAATCAATTTTCTTTTGATTGTAAGAATCTTTCAAAATTTGTGGAAACACATTTGAAAGTAATATCATTATGCATATACGATAGAGAGATGTATTGTGAGAATAGTTAAACGAAAATATAAAGATGGATAATGAATATTGGGAATTCCTACATATTTATAGACTGAATAGGTTAACTATTTGTAAACTTGATTTTCAACTTTATTAGTTAGATTTGAAGTAAAAATATATAAAAATAATAATGTTAATAAATTCAAAATCGTAATCATTACTTTTGGGCATTTTTATAGCATCCTACAAAGAGATACATTGACTTTTCGTGCTAATATACAAAACATTTACTTTAAAAATAAATTAAAAAAAACATTACTATAGTAAAATAATTTTTTTAATGATTTCAAATAGCAAATAGTATTATTAAATTAAAAAATGATCCAATGAATTTACTTACAAACGTTCATTAAACAAATATATTATAAAGTTTCATTTAAATAAAAGGAATCTTATAATGGAAGCTTCAAGTGAAACTTGTAACGTAAGATTAATATATCAATTAATGAAAGCATGCAAAAAGACTTACAACACAAGATTCATATAATTTGCCTCGGAACAGACAATAGATATAACAAACGATCTTTTACTAAATAATAATAATAATATAATAATAATAATAATAATAATACTCATACATATACATAAATTAAGTTAATAAATTACATATAAAGTACTGACAAAACATACAAGTGTGACGTAACTTTCATATTTGAAATAATATACAAAACATTTACTTTGACAAAAAATTTAAAAAAAAAACATTACTATAATAAAATAATTTTATTAATAATTTCAAATAGCAAATAGTATTATTAAATTAAAAAATGATCCAATGAATTTACTTATAAACGTTCATTAAACAAATATATTATAAAGTTTCATTTAAATAAAAGGAATCTTATAATGGACGCTTCAAGGGAAACTTATAACGTAAGATTAATATAACAATTAACGAAAGCATGGAAAAAGACTTACAACACAAGATTCATATAATTTGCCTCCGAATAGACAATAGATGTAACAAACAATCTTTTACTAAATAATAATAATAATAATAATAATAATAATAGTAATAATGATAACAATAATAATAATAGTACTTATACATATACATAATTTAACTTAAGAAATTACATATAAAATACTGACAAAACATACAATTGTCACGTAACTTTCGTATTTGTAATAATATACAAAACATCTACTTTGAAAATAAATTCAAAAAAAAAACATTACTATAATAAAATATTTTTTTAATAATTTCAAATAGCAAATAGTATTATTATTAAATTAAAAAACGATCAAAATTTGAAGAAACTAACTTCCGAAAAAGTAATCATGTTTTCGACAATCGAGGATCTAAATCTTTAATGGAGATTTTGTTACAGATAAGACCTGTAAATAATTATTACAAACATGACACTTGCTAGTAAACACATTATCCCCAACTAAGTGTGTGCTATTTTTTTTTATTAAAGTACTGTTAAATGAATAGCATTTAAATCAAACAGACTCAACTAAAGTTCTACACAAACATATGAACAGATGTATTCCATATTCTATTGCACATATTAAAAAACCTAAGAATATAACAGTAAATGTTATTAGAGACGCTTTTTACAAATTCACGTCAACAATCAATAAATTAACTACTTCTAAACTTGAAAAATCACAAACAATAAAAATCATGATTATTATTTTTTGGAGATCGATGTTCAAGATCGTGATTATTATTTTTCACTCACCACTTTTAATATTCTAAACTAAATTTAATTAGAAAATACTACACAATTTTATTATTTAAATAATATTGATTATTCTATATAATTTTATTTAACTTACTTTTAGATATAGCTTATAAGAGAAGCTATATGTTATGATTATACCTGAAAAATAATAAAACAAACACAATTTTTTATCATAACTTTAAGCGTTTACCTTAAAAGTTAAATATCAGCGGCAAAATATTGAACAATTATTACAAACATTATTAATATATTTATTATTCGCCAAAAGATACTTCAACATTATATAACTTTTTATATTTTTAAATGTATTATCTAATTTCAACATTAACATAAAATTATTAATATATTTATTTTTCGGCAAAAGATATTCAAATTATGAATATAAAGTCAAAAATTAGAAAATCAAAATGCTTTAGGAAAAAACATATGAAAATTAGAATATCAAAATGACACATTCTTAAATATAGTATTAATTAGTATTAATAAAAATCAAATACTGTTGACAAAAAACCCAAACAATCATTTTTAAATATATTTTGATCTGAACATCTGCTAAAAGATATCTAAAAATCTGTTGCCATTAAATAATCATCTGTTGAAATAGATGCACCATCTCATGAATTGTATGTGCTCAAATTTAACAGGATGATTACATTATACTGCAAAGTAAAAACAATGAATAATATTTTAATGTAACATTGTAACTTCATTAAATTTATAATCTTTTACATGAAAAAAAATAAAAAATACACAAAAAAAATATAAACAAATGAAACTATTATTTCCAAATGAGTAATTTTACAAATATTACGAAATTAACAATGAACATCTCCTAACTATTTCTATAGTTCTGTTGAAAGAAAATAACCATCTAATCACGAAAGACTACTAATATCGAACGATATAAGAACAAAATACTATATTATTGAGTACAAAGTAACACATTTTACAATATTCGACTAAACAAAGTAAAACGAAAATTTTAACTTTGGTATAATCCTTTCCAGAATTCAAAACAAAGAAGGAAAAGTATAAAGATCTTATTCTACGTTTATGACAGATTTGCTTTCATATATAATCACTGGGCTTCTTCACCAAATACTTTGGTAGAATCCTTTCCAGAATTCAATACAAAGAAGCAGGGGAAAACATGTTATTCTTCGTTTATGTCACACCCTCAAATTTCCACCTGCAGAGTTCTACCGCGAGGCGTGTGACACACCAGGATCCAAGTCAACGGTCACAATAAACAACACTATATGAGACATAAGTAAATTCAAAATACGAGTTCAAACCATTCGACATAACAGCGGAAGCATTGTTTTACAAAACTAAATCCAAAAGTTTCCAAACTTGTTTGATAACAAAACCATGAAACCTAAACTAGACGCCGTGCAGACGCGTGCGCCTAAGCCCTGAGATGCTGCTACCTTAGCGACCTGAGAAATCATGCCAAAAACGGGTCAACATATAATGCTGGTGAGTTCACAGGTTTTAAGTTTACAATTACTTTCCGTGTGTTGAGCGTTGATCACAAAAACAATCCTAATACATTAACAAACATATTTCAAGCAAAACCCCTAAGTTTTCATCGTTCTAACAGTCCCGAATGCGAGCGTTTTCCCAAAATAGCAACTTAACATGTAAACATCACATCAACATGCAAGAACTTGCCCTAAATAGCAAATATCCAGATTTAATCGCATAACCACGTTGTCCGATAGCATCCAACTGTTCTAACATCATCCTAGAGCAAACCCTAACATCAAACAATCAACAACATACCTCATATCATCCTTAATCATTCATAATCTTTCAAATGGGTCAAAACATCGAGTATTAACAATACACAACCAAAACCATTCAAACTCCTAGAACATTATCATACTAACTTGTAACAGCCATAAACATCATAATAACACAAAAACAACCATGATTCAATCCTAAAAATCCTATCTTTAATCACATATAACACATATAACACATGTAAAGGTGTGGGTTTGTTTAAAAACGGTTTTAAATGGATTTTCAAAGACAAAAACATTTATAAGTCAGGTCTGGACGTTTAGGGAGTAAAATATAATCATTTAAAGGTTTGGGTTTGAAGAACACACCTTGGATTTAAGAGGAGATGATGGAATAAGCTTGGAAATGGTTATTTTGATGTAAAAATAGGTTCCAGAGGGTGTTTGTGGGTTGAGATAGGTTATGGGACGGCTAGGGTTGCATAAATAGTGTTTTGGAGGTCAAGGGTGGTATTTATAGGCGTTTCTAGTCGTCAGGTACCCTATAGGCGATTATGCAGCTTTATCAGGCGATTTGGGCTGCTAATCGCCTTCACTATAGGCGATTAGCCCCCATAATCGCCTAAAAACATGCCCAATCGCCTATAGAAGGTTGCTAATTGCCCTCATGAAGGCAATTAGGTCATCATAATCGCCTTCAGGGTCTGATGTGGTGTATTTGGCGCGTTAAACTCCGTTTTAACATATGTTAACACATTGTCACATACCGACAAGTCACATAATGATTATAAACACATAATACATGAAAGTAAATACGTTCACACTCGTTCACCAATTCCCGGGACTCGAGACTTGCGTATGTTAAAACTCCAATGGTGTGCGACTCGACTCGACTGACCTTGTTATGTGTAACATATGCGCGACTCGCTAAGGTAGACTTACTAAGTTTTCAAAAGTTAGTTACCGGAAATTGCCGGGTGTCACATCATCCCCCTGTTGAAAGAATTTTCGTCCCGAAAATTTCCCAAAGTCGAAGAGAGAAATCAAATAAGAAGAAAAATTTTCCGGGTCGTCACATCATCCCCCTGTTGAAAGGAATCTCGCCCCGAGATTCTTTCGGCCCCAACAGTGATGAGTGTCGGCCTCTGTGTGTGCCCAAGTAACGTTTCCCCAAAAGACAACGAGTGAAGGTCATGAATCAAAACGCGACAATAACAACCGGGAACCCGCCTCCCCAAATGTGAATATGAGACAAAAGACTCCCCCGACCGAAGGCCTACTGGAGACTACTATGATCGGTATAACTAACCCACCGGTACCGTCCAAGTAGCATCCCCAAAGGACCCTCGTCGACTAAAAGAATGAGAAGTGAAGGCCAACCCACAAAGAAAACACTCGAAAACATGAACACACAATAATGCGGATAAAAGTAGAACCAAAGCGTAACAAGAGATAATAAAGAATAAGTACGGGTAACAGTGTCTGGGTCCTCCTGGTTCTCCCTAGCCCCAATAACATAAGCACGAGCAGCTACACCGCCGCCCTGGTTGTTTCCTCCCTCCCTCGCTGTACTTGCCTCCCCCTGGTTCAGCTTTGGGCAATTTCGCTTGAAATGCCCTGTTTCACCACAATTGAAGCACCCTTGGTTTCCCCGAGGAGTAGGAGTGGGGGCGACTGCTTGAACCTGTCCTGCCTGAATGCTGGCCCTACAATCCTTGGCCAGGTGACCATAGCGATGACAATGATTGCAACGAAACGTATCGCAGCCCCCAACATGATGGTACCCGCACTAGTTGCACTTCGGGTTCTTTCCAGTGTATCCATCTTGATTCTGAGTCGATGGTGACCCCACCGTCCCTAGCTTCCTGGTCTGCTGCTGCGGCTGTTCTTGAGCTGAACTCTTCCCCGAGCCTTCCCACTTGCGCTTGCCGCTCTCTGGAGCCTTGACAGTCGAACCACGAGCAGGTAAAATACCTTCATTCACCTTCAGATTAGTAATCCGATGAGCCGATCGAACCACCTCTGCATAAGTAGGAAGATTTCCTGCAGCCACCAATCCTACTATCTCTGGTACTAGCCCCGAAACATAATGCTCGATCCTCCTATACTCTGGCGCATGCAAATCAGGACACAGCACTGCCAACTCATTACGCCTCACAGTGTACTCCTCTATCTCCGAACCAACCATCTTGAGGTTCCAAACCTCATGTTCCAACTTCTGGATCTCCTCCCTAGGACAGTACTCCCTCTTCAGGAGCTGAACGAAGTTCTCCCATGGCATGGCGTAAGCTTCCCCCAAACCCATGTTCCGAGTAGTAGAGTTCCACCAGGTCAAAGCAACGTCCTAGAAAAGCGCGGCAGCATACTTGACTCGATCCTCAGGAAGACAGTTACACATCAAGAATACCGACTCCACCTTCTCCAGCCACTTGAGCAAACCCACAGCCCCCTCAGTGCCAGAGAAATCGTGGGGCTTACAGTCCCGAAACATCTTGTACGTGCACATGACTGGGGTGGATTAACAACACCACCGCCATGAGCATTGTGTCCTGCCTGAAAGGCAGCCTGCAGCAAGTTGTTCAGATCCTCTTGGGTTAGATTCACCCCTCCACGACCACCGCCACCATTGCGTCCACCAGTACGACCACCGCCCCTACGTCCACCGCGAATTCCAGACATCTTCCGAGAAAGGCAAGAAACAACCACTCAGACCCATCACCAACGCTAAACCAAGAGAATACGAAAAGTCCAGGATTGGGTCCAATGTGACCATTAATCCCAACCCGAGATCCACCAAGTCTTCCATGCATTTCAACTTATTATTTCGTGTGCACCCGAAATGATAAATTGCTCTACATGGTCCTCAAGGTGTGCCCCGAGCTCGAACCTCAAGTCACCTGACACCCACATCTTAGGGAGATATAACCAACCCAAAAGATCATCAAACAAGTTCCCACGACTATAAACCCGAAGGAGAAGATAAAGTGAAGCTAGGAATAACCAAGAATGAGATAAGCAATGTGACACCGTGTAGTAAGGATACCGACACCCCGACAAGGTTAGTATGTTTACCAAAGGACACGACTCAATGTATGTGACCGTCTAGTGTGTGAGACTCGGCTATAGTCTAGACTCTACATGCAGTCCTAGTTCACTATAACCATTGGCTCTGATACCAATCTGTCACACCCTCAAATTTCCACCTGCGGAGTTCTACCGCGAGGTGTGTGACACACCAGGATCCAAGTCAACGGTCACAATAAACAACACTATATGAGACATAAGTAAATTCAAAACACGAGTTCAAACCATTCGACATAACAGCGGAAGCATTGTTTTACCAAACTAAATCCAAAAGTTTCCAAACTTGTTTGATAACAAAACCATGAAACCTAAACTAGACGCCGTGCAGACGCGTGCGCCTAAGCCCTGAGATGCTGCTACCTTAGCGACCTGAGAAATCATGCCAAAAACGGGTCAACATATAATGCTGGTGAGTTCACAGGTTTTAAGTTTACAATTAGTTTCCGTGTGTTGAGCGTTGATCACAAAAATACCATGTCATGAGATGCGTTAAACAAACAAACAAACGAACAAACAAGCGTTTCCTACTACTACCACGACTGTGATGCTGAAACCATTACTGACAGCGTTGCTTGAGTTGCTGCCCGTGTTTGAGTTGCTTGTGATGCTAAACTAGAGACAATATGCACCCGCCCGGTCCTACCGTCGGGTGGGGCTTGTCAGGCCCAATAGATCTATCCACATTTCCCCGTTGTGCCCGACACATTCATGGTTTCCCCCAGGGACTTCCTTGTTTCGTCGTGTAGTTATCAAAAGTGTTGTAATTCAAAAGAGTTGTGTTTCAAAAGCGTTGCATTCAAAAGTGTTGCTTTCCAAAAGTGTTGCATTCCAAAGGTGTTTCAAAAGCGTGGCGTGTTTACAACAATTTACTTCCCAAAACAGTTGCGTGTGCAAAATGAGTAAAGGGTTTCCGAAAAGAGTTACATGTTTATTCAAAAGCGTTGAGTTTGTTAAATTGCGTGGCATGTTTCTCCCCCGAAAGAAAACATATAAAAGAGGGGCCGTGAACTCACCTTGGGTTGCGTTACTTCGAAAATGATTTAAACCAACAAGCTATGCTAGCCCCGTAAAGCGGCGACTTAACATATGACAGTTACAAGTACTTAGACTAATAACCCGTAGGTTAGTTAGTCCCTAGATGCCCAGACCATAACCAGGTTCATTTGAAAATGCGTTGACTGTTAAACTGACCAAATGGACAAGACTCGACATCCCATTGGTGACCCGAGACTCCACGTGTTCATCTCATAATCAAACATACACAAATCATGCAACTTAGTACTTAACATGCGTTAAAGTTCAACGATTCTAACACATAGGTCAAATAACGTACAAACAAGTCCAAACACGTGTTACTATGTTACTAGGTATGTCACGGGGTTCCTATCATGTTCCTAGGTGTCAAATCGGGTTTCAGAATGTCAAAATACACTTATAATAGCATTACACGCGATTAGGAACTTAGCATGCAATTAGGAAAGTCAACATGTGATTAGGGATGGTCGACAGGCAATTACAGAGGCTAATCGTCCCTTATGATAGGCGATTAGGGCTATCCACATGCATTTCAGGCGATTATGGTCATAAGGTATGCAATTCAGGGCTTAACTAGTGATTAGGATCACAATTGCATGAAATGAAGGCAATTAGGATCACAATTGCATGAAATGAAGGCAATTATGATCCCAATCGCCTATAGCATACACGATTAGGCCCTCTATTCAGGCGATTAGGCTCCTAATCGCCTATAGCATAGGCGATTAGGATCCCCAATCGCCTATAGCACAGCTGATATGGTTTTTCGCGCGTTTAACCCTCCAAATCAGATCCGAAACGTGTGAAAACACCCAATAACAATCCTAATACATTAACAAACATATTTCAAGCAAAACCCCTAAGTTTTCATCGTTCTAACAGTCCCGAATGCGAGCGTTTTCCCAAAATAGCAACTTAACATGTAAACATCACATCAACATGCAAGAACTTGCCCTAAATAGCAAATATCCAGATTTAATCGCATAACCACGTTGTCCGATAGCATCCTACTATTCTAACATCATCCTAGAGCAAACCCTAACATCAAACAATCAACAACATACCTCATATCATCCTTAATCATTCATAATCTTTCAAATGGGTCAAAACATCAAGTATTAACAATACACAACCAAAACCATTCAAACTCATAGAACATAATCATACTAACTTGTAACGGCCATAAACATCATAATAACACAAAAACAACCATGATTCAATCCTAAAAGTCCTATCTTTAATCACACATAACACATATAACACATGTAAAGGTGTGGGTTTGTTTAAAAACGGTTTTAAATGGATTTTCAAAGACAAAAACATTTATAAGTCAGGTCTGGACGTTTAGGGAGTAAAATATAATCATTTAATGGTTTGGGTTTGAAGAACACACCTTGGATTTAAGAGGAGATGATGGAATAAGCTTGGAAATGGTTGTTTTGATGTAAAAATAGGTTCCAGAGGGTGTTTGTGGGTTGAGATAGGTTATGGGACGGCTAGGGTTGCATAAATGGTGTTTTGGAGGTCAAGGGTGGTATTTATAGGCGTTTCTAGTCGTCAGGTACCCTATAGGCGATTATGCAGCTTTATCAGGTGATTAGGGCTGCTAATCGCCTTCACTATAGGCGATTAGCCCCCATAATCGCCTAAAAACATGCCCAATCGCCTATAGAAGGTTGCTAATCGCCCTCATGAAGGCAATTAGGTCACCCTAATCGCCTTCAGGGTCTGATGTGGTGTATTTGGCGCGTTAAACTCCGTTTTAACATATGTTAACACATTTTCACATACCGACAAGTCACATAATGATTATAAAGACATAATACATGAAAGTAAACACGTTCACACTCGTTCACCAATTCCCGGGACTCGAGACTTGCGTATGTTAAAACTCCAATGGTGTGCGACTCGACTCGACTGACCTTGTTATGTGTAACGTATGCGCGACTCGCTAAGGTAGACTTACTAAGTTTTCAAAAGTTAGTTACCGGAAATTTCCGGGTGTCACAGTTTATGACCGATTTGCTTCCTATATAACCACCGGTCTTTTTCAGCAAATACATATTGATTGTATGTAAGCATTTTCGGAGAACACCAATTCCAACTTCAACACTAACATCGAATTATTAGAAATATTTTATTGAGAAGTGTTTGGATTGCATTTGAAAATAAGATAATTATTACGATCATTATGAATGTCAAAATGAAATAAAAATTTAGAATATAAAAATGACTTAAGAGAAAAAAATATGATAACAAATTGCAATTTCTTCAACTTTTATAGAGGAAAATAACCATTCAATTTAAATAATTTAAAAATTATAATAAAGTAATATTGTCAGAAAAGCCAAAACATCATTTTTAAATATATTTTTGGGTTGAAGATCTGATAAAGCATATTTAAAAGTCTGTTGAGATAACATCAACATCTGCTGAAATAGAATGAACATATGTTGACATATATTATATATATATATATAATATACATACTCAACTAAAACATAATTATTATTACCTTAAGTAGGACAATTTTATTTCATAACGTATAGTATTTACAACATATATTAACATACAAACTAAAATTAAGCTTAACATCATAAATATTTATTAGAAAATTCGTTTATAAAATACCTAGGATTTTCAAATTAATAAGATAAACAATAGAAAGATTTACAACACATTATGACATGATAAATATTTTTTTCGATTAATTTTATAAATTGTATAAATAATATAATACTACCAATAAATTACTAATAAAAGTTAATATTTATACGTTTTTATATAAATAACCATCTGCTTGACAAAAAATCAACTACAGTTGAAACGTATATTTCCTTTACTGTATGACACTGTATGAAAAACAACTGTTGACTATTTAACAGTATAATAAAACAACAGAGTTGGTATATGATACAGATGTTGACTTTAAAAAATTTTGGTCAGATATATGCCACGTCATTTACACAAAAACAGTTTTTTTGCCATATCAGCAACCCTTTTTCATTCCTTTTGTCCCCAAAAATAAACATAACACTGTCTTATTGACTTTTAAATACACAAAGACAGTTTTCCCTCTTCCACACCCTAAATAGATTTCACATCATCTTCTTCAATCTTTTGCATGGATCTTCAATTAAAAACCCCTCAAAACAATCTACCATACTTGGTAAAAACAGAACGCAACACACAATTTCACTCAATAATCGATATTCTCACAAATTCGAAATACCTAACCATTCTCACCGCTGACGCTCCAATATATGTCAAAACTCTACAAGAATTCTGGTTGAACTTGAAACTTTTAGATAATGAAAAAAAGCTTGTTTTGAAGATTGGAGATACAGATATTCAGATGACCGAAGAATCCATCTCCACAACATTCTCAATAAACGACTTGCAAGGTAAAGTCTCTTTTTTGAATGATGAACTCAACGAAGAGTTCACTAAAAGAGGGTATGTAGGAACAGCGACTGGGGCGATAATAATGAAACCCGATTTCCCCCCACCAATGAAGTTTTTCTTCCATACCCTTCTTATTTGTCTATCCGCAAAGACAACTTCTTTTAATGAAATACCTTTGAACATACAGTATCTTGGTTATGCAATTTTAACAAACAATGATTACAATTTATCCAAGGCTGTATTCTCAGATATAATTCGCAATTTCAAAGGCATAAACTCAAGTCAAAGTAAGTCATTCCTACTTTATCCCAGACTGATAAGCTTCTATTTGAAAAACGTTTTGACTGAAGAAAATTTTAAAAAAGGTGAACCAAAGGAAATTAAAAGCTTGTCAGAAAAAACTTTAACAAAAATGTTGCAATTTAAAAGCAAACAAAGTGAAGTTTCAACATCTGTCGTTACAACAACTGTTTCTGAAACAACTGCTACTACTGCTGTCCAAGAGACTACAACAACTGGTGTAGAAAACACAACAGATAAGTCAAGAAATAAAGGTAAATCCAAACTGCCAAAAAGAATCAAAACAACTGTTGCAAAAAAACAACAACCTTCTGTTACATAGCCAACTTCTACAATTGCAACTGGTTTTGAACCCTTGTTTGAAGCTGTATCAGAAACTCAGACAGATACCATTTCCTCTCCAATTGCTACAACTGAGAATGCACAACCAAAAGAAACTGAAACTGCAATGGTAACAAATGTTGACACTAAAATTGTGGACTCTGTACCGGCTGGAAGTCCGAAAAACCAACAACCAAAAGCATTCACCTTCTTTGGCAGTGACTCAACTGACCTGATTGAAACAAATACCATAACCACATCTGGTATGATTTCCGATAATCCTATTATTGAATCTGATGACTTGGAAAATCAAGAATTGACGGACAGAGTCAGCAAACTTGAATCTTCAATGGAAAAATTGATTGAATTATACAATGGGACACCAGAATCCATTGCAAGAGCCATATGGGAACACGTTGTCCCAATTATCCAAACTCACAAACAAATGGCTGACCTTAATCATAATTCACACATGGCATTGATAAGAAACATGGTGGACGCTAGATACAAAGATATTCAAGCTGACATGAAAGCCATCAAAAATCATCTACTAAAGACCACTGGCTCTGTCCCAACAACAATTTATGAGCAAGATGAAGAAAATAATAATGAAGCTGAAAAGAAGAACAAAACGCAACAGAAATTAACAAACCTGCCACCTGAGAAGGAAGCACAACCAAAGACACCAAAACCTACTAATGTGCAAACAGCTGATAATGCAGGATCTGTTCCAGTCATTACAACTGTTGAAGATCAATCTACAGTGTCTTTAGGTAAGAGAATTGATGAAAGTGCAAACCAAAAGGCAGAGAAAGAGCTGTTACTTAAGTTGAAGGCGAAAAAGGAGCGAGAAGCAAATGCTGTCGCATTGATTAAAAAAAGAAAAGAGCAGCAAATGCAACACGAGGATATAGGCCCCTCAAACAGAAGAAAAGTACAAACAACACATGTTCAACAAACCACAAAAATACCACACAAAACAACAATCCAAACAACATCTGTCCAAGTCCAAAATGTGCAAACTAATGTTACCACCACAGATGAAACAGCTATTTTCAGAACAACAGAAGGACTTTCAGATCTTGTCCTTGACTTAGAAGTAGTAAAACCTGATATAGACTCTTTCTACTCAACACGTGATCCATCGTCATTGTCTTTCAAGTCTCTTGAAGGTTTTGACAAGCCGAGGAATATTAAGAAGTATTTGGAGTTTAAAGAAGAACAGGCTGACATGCTTTCAAAGCAGAAAAGTGTTGGAAAAACTGACAGCGAAGCATCATTAATTTTACAGGATTTATACAGCAAAGTAAGAATTTTAGAAGAATACTCAAGTAACCTGTCGAAGATAGTGTCTAATAGCCAACCTGACTCTGATATAGAAAACATTTTGAGAGAAGGATATCTTAATGAGATAATGAAAACCAAAAGTTACACAGCCAATAGAAGTAAATTTGCTGATTGGGATTCTAAGGAACTGGAGAGTGAACATAACAGAATTAAAGAGATGGCTAAAGAACCTAATCGCAAACAACGTCCACCAAAGTGGAAGAAGGGAAAAGAAACTGACACTGAAAGAAAGGAAAAGTTAAAAATAATAAGAAAAGAGCTGGTGGCTGCTGGTTTGGGAAAAATGACACAAATTCGTCTTTGGAAGGAACATGAACTCATGGATTCCTACAAAAAGCTACGGGAAGGAAGAAAAGTTGATCCAACTCTACAAAGAAAGGTAAATTATGATGATGGTGACCAACCAGGTCGAAAAAACAAAAAACAAAAAACTCTGTTCTCAATAGATGATATTATGACAGGCAGATTCGGGCAAAGTAATCCATCAGAATCAAGAACAGAAAAGGAAGAGGCTGATAACAACAGTTTGTAAACACTGACAATTAAATATACATCTGTTTAAATAGCATATGCTATATTTCTGCTGCTATTGACTGAGAATGAATATATGATCTGTTTTTATACCATCTGTTATATTTCTGATATACTAAGTACTATCTGTTCTCCTAATAATGCTATTGAATAGCATCTGTTATACCCACAATAATATTAAATAGCACCAGTTATGATTGATAATGTAGTTCCATTCAAACTAATATACAACCAACTATAATACAATCATCATAATATTATTACAAATAAATTGTTGTCTACTAAATTGAAATTTAAAAATCAAAAAGTTGAAAACTCTTAGGCTTAGATCGTTCCTTCCGGTGTCCTTTGCATGAAGAGGATAAATCACCAACATTTAGTTTATCAGAATCTTCAAAAACTCTTTTTCCATTGGGAGTTATAGTACAATCCATTCCAGCATCGACGGCAGAAGAATCACCGGTAACAGACACAACATCCTTCAAATATTTCAAAACAACAAATAATGATATGTTAAATAACAACAAAAACTTAAAAACATCTTAATCAAGTTACAAAAAAATACTCACCTTTATCATCAGTTGGCTATCAGCTTCCTCACATTCTGCTTGGTTAACAGATTTAAAGTCACAATCTACCTGGCTGCCCTAAACATTGTATATACAAACCAAACATACAACCTAAACTGTTAAGACAACATTCAAAGATACCAGATAGTAAGCAATTCCTAAAAATGCGTTTAATTTAATACCTCATCAACATTACAATCTCCATTACTACGAAGAGCAATTAACTCAGAAATTACGACTGGATTATCACATATTTTCATGACTGTGTAGACATTGCAGTCGTTTGTAAGATTATATTCAGAAACATCAATTTTAAAAACCAGCATCTTATCAAGTAAGCGAAACAATTCTTGAGGCAAACTTTCACTATCACCAAGCTTGAACGGCCTTTCTCTTATACGACTTGCGGATGATCTGACAACTCTCATAACATCTCGGTCAAACATCACAAACGATACACTACCAGTCTCATCTTGAACCCTGACATGCACCTTGAACCTGAAACACATAGACGAAAATATTATATAAAAACATACATACAGGTTCATAAAAAAATCAGATTATATAAAAAACAAATTGTACTTAATTAGATCTAAGTACATTGTAGTAACGGAGGTACAATGACATTCACACTTTGAACAAAACAAAGCAGAAACAGGCAATTTGAGAGTTTCTTCAGTAACATTTTCATGAAGCTGTAAGAATTCTGATTTAGTAATCACATTGCTAAAACATCTGGGACACGCATCATAAAACCAACCATAGCCTTCTTGCAGAATTTTAATCGTCGCAACTACAACACAACACATTGGCTGCACAAAAATAGAAATAAAGACTATATTACTTAAGAAAAAAAGCTCTAATAAGGAGAACAAATATTAATCATAATCAATAAATATTAAAACCCTATCAATCTCCATAAGCTCGTCAACACATTTCTTTTCTGAACCAACAATGAATTCCCGAACCAATGGATAAACAGAGTGTTCTGAAACATCTGTTTGAGAAGTAGAAGCAGCATCTTGTCCTTGCTTCAATATAAGACTAAAAAACAGGTAGAATTAATAAAACACATCAAAAAATTTTAATTTAATTATAAATACATAAAAAATGACACTGTACCTCCTTCTTAACTCCTTCACCTTAATTAAACCTACATCCAGAAACATCCGGGTTTCAAAGTTGTCACTTTCAACTATAAATTGATCTAAATACTTACATATATATATATGTATGTATATTAAACAACAATGAACTCACAAATGTTTAATAACATGAGTATAAAATAAATTACCTTTTGATTCCTTAATTTTACCATGCTGTATAACAACCATTATATGTTCATTACCAGCGTTTTGAGAAATGAATTTGTTAAACTGCTCTGCATAAACATTCCACATAGTACATCACAATATCGTATCACTATATAGAATCAAAACACAAACATAGTTAAATATATATAAAAAAATATAAGAATTAAGTAATGAAAGTAACAAATGAAACAACCAAAAAAAATGAAAGTAACAACAATAATTTACAAACAGAAAACAGGGAAACGCTTACTCCAAGTCTTGAATATCAAAATTCATCCTTTTAGTTTCTTTAGGAGGTCGTCCAAACACATCCAGGGAACCATACGAAATAAGACAACCGGCAACATCTATAAAATATAATATAATTCAAAACATAAAAACACAATTTTTAATATACTCTATTAATATTAAATTTAAAGAAAGAAACAAACCAACAGACAAAAGTTCCTTCGCTTCGCCTTTAAGAATATCTTTAAAACCAATGAAATTAAATCCATACTCAACACCTTGCCAACCAACAATACGGCTAACAGTGGTACAACGATAAAAGTTGATCTTATAATCATGTGCTACAACTTTGTAAGGATCCTTGTTTTCACCGGTCTTCTTGAAGTTGATGGTCAAAAAGGTGGATCAAAGGACTCTTTATGAACGCTTGAATCTTATCACCCTGAAAATAAATATAAAACAAAATATCAACGACAACAGCTTTAATAACATAAGCTAGCCGAAAAACATAAGAAAACACCAAGGAAAATACAGTTAGAGAAAAATTACAATACCTGCTGATCAATCAATACCATTTCCATGTTAAAACTTTATTTCCACTAAACATAAACCAAAGAACTCAAATACCATAACATAAAAAAGCGAAAAACATCACAGAAACAATTTGTATTTATATCATGAATAAGAACATATAAAAAAAGCTGAATAAAAAATTACATTACCTGCTCATCAATCAATATCATTTCTATCTTCAAACTTTCTTTACACTTTCGTATGATACGAACCTTCAAACACCAGATATCTTTGGATGGATTCAGATCATAAAAAAACTATGAATTTTGTTAAGAAGATCCATGGAGAAGATTTTATGAATTAATTAATTTGTGAGCGAAAATGGTTGTGTATAACGGACGCATCTGAGATAATAATCATTATATAGCTGCACAAATCACACTTCCCAATGTTTATTCAAAATTTCCCTCTTAAAACTTCAAAAAGTTAAGGGCTGAATACGTACTAAACAGCTGTTCACATCAGCTGTTGAGGCAAGTGGGATTCTTACCGCTGTTGTGTATGCTTACCAAACGGATGTTTTTAAAGTCAACAACAGCGGTGCTTGAACGTGGCCCACGTATTATTTGTGAATATTTTAAGGGGGTTGTGACGTCAGTTTTTGCACCACGCAGGCATTGGTGGCCTGTCTCTCCGCTTGACACGTCAGCTTTCTGACGTCACTCACGACTCTCCTATTATTGAAAGTATAGATAGATGTTTAATGAACCGTTTATTTAATTTGAGTAGAAATAAAAATTAAATTGGCACTTTTAGAAAAAACAAATAAGACTTTATGCCTATTTTTTAGAGACTACTACTTGTACCCGCGTGTTGCTGCACATGACGTTTTATACACGACAAAGCTTTGTATAGAAACACAATAAGATCACAAATGGACATCAACTCCAATACAGTTCTCATCGTTGAAGTTGTCTGGTGGCTGATGTTATCTCTTCCAGTTGAATTCTAAGATCCTGAAACTGCTGCAAGAATGCATCCATAATTAATTAAAGATTAGTTTTATGTGATTAGTAATGTTTGTTAACTAAAACAGGGAGCTGAAAGATGGTTAAGAAAGAAAGGATACACAAGATTAGTTTGGCGTGATGAGTGGAATGAAAAGCAATGCCTTTAAACATGATTAATTTGAACTAGCAAGGAATCCACGCATTGCGGCGGAGTCGACAATACATGGCGAAACGTAATTCAAACCTTAAAACAATTAGAAGAATCAATATATATGGTGTATATTTCTGTGTGTGTAAGCAACTGTAGTTCGTAGTGTGGTAACTTTTTAAGGCTATAAGGAGACATTATAGCGCGCTACGTTCTATATACCATATACAATTTGACATACATGCCGGTAAAAAAATGGAAGTAGTTGTTTGACTCATTAGGAACTATTATTATTATACTAATAGTCTAACTCAATTTGATGAAAGTGCCAATCTGGAGAGATTGCCGAGGAGAAGAAATCATAGGGACCTTATAAGATCCACATTAAGAATAGGTTGGAACGACTCATATGTAATCAACCTGTAAAGAAGCATACCCATAACTTTTTTTCCACAAGATAAAAGCAATGCAATACAATACAACTACTAATCCAATGCCCCATAAACTTCTATCAGTGGCATCGGAAAGTGAAATTGGAAGTTAAGTTAGCTAATAATATTCCACATAAGACATCCCAACTTGAGAACTTTATAGACGTGCATAGATCGTTTTTTTTCTAGGAACCGAACCGGTTCATGTTTGGTGTCGGTTGTGTCCGAACCGATTTCGGTTCGGTTAGGCCCCGGGTTCGCCGATTTGAAAGACCGGTTTCGGTTCATGAACCAATTCATGCGCACACTTTTTTTTCTAAAGAAAAGGCATCACAAAATTATTTTTTTTACGTAACGTATGACTTTTATTGATTCTTACAATCCTTTTAAGGTGTAAAGGTATATATATATTTGTATGTGTAGAAACCTTTTTCCATAATTTTGTTATATAAGTTTTTTTTATATAAAATTGCAATTTTTTTAGTAAAATCTAGTAATTACTTAATTTTGTTTGATGCCCTTCTCAAATGCTTTATAATATAACATGGATTATAGATTATAGATATAGATTAATGGTAATTGAAGATTATGATAAAAGAATGTGTATAAGTAGGTTTTGCATGAAAGCTAGAAAGGGAAAAAATTATATGACATTTGGGTTTTAAGGATGAGACTTTTCCTAAGCCAACTTAAAATTCATGTAAAATAACATTTGTAGACATTTTTCTCCATTTATAATGTAGTATAGATAGATTACATTAGTAACCCAACTAATTACACTTTATAAGAATATAATGCTGGATGTGTCACCATACCAACTGCTATAATCTTAAAAATATAGGGGTTGTTATCATGGTTGCTTACGTAGTAGGTTCTAGAAGACTTTTGAGCATAATAGTATACTTAACGATCAAAATTTAATTGATTTGCAATAAATAAAGAATGATACAAATAATAATGTTACAATAATATTTTTAAATAACGAATATTACTCTTCTCCTACTCTAATTGTACCCCATGCCAGGAGAATCGAACCCTGATCTTGTACCCCATGCCAGGAGAATCGAACCCTGATCTACAATCTCTGAACAAATGGCGCTTAATGCTTGTGTCAAACACATGATATCAAAACATAAAATGTAACACCCCAACCGATAGCGGAATCATTGGGGTGCACGATAGTGACGATTGTTCAATAGCTCATTGTACTAAAGTGTAAATATGATTACATTAAATTGAATAATTTATTACATTGAAATGAGATACAAAACATACAAATGTCTAAAGAAAACTCATCAAATGTAAACAAATGTATAAAAAAAAATCCAATTCTAAACTCTGAGTCCAAAAGGCTAAGAAGGTGTATCAAATTCAACCTGAAACATGTACGAAAATAGTAGTTGTCAATACAACGAATTGTATTGGTAAGCATACTCTGTTTCCATAATTATATAATACATTCGAAAGTGTTTGCAATTCATGTGTTATACAATTTGCTATTATGTAACTAAGTTGTACAAATGTTCAAAATCAAACCTATAAGAATCAAGAATAAAAAATTTTAAGTGTTAAAAATCACATAACAATGACTAAGGGCTTCCCCTCCAAAGGGTAAATCAATCAAGGGATATAAGTCATAGTACTATTGTAGATGCGTTTTTGCGACTAATGATTAGATGGTTAACATGTGTTAAGGGGCGAAGGAAGAGTAGAATGGGCGAAGGAAGAAATAGAAGTGGGCGAAGGTATAGAGGTTTGGACGAATCTGGAACCAAGACTGACAGAAGACACATTCGACCACCTGATGTGGGCGAATGTGGAATTGACCCACGTTCGACCAGTGTAAAGGGGCGAACGTGCAGGTCCTATATATAGATTTCGTGTTTTTGTAAGTTTAAGCGAGTCATTCAGTGTGTGTGTTTTAGAGGTGTGTTCCAGAGAGGTCTGAGAGTGTTAGTTTGTGTGCTAGATTAACTGTAATCAATCTGTAACCAAGTATTTGGAAAAGTTAATCTATGAAAAGCTTTTAAAATGACTTTGATTGTGTTTTGATTGAGTTTATATCAGTTTGTTCTAAGCTAGGGTTTCCGCACCTGGTTTAGAAACTTGTATGATCATATAATCCTGTTTTAGTGTCAAATTACATCCTCTACAAAGTGGTATCAGAGCGTAGAGGATCATACAACAACAAATTGATAAACTCAGAGCTGATTTGGACATTATTTTCATCAATTCACATCTGTTTTCATATAAAAATGGTTTTTGAGTGTTTTTGAAAGAATTAGAGGTGAATTTGTGGTTAAAATTCAAAATTCCAAGTATTAAAGTTGTTCCAAATCATCTCCGAAGCAAAACCTAATCAAGATCATTCAAATTCACAAACTTTTGAAAATCAGAGATCAAAATAACCGTTTTTCAAAGTGTAACCGTTTTTCAAAAGTTAAAAATGGGCGAACCTGAGTGTTTTGGACGAGTGTGTGAGTTTTTGGTCGAAGGTGAGTGAAATTCTGGGCGAACCTAGGAATTTCTGGGCGAACGTAGAGTTTTTCAGTTGAATATTTCACATTCGGGTCACATTTTTCACATTCGGGAGATCGGGCGGGCGAACCTGGAAATCAAACGGGCGAACCTGGAAGTTTTTGGGCGAACGTGAAAAGTGTTAGTGAGTTTTTACTTTCTGGTGAGATTTTACCTTCGGGAGAGAACTTTTGGGCGAACCTGAAACCAAAAGGGACGAACCTGATCACATTTGGGCGAACCTAGGATAGTTTTTGGAAAATTTTTCTAAGTGTTGAATTTCTCGAAGTTCGTGATCATGTGGCGTTATCAGACTACTCCTACACCAGCGACTACACAACCACAACAGCAGGTGATGGACCCATGGACAGTGGCAGCACAGAAGACAAGCACACAGTCTTCGCAGCCGGTTAACTACATGACTCAAAGTGCCCTCCAGCACCACAGTCTGACTACTGGGGAGTAGCAGCAGCGGTGGTAAACACTCAAACTACAAATGCTATTTCCACACTGATTAATGATTTGTCTTCAGGTAGCGGGACTCGGCCACCGAAGCTCATGGAGATTCAAGAATACAATCAGTGGCAGAAAAAGTTCAAGATACATTTGGAAGGCATGGGAGTGGAAGGTGCTGAAGCATGGAACATGATTGCTAAAGGTTACACACCACCAGTTCTGGAGAACACAGGTGAACCAGTGCCATTGGAGAGCATGGCTGAGGATGAGAAAAAGAAGTTTGCTGTGGAAAAGAAGGCATTTTCCCAATTGACACAGGCAATCACAAATGATCTTTTGCATCAATTTGGGACTTGCACAACTTCTAAGGCACTGTGGGATATGCTTAAAAGGAAGCATGATGGAAATGAGAAGACTCGAAGTTTGAGGACGGAAGAACTTATAAAGGAGTTTGAGAATTTTTCTTATGTTGGAAATGAAACTTTGAAAGAACTAACTCCTAGATTTAATCATTTGATATCTGAATTGTCTAGCTATGGTATACAGATTCCTATGGCAAAACAGGTGGACAAGTTTGCAGATGCATTACCACCAAACTGGGATCAGCATGTGGATGTTCTGAAGGAGAAGGATGCTTATCAATACTGGTCACTTCAGGAGTTCATTGAGAAGCTGGAAAACAAAGAATTGGAAGAGAAGAGGAAGGCTAGGAGAGCACAGATTCCTCAGAATCCAAACTTATACTTTGGAGGATCTTCAGTTCCAGCAAGTACAAGCTCAGGAGGGCTAGTTACACCACATGTTGCATGTTTATCCAATGTTGTGGAATCACCTACCATTAACTACCATCAACAAACTTCATCTTTATCACAATCACAACCACAAGTTCCATATCAATATTCATACATTCCACCATTCTCCCCAAAGCAACAAGCAGCTTTCTACACTGCTAGTCAATCTCAACCACAACAAATGAACCAACCGAACCAACAAACAGTGGTTTTGGAGACATCTAACCTTGGTAATGTGACAGTTGAAGTTGCTCAACAACACATTGCATTAGTCTCTGCAATGGTCTCATCCTACAATGGACTAGTTGCTAGTCAAATTGGTAATAACAACTTGACCAATGAAGACTACGCACAAATTGACAAGGAAGAGATGGAACTCATTGATATTCAATGGGCCTTTGCTAGCATAATGCGAAGAGCAACGGAGTTTATTGAGAAGACAGGTAGAACCGACTTGGGAACTTCTCCTAACACAACCTACGGGTTCAATAAGGAGAAAGTGACTTGTTTTAATTGTGGAGGGAAAGGTCACTTTAAAAGAGAATGCACCCAGCCACCAAAACAAGGCAATAGAAATCCATTCAATGCCACCTATCAGAACCGTCAACAACAAAACCAAAACCAAGTTTCTTCCCAAAACAACAACAACAACTACCAAAATCGTCAAAACAACTTTAATAACAACCAAAATAGACAACCAAACACACCGAGCCAGACACAAACCCAAACACCAAACAATACTAACCGAACAGTCATACCAATCACTACACCAAATGAACAACAGAATACCAATCAAGCATTGGTTACTCAACAAGATGAGAGGTTTGACTGGTCGAGTATTCAGATAGGTGTTGAGGAAATCACTACTGGAGGCAATGTGGCTTGTGTTGCATATCAGGTTGATATTGAAGAATCTGCGACGATGGAGGAGAAGGTTGAAACTGAGGTTGATAGTGATGAGTCTGAGGCTGAGATGGATGGGGATTTTGTACCTGTTAAGGTTAATGCTGAGGTTGATGTTGAAGTTCAAACTGAAGAAACAAATTCTGGAGTTGTGATTGATACTGTTTCTGATATTCCCGAGGAGTGTGAATCGGTTTATTCTGATTCAGACAGTGAATCGGATACGGAAGCAAGTGTTAATTCTCTTGATGAAGATATCGATCAGTTGCTTGCAGAAGCAGATTTTCTGATGACAAGGAAGTCGTGCATTGCAGATGATGCTTTCACAAAGATTGATTATTCCAGATTCTTTGCAGGAAAGGAAGCTCATTTCGCATTAATGGCCATGACTGATCCGCCAAAACCTGTAAGTTCTGCATGTAGTACTGATAATACAAGTGAAAAATATTGTGGTACATGTGATAGATTGACTGAGGAGATTAAACAACTCCGTGTTCAACGTGATAGTGCTATCATGAACAGTCAATCTACTCGCAAAGAGTTGAATGCTTTTAACAAAGTATTAGATGGCTACAAAAAGGACATTTCCGACTTGAAAAACACTTTGTCTTTAAAACAATTGGCAATTAACAACTATATCAATGAAATTGAAAACACCAAGTTGGAAATGGCAGCCATCAAATGCTTTGCTGAGAAAGTAAACAAAAAGTTGGAAAGTTATAAGCATATTGCTTATGTAGTAGACCATATCATTGATGATAAAACAACCAATTATCGGTCTGTACCATCTCCGGTTCTCTTTGAAAACCATAATTGTCACCAAGTGACACCGGAGAGTTCGGTAAAATCTGATTCAGCATCGGAAAATGAATCTAATACTTCAAGTATTGGTGATCCAAATTCCGATGTTAGACCGATTTTGGGAATCAATGATGAGGGTGTTACTGCTGAAAGTGTTGATTCAGACTCAGAAAGTGATGATACTGGTTGTAACCAAACTGTTAATGCATGTGAAATTCCAAAAGAAAATCACATCATTACAAATGAACCAGTTTCATCATCTCAAATTGTTCCGATGAGAAGTGTTCATCATGTGAATAAGTCTGAGAAGAATGTTGTGAAGAAAGATCTTAATGTGGTTAAGAAAGATCTTGAAAAGAATGATAAAAACGAACAATGTGACAAACCTGTCAAGGTGTTTTATCGGATGGAAGGATCCGATAAGATCATCTCTGACGAGGACTTTCCAATTAAAGATGTTAACTATGCTAAAATTGACAAAATTTGGCAAGAAAGTACTATTTGGTTCCCAAAACATGAGAGAACAAATGAAATTCCACCAGCTTTATTAAAGAAGTTGTATTTGGATGTTCCTCAAGAACCAAAGGTTCATGTCACAGAGTTTGTTAAACCCAAAAACAGAGCTAATGGTTTCAATGAGCCTACTTACTCAAAAGGGCCACTCCCTGAGAGTTTAAGGAAGCAACAGTATAATGATCAATATCCTGTTAGATCATTTGCTCAACCAAATGCTCCGAATGTTTTTGAAGAGTACCGTGCGTGCTTTAAGTGTGGGGAACGTGGGCATTTACTTGCTCAGTGCCCATATGTAAGGCACAAGAGGCACGAGGTTGAAGTGAGGAATTCTATGCGAAAACCGATTGATCACTATGTGCCACCACATAGGAGAGTTGTTCCTCAACAACCACAACCGTTTTATAATCATAACAATTTTCAACAAATGAGGAACACTCGTCCAATGCACTATGATAGAAGGAATCGGATTGCTATGGAACACTCATGGAGGAAGCCTGTGGTGAACACAACAGTTGATAGACAAAAGGTTCCACCAAAACCGATTGTCAAATCAAATGTTGGACCTAAGTCTGTTAAATCAGATAAGGTTACCAAGAAAGTTACATTTGCTAACAATGTTCAGAAATCAACTGAGAACTCAAAGTCTCAGATTCGTATCCTGAAAAGGACTGAACAATCTTGGTCACCCAATGGTACTCCAGGAGCCTCAACTTCAAAGGTTAATGAGAAAAAGGAAACTGTTTTGAAAAGTCAGAAAAAGATTGATCAAAAAGTTGTTGAAAATGTTTGTGACAATGTAACTATGAAACCTGATGTTGAAAGACCCAAGACTCAGGCTTGGGTCCCCCGAAAGAACTAACTGATTTACATTTTGTGTGCAGGGAGCTTCAGCTGGCCCTATTAGCAGTCTTTGGATTGTTGATAGTGGAGCTTCAGGCCACATGACAGGGGATCTTGCGTTGCTGTTCGACGTGAAGAACATCAATGGAGGGTATGTAGCTTTCGCGGGAAACAAAGGTGGATATATCACAATGGAAGGAAGTGTGAGCAATGGGATAGTGAGTTTCGAGCGGATTTCGTATGTGAAGCAGATAGACTATAATCTGTTGAGTGTCAGTCAAATATGTGACAAGAAATTTACTGTGCATTTTGATGACAAATCCTGCTATATTCTGAAACCGGGCTTTACAATTCCTAAAGAGTGGATAATGTTGAAGGCACCTCGCGTCAACAATCTATACATTCTTGATATGTCCAAGGCAATGACATCACAGGGGCAAATAACATGCTTTTTGTCCAAGGCGACTGAGAAAGAATCGATAATGTGGCACCGAAGAATGGGGCACATTCATCTGAAGAAAATGAATCAACTTGTGAGAAATGGACTTGTCGATGGAGTAAACGTGAAACACTTCCATCTGAATGACAAGTGTGTGAGTTGTAAAAAGGGGAAGCAACACAAACAGTCCCACAAAGTGAAAAAAAGTTAACTCTGTTGAGATGCCACTAGAGCGATTGCACATGGATCTTTTCGGACCGGTCAAGCGCAAAAGTCATCTTGGAGAGCTTTATTGTTTAGTCGTCACTGACGATTACCCAAGATTTTCATGGGTGATGTGTTTGCAGAATAAAAGCGACACTTTTATCAATCTAAAAGTTCTGTTCACTCGATTAGAGAATCTCTACAATGTGAAGATAAAGAGAATTCGGAGTGACAATGGGACGGAGTTCAAAAATGCAAAGATGGATGAACTTTGTGAAAACAAAGGAATACATCATGAATATTCGGCTCCGTACACCCCTCAACAGAACGGTGTTGCTGAACGAAAGAATAGGACTCTAATTGAAGCGGCTAGAACTATGCTTGCTGATTCAAATCTTCCAGTAATGTTCTGGAATGAGGCGATTTATGCAGCAAATTACACATTAAATCGGGTTCTAACAGTGAAGAAGTTTGGTAAAACATCTTATGAGCTGTTACACCGAAGGAAGCCGAACTTAGAGTATCTAGAACCTTTTGGGGCGCCATGTACTATGTTGAATCCAAGCGAAAAGTTTAGTCCTAAAGCCGAGGAGGGTTACTTTGTTGGATATGCAACCCCGCTCAAACGGGTATACAACAAGCGAACTCGTCGTGTGGAAGACTGGGCTAACGTGGACGTTCAACGATATACTCAAAATATTCAAGGCACGGGTCCTGATTGGATGTTTGATTACAAAGATTTCTTTGAATCATTCAATCTAGATAGCTTGGTTGAAGAAGCTGTTATTCGATTACTTTACGAGTGTGAAAATGCAACAACTTCACCGTTGGTGCGTCCGATCACCGTGAACCCCCTACCAGCTTCTAATGATACCAATGCTCCTATACAAGAAGAAGAAATATTTCAAGAGGCTTCAACTTCATTAGACACTTCAGAATCTGAAGATGAACAATTTGAAGAAGCTATTCTTGATCAAGCTGAAGAACCAGAGGCACCGCCAGTGAACCCAACTCCAAATTCTGATGTAGCTTCATCATCAAATACGGGTCATGATCTGGATGCTGTAGAGAACTTGACTGTTCAGACGGGAGTGCAAGTACCTGATTATCCGGAATCTCGGATTCATCGTATTCACCCGCTGGAGCAAGTAATCGGTGATCCTGGAAGTAGTGTTATGACCAGAGGGCAGCTTAAAAGTGTTAATTCGCCAGAGAGTTTTGGTGCTTTAGCTTTATATGCCAAAATTCAACAATCTGGTAGTCAAAATGATTGGTCGTTTGCGTGTTATGTGTCGCAGGTAGAGCCAAGGACATACAAGGACGCTTTGAAGGATGATGCCTGGGTGGAAGCTATGCAGGAGGAGTTATTACAATTCCAGAAATTGGGAGTTTGGACGCTCACAGATTTGCCGCCGGATAGGAAGAAGATTGGCACCAAATGGGTTTTTAAGTGTAAGAAGGATGATCGTGGGGTAATAGTTCGTAACAAAGCCAGATTGGTCGTGCAGGGTTTCCATCAAATCGAAGGGATTGATTATAACGAAATCTATGCACCGGTAGCACGAATCGAAGCTATTCGGATGTTCCTCGCGTTTGCTTCTTATAAGAAATTCAAAGTTTATCAAATGGACGTGAAAAGTGCATTTCTGTACGGGAAAGTCAAGGAAGAGGTGTATGTCGGGCAGCCACCAGGCTTTGAGGACCCAATCCACCGGGATAAGGTCTACGTGTTGAACAAAGCTCTTTATGGTTTGCACCAGGCTCCGAGGCAGTGGTACGAGGAGCTAAGTACATACCTCATCACCAAAGGATTTAAGCGCGGCCTCGTCGATTGCACCCTCTTTACGAAAAAGACGGGAGATGACTTGCTTCTAGTACAGATATACGTTGATGATATAATATTTGGTTCAACTAACGAGCTTTTATGCAGGGAGTTCGAAACTGTCATGCAGGAAAAGTTCGAAATGAGCGCAATGGGGGAGATGCAGTTTTTCCTAGGCTTGCAGGTGGACCAAAGACCCGACGGGATCTTCATTCACCAGACGAAATATGTCTCCGACATCTTGAGCCGGTTCCAGATGGAGGACTCAAAGCCGATGGATACCCCGATTCAACCCAATCACGGGATTGGAGTGGACGCTAAGGGGGAGCTGACGGATCCTTTTACATACAGAGCAATCATCGGATCTCTGATGTATTTGACGGCGTCTCGACCAGATATTATGTACGCAACGTGTCTCTGTGCCCGTTATCAATCGAAGCCGAAACAAAGTCATCTGACGGCGGTCAAGCGTATCCTTAGATATCTGAAGGGTTGTCCATCAAAAGGACTCTGGTACCCTAATGATGATAATTTTGATTTCATATCTTTTAGTGATGCAGATTGGGGCGGCTGTGACAAAGATAGCAAATCTACTATAGCTGGTTGCCAGTTTTTCGGGAGCAGGTTAATCACCTGGCAATGCAAGAAACAGACTTCCGTAGCACAATCTACCTGTGAAGCCGAGTACATTGCAGCCTCGAGTTGCTGTTCGCAAGTACTCTGGATTCAACAACAAATGGTGGATTACGGTTTGCAGTTTCTAAAAACTCCTATTTACTGTGACAACGAAGCTGCAATTGCATTAACTAAAAATTCGGAAAATCATTCTAAAGCAAAACACATCCGGATCAAATATCATTTTATCCGAGATTGTTACGCTAAGGAATTGATCGATATGATCAAAATACATACTGACTACCAACGTGCAGACCTGTTTACTAAAGCTTTTGACCGTTCACGCTTTGAATATCTTTTAAAAGTAAACAATATAAAGGAAAAACAGGACTAATCGGCACCTCGGTTTATCGCTTTTTAGTTTTTAGTTTTTATATTTTGCTAATTGGGAATTTCTCTTTGCTAATTGGGAATTTCTCTTTACTATCATAATCCTCAAAGAAGTTGATGCTTTCGAGGGGATTGTTTAATCCTCAAAGAAGTTGATGCTTTCGAGTGGATTGTTTCTTTCAAATTTTTTGTTTTTGTTTTTCAGAAAAATCAAAAATCCCATAAATATGTTCTTTATTTTAGGGGGAGTCATTTTATCCGAAAATCCAAAAACATTATAAAATTCAAAAAGACCTAAAAATTAGAAAATCAAAAATGATTTCCTGGTAAAACAGAGGAAATGATAGTACATCAGTGGGGATCTGACACAGGCTAAAGAATTGTATAGTATAATGAGGCATGTGTTGATTACGTGTGATATGCTGATAGGCTTTGTAGACTAAATATTGCGTGCATTAGTGATACAAACATAACGAACTACGCGTTCGTGGCTGAACACCTCATGGGCATATGGTCTTAGTACCGTAATTTCGTTTGATAGGATTGCCAAAATCTGAGGTTTCGGGTCGTTATGTTATGGTTATCCGGGATATTCTGATAAACTTTTGTCGTATTGATTTACGGACCTAGTTTTATCAGAATATTTGCTAAAAGAGCTTAATTGCCAAAACCGGAAGTTACCGAATTGAGGAACTTTATGTTTTAATTGATCATAGATCATTATTACATCGTATTGATCATCTGATGCAAATCAGTGATTAATATCAGCCTCAACCTAGTGTATACGCACATGTTACTCTGCTGCATTCATTTGCTGACCTGTACACCTCTGTGCTATATACTTTGTAACTTTTACGGATAACTCTGGCATAATCACGCGTTACGACGAAGCTTTGTGCAATTACTTGATACGGGAGTATATCGTGTGTGTGGGCACCACATCGTGTTAGTCTAATACACCTAACTCGTATCATTTTAACGCATTGCGTAATTGTCTGCATGTGAGCTTACGTGGACCACAATATCAGCAATTGCCGTATCACATACAGTTTCTAATGATAATATTAAACAACAAGATCAACGCTGTGATCAGATTTCTCAGCAAACTGATATGATCCTCTGACCGGATTTCACAAAAAGTTTACTGCTTTCATTTACTTTAATGCATTTTATTTTGTTGCAATTTACTTTTATTGTCAAAATGATACAAAATCCAAAAAGATTTTAGGTGTGTTTTGATAAACTTTCAGAAAATCCAAAACTTTTGCATTTCTGCTTTATTTTTGATAACCGGGGATGCTTGATAGTCAATTTCTGAGATTTGACAACACCATCTGGGCTTTGTATCATTCTAAAAGTGAAAATTTGTGTTTTGGAAGCTTAACGGATTGAAAAATGTTGAACGGGATTCGAATTTGTAATTTGGCAAAATTTTTCAAGATTTCCATTTTACATTCGCCCTTAAATGGGACGAATGTGGAATTCTTTCTACCTTCGGGTTGTTTCAAAAACGGGCGAATGAGATTTTTAGCACAATTTCCACTTCCGGGTGAAATATTTTTACCTTCGTGCCTTTCACTAGGGGCGAAGGTGGAAATTCTTTACATTCGACCAAACGAAACGGGCGAAGGTGGAGCTTATATATATGCTCCAACCAGATTCGACCATTCACTTCAAAATTTTTCAAAATTTCTTCATAACCAGACCTTGTTGCTTTTGATTTCTTTGCTTGTGCCTTTTGTTCCTTAGTGTTTTCTGATCATTTTCATATATTGATTACAGGTAATGGACACGTAACAAAGCCGGAATCGTTTGTTTTGTTTACGGACTTAGGGTTTTAGAGTTCTTATATGTTCAGTGCTTGTGAATGATCAATGTTGTTAGATAATCATTCAATATCAGTTTTAGGGGGAGAAGATTAAAGGAATTAGGTTTTAACCATTGTTTCAGCAACGATTGATCGAATGAAAATAATAAACCCTAATTTCTATTGAAAACTGTTATAGAATGACAATTTAGGGCAATTGATGATAGACGAGTTCTAGTCGGCCATGTTAGGGTAGATTCTGATCAAAATCAAGACTTGAAAACAAAGTTTGAAAATTTTTAAATTTTGGGTTTAAACCAGTTTCTACATTCGGCTCGTCGATCGGACGAATGTGGAACTGAATGGACGAAGGTAGACTAAAACGGACGAATGTATCATTTTAATCAAAATCACTTTTCATTCGACCAAAAGTTTACACCTTCGGCCAAAATAACCTACATTCGACCAGTTTATTATGGGCGAATGTGGAATTTCAAAAGTCTAAAATTTTCAAGTTTTTGACGATTTCATGTTTTGACGTTTATTTTGATTTTATGTTTCAGATGGCTGAAGAACAATTAAATATTGAGATTCCTGTGGAGACTACAGTTACTGATCCTATTCCAGAGACTGTACAAGAAGGAGAATCATCAAGCGGTACTAAATGGCCGTTTGAAAAGACTCATAATTGTTGCGCGTATCTGGGAGACGTGGAGAAGAACGTGGAGTTTACTGAGATTATCAAGTTTCTGAAGAGATGCAGAGTGGTTTATGCTTTGGCCACACCAACTATTATCTACAAGGATATAGTTGAGGATTTCTACAACAACGCCAAGTATGATTACTTTGATAATCAAACTATTATCAAAAGCAAGATTCAAGGAATGGAGATGTTTATCACTGAAGCTGATATCAGAGAAGCTCTCCAGATCCAGTTTGAAACCAGTGAGGATCCAAGGGAATTATCCTGGACTGAGCAGAAAGCCTGTTTCCTGAGGATGAAATACAAAGGACCGATTACTGATGGTTCTATGTACAAAGGGAAACTAGGAGTACAGTTTAAGTATTTTGCTCATGTTATTATACTTGTGTTTGGATGTGTTAGTGGAGGATACGACGTGATGAGGAAGAGTTTGAGCTCGTTAATGGTTGCGTTGACTCTCAACAAACCATTTAACGTTGCTGGGATGATTTTAGATCATATGTTAGAGATGTTGAAAGGGTTGAAGCTTAAGAAGTTCATGCTTTATCCTAGATTCCTTATGATGATTTTTGATCACAAATATCCACACTTGAAGAAAGATCCAACACAGATACTAGTTATGGATCACATGAACATTAGAACCTTAGTGAGAATGAAAGGTTACAAAGGTGTGCCTGAAAATGAGAGACCACCTTACAGGAGATTGTTTGGAGCCTTGGCTAGAGAGGATTACATGGATCCTGGAAAGAATACAGCAAGGCATCCTGATAGTGATAGTGATAATGATGATCCGTTGGTTTATGCTGATGCAAGCACAAAGAGAAAAAGGCAGGTTGTCAATCCCGGAGCCAAAGGGAAGGGTAAGGGAAAGACAGATCAAGGGAGTTCAAAACAACAAGTGGTGAGGAAGAAATCTACTGCGAAGAAGGGTACTAGTTTGGTAGATGAAGAGTCTGTAGATTCAGAGGAGACTGAGACTGAAGAACAGTGGGATTCGGATGCTGAAAATGTCCGGACTACCAAACAAAAGGCCACTTTGGTTGGTGAGTCTGAATCACTTAACAGATCAATTGAAGAAGCTAAGAAGAGCAAGCAATCTGTTGGTGCTGAAGATGAAGGGTTGACTGTAAATTTGGACGAGTTGAATGAAGGAGAAACCGTTGTGGTTAACTTGCCCAAGCCCAAACACAAAACCATGGCAAAGAAAACAAGTACCAAGCAGCTGAGAGAGAAAGAATTAAACTTACTTTTGAAAGGGAAGAGATTACCTGATGCTGGAACGTCATCTAAACAATCTTCACCAGCCACTAAGAAGCAAAAGACTAAGGAGGCTACAACATTACCAGTGGATAAATTCAATATTGCACTGGATAATGTTCTTAACATGTTTACACAGCCTCAGAAAGGAAAAGAAACTGAGATTGAGCCATCTAAGTCAAAGTCAAAGTCTAAGAAGGTCACTGTGGATGACGATGTGATGAAACAGGTGAATAAAAGGATGGATGACATGATGAAGATGTTAGTGGCTCAGCAAGCTGAGATTGCCAAGTTCAAGCTGAATGAAGAAAAGATGCTTCAGATAGTTGTAGCTTCAAAGTCAAATCAA
Source organism: Ambrosia artemisiifolia (assembly GCA_032199755.1). Taxonomy (NCBI): domain Eukaryota; kingdom Viridiplantae; phylum Streptophyta; class Magnoliopsida; order Asterales; family Asteraceae; genus Ambrosia; species Ambrosia artemisiifolia. The sequence goes on along the minus strand of CM063516.1, from coordinate 13,029,957 downwards.
GATGAGATAGACGAGAAGGTAAAGAAGCTAGAAGCTAAGAATAAGAAGCTTGAAGGGAAATGTTTGAGAAATAAGAACAGATACAAGGCGATTAAAGAAGATAATAAAGAATTGAAGGCTGAAAACAAACGCCTTAGTGAGCTGATAGATGATCTGTACAATGTTGCACCCAAACTGAAAGAGGGTGAGGAGGATAAAGAGAAAGAGGTTGAACAGGTTGACTTTGAACCATCTGAATCTGATAAAGAGGAAGATGAGGATGAAGAATCGGATAAGAGTGATGATGGAGATGATAATAATGATGATGATGATGATGCTGAAGGTTCGGGAAGTCAAAAGGAGGATGATAGTAGTAGTAGTGATGATAATGATGGAGGAGATGATACTTCAAAGTTTACATTCGAAAAGAGACAACCTTCAAAGAAGAAGAAAGACACAGGTGAGTCAAGTTCGAAGAAGAAGAGTGAGAATGTTGATGATGAGACTGTGTTTTGGAATGAGGAGGTGAGGTCCTTGTCTGATGATGCTAAACAAGTATACAAGGACATGTTAGAAAGAAGAGAATGGACCATTGAGTTCACAGGTCGTTTTGCTGAAATATTCCAAACTGATGACATGCGATATGAATTGGAATACAACGATCCTGATCTAGAAGAAGGGGAAGTACCTGCATCTGTGGCAAAGGAGATTTTAGATGGGCTTGCACAGAGGGTAGGGAAAACGTTTGAAGAATTTATTGTTGATGAGTCGATTCCACATATTCCTGAAAAGGATATTGGAAGTCACTCTGATGACAAAGAAACCCCTGAATTTGAGGAAGTTGAAATAGAGGATATCACACATGAGGAATATCCACAGTACTTCAGACAAACTGATGAAGACTTGGTGTTTCCTGATTTTACTGAGAGACATAATACGTCTGCAAAAAGAAAGGCAAAGAAGAGGAGTGCTGAGTTTGTAGAGAAAGTACTTGGAGCCGATTTGCCAGAATCTTCAAATAAGACTGATGAATTGAAGGAGTATTTGAAGAAGTTAAGATTGATGGATGAAAACCGACCAAAGCCTGAAGCTCAAGGAAACTTTTATAGGTTTCATAATGCAAAGTTCAGAGGCAGAGCTCTCGGGTGGACATACTTAGGCAGGCTGAAGTGTCTAGCTGCTAAGTGGGAATCTGGAATCTTGTACTTTTACAGATTCATTGACTTGCTGACTCTACCGTATTGGGCGGTTAGAGATCTTTGCAGATTCCAAATGTCGGGTGCTTCAGTGAATAATTCACATGTCGGTTGGTGTGCAGACAAATTGGTTTGGGAAAGTAGAACTAAGTGGAACAGATTCAAACCACAATATCCCCGGAGGAAAGTTCACAGGGATATTGATCCCAGAAACAAGTTGAAACGGGTTACCTTGATTTATAAGGCACCTGAAGTGATGAGAAAGATACCTTTGATGCCTATGCCTCAACACTTCAGTGCTGACTTCATTTTCTGGTATTATGATTGGAGGAAGGCAGAAGCGGTGATCGTGTTGAGAGATGGAAAGGACAAATACAAGCATGTTCATGTATTTGATCCTATGTGGTTAATCAATTGCACCTTCGAAGACATCATCATGCTCTTTTATAATCCGATTCATTATGAGCCAAACGATGCAGATCAAGCAAAGAAATACACACAGGTTGTTGGTGTTTGCTTTGCTTATGACATTAATGCTGGAAGTAATTTGGAAGGGAAGCTTGGCAAGAAGGTGAAGATGGCAAATGTGTCAAAGCCGGTAAAGAGAAAATTAGAGCCTGAGATGACGAAAGAACAGAAGAGTTTGCTTAGAATCAAGTTGCTGAACAAAGCCATGGATGAAGACAGAAAACGATCTAATCAATAGTCGAGGGGGAGTTTGTAGATGCGTTTTTGCGACTAATGATTAGATGGTTAACATGTGTTAAGGGGCGAAGGAAGAGTAGAATGGGCGAAGGAAGAAATAGAAGTGGGCGAAGGTATAGAGGTTTGGACGAATCTGGAACCAAGACTGACAGAAGACACATTCGACCACCTGATGTGGGCGAATGTGGAATTGACCCACGTTCGACCAGTGTAAAGGGGCGAACGTGCAGGTCCTATATATAGATTTCGTGTTTTTGTAAGTTTAAGCGAGTCATTCAGTGTGTGTGTTTTAGAGGTGTGTTCTAGAGAGGTCTGAGAGTGTTAGTTTGTGTGCTAGATTAACTGTAATCAATCTGTAACCAAGTATTTGGAAAAGTTAATCTATGAAAAGCTTTTAAAATGACTTTGATTGTGTTTTGATTGAGTTTATATCAGTTTGTTCTAAGCTAGGGTTTCCGCACCTGGTTTAGAAACTTGTATGATCATATAATCCTGTTTTAGTGTCAAATTACATCCTCTACAACTATTCATTGTTATGTTCGACTCCACATGAGTTAATGATTTCGACAAGGCAAGGCAAACACGGAAGGCACATATATGAATTGCATTTTTAAATATTTCGTTTAAACGTAATTAAGTGAATGAGTAAATAAGTGTATATGAATCACCACAAAAATGTGAAAATAAAAATGGGGAAAGAAATACTCACAGTTTGTGTAGCGATTTGATACTACCGAATTGTGAGAGTTAAATTATAGCGATCCCAAAGCATTAACTTAAAGGGATAAAAATTTATAAGAGAATGAATCTTAAAGTCTAAGGTATCGAAGTTAAACACCAGATTCGGGGATTCTAGGGTTTTTGAATTAAACCTTAATTGGTTTTAAATAATTTTAGCATTTAAATAAAATTTTATAACTCAATTATCTTTTTAGCATTAGATCTGAATGTGTTTTTACATACCACGTGCAAACAGTGTGCTTTATTTAAATTGAGTTACTCAATATATAAATTGTCCTTTTCGTTTCACCCTTCTTTGACCCCAAACTCTCTTCACATTATTATTATTATTATTATTATTATTATTATTATTATTATTATTATTATTATTATTATTATTATTATTATTACTAGTTTTATATCCCGGAAATGTTCCGGGTGTGAGAAATCTAATATGACATGTCAATTTTACATACGGAATAGACTAATGCGCTTTACAGTTACATGCAGGAAAGCTTCGGGTAGCACTTAACCTAAAATAATTAACAATGTATCTCCGATGTTAACGTCTAACTTTAAACAATGTATAACTCTAATATTAAAACCTAACCTAAAACAATGTACATGTTTACTGGTTTGAACATAATTAATGACTTGCCAATACATGATTAATGAATAACCTGAACACTTTGTGTTTTTTTCTCGTATGAACGAAACCCCACAAAAAATAGTCGTTTTTTTCCCCTTTTTTTATATAGCACTATGGTACTCGTTGGAAAGATTACTCGTTTGAACATAATTAATGACTTGTCAATACATTTTTTTCCTGTATGAACGAAACCCCATAAAAAAGTAATTGTTTTTTTCTCCGTTTTTATATAGCACTATGGTACTCGTTGGAAAGATAGTAAAACGCTCGTATTTTGATGTAATTTTTTTCTTCAAAAAATCTCGTATATAAAATATAGTAACGTTGAAAAATTATGGGAGGAAACATGAGAGAGGAAATTTTAAATTGAGTTAATAGCCAAAATCGTCCCTGCGGTTTGGTCACTTTTGCCACTTCAGTCCAAAACCCAAACGTCTGAAATCTGGGTCCGCAGGCTTTTGATTTTTTGCCACATTCGTCCCTGACACTAACCAAGTTAACTTATCTCGTTAACTCTAGGGGCATTTTTGACTTTTTGCCTACAAAATCGAGGGCATTTTAGACATTTTGTATTTAAAGCTAAATAAATACAAAAAAAAAAAAACCTACTTTAAGGGAGAGAGAGAGAGCAGAGATAGAGAGAGAGAGAGGAGAGAGATAGAGAGAGAGAGCAGAGAGGAGAGAGAGGGAGAGAGCAGAGAGAGAGCAGAGAGGAGAGAGAGACAACAGACGGAGAGAGAGAGAGAGAGAGATAGAGAGAGAGGGCAGAGAGGAGAGAGAGACAGACGCAGAGAGAGATAGAGAGAGCAGAGAGGAGAGAGAGACAGACGCAGAGAGAGAAAGAGGCGGAAGAGAGGAACCGGGCCAGATCTGACCACACAGGTAAAGCCCCTGTCACACCACGCCAATGGCGGAAACACGTGGCGCAACGCTCGAAAGCATATCAAAGTCAAGATTAACACAAACTATATTTAATTAGAAAAGATCATTTTATTAAAATGTCGTAATTGAGTATCTTGTTACAATATTTCACAAAATAATAAACAAGAAGTTCATAAATGGGGTTTTTCGTTTATGTTCCAACCCGTTGGTAACAACAGATGAAACCCCGTCAAGTATCCGACATCCCGAATTTCCACCGCACTAGCCTCATATCTAATCAGCACTTAGTTACCTAAAAGATATGTTTAAAAAGACGTCAATATATAAAATATTGGTGAGTTCACAGGTTTTAGTTTAGTAATAACAACATTTTTACACCCTGTGCAGATCCAGCACAATTTGTGGCCTTTGTAAGGAGTAGCTAGCTCCTACAAAACTACGATGATGAGCAATCCCTTAAGTCCCATAACCAAACCAAGACTAAAAGATATGCCCCGCGATCACCAGTTGTTTCTCGGCAAATAACAACTTAGTTCAGAATACGTGCACCCCAGGCATACGCCGATGCATAATCGATGCTATCGATTAGGGGTGGGCCTTGTCAGGCACCAATAGTACTATCCAAATATTCCTTCGGTTTCACTTCCCTGAATTAATGGTTACAGTAGCGAGGACTCAACCCCGAGTGGCGAACATACAACAAAACTCAAGTACTCACCATGCCACTAATCACATTTTAACCTTTGAAAAACATTTCAACATGTGACACAAACATATCTTTCCCCCAAGTAAAAACAGTAAAGAGGGGCCGTGAAACTCTCCTGAAGCACAACAAACAATCACATAGCAGAGAATAGCAAGTCCGTGGTCAAGCACCTACGAACGTCCTAGTACGTGTAAGTCACTAAGTCTATAACGTGTGTTTTTTTCCGGCAAGTTGTACACCCAACTCCCAACACCATCATTTACATATAATTCCCCGTTTAATTAAACATATGTCCTAGGTCGTTGGTGATGGATTACCCTTTTTACCAGTTACTTATATTCTCATTAAAATTTCTGTAACTTGTATTATATTATCTTCGACTCGACTTCTCTTAACGTATAATTATTTTCCCATTAAATAATTATACTTAAGATCGTGTCGTTCGATATAATATTTTTAACGCCCGATTCGACTCATCACACCGTATATTTACTTTCCCATTAAGTAAATATACTAGGATCTCGTCGATCCGGTTTACATATATATATTATTTACTCGTCTCGGTTTTCCTTCCCGTATATTTACTTTCCCATTAAGTAAATATACTAGAATTTCGTCGAGCCGAATATATATATATAGATAAATATATATGCCTTTTCCTCGTTAAGTCCATACGTTCGTGTAACGTTTTTAATCCTTAGATTATTTACGTTATATTTTCTCTCAAGAATATTTTCCAACACTTAGGAAAGTGTTATGTAATTTTTCACCCAAGTTGTATATATTTTAACTCCTTAAAATATATTTTTACTCATCTTGACGTAATAATATTTTTCTTGGTTGTCTGCTTTTACGTCTTAGTTCGTTAACACGTCCAAGCCGATTTCTTAACTTATATAGTTAATTTTTCCCAAGTTTCCAATATGTGTTTCCTAGAAATATTATCCATCTTTTTAATTTTCAACACATATTATTTGGAAGTTTTATAAATACTTTTGTATTTGTAATACAAGACTTGGTAACTTATATATAAAAATGCTCCAACACTTTTATATTCCCATTTATATAAAAGTGTTCATTTTTATATAAGTTTTCCCAAGTTTTTAATTTGTCTAACATTTTTATAAAAACATCTGTTTTTATATAATTCCATGTGTTAGAAAAGTCCATATTTTTATAAAACTCTATTTTATAAAAATACACTTTTATACAAAATACATGTGTATAGTTTCTAGTACTTACCAAATCTACCTTAGAAAATTACTATGTACACATTTGACACCAAATTTTTCATAGTTATATTTTTAGACACAAGTTTCTAAAAATATCATCTTTAGTCCCTCAACTTTAAAAGTTACAACATTAGTCCCTTAACTTACAAAAGTTGTATTTTTCCATACTATCTTTCAAGATTAGCATTTTTCACCCAAATTAGTGGACTTTAAAGGATCATCTTTTTAATGTTGAAGTATTTTTACATCTAAACACTTTTATTAGTCTCATACACCATCAATAAGGTTACTAATATGTGTGGTTAGTGTATTATGTCCAACAAGTCCAAATTTCATCTTTCAAGTAGTAGGCTTTAAATATGTAACTTTTATCATACTAGTTTTGCTAACAAAATAAGACTTAGACAAGTCTTATATTTTTAATATATGATGATTATAGTCACTTTTAAGTTCATTCAAGTTCCTTTAACAAGTTACACTCAAACCCTTTTGTGTTCAAGTCTTTATGAGTTAAATAAAAATTACAAAACACTACATATATCCATCACCAACAATCGGCCCATAAACAAGGCTACTAAACACCATTTTAGTCTTTAAAATCTTATGTTTTATCAAGGAAAAGCTCATTCAAGTTCATCCCCATGTACAACTTGTTTTAAGCAAATAAACATAAACATTTTAAAGACAAAACATGATCAAGAGAACTTACTACTAGCACAAGGCTAGGGAAGCTTTCAAGACTTGATTATGATGGGGTTTAGTGTGTTCTTCCTCAAAGGTTAAGCTCCTAGCTTGAAAACACACAATGGGGTTTGGATGATCGATGTTTGTGATTAATTTGTGGAGTTTAAACAAAAAAATATTGTGTGTGGTGCCTTAATCATCTCACGGCAATCAAGAGAAAAAGAAAGAAAGAAGAGTTTAAACTTAAATGGATGTGTGTAGGTATTTGGTTTTGGTCACGGCACAAAGAGAAGGAAAGAAAAGAAGTTTGCTTTGTGCTATGGATCAAGTATACACATGTGCCTACTTATAGAACTTCCATATCTTTCCAAAGATTTCAAGTAATCTAATTTGGATTTTAACTCCTTAAAATATGAGTTCTTTTGTACCACATAAATCTTAGGTAGATTGTTCTAGTGAGTTGGCCGTAGGTTTCAAAAAAAAAAAATGAATTGTATGGGTTTGTCAAGGACATGCAATCATCTCATAATATCCACACCATACCTTTCCAAGATCTATATATATTACATGGTACAACAAAATAAATGTGATTTGAGATAGGGATGGTGTGGCCGGTTCTAAAGTCATGGGGTGGGGTCCATATTTGCAAAATGTTGGTTAAATACTAGTTAAGTTTAGTCTTTTATCGTTCGGGTATTAATCGGATTTTACTTATGTGTTATTCGGACATTAAAAGTGCCTCTAATAACCCTTAAACATAGCCTAGTTTAAGTGTTGATTGGTTAATTAGACTTTCGTTGAGTGAAACGCGCACTTTATTTGTTACCGGGAGATTTGTATGTAAAGTTTTCACTTGTGGTTTTGGAGTTCCAAAACACATTATATTTTATGAAAATACCCTTTATTTTATATCCTGGGTATCCGGGATCCTTTTTGTTTATTTAATTTTTACCGGGTAATCACCAACGTCCGTTCCGGACTAGTTTATTCGCACGCGATTTCATCGTGCCTCAAAATTAAACATGTGCATTTCTATGCATCTTATGGGGAATTTGCTATTCTCTACGGCTAAATTAATCCAATTAATTTAATATACATTTAAACCGTTAATTACATATACTAATTACGTACGGAAACACATCGATTTTTGCCGGATGTTACATTCTCCCCCCGTTAAGAGAATTCCGTCCCGGAATTCAGTTCAAGTTATCCATTACAATAGTATCCTTGAGCAGGGCGGAGTGTGTGCGCTTCACGAGATCTCCTATTTCCTAAGTGAGCTCAGGTTCATGCTAGGTTCACACTTAGTGCTCTAACGAACAGAAGGTCATGACTTAGTTACGACTAAGCTCTTGGGCATCCCAATTTGGCACATCTATCGGTTTTCCCGAAATAGTAGAGCTTAACTTCAATCGGACTCCCGTCGATCGAGGTATCTACAACACTTCCCCGGTCTTGACTTGCGGAATTCTTTAAGAGTCCCACTAAGCTCTTGTGATAGTCTGAGCTTAATCGTCACGAGCCCAATTTTGATCGATATCTCCGTGCTACCGGAGTATCAAGATGGCCTACTCCAATCCTTATGCTTACCGACACCCTCTCAGAGTATAACTCTTAGTGAAAACCTATTACTAGTCCGGAGTTCTTAAGGCCTACACCTTGTCCGTATGACTTCTTAATAGGCTCGCATCTCCTCCAAGCAGTCTCTAATCTGCAAGGTTTATCGGCTATCTATCGAATAACTCAACTAGATTATGTGCCTATCTCCGTCTGGCATTCGACGTACTAGAGATGTACACGTATGCCCTCTAAAAGGCTTTGAGCAGTACACCCCGAACGCTGGGGTGATAATTCCTATCATATAGGAAATTCTAGCGATGAAGCACACGAATTTGAGGTGCCACGAACATCAATCGTGTCAGCACGGAACAACTTCGTCAAGTACATCCGATTTGTCTGAGAATGACGAACCATACTCATCTCAAACCGAGTATCCCAGGCTAGGCTACATAGTTTGTCGAACTTGAGATAGAGTGACTACTACAATTCGATAATAAGGAAGTCGGCAGTCCAGTGTCTAGCTACGACTCTCCAGGAGTATAGGTAGCTATCCATATGCCTCATTTCGAAGCTACAGATGAGTATGGAGTGAGAGGGTTCCAAACGGCAAACAATCATCACTTGGGTCACATCCGACCACGGGACACCTCGGGTGGCATGGTAATGTCCAACAGGTGATCTTACCGCACCACATAATGGTCATAAAAGTCCCCTTGGAAACCTTGTCAGGTATTCCATTTTATTTATCCTTCGGCTCGACTCACTTTACCGTATATTTATATCCCCATTAAGATAAATATACTAGGTTCTTGTCGACCGAACAACTATGTTCAAAATGGGACTTTATTTCCGTAGGGTCCTCTAGGTACTCAATTGCTACCTCTTACCTGAGCAATTGTGGTTAATGGTACTAGGGCGCCTAGTATGGACTGATGGTGGTCAAAAGTTTTTGCGTCGCTTTCACCCTACAGTTCTCTGACAGTAAGCAGTGTATATACGATACACTGGTCATGTAGTTCCACAATCCTCAAGAATTACCAGTCAACTCAAACACCAATGACCAGATGCTTCCAGCACATTGGTCAACACCAGAATGTGATGTATGGAACATCATAATATGGTTGCCGCAACAAACAAGGGACAGGGTTTCGACAACATCTTGACACGCTGGTCTCCATCGAAACGGTATACAGAGGACTGGTAGCTGCCCAAAACAAGGCTATCCAGCACTTGTCTTGGTTTATGTGCCTTACGGGCACTGGTTTCCCATCGTCGTTAGCAACCTAGTATGTCAATTCTACATAATACAGCCACACGCCCTCGAATCGACTATCAGATCTTATGCAGGGATTTGAGCTAAAGGAGTCTTGAAACCGGAACCCTCACTCGCCGAAGGTTCCATCCTTTCGAAACCTTTCGAGGTAAATGGTGGGATCGATGCATTTGACATAGGTTTCACATTTGGCTTGACGGCTTCACGCGCCAAAGTCGTTATTTAAAACAAGCAAACGACTAAGATCTCATCACAAGCCATAGTATGGAGCCTTCCCATAAAGCATCCCATTCAACGAATCGGATAGTCACGCATATGGGTGCAATAAGTAAGCTTTCAAGCTCATCTTGATTAGTCAGGTACCATACGCACTGACCTGGCAACTCACTGTACTATGGTGTCACCAACAGTGTCTGTCAAGGACAGGGGATTTTAGTCTAGCGCGAGCAATGCTACTAAAGGATAACTAGGAACACTAGTATCGACTCAGGGTCGAAATGGTCCCACTATTCCGAGAACCTACACAACGATACCAAGATGAGTTAAACCAACCATCAGAGAAATAACAACATTAATCGAAGGACCGAGACGATCAACCATCTCAACACGGTGGGGTAGCACCTTTATAGAGTAGACAATGCTACACGCCCTCTGGATTCAGGGTTTCACAAAACCTCCGAGATCATGTACCCGGGACTCCACCAATGCACACGCCATGGGTGGGTCCACCATGGTATTTCCATAATCATCAGTATGACACACCAGCACGTATGTCATCAAACGAATCCACTGGGATGAGCAATAATGAATTGAGTCCTTCAACTATTACTAGCCCCAAAGGTATGGGTCATAATACCGCTCACAGTTACTCGATACCTTTAGGTTCGAGACGTATTCGAAATCCTTTATCACCAAGACAAGCCTCGTCTCGTCATGTGTGGATCCCGAGATTTCTTCTCGACATTCGTGTGCATAGCCGATCGTTAGTCGACCAAATTGTGCGTAAAAGGTTAAGGTTAGACATGGCGTCACTGATGCCTTAGATTTTGAAGAGTTAATGCTCACGAAACGCGCGAGCATATAAAGAGGTCGACACGTGATTCGGTCAATTACCCAAACAATCACGAGACTCAGAGGAATACATGGGCTAACACTCGGACTAGAGTGCCCTAGCATGGCTTCCAGAAAGTCCGTTGGACACCCGAAATCCTACATATTCAATGTCGGCACTACAGAATCAAACAAACAGAACAAGGACAACAACGAGGGTTTAAGTGATGTCTCCATCCCGAAGGAACCAAGAGCGAAGCAAATGAGAAGTCATCACATCGTCAAGGCAATACAACAGCTGTAGCAATACATCCATGGAGCAACACGATAGTAGAAATAACACGACATGACAACAACACATCCACGAAACACATCAACAAGGGAACACCGCACGGGAACAATACGAAGACAGAGAAGCATGACGACAAGGCAGCACCGAAACGGGAAACAACTCGACAACAGAAAAGCATGTCAACCAGGCATCACCGTAATAGGAACCGCATGACAAAGAGAAACACGTCAGCAAGGCTACACTACTGCAGGAGCAGCACAACAATAGGAATGCATCGTTGATAATGAAACGCAACCACATGGATACGCAATCGGAAAAATGTTGCAATTACAAGCAAGCACAATCGCTGGGGGTAACACAACAGCGTGAATGCACAACGACAGGATGACGCTCAACTACAAAAATCCACAATCCACAACCATAGAAAGCTCCGTTATGGTGAGCACGCATCCTGGTGCGTCTCAAGTCACTTGTGGGGGCGGGATTTGTATCTATGCCTTCGACTCAAACCTATCCTCCATAGACTCATTGGTAGGAACGATTAGGTCAACAAAGATATCCGTGATCATAACAGAAATGGGACCGATGGGTTCCGCATAATTTAGCAGACTTATCAGACCAATTTTATTCTTAAGGAGAACGATCGTAGGGTCAATATAAGTCATTTGAACGATAGCAACAGCAGCATCGATAGTCTCAACCGAGGCCTGAGAACCATCGACAATATTAGGCTTGCTAAGAGCCCAAGGAATGATAACGAGTAGTTCAATGAAAGCCTCAAAGAAGATGGAATTAACAACAACGAACTCCACAGAGATACATACATGGTCATAGCAGCTTGGCAATGGTCATAGAGACGTCCAAGTCAATGACAGTAACCTCAGCAGGAGTCTCAAAAATAACAACAACATCAAGCTCGACCAGAGCCACAGGAACAAAATCACAAAAATACAGCAAGAGATACGTACTTAACAGCGTCAACAGGATTCGCTTGGGCCATAGAACAAATACAGGAGCAAAAACAGGCTCGGAGAGAGCCTTATACTCATCAATTAAAATGCCTTTCCGCTACCTAAGCGAGGCAAATGAACTTTCTTCCTGATAGGTCACGCAGTGGGAGTATCGAAATACGACAAGAGATTAGACAGGTCACATTGTCCATAACGAATGGATTTCGCAACCATATTTTATAAATCAACGTGACGAGGGGACGCAACGTCTCAATATCTATGGGGATTGATGGAAAACACTTCACATCAATTGTCACCCCACAGAGATAACTAGTCTCGTCATCGTGATGAAGGTGACGAATGTTATCGCAACAAGAGCAATGGAATTGTCGTCCCATGGGTAAGTTTAATTTAGCAAAATAACGTGACCACATCCAACAGTCCGTTATTTGATTTTCGAGGGGGATTTCAATGTCAGCAAAAGCATCTTACGACATTTGACAATTACGGAACACACTCTTACGATTACAATTCCCAAAGTGCGGTTCCACTCCCCGGGATTCATGACGGATTCAGGCACATCACACGTATCGGACCTACTCTGGCGTCCATCGACTGAAGCGAGACTACCAATAATTCTTGAAAAACAAACAAGAGATAGATAGAGGAGTCTTACGCCAACCTTTGCACCTCGGGAAAGTAGTGTGACATAAGCACCAATCTGCTAAGCCTATCACGAATCATCTTTTGGGATACAATCCAACGCTATTGTAAGGGGTGTTGTACCACACGTGAACACTCCATACATCGGACAGTGGCCTCCCATGGGTTAATCGGATGCACTTCCGAGTGAGTCCATAGTCAAACGCCGACTGGGGCTTGTTGTTCCACTACACGCCGTCATCATAACACTGGCAAACGATGCCGCGGTCGTGATTAGTGGCCGAAATTTTTGACACCATCGAAATTTAGCAAAGCCCTATGACTTGCGGATGTGCAATACGGCATGCTGATTTCACAACCAGCCCGCGACTGCATGGGAACAACCAATACTGTCGATTCAGACGAGGGCTATCGAGCCTTCCAGATAACAATGATCAAGCTTCCTAACTCAGCAACTTGATTTTGTCCTCCAAAAGGAAAAGAAAAATACTCAACCCTTGAAGACAACTTGGGAACGTGCCTTCACAAAAGCAACACAGCAGTACACGGGCCACGAGTCTCTTATCTGATCCACACCGGTTCTCGTTCTCCACACGCACTGGTCTCGCAGGGACGTACCCGAGGTCTTTACTGGGTTCCGTGTATAACCTTCCACGCATCGTACTTTAAGGTAATATTGGGTTAGCTAGGATCTAATTCTAGGGACATCAACGAGTCCTCCCTTTTAACTCGTTGGCCAACCAAAAACTAGGACTGGATCTAAAGAACAAGAACAACCAAGACAAGAAGTGATCACCAACCTCGGCCCTAGCGCCCACCAAGGTTACCGTGCATCCCAAATTATTATTACGTGTGCACCCGTAATGATAATTTGCGTTGCCAGGTAATCTTGTTGCCCGCTAGTCCCGAGCTTCCTAATCAAAAACAAAGGCTTCATCAAAAGACTTGGAATAGATTCATCTCCACAACATAAACGACATCCACTAGAACGATAGAGGTTAGTTCTTCTGATCATCCCGTCTACAGGTAAGCGAGTGAGCTCATCGTAGGGCACAACATTCTTCCCACTTGCTGGTACAGGTGATCGATGAAAGAGTGCGGACTAATGTGAAGCGTGACACGACATCCTTACTGGCAAAATATCCGTACTACGTATATGTATTAACTAATCTTAGAAAATCGGATTCCTACAGAACATAAATATTCCTATCCATATTTTCTAATACTTTATATATTGACACACATGGCTAGTCGGTCGGAATTTTCCCCTTGTACATCCCATGTACAAATTTCTTTCTTTTCTAAAAGTATTTTGTTGTGTTTTAGTTTTGAAAACTTTGTTTTCGAGCCGAAACCGGTTATAGTCTAGATTTTTCAAAATGCTAGTTCGCTATAACCTTGGCTCTGATACCACTTCTGTCACACCACGCCAATGGCGGAAACACGTGGCGCAACGCTCGAAAGCATATCAAAGTCAAGATTAACACAAACTATATTTAATTAGAAAAGATCATTTTATTAAAATGTCGTAATTGAGTATCTTGTTACAATATTTCACAAAATAATAAACAAGAAGTTCATAAATGGGGTTTTTCGTTTATGTTCCAACCCGTTGGTAACAACAGATGAAACCCCGTCAAGTATCCGACATCCCGAATTTCCACCGCACTAGCCTCATATCTAATCAGCACTTAGTTACCTGAAAGATATGTTTAAAAAGACGTCAATATATAAAATATTGGTGAGTTCACAGGTTTTAGTTTAGTAATAACAACATTTTTACACCCTGTGCAGATCCAGCACAATTTGTGGCCTTTGTAAGGAGTAGCTAGCTTCTAAAAAGCTACGATGATGAGCAATCCCTTAAGTCCCATAACCAAACCAAGACTAAAAGATATGCCCCGCGATCACCAGTTGTTTCTCGGCAAATAACAACTTAGTTCAGAATACGTGCACCCCAGGCATACGCCGATATAATCGATGCTATCGATTAGGGGTGGGCCTTGTCAGGCACCAATAGTACTATCCAAATATTCCTTCGGTTTCACTTCCCTGAATTAATGGTTACAGTAGCGAGGACTCAACCCCGAGTGGCGAACATACAACAAAACTCAAGTACTCACCATGCCACTAATCACATTTTAACCTTTGAAAAACATTTCAACATGTGACACAAACATATCTTTCCCCCAAGTAAAAACAGTAAAGAGGGGCCGTGAAACTCACCTGAAGCACAGCAAACAATCACATAGCAGAGAATAGCGAGTCCGTGGTCAAGCACCTACGAACGTCCTAGTACGTGTAAGTCACTAAGTCTATAGCGTGTGTTTTTTTCCGGCAAGTTGTACACCCAACTCCCAACACCATCATTTACATATAATTCCCCGTTTAATTAAACATATGTCCTAGGTCGTTGGTGATGGATTACCCTTTTTACCAGTTACTTATATTCTCATTAAAATTTCTGTAACTTGTATTATATTATCTTCGACTCGACTTCACTTAACGTATAATTATTTTCCCATTAAATAATTATACTTAAGATCATGTCGTTCGATATAATATTTTTAACGCCCGATTCGACTCATCACACCGTATATTTACTTTCCCATTAAGTAAATATACTAGGATCTCGTCGATCCGGTTTACATATATATATTATTTACTCGTCTCGGTTTTCCTTCCCGTATATTTACTTTCCCATTAAGTAAATATACTAGAATTTCGTCGAGCCGAATATATATATATAGATAAATATATATGCCTTTTCCTCGTTAAGTCCATACGTTCGTGTAACGTTTTTAATCCTTAGATTATTTACGTTATATTTTCTCTCAAGAATATTTTCCAACACTTAGGAAAGTGTTATGTAATTTTTCACCCAAGTTGTATATATTTTAACTCCTTAAAATATATTTTTACTCATCTTGAGGTAATAATATTTTTCTTGGTTGTCCGCTTTTACGTCTTAGTTCGTTAACACGTCCAAGTCCGATTTCTTAACTTATATAGTTAATTTTTCCCAAGTTTCCAATATGTGTTTCCTAGAAATATTATCCATCTTTTTAATTTTCAACACATATTATTTGGAAGTTTTATAAATACTTTTGTATTTGTAATACAAGACTTGGTAACTTATATATAAAAATGCTCCAACACTTTTATATTCCCATTTATATAAAATTGTTCATTTTTATATAAGTTTTCCCAAGTTTTTAATTTGTCTAACATTTTTATAAAAACATCTGTTTTTATATAATTCCATGTGTTAGAAAAGTCCATATTTTTATAAAACTCTATTTTATAAAAATACACTTTTATACAAAATACATGTGTATAGTTTCTAGTACTTACCAAATCTACCTTAGAAAATTACTATGTACACATTTGACACCAAATTTTTCATAGTTATATTTTTAGACACAAGTTTCTAAAAATATCATCTTTAGTCCCTCAACTTTAAAAGTTACAACATTAGTCCCTTAACTTACAAAAGTTGTATTTTTCCATACTATCTTTCAAGATTAGCATTTTTCACCCAAATTAGTGGACTTTAAAGGATCATCTTTTTAATGTTGAAGTATTTTTACATCTAAACACTTTTATTAGTCTCATACACCATCAATAAGGTTACTAATATGTGTGGTTAGTGTATTATGTCCAACAAGTCCAAATTTCATCTTTCAAGTAGTAGGCTTTAAATATGTAACTTTTATCATACTAGTTTTGCTAACAAAATAAGACTTAGACAAGTCTTATATTTTTAATATATGATGATTATAGTCACTTTTAAGTTCATTCAAGTTCCTTTAACAAGTTACACTCAAACCCTTTTGTGTTCAAGTCTTTATGAGTTAAATAAAAATTACAAAACACTACATATATCCATCACCAACAATCGGCCCATAAACAAGGCTACTAAACACCATTTTAGTCTTTAAAATCTTATGTTTTATCAAGGAAAAGCTCATTCAAGTTCATCCCCATGTACAACTTGTTTTAAGCAAATAAACATAAACATTTTAAAGACAAAACATGATCAAGAGAACTTACTACTAGCACAAGGCTAGGGAAGCTTTCAAGACTTGATTATGATGGGGTTTAGTGTGTTCTTCCTCAAAGGTTAAGCTCCTAGCTTGAAAACACACAATGGGGTTTGGATGATGGATGTTTGTGATTAATTTGTGGAGTTTAAACAAAAAAATATTGTGTGTGGTGCCTTAATCATCTCACGGAAATCAAGAGAAAAAGAAAGAAAGAAGAGTTTAAACTTAAATGGATGTGTGTGGGTATTTGGTTTTGGTCACGGCACAAAGAGAAGGAAAGAAAAGAAGTTTGCTTTGTGCTATGGATCAAGTATACACATGTGCCTACTTATAGAACTTCCATATCTTTCCAAAGATTTCAAGTAATCTAATTTGGATTTTAACTCCTTAAAATATGAGTTCTTTTGTACCACATAAATCTTAGGTAGATTGTTCTAGTGAGTTGGCCGTAGGTTTCAAAAAAAAAAATGAATTGTATGGGTTTGTCAAGGACATGCAATCATCTCATAATATCCACACCATACCTTTCCAAGATCTATATATATTACATGGTACAACAAAATAAATGTGATTTGAGATAGGGATGGTGTGGCCGGTTCTAAAGTCATGGGGTGGGGTCCATTTTTGCAAAATGTTGGTTAAATACTAGTTAAGTTTAGTCTTTTATCGTTCGGGTGTCGTTCGGGTATTAATCGGATTTTACTTATGTGTTATTCGGACATTAAAAGTGCCTCTAATAACCCTTAAACATAGCCTAGTTTAAGTGTTGATTGGTTAATTAGACTTTCGTTGAGTGAAACGCGCACTTTATTTGTTACCGGGAGATTTGTATGTAAAGTTTTCACTTGTGGTTTTGGAGTTCCAAAACACATTATATTTTATGAAAATACCCTTTATTTTATATCCTGGGTATCCGGGATCCTTTTTTTTTATTTAATTTTTACCGGGTAATCACCAACGTCCGTTCCGGACTAGTTTATTCGCACGCGATTTCATCGTGCCTCAAAATTAAACATGTGCATTTCTATGCATCTTATGGGGAATTTACTATTCTCTACGGCTAAATTAATCCAATTAATTTAATATACATTTAAACCGTTAATTACATATACTAATTACGTACGGAAACACATCGATTTTTGCCGGATGTTACAGCCCCGAACCCACCATATTGTTCACAATAATATTTGGTTGAAGGTGGAGGTGATGGTTGAAGCGACTAACGGTGGTGGTGAGGTTATCAAGGTGTTGGTCAATGGTGGTTAATAGCGGCACAGGAGGGGTTGTCTGGTGGGTATTAATGGCGAAGGTAGGGCTGTGATGGTGCTCGTCGGTGGTGACAGGCTTCGAGGGAGGAGGTCGTATGGTGTTGGTGGCCGGAGATGGTGGATGGTCACAGTGAGCTGTGATAACAGAATGTTGATTCAGTTATGTGTGTGTGGCGGAGATGATGGTTGTTTAGGGCTGCTCTCTTGGACCCTTGATTCAGTTATGTGTGTGTGGCGGAGATGATGGTTGTTGATTCAGTTATGTGTGTGTGGCGGAGATGATGTTGATTCAGTTATGTGTGTGTGGCGGAGATGATGTTGATTCAGTTATGTGTGTGTGGCGGAGATGGTGGTGGGTTTAGGGTGGTGGTGGTGGTGGTTGTGTGAGGGTGGTGGTGGTGGTGTGTGATGATGATGGCAGGTCTAAATGGTGGAGAAGAAGGGGGGAGGTGGGTCCCACTTATTAAGTAAAAATATTAAAAAAATAAAAGTGTAGGCAAAAAGTCATAAATACCCCCAACTTAACGAGATAAGTTAACTGGGTTAGTGTCAGGGACGAATATGGCAAAAAATCAAAAGCCTGCGGACCCAGATTTCAGACGTTTGGTTTTTGGACTGAAGTGGCAGTGACAAAACCTCAGGGACGATTTTGGTTGTTAACTCTTTTAAATTTGTTTTTAAATTCTTTTTTTCTTAAAATAACTCAATCCCTTTTTTTTAATTGGTGTCACATAGGATCCTATATGGCACTATCAAGGGATAGAATGTATGTATAAATACCATGTAGGACAATCCCTTTTCAAATATATATATATATATATATATATATATATATATATATATATATATATATATAGGTATAGGTTCTTGTACAAAGTACATTTTCGTACAAAGTGTGAAAAGTCTATATAGTCATTGTGTTATATATATATATATATATATATATATATATATATATAGGAATAAGATCAAATAAGAACCAAGAGGGTAGTTAAACTATGAAAACCAATCTTGGCCATCCATTTTTTTTAATCTAGAGGATATTAGTGTAATTATACATATAAAAATTTATCAATCATTCTAATTATATGGAAGTTACGTATAATCATTTTTCAGTTTCCTTAAATTTCTCACCCACTCCAAAGACTAATTATTTTCACATATTATCACAGATTCAAATGCTTATCAAAAATTCTTTTCACGTATTTTCCATGTTGTCGATACACATGTGTATTCATTTTATAAATGGAAACTTTATTGTCCATGCATACGTAATTGATTTTTTCTTATCTAATATCTGTTGATCATTTTTCAAATCGTCAATTTTTTCATGATCAAGTTAATTTTTATATTATATAATATTTGTGACCTTTGTCAAGAAAAAAGGTTAAGGGATGATGCTAGAAACTTTCCCTTAAAAAGAGGTTTGCTTGAAGATGAGGAGGCTACAACTGATGATGATGACCAGGAAGGAATAACGAATAACTGATGAAGAGCGTGAAGAATAAGATTTTGTTACAGTTAGAAACTTGCTTTTCCTTTAAAATCTTTTATCATGCACATATTTTTTCGACTTTGGCATTGGTGCCGGTTGTTTATAAATTTTTTTTTATTCCAACACATTAGGTTGCATGAACATACACACTGCCTTAGCATTCTTATGTTACAAAACACATATATATACAGTAAAGATCAAATACAAAGTGTTTTTTAGGTAAGAACTGTGAGAATCAAAGGGGGTAAAAAAATTTTAATTTTTTTTTAGAATTTTTTTCCCATGTGCTTAAACATCTATCTATATAATAATTGAGGTTAACTTGGGTTGAATGGAGTCTTTCAAGGAAACCACCATCCAAGCTATCTTCTGAAACCACTGCTGCTGAAACCCTGTTACCACAACCATTGCTACTAAAACCACTGAAACCACAACCACTGCTATCAAAACCAAAACCACTGCCACCAAAACACCTGTTTCAACCAAACCAATCACCACACCATCAACTACCAAACCTACCACAACACAACCAAAAACCCAAACATCTGCTGGTTCTACAAAAGGACCAACAGAGGTTAACCAAACCACTGCTTCATCTTCACCTTCACAAAAAATCATGTATAGCAGAAAAAGGAAATCCACCTTTGTTATACAAGATGAAAACATTCACACCACACCACCTAACACCCCAATCACACAATCCACACCTGTCCCAGCCATTCCACTTTCATCATACTCACCTCATACATCACAATTCAGATCCCACAGACCACCACCATCCATCACACCATTGGCTGAGAAGTATCCTCTTGAGCTTCATTTACTCAAAGGGGAACTTCAATCCTTCTATAATACTGATCAGCCATCAGATAGATTCTTCCCTTCTCTTAAAAATTTCCCTGTTCCTCTCAACCTTGATACATATCTAAAATACAAGAGTGAACAGGCAGATGCCATCATCAAAGAGAAGTGTAAAGGGAAGGATGACAGGACTGCTCAGGGCATCCATTCAGCAGAACTTAGCAAACTGAGAAGGATTGAGGATTTTGCTAAGACCCTGAGCAACTCCATGTCTGCCATGCCTCTCAGCAAAGATATGGAGATTGAGGTTAGGGATTCCCTACTAGAACAGATCTTGGCCACCAAGCCATACAAAGCAAACAAAAACCAATTCACAGGCTGGACCACACATGCTCTTAGAGAAGAACTAATAAGAATTGAGAGCATGGCCAAGAATCCTCCTACAAAGGCCTCTGCCCCTGATTTCAGTAAAGGGAGAGATCAAGCTAGAGCTCTCAAATTCAAAAGAATGAGACAAGAGTTAGTAGCTGCCAAGTATGGAGAGATGAGATCTGTTGCTAGATGGTCAGAAGTCAGACTGATTGAAAACTTACAAGAAATTGGAAGAAGATAGAAAGACTGACCCTAGCCTACCAAGAAAACCTATCTATGATGATGCACCAAAGAGACCTCTACAGGCCTTTACACTTGACAGTTTACTAGAAACCTCTGATCTCTCCATTGCTGCAAGAAGACAGTTCAAGAAGCAGAAGGAGGTGACAGAAGAGGAACAAAAACAGTTTGCTGACACATTTGTAAAAGAGGGTCTTATAAACCAAATTCGATCCTTCACTGGTCCTGTCTCAGACAGACTCAGGGAACTCATTGGCAGACCTCCATCACCCAACTCATCAAGAATAAAGATGCATCCCAGTCACTCCTCTGATTCTAAAATTCTAAAATGGAAGTCAAACAAAGACACCCATGAATTGACATTGCTCAGATCAGATGGTAGTATTCAGAAGCTAAGCATGGATGATGCACCTGGCCTATGTGCTGAAGATCTCCAAACTCTTCTGAATTTGACACTGGAAGGAGATGTTGAAGACCTCTTCTCTCTAAGCTTTGAATTGCAACTCAAAGGCCAAATAAGAGAAAGTCTGATGAGAAATAAAGATCAAGAATAAAGCTGAGTTTTGGCATCATCTGTTCTAGGGGGAGATTGTTGGGTCTGCTGACCTGGAGAAGAACAGATGATTGAAAAGCCAAAATATACTAAGTGTTGATCCCATAAATAAAACAGTTGTTATAAAGAAGCTTTCCCCAAAAGACTGTTGATTCCTAACTACTGCTGCTTCAAACAACTGATAAAGACAACTGTTGTTGATGAAAGGTCTGATGAACAAACGTCTGAAGAATAAAGGTCTGATGAAGAAACAACTGCTGATCAAAGAACTGAAGAACAAAGGTCTGTTGAACCAACAACACTTTGGTTCAACAGATAATAGAAGACATCAGAGTTTTACTTTACAGAGTTTTGTATTATCAGTGTTTTCAATGTAACAGTAGTTATAGTTAGCAGATGTTAGAAGTTGTTAGTCAGTTAGAGGTCGCTGTCTTAGGTGACGTCAGCACTGATCATCAGAGGTTTGAGTCTGTCTATAAATAGAACAGTACTTGCACTGTTCTATTCATCACTCGTCATTCTCTTTCAGACAAACATTCTCTGAGTGATCAGGCTGAGGGGGAGTTTACTTGTACAATTGTAATCTTTCAATTAATAAAAGCTTTCGATTAAAAACAATTATTCTCCATGTTTTGATTTATAGTTTATTCCGCTGCACTTTCCATTTATATTTCATTCCATTTATTCATACTTAATCAAACAATCAAAACAACCATAACTCAGATCCTAACAACTTATTATGTCATTTTAATTATCTTTTTTAGAAACTGTATAAAAGATCAATAAATGCAGTCAAGAGCGGACCTACCACCATCTCAAGGGGGTGGTCGCCCCCTTATAAGAGAAAATTATAGTGTTATACATACGTGAAATCTCAAGCGCCTTTGGAATTGAAATGAAAATGTAAATTAGATGAATCATATCTCAATCATCATTATTTGATTAGCATGATTATATTATATTAATTAATGACAAAAATTGTATATAATCTGTCATCAATAACTATACTATAATCATACTAATCACATAATGATAATTGAGGTATGATTGATCTAATTTACATTTATTACAAATATACCATAAATACTAATTATTATGTTTATTTTTATTATTATACAGGAATAAAAAATGTTTATTCGGTCTTATACAACCTAAAATACTTATAACTTTGTAATAACATTTTTAAATCTTCTCATGTATTCGAAATTTAAGCAATTTTTGTAAAAATATAAAGTAAAATAGTAATAAGCATATCGCTAAAAATTTATATAAATTATATTATATCTATATACAATTTGTAATCCAAATCAACATCACCAACAACATCATCATGCGTTTTTTAAATTATCCGAAATATTTTACATTTAAAATATTTAAAGGATTATAACTTTGTAATCTGAAAACCTATTTTTTAAAACTAATTTACTTGATACTTGGTCAATTATTTCCCAAAATGTACTCATTAATAATAACATAACAATAGTTAAAATCTTTTCCTGATTTGAAAAGATTTATGTATCCATTCACTTTTATCCTCTTTCAAGGGTCAATAAATACCAACGAACTCAATCATACAACAATTGTGCTAATTATAATTCTTGTCGACCAATCTACATCAAAAACCAATCTTTCCATTTTTATACTTGATTTATTCAAAATGACCCCATTGAAAGAGCAATAAATACTAATGACACCATTCATGCAATAATTGAGCTAATTTTAAGTGTTGTTGACCACTCTACCTCAAAATACTAATCATTCCATATTTATACTTCAACTATATAATTCGATGAATACAAGTTGACTATAATTATTTTAACAGCATTATCACACTCTCATATTGCAATTACTGTTTTTGTTTTTCCATTACATAGCGTTTTCACTTTGATTAACAGTTTCCTACAATATATACGATATTTAAATAAATAATTAATAATAATAATGTTACTATTTTCATTTAAATATATTTAATAAAATTTAAGAAATTTTCTTTATCCAATTCTTATATAAATAAAAAAAATAACATTATTACTATAATACAATCTAACCGATCATTGACCCTAACAGAAAAACTTTATCTGTTTTTAATTGTTAAGTATTATATTTACACAGTTTAAATAATGACGTTTTGTTGGCGGCGTTTTGTAACATGTCAAAAGTTACCTAAAGTGTGTTTACAATGGGTCCTTTTGGCTACATGTTGAATGGGTCAGGGGTTGATCCTTTTGGTGTCTATTTTTTAATAAAATATAGGAAATTTTTGTTACAGCATGTAACATTGGACCCATTTTCTTATTAGTTGTTTTTAGCTATGTAATCGGTTTGAACCAATGGATAGATAACATGTAAAATTTAAGGGACCCATTCAAGTAAATGGGTTAAGGATTGTTTGTTGATTTACTTATCACCGTATCTATATCTTTACAGCAACTATATTTTATGTAGAACGCAAATATGGAAAACAATGGTGGAGGTTTTCATAAATTATTGAAAACGAGCCGCACTCCGAGGATCGTGATGACAATGATAACAACTTCGAAGGTGAAAAATCAGCTATCAATGTGCAAGACTTGGAAGAATTTGATTGAAGTAATGAAAATGGACCATTGGTTGAAGTTCGTTAAGCCCCAACTAAATGATAAGTGTTCTATGCTTAAGCTTAGTTATAATTAGAATATAGATATTACCCAAATGATGTAATGTGTGATATTGTGTTAGTATGCTATGTAGTTTGCAGTTGTCTGAATGTTTAAATATAGCACTTAGTCATTCTAAATTAAACTTTTGCTCAAAATCAGGTAATTTTGCAAAATGTTCTGTTTGGTATTAGATCATAAGTTTTCATTTGAATTTTATTACGATAAAATGAAATTTTAATTTTGGCAATAACTGAGATTTATGTAGTGTGTTTATAGCTTGGTTTGTGATTTATAACTATAAGTTATTATATGTTATTTTGTTTCTATTAATTTTATTTAAACAGCTTATGATCTATGTATTGTGTTTATAGTATTGAAAACCTTAAATTATTTCCTTACGTATATATTTTTAGTCTTATTTCCCGAATTATAAAGTTAATACATTTACTTTGTTCCAGTAATGTTACTAAAAAAATTGATCAGAAAACGATTTGTGTAACGGAACAAGATTACAAGTTGTTAAAAAGGGGAAACATGTAATAAATCCATTAGAATAAATACAATATTATTCATTTTATTCAATTCTATGTTTACATTTTTTGTCAAATTAAACTTTACTTAGTCGATATATCCATTGTTTCGTTACATTAAACTGTTAGATGACATTTTGTATTTAACATCAAAATTCATACATATTGCATTATCATACATTTAGTAACCAAAACAACTTGCATAATACAATTCTTATTTTCCTACCTTTTTTCATTTTACTTTTGGGTGAACCGTGGGTCCCCACGAGACTCTAACCTAGTACTTTCTAGATGAATAATACAAAAAAAAATTAAAATTTTTTTTTGGTGTAATTACATCATTAAAGTAAATATATTAATTTACACTAGAGTAATTATATAATTACTCTATACGTAATTACTCTACACCAAAATTTATTTTTTTTTGTTTTTTTTAGTTTTCAATACTATAATACATATTTAACAATATGGGAAAAAAATTCAAAAAAAAAATAAAAAAAATACCCTCCTTTGATTCTCACAGTTCATATCAAAAAAACATTTTGTATAAGATCTTTACTCCATGTATTTACCAAGAATAATTTTAAAACTTAAAGCATATCACATATGTGTACATATATGTGTAGTAATGATACTGTGTGTTTATTATTCTTGCAAGTATGTGCATATACATATGTGTACATATATGTACATTAATGATGCTTTGTATCTTTATTTTTATGTACACAAATGTATGATCTATATTTCTAAGACATGCTTCATATACACATGTGTAATAATATATTTGTTCAACATATCTTTCCAGAATATCACTTATTAGGTTGTAACAAAAAAATTGAAAATGATTGATATAATATACGGTTACAAATCAAAAAAATAATATGATTTGCAAGGGCCTATTTTAGTGGGATAACAAATTTACCATCTTATCCCTAATTTAAATTAAATAATTAATTAAACTTCTATTTAATTTCCATCTTGCCATCAAAGATCAATGGCTACGAATGGTTCTTATGGTTTTCACATAAGTAGTGGTTCTTATTTGAACCACACCCTATATATATATATATATATATATATATATATATATATATATATATATATATATATATATATATATATATATATATATATATATATATATATATATATATATAGGGTGTGGTTCAATGGGGAACCACAAAAAAGTGGGGAACTGGAGAACCCCTCTTATAACCCTTGGATTATGAAAATCAATGGATAAGATCAAACCAATTAATCATAAGCTTAATTTTTAGCCAAGGGTATAATTGGAATTAAAAAAACACTTTTCACTTAACTTTCTCTCTCTACTCTCTCGATCTCTTTGCGATCTTCCCTCCCTCTCTCTTTCTATCTCTTCTGCTTTCAATCTACTCTCTCTCTCTCTCTCTTTCTCTCTATCTCTTCTGCTTTCGCTCTCTATTCTCTCTCTCTCTCTCTCTCTCTCTCTCTTTGCTTTAGTATTTTTTCTTCCTCATCTCTACCCGCAACCATCCATCTCTACCAGAAATTTAACCATCAATCTCTACGTGCAATGTAACCATCGATCTCTACCAGCAACCATCAATGTCCAGATTTTTTTTAAATTCGATTTAATGATTAGTCACTTATTTAAGTTCTATGATTTTAAACACAAATTCGTTTAGATCTAGAAATTCTTTTGTTATGTTTATGTTTTTTAGTTAAAATTAGGTTTTGATTTAATTTTTTGGTCTCATCTGGAAATTCTCTTTGTTATGTTACTCTTTTTAGTTGAAATTCGTTTATATTTGACAATTCAGTAGGTTGCTTTCTGTTTAGATCTGAAAATTCTGCTTAGATCTGGTAATTCTCTTTGTTATGTTTATGTTTTAGTTGAAAGTGTTTAGATCTAGAAATTCTATTTAGATCTGGCAATTCTCTTTGTTATAATAATTTTTAGTGGAAATTTCTTTAGATCTAGAAATTCTGTTTAGATCTGACATTTCTCTTTGTTATGTCTTTGGTTCTGTTGAAATTTGTTTACATGATGATTTTATTATCAGGTATGGTTCCTGAAATACTTAAATAATGTATGTTGCTATATTCACCGTTGTTTTGCTTTGATCGATCTACAGACAACAATAGATGGAGATTAATATAAGTATGGTATACTATTCTGATATGTTAATATCTATTTTCTTGTTGCAGTAGGTTTATAGATCTAATATGTTTAGTTGAATTTGCTTAGAAACAATTTTGTTTACAACTAAAAGATTACTGTACGGATTCAAAACAAAGATACGACAGGCGTTCAAAACAATTTTGTATACTATTCGATCTGTTGATGTGCAGTAAATGTTAATAGGTTGATAGGTCTGATCTATTTAGCTGAATTTCTCATATTTGTATTAAGTTACCTCTTATATTGTTGAATCACTAATTAGGATTTGATTTCTAAGAATCTGTATAGTTAGACGGTTAATTAGGGTTTAATTTGTAAAAACCTGTATAATTAGGGTTTCATGAAACAAATATTGAATCAAACATGTTGAAATGTTTGGTATCAGGTTTAATTTCAGATATAACATGCTAATTAACACCTTTAACATGTTAAATTGTTTTAGTTACCATTTTAGATTAATCTAGGTGTTGTATACTATTTGGATCTATTAATATCGATTTTCTGGTTGCAGTAGGTTTATAGATCTGATCTGTTTTGTTGAATTTGCTGAGAAA
Organism: Ambrosia artemisiifolia; assembly: GCA_032199755.1. NCBI lineage: Eukaryota > Viridiplantae > Streptophyta > Magnoliopsida > Asterales > Asteraceae > Ambrosia > Ambrosia artemisiifolia. The sequence goes on along the minus strand of CM063516.1, from coordinate 13,002,754 downwards.
CAATTTTGTTTACAACTAAAATAATTTATCTATGTTTTGCATAGAACAGGTTGTTTTTTGGTTTAGCTTTAGTTGGATCTGTTGATGTGCAGTAATCTCAGTAGGTTGATAGATCTAATCTGTTTAGTTGAATTTCTCAGATTTGTATTAAATTACCTCTTTTATTGTTTGAATCAATAATTAGGATTTGATTTGTAAGAATCTGTATAGTTAGACTGTTAATTAGGGTTTGATTTGTAAGAACCTGTATAATTAGGTTTTTATGAAACAAATATTGAATCAAACATGTTAAATTGTTTTGCATCAGGTTTACTTTCAGTTATAACATGCTAGTTAACACCTTTAACATGTTAAATTGTTTTAGCTACCATTTAGGGTATTATTAATTGTTCAAGATTGCCTGTTGCGGTTTGTTCCTTTTTAATTCCAAACTTTTAATGTGTTCTTTATAATTATGTTACAGATCTGATTCTAGATAAGCCTTGGCTATTGTTCCCAACTAGTTTCGCTAAATTTGTTTATTTGAAGATACCTGGAAGTTTAACTTTAACATGTTTAATTATTTTATTTATGTTTGAGTTTCCCACCTTCTTGTAAAACTTAACATTTAAATATTTAACATGTTAAATTAAAATTGTTTAACATGTTAAATAGTCTTGTTATTGCAGAGTTTATTAGATTTTCAACCTAATTACGTGAATCAAATTCAAATGTGATTTATAGCCAAGTTAGTGACAAAATGTGTTGAAAACGGCATTTGATCCATTTCAGTTGCATTTGTGGCACAATTCGCTACAGTTTTCAAAACTGAAATGGATCAAAAACTATAACAAAGTGTGCCAAACTGCAGCTGAAATGGGTCACAAACTGCAACAAAAATGTGTTAAAAACTACAGCCAATTTAGTGTTGAAACGTATTCAAAACTATAGTAAGATGTGCAAAAACTGTAACCGAAATGAGCTGTCGATTTCGCCTCTGCTGCTGTTGAATATAACTTGCTGCAGCTATCGATTTTCTCTTCCGCTGCTGTTTATTATAACCTACAGCGGCTATCGATTTCGCCAAAGCTGTAAAACATGTAAATTTATTGTAAAAATTTTAGTAAAACATTCCTTACAATATTATTTTCAAATTATCTTGTGTTTATGATAAATTCCATCAAAAAAGTGCAGCAAAAACATGTCATAAACTGTAACAAAAATGTGTTAGAAACTACAGTCAATTTAGTGCCGAAATGTGTTCAAAACTAAAGTAAGATGTGTTAGGACCGACGAACGTGTCACCCGACAATCATGGGGTTTATACTCAAGGTGCGGAATCCCTTGAATATGCTTTAATAACAGAAACAACGATGAAACCAAGATAAACGAGTAGTTACAACACACAAACGAGTCAAAAGATTAACTTTTATATCATTAAAACAGAGCGCAGGTGTACAATGATCAAACCAAGAAATCTCAGACCAGGGGAGGGTGTTTGGAGAGTGTGTGTGGCAAAAACTGAACTCTAGGGTTGAGAATAGGCCTATTTATACCTCCTGGATACGTATAACACCTTATAGGCGATTAGGTGTCTATAAGACATGCTGCTATAGGCGATTGGGCCTAGTCGCCTATAGGCAGCTCCCTAATCGTGTAAACAGTGATGTGGTATAGGCCATAATCGCCTATACCCATCTCCTAATCGCCTATAGCTTCTCGAACACCCCAAAACGTGTATAAACGTCTCCAAACACCCCGAAATACGTCCAAACATCCTATATACTAGCCTAGGGACATCATGTACTAACAGACTCCCCCTTGGACCAGGCTAGTATACGTACAGAGATAGCAAAAGACAACGTTTATTGTAAGACCCTAACCCGTAATCACGCGATCAACGCCCAAATCATACGGGTTTTGACCTTACTTAAACAACTCCCGATTAAAACCTTGAAATTTGTTATAAGTTAAGCCACTAACGGGAGTTCCTTAGATTCTAGTGCGGAAGCTTGAATGAGTGATCGGGTGTGTTCGGCTCTTATCGCGACTTGATCCTTGCTCCGGGACTTCCATCACAAGTTTACCTAGAACAATTACACAAAGAATGGTTAGTGAGTGGTCAAATGAAACATTTAAACTAGTACGATAGTCGTTACACATCAAAACGGAACGAACCAGGCGAAACGGCCCTTTTTCAGGAGAACAAACAGCTGCAACTTATGCGCAGCCGCTGTTCGGATCGCTTTTACCCCTTCTAAAACCCAAAATCCGACTTCGACTTTTAAATGAGAATTGTGCTACGCTCCGAGAGCTTTCCAGGCATATAAAGAACACCTACTAACGATTTTTCTACGATTTTATATGGAATTTTAAAGATCGCGCTGACATGCAGGTCACTGTGCGCGGCCGGTCGGTCTAAGTGCGCGGCCGCGCACAGCTTCTGATCATTTTTTGGTGATTTTTAAGCATGGTAATCATGTCGCAACCGCATTTGATGATTCCCGAAGACTAAGTATTGACTTGCCGACTAAATAAACCTTTGTTTGACTGAAATTATAGTCCGGTTCATGATGCTATGACCCGGTTCAAAGTTTTAAGTGTTTATGTTGATTTTTACCCATATCGACCCGTTAAGACCTTGAATCAAACAAGGCACTTTCTGACCACACCAAATGCCTACCGATTAAGTTGTCAAGTCATTATACACATGATCAACAAAAGCGTTTATCCGATTTGTCTCATTATGATTTAGTTTCTTAAATTCAACCTTTAGAAATCTTTTGAATTCCCAAAATGCCCTTCATGGTCAAATATTTGAATTTAGCTATTCGTGGCGAAACTTCTTGTTCCAATTCCAATGTTTTTGACTCATTGACTTGTTTAAAAACCTCTAAGTCCTTCCGGACTTAGATTTTCATCCTTTCTCAAGTTTTCACTTGTTTAGTAGATTCTAAGCGCATTAACGCGCATTAGACATAGTTGTGGAAATAACTTACTTGATTTGCACCCACACTTCATGTGGGTACTTTATCACCTATGTTGCTTCGCCCGAAGGCGTTTATTTGACTACGGACTTACCGGGTGGCCTTGACCCATATCCATACCTTGTGTTTATCCTCCATGATTCTTAACATCAAGAATGCACGCGCAATTGCATTTACCTGTATGCTTTCTAAATAGACAACATTAATTTCTCGGAACTCAAATGGCAATAACTTGCCATTTGACCCGTTTAACTTTATGAATCTTAATGCTTGGAATACAAGCATCAAGTGTTGGACTCACATGGTGAGGACATCACCATTTGACCCGTTTAGACTCATAGTTCATAATGCTATGTTACCTAAGTTTTTATCTATGGTTCAAGTGACACAAACTTGACCCATTTAACATCATCCTTAACGACTCCATTCAATTGATTTAATTTGGATTAAAACATCATTTCTCACATATCTTTATTAGTTGACCCGTTTAATGGATTTCTCCATTTGGTCATAACTCATTATCTCGATTAAGGTCATAAACCACATTTTGTATTGAGTGCACATAAGGCAACCCACTTAATAGAGTCTACCCCTTGGGGTTTATCTTTATCTCACACTCAAGATTTAAAACTAATGTTTATAAAAATTTAAGCTATGTTATAGTATAGTGTAAGTAAAACTTACCTCGCATCCATTCTTGTTTCCATAAGTATTCGCCTTGCATCCGTTTGACCCGTTTGCTCCCTCTTGGTTGTACCTAACTTGGGGATGAGTCAAACTTGTCTATTAGAATACATAATATGGAATTTTGTTCACTATCCATAATATCATGTATTCATTATCATTTCTAGCTAAATCCATAGCCATTTTCTTACATGTCTAGTTGAGATTAACTCATCTAGGCATTTCATCAAAAACTTGGTGTGCATCCACCAATATACTTAGTTTTCAACATTCTAAGTTTAACCAAAGCACAACCGATTGTCCAATTGACATCATAACATGTTATTTAGGCCCCTTTTTACCTAAATTTCTCATGCAACAACTTCTAAGAGTCACAAAAGGTTACTAGATATGAGTGGATTCAACCTAGAGGTTAAACCCCAATTTCTACACATGAACATAATCATATGATCAAAACCAAATACACATATTAAGTGTGATTTGTAACTAAATTAGGTATGTTTGAGGTTCCCCAAGACCAGAGCAACCTCTTTTAACCATAAATTTTACGTTTTATCAAAACCCTAGTTTTTGACCAAATCAAAAACGGTTATTAACATCAAATTACATCAAATAAAATGGTACCTTGATGTTCATTAGGCCTTAGATAACTCGTTTCTTGCTCAAGCATCGATTTCCCCTTTGATTTAGCTTTGATTTGAGCAAGAGTTGATGTTTAGGGTTTGGTTAAGGAAGAAGAAATGATCTCCTGATCATTATACACGACACACGCACTTCATGTGTGTGTTTTTGTGTGTTTTATTATTATTAATAATACCCACTTTACCATTTTGGCAACTATGGTCCCTCAAGTTTTCCCACTGTCATTTTCGTATAAAAACTAACTCATAAGCTAGTTTCAAACACCTTTTATTAATTTATAAACATAATATTATTAACTAGGTTATTTCCATGTTAGAATATAACCCATATTATTATCCTCTAAGTCTCGTGTTAATATATTGCTAATCACGCCTTATGGCGTAGTTAGGCAAACGAATGGTTTTGGGGTGTTACATTTATACCAAAGCAAACAACTTTACAGACTCGAAAACAGAAAAACAAACATAGCTAAACAAAACTAGAAGCATCTTCAGTCTTCTCTTTAACTTGACGTTGTCCTGATCCTCGTAATTCTTGACCAGTCGCATCCAGCGTGAACTTTGTTGGCGTAGCAGAAACGAATCACTCTCTGAAACTTCATTGCTTGATCCGCTTCATCAGGTAAATCCTGGATAGGATACAGGTACAGCGTTTCCACATCCTTCTCTGAACAGTTAATCAGCCACATCGGGTCCCAAATCCTGATCTTCCTGCACGGCTTCGGACTGTTGCTCAAGACGATCACTGCCTCGGTAGTAGCTGCATCATAATGCCAGTAATACAGTTTGGAGGTCTCACACCCTCAAATTTCCACTGCGGGGTTTTACCGCGAGGCGCATGACCTACCAGGATCCCATAGCCATAAGTCATATGAACGAACTCTAAATGCCCAAACCATTTAGTTCGTTTTCAAAAAACAAGTTTAGTTAAGCTGCGGAAGCGTAAACCAAATTAAACCTTTTAAAAACCATGCGCAAAACAACGCGCCCAAATCAAAACCGTATGAAAGAAAACGTATAAGCATGATATATAATTTAGGTGTATGCCCAAGACCCAAATGCAGTGAACGTGCAGTGCTTCCTAATCGTGACACCGGAAGCTAACTACCTGCAAAAGCATGTAAATGGTGGGTCAACAAACAATGTTGGTGAGTTCACTAAGTAAAATAGGTGAGTAAGTAAAAGCGTAGGTTTCCCAAACCACGTAACCAAGTAAAAGCGTCGGTCTCCCATACCACATAACAACAAGTAAGAACGTCGGCCTCCCCGGCCACAAGTAAACAGCTAATTCACATGCCAGGGGTAGCTAACCCACTCATGATAACTAACACCGGCGAATACCGAACTACTAATGAATGAGTTCCCACAACAGGGAGTATAGTGCCTTGCGTCATTGCCCATCAACAATGACATATGTTTTAAGTTATTAGTTCACACCCATGCTCCCAGCACGATGTGAGGTTTGTTAGACCTAATAGCGCTATCAACTAGTAACCCGCTTGCCCACCCGGCAATTGATTCGGTATTTTGAAGGACTTAAATGATAGGGTTGGTTTAGTTAATCAAGGACATATAGCATGAATTAGTAACAGTAGATTCACCCCGTGAACCATGCACCCCAAAACCCGGGATGTGTAAAAGTAGTCCCAAACCGGACTAGAAACGTTAAGTAAGTTGTCTCAACCCGAGACGCATGCTTTTGAGAAAAAGTAGTGAAACTCACCTTAGGTTGCAAGCAAAAATATCCAAACTCCAAAGTAATAGAGACTCGCTACCGACTCCCTATTATATGTGTCACTATGTGAGTACATGTGCATAACCAATACACCATATAATTCGTTTATTCGAAACTTTCAAAAGTTCAAAACCGTGTAGTGACACCTAGTGACTCTACATGCACAAGTATGTCCTACGTATCCCGTTGGTGATCATAGTGATTATTATGAGTTTAATACATCAAATGCATCTCATACAAGTTTCTACACAAGTACATGTCAATTACATACCACATACAACTCCAAATAGTCACATAAAGACCTCGTACACAATCTGCGTTTTTAGGACAAATTGTGCGCTGTGAAAAACGAATCATTTAACCTACTTAACGAACGAATTAAAATACCAAATTTTTACTGAGTATTCATGGGGATTCAGTTGCAAACCCCTATTTTTATTTTGTCTTAAAACCAAACACAAAAATTATAAAAATTCGTACAACACAGCTATGTCCATAAAATTTCTACAACAGGTCAGTTTAGTAGAAAAATTCCCAAAAATTGTGTATTCATCCAAACGGGATGACTCCACTTGGAAAAGCCTAGTTTTTCCAATGTTGACCTACTGTAAAAATTTCATAACTTAATTCTTTGTAAATCTCCAGTTATGACCATTTAAAGTTGACCCAATTTTCAAATCCGAAAATCTGATATGACCCCTATTCAATTAAAATTCCAAAAACGACTCAAACGATGTCCAAATCTGATGGTTTTGCCCATTATGAAAAGCTAAGACTATGTACATCACAATCATTTAAAGAAACCATCAAAACCATCAATTTACCAACCCATTACAGTCCCTACAAAACGTTCAAACGAATCTGCCAGAAATTGAAACTTGCATCCCAAGTTATTCACAAACCCTAATCATGCACAAAAATCTCTAACACATGCATAATCCATATTCTCATGATCAAACACATATATTATCATGCAAAAAAACCCTAATCATGGCCACTAACCACAATCATCATCATCAAATCATCAAGAACATTCAAGAACTCCTATACATACATACATACATACATACATGCGATTATATATATATTGTTTTTAGAGTTTTTAAAGTTTTTCAAGTATCATAATTCATCAAAGAGTATATAAACGCATACCTTGCAATGCTAAAACTCCCTAAGCCTTGAGATTAAACCCGAACTAGCTTGATTAAGTGAAAGATTGATTGATTGTTTGAAAATTGAGAGTGTATGGGGAAGGGGAAGTCCACGGCGCAAGGAAGGAGTAGGGTTAGGGTTTTTTTTTTATCTATAATTATAAGGTAGGTTGGCTTGTTGCCCAAGTAATTGGGTATTAGGGCCCTTCTAGTCCATTAACTTGACCCGTTAATCAGGTTCTAGTCCAATACCGGGCCCGATAATATTAATCACTCTAAATTGCATAAAAACTATTGTTTTTATTATTACATGAGATATTAATCATCAAGTGCACGTAATTTGCATGGTTTACGTATTAACCTTCAGTCAAGTGATAACTCACATAATTCACATAAGCAGGCACTTCACATCCATCATGATTTAACTACACATATTATTATTATACATGCCATATAATTCACCAACGTTCGGGATACAGGACTCGTGTGTGTGTGTTCAACAATGATTTTCCTATTTAACGCATATGTTAATTATCATCTAACATATGTTAGGCCTACTTAACTAACCCTAGTTAAGTATCTAACCATGTACGACATGTAAGTTGACTAGAGTATATGATGTAAGTTAACTAGAGTTCAGTAAAAGTATTAACCTGAAAATGCGGGGTGTCACATCATCCCCAAGTTGAAAAGAATTTCGTCCTGAAATTCAGCAAGTAAACAATAAAGCCAGCTATAAAAATGTGTGCTTGGTTCCCGGATGTCACATCATCCCCAAGTTGAAAGGAATTTCGCCCCGAAATTCACTTTGAAAGAGCTGCTTTTTGTTTAGCGTTCGATCTATGTTCAGGTTCAGGTTCAGAAAAGAGGTGTGGGTATTTAAGCCGCATTTGATCCATGCGTTCCCACGTGTATTCCGGTCCTAGACAGGAATTCCGTTGTACTTTAATAATAGGTATAGTGTTTTGTTTGAGTTTCTTGACGCCCCGCTCAAGAATCTCCACTGGTTCTTCCATGAACCGTAGCCGATCGTCCACCTGGATCTCCTCCAGTGGCACCATCAGTGTTGTATCCAACAGGAATTTCAATAGATTCGGTACGATATGTGGGATACATCGTGTACCCTACCAAGTTTGTTAAGCAGGTTTAACCTGTAAGCTACCAGACCAATCCTATCAACAATCTCGAATGGTCCAACGTTTCACGGGTTCATCTTCCCCCGTTTTCCAAAGCGTGTCACACCCTTTCAAGGTGACACCTTTAATAGTACCTTGTTCCCAATCCAGAGCTCAAAAGGTTTCCTACGCTTATCAGCGTAGCTTTTCTGTCGATCATGAGTAGCAGCCATCCGTTTTCTATTGCACTATCTTCTCAGAAGTTTCGTGCACAAGTTCGGAACCTGTCAGTTGGCTATCCCCAACTTCAGTCCAGCATATGGGAGATTTGCACTTCCGTTCATAAAGTGCCTCAAAAGGCGCACACTGAATCGAAGTGTGATAACTATTGTTATAAAATAATTCAATCAAAGGCAAGTGCTTGTCCCAACTGTTTCCAAAGTCCACCACGCATGCTCGCAGTAGATCTTCTAGTGTTTGGATGGTACGTTCACTCTGTCCATCCGTCTAAGAGTGATAAGCTGTGCTCATGTCTAAACGTGTCCCCAAAGCATCTTGGAGAGTTTCCCAAAAATGGGAGGTAAATCGCGCGTCGCGATAAGGTATGATAGAGGTAGGCATCCCATGCCTAGAGACAATTTTCGTAATACAAAGGCGGCTAGACGTTCCAACTTGTCCGTTTCTCTAATTGCCAAGAAATGCGCTGATTTGGTCAAACGATCAATAATGACCCAAATCATATCGTGCCCGCTGAGCGTTTTAGGAAGTTTGGTGATAAAGTCCATGGAAATACCATCCCATCTCCACATGGGATTTTCCGGTTGCTGAAGTAGGCCCAAAGGTTTCTGATATTCAATCCTAACCTTGGCACACGTTAAGCACTTACTAACATAAGTGACTATCTCAGCTTTCATGTTTGGTCACCAGTAAAGAGTTTTGAGATCTTGGTACATTTTATCCGAACCAGTATGTACCGAATAACGAGAGGTGTGTGCCCCATCGAGCACTAGTTGTCTGAGATCTCCAACATGTGGAATCCAGACTTGATTCATGAAGTGTTGAAGACCCTATGTCCTCCGTTCCAGGTGCTTATCAGCACCGTGCAAGGTTTCAAGCCCGATGTTTTCCCTTTCAAAGCCACGCCCTGGGCTTTACGTATCTTAACAAGAAGATTTGGTTGTAGGGTAAGTTGCAAGGCTAGCACTCGTTTGGGTTTTGTTTCCTTACGACTCAGGGCATCTGCTACTACATTAGCCTTCCCCGAATGCTACTTGATGGCACAGTCATAACCATTCAGGAGTTCGACCCATCGGCGTTGTCGTATGTTTAGCACCTTCTGATCAAATATATGCTGAAGGCTCTTATGATCTGTGAAAATCGTGCACTTTGTTCCATAGAGATAATGCCTCCAAATCTTTAGAGCAAAAACCACTGCTCCCAGTTCCAAGTCATGGGTGGTGTAATTCTTCTCATGACCCTTTAATTGCCGTGAGGCATACGCGATCACCGTATCACGCTGCATCAGCACACACCCTAACCCTTGGATAGACACAGTACACCACGAAGTCCTCTGTACCCTCAGGTAATGATTGTATAGGTGCACTGCAAAGTTTCGACTTAATAATTGAAAAGCAGATTCTTGGGCATCTCCCCACTTGTAAGTAATACCCTTCTGTGTTAGAGCAGTGAGGGGTTGAGCGATCTTTGAGAATCCCTCAATGAATCTGCGATAATATCCTACAAGACCAAGGAACTGTCGCACTCTGTAGGTGTCTTAGGGGCCTCCCACTTTTTAATCGCGTCAATCTTGGCAGGATCGACATTATTCCTACCTCGTTCACCACATGACCCAAGAATTGGACCTCACGAATCCAGAAGTCACACTTAGAGAATTTTGCATATAACTGCTCATTCCTCAGGAGTTCCAAGATCCGCCGCAGGTGTTGCTCTTGCTCTTCCCTGCTCTTGGAATAGATCAAGATGTCATTTATGAACACTATGACAAATTTGTCCAAATAAGGCTTGCACACTCGGTTCATAAGGTCCATGAACACAGCTGGTGCGTTGGTTAGCCTAAATGGCATTACCAAAAATTCATAGTGCCCATAAAGAGTTCGAAAGGCTGTTTTCGCCACATCCTCCTCTCGGACTCTCAGCTGGTGATACCCTGACCTTATGTCAATCTTGGAATAGAAACTTGACCCTTGAAGCTGGTCGAATAGGTCATCAATACGAGGCAAAGGGTAGCGGTTCTTAATTGTCACCTTATTCAACTCTCGATAATCAATACACATGCGGAAACTCCCATCCTTCTTCTTAACAAACAATACTGGGGCTCCCCAAGGTGAAGAACTAGGCCTAATGAGACCCCTATCCAATAGGTCTTGGAGTTGGGTAGATAGTTCTTGAAGTTCGCCCGGTGCTAGGCGGTACGGGGCACACACAACTGGGGCCGCTCCTGGTGTAAGGTCAATTTGAAATTCCACTTGTCGAACAGGTGGAAGTCCGGGTAGTTCCTCTGGGAAGAAATCTGGAAAATCCTGAACTATAGGGATGTCCTCAATTTTTGTTTCAACTTCAGCTCGAGTATCAGAAATGTTAGCCAATATGGCTGGGTAGCCCTTCCGAATACACTTCTGGGCTTTCAGGAAAGAGATGATGCCCACCATGGCACCACCACGATCACCCTGGACAGATAAGAGTTCTCCACTAGGGAGAGGGATACGAACAATCTTCTCCTGACAGAGAATTTCAGCATGTTGCTTGGACAACCAGTCCATGCCAACCACGAGATCAAAGCTTCCTAGGGTGATAGGTAAGAGGTCGATGGCAAACAATTGTCCATCTAGTTCGAGCTTACAGTCACGATGGATGTGGGTTACATCAACAGGCTTCCCATCAGCTAACTCTATAGAGTACGGGGTATCAAGAAGTGTAGGAACTATCCCTAGTTGTTTGCTAAGTTTTGATGACACAAAACTATAATCCGCACCAGTATCATATAAAATAGAAACAAGAGTGTCGTTCACGACATTGTTATCGGTCCTAGCTTCCCGAGAGCCCATCACAAATGCTCTTCCACGAGCCCCATTGTTGTTACCATTGTATTTGTTGTTGTTGAAGGACTTATACCTCATACTATCCCACGTTCTCTTGCTATCAATAAAAGTGGAAGATGAAGCACCCTGCTTCGGAAAAGCACCATGCTCAGCAGCCTTGTCGGTGAGTTTGCGAGCTAGGTGAAAGATTTGTAAGATTCTGGGTAGGTGAGCTGTAGTGGCCATGCCATGAATCTGAGAGACACACCCCTTTGGTATGAAGCTTGATCCGTTTGTAAGGTAGGCTAAATATGTTTGAGCATGTAGTAGCTAACTCCTGTAGCTTGGTAGTGTAGGCGTCGATTTCAGACCCAACCATCTTTAGATAATAAATTTCTAAATTTCGTCACGGGGGTTACATTCTCCACCCAAGTATCTGTAACTCATCGAGTGTGCATGTAGCATACATTACCCCATCCTGCCTGGGGCAAATGCACATGGCAAAAACTTTTACTATCGAAGCAATTAGACGGTCTCCTTCAGTTCTGTTGGAGTTATCGTGGTTTACAACCAATAAAAGCCTTGAAAATACGATGGCAGGTTGTTGGTGTTGTGGCATGTGCGTTCAAGGTATAAGAAGGTTCAAATGCAAAAGTCAAGGGAAAAGAATGATTTAGCAACTTAAATCTTTACTAGCTTGAAAAAGATGTGAGGGCCTCAACCACTCTGTTATTGACAATTGCAGTCAGCTCAGCTTGCGTTAGGTTGATGTTTCCTCGTCCGTGGCCTCTTCCCGCCATAGTAGTTCTACACTTATACCATACCCATGAGAATGCAATCGTTTGCACACTCCAGTGTACTAGTATGTCATACACGTATGAATAATAAAATAAAAGTTCAATCGATAGTAGTAATAAAATACCAACGTTCTAACACAAACCAAAAGATCATCAAGTCTCACGAGGTAGAATAAAAGTCATAATATACTAGGAACAAAATAAATAAATAAAAATAGAATCAATCGTCCTCTTGATCTGTAGACATATCGGACTCCTCATCTTTGCTCTCGATCTCAACCCTGAACGTGATTGGGTCATCCGGGTTGGCTTCTTCGTCTGTCTCAACATTTTCTACAAATGCTGCCTCAAGCGCCGCCTCAAGTTCTTTCACACATCGCTCTCTCTCCTCTTCCTCCCGCTGGGCTATAACTTCCATGAGTTTATTACGAACGATGATTAGCTCTTGCCTAGTAGTGATCAGCTCTTGCTTTGTGTCGGCCACTTCCTGCCTAGCTACGGCCAAGTCGGCCATTACCCGACCAAGCCTCCTTTCTATATGCTGAAAGCGATAGTCAGATGTCTTTTGCCACCATTTGAAACGTTGAATATACGAGTTCACGGTATTGAACTGGGTAAGAAAATGCCTCACAATTCCTGCAATGGACTTCTCCCATGAGTCCAAAACGGGTGGTACCATCTCAGGCACTTTACTACTGATCACCCACGTACGTATCATACTGGGATACCATGTCCATGGACCATTCTCCGAGCCCAAAGGTGGACGAGTTGTTACAGGTTCAGTCTCGTTAATGCGTTCAGAATTTTGATTGACAGAAAACGACATTTCCTGTAATACATATCCATAAGGAAGTCTTAAATGTGCACTAATGTGGTAAGTGTATTAACGTATTACTTATGCTATGATGATTATAGACTAGAATGCAATGCAATTCCTAGTTCACTATAACCAATGGCTCTGATACCAATCTGTCACACCCTCAAATTTCCACTGTGGGGTTTTACCGCGAGGCGCATGACCTACCAGGATCCCATAGCCATAAGTCATATGAACGAACTCTAAATGCCCAAACCATTTAGTTCGTTTTCAAAAAACAAGTTTAGTTAAGCTGCGGAAGCGTAAACCAAATTAAACCTTTTAAAAACCATGCGCAAAACAACGCGCCCAAATCAAAACCGTATGAAAGAAAACGTATAAGCATGATATATAATTTAGGTGTATGCCCAAGACCCAAATGCAGTGAACGTGCAGTGCTTCCTAATCGTGACACCGGAAGCTAACTACCTGCAAAAGCATGTAAATGGTGGGTCAACAAACAATGTTGGTGAGTTCACTAAGTAAAATAGGTGAGTAAGTAAAAGCGTAGGTTTCCCAAACCACGTAACCAAGTAAAAGCGTTGGTCTCCCAGACCACATAACAACAAGTAAGAACTTCGGCCTCCCCGGCCACAAGTAAACAGCTAATTCACATGCCAGGGGTAGCTAACCCACTCATGATAACTAACACCGGCGAATACCGAACTACTAATGAACGAGTTCCCACAACAGGGAGTATAGTGCCTTGCGTCATTGCCCATCAACAATGACATATGTTTTAAGTTATTAGTTCACACCCATGCTCCCAGCACGATGTGAGGTTTGTTAGACCTAATAGCGCTATCAACTAGTAACCCGCTTGCCCACCCGGCAATTGATTCGGTATTTTGAAGGACTTAAATGATAGGGTTGGTTTAGTTCATCAAGGACATATAGCATGAATTAGTAACAGTAGATTCACCCTGTGAACCATGCACCCCAAAACCCGGGGTGTGTAAAAGTAGTCCCAAACCGGACTAGAAACGTTAAGTAAGTTGTCTCAACCCGAGACGCATGCTTTTGAGAAAAAATAGTGAAACTCACCTTAGGTTGCAAGCAAAAATATCCAAACTCCAAAGTAATAGAGACTCGCTACTGACTCCCTATTATATGTATCACTATGTGAGTACATGTGCATAACCAATACACCATATAATTCGTTTATTCGAAACTTTCAAAAGTTCAAAACCGTGTAGTGACACCTAGTGACTCTACATGCACAAGTATGTCCTACGTATCCCGTTGGTGATCATAGTGATTATTATGAGTTTAATACATCAAATGCATCTCATACAAGTTTCTACACAAGTACATGTCAATTACATACCACATACAACTCCAAATAGTCACATAAAGACCTCGTACACAATCTGCGTTTTTAGGATTGATTGTGCGCTGTGAAAAACGAATCATTTAACCTACTTAACGAACGAACTAAAATACCAAATTTTTACTGAGTATTCATGGGGATTCAGTTGCAAACCCCTATTTTTATTTTATCTTAAAACCAAACACAAAAATTATAAAAATTCGTACAACACAGCTATGTCCAGAAAATTTGTATAACAGGTCAGTTTAGTAGAAAAATTCCCAAAAATTGTGTATTCATCCAAACGGGATGAATCCACTTGGAAAAGCCGAGTTTTTCCAATGTTGACTTACTGTAAAAGTTTCATAACTTAGTTCTTTGTAAATCTCCAGTTACGACCATTTAAAGTTGACCCAAATTTCAAATCCGAAAATCTGATATGACCCCTATTCAATTAAAATTCCAAAAACGACTCAAACGATGTCCAAATCTGATGCTTTTGCCCATTATGAAAATATAAGACTATGTACATCACAATCATGCAAAGAAATCATCAAAAACATCAATTTACCAACCCATTACAGTCCCTACAAAACGTTCAAACGAATCTGCCAGAAATTGAAACTTGCATCCCAAGTTATTCACAAACCCTAATCATGCACAAAAATCTCTAACACATGCATAATCCATATTCTCATGATCAAACACATATATTATCATGCAAAAAAACCCTAATCATGGCCACTAACAACAATCATCATCATCAAATCATCAAGAACATTCAAGAACTCCTATACATACATACATACATGCGATTATATATATATTGTTTTTAGAGTTTTTAAAGTTTTTCAAGTATCATAATTCATCAAAGAGTATATAAACGCATACCTTGCAATGCTAAAACTCCCTAGAGCCTTGAGATTAAACTCGAACTAGCTTGATTAAGTGAAAGATTGATTGATTGTTTGAAAATTGAGAGTGTATGGAGAAGGGGAAGTCCACGGCGCAAGGAAGGAGTAGGGTTAGGGTTTTTTTTTGATCTATAATTATAAGGTAGGTGGGCTTGTTGCCCAAGTAATTGGGTATTAGGGCCCTTCTAGTCCGTTAACTTGACCCGTTAATCATGTTCTAGTCCAATACCGGGCCCGATAATATTAATCACTCTAAATTGCATAAAAACTATTGTTTTTATTATTACATGAGATATTAATCATCAAGTGCACGTAATTTGCATGGTTTACGTATTAACCTTCAGTCAAGTGATAACTCACATAATTCACATAAGCAGGCACTTCACATCCATCATGATTTAATTGCACATATTATTATTATACATGCCATATAATTCACCAACGTTCGGGATACAGGACTCGTGTGTGTGTTCAACAATGATTTTCCTATTTAACGCGTATGTTAATATCATCTAACATATGTTAGGCCTACTTAACTAACCCTAGTTAAGTATATAACCATGTACAACATGTAAGTTGACTAGAGTATATCATGTAAGTTAACTAGAGTTCAGTAAAAGTATTAACCTGAAAATTCGGGGTGTCACACGAGGAGAAGTCTTGTTCAACTGGGACAATTGGAATCTTTGAAACACATTTTGGTGGCTTGATCTTGTGTTCCCAAATCGGCTTCAAGGTGAATTGATGAATCTTGTCTGTCTGATAAGACTTTGGATACTGAGGCGTGAGTTCTTCCTGTTAGATAATATTTGATATTTGTATGAGTTTGTAGTTTTGGAAATGTTTAGGTAGCTAAGTGTAATTTGTTTTGCCTATATATTGTATCCATCTCATCTATGGAATGTATTGAATAGCAATTATATCATGGTATCAGCCATTTACTAGAGAATTAAGTTTCCCTAAACCTCCTCCTTTTCCTTTCCTCTTCCTTTGCTGTTTCTCATCTGTCCGGCTTCTTCTTGTTCTTCTGCCTTTCGTTTTCCTCTTCTGTTCTGTCCATTTCTGTCCATCTTTTTCTGTTCTTCTCATGGCTGCTTCATCATCAACTTCATCTACCATGAATGGTCTAGCGCCCATGCTTGCCATTAAACTCAACTCCACTAATTACATCTATTGGAGGATGCAAATGCTACCCTTATTGGCTTATCAACAAATTGGCCCTCATGTTGATGGCAGCCTTTCTGCCCCTCCTACCACTATCACCTCTGGCGATAAACAAATCACCAATCCTGAATATCTTACTTGGCTTCATGCTGAACAACAGACCCTCATTCTGATTAATGCCTCGCTTACTGAAGAAGCATTATCCGTTACAGTTGGGCTGTCTACGGCTCGTGAGATTTGGTTGGCTCTCGAAAACGCGTTTTGTAATACTTCCATTGAACGTGTTCAAAATCTCCGGGACAATCTTCGTCTCATACAAAAAGGAGACAAATCAGTCTCCAAATATGGTCGCGCCTTCAAGGCTATTTGTGACCAACTTTGTGCTATCGGGCATCCGGTGGATCCTATGGACCAATTACATTGGTTTTTGTGTGGACTCGGTACATCCTTTGAAGGTTTCTCTACTCACATCCGCACCGTTCGCCCTATCCCCAACCTTGCAGACCTCACCGCTCGGGCGGAGAGTCATGAACTTTTTGTTAAAGCTCTTCATGGCCCTTCATCTCCACCCATTGCATACTCGGTACAATCCCAAAATGCAAAACTATACAATCATGGGGTTTCCAATGGTTCTGTTATGCACTCAAATGCCACAAATAACTTTCGGCCCAACAGACCCAACTCTTCACGTGGACAGTATCGGCCCAATGGAAATGGAAATGGTTTTTATCAAACTCGACCACGACGTCCTCCTGTTTGTCAACTTTGTCGGAAGTCGGGTCATTATGCCAATCAATGTCACCAATTGGCCTCTTTTGCTACACCGGGAAATCCTACCGAGGCGCAATTCGCGCAAGCTTTTCATGCGCACTATGCCATGAACCCAAATGCACCTGATTGGACTGGAGATACCGGTGCTTCAGATCATATGGTTCCAAATACCAACAGCCTTCTAACCTCTACTCCAACCCAAGGTAATCAACGTGTATTTTTCGGAAATGGTCAATCCTTGCCTGTCACGCATGTTGGTAATACTAAACTTCTTGGTTCTTTAATTCTTAATAATGTTTTGGTGGTTCCTAATCTCACCAAAAATCTTTTATCCATAAGCAAATTAACCGAAGATAATCCTGTTGACATTGTGTTTTCTTATCCTAATTTTTTCATTCAGGATCGCCACACCAAGCAAATCCTTGCCCGCGGGTGCCGTGAAGATGGCCTATATGTTCTTCACAACACCCATCACGCCTTGGTTTCCACTTCATCGTGTCCGAAAGCCTCTTTTGAATTGTGGCATTCTCGTTTGGGTCATGTCAATTTTGATGTTATTCGTATGTTAAAAAACAATGGTTTTATTTCGTTTACTTCTGTTTTGCCTAAACCGGGTGTTTGCACTCCTTGTGAACTT
Source organism: Ambrosia artemisiifolia (assembly GCA_032199755.1). Classification (NCBI taxonomy): domain Eukaryota; kingdom Viridiplantae; phylum Streptophyta; class Magnoliopsida; order Asterales; family Asteraceae; genus Ambrosia; species Ambrosia artemisiifolia. Next base: position 12,984,976 of record CM063516.1, on the reverse strand, counting down.
GCCAAATCCAAAAGGCAACCCTTTACTACTAATAATAAACGAGCATCTTTTCCGCTTGAGTTGATACATTGTGATTTGTGGGGACCATCCCCGGTTAAGGCCGTTGGTAATTATGTGTATTATGTGGCATTTGTAGATGATTTTTCCCGGTTCACTTGGTTGTATCCTTTAAAAGCGAAATCTGAATTTGTCAATGCTTTGTCCATTTTTATACCTTTTGTACAAACTCAATTCTCTACCAAAATAAAAACCTTTCAAAGTGATGGTGGTACCGAGTTTACCAATCATAAGGTTCGACAATTATTTGAACAAAATGGTACTTTTCATCGCATGTCGTGTCCTTATACCCCACAGCAAAATGGGAGGGTTGAACGCAAACATCGTCACGTTGTTGAAACCGGGTTGGCGATGTTATTTCAAGCTAAATTATCCCCCACATATTGGGTTGATGCTTTCTCCTCAGCGGTTTATATTATTAATCTCTTGCCATCAACGTTACTTAACGGTAAATCTCCATTTGAAGTGTTATATAATCAACCTCCCAACTATAACTCGCTTCGTGCTTTTGGTTTTCGTGTTTTTCCATTTTTGAGGGATTATTCGGATCATAAACTTGCTCCTCGTAGCATCCCTTGTATTTTTATTGGCTATTGCTTCAAATACAAAGGTTTTCGGTGCCTAGATCCGTGTACTTCACGGGTCTATGTGTCCCGACATGCTCGGTTCGATGAATCTCATTTCCCTCTCAATATTTCCTCGTCCGCTAATCCCATTCACACTCTTGAGATCTCCTCATTTTTGGACCCATCGTTGTTCAGTTCTCAAAAAGTTTACAAAATCAAACCACCTCCACTGACCAACATACATCTACACCTACTGTTACTACTCCATTGGTCAACTCCTTCATAAATATTCCTTTTCATCCATCACAACAGACACCTATTGATCCAATAAATCCTTCAGCTGATAACATACCAACTTCTCCAACTTCTCCAACCGATACCCCACCAACTACTGCAGCCGATACCCCTCCATCAAATCCCATTTCCAGCCATGGACACACACCAAACACTACACCAAATTCGTCATCTGGTGGTACCTCTCCGGATCCGTCACCACCTTCCAGCCCTAATACTAATAACTCTGCCACGAGTAGCTCGCCACCTCCACCTACACCACCTCCGAACCTTCCCACTCATCCAATGGTAACCCGTGCAAAGACGGGCATTTTCAAACCTCGCCATCAAGTTGATTTGGCGCATGCTCTAAACATTCCTCTTCATCAGGCGCTTTATGCTTCATCCGATCCGAAAACATTTCATTCCGCTGCTAAAGAAGATAAATGGATACGTGCGATGCAGGCTGAGATAGATGCCCTTCATCGCAACCACACTTGGACACTTGTACCGCAACCAGCGAATACTAATATTGTTGGTTCGAAGTGGCTGTTTCGCACAAAATTCCATTCTGATGGGTCTATTGAGTGACACAAAGCTCGACTTGTGGCTCAAGGTTTTACTCAAGTTCCGGGTCTCGACTACTTGCATACATTCAGTCCGGTTTTCAAAGCCGCTACAGTTCGTACCGTTCTTGCTCTTGCCGTAATTAATAAATGGAACCTACACCAGTTAGATGTCAATAATGCGTTATGGAGCAACCAAAAGGCTTTATTGATCCGCGATTCCCATCGTATGTTTGCAAGTTAAACAAAGCTATCTATGGTCTCAAACAAGCTCCACGAGCATGGTTTCATCGTTTAAGTGTGTTTTTGACCACTAATGGTTTCTTGTGCAGCAGAGCGGACCCATCTCTTTTCGTATTCAAACGTGACTCTTGTCTCATGTACCTTTTGGTATATGTCGATGATCTTATCTTGACCGGTAATCAGCCACACACACTCAAGTCCTTCATCTCGTGTCTTAATAATGAATTTTCCATCAAGGATTTGGGGAAACTTAATTACTTTCTAGGATTGGAGGTTACCTACACAACAAATGGGTTATTTTTAAATCAATCAAAATATACTTTGGATATTCTTCGTCGTGCTAAGATGGTGGATGCAAAACCTGCTCCAACTCCCTTAAGCACGCATGTTTCTTTTGTGTCTACAGGTGATTTGTTTCCAGATGCTACACACTATCGGTCCATTGTTGGAGCTCTTCAGTACTTGACGATCACGCGACCTGATATTTCATATGCTGTCAATCAAGTCAGTCAATTTTTGCATTCTCCAACAGTTGATCACTATCAAGAGGTCAAACGTATTCTTCGCTACTTAAAGGGAACTCTTGCATATGGTCTTCATTACACTCGTCCTACTACTACAGCGTTACTTGGCTATTCTGGTGCAGATTGGGCGCGGTGCTTGGAAACTCGTCGTTCTACTTATAGTTATTCTATATTTTTGGGGGGTAATCTAATTTCTTGGAGCGCCAAAAAGCAACCGACTGTTGCTAGATCCAGCTGTGAATCTGAATATAGAGCTATGGCGAATACTGCTGCAGAGATTATTTGGTTAACACATCTTTTTGAAGAACTGCATGCTTTACCTCCAGATCGGCCTACTATACTTTGCGATAACCAGAGTGCCATTTTTCTCACTCAAAATCCCGTCTCTCACAAGCGTGCAAAACACATTGATCTTGATTATCATTTTTTACGCGAACTGGTTACTACGGGAAAACTAGTCACTAAATTTGTTCCAACCAAGCTTCAGGTGGCTGACATCTTCACTAAAAGTCTACCTACTCCTCAATTCAACATATTTCGTCAAATGCTTCACATTGGTCCTCCACCGTTCAGCTTGCGGGGGGATGTTAGATAATATTTGATATTTGTATGAGTTTGTAGTTTTGTAAATGTTTAGGTAGCTAAGTGTAATTTGTTTTGCCTATATATTGTATCCATCTCATCTATGGAATGTATTGAATACCAATTATATCACTTCCCATCCCTCAATACTTTCTCTTTTCAGCTTTGTGTAGAAACCCTGAAGAGGAGGAGCCTTTTCTTTGTACAATGGATAATCAAGTCGAACTAGATCACGGACATACCAGAAGGGTAGACTCAGAACATCTTTGAATTGCTGAAAATACAATACACCTTCCTGCCACTTAACCCGAAGCATCCTAGTATGACTCACATAAACCCAACTGATCACATTGCCAGACATCTTCGATAAACGCTTCTTGAAGATTGATGCTCGCTCGACAGTCTTTCTTTTCTCTTCAGGCTTAAACCACTAGGGATATCGTTCTCTGATCTTGTCCTGTCTTGTTTTCACTTCATCAGGAACTGTAGCAGAATCAGACTTTAACCTTTCCTCAGCCTCATGTATCATCTCTTCAGTGATATTAGGCATTCCAGCGCCCGAATCATCCACAACATACTCAGGAGTCGGCACACTGGTTCCTTCTTTAATATTCACCTCGTTGTTCTCTGGATGCATCTCTGGTGGAATACTTTGACTTGCGCTGGAAGATTCTCCATGTGCGAAGCCGTACACCTTTGTCATGTTATCAGATGTCATCTCAGGAGGTATCTCACCTTCTTCTAGGTCATATTCTGGCATAGCGGGTAGAGGGAGCAAGTTACCTTCATCATCATAGGCAAAATAACTGTTTAAAGGCTCTACATACTCAACTTGAACCACGGCTTTCTTCATTTTGTCCCGCAGCTCTTGGATCTTGTTCTTGAAAGGCGCAGGCTCCCCCTAAGCAGAAGAACCTGCTTCGGGATCATTGCCCTTCCTGTCATGACTCTTCTTAGAACGCCTTGACCCAGATCCACCTGATGATCCGCCACCACCCGTGGCTCCAGGATCACCACCATCTCCACCTTTACCATCATCATCACCATCATCATCGTCATCCTCATCATCATCATCTTCTTCATCACTATCTTCATCATCATCACCACCAGCACCAGTACTAGCCCCAGCTTCCGAACCACCGGTGAGTCTAGGTTGTGTACCAGCTAACTCATTCAACCTAGTCCTCAGCCTTGTATTCTGCTTCTTGTATCTGGTGATTCGTCGCTCGTTGTTGACATTAGCAAGCTGAAGATCACTGTACTTTGATTCAACACCTGTGAGTCTCGCCAAGGTGCTTTGGTTTGACTGCATCAGCTGCTGGTGTGATTCCATAAGCTGCCTGTTCGACTCTATGATTTGCTGATTAGACAAATTAAGAGCGTCGATAGTAGCTTGCAACTCTTTGTTCGAAGTAATTGTCTCACCGATCAACTCTAACATCGTCGTTTCATTTTCTTCGATTGTGGCGTTCTTGCTTCGAAGCTCAGCCATTTCACGCGCTTGTGCAGCAACTATAGCAGTAAGTTCACTGACTTGGCGTTGCAGTTGTTCATTTGATGCTGGAGCTGAAGAAGAAGTAGGCTTATCGGTAGTCTTGGAAGTTGACGATCTCGCTGCTTCCCTTAACTTCCGGATTCTATCACCAACCGGATTCGAGACAATCTGTGAGCTAGTCGCTTCAACGGTAACTGAGACTTGCTCAGTGAAGATTACCGAGGAAGGCATTGACATTGTAACACTCGCAGGCATAGCTGCGTTGACTGATGTTGGTACTGTAGTGGTTGCTGCTGCTGCTGTAGTTGTTTCTGTTGTTGTTGTTGTTGTTGTTGTTGTAACGGCAGGAGAGGAAGGAGTACCGAAAGTCTCTGGGAGATTTAAAGTCGCACGTCTAGACTTAGTTCTCTTTGGAGTCTTTTCAGCAGCAGGTTGTTTCGTTGACATTCTCTTCTGTCCCCTACCTTCTTTCGTTGCCCTTGACTTTTGTCTCTTCTGAGGAGGAGGCGTGCTGAGCTCTGCATCAATGTCAGCAACAATATCACCATGTTCCAGAGTGAACGTGGGATCCTGTGCAAGATCTCTCGCCTCAGCTGCGCGAGCTTTCTCCTCTTCTACTTGTTTCTTGATTCTCTCTTGCTTTGTAGCGAATGTTTCAGGGGAATCATCATCTGTATCTTCTGAGTCGTCATCATCGTCTTCATCTGTGATATCAACAGGGCCTTCTTCCTCCATTGATGCTTTGCCCTTTGCTGCACTTGATGGTTCACTTGTATCGAGAGATTCCAGGTTAAACATATCATCTTCCTGTGCAGTTTCTGTATCACCAGTATTTCCTGGAACTTTGTCTCCCAATTCAACAGTAGGTCTGCTGATATTGTCACCTTCTTTGAAAACCTGTCTGTGCACCAGAATGTCGTCTTCTGAATCACTGTCTTCATGTCTCCACCTGTTGCCTGGTGGGGACTCATAATCTTCTTTCGCTAACAGACCATACAGGTGTCGACTAGGAGGATATTCTGATTTCTGCTTATTCTTGTACGACAGCATTTTGCTTATCTCCGCTTCACTAATGTCTTTGATCGTGATAAGCTCTTTAGGATCCTTCACCAAATAAGGAATCTGATTATCAAGGATCATCTGCAGAAAACGAGGACAAACAATGAAGGGTTTCTTTGTTGTCTTCTGCAGAATCACTTCCTTCAAGTGATGCATAATCATGCCAGAGAAGTTGAACGGCTTGTTCAACGTTAAGGCCACAATCGCTGAAGCTAGAGTGTCTCGGATCGCATCGAATATTCCTTTGCGAGGACCGATGCACTTTAGAACAACGTGTGTCAAATACTTCAGTTCTGGTGGCAAATTCCCTTTCTACAGCATCTTTTGTTCCCTCACGTCTCCAACATGCTTCATCCTCAGAAACCCCCCGCGTATCAGAATCGAGTCAAACACAAACGGATCCTTCTTGTCGTCTCCGAATCTCAGAATCTTACGAACCATATCTTCGGTGATCAATACATCCTTTCTCTGCACCAAGCTCCTTATGACAAAGGGATCTGACTCGAAATCAATTCTTGCATTCTGATAAAATTCCTGTAAAAGATTCTTGTATGCCGCATGCCTTTCGGATATCGCAAATTTAATCTTGGAGCGCTTAAGGAACTCGATAACGCCTTCAAACTTCTTGCAGTTTGCCTTCTTGATGGTTCCAAGAAAGGCACAACAGTTGTGCTTAGGAGACGTTTCGTAATGCATATTTCTATAACACAAAATACGACAAACATATCACAAACAGATCAAAGACGCGAAAAACGGACAAAACCGACAAACTTTGACAAATTTTGGTCAACAGAATGGTATAGGCGATTACAACTTGTAATCGCATATAACCACACACGATTAGAAGAAGAAACGACCTAATCGCTTTACTCTTCAGGCGATTAGGGGCAATCATATCCCATTCGTGTTACTGTTCAGACGATTAGAATGCCTAATCGCGTGACAGTTCAAACATTAACCAAATTTGCCAAATTTTGTAATGGGTCGTTTTGGGTTGGAATATTGTCACATTATACTTTAAAACCACCGATTAGAATAACCCCTAAGTCATATTGCATTTACAGATCCGGATATAGGGTTAATTAAAACGGTTTTTCAATTTTAGGGTTCTAAGGGTTTAAAATTGGGGTTTTTAGATTTAGGATGTTTTAGATCTTGATTTTGGTACCTAAACATTCCCTAAGCCCCGATTAAGAAACCCCAAACACGATTTATCACTTACAAACACGTTTTCAGACCAAACAATCAAAAATTAGATAACCTAGGGTTTCGGTTCTTATTGAACTGATTTAACCCCTTAAATCTTTACGTTTGGATCTGATATTTGAAAGATATATACCTTAGATGATGTAGAACAAGTTTTTAGGATCAAAGAAAAAATGGGCAGAGGTTTGTTTAGAACAGGTTAGGAGGGAACGGGCTTCAACAGTTGAGGGTTTTGAAATAATGAAGAAAAGAAGCAAAGTCCCCTTTATATACCAGATCCTAATCGCATGCTACAGTAGCACGATTAGGAGCTAATTGTGTGCTACAGTTGAGCGGTTATAACCTAATCGCCTTTAGGTGTCATGCGATTACGTTTAATCGTCTATAATACCACACGATTACAAACATAGCATGTCTTATGACCTAAGTAGCTAATCGCTTATATATGAATGCGAGTAGGACTTAATCGCTTATAAATAAGGACGATTACCCCTAATCTCTTGTAAATAAGGGCGATTAGAAACCAATTGCATAAGACTTTTTCCCAAATTACCAAAATGCCCCTGCAGCACCAAAGCTTACATTTTTGACCCGTTAAGGTTCAAAACATGCGTTTTTCAACCCGTTTTAACACACGACTCAGATGATGACTCAGAGACTTGAGGATATTTCATTTTCCACCCCTGTACTTGAGAGAAAGTACGGTTTTGACCCGGCAAAAACACAATTTTCCAATTAGTTGATTTTCGGCGTTTTATTCTTGAAGAAGTAAGATTAGAATGGATTAGGTTTCCATCATCGGCAATCAAGAGTAGCTAATCTAGTAAAATTAAACATAAAATAAGCGAAAAAACGAAAACAACTAACTATACACTATCATATTTTTGCGAGTTTCAATAGTTAGGGAATCATATATCAGTGTACGGACTATACTAGAACCCTTATATGATCAGTTTTAGATTAAATTACCAATAAGCATCCTACAACAACTGTCAGTATTGTTGTCCACCTAAACTCAAAATCAAGTTTTATCGCTAGGCACTTTAGATACGTTAAGGTTATATTAAGACTGATTAAAGGAGTTCCCCGCACACGCGACATATTCTTACGTCAAGGAATGCACAAAGCTTCCTCGTAACCGGTGAATAAGCTGTTGTCATCCGTATTTACAAGGAATGGACTCAGTGGTGATCAGGTCTGCAAGAACGCTGCAGCCGAGAGATCAGTGAGATCCAGACCAGGGTTCAAGTCAAATACCGTATATTTTGATTTTTCACGGTACGATGCTTTAGGTATATGATTGATTTGATACCTTAGAGCGATTCTCTTCGAGAATAGGGTTTTGGCATTCACGATCTTTTTGCTCTTACAGGATTCCCAGACGTCTCCTAATCAGAATTTAGAGTTAATAGCCAAAATCGTCCTTGAGGTTTGGTCACTTTTGCCACTTCAGTCCAAAACCCAAACCTTTTACATCTGAGTCCTCAGTTTTATTTTTTTTTGCTAAATTCGTCCCTGAAAAAGGTTTGGGTTTGCTAAATTCGTCCCTGTGGTTTGGTCACTTTTGCCACATCAGTCCACAACTTAAACGCTGTCAGGGACGAATTTGGCAAGAAAAATAAAATTGAAGGACCTAGATGTAAAAGGTTTGGGTTTTGGACTGAAGTGGCATAATGACCAAACCTCAGGGACGATTTTGGCTATTAACTCCAGAATTTATTCTATTTTTGTTTTTTTTCTTTGGGAATGGCAAAGTGGTGTCTCAGTTGTAGGCTGCGAACCCAGCGTACGTCACTTATGCCACCCCATTTTATTCTGAGAGACGTCCAGTTCACCCCGGATGTATCAACCTCTTAAAGACCAGAAACCTCGGATTTTGGCATTCTATCAACAAGATTTAGGCTTTTAGACCATATGCCAACGCGACGTTAATCCACACAATTCTCAGTTGATTTAGGTTTATATCACCGTGCCGAGCTTGGAAATGATTTCGAGCCTACCAACACATCATTGTAGAGGCTACTTATCAGATCCAATGTTTTTAAGATGATAAAGGTCCAGACAGTCTGACTGATTGGTTAATATGATCTTCCCCATTTTCACCAAAGAAACTCATTTTTGCATTTTTCAATTTTTTTTGATTTTTGAATATTCTCATTTTTTTTTTATTTTTGCATTTTCTGATGTTTTTGTATTTTTCTGAATTTTCTCCCCCTAAAAATCTAAAACTTTGCAAAAAGACAATATTTTTGGATTTTTCTGTTTTTGAAGAAAAATTTTTACAAAAACGATTACCAATGGGATCTAATCATGCTTTTCTTTAATGCCGTTTAGAATTAACAGATACTTAAAACGAGGTCCGTCAAAAGCTTTGGTGAATAAATCGGCACGTTGGTAATCCGTGTGGATTTTAACCATATCGATAAGTTTCTTTTCATAGCAATCGCGTATGAAATGATACTTAACCAAGATATGCTTCGCCTTGGAATGTTTAACTGATTCTTTAGCGAGAGCTATAGCAGACTCATTATCACAGTGAATGGGAGTATTTAGAAATTTCAAACCGTAGTCTCTCATATGTTGCTGTATCCAAAGAACCTGGGAGCAGCAGCTAGAAGCAGCTACGTATTCCGACTCGCAGGTGGATAAGGCGACTGCGGCTTGCTTCTTGCACTGCCACGAGACTAGTCTTGGTCCCAAAAACTGGCATCCAGCCGATGTGGATTTCAAGTCTTGTTTGCATCCGCCATAGTCAGCATCACTAAAGGCGACGAGGTCAAACTTACCGTCATTAGGGTACCATAGACCTTTGGTCGGACAACCCTTTAGATAACGTAAGATTCTCTTCACATCAACCAGGTGGGATTGTTTCAGCCTTGACTGGTATCTGGATAGTAAACATGTCGCGAACATAATGTCAGGTCTTGATGCTGTGAGGTACATAAGTGATCCAATCATCGCTCGATAAAGAAAAGGATCAACAGCTTGTCCTTTCTCGTTAGGTCCTGTTGGATCAGTGGCTTAGTTTTATGAACACTTATGTGTTATTAGATTTATATGTGAGTTATTAAGCAGCGGAAATACAAGTGTTCAAAGGTCTAAAAGATCACTTTGATGAGGAGTTATTACTCCCCCTTGACTGAATAATAAATGAGAAACAATAAACAGTTTAAGTATAAAGCAGTAAGAGCAATTTATGTTTCTCAGATGTGAAATGGTATTATAAGTTTAAAGCCCGAAGGATTTCAATTTAAGATCAAAGATATTACACAAAATCACATCTTAAAATAGATGAACAAACTCATCTATTTATAGACTAATGTACTAAACTGTTGTCTGAAGTAATCTAAGATATTTAACAAAGATATTATTCTAAGATAAGGTTACAACAGTCTGTACATTGAAACTTGAAATCTAGACTTTAACAAAACAATATAATAATCAAACTGCTGATCTTTTAGTCGGTTAGAAGCTTCTGATGCAAAGTGCTGATGAGTGACAAACTGCTGATGAGCAGTTTGTCTTCAGCAGTTCTTCATTGAAATGTCTGGTTAGACTTCAGAACTTCTGATGATTTTACTCTTTAGTACTTTGGTGTTTGTTCTTCAGCACTTCTTCTTTTGTTCTTCAGCAGTTCTATACTTAGGCAGATATGAATTAGACTAAGGTTATCAAAAGGTGGTTTCGTCAATCCTCTTTGTCCCAACAATCTCCCCCTGGATTGATAAAGCCAAAACCTTATCTATTCTTTATTGTTGTCCTTTTCTCTCTTCTAGTATCCTCCAGATCTCTGCTGTCATCCGGGTAGTAAGAGTACATCTTTGTTGCTCAGTGAGAGGACCAAGTTCAGGTGTTAAATGTTGAATGGTAAGAAGGTCTTTGGACGATAAAACACTCAACTCCTTTGAGTTTTTATAGACCTTACTTGAACGGTCTCTCCTGGTCACAAGTACTGAGTTGGATTCAGTAAATGACCACTTGATAATATTTACCTTTGACCTGTCAAAGTCAGAGGCATAGGAAATTAAGCCAGTTTCCTTAGGTTGACCTGATTGAGGAATGTCTTCTATTTCAGCGACTCTCAGGTGAGATTCTTGACTACCTTGAAGTTCAGCACTACCTTGAATAGGCATGTTGGGTAGGTGATGCTCTGTAACAACCCTTGTATGTGTCTTCTCTTGGATGGATTGTTGTAACTGATAAGCATAAGTAGCCTTGTCTCTGAATTGGGTTAAGATGGGTTTTTCTTCAATATCAAAATCACCATGTACTAACTGATCTCCTTCTAAGAGTATCATCTTGAAGTCAGTCTTGACAATGGGTTCACCCTCTGCTTTTCTCTTGGTGGCTGGCCTCCTTAATGCACCAGATGATCTCCTAACAATAGAAGTTGTTTGGACTTCTGGAGTTTCAAATCTCTCTGGCTCTGCAACTTTCTTTGCCTTGAATTTCTTGTAAGCCTCATAAAGGGTTTGTTCTTTCCATTTGGAGATTGAGGCCTTTGAACCATAACCATTTGCCACTAATTCTTCAATCACTTCAGCTCTTTTGGCTTTCCTCTCATCTTCTGTTGCTATTCTATCAGATAGCATTTGAGCTCTTCTGGTCAGTTCTTGTGTAGAGAGTCTTTTGAGGGCCACTTGTTTTGATTTGGAGTTCTTTGTAATGAATGCTATAAGCTGTGCTCTTTTGTCTTCTTCAGCAGCAGCTTCAAGTGATCTCTCTTCAGCCTCAAGCTCATCAAGTTTTTCTTGGTACTTGATTAATTTTTCTTCAAAACTCAAATCATCTCTAGTCTCTAGGCTGTTCCATACTCTGTCTTCTTTTGCCTTCTTTGCAGCCTCTTTTAAACTCTTCTCCAGTAGATCTTTAGACATGCTGATGGGAGTAGGGTTCAAAACAGTTGTGGAAGTTGTTGTAGGCAAAGGAGTGGGAGCAGGTTCTCTTTCTGTTGCCTTAGGAACTTCTGATGTTGGTTTAGGAGGTAAAACTGCTGATGAGGTAAATGGAGTCACAACTGCTGAAGGATTGTCTTCAGTAGTTTGAGAAATGGGATCAGCAGTTTCCTCTGATGCCTTAGACAATTTGAATTCTGGTGCTACTTCTTTTCCTGGTCTTTGGGATGGTCTTTCAGCTTCAGGATCAGGAGTTTGTCTTTGTGTAGTAGCAACTTTAGTTGGTTCCTTAATCATCTCCCCCTTTTTGGCTTCATCCACTTCTGGAAGCCTAATAGAGTGAGATGTTGCAGCAGACAACCTTGCTAGTTGATCTTGTGTTTGGTCCATTTTCTTGTTCAACTCAGCAAGTCTCGAATTGATCAACCCAAACTGATTGTTAGCTTTTAACTCCCAAGCAGTTGTGAAGGGTTTGAGTTGATCAGTAATAATTTGTTTGAGTGCCTGGTACAGGGGACCATCTGGGCTGCATAGTTGGTTCAAGTCTATGCTTGTGAGCCCAGGGAATTGGGTAGGTTGTTTTGGTGAAGGGGTGCTTTTTGGGTGATCCTCAGATTGCTCTGAAGATGCCAGTTTTGGGGAACTTTGGGTTAACTGGTCTTTAACCTGATCCTTGGTGACCAACTTCTTGAGCTTGGATACCTTAGATACAGGACCTTCAATATCAACCGTCAATTCAGTTTGTGGAATGTTTGATTCATCAACCAAATTAATGGAATCATCTGAATCCCTGATAGTGTCCTCAGAGAGGGCAGGATCAGTTAGATCATGAGCTGGACCCAAACCAGTAGTCTCATGAACCTCTTTGTCTTGGTACTGAGGTTTTCCTACTTCTGGCCTTAGGCCTTCATCAGTAGTTGCCAAGTTTGAGGTCTTAGCTATGTTACTACTGTCCTCAGGTTCACCACTGGGTGATAAGTGAGTAGTAGCAGCCTCAAAAGTATCAAAAGTTTGTAAGTTTGGGCTTATAAACTCTTGTTCATCCTCATCTCTCTGGGTTGGGCTAACAGGATCCACATTCATGTCAACTTCTGAAGGCATCTCCCTAATTTGATGTGTTGCTAGGGGAGTGACATGTGGTGAATGGGTTCCTTTTAGTCCTGTGAGAAGTTGGGCAATTTCTATTGTTGAGTGTGAGGGTTCAGGTTCAGTAGTTGTGAGGGGTTGGTGTTCAGGAGTTTTGATGGGTTCAGGGTTGGTTTCAGCAGTTTCAAAAGCAGGGTCAACAGTTATTGGTTTCTTAAATCTTCTTCTTTGAAAAATAACTGTGACAAGTTTTCTTTTGGTTGGTGGAGAAGGAGTGTGCTGAGAGGATGTTTCAGCCACTTCCTTATCAAGTGCAGATTGCACATCAGTAGTTTCAGGTTTCTCCACTTCCTGGACTTTCTTTTTCAGTGACTTGGTTTGTTTTGGTTTTTGTTGTTTAGGCTTTTGAGTTTTCTTTTTGGGTTTGGAAGATGTGGGTTCCTTGGGGATGGGTTGTTCTTCCCCTTGGTCATCTTCTAGCACAAGTGCTGGTTTGTTGTGCCTAGAGAATACTTGAGCAGTTAAAGGGTTTAAAGTTGTTGCTTCTCCCTCAAGTACTCCCTCTCCAAGCTCTTTTATTATGCATTGCATAACAAATCTTGGATACAACAAAAATTTCTTTTTATCATTTTCATGATGTAAAACCAGTTCATTGAAAAATAATTTTGATGCCTTGAAAGGAGTTTCATTTATGATGGAATGAAAAATAGGTTGAAAAGTAGAAGGCATCTGATCTATTGACCCAGTTTTTGGACTAAGACACATAATAATATAATGAAATAACAGTTTATATTGAGGGTCAAAATATTTCTTATAAACTTTTGCTTGTGCCAAAGTACCTTGATAACCACACTCTGGCATGGTTAGATGGATGTCTGAGTTTGGAATATGCTCAGGTGCCTCAGAATCCTTCAAACCAAGCCTGATGCTTAGTGTTTCTGGTGAGATGGCCATCATTTTCCCTTTTATGGAAGATTTGAGGGAAATCACTTCATTGTTTACCTTCACCGTCTCTGAGTTAGCCCAGAACTCATTAAGAGTTTCTTCATGAATGGGTGGATCGATGGTGAAAGCATCATAGTATTGGGATTTCATGATGAGATCAATCATCTCATCATACTGGGACCAGGCTTCATCTTTAACAAAGTAGCCTCTTTGGTTGTGTCCCTGTTTTAACACGAGAGCCATGGTTGTTTTTGATCGAACAGTAATTTTTAGGTTAGAGAAGGGGTTTTGCTTTGAATTTGAGAGAGAGAGAGGGAATTTTGCTTTTTGAATGGATAAGTGTTGGAACAGGGTATTTATCAGAAGTTTTTAACCGACTAGGTCAAACTTCTGATGAGTGAAAAGTCTCTTTTACCCTTTTTAGTCAAACTGCTGAAGAAGAAGGTTTCTTCATCAGTGGTTTTAGTCATCTCTTCAGCAGTTTCAACTGCTGATGCAAATGACTTTTAAAACACTTTACTAACTTCTGATTTTCATCAGTAGTTATATCTATTTTGAAAATATCCCATTATTGATGTTTATCAGCATTTTTCAAAATTTATTCATCAGTACTTTCTCTTTCTCAAATTTTTGGTCTTCAGAGGTTTGTGACAGATAAGTATGTAAGTGAAAAATAAAATATGTGCAGAACTAAGAAGTGAAACACTTACAGGCTTTCTTCTAAGTTTAACATCCCAATCATGGATACTAACCTCTGAAAAGTTGTTGAATCAAGGGGTTTGGTGAAAATGTCAGCTATTTGATTAGCTGTTGTGACATGCTTCACCTCAATCTTGCCTTTTTCATAGCAATCTCTTATGAAATGATACCTGATTTCAATGTGTTTAGTCTTTGAAAACTGAACAGGATTTTGAATGATGCTAATGGCAGATTTGCTGTCTACTAAAAGTGGGGTCTTGGTCTCTTTGATTCCATAATCAAGCAGTTGATATTGGAGCCATTGTATCTGTGAAGTACAGCTTGCAGCAGCAATGTATTCAGCTTCAGCTGTTGAAGTTGCCACAGATGTTTGTTTCTTTGATTGCCAGGACACCAGACAGTTTCCTAAGAATCGACAACCACCAGATGTTGATTTTCTTGACATCTTGCAGCCTGCATAGTCACTATCTGAAAAAGCAGTTAACTTGGTATTGCTTGAAGCAGGATACCAAATTCCTAAAGTAGGAGTTCCTTTCAGATATCTGAAGATTCTTTTGACTGCAATTAGATGTGATTCTCTTGGTGCAGATTGGTATCTAGCACAGACACAAGTTGAAAACATGATATCTGGTCTAGAAGCAGTTAAATACAAAAGAGAACCTATCATACATCTATACATGGTTTGATCAATGTGTTTCCCTTGATCATCTGGTTCAACTTGTGTGATTGGTGTCATGGGAGTGGAACATGTTTTACAGTCTTGTAAAGAAAATTTGTTCAATAATTCTTTAACATATTTTGATTGATGTATAAATGTTCCATTTTCCTGTTGCTTGATTTGCAGTCCCAAAAAGTACTGCAATTCTCCCATTGTACTCATTTCAAATTTTGATTGCATGAGTTTCTTAAATTCTTCACACAGTTTTGAATTTGTTGAACCAAAAATGATATCATCAACATAGATTTGAACAAGTAAGACATGATTTCCAACATGTTTTATGAAAAGAGTTTTATCAATAGATCCCCTTGAGAAGTGATTCTTAAGTAAAAAGTTTGAAAGTGTTTCATACCAGGCTCTTGGAGCCTGTTTTAGCCCATAAAGAGCTTTGTCAAGTCTGTAAACCCAATCAGGATGAGAAGGATCCTCAAACGCTGGAGGTTGACAGACATACACTTCCTCTTTTATTTTTCCATACAAAATGCACTTTTGACATCCATTTGATAAACTTTTATGTTGTTGGAAATTGCATAAGCTAAAAATAACCTGATAGCTTCAAGTCTTGCAACTGGTGCAAAGGTTTCATCATAATCAATTCCTTCCTCTTGGGAATAACCTTGTACCACTAGTCTTGCTTTGTTCTTGATGATCATACCAGCCTCATCTGATTTGTTTCTGAAGACCCATCTTGTTCCCATTGGTTGCTTGTTTTCAGGTAAGGGACAGATTTCCCAAACCTGTTGTTTCTTGAATTGAAGCAACTCTTCTTGCATTGCTTGCACCCAATTGTTGTCTTTTAGGGCTTCTTGATACTTCTTTGGTTCCAACTGAGAGATGAATGCTGAGAATAAGCAAAAGTTGGAAAGCTGGTTTCTTGTGAGTACCCCTGATGCAATATCACCCATGATTTGATCCAATGGATGATCCTTGTGTTCAATCAGTTGTTGTTAACCTTTACTGGATGATGGCTCTACAGGTTCTTCAAATAAACCACTGAGATTGATAATATCTGGTTCAGCTGTTATTTGAACTTCAGGAGTTTTAGGTTCAGCTGAATCAGTAGTTTCAAAATGTTCATCAGTAGTTCCTGAAGTTGAAGCTATTGAAACTTCTGAAGGTTTAATAGTTGATCTTCTGACTGTGTTTGGAGTCCATGGTGCAGGACTATCATCTTCAAATCCTTGAAAACCATTTTGAGGAGGTTTGGATGATTCAACAGTCTTTTCAGGTCCGAAATGAAAATTGTCAAGATCAAATAATTCAGCAGGATTTGCTGGAATAAGAGTGTGTTTTGATTCATTGAACTTGACATTCAGTGTTTCTTCTACTATCTTGGTTCTTGAATTGAAAACTTTGTAAGCTTTTCTCAAAGGAGAATAACCAAGAAAATAACCTGTGTCAACTTTTGCAGCAAACTTAGAAATAGAGTCTTTGATGTTGAGGATAAAACATTGACATCCAAAAGCCCTGAAGAAGGAGATAAGGGGCTTTATGCCATGAAGAATTTCATAGGCAGTCTTGGTATGTCTCTTGTTGATAAGAACTCTATTCTGAACATAACATGCAGTGTTGACTGCTTCAGCCCAAAAATACAAAGGTAGGCCTGAATCAGCTAACATTGTTCTGGCTGCTTCAATTAATGTTCTGTTCTTTCTTTCTACCACACCATTTTGTTCAGGAGTTCTGGGAATGCTGAACTGTCTAACAATCCCTTTAGACAGACAGAATTCATCCAGAGTTTTGTTCCTGAACTCTGTCCCATTGTCACTCCTGATGACTTTGACAGATAGAGAGTATTGCTTCTCTACTTGTAGAATAAAGAACTTGATGATTTCAGCTGCCTCATCCTTGGAATATAAGAAGAAGACCCATGTGAATCTTGAGTAGTCATCAATGATGACCAAGCAGTACTTCTTCTTACCAAGGCTCATAATCTTGACTGGTCCAAATAAGTCCATATGGAGTAGTTGAAGACATGCAGTTGTTTTTGATTCTTCAATAGACTTATAGGAGGACTTATGCTGTTTACCTTTAAGACAGGAAACACAGTGTACTTTGCACTGATATTCCTTCAAAGGTAGACCTCTGACCAAGCCCATTTTTGTGACTTTATTGATGGTTTTAAAGTTCACATGGCCAAGTCTCCTGTGCCAGAGATCATTTTCTGAAGTTGATGCCTTTGAGAAGAAACAGGCAGTCTTGTTCAATACTTTGTCCTTTTCAATGTCCACTGCATAGACATTGCCATACCTTTTGGCAATCAGCAAAGTATGATCTTTAATAATCTTCTCTATCAACTTCTGGCCTTCTGGTGATATGATCTTGCATGCTGTCTTGGTGAAAAAGGAAGAATATCCTTTGTCACACATTTGTGAGACACTCAGCAAGTTGTACTCAAGGTTTTCAACCAGATTGACCTTGTCAAACTGCATTTTGCCTGAGGATACATTGCCATATCCTAGCACATATCCCTTGGCATTGTTCCCAAAGGACACAGATCCTTCTCTTTGGCTGATAAAATTGTTTATCAAGTATCTGCATCCAGTCATGTGCATTGAGCCTCCACTATCCACATACCATATGCTATTCAAACCTCTGGAGACCCTCTGCACAAGATAGCAAATTAGTTAGTTTTGGCAACCCAAGCCAGTTTGGCTTTGGGTTTGCTCTTGAGAACAG
Source organism: Ambrosia artemisiifolia (assembly GCA_032199755.1). Classification (NCBI taxonomy): domain Eukaryota; kingdom Viridiplantae; phylum Streptophyta; class Magnoliopsida; order Asterales; family Asteraceae; genus Ambrosia; species Ambrosia artemisiifolia. The sequence goes on along the minus strand of CM063516.1, from coordinate 12,967,383 downwards.
GTGCAGCTTGTTGTGGACCATTTTTAGAAATCCATGTCTTTTTGGCAATGGATTTGTCATTAAGAACAATGGTGGGTTCTTTTTGGTTTCGACCATCAACTTTGGTCATCAGAAGTTTAACCAGGTTTATCAAATCTTTAACTTCAGCAGTTTGTGAAACTGCTGATGAGTTAGGTGAAACTTCTGAAATTGAACTTTGAGAAGATGACCTTTGTTGAGATAAAGGCCTCTTCTTAGAAAGGGTTTTGTTTGATTGTTGTTTGTTGGGAAAAAAGGTATTTTGATAATCTTGTTTTATCTGTTTTCCCACAATCAGTTGTTGTCTATGTTTGTTTAACTGATTTACCTTTCTATATCTGCAAAGTTCAGTTATGTGGTTAAACAGACCACATATTTCACATGCTTTTGCCTTCTCTTTCTTTTTAGATAAATCAAGAGAGTTGGAAGGCAATTTACTGACAAAATCAGATTTTTGAAATAGGTCATCAGCAGTTTTCAGGGTCTCAACTCCTGATGTAGTTGAAACTGCTGATGGCTTATTGTCAGTAGTTTTAACTTCTGCAGTACTTCCCTTTTTGAGGAAGTTCTGATGGTAGGATGTGCATTCCTCCATATCAGAAGTTTGAATCAATTTCTTCCCATCATTATCAGTTTTGTGGGTGAAATCTGTTGGTGATTCAGTGTGGGTATATCCAATGCCAAACTTAACATTGGCTGCAGTTTGTTTGTTAAGCAACATTTGATACCCTTTACAAGACTCAACCCATTTTTCACAATCAACCTTGGTGTCAGCAAGCTCTTGTCTGACATTTCCTAGGCTGTCTATCATAGTTTTAATTTGTGCTTCTGTTTCAATGGATTTATCATTTAGTTTGGAAATTTCTTTGTTTTTCAAAACAATTTTTCTTTCCAAATCACACTTCATTTGTGTGAATTTTCTTTCCATGTCATTGGATTTGCCTTGTAAATGCACATTAGTTTCTCTAATTAAAGCAAAAGATTCTTTGCAAGATTTAGTGCAAAGCTTTAACAGAGATTGTTGTGATACCTGTGTGAGAGCAGAATTTGAAGAGTATCCTTCAAAAGCCATTAAGGCAAAGTTCTTTCTGCCATTATCAGGTTCTCCCCAGTTGACATCATAGACCTTATTGTCTGCATCCTGACTGCATTCTGATGTGTCATAAGGAAGACTGCTCCAGTCAACATACCCTGAGGTAAATAAGCTTTGTTGCTGAGGGGGTTGTTGAGTTTGTGCAGGTTGTTGAGCAGTTGGAAATGGAGGCATGAGCTGCTGTTGTTGTTGAGCAGGCATCTGAACATATTGTACTTGTGGCACATATTGAACATGTGGAGCTTGTGCCTGTACAAAATGAGCACTCCCTTGAGTTCCATTATTCCTATTATATGAGGGATTAAATTGATTTCCAGAGGACATTGGTTGGTTATAGCTAGAGCTTCTACATTCTCTAGCAAAGTGTCCCAACTTTTGACACTTATGACATCTAAGTTTAGATTTGTCAAAACCAACTTTTGTTGAGTTGTTTAGTCCTGGAAATTTCCTTCCTGACCTTTTATAAAATTTGTTAGTTTTTAAGCTTAATAAGGCCAGTTGGTGCAATATTTCCATTTCTTCTAAGTCATCACTGCTAAAATATTTTAAGTCATCCATGATGAAACACATGTTGTCAGCAGTTTGACTTAGTTCTTCATTGTCATAAGCTGGGAAGGATCCATCTGATGAGATCCCAGCTGTTATGTCAATGTGGTCAAAAGAACCAAAATTATTAGAACAGGATGGTGAGTCATGTCCTAATAGGTGCCTACTTCAATTATATCTGATCGCGACTCGCGATTTACTTCCCGTTTTTGGACTACTCTCCAAGATGCATTTGGGACTCGCTTAGATATGAGCACAACCTATCACCCTCAGATGGATGGACAAAGTGAACGTACCATCCAAACATTGGAAGATCTGTTAAAGGCGTGCGTAGTGGACTTTGGCAAGAGTTGGGATAAGCACTTGCCTTTGATCGAATTCTCGTATAACAACAGCTACCACACTTCTATTCAGTGTGCGCCTTTTGAGGCACTTTATGGACGCAAGTGTAGATCTCCCATCTGCTGGACTGAAGTTGGGGATAGCCAGCTGACAGGTCCCGAACTCGTGCACGAAACTTCTGAGAAAATGGGCTGTGCTACCCGGAGTATAGTCATCAGCAATTTTACCAGATTCTTGCAACGTTTTCTTTTGATTGATTTCTCTCTCAAAAGTTAGTAATTTACCATGTAACCTAGTTAGGTTCAAGGTGTTAAAATCTGAACTTGTTCTGAGGACTATAGAGTAAGTTTCCCATTTTGAAGGCAGAGACCTTAAAAATCTATGCAACATAGACTCGTTTGAATAGGTCTGATTGTTTATTTTTAACTCAGAGATGAGTGAAGAAAATCTTGGCATCATCTCATTCTTGAAAGCCCAAAAGTGCATTTGAAAGGGCTATCCAGCCATTCTGGCTAACATTTCTGATACTCGAGCTGAAGTTGAAACGAAGATTGAGGACATCCCTGTAGTTAGTGACATCCCAGATGTATTCTCAGAGGAACATCCTGGACTTCCACCTATTCGTCAAGTGGAGTTTCAAATTGATCTTGTACCTGGAGCGGCCCTAGTTGCCAGCGCACCATACTACTTAGCACCAGACGAACTTCAAGAACCGGCTACCCAACTCCAAGAACTGTTGGATAGGGGCTGTTAAAGATTCACCCTCTATGTGAGTAAAAGTTTCATATTGTTGAGCCAGTATTTCTCTGATGTTGGCTATCACCTCAGCAGTTCCTGCAAACTGCTCTTTTAGGCAGTCCCACAGCTCTTTGGCACTTTCACAGTGTAAAAGGCCAGCATAAAATTTCGTTTGGGAGAGCCATAGCCAACATGGAGAAAGCTTTTGCATCAAGCTCAAACTTTTGGAAATCTTCCTCCGTGTATTCTTTTGGATCTTTTGGTCTTTCAGTCTTTCCCTCTGGATCACTAACAACTGGTTTGTGAGGTCCAAAAACTACAGACCTCCAACATCCAGTGTTTGTTTGGGAAATAGTATGTGCCAACCTTTTAGACCATATGTTATATTCATTTCTGACTAACATAGGAGGTTTGTTGGCAGATCCAGTATTGTAGGGGTCCATTTTTAAGAAGTTTGGATTTGTCAATACTTCCTTAAAGTGATGGATTAAAAAGTGAGCCTTTTATCCTTTATTGAATATCAATATTGAGCCTGTGTCTGAATCTCAATTTGTTAGATTGATTTTGATCAGATTAACCAGATGCTCTGATACCAATTGTTGGATCAGTGGCTTAGTTTTATGAACACTTATGTGTTATCAGATTTATATGTGAGTTATTAAGCAGCGGAAATACAAGTGTTCAAAGGTCTAAAAGATCACTTTGATGAGGAGTTATTACTCCCCCTTGACTGAATAATAAATGAGAAACAATAAACAGTTTAAGTATAAAGCAGTAAGAGCAATTTATGTTTCTCAGATGTGAAATGGAATTACAAGTTTAAAGCCCGAAGGATTTCAATTTAAGATCAAAGATATTACACAAAATCACATCTTAAAATAGATGAACAAACTCGTCTATTTATAGACTAATGTACTAAACTGTTGTCTGAAGTAATCTAAGATATTTAACAAAGATATTATGCTAAGATAAGGTTACAACAGTCTGTACATTGAAACTTGAAATCTAGACTTTAACAAAACAATATAATAATCAAACTGCTGATCTTTCAGTCGGTTAGAAGCTTCTGATGCAAAGTGCTGATGAGTGACAAACTGCTGATGAGCAGTTTGTCTTCAGCAGTTCTTCAGTGAAATGTCTGGTTAGACTTCAGAACTTCTGATGATTTTACTCTTCAGTACTTTGGTGTTTGTTCATCAGCACTTCTTCTTTTGTTCTTCAGCAGTTCTATACTTAGGCAGATATGAATTAGACTAAGGTTATCAAAAGGTGGTTTCGTCAATCCTCTTTGTCCCAACAGGTCCAATCCCGTGACTGGGCTAAATTGGGGTGCCTACTGGAGTAGAGTCTTCCATCTGGAACTGGCTCAAGATGTCAGCAACGTATTTGGTCTGGTGGATGAAGATCCCCGACTCTTGTTGTTCTACTTGAAGACCTAAGAAAAATTGCATCTCCCCCATCGAGCTCATCTCAAACTTTTCCTGCATTAGCTTTTCAAAATCCCTGCACATAGCATCATTAGTAGACCCAAAAATAATATCATTGACATAAACCTGTACCAGAAGACGGTCACCACCCTTTTCCTTGGTGAATAAGGTGCAATCCACAAGTCCACGTTTGAACCCGTTGGATATAAGATAGTTGCTAAGCATTTGATACCATTCACGCGATGCTTGATGGAGTCCGTACAACACTTTGTTCAACTTGTAAACTTTATCACGATGAAGCGGATCCTCAAAACCTGGTGGCTGAGCAACATACACCTCTTCCTTCACGATACCATACAGAAAAGCACTTTTCACGTCCATTTGATACACTTTAAACCGTTTGTACGAAGCGTAAGCTAAGAACATTCGGATAGCTTCAAGGCGTGCAACTGGAGCGTATAGTTCGTTGTAATCTATTCCTTCGATTTGACGGAAGCCGAGGACAACTAATCGAGCCTTGTTTCTTATAATTACCCCGCGGTCATCCCGTTTACACTTGTAGACCCACTTTGTTCCAATTTTCTTCGCGCCTGGAGGTAAGTCAACTAAGTCCCACACTCCTAGCTTTTGGAACTGCTGAAGCTCTGTCTGCATTGCATCAATCCATGGTTCTTCTCTCAAAGCCTCTTGGACGGTTCTTGGTTCCATCTGAGAAACATATAGAGCAAAAGACCAATCGTTCTGATGACCTGCTTTTCTGATTTCCGAATAAAGGGCTAAGGTGGGTTGCTGAATTGTCACTTGGACTGGCATTCCTGAGCTGACTACGTGTCATTACTCTACCAGCCGGATCACCAATCACATTCTGCAGTGGATGAGTGTCGTGAATCCGAGATTCCGGATGTGCTGGCACTGGATCATCCGAATGCAGATTGAGATTTTCAAGTCCTTGAGAGATATTTGTCTCTGCGGCGCTTGAACTTGAGGGAGCAGTGGGTTGCAAATTAAAACATGTGAAATCAATCTGTAGACCAATTCCAGGCGCTGCTGAAGTAGAAGGACCAGCTTGATCATTCCCTGAAGGAGGAACTGGAGCTGTATTGGCAGATTCACCATTTCCAGCTAGTTCTTCGGTGAGAGTTTCCCGAGATTCAGCATATTCCTCATCTGAAGAAGATTCTATAATCTCTGACGCTTCCTGAAAGACTTCCTCAACTTCAACTGTTGCTGTTTTACCAGGGGGAGCCGTGGATGCAGAGGCATCAGATGCTGCAGGCGCAGGAGCATTAACCACAATCGGACGCATTAGCGGTGAGCTAGCTGCATTTTCACACTCGTAATACATTTGCGCTACATCATCATCAACCACATTATTCACGTTGAAAGAATCAAACAAACTCTTATAGTCGAACAACCAATCGAGTCCAACACCGGGCGCATTGACAGTGTAACGTTGAACATCGACATTAAGCCAATCTTCAACGTTATTGGTTCTTTTGTTGTATACTCTCTTGTTAGGAGTACTGTATCCAACAAAGAAACCTTCTTCTGCCTTCGCACCAAACTTCCCATCGGGATGTAACATTGTGCATGGAGCTCCGAAAGGTTCCAAAAACTCTATGTTCAGTTTCCTCCGGTTCAGAAGTTCGTAAGAAGTCTTTCCGAACCTCTTAACTGTAAGAACCCTATTTAGAGTATAACACGCGCAGTAAACTGCCTCATTCCAAAACATGACAAGCAAGTTTGAATCTGCGAGCATTGTCCTGGCTGCCTCAATAAGAGTTCGATTCTTTCTTTCTGCAACCCCGTTTTGCTGAGGGGTGTACGGTGCTGTGAATTCGTGATGAATACCCTTTTCTGCACATAACGACTCCATAGCATTGTTCTTGAATTCTGTTCCATTGTCGCTTCGAATCCTGCGGATCTTCAGCCCATAGATGTTTTCTAATTTGGTGAACAGATCTTTCAAAAACTCAAAAGTCTCACTTTTATGCTGCATGCATACAACCCAAGAGAACCTTGAATAGTCATCTGTGACAACCAGATAGTATAAATCTCCATTCTTGCTTTTGCGATTGACTGGGCCGAACAGATCCATGTGCAACCGCTCGAGAGGCATACTGACTGAGTTGACCTTCTTAGATTTGTGAGATTTCTTCTTCTGCTTCCCTTTCTTACATGAAACACAGACGTCATTCAGATGAAAATTCTTGACTAAGACACCTTCCACAAGTTGATTCTGAACCAGATGATTCATCTTCCTCAAGTGTATATGCCCCATTCGTCTGTGCCACATAATAGACTCCTTCTCTGTAGCTTTAGACAGAAAACAAGTGACCTCCCCCTTAGCTGTTATGGCTTGACTCATATCCAGAACATACAAGTTGTTAACTCTTGGAGCTGAGATCATGATCCATTGTTTCGGAATCTTAAAGCCAGGCTTCAGAATGAAGCAAGCATTGTCATCAAAGAACACTGTGTATTTCTTGTCACAGATCTGTGAGACACTCAGCAAGTTGTGTTCTATCTGTTTCACGAAGCTTATCTTTTCAAAGCTTACGATTCCATTTCCCATACTGCCTTCTTTCGTGATGTATCCCCCTTTGTTACCAGCAAAAGCAACATACCCCCCATTGATATTCTTGATGTCAAATAGCAGGGATAAGTCGCCTGTCATGTGCCCAGAAGCTCCACTATCAACAATCCAGAGGCTGCTGATAAGGCGCTGTGGAACTCCCTGCACAACATTCAAAGTTTAGTGGTTAAGGGGGACCCAAGCCTTCACGGTCTTGGGTCTACCATCTACATCCAAAGTCGGAAAGTCAACCCACTTTCCGTTAGGAGTTGGTGTTGCTTCCGAAGGTCCGGCAGTTTCAGCACTAGCAGATGATTCTCTAGTTTTGGTCGGTGACTTGGGTCTCCAAGTCTGTTCCGGTCTCTTTGGCTTGGGCTTCTTCTTTGCCTTGGGGCTAGAAGGTCCAGCCTCAGATTCCTTTGGTGGGACAGACTTTGGATCCACTTCAGACTTAACTGCACGTGGAGCAGTGTTAAGGTTACCCTGAGGTTTAGCTGCGGCCATTGCTTGTGGCTTAGGAGCTACTTGAACCTTTGAGGGAACTAGGCTCCCCTTCGACTGCGGACCCCTGCCATCAACTGGCTTTTGGTTCATAACAATCTTGTTTCAGTTGTCATAAACTACCTGCTTACCTTGTTGTTTCTCAGAAAGCTTTGGAGAAACAGGTGGTTTAGAGTTGTTAGAACTTGGAGCATCATTTGCCTCGATCCTCTTACGTCTCAATTCAGGGCACGCAGCAACTAAATGCCCACGTTCCCCGCATTTGTGACAGGATCTATACTCCTCAAATGGCGGAGCATTTGCATCCTTACTCCTTTTGTTAGACTTCATGGCAAATGAGTTTTTGTGTTTTAAATCCTTCAAACATTCTTTTTGCCAATCAGGTTTAGGATAATTATCATACTCATTGCCTGAAGATCTGACAAACTGAGTAACATGCTTCTTAGGAGATCTCTCCTGAGCTTGATTCTTAGGGTTCAAAGTGTTCTTCTTTTGATTTTTATTTTTGTTTTTCTTGGATTCATTACCCTAACCCTGTTTCCCGTGTCCCCATTGTTCTTTCTCAATAGTAATGGTGGATTCTTGCCAGATTTTATCAACACAGCCAGGTGTTCTAAACCTTAGAGGACACACCTCATCAGCAAAGATTTTATCAGATCCTTTCAATTTATAGAACACTTTGACATTTTTACCAACAGGGGTTTGCACTTTCGGTTCAGGATCACACAGGATGTGATTTTGGATAGGAATATCCTCATTCTTTACCGGTGCATACCTCTCTGGTTCATCAAGCTCATCATCAGAACAGTCTGTCTCGCAGAGACTAGCATCATCAGCAATCTCACCAGATTTGGCAGCAACAGCAGTGGGAGCAGCCTTAGTGACTTCAGCAGGTTTAGCTGCTTCTATCACTTTAGGCGCAGTAGGAGCAGCCTTAGTGACTTTGGCTGGTTTAGCTGCTTCAATCACTTTGGGCGCTTCTGCAGCTTTAACTGCTTCTGCTGCCAAGTCCACAAACTCTTCCTTCGGTAAGATATCATAGTTATGATTTTCGAATCTCACCGGAGGTGGACACTGAGAGTATGTGGGACGGGTGGAGTTGCTATCCTCTTCTGAGTGTTCAATGATATGATCAAGAACATACTTGCAGTTCAGGTAACTTTCAAGTTTCTTCTTGATCTTCTCATAGTCACAGTTAACAATGGCCAAATGTTTCTTAGTGTCTTCTAACTCATTTATGTAATTATTGATAGCGATTTGCTTGTTAGCTAGAGTTTTGGACAATTCAGACACATCCTTTTTATAGTTTTCAACGGTACTTAGAAAAATCTTTTCCTTTTGTTTTAAGGAATCATTTGACCTTTGTAACGGACCTACATCAGCTTTCAAATTCAGATTCTCATCAGTTAATTCTTTGATTATGAGTTTAAGGTGATCACACTCAGTAGATTCTCTTTTCAGAGTATCAATGGTGATTTTGAGTGCCCTTTCATTAGCTCTCAAAACATCATTGCTCTGTTGGCATTGACTTAAGTCAGCTTTAAAGTTCAGATTTTCTTCTGTTATGACATTAATTCTGTACTTAAGCTTGCCACATTGTACACACTCAGGTTTAGAATTGGAAGAAGAACATACCTTTTCAGCCGAATCTGTAATAGCCATCAAAGCATAATGAGCAGCCGTCTTCACAGTTCCGAAGAATTCTGCAAGGTTGTTCTTTGTACAGTCAGCATCAACAAGAATCGACCTTTTGCTGATCAAGGCATCTGCTTCAGCTAACAAATCTTCCAAATCCATCCCCATATCAGAATCACAGTCGGAGTCACAATCAGAAGCTTCAACTTCAGGAATAACAACTTCAGACTGACTCGGACACTCTTCAACTTCTTCTTGAGCATCAGACATTATTTGGGCAAAGCACGCTGCACCACCCTGCGGTGCTTGTTTACCAGTGGTTGAATTGATGAGGTGAAGCCAGTTAAAACCTTCATCTTCTTGAATTACCAGGGCTTGATTGTTGTTTGCAGGAGGCCTCTTGTTCTGGTTCTGATTGTTTACTGGGACAAAAGCTCATTCAGTATTTTGGTTAGGTTGTGTCTGAGCTGGTTGCCTCTGATTCTGATCGCCTCTATTGTTGTTGAAGGGATTCTGATTCCCCTGTTGCTTAGGCCGGTCACATTCTCTGGCAAAGTGTCCTCTGTTGCCACAGTTGTAGCAAGTGACCTTTGATTTATCAAACCCAAACTTAGTGTTGTTGTTGATCAGCACATCTCTCCTACCGGTTCTATCCATGTAATCCTTTGCCCTTCTCACAACACTAGCGAAGTGCCACTGGATGTCTATCAAATCCATATCATCTTTGTCGATCTGAGAATAGTCTTCTTGAGTGAGATAAGGATTCCCGATCTGCCCAGCAACTAGTCCACTATAGGAATTAACCAAGGTTGACAGTAGAGCCATGTGTTCTTGGGCTAATTCTACAGTCACCTTCTCAAAACCTGCGGTGTTCAGCTGCTCTGTGACTGGATTGGTCCGATAGCCACCTTGATTTGAAGTCGAAGCACCTCCATATCTACCATAGTTAGTAGATGGAGCACCACCAAATCCTGACGAAGAAGATCCACCAAAGTTGGAGGTTGTCTGTGCTGGTGCTGCAAGATGAGAAAAAGGATTAACACCAAATTGGTTAGTATTGTAATTTAAAGGATACTGGTTTCCTTGACCCCAAGTAAGGACTGGTGGAGGAACATCATATGGGGGACCATAGTTGTCAAACGCAAAGGCTGGATCAGGATTAACCGTGAACGCAGTCTGTGGTTTGGATCCACCTACACTGATGTCCTGAGCTGGATTCCCGTAGTAGATACTGGGATTCTGTGGAACAGGCGGCTTGTTCGCTCTTCTGATCTCTTCGATCTCCTTGTTATCCAGCTCTGCCACGAAATCATTTATGGAGATTGTCTGATAAACATTGTTGGCTTTCTGGATGTCCAGCCATTGATGCCAGTGTGAAGGAAGCGCCTCTGCTAATCTTTCCACAAGTTCTACAGAAGAATATATAACCCCATACTGATACATCTCGGACATCAGGTGATAGTATCTAGCAGTCAGATCCCTCAGTGATTCATTTCCCATCGCGTTGAAGTTCTCAAACTCTTTCTTCAACTGATCCACCTTAACCTTTCGCGTCTTATGATTACCCTCATTTCGCTCAGCAAGCGCCAACCAAAGCATCTGCGAAGTAGTACACTGTGCAAACTGATGAAGTATGTCTTTGGGAAGTGCCTGCTTTAACGCTGCCATCGCCTTCTTCTCATAATTGTACTTCTTCCTCTGATCTTCAGTCATATCTTCTAGTGAGATCGGAGTAGTCGAATTCTCAACCAACGGCCTCGTGTACCCGTTTTCGATAGCTGACCATACTAAACCATTGATACCCTCAACATGCGTCTGAAATCTGCCCTTCCATCCATGGTAGTCTGACATGTATTGCAGTTTCGGTGCCCTGTTAGAACTACCCGTCTCTAGATCACTCATGAGAACGGAAGACAGATGATTTGTTTGTGAGTTTGCAGCAGCTGCGAGTGCCCACGGATTCGTATTCATTGCCTGTTGTTGAGCAGCTAGCGCCCACGGATTGATTCCGGCAACATTCGCTTGCATTTGCGATTGCTGCATCCGTTGCGCGTTACGTTCTGCTGAGAACTGCCAAGGGTTTGTGGGTACGTTTTTTTGATTGTTCGTTGGATTGTTCATTTGTTGATTATATTGAGGTCTCGGTTGATTCAGATGTCCCCAAGGGTTCGCCATATGTTAAGGTTCGATAATAGTCCGATACTTAGTCAAACTTTCAGTTTCAGAACCCTAAAGGCGATTAGGGATGTAATTGCTAGTAAGATATGCGATTAGGGGGAATATTACACGTGATTACGCGTAATTGCTAGTGAACAGTTGAGCGATTAGGGGTCCAAGGGCGATTAGGGGTTGTTACAGACGATTAGTTCTAATCGCGTGAACAGTATTAGCGATTAGGGCCTAATCGTGTAGAAGACTGAGAAATGAATGCGATTGAAGCTCTAATCTTGTTCCCTAAAGGCGATTAGATGTCTGCGTAATCGCCTGATCTAATTTGTAGCCGCACTTTTGTTCAAAAATCACCTATTTTGCCTAAAAATCTTATCTAAAACATTGTGTTTTGATCCAAAATGATTAGACAAGTTACCAAAACAGTTTTAGAACAAAACCTGATCAAAAACACACGTTTTTAACCGTAAACACACACTAAGATTTTGAAAAACATGGGTTTTTGATAACAACTCAAAGTTTAAAAGTTTAAACAGGTTTTTGATTAAAAATCTCAACCTTTACACCAAAACCAACCTATTTTCACTCGTTTTTGTTATTAAAACACCCGTGATAAGAGCCTCGGCTCTGATACCACTTGTTAGGACCGACGAACGTGTCACCCGACAATCACGGGGTTTATACTCAAGGTGCGGAATCCCTTGAATATGCTTTAATAACAGAAACAACGATGAAACCAAGATAAACGAGTAGTTACAACACACAAACGAGTCAAAAGATTAACTTTTATATCATTAAAACAGAGCGCAGGTGTACAATGATCAAACCAAGCAATCTCAGACCAGGGGAGGGTGTTTGGAGAGTGTGTGTGGCAAACACTGAGCTCTAGGGTTGAGAATAGGCCTATTTATACCTCCCGGATACGTACAACACCTTATAGGCGATTAGGTGTCTATAAGACATGCTGCTATAGGCGATTGGGCCTAATCGCCTATAGGCAGCTCCCAAATCGTGTAAACAGTGATGTGGTATAGGCCCTAATCGCCTATACCCATCTCCTAATCGCCTATAGCTTCTCGAACACCCCAAAACGTGTATAAACGTCTCCAAACACCCCGAAATACGTCCAAACATCCTATATATCAGCCTAGGGACATCATATACTAACAAGATGTGCAAAAATTGTAACCAAAATGTGCTGTCGATTTTGCCTCTGCTGCTGTTGCATATAACTTGCTACAGCTATCGATTTCGCCACAGCTGTAAAACATGTAAATTTATTGTTGCCAAACAACCTATAAAAACATGTTTAACATGTTGTGTTAACAACTGTTGGTGTGTCTAACTGCCACTGTGTTTAACAATTGCAGTGTCTTAGACGACAGTCATGAACAAAGCTACCAAATGTGTCACTTGTGTTTGTACAAATCAACAATGCCACCAAATGGGTCAAATGGGTCACTCGCATTTGGTATGATGGATTTATCAATAAAAAAGACCAAATTATTTAAATTTTGGATTACTGATGCTCTTGTATCTGCCGCTCCGCTAATACACTATGCGTCATACCATACGCTCCAGAAACCTCTACATCACCCTAATGCCATTGTCTAAAAAGTAGTAATTTCATTTATTTCTACTCTTTTATATATGTTTATTCACTCATTCATTTTGTGACTCACATGTTACTGTCTTCTGTTGCTAATGTTGTTATTCAACAAAGCTATCTGTAGTCTTGTTACAGCGTCTACTCTGTTAGAATTGAGAAGCCCTCCCAAAGCTTACCAAAAACATACTGGGAAATTTCAATTTAACATGTAAAATTATTTTATTTTATTTCTATTTTGAGTTTCCTAACTTCTTGTAAAACTTAAAAGTTAAAAAATTTTACATGTTTAACTAAAATTGTTTAACATGTTAAATAGTCTTGTTATTATAGAGTTTATTAGATTTTCAACCTAATTACATCAACTTGATGCAAAGGTGATATACAGGCAAGTAATTTTCGAAATGCGTTAAAAACTGTAGTACATTGTGCCACAACTGCAATTGAAATGGGTCAAAAATTGCAACAAAGTATTCCAAACTGCAGCTGAAATGGGTCATAAACTGCAGCAAAAATGTGTTAAAACTGTAGCGAAGTTGGTCTCGAAATGTGTTCAATACTGCAGCAAGATGTGCAAAAACTGTAACCGAAATGGGCTGTCATTTTCGCCTCTACTGCTGTGGAATACAACTTGAAACAACTATCAATTTTCACCTCCCATGCGGTTGATTAAAGATTTTTGTATTAATTTGATTAAAACATTCTTAACAATATCAATCTCAAATTATGTCGTGAAATGGGTCAAATACTGCAGAATTTTAAGTTTCCTGGTTTTGTTCCTATAAGTTTTGGCTATTGTTCCCAACTAGTTTCGCTTGATTTGAGTTTTTTGCGTACTGGAAAAATACTAGGAAGTTTCAATTTAACATGTTAACTTATTTCATTTAAAAAAACATGTTTAATATAATTGTTTAACAGGTAAAAGAGTCTTGTTATTAGAGTGTTTATCGGATTTTCATCCTACTTACCCAATTAAATGCAAATGTGATATACAGCCTAGTTATTCCTAAAATGTGTTAAAAACTGCAGTAAAATATGCCAAAACTGCAACCGAAATGGGTGATCAACTAGGTAAAAAACAACAGACAAAAATTCCAGTCATAAATTGGCATTTTGATAACTTTCCACCCATGTTCATATTTTTTTTTTTTGGTTTAGAAAAAAGAACTAACATGTTAAATTATTTTATTTCTTTTTTAGTTTCCTTTTTTATAAGTTAACATTTAATAGATTTAACATGAGAAATTAAAATTATTTAAAGTGTTAATGTTAAGCAAAAAAGTGGCTTCAGAAAAATTATTTAATAGATTTAACATGTTAAATTAAAAATTGGCATAACAAAACAAGGGTTGGGTTATTCTACAAAAACTACAAAAAATGAGAAGGGTGAGAAGCCACTAGAAAATGACATGTGTTAAAGGATTAAACAAGTGGGAGGGGTAATTTGGTCAAAAAAAACATGCACATGCAAGTCACATGCCATTTCCACCTTCATTTTTAAATGTCCGTAACTTTTTTATACGTCATCGTTTTTTAAAAAAAATTATACCATAAAATCGAGCGTCTTTTTATCTTTAATATGAGTACCATATTGTAATACTTTTGAAAAAAAAAAGTCAAAAACCCACTTACGTAAGACACAATGGAGTGTAAAACACAATGAGCATCAATTAAATATAGTGTATAAAACGTAATCAACAATCTAATAAAACACAATGGACGACATACCAAAGACACAATTAATAGAAGACTAAAACACAATGAATACTTTTGAAAAAAAAAGTTGAAAACCCAGTTGCGTAAGACACAATGGACGACATACTAAAGACACAATGAACAGAAGACTAAAACACAATGAATACTTTCGAAAAAAAAGTCAAAATCCCAGTTGTGTAAAACACAATGGATGACATAATAAGGACACAATGAATAGAAGACTAAAACATAATGAATACTTTTAAAAAAAATTGTAAACCCAGTTACGTAAGAGACAATGGAGATAACGTAAAACACAATGAGTACCAATTAAATATGCAATTAATAATAGGGTATAACACACAATGAACAGTCTAATAAAACACAATGGACGACATACTGCTTCGATCTCTTCCATACTTTAGTGTTTATTGCAGCCATTATCAACCTGCTCTCTGTTCGTCTTGGAGGTCTGAAGAACCATTATCAGCAAAAATATATAAAAAAACACAATCAGGTTGTAGGCACTGTTCTGCACAACATATTTAAGCTGATTTTGTGGTGTTTAGGGCATGAAATGAAGTATACAAAACTTTGATTTTGTTTAATTTCATGAGTTTTAGCTTATGGATTTAACTAGCAGCAGGTTGAGGGGATTATGCCAATTTTGTGGTGTTTAGGGCAAGAAATTAAGAATTAGGACTTGGATATTTCATTTTGCTTGATTAATTAACCACAAAGGATACCCTAATTTTTGCTGGGACCCGTAGGTGCACTTGATTAATCTTGACCTAATAATGGATGTCTTTCAATTTGAATTTAATAAATTTGATCTTAACACTTTGCATTGGTTTATTAGATTGAAAAGTTGAACGCGATCATCCAAGATATAGTGAAAGAAAAAGAAGAAGAGAAAGAAAGGCTGAACGGACTTATTGCGAAGTTGGTGATGGAAAAAGAGAGATAAGGCGGAGAAAGAGGTTATGAACGAAAGTATGGCAAACGTTGAAGAAATTTTAAAAGTTAGGTTTCAAGGAATCTAATCATAGACTTAGGATATAAATACTTTATTTTGAGTATGTATCTTGTTATGATAACTCGGGTATTGGATATTTTAAATTGAATGTTTTATATAATTTTGAAAATTTGATAAATGCTTAAATCTAAAAAATATGACAAGCACGTCAAAATAGCATATGGCTAAAAATAATAAAAAAAATAATATACAATACATTTTGCGACCGCAAACACGGTCGCAATTTTGTAAAATGCAAGCAGTCACAAAACAGTCGCAAAAACGTCGCAACACGATCGTCTCAAAACAAAGTGGGGCGGTCGCAATATTTGCGATCATTCTAACAGTAACGAAATCCGAGTCGCAAAAAGTAGAAGCGGTCGCAACTTAGTCGCAATACGGCATTTGCGTCAAGTGTTTTTCCGACTACATTTCCAGTCGTAAAACGGTTGCAAAAGGGCAATTGCAACCGTTTTGCGACCGGAAATGCGGTCGCAATTGCTCAGGTTTCTAGTAGTGGAATTCTACTGGAAGAGATAACATTAGCCACCGACAACTTCAATGATGAGAACTGTATTGGAGTTGATGTCTATATGTAATCTTAATTGTTGTGTTTCTATACAAAGCTTTGTCGTGTATAAAACGTTCTCCACAGCAACACGTGGGTACAAGTACTAGTTTCTAAAAAATAGGCATAAAGTCTTTTTTTTTTTTTTTCTAAATGTGCCAATATAATTTTTATTTCTACTCAAATTAAATTAACGGTTCATTAAACAGAGTTTTATTTTTGTTCATATTTTCTAAATGTCACAAACACCTTACTTGTACTCGTTTTTTCTAAAAAGATATATTGAAAGTCTCGGCTCTACGCGTTTTCATATTAAATAAGACTTAATTGCAACTTGCGAATATTTAACATCCACCTATAAAGACATATTAACAACCCCTGATTTATTTATTTTGACTATGTTTTTTCTATGTTTTTTTTATTTTGACTATGTTTACTTTAGTCTCCAGTTTCTGGCTTCTCTAATCCTCTATAAAAGGCAGTGCTTTTTATTGAACTAGTCACAGCAAATTAATCTTGTGTGTTCTTAACCATCTTTCAGTTCCTAGTTTAATTACAAACACCTTTTCTTTTTGTGTTGGTTCTTTACACATATCCTGTCAAGTTGTCCACTTGCAATTGCTTGAAACCCTTCATTTGAATTTTATAATTATGAATTCATCCACACAAATAGAAGCATACTTGCAGAAATTCTTGAAGAAGTTTCAACATCTTAAAATCCAATTGGAAGATATAAAAGAAGCCACCAACGACTTCAACGATGAGAAGAATCGTATTGGACGTGGTGGTTTCGGGAAAGTTTATAAAGGAGAACTGTCTCATTCTTATGGGCAAAGGGTGGTCGCTATCAAGCGTCTTGATCGGACCGGTAGACAAGGAGTACCTGAGTTCTTAAAAGAGATAATGATGCTTTCCGATTACAAGCATGAAAATCTTATTTCTCTTCTAGGATATTGTTGTGAAGGGGGTGAGAAGATCCTGGTGTACGAGCTTGCATCTCGTGGAAGCCTTGACAGCTATTTAAATTCCCTGCATCTCACGTGGACACAACGTCTGAAAATATGCCTTGATGCCGCGAAGGGAATAAGCTACCTTCATGATCCAAGGGACACACACCAAAGACTTATCCATTGTGATGTAAAAAGCAGCAACATCCTTCTCGATGACCAATGGAATGCTAAAGTGTCCGACCTTGGGCTATCAACAATGGGGTCAGCTAATGAGCAACACTCAGTTATTGTCATCCCGGCAGCAGGTACCGAGGGTTACATTGATCCACTATATTGGATGACTCACACCCTAACGAAAGAGTCGGATGCATACTCTTTCGGCGTGGTCTTATTCGAAGTTTTATGTGGGAGGTTATGCTATACACTTGATAGCAAGGGCCATCATGTTAAGGATATCTTAGTGCCCACGTGGATTAAGAGCTATGAACAGAACAAGTTAAATGATATCATTTTTAAAAATCCAAATATTAAACCAATGCAGCAGCGTGTTTTAGAAAGAGTTTCAGGCATTGCGTATCAATGTTTGAAGGAAACTCGTGAAGATCGGCCGAAGATGGCTGAGGTTGTGACAGAACTTGAGAGAGCAATCAATATTCACGAGTTACTCCTAAATGAAGAGTTTATAAATAAATGGAACGAACAAGTTCATGAGTACCAAGAGATGATTAAGACTGCAGAACCTCCACTGAACTACAAATCCGAAGATGAACTGATGGTCCATTTGTCCAAAGGGGTCCTCCTTAACAACGGGAAAACGGTACGTAATTAACTGCTATGTCAAAAATTCTATACCTCATGGCATCATTGATTATATAAACCTGAGTCCTTTAACTAATTGCATATGTTCAGATAATAAGTAATTTGATCAACCAAGATTGAAAAAAGATATTATAATGGTAGGCTTAGACCCTTTTGACTTATTGATTCTAATTTGCACAGTGAAAAGACACGAATATGTGCAAAAGTTAATTGAAAAGAAAAAGGCATAATTTCGTTAACATGAAAAGGAAACTTAAATAGACTCTTGACCCACTACTCATGACTCCATACTTTTAGCAGGTACACCCACGTACTAGTCTACCCACTACTCCTAAATTGACTCATTAAACTAACAAATAACTTGCTAAACATATCAGAAAACACATGACTAAAATAAAGCCTGCTGACCCGTTCTATTATTTGACCCATACCCGTTAACTCGTCAAGATTAACCCAACAATCACTCCCTTAATCTTGACATTTTGACCCATTTCCTTAAAGTAGAGCATGTTCTTCCTCTTGTACAATATTTGCTTCGTCATCCTTGTCTTTCCATTTGGTGCATTCATATCCAAAATTCCCAAATGCTCCACATTCAAAGCACCGAAACCTACTTTTGTCAACTCTACCGGTCCCCCTTCCACGGCCTTTTCCACCTCTTTCAAAGTTTCTTCCACGACCCTTTCCTCGTCCATAGGACCTTTCACCTTCTTCATTCTTTTGCTCATTAGCCAATTAAAGTTGAGCTTGCCCTTCCTCCTTTCTTCATAGCCTTTAAGCTTTTCTTCATATGCTTTTAACCTTTCTACCACCTCTTCAAATGGCATACTTTCAAGGTCGGAACATTGCTTGATTGTGTCTACAATAGGTAAGTATCTCTTTGCGACCGATTTGAGAAACTTCTCACAATATCTTCTTCTTCTACATAAGAACCAAGACTTTTAAACTTTGCAATAATACAACTAATCCTACCTGAATATTCATCAATTTTCTCGGTCTCCTTCATCTTTAGCACCTCGAATTCACTCCTTAGAGTTTGTAACCTCGCTTTTTGCACCCGATCGGCTCCTATAGACTCAACCCGAATTGACTCCCAAACATCCTTCACATCCTTGTGTTTTGCAACCTCCAACAGAACATCTTCGGGGAAGAGTTTGGTAAATTATTGCCTTCGTTGTATAATTCTTCCTCTCATCCTTCGTTTTCTCCATTTATCACCTCCCAAAGACCATATGCCCTTAGTACCGTCTCAACCGAAATTGACCATGTAGTGTAATTAGTTTCAGTCAATTTAGGGCATTGAATTGGTACGTTACCTTGCTCACTGACTGCTATGGTTCCTTCATTCGCTGGCATCTTTGTTTCTGTCAATTTCTCTTTCTTTTCTTGATATAATTGACTCCTTTTGAAGCGCTGGTTCTTTCTTTCTTCGTTCTTATAGTGCCTTCTTCTTTTTTCCTTCTTGCTGATCTCGGTCTTTTCTTTCCTGCGATCAACCTTCCTTTTTCTTTTTCTTTCTCTTTCTCACTGATCTGAATGATCAGTTTATTTTCTCCTTTCTTGAGATTTCTTTACATGGAATCTTCTTCCTCCTGCTGCTTTCCTCCACGAATTGAGCCGTAGGGGCTCTGATACGAAATGTAGGCTTAGACCCTTTTGATTTACTGATTCTAATTTGCACAATGAAAAGATACGAATATGTACAAGAGTTAATTGCAAAGAAAAAGGCATACTTTCATTAAGGAAACTTAAATAGACTCTTGACCCACTACTCATGACTCCAAACTTTTAGCAGGTACACCCACGTACTAGTCTACCCACTACTCCTAAATTGACTCATTAAACTAACAAACAACTTTCTAAACAATTCACAAAACACATGACTAAAATAAAGCCTGCTGACCCTTTCTATTATTTGACCCGTACCCATTAATCAACCCGTCAAGATTAACCCAACAATAATTTTAACATGCACGAACTAACTTGAACTTGTTTAATGTACGTACAGTGGTTTTCATTAGATAAGAAGGGAGAACATTGTGAGATGATATCTATTGTAGAATGTTTGGGTTCAGAAGTGAAGAGTCGTAGATTCTGGTCTTTCTATAATTCAAGGTGATTTATCCTGTATGTAGCTTTTGAGAATATTTGATAAGTATTTAACAACTGAATTCTTGTCTCCTGGAATCACATACAATCTATCATTATTTGCTGCTACTTATTCCTGCAGATTTGCTATAGGCCCCTATAGATTTATCAATCTGGAAGAGGATAACGAAATTACAAATGTAAGAACTCAATTCTTGTCACCGGGAATCAAATACACGGTGAACCTTGTGTTCAAGTTTGATTTAAAAAAGGATACAAGATGTGAAAAGATATTCCTCAGATACAAATTACAAGGGGAGAGAGAGAGTTCAATTTCACACCTGGCATATGAGAGAGAAGATGGATGGTGGATGTGTGAATTGTATCAGTTTACTTGTGATCACAGAATTGTTCATCTTCAAATTTTGTTTGAGGGAGTCAGTTATTCTTACATAGATGTAGAAGGCATCGAATTTCAGCCCTTGGAGAACGTAAGTTTACAAATTAAAGTTTCATTATAATTCATGTACATCAATGAGTAATTAATTAATTTAATATCCTTTACTTTTCCTTTATTTTCAGCGTAAGAAACCCCATATTAGTGCATAGTGATTAGATCAAAGTATAATATGGTTATGTTTTTGTACAGTTGGAGCATATAGATGAGAAGCAACATATATCAAATTCAGATTCATATGCAAATTGGAAAGAAAAATTGCCAACTGATTTTGAAGACATAATGAAAAGGTCAGTAAATAGTCTACAATGGACAACCAAGAAGGAAGCATACTCAATCATTCGCAAAGGCTTCTTAATCATTGACGACAAGACAAGCAGGCACATTGTAAGTCCGTTTATTGTTTTCTCACACGTGTAGTTGTTGTGGAGCCTATGAACATGGTTCCACCATTTCAAAGGGCAGGGCTACTAAACAAGTACTTACACATTTTTATGACTATTGTTTGATAGTGGTTTTCTGTCGACAAAAATGGAAAGAAATGTCATATGCTACCAGCAACAGCGGAACTTAAAAATAGCCATGATATCATCAGGCAACCCGAATCAAGGTCCTTTTATATCTTTCCATTAGTTTTCTTGTAGATATTACTATCTTTTAAAAGTTTGTGCAAGTTAAGAAAATTCAAAAATCTTTTACATGTAAGATAATTTTGTAGGATTTTTCAGATTTGGAAAAGTCATTAAATGTGGCTATCACAACATATATATCAAGACCGAAGTCCAGTCACAACTACTATCATCTGAAACAACATATGCATGTTACCTTGTCTACAAATTACCAAGAGACCAATCTGAATTGAAGGCTCCTGTTGAGGTGGAGGATAGACAATGCAATTCAGGAGATAAAACTTCCTATATCTATTTATTAAGCGCTCAAACCCCAGTTATTAGACCAAAGGATCATAAAAACACCCACAACCCACTCAATAGGCCGAAATTTAAACGCCTTCCACGACAAAGGAACGATGGTTGGATGGAGGTACAAATATGGGAATGGAGAACTACTACTACCATTTACATGGATCTTGAATTGAGGCTCTGTGACATGAAGTATTTTAGTGGGCTTATTATTGAAGGCTTTGAGTATAGACCCATATAGATTTTCTTTCCTTTTTTATTTATAATGGATACCAATTAATTCTAAACACAAAATTTGTGTTCATTCTTCTATTTGAGTCGAATTATACTACTAAGACCACACATAATGGGCATTGTAGGGGCGTGAATGGGCTTGACAATGCCCCAACACCGTCCCATTGGGGATTATAAGGGATGAAGAGGGAGAGGGGTTTAGTATTAAGAAGCGTTAACCATTACACATTTTTTAAGGGATGTTATGACACTGACGTGGCAAAAAATTCCCCATAGATTGCCACGGATGGTCTAATCCTTATTTCCTTGAAATAAGTGTTTAGTATTGCTATGCCTTATGGAACAAAAAAAAGTATATATAATCACACTAATAAAAATGAATATTTTTACAGTATTGTAGTTTTATAAAATAAAACAACCGAGAGGGTGGTTAATACAACAATCTAATGCATTTTTAGAGGTATATTAATATTTGTTTGTTCAAACTTATGTTCTTCCTTAAGAAAAAAAAAGAAAAAAAAAAGAACTCTCTGATTTTGTAACAAAAAAGATTGATAAATTCGAGTGACATGATGGCTCTACATCTACGTTCACTAATTCTTTTTAGATCTTAATGATTTCACGATTTGATCTATTCTATTTTAGCTATTTTATTTAGGAAATTCACATTTGACACATGAATTTTGGCATAAGATATAACTCAAATTGGTAACACTTGTTATTATTGCACTTCACATATCAGGTCTCATGAAAGTGACATGTAAAGATGATTTGTTTTAACAAATTTGTATTTTATAATAAAATTGCGAGTAAATACCACATATCCCTTATAATTTACCAGGAACTACTCTTCCTGTTAAAAAATTATATCCCTTATTAGTATGTTTGCAGTGACAACCAGTTAATTTACAAACTGACGAGAATGGAACAAACACAATTTATATAAATCAAAAAATGTTGAAAGAAAATAAAGATTTTTTTTCTAAAGTGCATAATATCACTTGATAAGGATACATCCTATGGGAGACCCCTCTGCTCCAAGTAACATTAATGGTAGGCAATGCACATTATATATCCCTACTTCTATATCTTCAAGTTTCAGACCCTCTACAAGAATAATCTCCCTAGCGCACACATAGTAGCAATGTTATAAACGTTCACTAGATAATAACTTTACACAAATTAAGTGTGTTACGGGTATATGTCTTACCCTGCTCTTTAAGAAGAGTAGGTGAGAAGGAATAAGGTCATCATATGCAGCAACTGACATGTAATCAATACTTACAAAATGAGACCAAATGACTGATTACGTATTTATGTTATGCACAACCAAAACAAGTCGCTGAAAACATTTTGTACTTCACAGAGTCATGACTCATGACTATATGATGATCTAGTTTTCTATCACAAACTAATTGGGTATAGTTGTATGAGCTAAAAGATAAACTATAACAAGATAAAAGGATTGGTGTTGTAACACCCCTATTTCGGACCCAAAAAAAATTCGCGCATTTATTATCTGTCTTTGATATTAAAACAAAATAAATAACTAACAATATCGAATTCGTATACTAATGATGAAACAAAAAGTAAGAATTATATTAAGTTGTTTATGCGGAATACAAACTATTACACGTGAGTGGTTGTTACGTGTCCCAAAGTGATTACTCACCTACTTTGGGACACTTCCCACCTGCACGCCAGTCTCTACACTATCTCTCTCACAAAACTGCACCCCTTCTCTTCCCCCAACCCACAAACCCTTTTCATTATCGAGAAAATATAGAGAGAAAAAGGTAGAGAGAGAAAGCGAAGGTGTGACACCCGGCAAACTCAGGTTAATATTTTTATCAAACTTATAAGTCTACCTTAGCAAAACATTCATAAAACATACTTAACTAGGCTAGTTGAATCACTTCGATAATTCATGGAATCATGAGGAGTCGGTTCGTTGGTCCGGGTGATCATCGGGAGTCGGTTACACACATATGTCTAAGGGTTGGGGATTCGGAGGATCACCTGGTAAAACGCACACACACGAGTCTCGAGTCCTGAAAGTTGGTGAATTAAAATAAACGTGTTATGTGTCGGGTAATAAATGTTTTAGAATCATTATATAACTTGTTGATATGTGGATACGTGAATTAATGTGTTAAATTAGTGATTAACGCGCTGAAAAACCCAATTGCATTGCTGGGGCGACTAGCCAGCTAGTCACCAGCCCCAGGGGGTGACTAGCAAGCCATTCGCCTGCCCTATGGGGCAACTAGCAGAGTTGGTCGTGTCTTGCAGGAGCTAGTCGCCCAGAATGTCTGGTATGACTAGCATCAGCTATAAATACCATACTTGACTTGTTAAACATCATTTGTGCAACCCTAACTCACCCCAAATTGCTCTCTCATTATCCTTAATCTATGTACACCCGTTTTTGCCCTAAATCTATCATTTCCCAGCTTAAACATCATTTCCAAGCAAGATCTAAGGTGTGTTATTCATCCCATGCTCTTGTTAAGTTGTTATTTTTACCCTAAACGTCTAGACTGGGGTTTAATGAGTGTCTATCTTTGAAAATATTTGAAAAACAGTTCTAAACTAGATCTAAACATTAATATGGGTTTTAACAAAAAGATACAAGCTTGAAATGGTTTATAATGATCTAAAACATGGGGATTCTTATGTGTAGCTTATGTTGATGATTTAGGATTGTTGTTAGGATGATTATCTAAGATTTTGATGATTGCTTAATGTGTGATACGGATATTATGAGTTTTGACCCGTTTGAGGATGTTAGGAGGATCTAGGATGAGATATGATGATTTGATTATTGAAATGAGGTAGTGTGCTATAATAGTTTTGATAAATTCATAAATTAGGAGTTAACTATATTCTTAGGAAATCGTAATAAAGATAATAAAGACAAAGTTTTTTGACAACTATAAACCAATATCCTCAAAATATCATTATAATGTCAGATCTAATCACAACGATATCCTCAGGATGAAATGAATGAAAATAAAGGAAGTAATGCAATAAAGAACGCGAGATATACGAGGAAATCCCTTGATCAATCTAGATCATCAGCATAAAACCTCCGGAGGAGTTAAACGCCCCTGCCTTCTTGTTTCAATAAAAGAATTTTGTGGTACAACTTTGGAAACGGTTGAACGATCGACTAAATGTGTTACAAATAGCAAGTGTGTGGTGACTGTAGCAAAGGAGTGTTAACTGAAATAAGAAAGCAGTTAGTGAGCCTAAACGATCGTCCAAGGTCCCTATTTATACAAAAATAGAATAACTAATAATCCTACAAATCCGGGATAGCCAGCGCCTAGTCTTCAAAGCCGTTATATTATTTGTTTACACGTTTTCTAATGGTCAGCAACTACTGCTCTGAAATCCAAGCAAGACCAAGTCTTTAGCAATTTAGTTGAGGCAGACCCTGCAATTAAAATCAGAATCGACAAGGACTATTAGTCATTCTCAGGATACATCACATAAATATTTCATAGATGTATCCCGAGCATAGCATTAGCCTGATCATCCCAAAGATGTATCTTAATAGAAATATCCTAATATTTCTAGTACCAACAATTGTCCCGAAAATTATAATGTTACTTTAACGATAGTAACGGCTATAATTTTCCTGTCTTACTATTGTGGTACTAGTCTCGAAGCAAGAATAACATTACTTTAACATTATCTGTAACCTCGCCTATTTGTACCGATCCAACTGGATTTGATAAATTCATCTTATCTTTGAAAGATACGCACTTTCTTCTCTACTTCTTCAATCTCACCAATTTTGATGGCAAGCAAACGCACTCGCCTCACCATCGCTGGTGAAATCCACAAAGACTTCTCAACCCAAGGTCTTCTCGACAAACAAGAGGATGAAATTTCTACATTATTGAATTACTCCGCCAATCTGGAGCCTTTCCTAGTTCAGCAATCTTTCGCCCTTTTGATTAGAATATTAAATCCAACTTTGTTTCTGACATATGGGCTTGCTTTTTCTTTGTTCCTTTTGCTTTAGGACTCAAGTTTCCATTCCCAACCTTCATTGATGATTTCTTTCAAACTACTGGTATGTGATATGCTCAAGCCATGCCTGAAATTTGGAAGATTCTCATCGTTTTGAACAAGATTGTCAAGAAGCACAAAATTCCCCTTCAAACCAATGACCTGTCATTTGTTTATAAATTAAGAACACATGGTTCTCATCGATTTGTTCTTCAACTAATTAATAGTGATCCTCCTTTCCTACACAATGTAATCAAATCCGAAAGACTTTGGAAATAAAAGTTTGTTGGATCAGTGGCTTAGTTTTATGAACACTTATGTGTTATCAGATTTATATGTGAGTTATTAAGCAGCGGAAATACAAGTGTTCAAAGGTCTAAAAGATCACTTTGATGAGGAGTTATTACTCCCCCTTGACTGAATAATAAATGAGAAACAATAAATACAGTTAAGTGTAAAGCAGTAAAGCAATTTATGTTTCTCAGATGTGAAATGGAATTATAAGTTTAAAGCCCGAAGGATTTCAATTTAAGATCAAAGATATTACACAAAATCACATGTATGAAATAGATGAACAAACTCATCTATTTATAGACTAATGTACTAAACTGTTGTCTGAAGTAATCTAAGATATTTAACAAAGATATTATACTAAGATAAGCTTACAACAGCCTGTACATTGAAACTTGAAATCTAGACTTTAACAAAACAATATAATAAACAAACTGCTGATCTTTCAGTCGGTTAGAAGCTTCTGATGCAAAGTGCTGATGAGTGACAAACTGCTGATGAGCAGTTTGTCTTCAGCAGTTCTTCAGTGAAATGTCTGGTTAGACTTCAGAACTTCTGATGATTTTACTCTTCAGTACTTTGGTGTTTGTTCTTCAGCACTTCTTCTTTTGTTCTTCAGCAGTTTTATACTTAGGCAGATATGAATTAGACTAAGGTTATCAAAAGGTGGTTTCGTCAATCCTCTTTGTCCCAACAATCTCCCCCTGGATTGATGAAGCCAAAACCTTATCTATTCTTTATTGTTGTCCTTTTCTCTCTTCTAGTATCCTCCAGATCTCTGCTGTCATCCGGGTAGTAAGAGTACATCTTTGTTGCTCAGTGAGAGGACCAAGTTCAGGTGTTAAATGTTGAATGGTAAGAAGGTCTTTGGACGATAAAACACTCAACTCCTTTGAGTTTTTATAGACCTTACTTGAACGGTCTCTCCTGGTCACAAGTACTGAGTTGGATTCAGTAAATGACCACTTGATAATATTTACCTTTGACCTGTCAAAGTCAGAGGCATAGGAAACCAAGCCTGTTTCCTTAGGTTGACCTGATTGAGGAATATCTTCTATTTCAGTGACTCTCAGGTGAGATTCTTGACTACCTTGAAGTTCAGCAGTACCTTGAATAGGCATGTTGGGCAGGTGATGCTCTGTAACAACCCTTGTATGTGTCTTCTCTTGGATGGATTGTTGTAACTGATAAGCATAAGTAGCCTTGTCTCTGAATTGGGTTAAGATGGGTTTCTCTTCGACATCAAAATCACCATGTACCAACTGATCTCCTTCTAAGAGTATCATCTTGAAGTCAGTCTTGACAATGGGTTCACCCTCTGCTTTTCTCTTGGTGGCTGGCCTCCTTAGTGCACCAGATGATCTCCTAACAATAGAAGTTGTTTGGACTTCTGGAGTTTCAAATCTCTCTGGCTCTGCAGCTTTCTTGGCCTTGAATTTCTTGTAAGCCTCATAAAGAGTTTGTTCCTTCCATTTGGAGACTGAGGCCTTTGAACCATAGCCATTTGCCACTAATTCTTCAATCACTTCAGCTCTTTTGGCTTTCCTCTCATCTTCTGTTGCTATTCTATCAGATAGCATTTGAGCTCTTCTGGTCAGTTCTTGTGTTGAGAGTCTTTTGAGGGCCACTTGTTTTGATTTGGAGTTCTTTGTAATGAATGCTATAAGCTGTGCTCTTTTGTCTTCTTCAGCAGCAGCTTCAAGTGCTCTCTCTTCAGCCTCAAGCTCATCAAGTTTTTCTTGGTACTTGATTAATTTTTCTTCAAAACTCAAATCATCTCTAGTCTCTAGGCTGTTCCATACTCTGTCTTCTTTTGCCTTCTTTGCAGCCTCTTTTAAACTCTTCTCCAATAAATCTTTAGACATGCTGATGGGAGTAGGGTTTAAAACAGTTGTGGAAGTTGTTGTAGGCAAAGGAGTGGGAGCAGGTTCTCTTTCTGTTGCCTTAGGAACTTCTGATGTTGGTTTAGGAGGTAAAATTGCTGATGAGGAAATTGGAGTCACAACTGCTGAAGGATTGTCTTCAGTAGTTTGAGAAATGGGATCAGCAGTTTCCTCTGATGCCTTAGACAATTTGAATTCTGGTGCTACTTCTTTTCCTGGTCTTTGGGATGGTCTATCAGCTTCAGGATCAGGAGTTTGTCTTTGTGTAGTAGCAACTTCAGTTGGTTCCTTAATCATCTCCCCCTTTTTGGCTTCATCCACTTCTGGAACCCTAATAGAGTGAGATGTTGCAGCAGACAACCTTGCTAGTTGATCTTGTGTTTGGTCCATTTTCTTGTTCAACTCAGCAAGTCTCGAATTGATCAACCCAAACTGATTGTTAGCTTTTAACTCCCAAGCAGTTGTGAAGGGTTTGAGTTGATCAGTAATAATTTGTTTGAGTGCCTGATACAGGGGACCATCTGGGCTGCATAGTTGGTTCAAGTCTATGCTTGTGAGCCCAGGGAATTGGGTAGGTTGTTTTAGTGAAGGGGTGCTTTTTGGGTGATCCTCAGATTGCTCTGAAGATGCCAGTTTTGGGGAACTTTTGGTTAACTGGTCTTTAACCTGATCCTTGGTGACCAGCTTCTTGAGCTTAGATACCTTAGATACAGGACCTTCAATATCAACCGTCAATTCAGTTTGTGGAATGTTTGATTCATCAACCAAATTAATGGAATCATCTGAATCCCTGATAGTGTCCTCAGAGAGGGCAGGATCAGTTATATCATGAGCTGGACCCAAACCAGTAGTCTCATGAACCTCTTTGTCTTGGTACTGAGGTTTTCCTACTTCTGGCCTTAGGCCTTCACCAGTAGTTGCCAAGTTTGAGGTCTTAGCTATGTTACTACTGTCCTCAGGTTCACCACTGGTGATAAGTGAGTAGTAGCAGCCTCAAAAGTATCAAAAGTTTGTAAGTTTGGGCTTATAAACTCTTGTTCATCCTCATCTCTCTGGGTTGGGCTAACAGGATCCACATTCATGTCAACTTCTGAAGGCATCTCCCCAATTTGATGTGTTGCTAGGGGAGTGACATGTGGTGAATGGGTTCCTTTTAGTCCTGAGAGAAGTTGGGCAATTTCTATTGTTGTGTGTGAGGGTTCAGGTTCAGTAGTTGTGAGGGGTTGGTGTTCAGGAGTTTTGATGGGTTCAGGGTTGGTTTCAGCAGTTTCAAAAGCAGGGTCAACAGTTATTGGTTTCTTAAATCTTTTTCTTTGAAAAATAACTGTGACAGGTTTTCTTTTGGTTGGTGGAGAAGGAGTGTGCTGAGAGGATGTTTCAGCCACTTCCTTATCAAGTGCAGATTGCACATCAGTAGTTTCAGGTTTCTCCACTTCCTGAACTTTCTTTTACAGTGACTTGGTTGTTTTGGTTTTTGTTGTTTAGGCTTTTGAGTTTTCTTTTTGGGTTTGGAAGATGTGGGTTCCTTGGGGATGGGTTGTTCTTCCCCTTGGTCATCTTCTAGCACAAGTGCTGGTTTGTTGTGCCTAGAGAATACTTGAGCAGTTAAAGGATTTAAAGTTGTTGCTTCTCCCTCAAGTACTCCCTCTCCAAGCTCTTTTATTATGCATTGCATAACAAATCTTGGATACAACAAAAATTTCTTTTTATCATTTTCATGATGTAAAACCAGTTCATTGAAAAATAATTTTCATGCCTTGAAAGGAGTTTCATTTATGATGGAATGAAAAAAAGGTTGAAAAGTAGAAGGCATCTGATCTATTGACCCAGTTTTTGGACTAAGACACATAAGAATATAATGAAATAACAGTTTATATTGAGGGTCAAAATATTTCTTATAAACTGTTGCTTGTGCCAAAGTACCTTGATAACCACACTCTGTCATGGTTAGATGGATGTCTGAGTTTGGAATATGCTCAGGTGCCTCAGAATCCTTCAAACCAAGCCTGATGCTTAGTGTTTCTGGTGAGATGGCCATCATTTTCCCTTTTATGGAAGATTTGAGGGAAATCACTTCATTGTTCACCTTCACCGTCTCTGAATTAGCCCAGAACTCATTAAGAGTTTCTTCATGAATGGGTGGATCGATGGTGAAAGCATCATAGTATTGGGATTTCATGATGAGATCAATTATCTCATCTTACTGGGACCAGGCTTCATCTTTAACAAAGTAGCCTCTTTGGTTGTGTCCCTGTTTTAACACGAGAGCCATGGTTGTTTTTGATCGAACAGTAATTTTTAGGTTAGAGAAGGGGTTTTGCTTTGAATTTGAGAGAGAGAGAGAGAGGGAATTTTGCTTTTTGAATGGATAAGTGTTGGAACAGGGTATTTATCAGAAGTTTTTAACCGACTAGGTCAAACTTCTGATGAGTGAAAAGTCTGTTTTACCCTTTTTAGTCAAACTGCTGAAGAAGAAGGTTTCTTCATCAGTGGTTTTAGTCATCTCTTCAGCAGTTTCAACTGCTGATGCAAATGACTTTTAAAACACTTTACTAACTTCTGATTTTCATCAGTAGTTATATCCATTTTGAAAATATCCCATTATTGATGTTTATCAGAATTTTTCAAAATTTATTCATCAGTACTTTCTCTTTCTCAAATTTTTGGTCTTCAGAGGTTTGTGACAGATAAGTATGTAAGTGAAAAATAAAATATGTGCAGAACTAAAAAGTGAAACACTTACAGACTTTCTTCTAAGTTTAACATCCCAAGCATGGATACTAACCTCTGAAAAGTTGTTGAATCAAGGGGTTTGGTGAAAATGTCAGCTATTTGATTAGCTGTTGTGACATGCTTCACCTCAATCTTGCCTTTTTCATAGCAATCTCTTATGAAATGATACCTGATTTCAATGTGTTTAGTCTTTGAAAACTGAACAGGATTTTGAATGATGCTAATGGCAGATTTGCTGTCTACTAAAAGTGGGGTCTTGGTCTCTTTGATTCCATAATCAAGCAGTTGATATTGGAGCCATTGTATCTGTGAAGTACAGCTTGCAGCAGCAATGTATTCAGCTTCAGCTGTTGAAGTTGCCACAGATGTTTGTTTCTTTGATTGTCAGGACACCAGACAGTTTCCTAAGAATTGACAACCACCAGATGTTGATTTTCTAGACATCTTGCAGCCTGCATAGTCACTATTTGAAAAAGCAGTTAACTTGGTATTGCTTGAAGCAGGATACCAAATTCCTAAAGTAGGAGTTCCTTTCAGATATCTGAAGATTCTTTTGACTGCAATTAGATGTGATTCTCTTGGTGCAGATTGGTATCTAGCACAGACACAAGTTGAAAACATGATATCTGGTCTAGAAGCAGTTAAATACAAAAGAGAACCTATCATACATCTATACATGGTTTGATCAATGTGTTTCCCTTGATCATCTGGTTCAACTTGTGTGATTGGTGTCATGGGAGTGGAACATGTTTTACAGTCTTGTAAAGAAAATTTGTTCAATAATTCTTTAACATATTTTGATTGATGTATAAATGTTCCATTTGACTGTTGCTTGATTTGCAGTCCCAAAAAGTACTGCAATTCTCCCATTGTACTCATTTCAAATTTTGATTGCATGAGTTTCTTAAATTCTTCACACAGTTTTGAATTTGTTGAACCAAAAATGATATCATCAACATAGATTTGAACAAGTAAGACATGATTTCCAACATGTTTTATGAAAAGAGTTTTATCAATAGATCCCCTTGAGAAGTGATTCTTAAGTAAAAAGTTTGAAAGTGTTTCATACCAGGCTCTTGGAGCCTGTTTTAGCCCATAAAAAGCTTTGTCAAGTCTGTAAACCCAATCAGGATGAGAAGGATCCTCAAACGCTGGAGGTTGACAGACATACACTTCCTCTTTTATTTTTCCATACAAAATGCACTTTTGACATCCATTTGATAAACTTTTATGTTGTTGGAAATTGCATAAGCTAAAAATAACCTGATAGCTTCAAGTCTTGCAACTGGTGCAAAGGTTTTATCATAATCAATTCCTTCCTCTTGGGAATAACCTTGTACCACTAGTCTTGCTTTGTTCTTGATGATCATACCAGCCTCATCTGATTTGTTTCTGAAGACCCATCTTGTTCCAATTGGTTGCTTGTTTTCAGGTAAGGGACAGATTTCCCAAACCTGTTGTTTCTTGAATTGAAGCAACTCTTCTTGCATTGCTTGCACCCAATTGTTGTCTTTGAGGGCTTCTTGATACTTCTTTGGTTCCAACTGAGAGATAAATGCTGAGAAGAAGCAATAGTTGGAAAGCTGGTTTCTTGTGAGTACCCCTGATGCAATATCACCCATGATTTAATCCAATGGATGATCCTTGTGTTCAATCAGTTGTTGTAAACCTGTACTGGATGATGGCTCTACAGGTTCTTCAAATAAACCACTGAGATTGATAATATCTGGTTCAGCTGTTATTTGAACTTCAGGAGTTTTAAGTTCAGCTGAATCAGTAGTTTCAAAATGTTCATCAGTAGTTCCTGAAGTTGAAGCTATTGAAACTTCTGAAGGTTTAATAGTTGATCTTCTGACTGTGTTTGGAGTCCATGGTGCAGGACTATCATCTTCAAATCCTTGAAAACCATTTTGAGGAGGTTTGGATGATTCAACAGTCTTTTCAGGTCCGAAATGAAAATTGTCAAGATCAAATAATTCAGCAGGATTTGCTGGAATAAGAGTGTGTTTTGATTCATTGAACTTGACATTCAGTGTTTCTTCTACTATCTTGGTTCTTGAATTGAAAACTTTGTAAGCTTTTCTCAAAGGAGAATAACCAAGAAAATAACCTGTGTCAACTTTTGCAGCAAACTTAGAAATAGAGTCTTTGATGTTGAGGATAAAACATTGACATCCCAAAGCCCTGAAGAAGGAGATAAGGGGCTTTATGCCATGAAGAATTTCATAGGCAGTCTTGGTATGTCTCTTGTTGATAAGAACTCTATTCTGAACATAACATGCAGTGTTGACTGCTTCAGCCCAAAAATACAAAGGTAGGCCTGAATCAGCTAACATTGTTCAGGCTGCTTCAATTAATGTTCTGTTCTTTCTTTCTACCACACCATTTTGTTCAGGAGTTCTGGGAATGCTGAACTGTCTAACAATCCCTTTAGACAGACAGAATTCATCCAGAGTTTTGTTCCTGAACTCTGTCCCATTGTCACTCCTGATGACTTTGACAGATAGAGAGTATTGCTTCTCTACTTGTAGAATAAAGAACTTGATGATTTCAGCTGCCTCATCCTTGGAATATAAGAAGAAGACCCATGTGAATCTTGAGTAGTCATCAATGATGACCAAGCAGTACTTCTTCTTACCAAGGCTCATAATCTTGACTGGTCCAAATAAGTCCATATGGAGTAGTTGAAGACATGCAGTTGTTTTTGATTCTTCAATAGACTTATAGGAGGACTTATGCTGTTTACCTTTAAGACAGGAAACACAGTGTTCTTTGCACTGATATTCCTTCAAAGGTAGACCTCTGACCAAGCCCATTTTTGTGACTTTATTGATGGTTTTAAAGTTCACATGGCCAAGTCTCCTGTGCCAGAGATCATTTTCTGAAGTTGATGCCTTTGAGAAGAAACAGGCAGTCTTGTTCAATACTTTGTCCTTTTCAATGTCCATTGCATAGACATTGCCACACCTTTTGGCAATCAGCAAAGTATGATCTTCAATAATCTTCTCTATCAACTTCTGGCCTTCTGGTGATATGATCTTGCATGCTGTCTTGGTGAAAAAGGAAGAATATCCTTTGTCACACATTTGTGAGACACTCAGCAAGTTGTACTCAAGGTTTTCAACCAGATTGACCTTGTCAAACTGCATTTTGCCTGAGGATACATTGCCATATCCTAGCACATATCCCTTGGCATTGTTCCCAAAGGACACAGATCCTTCTCTTTGGCTGATAAAATTGTTTATCAGGTATCTGCATCCAGTCATGTGCATTGAGCCTCCACTATCCACATACCATATGCTATTCAAACCTCTGGAGACCCTCTGCACAAGATAGCAAATTAGTTAGTTTTGGCAACCCAAGCCAGTTTGGCTTTGGGTTTGCTCTTGAGAACAGGTGCAGCTTGTTGTGGACCATTTTTAGAAATCCATGTCTTTTTGGCAATGGATTTGTCATTAAGAACAATGGTGGGTTCTTTTTGGTTTCCACCATCAACTTTGGTCATCAGAAGTTTAACCAGGTTTATCAAATCTTTAACTTCAGCAGTTTGTGAAACTGCTGATGAGTTAGGTGAAACTTCTGAAATTGAACTTTGAGAAGATGACCTTTGTTGAGATAAAGGCCTCTTCTTAGAAAGGGTTTTGTTTGATTGTTGTTTGTTGGGAAAAAAGGTATTTTGATAATCTTGTTTTATCTGTTTTCCCACAATCAGTTGTTGTCTATGTTTGTTTAACTGATTTACCTTTCTACATCTGCAAAGTTCAGTTATGTGGTTAAACAGACCACATATTTCACATGCTTTTGCCTTCTCTTTCTTTTTAGATAAATCAAGAGAGTTGGAAGGCAATTTACTGACAAAATCAGATTTTTGAAATAGGTCATCAGCAGTTTTTAGGGTCTCAACTCCTGATGTAGTTGAAACTGCTGATGGCTTATTGTCAGTAGTTTTAACTTCTGTAGTACTTCCCTTTTTGAGGAAGTTCTGATGGTAGGATGTGCATTCCTCCATATCAGAAGTTTGAATCAATTTCTTCCCATCATTATCAGTTTTGTGGGTGAAATCTGTTGGTGATTCAGTGTGGGTATATCCAATGCCAAACTTAACATTGGCTGCAGTTTGTTTGTTAAGCAACATTTGATACACTTTACAAGACTCAACCCATTTTTCACAATCAACCTTGGTGTCAGCAAGCTCTTGTCTGACATATCCTAGGCTGTCTATCATAGTTTTAATTTGTGCTTCTGTTTCAATGGATTTATCATTTAGTTTAGAAATTTCTTTGTTTTTCAAAACAATTTTTCTTTCCAAATCACACTTCATTTGTGTGAATTTTCTTTCCATGTCATTGGATTTGCCTTGTAAATGCACATTGGTTTCTCTAATTAAAGCAAAAGATTCTTTGCAAGATTTAGTGCAAAGCTTTAACAGAGATTGTTGTGATACCTGTGTGAGAGCAGAATTTGAAGAGTATCCTTCAAAAGCCATTAAGGCAAAGTTCTTTCTGCCATTATCAGGTTCTCCCCAGTTGACATCATAGACCTTATTGTCTGCATCCTGACTGCATTCTGATGTGTCATAAGGAAGACTGCTCCAGTCAACATACCCTGAGGTAAATAAGCTTTGTTGCTGAGGGGGTTGTTGAGTTTGTGCAGGTTGTTGAGCAGTTGGAAATGGAGGCATGAGCTGCTGTTGTTGTTGAGCAGGCATCTGAACATATTGTACTTGTGGCACATATTGAACATGTGGAGCTTGTGCCTGTACAAAATGAGCACTCCCTTGAGTTCCATTATTCCTATTATATGAGGGATTAAATTGATTTCCAGAGGACATTGGTTGGTTGTAGCTAGAGCTTCTACATTCTCTAGCAAAGTGTCCCAACTTTTGACACTTATGACATCTATGTTTAGATTTGTCAAAACCAACTTTTGTTTAGTTGTTTAGTCCTGGAAATTTCCTTCCTGACCTTTTATAAAATTTGTTAGTTTTTAAGCTTAACAAGGCCAGTTGGTGCAATATTTCCATTTCTTCTAAGTCATCACTGCTAAAATATTTTAAATCATCCATGATGAAACACATGTTGTCAGCAGTGCGACTCAGTTCTTCATTGTCATAAGCTGGGAAGGATCCATCTGATGAGATCCCAGCTGTTATGTCAATGTGGTCAAAAGAACCAAAATTATTAGAACAGGATGGTGAGTCATGTCCTAATAGGGCTGTGCTACCCGGAGTATAGTCATCAGCAGTTTTACCAGATTCTTGCAACTTTTTCTTTTGATTGATTTCTCTCTCAAAAGTTAGTAATTTACCATGTAACCTAGTTAGGTTCAAGGTGTTAAAATCTGAACTTGTTCTGAGGACTATAGAGTAAGTTTCCCATTTTGAAGGTAAAGACCTTAAAAATCTATGCAACATAGACTCATTTGAATAGGTCTGATTGTTTATTTTTAACTCAGAGATGAGTGAAGAAAATCTTTCAAATTGTTGTGTTAAAGATTCACCCTCTATGTGAGTAAAAGTTTCATATTGTTGAGCCAATATTTCTCTGATGTTGGCTATCACCTCAGCAGTTCCTGCAAACTGCTCTTTTAGGCAGTCCCACAGCTCTTTGGCACTTTCACAGTGTAAAAGGCCAGCATAAATTTCGTTTGGGAGAGCCATAGCCAACATGGAGAAAGCTTTTGCATCAAGCTCAAACTTTTGGAAATCTTCCTCCGTGTATTCTTTTGGATCTTTTGGTCTTTCAGTCTTTCCCTCTGGATCACTAACAACTGGTTTGTGAGGTCCAAAAACTACAGACCTCCAACATCCAGTGTTTCTTTGGGAAATAGTATGTGCCAACCTCTTAGACCATATGTTATATTCATTTCTGACTAACATAGGAGGTTTGTTGGCAGATCCAGTATTGTAGGGGTCCATTTTTAAGAAGTTTGGATTTGTCAATACTTCTTTAAAGTGATGGATTAAAAAGTGAGCCTTTTATCCTTTATTGAATATCAATATTGAGCCTGTGTCTGAATCTCAATTTGTTAGATTGATTTTGATCAGATTAACCAGATGCTCTGATACCAATTGTTGGATCAGTGGCTTAGTTTTATGAACACTTATGTGTTATCAGATTTATATGTGAGTTATTAAGCAGCGGAAATACAAGTGTTCAAAGGTCTAAAAGATCACTTTGATGAGGAGTTATTACTCCCCCTTGACTGAATAATAAATGAGCAATAAATACAGTTAAGTGTAAAGCAGTAAAGCAATTTATGTTTCTCAGATGTGAAATGGAATTATAAGTTTAAAGCCTGAAGGATTTCAATTTAAGATCAAAGATATTACACAAAATCACATGTATGAAATAGATGAACAAACTCATCGATTTATAGACTAATGTACTAAACTGTTGTCTGAAGTAATCTAAGATATTTAACAAAGATATTATACTAAGATAAGCTTACAACAGCCTGTACATTGAAACTTGAAATCTAGACTTTAACAAAACAATATAATAAACAAACTGCTGATCTTTCAGTCGGTTAGAAGCTTCTGATGCAAAGTGCTGATGAGTGACAAACTGCTGATGAGCAGTTTGTCTTCAGCAGTTCTTCAGTGAAATGTCTGGTTAGACTTCAGAACTTCTGATGATTTTACTCTTCAGTACTTTGGTGTTTGTTCTTCAGCACTTCTTCTTTTGTTCTTCAGCAGTTCTATACTTAGGCAGATATGAATTAGACTAAGGTTATCAAAAGGTGGTTTCGTCAATCCTCTTTGTCCCAACAAAGTTTTTCTTTGTCAAAAGAGATTCCATCCCCAATGGAACAAACATTCCAAAATTTTGGATTAAAAATGGCAACTTAAGAATAACTTTCACATCCCTACAAATTGCACCTGCATCCGAATAACCCTCTAACAGGAACAAAACTGAACAAGATTGCACCTGCATCCAAATAATCCTCTAACAGGATTAAACAAGTAAGAGAGTTACCGAATCAAGAATCAAGTTCTCAATCCGTCAGCCAAGACATCATAATGTCAAGTAAGTCATCGTGTAGTTGTTAATTATCTATACATAATTCGAATATTAATTCATATCTGATACGGAAAATTGTATTGCAAAAATTATCCCTGCCTTCTCTATAGATGACATTGATAGCCTCGGGATGAGGAAAGAGATGGATGCCCTCGTGATATCTTCAAAAAAGAGAAGCCCACCACCAAAATCCAAATCCACAAGTTCTAAAAAGAGAAAAGAACATCGAGATCACAGCCTCAAGCAAAAATCCTTTGCAAGGCTTGGATTTTCAAAATGCTCAAAAGCTTCTTCTCATGGTAACTCGAACTTCTTAAAACTTTACCTAACTAATTAATAATAACATTTACTTGTTTGTAGGGTTAAGAACATCTGTCAACCATTTTCAATTCTGCTCTCCATGACCTATACGAGTCCGAAGATAACATAGCCACCCTCAAGCAATCCCTGACCCAAAAGGACATTTCACTAAACAATCAAGGCAAAAAGCTGAAAAGGTTGGGAATGAGTTGAAAAAAGTCAAGAATGAACAAGAGAAGGATATGATGGCCTTCTGTGAGCAAATGATAATATCTGCAATGACTTTAGTTCTTCAACCATTATTGAAAATGGTTGAACAAGCTCAAGATCCTACCTTTGATAGGAAGGAATGGGATATAGAAGGGTGGACCGAGAGGCTAGCCGAGCTAGAAGCTGATCATCCAGAGGATGCAAAAGAACCATCCCCAAAACAAAAGGACAAAATGAAATAGCCTGAACCTACTTCCTTTTCAAAATCTTGTGACTTATGATGTTTAAATAATTTCATTATTTGAACATTGTGACAAATTCAAGGTGGAGGGATCTTGAGTTTCAAGACGAAATCTTAAATTGTCTTTGACTAATTATGGACCTTGATCGTTAACCCCCTATTGGATGGGTCCCAGTTTGTGGACAAAATCAGGGGTTAATCTTCCTTTCATAAATAACATGGTCATCTTTTTTTGAGTATTTGTTGTTTCTACAATTAGGGTTTAGGGTTTAGGGTTTAGGGTTTTTTTTTTTGGATAAAGGGGACGGTACCCCGGCAGAAATCAATAAAAATAAAAAGTATTACAAAGAGTTTTAAGAAGATTAAAAATCTGGGACAAACCATTTTAGACCTACAAAAACAAAACAAACAAAAAAGAAAAACAGGCCCACTAAACAAACTCCAAGCATCAGCCCAAAATATGTTGTCTTCAAAGCAGTCCATGAAAACTCCACCATACCCTCTTCCATAGATCCAAGTCCTTTTAGAAAGCAGCCCAGTAATACTCTTATCCATAATCCACCAACCATAAGCCCACCAGCGAAAAATACTAAGCCTGTTAATGATACCCCCATCAGCCCATTTTATACCAGTCCGCTCCTTACCATCCCTATTAAGCTTCTCGGCCCTAATAATCACACCCCAGTCCATAATTATAGCCCACAAAACTATCTACAATTCAGCCCAATCAATTTTCACACTAACCCACTCAGCCCCAGCCCCAAATCCCATCAATAAACCATAACTCTTAGCCTATATTATCCACTCCTCAATCCATCTATACACAATATTAACAGGCCCCTCAATACATCTCTTAAACTCCACTTTAACATTACTAAAAATCCATATAATCACACACTTTTCCATTCCTCTATGCCATCTAAGAATTAACTCAAATAACCAATGCATCAATGTATTAATCCAGCTCCAACCCATAACAAAAGCCTTACCAAAACCATATTTATAGAACTCATTCCTCCCATTTCTAATCCTTATAATAAACCTGAAAAACCAACCCATACTAACCCCCTTACACCTGATACACCCAGCCACTCCCATACCAAAGATCATCTCAATAATGGGCCACACCATCCTGCCACCCAAAATCCCAAGAATTTTGATGCTGAATGTACACACATATATCAAATGCCATTGGACTAGGCCTCCAATAGCACCTAGGGGAACTAACATCATCTCAACACATAAAATAAACACCAACAGTACTAACAACACAAAGAGATGAGTATTACCCCTAGTATTCATGGGATCCCATATGTTACAAGTTTGAATTTTGATTAAAACAGGAACTGCCAAAGTCAAAAGCATATTCAAAAGAAAAACTGCAACTAAGTAATGGCCATTATACTCATGCTCTTTAACAACTTCCATTGAGAAAATGGCAACACTAAGCACAATACCATTACTAGTATTCAAACTTAACAATAAAATATCTAAAAACAGCCACACAAACCTACAGCAGAAACTCCATAATAAGCAGACCAACCAGAATAAACAAGCTAACCTTAGAATAGTACTGCTATCCTTGCATACAAGTCTTCTCCTCCTCTGAGTTACCCAATGAATGATCAAACCTTGAACCCCATTCCTGTACTGTATCAACCAAGCAAAAAAGATGCTTCTGTTTCTGACAAACATCCTTCCTGCACCTCAACAACCTGTCACCTATAACAACCCAGCACCACCATACCCACCATAAAGCAAACCAACCCATAGTGATCCCACCCCAAGAGGACTGACTCAAAAGACTCAAAGATATAAAAACAAGAAACCTAAAACCCATTCAATCACCCATTGTGGCCAATGTGAAGATCTAAAAAATATAAAATTTGGGGTGGAAGTTAATGTCCTACACCCATTGGCCACTTCCATCCTTATCTCTCCAGGGTTAAGGCTAATCCCAAGCCACAAAAAACCTAAAACCCATTCCATCAAAGCAGAATCAGCTCCAGATTCAAATGTGAAAATAGGAGCCAACAGATAACCCAATCCAGACCACCCATAACCCATCAAAATGATGAAAAGAGAAGGATTGAAAATCCAAGAAGGATCACAGATCCAGATTTCTACCCTCAGCATTTTAGTACACCTTATTCCTGCAAGTTCCCATATAATCCCCCCCATAAACAGAATAACAGACCAGAGACAAAAAAACACAGACACAAATGACCTGAAAAGAACAAGGCTCAACAAACATAGGTTTCCTAACCCATGGGAAGTGCTAAAAATGTAAAAATTGAGGGTGGAGATTAAAGTCCTACAACCATGGGTTAGGTCCATCCTTATCTCTCCAAGGTGCCAGCTTATCCCAAGCCACAATATTCCTAACCACCAATCCATATAAGCAGAGTCAGTTCCAGATTCATATGAGAAAAGTGGAACTGATAGAATCCCAACCTATACCCTACCTTTATCCCACAATAAGAAGAGAAAGAAAGGATTATAAATCCTGGAAGGATCATAGATCCAGATTCCTACCCTTAGCTTTTTTGTACTCCTTATTCCTGCAAGTTCGCCCCATATCCCAACCATATAAAGTATAGTAAACCAAATATCAGCTCTTAAACCAAAAGACACAAACATATAAGACCAGCAATCATGTAAGACAGACACAAAAGACTAGAAATGAAATAGGCTCAACAAAAACAGGTTCCTTAGCTCATGGGAAGTGCTAGAAATGCAA
The DNA here is from genome assembly GCA_032199755.1 of Ambrosia artemisiifolia. Lineage (NCBI taxonomy): Eukaryota > Viridiplantae > Streptophyta > Magnoliopsida > Asterales > Asteraceae > Ambrosia > Ambrosia artemisiifolia. The sequence continues at coordinate 12,926,547 of CM063516.1, read as the reverse complement.
AAATTGAGGGTGGATAATAATGTCCTACAACCATGAGCTAAGTCCATCCTTATCTCTCCATGGTGCAGGCTAACCTCCAGCCATAACAAACCTAATTCCCTTCTCAACATAGCAGAGTCAGTTCCCAACCCAAAAATGGAGAGAAGAACTAATAGAACCCCAGCCCTAGACCCACCATACCTCAACATGATGAAAAGAAACGAAGGATAATATATCCTGGAATCTACCCAAAGCTTTTTATTGCACCTTATTTCACCTGATTCCCATAATTTACCCACCCCCACTGTAGGTCCTTTGAATGGATCGATTACAAGCTAGATCGGATCTATCAAGGTGCAGAATCCCTTGATAGATGTTTATGCAAACTATTAATCAACACGAACGAAGAACACGATGAATAATATAAAACCGGTTTGTCTATTGATATTATTTCAGTGGGAACAAATATCAATTACAAGCTTGCTAACCAAAAACTCTAACCCTAGCCTACACCCCATGCACCTATATATAGTGCATGGGCTGAACGAAGAAGCCCACCTAAAAGATGCCTTTTTCTATCTTCTCCTCTAGGAGAAGATACTCAAAGGTATCTTTTCCTAAGCTATCTTCGTTCATCAACTATGTTAGCTAGGATTCAAACAAAAGACTATCATACTTGACTTATAACTCCGTCAAGCATGTTACAATTAAACTATCAACCGACACAAAAACGAAACTAATCTAGAGAAGCATTTGTCACACAAACATGCACTAACAAACTCCCCCTTGACGAATGCTCTCTAGATCTTCAACCTCCTGCAGTCTTCAATCTTCAAAATAATCTGGAATAATCTCAACTTCTTCCAAATCATACATATCTTCACTGCCTAATTCTTCAGAGAGTAATCCAGTCTCTTTGAGGTTTTCTGTTGCATCTCTTCCCTGGATCACCAGCACCAATAACTTCTATTCCAGTACCTGACTCCCCCTGAGTAGTGGCTTGCACACCAAATTTTGTTGAAGCACTTGGAGGCTCACTCCCCGCAGAGCGGTTTGGATCATTGTCGGGATCATCATCAATTCATCACCCTTACAAGTCACATTCTCCCCCTGAGCCTGCAATTGCTTCATCAACGCAGCATTCTGTTGAAGAAGTGTCTGTATCAAAGCTCTATCTTTTGCCTGTAAGTGGTGGTTGTTGTGGTACTGTGACTTCTAAGGTTGCTGATGGCATCTGTGAGCTTGGCTCAGGAAAAACTACTCCTCCTCTCTTCGTCCGATGAGTCCGGAGAGGTGAAACATCATCAACACCATCATCATCATAATCCTCTGGTTGATAGTCTTGCCAGTCTCATCATCATCTTTCTTTCTTTTCTCCCCCACAGTATCAGTAGGAGGTTCCGACCTCTGTGGCGAGTCTGCAAAAATCTCACTTTCCAAACATTAACAAAACAACTTAAATATTCATGAAGTAGAATTGGGCCTTATGGATTGAAAACAATTTTTGAACAACTTCACCCAACAATTTTCAGAACTGGGCCTTGAACATAAATCCATGCCCGAAAAATTTCAGTTTTTAGTAATTTGTAACGAAGCAATGACTTGGCTTTTGAGAAAAATTGGTTAGTACGAAAACAAGACGGTTTCCGGAACAGTGCGAGTTCTCCCTTAAATGACCATTTCTCGTGCACTAAGACCTGAAGTGGAAAAATAGAAAATCTTTTTGTCATTTTTGGATTTTTTTTTTATAAACAACTAAAAGAAATAAAAACACTAATAAAGTGAAATGAAATAAAATTCAAAAAGTAAACAATCTATTTTTGTTGAAATGTCACTAGCGAAAAGATCATATTAGCTAGAACAAGACTGAACACACGAGTTAGAATAATTAAAGGTAAATTATTATAAGCACAGTCGCAGTCCAAGGCGATTACCAGTATATTGATCCACTTAAACAAACTTACATCATTGTCTTCAAAGCCTCACTTTACTTATTACGATTATGAGCATTTGACTGTAGGTATTGCGTGTCCCACAACATTACATACCCCCGCGATCAAGGTATGCGCAAAGCTTCATCGTAACAAGTGAGTATATTGCTGATATCCGTAGAATTTACAAGGTACGAGACACACGAGTGTACAGGTCAGCATATATCTGGATGCAGCAAAGTGACCAGTGTGTTCTCAACCAGGGTTAGGGCAAATACCATTTTGGTACGAATTTTAGCTTTGGGCTGTTTGAGATAGCCGTTTAGCATATTGGGTTTTGGCATTTATCCTTTGGATTTGCTCTTTTGAGATATCCTGGCTGTGCCTAGGTCAGCATATTTCTTGATGCAGGAGAAGGGCAGCCAGGTTATCCCCGGATAGATCAACAATAAAAAGACACGAAACCTCTGATCTTGGCAATCTATCAACGCAAGAATTAAGATCATAAAATCGTACGCCGATGTTATGTTCCCCACATGTACCACAGTCCAGCTCTTGCTATTATTATTATTATTGAGGACTGAGTACGCGTTGTAAGTCTGCCTACTGGTATATCACATGATGAAGCTGCAGTCGCACTTAGCAGTTTAAGTTCTCTGTTCTGCTTTAACTGCGACAGTCAAGCAGCTGATGTACTATCATATCTTTTCTTTTACACAGTGACAACTCGTTTTTTTAAGGAAAAATATTTACAAAAACTTCAGAAACTTATAGGAAACGTAAAATCATTCAGGATTCCTCATCCCGTTCAGTTGCACCAACAGTTCAAAACGAGCCCTGTCAAATGCCTTGGTGTAAATGTCTGCCAAATTATCTTTTGTGTCAACTTTTTCTAAATGAATCATTCTCTTTTCAAAACAGTCTCTTATAAAGTGATGTCTGATATGAATATGTTTAATTAGTTTTAGAAAAGTTGGTTGGGTTTTCAGTTATGGAAATGGTAGATTGGTTATCAATCATAATGGGAGTATTTAGAAAATTCAAACCGTAATCTCGCATTTGTTGCTGTATCCACAAAACCTGTGAACAGCAGCTACCAGCTGCAACGTATTCAGCCTCGCATGAGGACACCGCTACAGAGGTCTGCTTCTTACATTGCCAGGATACGAGTCTCCCCCCAAGTAGGTGACATCCACCAGTCGTTGATTTTCTGTTCTGGTTGCATCCTCCGTAGTCTGAGTTGGTGTAGGATAAGAGATCTAATCCACCATCTGATGGATACCAGAGACCTAATTTGGGTTTCCCCTTAAGGTATCTCATTATCCGTTTGACCGCAATCATATGTGACTCCTTTGGATCCGCCTGAAACCTGGCACAAAGACAAACTGGAAACATAATGTCAGGTCTAGAAGCAGTAAGATACATGAATGAACCAATCATTGCCTGGTACTCTGTGGGGTCGACATATTTGTCGCTTTCAGTATCTGGACCGAGACCGTGGTTGTCACACCCTGAAATTTCCACTGCGGGGTTTTACCGCGAGGCGCATGACCTACCAGGATCCCATAGCCATAAGTCATATGAACGAACTCTAAATGCCCAAACCATTTAGTTCGTTTTCAAAAAAACAAGTTTAGTTAAGCTGCGGAAGGGTAAACCAAATTAAACCTTTTAAAAACCATGCGCAAAACAGCGCGCCCAAATCAAAACCATATGAAAGAAAACGTATAAGCATGATATATAATTTAAGTGTAAGCCCAACACCCAAATGCAGTGAACGTGCAGTGCTTCCTAATCGTGACACCGGAAGCTAACTACCTGCAAAAGCATGTAAATGGTGGGTCAACAAACAATGTTGGTGAGTTCACTAAGTAAAATAGGTGAGTAAGTAAAAGCGTAGGTTTCCCAAACCACGTAACCAAGTAAAACCGTCGGTCTCCCAGACCACATAACAACAAGTAAGAACGTCGGCCTCCCCGGCCACAAGTAAAAAGCTTATTCACATGCCAGGGGTAGCTAACCCACTCATGATAACTAATACCGGCGAATACCGAACTGCTAATAACGATTCCCCACAACTGTGAGTATGATGCCTTAAATCATTGCCCATCAACAATGATAATATGTTTTAAGCTAATAGTTCACACCCATGCTCCCAGCACGATGTGAGGTTTGTTAAACCTAATAGCGCTATCAACTAGTAACCCGCTTGGCCATCCGGCAATTGATTCGGTATTTTGAAAGACATAAATGATAGGGTTGGTTTAGTACATCAAGGACATATAGCATGAATTAGTAACAGTATATTCACCCCGTGAACCATGCACCCCAAAACCCGGGATGTGTAAAAGTAGTCCCAAACCGGACTAGAAACGTTAAGTAAGTTGTCTCAACCCGAGACACATGCTTTTGAGAAAAAGTAGTGAAACTCACCTTAGGTTGCAAGTGAATAATCCAAATTCCATAAATAGTAAAGTGCTACCGACTCCCTATTACAAATGTCACTAGGTGAGTATATGTGCATAACCAACACACCATATAACTCGTTTATCCTAGACTTTTAAAAGTTCAAAACCGTGTAGTGACACCTAATGACTCTACATGCACAAGTATGTCCTACGTATCCCGTTGGTGATCATAGTGATTATTATCAGTTTAATACATCAAATACATCTCATACAAGTTTTCATACAAGTTCATGTCAAATACATACCATATAGGACTCCAAATAGTCACATAAAGATCCCGTACACAATCTGCGTTTTTAGGGCAGATTGTGCATTGTGAAAAATGAATTATTTAAAATACTTAACCAATGAATTAAAGTCCCAAATTTTTACTGAGTATTCATGGGGATTTGGTTGTAAACCCATATTTTTGTTTTGTCTTAAAACCAAACACAAAAATTATTAAAATTCGTACAACACAGCTATGTCCAGAAAATTTCCACAACAGGTCAGTTTAGTAGAAAAATTCCCAAAAATTGCGTATTCATCCAAACGTTATGACCATTTAATTGGGTATTAGGGCCCTTCTAGTCCATTAACATGAACCGTTAATCATGTTCTAGTCCAATACCGGGCCCGATGATATTAATCACTCTAAATTGCATAAAAACTATTGTTTTTATTATTTCATGAGATATTAATCATCAAGTGCACGTAATTTGCATGGTTTACGTATTAACCTTCAGTCAAGTGATAATTCACATAAACACATAATTCACATAATTCACATAAGCACGTACTTCACGTTCATCATGATTCAATTGCACATATTATTATTATGTATGCCATATAATTCACCAACGTTCAGGATACAGGACTCGTGTGTGAGTTCAACAATGATTTTCCTATTTAACGCATATGTTAATATCATCTAACATATGTTAGGCCTACTTAAATAGCCCTAGTTAAGTATCTACCCACGTATGACATGTAAGTTAACTAGAGTATGACATGTAAGTTAACTAGAGTTCAGTAAAGGTATTAACCTGAAAATGCGGGGTGTCACATCATCCCCAAGTTGAAAAGAATTTCGTCCCGAAATTCAGCAAGTAAACAATAAAGCCAGCAATAAAAATGTGTGCATGGTTCCCGGATGTCACATCATCCCCAAGTTGAAAGGAATTTCGCCCCGAAATTCACTTTGAAAGAGCTGCTTTAAGTTCCGCGTTTGATCTATGTACGATTTCAGGTTCGGTAAAGAGATGTGGGTATTTTAAGCCGCATTTGATCCATGCGTTACCCCGTGTATTCCTGTCCTAGACAGGAATTCCATCGTATTTTAACAATAGGTATAGTGCTTTGTTTGTGTTTCTTGACGCCCCGCTCAAGAATCTCCACTGGTTCTTCCATGAACCTTAGCTTATCGTCCACCTGGATCTCTTCCAGTGGCACCACCAGTGTCGTTCCAACAGGAATTTCTATAGATTCGGTACGATATGTGGTATACATCGTGTACCCTACCAAGTTTGTTAAGCAGGTTTAACCTGTAAGCTACCAGACCAATCCTATCAACAATCTCGAATGGTCCAACGTTTCACGGGTTCATCTTCCCCCGTTTTCCAAAGCGTGTCACACCCTTCCAAGGTGACACCTTTAATAGTACCTTGTTCCCAATCCGGAGCTCTAAAGGTTTCCTACGCTTATCAATGTAGCTTTTCTGTCGATCACGAGTAGCAGCCATCCGTTTTCTGATTGTACTATCGTCTCAGAAGTTTCGTGCACAAGTTTGGGACCTGTCAGTTGGCTATCCCCAACTTCAGTCCAGCATATGGGAGATTTGCACTTCCCTTCATAAAGTGCCTCAAAAGGCGCACACTGAATCGAAGTGTGATAACTATTGTTATAAGAGAATTCAATCAAAGGCAAGTGCTTGTCCCAACTGTTTCCAAAGTCCACCACGCACACTCGCAGTAGATCTTCTAGTGTTCGGATGGTACTTTCACTCTGTCCATCCGTCTGGGGGGTGATAGGCTGTGCTCATGTCCAAACGAGTCCCGAAAGCATTTTGGAGAGTTTCCCAAAAATGGGAAGTAAATCGCGCGTCGCGATCCGATATGATAGAAGTAGGCACCCCATGCCTAGAGACAATTTTCGTAATACAAAGGCGGCTAGACGTTCGAACTTGTCCGTCTCTCTAATTGCCAAGAAATGCGCTGATTTGGTCAAACGGTCAATAATGACCCAAATCATATCGTGCCCGCTGGGCGTTTTAGGAAGTTTGGTGATAAAGTCCATGTAAATACCATCCCATCTCCACATGGGATTTTCCGGTTGCTGAAGTAGGCCCGAAGGTTTCTGATATTCAATCCTAACGTTGGCACACGTTAAGCACTTACTAACATAAGTGACTATCTCAGCTTTCATGTTTGGTCACCAGTAAAGAGTTTTGAGATCTTGGTACATTTTATCCGAACCAGGATGTACCGAATAACGAGAGGTGTGTGCCCCATCGAGCACTAGTCGTCTGAGATCTCCAACACGTGGAATCCAGACTTGATTCATGAAGTGCTGAAGACCCTATGTCCTCCGTTCTAGGTTCTTATCAGCACCGTGCAAGGTTTCAAGCCCGATGTTTTCCCTTTCAAAGCCACGCCCTGGGCTTTACGTATCTTAACAGGAAGATTAGATTGTAGGGTAAGTTGCAAGGCTCGCACTCGTTTGGGTTTTGTTTCCTCACGACTCAGGGCATCTGCTACTACATTAGCCTTCCCTGAATGCTACTTGATGGCACAGTCATAACCATTCAGGAGTTCGACCCATCAGCGTTGTCGTATGTTTAGTACCTTCTGATCAAATATATGCTGGAGGCTCTTATGATCCGTGAAAATCATGCACTTTGTCCCACAAAGATAGTGCCTCCAAATTTTGAGAGCGAAAACCACCGCTCCAAGTTACAAGTCATGGGTGGGGTAATTCTTCTCATGAACTTTTAGCTGCCGTGAAGCATAAGCGATCACCTTTCCGCGTTGCCTCAAAACACACCTTAAACCTTGGATAGATGCATCACAGTACACCACAAAGTCCTCCGTACCCTCAGGTAGTGATAATATCGGTGCACTGCAAAGTTTTGCCTTCAATAAATGAAAAGCAGATTCTTGGGCATCTCCCCACTTATAAGTAATCCCCTTCTGTGTCAAAGCAGTGAGGGGTTGAGCGATCTTTGAGAATCCCTCAATGAATCTGCGATAATAACCTGCAAGGCCTAGGAATTGTCGCACCTCTGTAGGAGTCTTAGGAGCTTCCCACCTTTTAATCGCGTCAATCTTAGCGGGATCGACATGTATTCCTGCCTCGTTCACCACATGACCCAAAAATTGGACCTCGCGAATCCAGAAGTCGCACTTAGAGATCTTTGCATACAACTGCTCATTTCTCAAAAGTTTAAAGATCCGCCGCAGGTGTTGCTCATGCTCTTCCCTGCTCTTGGAATAGATCAAAATGTCATCTATGAGCACTATGACAAATTTTTCCAAATAGGGCTTGCACACACGGTTCATAAGGTCCATGAACACAGCTGGTGCATTGGTCAGCCCGAATGGCATTACCAAAAATTCATAGTGCCCATAACGAGTTCGAAAGGCTGTCTTTGCTACATCCTCCTCCCGGACTCTCAGTTGGTGATACCCTGACCTTAAGTCAATCTTGGAATAGTAACTTGACCCTTGAAGCTGGTCGAATAGGTCGTCAATACGAGGCAAAGGGTAGCGGTTCTCAATCGTCACGGTGCTTAACTCCCGATAATCAATACACATGCGGAAGCTCCCATCCTTCTTCTTAACAAACAGGGCTGGGGCTCCCCATGGTGAAGCACTAGGTCTAACGAAATCCCTGTCCAACAGCTCTTGGAGTTTGGTAGATAGTTCTTGAAGTTCGCCCGGTGCTAGGCTGTATGATGCACACGCAACTGGGGCGGCTCCTGGTGCAAGATCACTTTGAAATTCCACTTGAGGAACAGGTGGAAGTCCAGGTAGTTCCTCTGGGAAGACATCTGGAAAATCCCGAACCACAGGGATGTCCTAAATTTTTGTTTCAACTTCAGCTCGAGTAATTGAAATGTTAGCCAATATGGCTGGGTAGCCTTTCCGAATACACTTCTGGGCTTTCAAGAAAGAGAGATGATGCCCACCATGGCACCACCACGATCACCCTGGACAGATAACAGTTCTCCTCTAGGGAGAGGGATACGAAAAATCTTCTCCTGACAGAGAATTTCAGCGTGTTGCTTGGACAACCAGTCCATGCCAATCACAAGATCAAAGCTTCCTAGGGTGATAGGTAAGAGGTCGATGACAAACAATTGTCCATCCAGTTCGAGCTTACAGTCACGATGAATGTGGGTTACCTCAACAGGTTTCCCATCAGCTAACTCTAAAGAGTACGGGGTATCAAGAAGTGTAGGAACTATCCCTAGTTGTTTGCTAAGTTTTGATGACACAAAACTATAGTCTGCACCAGTATCATATAAAACAGAGGCGAGAGTGTCGTTTAAGGAACACGTATCCGTCCCGCCGTTGTTATCAGTCCTAGCTTCCCCAGAGCCCATCACAAATGCTTTTCCACGAGCCCCATTGTTGTTGTTACCGTTGTATTTGTTGTTGTTGAAGGACTTATACCTCATACTATCCCACGTTCTCTTGCTATCACTAAAAGTGGAAGATGAAGCACCCTGCTTCGGAAAAGCACCATGCTCAATAGCCTCGTCGGTGAGTTTGCGAGCCAGGTGAAGGATTTGTAAGATTCTGGGTAGGTGAGCTGTAGTGGCCATGCCACGAATCTGAGAGACACACCCCTTTGGTATGAAGCTCGATCCGTTTATAAGGTAGGCTAAATATGTTTGAGCATATAGTAGCTAACTCTTGTAGCTTGGTAGTGTAGGCGTCAATCTCAGACCCAGTCGTCTTTAGATAACAAGCTTCTAAATTTCATCACGGGGGTTACATTCTCCACCCAAGTATCTGTAACTCATCGAGTGTGCATGTGGCATACATTACCCCATCCTGCCTGGGGCAAATGCACAGAGCAAAGACTTATACTATTGAAGCAATCAGACGGTCTCCTTCAGTTCCGTTAGAGTTATCGAGGTTTACAACCAATAAAAGCCTTGAAAATACGATGGCAGGTTGTTGTTCCGGCATGCGCGTTCAAGGAATAAGGAAGTTCAAATGCGAAAGTCAAGGGAAAAGAATGATTTAGCAACTTAGATCTTTACTAGCTTGAAAAAGATGTGAGGGCCTCAACCACCCTGTTGTTGATCATAAAAATTCACTCTCATCTAGGTTTACAAAAGAAAAGGAAAGAAAATACTAGCAAGGAAGGGTAGGAGCAAGTCGCCGTCACGTTCTGACAAGATAGTGGAGCATTCAACCTTACTTTCCCATGTGTTCGTTCTACTCGAGTTTTCCTTCCATCCCTTCTTCTTCCTCTTTCGCGGTTATCGATCTTATGTGGATCTCGCCGCATATAGTCTCCAACTCCGGTCCTATGCAAGTCAGTTTAGTGGTCAGCTGCACCACTCGTTCCTCCAATCGTGGTTGTCAGTCATTAGTAGGTTTCGTCTTTCCTTGAGATGTTGCACTACGTCGTAGGCCTTTACATAACTCCTCAAGACTGTGAGTAACAAGTTCTGACCTGATGTGTTCCCGTGAATTTACTATAAACTCACAATGAATAGGGATATGCAAGTCGTACCATCGCTCGCTCATACTGGGCGTAAGGGTACTAGAGTAAGAATAAAATTCTACATGAGTAACCCAGTCTTGTCTGAGTTTCAAATGAGGGTAAGAAAGGTCAAACAACAAATAACAAAAACTAATTGTCTCCTTGCTCAGTGAAAAAGGATAAGTCTAAGTATTTAACTTTCCTCGAAGTTGATTCGGTGTAATGGTACCACGTCATGCGCATCGTGCAGCCTCCTGTGTACGTGCGCCACAACACTCGCAAGGGCTCTCTCCCTGTACTATTGTTGTTTCCTCATCCATGAGGGTTGTTAAGATACTAGTCCCAGTAATGCGCCACCTGGTGTAACCCTGGGTTCCCACCAGTGACGTGTTCAGAATCAGGTTTAGAACTAAAAGATAACATATCTCCTGAAATCATGCGTTGTAGATATATGTAGTCAAAAGCTAATTGTGCACTTAAGCTGTGAGTGTACTAATGCTTATTCTATGATGGTTATAGTCTAGACTTAACATGCAGTCCTAGTGCACTTAAGCTGTGCACTTAAGCTGTGAGTGTACTAATGCTTATTCTTATTCGGGACACCGGAAGCTAACTACCTGCAAAAGCATGTAAATGGTGGGTCAACAAACAATGTGTCACACCCTCAAATTTCCACCTGCGGAGTTCTACCGCGAGGCGTGTGACACACCAGGATCCAAGTCAACGGTCACAATAAACGACGTCTAAATGTAAAACATACGTAACAAAAACCATGCATAAGATTTAAAACCAACATTCAACAGTGCGGAAGCATTTAAAGTTTACAAAAGTCATGCAGAAATAAAACATAAGTTCAAAAGTTGATAACTTCAAAACATGCAACTGAGACCCTAGACGCGAGACGACTCCAGTGCGACCTCGTGCGCCTATCTGACAGCTGCTACCTTAGCGACCTGAGAAAACATGCTAAAAGAGTCAACATATAATGCTGGTGAGTTCACAGGTTTAATTTAAACGTTTAAAGTGATTCTTCGAAAACCGTTTCCATCACAGTTACTACTATGCTTATGAGAACGCTAGCTAGGCACAGAATGAGATAGTCATACGGGTGAAACCATTGCTGACTAAGCCGTGTAGTGACCCTTAGTTTCCTATGGGCTACCGTCATCACCGGTAGACCTTGTTTCGTTAGAGACAATATGCACCCGCCCGGTCCGACCGTCGAGTGGGGCTTGTCAGTTCCCAATAGCGCTATCCATATTTCCCCACCATATACCCATGTTAGTGGTTTCTAAGGGACTTTTTGATGAACCGTATAGTACGATAAGTAAGCCATAGTATAACGTGATAAAGAGTCATGAGCCATAAGAGTTTAATAAGTCATAAGTCATAAAAGAGTTTTGAGACGAAAATAAGTCATAAGTCATAAAAGCGTTTTAAGCATGTTTCTCCCCCGAAAACATAAACCGTAAAATGTGGGGCCGTGAACTCACCTTAGGTTGCGTATTCCGTTTATGAGTAAACCGTATGTGTGATATGAGTAAACCGTCTGTAAGATATGATAGCCCCAACTATTGGCGACCTATCATAAGATATGTGTCAAGTTAGACTAATAACCCGTCGGGTTCATTAGTCCCTAAGTCCAGTCCATGACCCTTATGTGTCCGAAAAACGTGTTTGACCGACAACCAGACTACGTAAGACAAGACTCGACATCCCATTGGTGACCCGACATTCCACGTGTTCATCTCATACACACACATACACAAAACATGCAACTTAGTACTTAACATGCGTTAAAGTTCAACGATTCTAAAACATAGGTCAAATAACGTACAAACAAGTCCAAACACGTGTCACTATGTTACTAGGCATGTCACGGGGTTCCTATCATGTTCCTAGGTGTCAAATCGGGTTTCGGGATGTCAAAATACGCTTATAACAGCATTACACGCGATTAGGAACTTAGCATGCAATTAGGAAAATCAACATGTGATTAGGGATGGTCAATAGGCAATTACAGAGGCTAATCACCCCTTATGATAGGCGATTAGGGCTATCCATGTGCATTTCAGGCGATTATGGTCATAAGGTATGCAATTCAGGGCTTAACTAGTGATTAGGATCACAATTGCATGAAATGAAGGCAATTAGGATCACAATTGCATGAAATGAAGGCAATTATGATCCCAATCGCCTACCTATACATGATTAGGCTCTCTATTCAGGCGATTGGGCTCCCAATCGCCTATAGCATAGGCGATTAGGATCCCCAATCGCCTATAGCACAGCTGATACGGTTTTTCGCGCGTTTAACCCTCCAAATCAGATCCGAAACGTGTAAAAACACCCAATAACAATCCTAACACATTAACAAACATATTTCAAGCAAAACCCCTAAGTTTTCATCATTCTAACAGCCCCGAATGCGAGCGTTTTCCCAAAATAGCAACTTAACATGTAAACATCACATCAACATGCAAGAACTTGCTCTAAATAGCAAATATCCAGATTTAATCACATAACCACGTTGTCCGATAGCATCCTACTGTCCTAACATCATCCTAGAGCAAACCCTAACATCAAACAATCAACAACATACCTCATATCATCCTTAATCATTCATAATCTTTCAAATGGGTCAAAACATCAAGTATTAACAATACCCAACCAAAACCATTCAAACTCCTAGAACATAATCATACTAACTTGTAACAGCCATAAACATCATAATAACACAAAAACAACCATGATTCAATCCTAAAAATCCTATCTTTAATCACATATAACACATATAACACATGTAAAGGTGTGGGTTTGTTTAAAAACGGTTTTAAATGGATTTTCAAAGACAAAAACATTTATAAGTCAGGTCTGGACGTTTAGGGAGTAAAATATAATCATTTAAAGGTTTGGGTTTGAAGGACACACCTTGGATTTAAGAGGAGATGATGGAATAAGTTTGGAAATGGTTGTTTTGATGTAAAAATAGGTTCCAGAGGGTGTTTGTGGGTTGAGATAGGTTATGGGACGGCTAGGGTTGCATAAATGGTGTTTTGGAGGTCAAGGGTGGTATTTATAGGCGTTTCTAGTCGTCAGGTACCCTATAGGCAATTATGCAGCTTTATCAGGCGATTAGGGCTGCTAATCGCCTTCACTATAGGCGATTAGCCCCATAATCGCCTAAAAACATGCCCAATCGCCTATAGAAGGTTGCTAATCGCCCTCATGAAGGCAATTAGGTCATCCTAATCGCCTTCAGGGTCTGATGTGGTGTATTTGGCGCGTTAAACTCCGTTTTAACATATGTTAACACATTTTCACATACCGACAAGTCACATAATGATTATAAACACATAATACATGAAAGTAAACACGTTCACACTCGTTCACCAATTCCCGGGACTCGAGACTTGCGTATGTTAAAACCCCAATGGTGTGCGACTCGACTCGACTGACCTTGTTATGTGTAACGTATGCGCGACTCGCTAAGGTAGACTTACTAAGTTTTCAAAAGTTAGTTGCCGGAAATTGCCGGGTGTCACATCATCCCCCTGTTGAAAGAATTTTCGTCCCGAAAATTTCCCAAAGTCGAAGAGAGAAAACAAATAAGAAGAAAAATTTTCCGGGTCGTCACATCATCCCCCTGTTGAAAGGAATCTCGCCTCGAGATTCTTTCGGCCTCAACAGTGATGAGTGTCGACCTCTGTGTGTGCCCAAGTGACGTTTCCCCAAAAGAAAACGAGTGAATATGAGACAAGAGACCCCCGATCGAAGGCCTACTGGAGACTACTATGATCGATATAACTAACCCACTGGTACCGTCCAAGTAGCATCCCCAAAGAACCCTCATCGACCCAAAGAATGAGGAATGAAGACCAAACCACAAGGAAAACACCCGAAGACACGAACGCACAACAATGCGAATAAAAGTAAAACCAAAGCGTAACAAGCGTAAAAAGAGATAAGAAAGAATACGTACGAGTAACAGTGTCTGGGTCCGCCTGGTTCTCCCTAGCACCAATCACATAAGCATGAGCACGAGTAATCCGGCCACCGCCTTCATTGTCTCCATCCTTCCCTGTCACATCATCCCCCTGTTGAAAGGAATCTCGCCTCGAGATTCTTTCGGCCTCAACAGTGATGAGTGTCGACCTCTGTGTGTGCCCAAGTGACGTTTCCCCAAAAGACTACGAGTGAATATGAGACAAGAGACCCCCGATCGAAGGCCTACTGGTGACTACTATGATCGGTATAACTAACCCACTGGTACCGTCCAAGTAGCATCCCCAAAGAACCCTCATCGACCCAAAGAATGAGGAATGAAGACCAAACCACAAGGAAAACACCCGAAGACACGAACGCACAACAATGCGAATAAAAGTAAAACCAAAGCGTAACAAGCGTAACAAGAGATAAGAAAGAATACGTACGAGTAACAGTGTCTGGGTCCGCCTGGTTCTCCCTAGCACCAATCACATAAGCATGAGCACGAGTAATCCGGCCACCGCCTTCATTGTCTCCATCCTTCCCTGCGTTCCCTGTGCCCCCTTGATTCAACTTTGGACAGCTTCGCTTGAAGTGCCCCGTCTCACCACAATGAAAGCAACCCTGGTTCCCCTGTGGAGCAGGGGTAGTAGTAGCAGCAGTCTTAGTCGCCCTGGAAAGGTTGACCCTACAATCCTTGGCAAGATGCCCCGTCTGCTGACAATGCTCACAGCGAAAACTCTCACAAGTACCATAGTGATGAAAACCACAACGCCCACACTTAGGGCTCTTCCCAGCATAGCCCCCTTGTTTCTGATCCGACGCTGACCCTGAAGCTTCAGCCTTCTTCGCCGCCGGTTGTCGCTGAACCCCCGATGAACTCTTATCCACGCTTTCCCACTTCCTCTTGTTCTCTGTCGGCGCCTTCACAGAAGAGCCCCTAGGAGGCAAGACACCCTCAGAAATCTTCAATTCGGTCATCTTAGTAGCCGACCGCACAGCCTCTGACATAGTAGTGGGATCCCTAGCAGACACCAATCCAGCAATCTCTGGCACCAAACCCGCAAGATACTGCTCTATCCTCCTGTACTCTGGCGTAGACAAACCGACACATCACCGCTAACTCGTTGTGCCTGATCGTGTACTCCTCAACCTCAGAACCCACCATCTTAAGATTCCCATATTCCTGTTCCAATCTCTTAATCTCCTCACCCGGGCAGTGCTCGTCCTTTAACCTACGCACAAAATCCGCCCAAGGCATGGCGTTGGCCTCCCCAAGACCAAGAGTCTGTGTGACGCATTTCCATCACGTCTGAGCGGGTCCTACAAAAGTCCCCGAAGCAAACATCACCCAATCCACCGCTGGAGTCTCACATAAAGCAAACACCGACTCAGTCTTCTCTAACCACCGAAGTAACTCGAGAGCCCCCTCCGTACCCTGGAAGCTGAGAGGCTGACAATCCTTAAACCGCTTGTAGGCAACACCTGCCTGAACTGGAGGAGCAGTAGCACCCATGAAAGTCTGCTGGGCAGCATGAAAAGCAGCTAGTGCAACGCCCAACTGTTGCTGCATCATCTCATTGAGCTCGTCGTACGTCAGGGTGATGTTACCACCACCTCTACCCCCACCAGTGCGGCCTGCACGTCGTCCCCCAGTACGTCCACCAGTGCGTCCTGACATCTTCTGAGAAGAACAAGAAACAAACACTCAGACCCAAAACCAACGCTAAACCAAGAGAATACGAAAAGTCTAAGATCGGGTCCAAATGTGACCCTAAATCCCAACACGAGATCCACCAAGTCTTCCATGCATTTCAACTTATGATTTCGTGTGCACCCGAAATGATAAATTGCTCTACATGGTCCTCAAGGCGTGCCCCGAGCTCGAACCTCAAGTCACCCGACACCCACATCTTAGGAAGATATAACCAACTCAAAAGATCAACAAACAAGTTCCCACGACTGTAAACCCGAAGAAGAAGATAAAGTGGAGCTAGGAATAACCAAGGATGAGATAGGTAATGTGACACTGTGTGGTAAGGATACCGACACCCCGACAAGGTTAGTATGCTTACCAAAAGACACGACTCAAATGTATGTGACCGTCTAGTGTGTGAGACTCGGCTATAGTCTAGACTCTACATGCAGTCCTAGTTCACTATAACCATTGGCTCTGATACCAATCTGTCACACCCTCAAATTTCCACCTGCGGAGTTCTACCGCGAGGCGTGTGACACACCAGGATCCAAGTCAACGGTCACAATAAACGACGTCTAAATGTAAAACATACGTAACAAAAACCATGCATAAGATTTAAAACCAACATTCAACAGTGCGGAAGCATTTAAAGTTTACAAAAGTCATGCAGAAATAAAACATAAGTTCAAAAGTTGATAACTTCAAAACATGCAACTGAGACCCTAGACGCGAGACGACTCCAGTGCGACCTCGTGCGCCTATCTGACAGCTGCTACCTTAGCGACCTGAGAAAACATGCTAAAAGAGTCAACATATAATGCTGGTGAGTTCACAGGTTTAATTTAAACGTTTAAAGTGATCCTTCGAAAACCGTTACCATCACAGTTACTACTATGCTTATGAGAACGCTAGCTAGGCGCAGAATGAGATACTCATACGGGTGAAACCATTGCTGACCAAGCCGTGTAGTGACCCTTAGTTTCCTATGGGCTACCGTCATCACCGGTAGACCTTTTTTTGTTAGAGACAATATGCACCCGCCCGGTCCGACCGTCGAGTGGGGCTTGTCAGTTCCCAATAGCGCTATCCATATTTCCCCGCCATATACCCATGTTAGTGGTTTCTAAGGGACTTTTTGATGAACCGTATAGTACGATAAGTAAGCCATAGTATAACGTGATAAAGAGTCATGAGCCATAAGAGTTTAATAAGTCATAGGTCATAAAAGAGTTTTGAGACGAAAATAAGTCATAAGTCATAAAAGCGTTTTAAGCATGTTTCTCCCCCGAAAACATAAACCGTAAAATGTGGGGCCGTGAACTCACCTTAGGTTGCGTATTCCGTTTATGAGTAAACCGTATGTGTGATATGAGTAAACCGTCTGTAAGATATGATAGCCCCAACTATTGGCGACCTATCATAAGATATGTGTCAAGTTAGACTAATAACCCGTCGGGTTCATTAGTCCCTAAGTCCAGTCCATGACCCTTATGTGTCCGAAAAACGTGTTTGACCGACAACCAGACTACGTAAGACAAGACTCGACATCCCATTGGTGACCCGACATTCCACGTGTTCATCTCATACACAAACATACACAAAACATGCAACTTAGTACTTAACATGCGTTAAAGTTCAACGATTCTAACACATAGGTCAAATAACGTACAAACAAGTCCAAACACGTGTCACTATGCTACTAGGCATGTCACGGGGTTCCTATCATGTTCCTAGGTGTCAAGTCGGGTTTCGGGATATCAAAATACGCTAATAACAGCATTACACGCGATTAGGAACTTAGCATGCAATTAGGAAAGTCAACATGTGATTAGGGATGGTCAACAGGCAATTACAGAGGCTAATCGCCCCTTATGATAGGCGATTAGGGCTATCCATGTGCATTTCAGGCGATTATGGTCATAAGGTATGCAATTCAGAGCTTAACTAGTGATTAGGATCACAATTGCATGAAATGAAGGCAATTAGGATCACAATTGCATGAAACGAAGGCAATTATGATCCCAATCGCCTACCTATACACGATTAGGCCCTCTATTCAGGCGATTGGGCTCCCAATCGCCTATAGCATAGGCGATTAGGATCCCCAATCGTCTATAGCACAACTGATACGGTTTTTCGCGCGTTTAACCCTCCAAATCTGATCCGAAACGTGTAAAAACACCCAATAACAATCCTAACACATTAACAAACATATTTCAAGCAAAACCCCTAAGTTTTCATCGTTCTAACAGCCCCAAATGCGAGCGTTTTCCCAAAATAGCAACTTAACATGTAAACATCACATCAACATGCAATAACTTGCCCTAAATAGCAAATATCCAGATTAAATCACATAACCACGTTGTCCGATAGCATCCTACTGTCCTAACATCATCCTAGAGCAAACCCTAACATCAAACAATCAACAACATACCTCATATCATCCTTAATCATTCATAATCTTTCAAATGGGTCAAAACATCAAGTATTAACAATACACAACCAAAACCATTCAAACTCCTAGAACATAATCATACTAACTTGTAACAGCCATAAACATCATAATAACACAAAAACAACCATG
Source organism: Ambrosia artemisiifolia (assembly GCA_032199755.1). Classification (NCBI taxonomy): domain Eukaryota; kingdom Viridiplantae; phylum Streptophyta; class Magnoliopsida; order Asterales; family Asteraceae; genus Ambrosia; species Ambrosia artemisiifolia. The sequence goes on along the minus strand of CM063516.1, from coordinate 12,908,202 downwards.
ATTCAATCCTAAAAATCCTATCTTTAATCACATATAACACATATAACACATGTAAAGGTGTGGGTTTGTTTAAAAACGGTTTTAAAAGGATTTTCAAAGACAAAAACATTTATAAGTCAGGTCTGGACGTTTAGGGAGTAAAATATAGTCATTTAAAGGTTTGGGTTTGAAGGACACACCTTGGATTTAAGAGGAGATGATGGAATAAGCTTGGAAATGGTTGTTTTGATGTAAAAATAGGTTCCAGAGGGTGTTTGTGGGTTGAGATAGGTTATGGGACGGCTAGGGTTGCATAAATGGTGTTTTGGAGGTCAAGGGTGGTATTTATAGGCGTTTCTAGTCGTCAGGAACCCTATAGGCGATTATGCAGCTTTATCAGGCGATTAGGGCTGCTAATCGCCTTCACTATAGGCGATTAGCCCCATAATCGCCTAAAAACATGCCCAATCGCCTATAGAAGGTTGCTAATCGTCCTCATGAAGGCAATTAGGTCATCCTAATCGCCTTCAGGGTCTGATGTGGTGTATTTGGCGCGTTAAACTCCGTTTTAACATATGTTAACACATTTTCACATACCGACAAGTCACATAATGATTATAACCACATAATACATGCAAGTAAACACGTTCACACTCGTTCACCAATTCCCGGGACTCGAGACTTGCGTATGTTAAAACCCCAATGGTGTGCGACTCGACTCGACTGACCTTGTTATGTGTAACGTATGCGCGACTCGCTAAGGTAGACTTACTAAGTTTTCAAAAGTTAGTTACCGGAAATTGCCGTGTGTCACACAATGTTGGTGAGTTCACTAAGTAAAATAGGTGAGTAAGTAAAAGCGTAGGTTTCCCAAACCACGTAACCAAGTAAAAGCGTCGGTCTCCCAGACCACATAACAACAAGTAAGAACGTCGTCCTCCCCGGCCACAAGTAAACAGCTAATTCACATGCCAGGGGTAGCTAACCCACTCATGATATCTAATACCGGCGAATACCAAACTGCTAATAACGATTCCCCACAACTGTGAGTATGATGCCTTAAATCATTGCCCATCAACAATGATAATATGTTTTAAGCTAATAGTTCACACCCATGCTCCCAGCACGATGTGAGGTATGTTAAACCTAATAGCGCTATCAACTAGTAACCCGCTTGCCCATCCGGCAATTGATTTGGTATTTTGAAGGACTTAAATGATAGAGTTGGTTTAGTTCATCAAGGACATATAGCATGAATTAGTAACAGTAGATTCACCCCGTGAACCATGCACCCCAAAACCCGGGATGTGTAAAACTAGTCCCAAACCGGACTAGAAACGTTAAGTAAGTTGTCTCAACCCGAGACACATGCTTTTGAGAAAAAGTAGTGAAACTCACCTTAGGTTGCAAGTGAATAATCCAAATTCCACAAATAGTAAAGTGCTACCGACTCCCTATTACAAATGTCACTAGGTGAGTATATGTGCATAACCAACACACCATATAACTCGTTTATCCTAGACTTTTAAAAGTTCAAAACCGTGTAGTGACACCTAATGACTCTACATGCACAAGTATGTCCTACGTATCCCGTTGGTGATCATAGTGATTATTATCAGTTTAATACATCAAATACATCTCATACAAGTTTTCATACAAGTTCATGTCAAATACATACCATATAGGACTCCAAATAGTCACATAAAGATCCCGTACACAATCTGCGTTTTTAGGGCAGATTGTGCACTGTGAAAAATGAATTATTTAAAATACTTAACCAATGAATTAAAGTCCCAAATTTTTACTGAGTATTCATGGGGATTTGGTTGTAAACCCATATTTTTGTTTTGTCTTAAAACCAAACACAAAAATTATTAAAATTCGTACAACACAGCTATGTCCAGAAAATTTCCACAACAGGTCAGTTTAGTAGAAAAATTCCCAAAAATTGCGTATTCATCCAAACGGGATGAATCGACTTGGAAAAGCCGAGTTTTTCCAATGTTGACCTACTGTAAAAATTTCATAACTGAATTCCTTGTAAATCTCAAGTTATGACCATTTAAAGTTGACCCAATTTACAAATCCGAAATTCTGATATGACCTCTAATCAAATAAATTTCCAAAAACGACTCAAACGATGTCCAAATCTGATGGTTTTGCCCATTATGAAAAGCTAAGACTATGTACATCACAATAATGCAAAGAAATCATCAAAACAATTAATTTAACATCGCAACACAGACCCTACAATACATCATAACGAATCTGCCAGAAACTGAAACTTGCATCCCAAGTTATTCATAAACACTAATTATGCATAAAAATCTCTAATACATGCATAACCCATATTATCATGATCAAACACATATATTATCATACAAAAACCCTAATTATGATTACTAACAACAATCATTATCATCAAATCATCATGAACATTCAAGAACTCCTACTTATACATATATGCGATTATATATATACATGCATGATCCATGATTTTTAAAACTTTTCAAGCATTACTAATTATTAAAAACAAGCTTGAAGAGGTGATTAAGATTGATGTTTGTTGAAAAGTGAGAGAGAGGGGGGTGGGGGTACCTCACGGCGCAAAGAGGGTTGGGGTTAGGGTTTTTTTTTTGATCTATAATTATAAGGAGGTTTAGCTTGTTGCCCAAGTAATTGGGTATTAGGGCCCTTCTAGTCCATTAACCTGACCCGTTAATCATGTTCTAGTCCAATACCGGGCCCGATGATATTAATCACTCTAAATTGCATAAAAACTATTGTTTTTATTATTTCATGAGATATTAATCATCAAGTGCACGTAATTTGCATGGTTTACGTATTAAACTTCAGTCAAGTGATAATTCACATAAACACATAATTCACATAATTCACATAAGCAGGTACTTCACGTTCATCATGATTCAATTGCACATATTATTATTATTATGTATGCCATATAATTCACCAACGTTCAGGATACAGGACTCGTGTGTGTGTTCAACAATGATTTTCCTATTTAACGCATATGTTAATATCATCTAACATATGTTAGGCCTACTTAACTAGCCCTAGTTAAGTATCTACCCACGTATGACATGTAAGTTAACTAGAGTATGACATGTAAGTTAACTAGAGTTCAGTAAAGGTATTAACCTGAAAATGCGGGGTGTCACAGTGGTTGACCGGTAGAGGAGTATAGTAAGGTGTGCAATCATTCATCTTGAAACGAGTCAGGATGTCATGCACATACTTAGTTTGATGGATGAACATTCCATCTGCCTTCTGATCCACCTATAGACCGAGAAAGAACTTTAACTCCCCCATAGCACTCATTTCGAACTTCCTTTTCATGACTTGCTCGAATTCCTTGCATAAGTCTTCATTTGGTGACCCGAAGATGATGTCATCAACATACACCTGTACCAGTAGAAAATTTTCTCCTTTTCTCCGAAAGAAAAGTGTACTGTCAATCTTTCCTCTCTCAAATCCATTGTTCAAGAGGTAAGAAGACAGTGTCTCATACCATGCCCTGGGTGCCTGATGAAGTCCATAAAGAGCCTTGTCATGTTTGTAGACCCGATCTGGATATTCTGGATCAATGAACCCCGGTGGTTGTGAGACATACACCAGCTCTTGGACTTTTCCGTACAGAAAGGCGCTTTTAACGTCTAACTGATAAACTGTAAATCCTTTGTGAGACGCGAATGCCAGAAACAAGCGAGTTGCCTCTTGCCTAGCAACTGGTGCAAACACTTCATTGAAGTCTATCCCTTCCTGTTGATTAAACCCTTTTACCACAAGACGAGCCTTATTCCTGACCACTACACCATTGTCATCTTTCTTGTTTCGGAAAACCCATTTCGTGCCAATTTCCTGTGCACCTCGAGGGAGATAAACCAACTCCCAAACTTTGAGCTTCCTAAACTGCGCGAGCTCTTCTAGCATAGCTTCTACCCACGCATTGTCCCGAAGAGCCAATTGATAACTCTTAGATTCAATTTGCGAGATAAAGCACTTCAAGCACTTGTTCACAATCCCTGAATCAACAATTCTTGCATACATGCAGTTGGCATTAGCAAAACTTCTCCGAGTCTGAATACCCGCATTAGGATCCCCCAGTATGAAGTCAACTGGATGAACCCTATTTGCGCGTGTTGAAATCACAGTGTCTACCGGCATATCTTCATCTAAATTGGAGCCAATATCTCCTGCAGCCACTTCATCATCAGTAGAATCTATCCCGAACGGATTCGTGAAAGGTTCTTCTTCGGTTTCAGTGACCTCTGGTGTGGATGAAGACTGGTTGTTTCCCGAAGAGCTGGTACTTGCATCTGTCTTGGTCTTTTCTGCAGAAATCTGGACTATTGAACGAGGTGAAACAAAGTCATCATCATCCTCATCAACAATCACTAGTTCTTCTTCCTGTGGTTCTGCATTAAAGGTATGAGGAACATTAAAAGACTTAAAAACACAGTCATAATCGAACATCCAACTTGGTTCCTGTGCACTATCTGGTGGTGAGTAACTTGTTATTTCAATATTAAAAGCAATTTCAACTACACCCTTTGATTATTCCAAACACGTTTGTTTGGTGAGCCGGGGACATAACCAAGGAAGAATCCTTCGTCTGCCACCTCACCAAATTTTGGTTGGTTTTTATTTTTCAGAATAGTGCAAGGCATTCCAAATGGCTCAAAATCTTCGATGTTGGGTTTACGACCGTTTAAGAGTTCATAACATGTTTTATTGTGTTTCTTAACGGTCAAAACCCTATTCAAGACATAACATGATGTGTTCACAGCCTCCCCCTAAAAATGGACGGGAAGCTTAGAGTCAGCTAGCATGGTTCGAGCAGATTCAATCAAAGTCCTGTTTTTCCTCTCAGCGACTCCATTTTTTTAGGCTCATAGGGAGCACTGAATTGATGTTCAATTCCTTTGCGAATGCAAAAGATCGAAAACGTGTTGTTCTTGAACTCCGAGCCATTGTCGCTACTGATCCTCTTCAGTGTGGTGTTGAACAGATTCTCTGCTTGAAGAATGAAATTCGTCAAGATTTCAGCAGTTTCATCCTTCGTACCTAAGAAAAACACCCACGAGAATCTAGAAAAATCATCAGTAATCACAAGGCAATAAAATTTTCCACCAATGCTCCTAACGTTCACTGGACCGAAAAGATCAATGTGAAGCAATTCAAAAGGATCAGAAATAGAATTAACAGTTTTTGGGTGATGAGGCTTCTTGTGTTGCTTTCCCTTTTTACAAGGGACACATTTGTCCTCAATCTCAAAACTTTTTAAAGGAACACCCGTTACCAAACCATGTTTTACAATGTAGTTTAGTTTCCTGAAATGGATGTGTCCCATCTTTCTATGACAAAGAAGTGAGTTTGATGCAGATGCTCTGGACAATAAACACGTAGTCTTCGTTGAAGAATCGTCATGCATGCTCATATCCATGATATACGTGTCGTTTCTTCTAGGAGCCCTCATAATTATCCACTCTTTTGGAATTACTACTCCTGGTTTCAACACTAAAGCTTCAGTCTTGGTGAAGTGAACTGAATGCCCCTTGTCGTAGATTTGTGAGACACTCATGAGATCGTGTTTGAGCCCCTCAACATAGTTCACTCCTTCTAGGGTGATCTTGCCACTAGTGACCTTCCCCTTTCCTGAGATGCGCCCGCCTTTGGCGCCAGCAAAGTTTACAAAACCTCCATCACATTTCATAAATTCAATCAACAATCTCAACTCCCCTGTCATATGCCTGGAGCAGCCAATATCAACATACCACTAGTTGATAACCCTCCTCAGCAGCTCTTGCATTCACAAAGAGGATTAGTTAGAGTAGGGGACCCAAGCTGTGAAAGTCTTGGGTCGTCCCATTTCATCAACAACAGTGAACTGCCTCCAATATCCATCACTCCCCACTGGAGTCTTGGATCTTGGTGGGCTGTTTCTGTTCATTTGGTCAAATTGCCTGTAGGGCCTTTGATCCTGAGAATTGTGATATCCTCTTTGATTCACTGGCCCGCTATTGTTATTTTGAGGATAACTCCCTCTGTTGGAATATCCCTGATTGTAATTATTTCTTGAAAAGTGTTGGTTATTTGAATACTGTCTATCCCTATAACCATTTTGATTATTATAATTATTCACAGAATTAAATTTGTCACCTTGTGGACTTTGGTGACGTTGTTGCTTATGAGGTAGTTGGTACTTGTTGGCATTTGCAGGTACTGCCTGCGTAAATGGTTGAGCACCAGATGTGCTTGCCTGGCCAATACTTACCTGTCTAGGGATAAACGCTGGTTTTTCAAAATTTTTGTTTACTGGGCATTTTCCAGGATCCCTAGACCCACCATCTGATTCTTTCTCAAGTTGTCTCTGCAATGATTTCTTTGCAGAGTTGCTTACCTCTTTCATGCTTTCAGACTTAGCAGGAGTCTCACCTTTCTTTGCATCAGTTGATGCAGTGCTACTCTTCTTCTTGGTAGTGCACATGCTAGCGACATGACCTTTTTGATGACATTTAAAACCGTATTGCTTCTCAAGGGGCTTTTTGTATTGTCCACTTGAGGTCGATCCCTCATTGCTAGCAGATTTTGGTGAAGTGTTGCCGGAACAATATGCATTACCCTGTTTAATTTCGGTTTTGGCTTCACCTTTCTTAACAAATTTAGGATTTTGCAAAATCGATTTCGGTTCAGCCTTTTTGGGTTGAGTCTTTGATTCAGTTGAGTTAATTTTAACTGGATTAGTTTGATTAACCCCCGACCCAGTGCTGTTCTTTAACACTTCACCTGTTTGTTCATCGTCATACACACTTGATGAACTACCATTCTCAGAACTAATCTCACTCTCACTCACATCAACTTTCTTCTCATCTATCTTAGGTTTACAGATTTCTTTAGTTACCTCCTTCTCAGTTGGTAGAAACGAATAGTTTCCAGTTAGAAGAAGTGGTACATCTTGGTAACCTAATCCACCTTTTTCATCAATAAACTTCTTGGTGTCTCTTCCAGAGTCTATTAGAGCACTAATAAGATATTTTGAGCTGCGTACTTGATCTATTTGTCTGTTCAGATCGACTACCTTAATCTTAAGTTGGTCTATTTCAACAGTTTTCTTAGCAATCTCTTCTTGTTTATCAACTAGAGCCAACTTTGTTAGATTCGGATAATCTATCTTTTCACTAAGAGTGTATTTAAGTTCTTTTAGATCTTTCTTTGCAGCAGTAAGGGAAGTTTTTAGATTCCCTTCTCTAATCTTATTGCCTATGTTAAACTCCTTTTCTTTATCTAGAAGCACAACTAATGATTTATTATGCTCAGCTACGTTATCATTCTCTTTCACAAGTAACAATATACGCTCAGCATAATCAACACATTTATTACAAGCTTCTAAAACTAAAGGTAGAGGAAGGAGTACCTTTTTCTCATTGGAGGACAAGTCTGCCATGTAAGCCATGAATTCTTTAGCAGACATACCCTTAGTTGATGCTGTCAGATCTAGTACCTGTGCAGTTGACTCCTTAACAGCTTCCTCTTCAATCTTTGCTGCCTCAGCCTCTTCAGTTGTACTTTCTTTCTCTTCAGTCTCGACACCAGATTCTCCATCACTTTCAGACTTTTCTTCCGCAATCTCAGCCATGAATGCCTGATTGCTTGATCCATCAATTCCATCAATCACACAACTCCAGTCATACGTACCATCAGGTTTTGCTACCATTAGGGCCTTAGGGCTAGTGTTGCATTGAGATGGCCCCACTGACGAGCTTTGCTTGACAGTATTATTTTGATTCTGGTTCTGGTTCTTTGGTCTGGAGCATTCTCTTGCAAAGTGACCGAAGTTGTAGCAGCTGTCGGCTCGACCTCCCACCAGCTTTCTTCCAGTTCTGTCCATGAACGTTTTTGCTCTTCTGGAGATCATAGCAAGATTCCACTGCAAATCCATTTCTTCTAAGTCATCCGGATCTATTTGATCATAGTCTTCATCAAAAACTGCCGGATCGTTTATCTTCCCTTGTATGTAGTTTTCGTAGGAAGCTACAAAGGAAGACAAAACTGCAAGCTGCTCTTCTGCTGATTTCACACTCACTGGCATAGACTTGCATGACTTGTGATCACATTTGGATTCAGTACTCTTTCCCTTGTCTTTCCCTGATGGAATATCCTTCACTTTCGTAGACTCACCTGAAACAGAAACAAAACAAACTTCACCATCAGAGTCCAAAATAATATTTCCCGAGTTATCACCTGAGAAGAATGTAGTTGCATTCCCACTGCTGTTAGACGAGGCTTTAGATGTCGATTTTCCATAATATATCCCCGGATCTTGAACCTGATCTTAACCGGCATCCTTTCTTTTCATAGTCAAGTCATAAGCTCTTAGCTTCCCAATCACTTCATCAAGAGTAGTGTTGTCAAAATCTGTATTCTCTTTTAATAGAAGAGTATATACTTCCCACTTTTCAGGTAGAGAATCCAGAATTTTCGTGCTCAGCTCAACCTTAGTGTACTCAATCTTGTGATTTCCCAACTCGGTAACAAGATGATAAAATCTCTTTATTATTTCTTCAAGTGACTCATCTTTCATTCCCCTGAACACAGCAAATTGTTTCTTCAGCAAATTAGACTTGTTTTTCTTAATATTGTCATTTCCATCAAACCTCCTCTCGATAGCATCCCATAAATGTTTTGCCTCGTGATATTTTCTGAAGGTATGCAATATTTCCTGTGGAAGACTCATTGTGATTGCTGCATGTGCTTTATTTTCAGATTCAAGCATGAGTTTATCTTCCTCTTCCATGTCCTTAAAAGCCACTTCAATCGTTCTACCATCCACATTCCTAGAGGGTTTGAAATAACCATCTCTAATACAGATCCCTAACCTCATGTTGAAAAACCGAGCCCATTCTTCAAACCTGCCTTTCCACCAATAATAATCGTTAACTGAAATCATTTTAGGTGGTGAGTTTGACTTGCCTACTTCATGGTCCACTTCCAACATCTTGTTTAGAGTCGACATTTTAATTGTTGTTTGATAGGATTAATTTAAATGTCCAAGATTCAAGTATAGGTCCAAAGTCCAAGTCCAAGTTCGATTTAAGGTTTAAGGTTCAAGGTTCAAATGAGATTCATATTACTAAAAGAAAATAATAAAGAGAAAAAAAATAAAAAAAAATAACTAAACGTTTTAAAGTAAAAAAAAATATTAATCTAGTGATTGAATTTTGAGTTTGAGTTTAAAAACAAAAGGCGAAGATGCCTTTTTGAAAAAAAAACGAAGATGTTTAAATAAGGGGGGGGCGAAGATGCACTATTGGATTCTCTTAGGCAAAGGGCGAAGATGGCTATTGGATTCTCTTAGGCGAAGATGCTTTATGGAAGAAGGTGAAGATGCCTTTGATACTCCTAGGCGAAGAAGCAAACTGAGCTACGCTAAGGCGAAGATGCCTAAGAATTTTCAAGGCGAAGATGGGTTTTTATTGGAGATTCCTTTTTGGTCGCTGTGAACAAGTTTCTTCTGAACTAATACTGTCTAACATAGAGTTCGATTATCACGACTAACAGGTTGAGATAAAATTTCGATGGATCTCATAGTCATTTAAGATTAATTTTCATATGATAATTTTAACCAGATTAGTCAGATTGATAATTTCAGAAGGTTTTAGATGAATGTGCACTGTGCTTCAATTTTTGCAACAATCAAGCTTGAACCGTACAATCGAGCATAGATGCTCAGATACCAATTGTTGGTCCTTTGAATTGATCGATTACAAGCTAGATCAGATCTATCAAGGTGCGGAATCCCTTGATAGATGTTTATGCAAACTATGAATCAACACGAACGAAGAACACGATGAATAATATAAAACCGGTTTGTCTATTGATATTATTTCATTGGGAACAAATATCAATTACAAGCTTGCTAACCAAAAACTCTAACCCTAGCCTACACCCCATGCACCTATATATAGTGCATGGGCTGAACGAAGAAGCCCACCTAAAAGATGCCTTTTTCTATCTTCTCCTCGAGGAGAAGATGGCCTAACTTCTCCTTCAAGAGAAGATGACTATCTTCTCCTTCAGGAGAAGATACTCAAAGGTATCTTTTCCTAAGCTATCTTCGTTCATCAACTATGTTAGCTAGGATTCAAACAAAAGACTATCATACTTGACTTATAACTCCGTCAAGCATGTTACAATTAAACTATCAACCGACACAAAAACGAAACAAATCTAGAGAAGCATTTGTCACACAAACATGCACTAACACCCACAACAAATAACAACACATATACTCACACAGGCTGCACACCCCAAAACACACACTAAAAATAATCAGGTTTCTGATCCACAACTTGGTGCTAGAAGAACAAAAACAAAGAGACCAGGCAAAGAAAATCCTAACTGTTGTGGACTAGTGCCTCCTTATCACTCCAGGTTTCCTGCAAACCTCCTACATATCCCAACCTAAAACTCCATTCAGACAGGTAAGGGTACAAGAACCTAAATTCCTAAGTTTAAACACAACACAAACGCACACAGGTGTATGAAAGGCACACCAACACAAGAACACAAGGAAGGAACTAAAGACTAAGGTTGGTACCCAAGGCCATATAAAGTCCCTTATTCTTCCTGATTCCCTGAATTTGGTTCCCCCCCCCCCAGCCCCAAAACAGTTAAAAACCAAAACTGACAAAGCAAAATTCCCAAAAAACCCCCCACCCCAATGAAACCTTACATTTATCCCACTTCATCATTAACACTTGATGGTAAAAACTTCCAAATGCTATCAGACTCTTGAACTTGGGCAGAATACTTAATCATTAAACTCATCAGCTTATATCTAACAGTGTTAACAATAAGCTTCACCACCTCCTCCTTAGACCTCTGCTTCTGCTGGAACTGCCTTAAATTTCTTTTTCTTGCCAGATGTAATAAATAGTGGCCCCAATAACCAACTTCTTTATAACATTCCAAATGCTCCTATTGTTAGGCATATTGGTTATGAACTCCTTCAATAGACCCCAATTAGCAGTAACATCCTGCATATTAGATCTCCTCTTCATTACTATTCAAACATCAGCAGAAAAGTCACATTGGAAAAAGAGGTGTCTGTGACTATCTTGGACCTTTTTACACAACGAACATTTAAGATCTAGCCCCCACTCCACTTATCCAGCCTGTCTTGAGTAAGAAGCTTATTCTGAATGGCCATCCACCAAGTCGTTGAGTGTCTAGGAATTCTAGGTGTATACCAAATAACTTTGTCCCAACCCACAACATCATGCAACCCTCTCATGTCCCTATAAGCCTCCTTTGTGTAGAAATCCCCAAGTTCCCCCATGACATTCTTCCACCTAAGAGTATCTTTCTTACCATTAACCAGATTAGGAACCTCAAGAAGAAATAAATCAGGGAATTTATCTCTCCATTCACTAGGCCATTTCCACTGCCCATCCTCAATCATTTCAAAGAAAGTAGCTGTGTTGTTAAACCCTGCCATATAGATTTCTCTATAAGAAATAAAGGTATCTAAAGGCCCCATTTCACACCAATAATCATGCCAAACACTTGTTTCCTGCCCATCTCCAACTTCCATGAAAAAGTGATGCCTTATAAAAGGTCTAACTTGAAGAATCTTTCTCCAACTCCAACTACACCCATCCATAGGCTTTATTTCCCAAAAATTCCTATCTCCAATCAGATATGTTTCAATCCACTTAGTCCAAACAGACTCTTTACCAGATAGCAAATTTCAAATATGCTTAGAGATAAGGGCCCTGTTCATAATTCTAAAGGACTTAATTCCCAACCCTCCATATTTCTTTTCCCTGTACACATCCACCCATCTAATCCTAACCTTTCCCTTAGCTTTAACATCTTGAGCCCAGATAAAATTATTCATCAGTCTTTCCATATCATCAGTAATATTAGTAGGCAAAATAAACATAGAAGACCAATAAATACTCAAAGAACTAATAACAGACCTAACCAGTTGGACCCTCCCAGCAAAAGACAAAGCTTTATTTTTCCAGTTGTTTAACCGTTTTTTAACTTTTTCAATCAAAACCAAACAGTCTTTTGCATACAACCTGTTAGAAATCAGGGGACACCCAAATATCTAACAGGCAACTTTCCAACAGGAAAGGGCATGATAGTTTCCAAATCACTTTGAATATGAGGAAGCACATTACCATAGAAAGTAGTGCTTTTGTTCAAATTAGGGAGCAAACCTGACATCCTGCTGAACTCTTCCAAGGCAGCCTTTAAAATCTCCACAGATCTTCTATCAGCATGGCAGAACATCATAAGTTCATCAGCAAAACAAAGATGAGTGATTTTGAGTTCAGAACACCTCCAATGGAACTTGAATTCTGTATTGTTTCTGATGGCCCTTTTCACAGTCAAATTTAACACCTCCATAACTATAGTAAAGAGATAAGGGGATAAAAGGTCCCCTTGTCTCAAACCTCTCAATCCCTTAAAATACCCTTGCAACTGACCATTACAGTTAATAGAAAAAGAAGCAGTGATCACACATTCCATAAGCCAATGTACCATTTAAGAGGGAAGATGCTGAGTTTATGGTGAGGCCTGTCACTAAAGCTGAAGTTAAAGCTGCTTTGTGTGATATTGATGATGATAAGGCCCCTGGGCCTGATGGCTATACCTCTAAATTTTTCAAGGCTGCATGGGGTATTGTGGGAGATGATTTTTGTGAGGGGGTGCAAGAGTTTTTTAATTCTGGAAAACTCTTAAAAGAAATCAACTCTACTAGTATCTCTTTAGTTCCTAAGATAACCAAGCCTGTTACTGTGGCTGATTTTAGACCTATTGCCTGTTGCAATGTGCTTTGCAAATGCATTAGCAAGGTTTTATGCAATAGGATTAAAAATTGTCTGTCTAGTATAGTTGATGCTAACCAGAGTGCTTTTATCCCTGGTAGACAGATAGGGGACAATGTCCTCCTTGCTTAGGAATTGGTGAGGAATTATCATAGAAAGAGTGGAGAAGCTAGAACTGCTTTTAAGATTGATATTCAGAAAGCTTATGATACAGTTGACCATGGTTTTTTGAAGAAGTGTTTACAGCAGTTTGGGTTCCATGATAAAATGGTACCTTGGCTTATGGAATGTGTGACCACTGCTTCTTTTTCTATTAACTGTAATGGTCCGTTGCAGGGGTATTTTAAGGGATTGAGAGGTTTGAGACAAGGGGACCCTTTATCCCCTTACCTCTTTACTATAGTTATGGAGGTGTTAAATTTGACTGTGAAAAGGGCCATCAGAAACAATACAGAATTCAAGTTCCATTGGAGGTGTTCTGAACTCAAAATCACTCATCTTTGTTTTGCTGATGATCTTATGATGTTCTGCCATGCTGATAGAAGATCTGTGGAGATTTTAAAGGCTGCCTTGGAAGAGTTCAGCAGGATGTCAGGTTTGCTCCCTAATCTGAACAAAAGCACTACTTTCTATGGTAATGTGCTTCCTCATATTCAAAGGGATTTGAAAACTATCATGCCCTTTCCTATTGGAAAGTTGCCTGTTAGATATTTGGGTGTCCCCCTGATTTCTAATAGGCTATATGCAAAAGACTGTTTGGTTTTGATTGAAAAAGTTAAAAAACAGTTAAACAACTGGAAAAATAAAGCTTTGTCTTTTGCTGGGAGGGTCCAACTGGTTAGGTCTGTTATTAGTTCTTTGAGTATTTATTGGTCTTCTATGTTTATTTTGCCTGCTAATATTACTGATGATATTGAAAGACTGATGAATAATTTTATCTGGGCTCAAGATGTTAAAGCTAAGGGAAAGGTTAGGATTAGATGGGTGGATGTGTGGAGGGAAAAGAAATATGGAGGGTTGGGAATTAAGTCCTTTAGAATTATGAACAGGGCCCTTATCTCTAAGCATATTTGGAATCTGCTATCTGGTAAAGAGTCTGTTTGGACTAAGTGGTTTGAAACATATCTAATTGGAGTCAGGAATTTTTGGAAAATAAAGCCTATGGATGGGTGTAGTTGGAGTTGGAGAAAGATTCTTCAAGTTAGACCTTTTATAAGGCATCATTTTTTCATGGAAGTTGGAGATGGGCAGGAAACAAGTGTTTGGCATGATTATTGGTGTGAAATGGGGCCTTTAGATACCTTTATTTCTTATAGAGAAATCTATATGGCAGGGTTTAACAACAGAGCTACTGTCTTTGACATGATTGAGGATGGACAGTGGAAATGGCCTAGTGAATGGAGAGATAAATTCCCTGATTTATTTCTTCTTGAGGTTCCTAATCTGGTTAATGGTAAGAAAGATACTCTTAGGTGGAAGAATGTTATGGGGGAACTTGGGGAATTCTACACAAAGGAGGCTTATAGGGACAAGAGAGGGTTGCATGATGTTGTGGGTTGGGACAAAGTTATTTGGTCTACACCTAGAATTCCTAGACACTCAACGACTTGGTGGATGGCCATTCAGAATAAGCTTCTTACTCAAGACAGGCTGGATAAGTGGAGTGGGGGGCAGGATCTTAAATGGTCGTTGTGTAAAAAGGTCCAAGATAGTCACAGGCACCTCTTTTTCCAATGTGATTTTTCTGCTGATGTTTGGATAGAAATGAAGAGGAGATCTAATATGCAGGATGTTACTGCTAATTGGGGTATATTGAAGGAGTTCATAACCAATATGCCTAACAATAGGAGCATTTGGAATGTTATAAAGAAGTTGGTTATTGGGGCCACTGTTTATTACATATGGCAAGAAAGAAATTTAAGACAGTTCCAGCAGAAGCAGAGGTCTAAGGAGGAGGCGGTGAAGCTTATTGTTAACATTGTTAGATATAAGCTGATGAGTTGCAAGATTAAGTATTCTGCCCAAGTTCAAGAGGCTGATAGTATTTGGATGTTTTTACCATCAAGTGTTAATGATGAAGTGGGATAAATGTAAGGTTTCATTGGGGTGGGGGGTTTTTTGGGAATTTTGCTTTGTAAGTTTTGGTTTTTTACTGTTTGGGGGCTAGGGGGAACCAAATTCAGTGAATCAGGAAGAATAAGGGACTTTATATGGCCTTGGGTAGCAACCTTAGTCTTTAGTTCCTTCCTTGTGTTCTTGTGTTGGTGTGCCTTTCATACACCTGTGTGCGTTTGTATTGTGTTTAAACTTAGGAATTTAGGTTCTTGTACCCTTACCTGTCTGAATGGAGTTTTTGGTTGGGATATGCAGGAGGTTTGCAGGAAACCTGGAGTGATAAGGAGGCACTGGTCCACAACAGTTAGGATTTTCTTTGCCTGGTCTCTTTGTTTTTGTTCTTCTAGCACCAAGTTGTGGATCAGAAACCTGATTGTTTTTAGTGTGTGTTTTGGGGTGTGCAGCCTGTGTGAGTATATGTGTTTTTATTTGTTGTGGGTGTTAGTGTATGTTTGTGTGACAAATGCTTCTCTATATTAGTTTCGTTTTTGTGTCGGTTGATAGTTTAATTGTAACATGCTTGATGGAGTTATAAGTCAAGTATGATAGTCTTTTGTTTGAATCCTAGCTAACATAGTTGATGAACGAAGATAGCTTAGGAAAAGATACCTTTGAGTATCTTCTCCTGAAGGAGAAGATAGTCATCTTCTCCTGAAGGAGAAGTTAGGCCATCTTCTCCTCGAGGAGAAAATAGAAAAAGGCATCTTTTAGGTGGGCTTCTTCGTTCAGCCCATGCACTCTATATAGGTGCATGGGGTGTAGGCTAGGGTTAGAGTTTTTGGTTAGCAAGCTTGTAATTGATATTTGTTCCCACTGAAATAATATCAATAGACCAACCGGTTTTATATTATTCATCGTGTTCTTCGTTCGTGTTGATTCATAGTTTGCATAAACATCTATCAAGGGATTCCGCACCTTGATAGATCTAATCTAGCTTGTAATCGATCCATTCAAAGGACCAACAATTGGTATCAGAGCATCTACGCTTGATTGTACGGTTCAAGCTTGATTGTTGCAAAAATTGAATCTTCTGTGCACATTCATCTAAAACCTTCTGAAATTATCGATCTGACTAATCTGGTTAAAATTATCATATGAAAATTAATCTAAAATGACTATGAGATCCATCGAAACTTTATCTCAACCTGTTAATCGTGATAATCGGACTCTATGTTAGACAGTATTAGTTCAGAAGAAACTTGTTCACAGCGACCAAAAAGGAATCTCCAATAAAAACCCATCTTCGCCTTGAAAATTCTTAGGCATCTTCGCCTTAGCGTAGCTCAGTTTGCTTCTTCGCCTAGGAGTATCAAAGGCATCTTCACCTTCTTCCATAAAGCATCTTCGCCTGATTCCCCTGATTCCCTCCCGTATCATTAAGAGATTTTGTTGGGTTATCAGAGTATATAAGAGGTATAAAACTGAAACAATGTTTACATTTTTCCTTAGATACCAACAGATTTTGTAGAATCCGAGTCCGATATTGCATCACCATTTACATCATCTATAACGTGTTCAAACTTTTTCTCCAACGGAGTTGCATTATTCACCGAAAGATTCATCGAACTATTTCCCGCTGTCAAAAAAGTTGAAACCGGTATAGTTGGGGCAACTTTCTTCTCAACCTCCATTTTCTTTTGTCTAAGAACAGAGCTTAGCGCTGCTTGCTGTTCCATTCTATATTCATATCTCCAACGTTCCATATTAACATTAGAACCTTTTACAAATTGACCCGATGAACCTGGGAAAGAATTTACCGACGCTTCTCCACCGTTCGACGAACTTCGAGATTTATTTGTAGGGATGGAAACAACATCAGTATTAATTTGACACACTTGTTCAAGCCTTATTTCTTCATTATTTTCATTTTCTTCCACAATCTTTACCGATGCAATCTCTGTATCACCTTTCTCAATATCTTGAACAGGTTTAGAAGGTTGCTTCTTCTTCTTCTTCTTCATAGGTGGAACTCCAAAAAACACACACGGATGACTGTTAAGACGAATGAAACGATGTAGGGCCGGGAATAAGGTGAAGGAAGGTTGAAAAGGGGTGGTACACGGTGGTGAACGGGTGGTTGATGGTGGTTTACGGTCAAAAAAGTGAAGGAGAGTAGAGAGCTTTTTCTCTTTCACCTTTAGTGTGTGTTTAGGATTTTTGACAAATGAGACAAACTTAGGGTTTAGGGTTTAGGGTTTAGGGTTTTGGGGTTTGGGGTTTTGGGGTTTAGGGTTTGGGGTTTGGGGTTTGGGGTTTGGGGTTTGGGGTTTGGGGTTTGGGGTTTGGGGTTTAGGGTTTAGGGTTTAAGGTTTTAGGGTTTTAGGGTTTAGGGTTTTTTTTGGGTAAAGGGCATTGCCCGGCAAACATATATTCCCAAAAGGTGATTTGTACAGGTTTTAAGGGGGCATACCCCCCGAGACTCCTAAAAGAGGACACAACCGAAACAAGTATCGGGAACCTCCAAACGAGAAATACATACGACACCTACTACACCATGAATGACCTAGTAGGGGACCTATACATTTCTACCAAAAAAAAACCTACTAAAGAGACAAAGACTGCTAAAAAAAACAATACAATAAAAACCCCACAAGCTAGTTAAAAACCCACGAGTGGGCCTTCAAGAAAACTCGGAGATGGGTTACCCAAAGCCAGGAAATATTATCCCCCTGATGGGCCTTTAAACAGAAGCGGGAAGTAAGCAGGCTCCGAAGCCCAGGCAAAGCAGCAGCTCGGCCAGCTGTGCGTGATAAATAAGGCCCACCCAAAATGTCATAGTGATTAACCCCACACAACCTGAACCCAAAAACCAAAACAAAAAAAACAAACGACATGGGCCACTGAATCTGATGTCCAACAGCACCCATCTAACACAATAAAGATTATAATGGACCGGCCCGGATACTTAAAGCAGAACTTGATCAGCCCCACAAGAAAATACCCAACCACATCCAAACTCAGACCACTCGGCTGAATCAAATTAACGAAACAAAAGCAGGCCCAAATGATAACCATAAACCAAAATTCAATATCAACAGCAGCAAGCACAATGATCCACCACCAGCCAAAAACTATAAAACTAACCCAGAAACCAAACCAACTGATCTTTAAAAAAAAGGAACACCAACCATGATTACTTACGTTTTGGAGGCTTTGCGACGACCGGGTCCCTCATGAGGCCGGAAAAGAACCTAGCCGTCCCACTTGTATCCATGCCCACATTTTCTATGCAAAAATCCGGATCCAATCCAAAGCTCTTGACACTTATCCTGGAAGAAATCCAACTCACCCGGTTCCCATTCATCTATGTCTTCTTTCCGAACCGCTTGGGATTTCGATTTAAGGCAATTTAAGATAGCATCTTTTTGGGCTTGAGATATACCATAGTCATAGCCATTATCATCCTCCGAGTCCTCCATATCCTCATCCGAACCAACCCCAGGATCAGTCCACTTGGGCAGCACACGAACATTGGGTTTGGTACTAGTATTAGGATTCTCCGGGACATTCGAGCAAGAGAATGTTCCCTGGTTGAAAGGATCCGTGGAGTACACATCTTCCTCACTCGCCACTAGAGTAGAATGTTTAACACTCTTTTCTAAGTCAAGAACAGAAAAACGGTTTCCTGTGTGAACCGTCGGTATATTACTATCTTTGACAGGAGGCTGCAACCCTCTAGTCTGGGATCGAGTCCTTGGACCATTGACAGCACGGGTAAAATTAAAACCTGAAGACCCCTGGTTCTAAACCGACTTCCCTCGACTAGTAGCAGCCTCTGATGGACCCGGGTCATGGCCACTCTGGACTGCAATCTGTTTCGGATGAGGGCTGCTGGGAAGTGGGCTAACACTCGGCTTTGGCACTGCAGCTTGAGTACTTTTGCTGACTTGCACCTGGATTTTTTTCTTCCCATGGGACTTGTGCTTGTTACTATTATTTTTCTTCTTCACTGCAGTAAAATCATCCTCCTGAGCTGGCACATTTTGATCACAAGGCTGGGCCTTTTGAACCTGTGGATCAGAAACAGTTTTACTCGGCGCAATATTTTGCATAACCTCCTTCTCTGGCTGAACCACTTTTTTACACAACTTGGTAGTATGCCCAAAAACATGATAATGGTTACATAAGGCCGGTTTCCATTGGTAACTTATATTCAGATTCACAACATGCGGAGGTCTATTGTTAACCATGGGGTAGACCAGCTCAACTTCACTCGGAAGATCATTATCAGACGGGACATCAACTAAGACTCTGGCATATCCTATCTTCCCAATTTTATTGGCACATCTTTCTTTCGTGACACAATCCATAAGAAGTGGATATCCAATACCACTTAGTATTTTACTCAGACTTTTACCCGTCCATAATTCAAGAGGCACATGGTGAACGGTGATCCACAAAGGCACAACAGAAGGCTCTATTTTTTCAAGACAGATCCCGGGCTCCCATTTACTAAGGAGGATAGAGACATTATTGACCATCCAAGGCCCATTAGCTAGAGCTTTGTTCATACCTTTTTCACTCTTAAATTTAAAAAAATAGTAACCCGTAGCACTTTTGGAGATAACATCTAAATCAAACGCCCTCCAAAGACGTTGAAAACAAGCATTTACTACCTTGAAGTCCATGGAGGTCCCAAGGAAATAACCATACAAATGTAAAGCAAAGTTATGGGTCGAATACCTTAAGTCATCCGAAGAGATGATAACCTGTTTCTTGCCTTCCGAAGACACACTAGGGGGGATGTACTCCAGCCTAGTGTCTTCAGCTTCATTGTTCATCCTAATTTGATCAGCAAAAGTGCCCCTCCCAAGCCCAACCATAGAACTCTTTTGTTGGTGTTTGACAGCAGAATCCAGACCTGAATCAGGACCATACTTCGGCGTAGTACTCATACCAAGATCAGGGACTTGGTTGGGGATCTCAGAGGATAAAGGGTCCTTCATAAAAACATCAACATTCTTTTCGGTCTGAGTGTTACGATGGCTGTCAGCTGTATCATAAGCTGATTCCATGGTAACATCAACACAGGCCCGACTACTAACCGAAACATTTGGGGGAAAAAATCGAGAATCTGAAGTATTGAGACAACAATTAGGGAGATTAGGGATAGTATCACATACATTGAGCCCACTGTCCAAGAGTCGAAACAAACGTATATCTAGCTTGGATTAGATCTTTCTGCTGATCTTCGACCCCAACCGCCTCTTTTTGATGCAACTAACTTGGGTGGAATTCCCTGAATCCAACTTGTTCCCTACTTGGGTATTGCAACGCAGGGAATAAGAAGACGATTTTGATGCAACTAGAGGGGGGAAATCAGTGCCATTCAGGGGATGAGGAGGATCTGGAGGTTTGTTTTAAGGATGAGTTCCACAATTTGATGGATTCATGAACGAAATCAGCAGAATACGAGCAGGAAAAGGAAGACGGCCTAGAGAGGTTTAGGGTTTAGGGTTTTAGGGTTTAGGGTTTTTTTTTTGGGGGTAATGGGCAGTGCCCGACAAATATATATATCCCAAAATGGTGATTGTACAGGTTTTAAGGGGGCATACCCCCGAGAACTCCTAAAAGAGGACACCCCCGAAACAGGCTCCGGGAACCTCTATAGCGAGAAATACATACTACACCTACTAAACCTCTAACCGACTAGTAGGAGAAATATACATTTCTACCAAAAAAACAAACAAAGCAAATAACATCTAACTACTAAAAATAAAAACCCAAATAAATGGGCCTTCACTACGGTAGAAACAAAACCCAATGACAAGGGCCTTCACTAGAACACCAACCTCAAAACAAAAACATCAACACATCTTGGGCCAGACGTAAACTGAGCCTGGCCAGAAGACCAAACAGCAGCAGCAACAAATAGACTCTATAAGGGCTGGATTCTTGAAACCACATCTGGACTGGGCCGATACAAACTCTGGAACTTGGGCCAAGCAGGCCGATAATAACCAGCAGCAACAACAACTCAAGGAGTTGGCATAATGAACAAATCTGGGCCACCAAACAACAGCTCTAAACCCGATCCCAAAAGACCATGTACCTCCCTGCTTAAAATCCATACGATGCAGCTTCGAAACCACCAAGAAACCCAGGCAAGCAACCAACAAAAGCAGCCCATAATCGAAAAGGAGAATGGAAAATGAACCGAATAGAAGCAAATTTTTAACAAAGAAACACGACTCAAAACAACACCACAACACAAGCGGAAAGGGCGATATTACCATAACTATTTGCGTTTGGAGGGTCTTGAAACAACCGGGTCAAAATGTCTACCCGCTTTCATTTAACGAGTGAAAAACTGGGCTGTCCCACTCGTGTCTTCACCCACATTTTCGATTAGAAAATCCCCCTCTAGACCGAGAATGTCGCATTGGTCCCAGAAATAATTCCATTCACCCGACGACCAGTTAACCGTGTCAACATGTTTGACACACTTGTTCTTGACTATCGCCTGGCGAATCACACGTCGTTGTTCCTCCGTGATATCATAATCCTCAACCGAGCATTCCAAGTCCGAGTAGTTAATAATATTGTCCATCATAGCTTCCTTGTTACTCGGATTAGGCTTCGGATCCGGCCAATGAGGGAGTATACGACCCGGTTCCAACATTTGTTGTTTATTAATCGTGCATATTTCTTCAATACCCGTCGCATTCGGATTAAGATCAACTGGAACCCCAACCAAATTACTACACCCCACACACGCATCAACATCCAGAACAGAAAAACGATTCGATACCACTGGTTCGGCCTGTTTCACTGCAGCTGCAGTTTTTGTACCTGTACCAATGCCCCCCTTTTGAGTTGAACCTGCACCCTGTAAAGCACGGCTGAAATTAAACCCGGTACCACTATTCTTCACCCCACTAGTCTCTCCAACTTGCGGTTGCTTTCCAGCAGACTTGGGACCATTTCCACCTGGTTTAGAGGCTGCATTCTGGTTGATTGCAGCTGCTGCAACATAGTGATTGGTCTTAGGCGCCCCTTTTTTCATATTAGGATCAGACTGAGCAGAAGCTTTCGGCTTGGTACCCATCTTAGCCCCGTGATTCATCACATTCACCACTACTTTCTTACCATTAACCTCCTTTCGGGCCTGATTTTTCTTCCTGGAAACTTGGGTGAAAACCTCATCTTTCCCATCAATCTGTTCAGCCGCAACAGGGGGCTTTTGAAACTGTTCAGCCTTCTTGAACTCCCTAGCAAACTCCTCTTCTGTTCTGGGTCTAATAGTGCACAATTTGGTGGAGTGTCCGAAGACAACACAGTGATCACAAACAGGAGGTCTCCATTGGTAAGACAACTGGATCAATCCCACCCGAGCAGCCCTGTTTGGGCCAGCAGGATACTCAACTTCAACTTCGCTAGGATGTTTAAGAACCGCTTTGGCCTCAACTAACATACGCGCATAACCCAGTCTACCTTTTTTCTGCAAAACCCTGTTTTCGGTTGTATAATCTAACAATAAAGGGTTACCCACAGTACTAAAAATCTGGCTCATTCCTGTATCCGTCCAAAACTCCAAAGGGACATTATGGGCCGAAAGCCACAAATGGATAGTCGCATGTTCAATTTTTTCAAGGTTTAGCCCTGGTCCCCACCTGTTAAGGACTATGGGAACTTGATTTACCATCTAGGGACCATTCTCAATAACTTGGTTAAGGCCATGTTCGCTATGAAATTTAAAGTAATAATACCCCGTACTACTTTTTGACACTTCAGCAAGGTCAAAAGCTTTCCACAAATTCGTTAAGCACCGATTAACCACATTAAAATCCATAGACGAGCCTAAGAAATACCCATACAAATGTCGAGCATATACTTTTTCCGACACAATAAGATCCTCATTAGTCAAAATAATTCGAGATTTACCTTCGGGAGTGATGATCGGTGGGATGTACTTTAAGTTGATAGAACCTGCAGAGTTATTTTGCTTAATCCTTTCCGCAAATGTTAACCCCTTAGAGCTTCCTGCTGCCACACGTTAACAGTCCCCTGGAACCCATTCGAATACACCTCCTGGTCCTGCTTGTCAACCATAACTTGATCAGACTTGCTTGGAACCCGAACTGAAGACGTGTCATCCGATTGCTCCATGCTCTCCTATTCTACTATATCCACCACTTCCATACATGTCTGCCCAGCAACCATAACCTCCATATCCTGCAACCCTGTCTCAGTTGAGTATGGTTTGTCCCTGTTAGGAGTACCGGCCACAAATTCCTTGACTCTAAGGTCCGAAAGCATCGGATTATAACGAATCTTCTGTTTCTGCTTCTTGACCCCACGGAACCCAGCAATTTGCACCATACCAGGTTTCGAATTATGAGGTTTTGCACTCGGCTGATAGCCCCCTGCCTCTTGTATGAGTTGTTCATCTTGGGCAACATAAGCAGCTCTGGTACGAGCTAGTTCTTCATCCACAGAAAACAATTGGGATTCCTTTGCTCTTATATTTTGCACAACACTCTTCATCTTTTCATTAAAGCTTAGCTTCCGAGTGGGGGACTGGTTTCCACTTGGTTGATGAGCAGACGAGGTCTGATTGGCCTTAGACGAGGCCATTTCAGGGGAGTTAAGAACAGAGGAGTAAGCGCCGCCATGGTTGGAGTTCAAAGTCGGCTCTTGATCAGCTTCTATAGTTGAAATAGCCCTGATTACCACTTCAGGAGCTGATGTAGGGCACGAATTATGAGGGGGACCAGGAGGGAGAGGTGGAATCAAGGATACGGGATCATTGTTTTGAGAAGGAGATGAAGATTTCATGAGAGGGGAAAGGAGACGGCAGGAGAGGATTTTAGAGAGAGAAAGAAGAGAGAGAAAAAAATTATGCAAATGAAAAATCTTAGGGTTTAGGGTTTAGGTTTTTTTTTTTGGAAAAAAGGGAACACACCGGCAAACATTTATTCATTCAAAAAAACAAGTACAAAGAACTAACCAAGACCCGGGACATAAACCCAAGATCTTAAATTAGCCCAAAAAGAAAAACAACAAAAAGTAAAATAAAACAAAACGGGCCTAACTAACAAAGTAAACCTATGCCCAAACAAACAAATATAAAAAGCCCAACACAGGCCCAGAAGGTAAATCCAAAACCATAAACACATGCTAATCTTCCCATCATCGGCCCAAAACATTCCGTCATGATAAAATCCATAAGCAGCCCAAGTCCAAATAAGCCATTCGTCCATGCCAACATACCAACATATATACCAGGCCCAATATACCTTAGCTTTATTGCAGAGCCCACTTCCTTGATTGTATTGATATCCATTAACACCTAAGCCCAGATACATCCCAATCAGCATAAACCACCCATAGTCCAAACTCAGGCCCACGTCTCGATTTTGCCACCAAATAACCATCCGGCCCATCCCAATTCTTTCACTCGTAAACAACCCCAGCCTAATGAAAAATAACCTACTTGCACAAATACACAGGCCCTCAAGATCACACACATACAGCCCATTCAAAATCCCAAACATATCTTTTAACATTACTAATCCAATCCTTATCTCAATTAAAAACCTTTCTAAAAACCCAGCCCAAGATTTAAGATCTGAAATCCATAACCACTTAATCACCAACTCTATAAAACTAATCCATCTCCAGATAAAATTCATGTACCATTGTATTCTAACAATCCAACAAACTAGGTTCACAAGAATTTTGTCATTCACTATAATAGCTTCTAACAAATGCATATAATAAAGGCAATTATAAGCACCTAAAAGAACCAAAATCACCTCATGGTCTTTTAAGACTTCCATCAGTGTAATGGCACCACTAAGATGACCCATTCTTTTAGTATCCTTGCAAAACCAAACCCAGGCATTGAGAATTTTGACTTTGATAGGAACTATCAAAGTCAAAAGCAGTATAAACACACCTGCAATTAATAAAACTAGCCTGTGCTTATAATCTTTGTAAACTTCCACCAGAATAGTGGCATTATTAAACACAGATAGTCTATTAATCTTCAAACAATACCATAAACCAACACTCAAGTTGTACCAAACAGAATTCAATAAGAGAGGTACCTTTCCTTGCATAACACATCTTTGCAGCTGTATAAGAATCTCCCATAATAACACATCCCATAACTCTTGAAACATGTTTCCATCATCATATATCCCTCCCATCCAGCAGCCATTTGTAATTCCTCTGTGCAGTTTTCCAGTATTCAGAACAAGGACTCCAACCCAAGCATCCCATAAGTGAAGCCTGATCCTAAGCAAGACTAAAATGCCCCTGTATAAGTTACTGCTGCAAACCTTATGACCCACATTTCAAACTTTCTGAAGCCAAGCTTGCCATAAAACACCACTCATCTTATAAAGGACCATTCTGCCCCTGCACTTACAAATATTGCCTGGAACCTCTTTATCCTTCCTCAAATGTTTAAATATTACCAAATAAAGGCAATCCCTCCTGTCATATTTCCTTCCAATCATCTTCTCATACTTTATACTATCCCTAGCCTTATCCATCATAAACCTGATAATTCCAACCCAACCCAAATTGTCCCATCCCATATTAACCTCAAGTGGGGTAGACACAACTGACTCAAAAATTAAAAAGCAAGAAACAAGGCCAACAAAGATTACCAATCCAAATTTGAGGGTTTCCATACTGATGTAAGGTTCTAGAAAACAAAAAGATAAGAGAAATAATGTCCTAATAACATCAGTATGGGCCATGCTTATAACTCCCAGTTTCAAGCTCCCCATGAGCATACTCAATCCTAAACCTCCTTTAAGCAACGCAGAGCCAATCCAGAGTGTCAAAGTTGGACCAAATCCTCTGATTAGCAAAAAACCCATATCATAATAGAGAAACCCACCCACCCTTCCCAGGAATAAAATCAAAAGAAACGAAGAAAAAATGAAAGAAGGGAGAACAGATAAGAAATGAAAAAGGATCTCTACCAAAAGTTTTATAGGTCTCCAGATGACACCAGTTCCCAATGTTTTCCCCCCTCCCCTGAGCAAGTGCTCAAAATACTCACACAGGCTAACACCAAAACTCACACTCAAATAATCAGGGTTTATGTTCCTCTGCCAAGAACTAGAAAGCAATAAAAAGATAAGACACAAAGAAAGAAGGGGAGAAAATGACCTAATCACAGAGGAACAATGCTTCCTTATCTCTCCATGGTTAATGCAAACCTCCTGCACACATATTCTTACATCCCACGAGGTTAGGGTAAAAGAAAACCATATTGTAAAAAAAGTACAAATATGGATGCTATATCCTAAATTCCTAAGGTTGAAACACAAGAAAAACCAAATAGGTGCATGAAAGACACACCTTTCCATAATGTCAGGGAAGGATCTACATCTAAGTTTAACTACCCAAGGCCATTTATGGTCCCTTATATCTCCTTGATTTCCAGAATGCCCCCCACCCCAACTCCAAATGGAGTGAAAAGACTCAAGACACAAATACAAGAAAAGGTTTAAGAATAAAAGACATTCTTTGGTTCCAAAGCCATATCTGGTGCTAAAAAAGAAAAAAGACAAAGAAGAAATCAGAATCCTAAAGACATGGCCTTGCTCCATCCTTATAACTCCAAGGTTCAGTCTTATCCCAAGACAACAAAATCCTAATCCCAAACCAGAAAGAGCAGAGTTGATACCAGGTTTAGGAATAAACCAAAGTAACAACAGATCCTGACAACATTTAAAAAGTAAACCCTTAAAATGACCCCACACACAACACAAAGAGAGGTTGTATAGAAGCCACAAGGGCCAGATCACTACCCATCGCTGAATGAACCACCATATAACTCCCAAATACCCAAAATACCCCCCACCCCCTTGATTAACATACTCCAGGCAGACATTACCCAAACCACCTTCCTTATAACATAAACCGCCCAGAAAATTACCACTCCTTATTTTAATAGATTGACCCCAAACAACTTCCAGAGCATAACATTTCCCCTCCCATAACCCCCCTAAAAGACTCTTAAGCCTGGAACACCCATTTACCAGCCCATTACCCATAAAAATTCTTTTAAATCCAGAGTTGCCAAACATATAAAAGTTTAAAAGATATCCAGGGCCAATACTTAGAGGACCACTACCAATCCCATTCCCACCCAAAAAATTCAAAAAATAATAAAGATAGAAATAAAAACAGACCCAGAAAAAGACTAACCTGATTAAGCACTGCATTGAGAAGTCTGCTTTAAAGGATCCTTCCATACCACCTTAAATCCCCATTGCTTGCTAAATAAATGCTACCAGGAGAAGCATGAATCTTGAGGCCCAGCAACTTTAACCTGACAGTCTCCTGAATAACTTTGCAAAGCTCATCCCCACTTCTGGATTTTTGCTGAAACAGCCTGAGATTCCTTTCCTGCCATATAAAGTACACCATAGAAGCCAAACCATCCTCTGAATAATGCTCTTAACCGATTTCCCCATCCCCATCAAAGAAAGAGCATAAACACAGTCTTGTAAGTTATCAGGAATATCACTTAGCCCAGCCATATTCTTCAATTTGTCTCACACAGCAGCTGGATAGGAGCATTGAAAAAATAAATGATCATGACTGTCCCTAACCTCCCCACAAAAAGCACACAGCAAATCATCTCTGATATCCCAATTTAACAGCCTATCTTGAGTTAAGAGCCTTTGTTGACATGCAAGCCACAAAATGAAGGCATGTCTAGGAATAGCCTGACTAAACCAGACAACCTTAGCCCAGGGAACCTCATCCTTTTGTTGACTTAAATCTTTAAAAGCCACTCTTGTTTCAAATTGCACCAAAGTTTCTTCCCTAGTCTTCCAAAAAATACTGTCACTTTTACCATTTATAAGAAAAGGAGGGCTCATTTGAAAAATCAAGGGAATTTCCTTCTCCATTCATCTGGCCATTTCCAATGACCATTAACTATCACTTCTGATACAGAAGTTTGTAACGTAAAACCAACACTATGTATTTCCCTTGGGGATATAAAAGTGCATAATGGGCTCAATGGACACCAGTTATCATACCATACTGAAATGGTTTGACCATCACCTACACTAAGACAATGAGGCCAAATTAAATTCCTATTATCAAGAAGAATCTTCCAGCTCCAGCAAGCCCCTTCTTTTTTCATAAAACCCCAAAAGCTTAAACCTTTCAGTCTAAAGGTTTTGATCCATTTTGTCCAAATGGTCTCTTTCCCAGACACTAAACTCCAAATATGCCTAGATAACAAGGCCTGGTTCTTGGTCTTTAAGGATTTGATACCAAGACCTCCCTGCCTTTTAGGAAGACAAACTGAGTCCCAGGAAACCCTCACCTTGCCTTTAGCAGAATCAGCATGAGTCCATAAGAACCTACACATGAGTCTCTCAATATCCTCAATAACATTACTAGGAAGTAAAAACACAGAGGCCCAGTAAACTTGAAGAGAAGAGAGAACAAAATTGATAAGCTGAAGTCTTCCAGCAAATGATAAAGACTTGTTCTTCCAATCATCCAGCCTTTTCTTGACTTTACCCACCAGGACAGCACAATCCTTTGCATATAACCTCTTAGACAGTAAAGGAACCCCAAGATATCTGACAGGAAGAACTCCAACTTTGAAAGGAAACAACTCCTTTAGTCTTTCCTGAATAGAAATGGGCACATTCCCAAAATACATAGTACTTTTCCCCAAATTAGGAATGAGGCCAGAAACATCACTAAACTCCTGAAGGGCTTCTTTGACCACCCTAACAGAAGCAGTATTAGCATTAGAAAAAACTAAGAGATCATCTGCAAAACAAACATGGGTTAGATTCAACTCCTTACAACACCAATGATAAGTAAACTGCCCACTCTCAGCAATCCTTCTATCAAAAATTAACTTGAGAACTTGCATACAAATAGTAAAAAGATAAGGTGACATTGGATCCCCTTGTCTCAAGCCTCTCCTTCCCTTAAAGTATCCAAAAACCTCCCCATTAACATTAATAGAATAAGCAGCTGATCTGATTATCAGCATGTCATAATCCAGGCAATCATACAAGGATGAAACCCGAAATGAACCAAACAAGCCTCCAGAAAGTCATGATTGACAGTGTCATAGGCTTTTTGTAAATCAATCTTTAAAGCCACTCTGGGAGACCCCCCCTTCCTATGATAATTTCTCAAGATCTCTTGGGATAAAAGAATATTGTCACTGATTTGCCTTCCTGGGATGAAGGCACTTTGACATTCATTAACTATAAGATCAAGAGAACCTTTAAGCCTTTCACAGATGATCTTAGTGATGCATTTATAAAGAACATTGCAGCATGCTATTGGTCTAAATCCCACCACACTTCTAGCATTATGGCATTTAGGCACTAGAGAAACAATAGTGGCATTAACCTCCTTCAAAAGTTTCCCATTATAGAAGAAATCCTTAATAGCACAACAGACTTCTTCTCCAATAATATGCCAAGTTGATTTAAAAAATTTAGAAGAAAAGCCATCTGGCCCAGGAGCCTTATCTATATCAAAATCAAACATAGCTTTCCTGATTTCTTCATTAGAAACCTCAATCACCATCCTATCTACCACTTCTCTTGGCAGCTTGGAAACAAACAAAGAGCCAGGATCTCTAATATTATCAACCTGAACATTATTACCCATAAAACTTTCAAAGTGTTTGACAAACACCTCTCCAACATCAGGACCCTCATGATATGCCCCATCCTTATCCAAAACAGAATTAATTCTGCTTCTACTCACCTTGCCTTTAATAACTTTATGAAAATATGAAGTATTCTGATCCCCAACTCTAAGCCATTCAACCTTAGCTTTTTGTTTCAAAAAAATCTCCTCATCTAAAGTAGCCTTTTTAAGGCTATTAACAAGGCCAATCTCCACTTCTCTTAGCTCTGGGTTGTGGGGATCCTCCACCATATCCTCCTGAGCCTTACCCAATTCCTTGCTCAATAGCCTAACCTTCTCAGTCAAATCTCCTTTCATCTTTCCCAGTTTCCTGAGAGGCTTCTTTAAAGATTTAAGTTTTGTAACTACAGAATACATAGAACACCCCTGGACATTCTTCTTCCAACAAGACTCCACAATAGGAAGGAATTGATCTTTGCCTGTGAGATGATTCATAAACTTAAAAGGCCTTGGCTTCCATTGTTTCTGGCCTCTAATAGAGATAAAAGCAGGAGAATGACCAGAATGATAAAAAGGAAGAAAAGAAGCCACACTGCCCTGACATTGAGTCATGGAAGAACTGTTACTCATAATCCTATCAAGCTTTTTTAACAACCCATAAGTCTTTCCCGGAGATTTGTTCCAAGTAAACTTCAACCCTGAAGAAGGAACATCCTCAATACCAATCTCCTGACAACATTCTCTGAAATCAACCATGGAGGGAGTAACATCAGAGGAGCCCATTGATCTTTCAGCAGGGTCCAAAATAACATTGAAGTCTCCCATAATCAACCAAGGATCACCCCTAATAGAATTTCCAAATTTCTCCAGTTCCTGCCATAGAACCTTCCTTTGGTGCCCTCTAACAAAACCATAAAGAAAAGAACAGAAGAAAGTAGGGGCCCCATTCAGAGGTTTCACTAAACAATGTATAACCTGAGCAGTAGATTCAACCACTATAACATCAACTAGATTGGTTTTCCAAGCAACTATAATTCTGACCCAACTAGCACAATACTCCTTATTAGATATCCATTCCCAATTATATAAAGCCCCGTTACAAACCTTCCCAAGATTCTGCCCTTTCACATGAGATTCCAAAAGACAACACAATCCAATATCTTTATCATTTAAAACATTCATAACCTGATCCTGATTAGAGTGCTTCATAAGACCTCTAACATTCCAGGATAGGATATTAAGATGCTATACATTCATTGGAAAACTTTTGGCATAGGAGAAGAATGCAATACCTGCACCCCCTCATTATCTCCAAACCCATCAAGCTTCATAAAAACAGCAGTCTCATCAGTTTCAGAGGCAACTTCATCATATTAATTTTCCACCTCAATATTCACGACCTCTTCATCAGCTTCTAAGTCTTCAGCCATACACTTCATACCTGCAATAAAGTCATACTTACTACACATAAGAGTAAAAAATTTAGCCTGAGCATAAGACCAAGATTTTAGAACTTCCCTGGTTGGAACCTCCTGGTTATTGATAAGATTCATAAGCTCCTTCTGTTGTTCTTCTGATACTCCCTTATAATAATCAGCCAAAGATCTTGTGATAATCTTCTCTCTTCTATCAGTCCTGTCAACTTCTGGTTTACCACCCCCCCTCTTGTTTCTCAGGCCTGTTACCCCCATCCTGGTTCTCTATCACCATACCATCCCCATTCAGTTCATTAGACAAACCTTCCAAAATTTCGAAAACATTCCTAACCTCAATGCCTTCATTACCCCTGCTACTCTTATTGTTAACTTGGCCCCTATTACTACTTTTAACTTGATACACCTGCCCAGTTTTCTTCACATTACCCTGTATTCCCTTCCCTTTAGAGTCCCCTACACCAGAATTAGAATTCCCACCTTGATTCTTACCCCCTGATTCCCTTTGCTTTTTTGATGCACCTGCTGATTTTGCACTTTACTACTACTAGCCACTTGATTAATCTGCCTGTTTTCCTTGTCATTCCCAACACTATTACTACTTTAAATCTGTTTATATTACCATTCCCCTTCCCATTCTTAAAATTAGAATTACCCCCTCCCCCATTCCTTTTCTTCACAACCTGATATCCTTCATTGTCAATGACCCCGTTCTTCCTTAAGTTCTCAACCTCTACCTTCTTTTCCTCACAGTTCCTCACTCTATCCAATTTCTCTTCCTCAGACAATCCCCTCTTCATACAATCTTTAAACTTATGCCCAAACACCTTACAATGCTTGCAGTGAACGGGCATCTTAGAGTATTCAATTTTCACATCAACAGTAGTAAGAATCTTAGACTCTTCTTCCACATACATAGCCTTCAGAGCTATAGGAAAATACTCCAACAAGGGTATTTCAACCAAAATCCTGGCAAACTTAGCCGTACCCCCTTTGTCACACTTATCAAAGGTCACAACATCAAAAGTTATAGGATTACCCAAACAGCTAGCTATTACACAACCCCTCCTTACTCCATAATTCTATAGGGACATCACTAACAGTTATCCACACAGGAATTGAAGATGGCTCCTGTATTTCCAAATTCACCCCTACCTCCCATCTTTTAATACACAAGGGTATAGATATAATAGTCCAAGGCCCAGCTTTCAACATATCATCCATAGCCTTTTCATTTTTAAACTTAAAGTAAAATATACCCTTCCCATTTGTTGACACATCCTCCAACCCATAAATTTTCCACATTTTCAATAAGTGAGATCTAGCCCAAGCCAAGGTACACTCTGTACCTACAAAATACCCATACATATGCAATTTGTATTTTTCTCTAACTGCTGCCACCATTTCTTTCTTAATTAAAACAACTTTTTACCTGATTCAAGCACAGTAGGCTGAATATAAGAAAGGCCCTTAGATGTCTCAGCTCTGTCCTTACCAGATACAATTCCAGCATATGATTTTTGAATAGGATCAGTTTTCTTAGTAGCTCCATCAGCATTCTCTTGTTTATTAGTGCCCATCTGTAACTTGGCCAACTCAAAATTCTTAACCTCTAACTCCCTCCTCTGCTTATCCAGATCAGCCTTCTGCTTCTACAATGTAACTAATTGCTCAGCAATGATCTTGTCAATGTTACTCACCACTTTACCTGAATCATCTCTTTTAGCATCAAAGACAATTTTAGGTACAATAAGAATGGTTCCCAGCATAGTTTTCAACATAGGATTATGAGCTGGATCCACAACAATCTCCTTAGGTCTACCCATAGCCTTAATTTGCTCAGCCTATTCTTCATAGCATCCATAAAATCCTTCATAGTCCTCTTAATGTAAACTTTTTTAGACACTTTATCACCTATCTTAGGGCCCTTAGAAACAGACTCTTCCTCAATACCATCTCTATCCATAGCAGCAATAGTTTCCTCAACCTCCAATTCAGTCAAACAATTCTCTCCAAAGGTAACAGTCTCATAGTAATAAGAAGGTCCAGATTTGCAATCTGGCAATTCATTATCTTTCCCCATATAAAACCCTGCCTTCAAAAATTCCTTACAGGCTTCCTAAATCCACAAATTATCCTATGCCAACCACTACACCATTGATCACTAAAGGCTGCAGACAAAGCAAACAACATTTTATCCCTTGCCCCAAAAACATTATCCACACTCTTCCCTTGGCTAACTTCCCTAAATATTAAACTATAATGCTTATAATAGCATCAGAGAAAATTGGAACCACAGTAGACAATCCCTTAAACTCATCCTCAAACTTAGAATCAACTACAGACTGCAGCAGAAAAATATGCATATACCTAATGAAAATAGGATCCAAATCAGAGCTTCCAATAAACCTAAGGATCATACCTTCCAGAATAGGATCCAAAGTAGACAGAGGACCCTCAGGAGCAGGAATTGATGCATAAATCGGAATCCCATTCTATTTGAAATTAAAATTCGGATCATACGAGGCACCGAATCAGACTCAGAATTGTTACGAAAGGAGATATTGTTGGTAAATGATTCAGTCATCACATTAGGGACCAACGCTTTCTCATTCATAACCAAATTATCAGTAAAGAAGTTACGAACCGATGGAACAGTAGAATTACCTTTCAGTTCATGAATATTTGGTATCTCCGATGAATTTCCCTTCAACTCAGTGTTGTTAATCTTGATTGAATCATCAGATGATTGAGAATCCATCATAGTAACAGTTGACGAAAAATCGCCCTGAGTATTCGAAACAGGATCAGGTGGCTTTGCTTCCAAATGGCTCGAATTACCCATTTGCAGCACCAGAATCATTGATTAAGACAACAATCAATGAACAAGGATTGATAATCTATAGAAAGATTAAACAATCAGGAAGAAAGAACGAGGAAAAAAGCGGGAAAAAAGAAAATCGCCCAAATCGCCAAAATCACCTGGTAAGAGAGAGAACGAGAAGTGTGCAAATGATAGGGTTTAGGGTTTAGGGTTTTAGGGTTTAGGGTTTAGGGTTTTTTTTTGGAAAAGGGGAAAAATCTGCAAACATTTATTGATCAAAAAGAAATTATAAAATAGGAACTAATCCAAGCCCGGGACATAAACCCAAGGCAAAAAAAAGTTAGCCCAAAAAACAAAACAAAACAAAAAAAGGGCCAGCTTATACAATATAATCTAAGCCCAACATCTAAAAATGTTATAAGCCCAACAAAGGCTCACCAAATACAAACGAAATAGGCAGCCATTCGAAGCCCAAATATCTTCAGTCCAGATCCTTAGCCCATCAGTTTTCTTCCTCCTGCCCTTCTTCCACGTCCCAACAACAAATCTCTTGGAATACCCATACAAACCAAAGCCCATCAACTGCCCAGCTTTCTTAAGCCCACCATAATCTAGTAACAGGCCCAAACCCATAGAAAATCCACAAACAAACATTCGGCCCTTCAAAATTCTAACCCCTAATAACATCCACAGCCCAATACCACTCCTATCACATGGACTATCATTAAGCCTTATCAACTCAAACCACTCCAGCCAATTCATCCCAAAAGCCTGAACACTTAAGAATCCGTTCACAATCCAATCCCAAACTCTAAACTCTAACAGTTTTATCCACTTGCAACATAACAAACATAAGCTAATCCATTTCCAGAACACTTTCCTATTACCAGGCATAACAACAAACCACACCAAACAGTTTACAAGAATTCCAATATCGACTAAAAAAGCTTCAACCAGATGCAAATAATTAAGGCTATTATAAGCACCTAAAAGGAATAAAATCATCTCATGGCCTATTAAAACTTCCACCAATGCAATGGCACCACTAAGATAATTCATCCTTTTAGTATTCTTGTATAACCATTTCATGGCATTGAGAATTCCAGCCTCAATAGGAACTATCATGGCCAGAAGCAGCTGCAAACCAACTGCAACTAACAAGACCAGTCTGTACTCATAATCTTTACAAACCTCCACTAGAGAAGTGGCATTATTAAGCAAAGAAAGCCTGTTAGTCTTCAAACAATACAACAACTCAACATATAAGAACACCTTCATAATAAACAAAGCCCTATCATACCATTCATGAATCAAAATAACACAAACCTTCCCTTGCTGCAAATATCCCTGTAGCTGCAAAAACCTTTTCCAACCCATTATACCATCTATCCTTTGTGACTCATAACCATCGAACCTCATCATCCCCTTTACACTTTCAGCAGTGATCCTATATAAACTGTTTATAGCCACCCTTCCCATGATAAACCTCTCCATCCTAAGAAGCAGCAGCAGCTGCAAACCTGACTTAAAGACCCTATTCACCCATACCCATTCAAAGACTATGAAACTAGAAAATTCCAATCTAATTCCGTGAACCAAATTAATCCATTTCAACCATAGTTCATTGAGTTGTAGTAGATTATTCCTCATCCCTGGTCTGCATATAATGACTATACTACCCCTACATATACTCCTGAACTTGCTATTCCACAACTACCACCAGACATATTCAAACCTTACACTTGTGCCATTTTTAACTTTATCCACACCCTCAACCACACACCTCCTCAAACAATCAGCCCAACCCAAAATGACCCATCCCAGACTAATCCCAAGTGGGATTGACACAACAGACTCAATGATTAAAAAACAAGAAAACAGGCTTAGAAAGATTACCAAAAAGATTATGAGGGTTCCCATACTGTTGGATAGTGCTAGAAATAAAAAATAAAGAGAGATTAATGTCCTATAGCCAACAGTACAGTCCAGCCTTATATCTCCCTTGTTTAAGCTCCCCATGAGCCTCAATAATCCTAACCACCAATCATTCAACGCAGACCTGTGCTAGAGTGTCAATAATGGACCAAGATCTCTGCACAGGATAAACACCCAAAGTTGTTTAAGAATCCCACCCCCCTCTCCCATGACAGAAAACAAGCAAGTCAAGACAGAAAAAGAAAGAAAGAGAGAAGATAAGAAATGAAGTAAGATCTCTACCCAACGTATTATAAGTCTCCAGATGCCACCAATTCCCACTGTTTTCCGCCCTCCCCTGAGCAAGTGCTCAAAAAACACACACAGGCTAACACCAAAACACACACATTCAATATAAAGGTTTATGTTCCTCTGCCAAGAACTAGAAAGCAATAAAAAGATAAAAAAACAAATAAAGAAGGGGAGGTAATGTCCTAAACACAGAGGAACAAAGCTTCCTTACTGCAAACCTCCTGCATACATATTCTTAAATCCCACCAGGTTAAGGTAACAGCAAACCATATTGTAAATAATGTACAAATATGGATGCTGTATCCTAAATCCCTAAGGTTTAAACACAAGAAAAACCAAATAGGTGTATGAAAGACACACCTTTCCATAATAACAGGGAAGGATCAACATCTAAATTTATCTACCTAAGGCCATTTCCAGTCCCTTATATCACCTTGATTCGCAAAGTACCCCCCACCCCAACTCCAAATGGAGTGGACTGACTCAAGACTCCACAACAGAAAAGGTTCAACAATAAGAGGCCATAATCGGTTTGAGGGTCATAACTAGATCTAAAAGCAGAAAAAGACACAAGAATCAATAAGAACCTAATGTTATGACCCTTCTCCATCCTTATAACTCCCAGGTTTTGTCTTATCCCAAGACCATCAAGACCTAATCCCATTCTCCATAAGGCAGAGTTGATATTGGGTCTATATATAGACCAAAGTATCAACAGATTAAGACACCAAAAGAACAACCTTTTACAACATAACCAAACCAATCCCATGAAAAGAGACAGACCACAAAAAGAGGAAGCATGACCAAGTCCATGCCAGAATTCTACCTAAAGCTGAAGTGACCTCCTTAAAACTCCTAAATTCCCAAAAACGCCTCCCTCCCCAGTCAAAACAGTTTCAAAGCAATTAAGTTTTATAAACCAGTATAGGATATTACCCTGCCCAATTTCCAATAAAACCCTTATTACCAATTTCACATAAAAATTAAATTTAAAGAAACCAGTGACCCCACCCATCAAACCAGAAAATAGACACACCCAAATCAATAAATCCCTCCCCTCCTATGCATCAATAAAAGAAAGAGAAGAAGTCATGGATTAACCTGTTTTGAGTGAGACTTCCATACCACCTTAAGGCTCCACTGTTTGCTCAATTGGATGCTGCTGGAATTAGCATAGATCTTTAATCCCATCAGCTTCAGTCTGACAACTTCTTGAATTATTTTGCATAAGTCTTCCACATTTCTAGTCTTCTTTTGAAACAACCTAAGATTTCTCTCCTGCCATATAAAATAGACCATGGCAGCCACCATGAGTCTTTGGACAATACTCTTGATTGATTTCCCCATAGAATTAATAGTCAAAGACTCAATACAATTGTTGGATCAGTGGCCTCTTTTAAACAGTTCAGAACACTTATGTGTTTGCAGTTTATATCAAAGTTATTGCACAGCGGAATAGTAAATGTTCTAAGGTTAAATTATCACTTTTAGCAGGAGTTATTACTCCCCCTTTACTGAGCAGTTAATGAGAATCAATAAACAATTGAAATTATAAAGCAATAAATACAAGTTATGATTCTCAGATGTGAAATGGATAATAAGTTTAAAAGCCTCGAAGGTTTTTCAATTATAATCAAAGTAAATCACATATGTTAAAATAGATGAACAAGCTCATCTATTTATAGACAAAGATACAAAGACTGTTGTACTAAGTAACCTAAGATATTATGCTAAGATATTTTACTTAGGATAATGTTTACAATAGGCAGTACATTAAAACTTGTTCCAAGACTTTAACAAAACAATATAATACTAAACTACTGAAGTCTGGGTCAGTTATGAAGATAAGATCAACAAACTACTGATGAAAAGACAAACTACTGATGAGTAGTTTTGTCTTTAGTAGTTCTGAAGTGAAGTGTCTGGATAGACTTCTGAACTACTGATTAGTTCTTCTTCAGTACTTTGATCTTCTGTTCTTCAGCACTTGTGTTTTCTTCTTCAGTAGTTTCTTCTATACTTAGGCAGAATATAATTTGGACTAAGGTTATCAAAAGTGGTTTCTTCAATCCTCTTTGTCCCAACAATCTCCCCCTGGATTGATGAAGCCAAAACCTTATCCAATCTTTATTGTTCTTGATTCTTTCTCTCTTCTAGTATCCTCCAGACTTCTGCTGTCATCTTGGTAGTAAGAGTGTCTTTTTGTTGCTCTGTTATAGATCCTTGTTCAGGTGTAAGATGTTGAATGGTCAGAAGGTCCTTTGTTGACAGTATGCTCAACTCCTTTGAGTTCTTGTAGACCTTACTTGAACGATCTCTTCTAGTCACTAACACTGAGTTTGAATCAGTGAATGACCATTTGATAATATTCACCTTAGACCTGTCAAAGTCTGAGGCATAGGAAACCAAGCCAATTTCCTGAGGTTGACCTGAGGAGGATTGGGGAATGTCTTCTATTTCTGTGACTCTCAGGTGAGAATCCTTGCTAGCTTGAAGGTCAACACTACCTTGGATAGCAATGTTGGGTAGGTGATGTTCTGTAACAACTTTGGCATGGGTTTTGTCTTTAAAGGACTGTTGTAGTTGATAAACATAAGTAGCAGGATCTCTGAATTGTGTAAGCAGGGGCTTCTCTTCCACATCAAAGTCACCATGAACTACCTGATTTCCTTCCAAGAGTACAATCTTGAAATCAGTCTTCACAGTCTCCTCTGCCTTTCTCTTTCTTGTAGCTGGTCTTTTTAGTGCACCAGATGATCTCTTTATGATTGAAGTTTGTTTAACTTTAGGAATTTTGAATCTATCTGGATTTGCAACTTTGCTGGCCTTGAACTTCTTGTAAGTGTCATAGAGTGTTTCTTCTTTCCATCTTGACACTGAGGCCCATGAACCAAAATCATTAGCTACAAGCTCATTAATAATCTCAGCTCTTTTGGCTTTTCTCTCCTTCTCTGTTGCTAACTTATCAGCAATAAGTTGAGCTCTTCTGGTTAGTTATTCTGTGGAGAGTCTATTCAGAGAGACTTGTTTTGCCTTGGAATTCTTTGTAATCATTATGATCAGCTATGCTCTCATGTCTTCTTCAGCAGCAGCCTCAAGTGCTCTCTCTTCAGCTTCTAGTTCATCAAGTTTTTCTTGATACTTGATTAACTTTTCTTCAAAGCTCAGATCATCTCTTGCTTCTAGGCTGTTCCACACTTTGTCTTCCTTAGCCTTCTTCTGAGCCTCTTTTAAACTCTTCTCCAATAATTCTTTTGACATTGAGATGGGAGTAGGGTTTAAAACAGTTGTAGTTGTTGTTGTTGGCTTAGGAATAGAAGTTGGTTCTTTTTCAGTTGCCCTTGAAGACTGTCCTTGATTGGTTTTGGAAGTTAAAACTTCTGAAGGGTGGATGGTAGTCACAACTACTGAAGGATTGTCTTCAGCAGTTTGAATAATGTCTTCAGTAGTTCCTTCTTGTGCCTTAGATGAACTGAACTCTTGAAGGATCTCCTTTCCTAGTCTTTTGGAAGTCTTTTCAGCTTCAGTTGGTTTAGGATTTTCAGAAGATACTTCAATAATTGGTTCCTTAATCTTCTCCCCCTTTTTGGCTTCATCCACTTCTGGAAGCCTTAAGGAATGAGAAGTTGCAGCAGATAATGTTGCAAGCTGTTTTTGGGTCTCATACATCTTTTTGTTCAGCTATGCAAGTCTTGAATTTATCAACCTAAATTGATTGTTGGCCTTCAACTCCCAAGCAGTTGTGAAGGATTTGAGTTGAGCAGTTAAGATGTCTTTCATCATCTGGTACAGGGGACGATCTAGGCTGCATAGTTGGTTCAAATCTATCCTAGTAATCCCAGAGAATTGGGTAGGCTGTTTTTGTGAAGGGGGTGTTTTTGGGTGATCTTCAGATTTCTCTGAAGATGCCACTTTAGGGGAAATAGGGTTCAAGTGGTCTTTAACCTGATCTTTGGTGACCAGCTCTTTGAGCTTAGAGACCTTAGATTCAGGATCTTCAATATCAGCCGTCAATTCATCATTTTGTGGAATTTGTGACTCATCATCCAAGCTAATGGAATCATCTGAATCGTTGATAGTGTCCTCAATGAGGGCAGTATCAGTTATATCATGAGCTAGCTCCAAACTAGTCTTCTCATGAACCTCTTTGTCTTGGAACTGAGGATTTCCTACTTGAGGCAATAAGCCTTCATCAGTAGTTGCCAATTTTGAGGTCTTAGTAATGTTACTACTGTCCTCAGGTTCACCACTAGGTGATAAATGAGTAGTAGCAGCCTCAAAAGTACCAAGAGTTTCTAAGTTTGGGCTTAGATACTCTGGTCCATCCTCATTTCCCTGGTTAGGGCTAATAAGGTCCACATCCATGTCAACTTCTGAAGGCATCTCCCCTGTTTGATGTGTTGCTAGGGGAGTGACATGTGTTGGATGGGATCCTTTTAGTCCTAAGAGAAGTTGGGCTATTTCTATGGTTGTGTGGGAGGGTTCAGGTTCAGTAGCTGTTAAGGGTTGGTGTTCAGTAGTTGGTATGGGTTCAGGTTCAGTAGTTTCGAAGGATTGGTCAGTAGTTACAGTCTTTCTAAGTCTTTTTCTTTGGAAAATGACTGTAACTGGTTTTCTTTTGGGTGGTGGAGATGGTGTGTGCTGAGAGGATGTTTCAGCCACATCCTTTTCAAGTGCAGATTGCACATCAGTAGTTTCAGGGATCTCCACTTCTTGAACTATCTTTTTCTTTGGGTTGGTTGGTTTGAGTTTTTGCTGTTTTGGCTTTTTAGTTTTCTTTGTTTTGGGTTTTGAAGATGTGGGTTCCTCAGGGATGGGTTGTTCTTCCCTTTGGTCATCTTCTGGCAAAAGTGCCGGTTTGTTATGCCTTGAGAATACTTGTGAAGTCAGTGGATTTAAAGTTTTTGACTCACCCACAAGTACTCCCTCACCAAGTTCTTTGATTATGCACTGCATAACAAATCTTGGGTACAGTAAAAACTTTTTCTTTTCATTTTGATGGTGTAAAACCAACTCATCGAAAAATAGAGAAGATGCCTTAAAAGATGTTTCATTAATGATTGAATGAAAAATAGGTTGAAAAGTTGAAGGCATCTGATCATATGATCCAGTTTTAGGACTTAAACACATGATAATATAATGAAATAACAGTTTATATTGTGGATCAAAAAATTTCTTATAAACTGTTGCCTGTGCTAAAGTACCTTGGTAACCACATTCAGTCATGGTTAGATGAATATCAGCAGTGGGAATATGCTCTGGAGCATCATAATCATTAAGGCCCAGCCTTATTCCCAGTGACTCTTGTGTGATTGCCATATGTTTCCCTTGGATGGTTGAGTTGAGGGAAATCACTTTATTATTAACTGTCACCGCCTCTGCATTTGTCCAGAACTCATTGAGAGTTTCTACATGTATGGGAGGATCAATGGTGAAAGCTTGATAATATTGGGATTTGACGACAAGATCTATGATTTCATCGTATTGGGTCCAGGCATCATCTTTCTCGAAGTAGCCTCTTTGATTGTGTCCCTGTTTTATAATGAGAGCCATGGATTCTTGATCGAACAGTAAATTTAGGTTTAGAGAGGGGGTTTTGGTTTTGCTATGAGAGAGAATGAGGGAATTTTTCTTTTTGAATGGATAAGTGTTTGAAAAAGGTATTTATCAGAAGTTTTTAACCGACTAGGTCAAACTTCTGATGAGTGAAATGTCAGTTTTACCCTTTTTAATGAAACTAGTGATGAAGAAGGTTTCTTCATCAGTGGTTTTGGTCATCTCTTCAGTAGTTTGAAACAACTGATGAGAATGACTTTCAAAACACTTGAAATAACTTCTGATTATCATCAGTAGTTACTTCTTTTTAAAAAATTTCCCAATTTGATGTTTTTCAAATTATCAGTAGTTTCTCTCTCATTAAATTATTCATCAGAGGTTTTGTGACAGATAAGTATGTAAGTGAAATAAAATATGTGCAGAACTAAAAAGTGAAAACACTTACAGACTTTCTTCCAAGTTTAACATCCCAAGCATGGATACTAACCTCTGTAATGTTGTTGAGTCAAGGGCTTTGGTGAA
This sequence comes from Ambrosia artemisiifolia, assembly GCA_032199755.1. Taxonomy (NCBI): domain Eukaryota; kingdom Viridiplantae; phylum Streptophyta; class Magnoliopsida; order Asterales; family Asteraceae; genus Ambrosia; species Ambrosia artemisiifolia. The sequence goes on along the minus strand of CM063516.1, from coordinate 12,866,077 downwards.
AATATCAGCTATTTGATTAGCAGTTGTAACATGTTTCACCTCAATCTTGCCTTTTTCATAGCAATCTCTTATGAAATGATACTTGATTTCAATATGTTTAGTTTTTGAGAACTGAACAGGATTTTGAATGATGCTAATGGCAGATTTACTGTCTACTAAGAGTGGAGTCTTGGTCTCTTTGATTCCATAATCAAGAAGTTGATATTGGAGCCATTGTACCTATGATGTACAGCTTTGCAGCAGCAATGTATTCAGCTTCAGCTGTTGAAGTTGCCCTAGATGTTTGTTTCTTTGATTGCCAGGACACCAGACAATTTCCCAAGAATTGACAACCACCAGATGTTGATTTTCTTGACATTTTGCACCGTGCATAGTCACTATCTGAAAAAGCTGTTAACTTGGTATTGCTTGAAGCAGGATACCAAATTCCTAAAGTAGGAGTTCCTTTCAGATATCTGAAGATTCTTTTGACTGCAATTAGGTGTGATTCTCTTGGTGCAGATTGGTATCTAGCACAGACACAAGTTGAGAACATAATATCTGGTCTAGAAGCAGTTAAATATAAAAGAGAACCTATCATACATCTATACATGGTTTGATCAATCTGTTTTCCTTGATCATCTGGTTCAACTTGTGTGGTTGGTGTCATGGGAGTGGAACATGATTTACAGTCTTGTAAAGAAAATTCGTTTAATAATTCTTTAACATATTTTGATTGATGTATAAATGTTCCATTTGATTGTTGCTTGATTTGCAGTCCTAAAAAGTACTGCAATTCTCCCATTGTACTCATTTCAAATTTTGATTGCATGAGTTTCTTAAAATCTTCACACAGTTTTGAATTTGTTGAACCTATCATCAACATAAATCTGAACAAGTAAGACATGATTTCCAACATGTTTTATGAAAAGAGTTTTATCAATGGAACCTCTTGAGAAGTGATTCTTAAGTAAAAAGTTGGAAAGTGTTTCATACCAGGCTCTTGGAGCCTGTTTTAGCCCATAAAGAGCTTTGTCAAGTCTGTATACCCAATCAGGATGAGAAGGATCCTCAAACCCTGGAGGTTGACAGACATACACTTCCTCTTTTATTTTTCCATACAAAAATGCACTCTTGACATCCATTTGATAAACTTTTATGTTGTTGGAAATTGCATACGCTAAAAATAACCTGATAGCTTCAAGTCTTGCAACTGGTGCAAAGGTTTCATCATAGTCAATTCCTTCCACTTGAGAATAACCTTGTACCACCAATCTTGCCTTGTTCTTGATGATCATACCAGCTTCATCTGATTTGTTTCTGAAGACCCATCTTGTACCAATTGGCTGCTTGTTTGGAGGTAAGGGACAGATTTCCCAAACCTGTTGCTTCTTGAATTGAAGCAATTCTTCTTGCATGGCTTGCACCTAATTGTTATCTTTGAGGGCTTCTTGATATTTCTTTGGTTCCAACTGAGAAATGAATGCTGAAAAAAAGCAAAAGTTGGAAAGCTGGTTTCTTGTAAGCACCCCTGAAGCAATATCACCCATGATTTCATCCAATGGATAATCCTTGTGTTCAATCAATTGTTGTAGACCTGTACTAGAGGATGGCTCTATTGTTTCTTCAAATAAACCACTAAGATTGATAATATCTGGTTCAGCTGTTGTTTGAGGTTCAGGAGTTTTAGGTTCAGCTGAATCAGTACTTTCAAGATGTTCATTAGTAGTTCCCGAAGTAGAAGCTTTTGAAACTTCTGAAGGTTTAAAAGTTGATCTGCTGACTGTTTTTGGAGTCCATGGTGTAGGACTATCATCTTCAAATCCTTGAAAACCATTTTGAGGAGGTTTGGATGATTTAACAGTCTTTTCATGTCCGAAATGAAAATTGTCAAGGTCAAATAATTCAGCAGGATTTGCTGGAATAAGAGTGTGTTTTGATTCATTGAACTTGACATTCATTGTTTCTTCAACTATCTTGGTTCTTGAATTAAATACTTTGTAAGCTTTTCTCAATGGAGAGTAACCGAGAAAGTAACCTGTATCAACTTTAGCAGCAAATTTTGAGATAGAGTCTTTGATGTTGAGGATAAAACATTGACATCCAAAAGCCCTGAAGAAGGAGATAAGGGGCTTTATGCCATGAAGAATTTCATAGGCAGTCTTGGTATGTCTCTTGTTGATAAGAACTCAATTCTGAACATAACAAGCTGTGTTGACTGCTTCAGCCCAAAAGTACAAAGGTAGGCCTGAATCAGCTAACATTGTTCTGGCTGCTTCTATTAAAGTTTTGTTCTTCCTTTCTACCACACCATTTTGTTCAGGAGTTCTGGGAATGCTGAATTGTCTAACAATCCCTTTAGACAAACAGAATTCATCCAGAGTTTTGTTCCTGAACTCTGTCCCATTGTCACTCCTGATGACTTTGACAGAGAGAGAATATTGCTTCTCTACTTGTAGAATGAAGAACTTGATGATTTCAGCTGCCTCATCCTTGGAATATATGAAGAAGACCCATGTGAATCTTGAGTAGTCATCAAGGATAACCAAGCAGTACTTCTTCTTACCAAGGCTCATAATTTTGATTGGTCCAAATAAGTCCATATGGAGTAGTTGAAGACATGCAATTGTTTTTTATTCTTCAATAGACTTATAGGAGGGCTTATGCTGTTTACCTTTAAGACAGGAAACAGAGTGTTCTTTACACTGGTATTCCTTCAAAGGTAGACCGCTGACCAAGCCCATTTTAGTGACTTTATTGATGGTTTTAAAGTTCACATGGCCAAGTCTCCTGTGCCAGAGATCATTTTCTGAAGTTGATGCCTTTGAGAAGAAACAGGCAGTGTTGTTCAATACTTTGTCTTTCTCAATGTCCACTGCATAGACATTGCCACATCTTTTGGGAATCAGCAAAGTATGATCTTCAATGATCTTCTCTATCAACTTCTGGCCTTCTGGCAATATGATCTTGCATGCTGTCTTTGTGAAAAAGGAAGAATATCCTTTGTCACACATTTGTGAGACACTTAGCAAGTTGTACTCAAGGTTTTCAACCAGATTGACCTTGTCAAACTGCATTTTGCCTGAGGATACATTGCCATATCCTAGCACATATCCCTTAGCATTGTTCCTAAAGGACACAGATCCTTCTCTTTGACTGATAAAATTGTTTATCAGGTATCTGCATCCAGTCATGTGCATTGAGCCTCCACTATCAACTTACCATATGCTATTCAAACCTCTGGAGACCCTCTGCACAAAATAGCAAATTAGTTAGATTTGGCAACCCAAGCCAATTTGGCTTTGGGTTTGCTCTTGAGAACAGGTGCAGCTTGTTGAGGACCAATTTTTGAAATCCATGTCTTTTTGGCAATGGATTTGTCATTAAGAACAATGGTGGGTTCTTTTTGGTGACCACCATCAACTTTGGTCATCAGAAGTTTAACCAAATTTATCAAATCTTTAACTTCAGTAGTTTGTGAAACTGCTGATGAGTTAGGTGTAACTTCTGAATATGAACTTTGAGAAAAGGAATTTTGTTGAGATAAAGTCTTTTTCTGAGAAAGGTTTTTACTTGATTGTTGTTTGTTGGGAAAGAAAGTGTTTTCAAAATCTTGTTTTATTTGTTTTCCCACAATCAGTTGTTGATTTTTCTTATTAAACTGATTTGCCTTTCTGTATCTACAAAGTTCAGTTATGTGGTTAAACAGACCACATATTTCACATGCTCTTGCCTTCTCTTTCCTTTTAGATAAAGCAAGAGAGTTGGAAGGAAATTTACTGACAATATCAGTATTTTGAAATAGGTCATCAGTAGTTTTCAGGGTCTCAACTCCTGATGTAGATGAAACTACTGATGGCTTATTGTCAGTTGTTTTAACTTCTGCAGTACTTTCATTTTTGAGAACGTTCTGATGGTAGGATGTGCATTCCTCCATATCAGAAGTTTGAATCAATTTCATCCCATCATTATCAGTTTTGTGGGTGAAATCTGTTGGTGATTTAGTGTGGGTATACCCTATGCCAAACTTAACATTTGCTGCAGCTTGTTTGTAAAGCAGCATTTGGTACCCTTTACAAGACTCAACCCATTTTTCATAATCAACCTTAGTGTCAGCAAGCTCTTTTCTGACATTTCCTAGGTTGTCTATCATGGTTTTAATTTGTGCCTGGGTTTCTATGGATTTATCAGTCAATTTAGAAATTTCTTTATTTTTCAAAGCAATTTTTCTTTCTAAATCACACTTCATTTGAGTGTATTTTCTCTCAATATCATTAGTTTTTCCTTGTAAATGCACATTGGTCTCCCTTATTAAAGCAAAAGATTCTTTGCAAGATTTTGAGCAAAGCTTTAATAGAGATTGTTGTGATACCTGAGTGAGTGCAGAATTGGAGGAGTATCCCTCAAAAGCCATTAAGGCAAAGTTCTTTCTGCCATTGTCAGGTTCTCCCCAATTGACATCATAGACTTTGTTGTCTGCATCCTGACTGCATTCTGATGTGTCAAAAGGAAGACTGCTCCAGTCAACATACCCTGATGTAAATAAACTTTGTTGTTGAGGTGGATGTTGAGTTTGTGCAGGTTGTTGAGCAGTTGAAAAAGGAGGCATTTGCTGCTGTTGGTGAGCAGGCATTTGAACATATTGTACTTTTGGCACATACTGGACTTGTGGAGCTTGTGCCTGTACAAAATGAGCACTCCCTTGAGTTCCATTATTCCTATTATAAGTGGGGTTAAATTTATTTCCAGACATGGGTTGGTTGTAGCTAGAGCTTCTACACTCTCTAGCAAAGTGTCCCAACTTTTGACACTTATGACATCTCAGTTTAGATTTTTCAAAACCAACTTTTGTTGAGTTGTTTAATCCTAGAAATTTCCTTCCCGACCTTTTGTAAAATTTGTTAGTTTTAATGCTTAGCAAGGCCAGTTGGTGTAAAATATCCATTTCCTCTAAGTCATCACTGCTAAAATATTTTAAGTCATCCATGATAAAACACATGTTATCAGCAGTTTGACTCAGGTCTTCATTGTCATAAGCTGGGAAAGATCCATCTGATGAGATCCCAGCAGTTATGTCAATGTGGTCAAAAGATCCAAAATTATTAGAACAAGATGGTGAGTCATGTCCTAATAAGGTTGTGCTACCTGGAGTATAGTCATCAGCAGTTTTACCAGATTCTTGTAACTTTTTCTTTTGATTGATTTCTCTTTCAAAAGTTAGTAATTTTCCATGTAACCTAGTTAGGTTCAGGGTGTTAAAATCTGTACTTGATCTGAGGACTATAGAATAAGTTTCCCATTTTGAAGGCAAAGACCTTAAAAATCTATGTAACATAGATGCATTTGTATAGGTCTGATTGTTAATTTTTAACTCAGAGATGAGTGAAGAAAATCTTTCAGACTGTTGTGTTGAAGTTTCACCATCTATGTGAGTAAAAGTTTCATGTTGTTGGGCTAGGATTTCTCTAGTGTTGGCTATCACCTCTTCAGTTCCTGCAAACTGTTCTTTTAGGCAATCCCACAGCTTTTTGGCACTTTCACAATGTAAAAGTCCAGCATAAATTTCGTTTGGGAGAGCCATAGCCAACATAGAAAAAGCTTTTGCATCTAGCTCAAATTTTTGGAAATCTTCTTCAGTTTAGTCTTTTGGGTCTTTTGGTCTCTCAGTTTTACCTTCGGGATCAGTAACAACTGGTTTGTGAGGTCCAAACATTACAGACCTCCAACAACCAGTGTTGATCTGAGAAATTTTATGTGCCAACCTTCTTTGCCAGATGTTATATTCATTTCTGACCAGCATAGGAGGTTTATTGGCAGATCCAGTATTGTAAGGGTCCATTTTTAAGAAGTTTGGATTTGTCAATACTTCTTTAAAGTGATGGATGAAAAAAGTGAACCTTTTAATCCTTTATTGGATATCAATAAGAGCCTGTGTCTGATTCTCAATTTGTTTGATTTTTGATCAGATAAACCAGAGCTCTGATACCAATTGTTGGATCAGTGGCCTCTTTTAAACAGTTCAGAACACTTATGTGTTTGCAGTTTATATCAAAGTTATTGCACAGCGGAATAGTAAATGTTCTAAGGTTAAATTATCACTTTTAGCAGGAGTTATTACTCCCCCTTTACTGAGCAGTTAATGAGAATCAATAAGCAATTGAAAGTATAAAGCAATAAATACAAGTTATGATTCTCACATGTGAAATGGATAATAAGTTTAAAAGCCTCGATGGTTTTTCAATTATAATCAAAGTAAATCACATATGTTAAAATAGATGAACAAGCTCATCTATTTATAGACAAAGATACAAAGACTGTTGTACTAAGTAACCTAAGATATTATGCTAAGATATTATACTTAGGATAATGTTTACAACAGGCTGTACATTGAAACTTGATCCAAGACTTTAACAAAACAATATAATACTAAACTACTGAAGTTTGGGTCGGTTATGAAGATAAGATCAACAAACTACTGACGAAAAGACAAACTACTGATGAGTAGTTTTGTCTTCAGTAGTTCTGAAGTGAAGTGTCTGGTTAGACTTCAGAACTACTGATCAGTTCTTCTTCAGTACTTTGCTCTTCTGTTCTTCAGCACTTGTGTTTTCTTCTTCAGCAGTTTCTTCTATACTTAGGCAGAATATGATTTGGACTAAGGTTATCAAAAGTGGTTTCTTCAATCCTCTTTGTCCCAACAACAATCCATAAGATTATGAGAAAACTGATCTAAACCAGCAATCTTCTTCAGAGAATTCCAAACTGCAAAGGGGTAAGCACATTGAAAGAAAAGGTGACTATGACTGTCATTGACTGAATTACAGAAAGGGCACTTCAAATCATTTTGAATATCCCAGTTAAGTAATCTGTCCTGAGTCAAAAGCCTCTCCTGAATAGCCAGCCATAAAATAAATGAATGCCTGGGAATAGCTTGACTGTACCAAACAATCTTTGACCAAGCAGCCTCAGGTCTAACAGGACTAAGATCTTGAAAGACAATGCTTGTAGAGAAAGATTCAAGAGTTTCCTTCCTAGTTTTCCAAAAGGTGATATCATGCTTACCTTTAGTCAACACAGGTGGAGAAAGAGTAACCAGACATGGGAATTTGTCTCTCCACTCCTCAGGCCACAACCAACCATTTGGTCCCACCACCTCAGAAACAGTAGATTAGAGCTCAAGTCCAGCTCAATGAATATCCCTAGGAGAAATGAACATAGCTAAAGGGCTAAGGGGGCACCAATTATCATACCAGATTGATGTAGAAGCCCCATCACCAATACTTTGCAAACAATGAGCCCATAAATCAGCCCTGTTATCAAGAAGGCTTTTCCAACTCTAGCATGAGCCCTCAACCTTTCTAAAACCCCAGAAACTGATCCCTTTCAGCCTATACTCCCTGATCCATTTGGTCTAAATAGTATCCTTTCCAGAGATAAGGTTCCAAATTTGTCTAGTTAGGAGGGCTTTATTCTTAATTCTCAGTGATTTTATCCCCAATTCCCCTTGATGTTTAGGGTAACAAACACTTTCCCAAGACATTCTAACCTTACCCTTTGCTGAGTCATAATTACTCCACAAAAATCTATTCATAAGTCTCTCAATGTCCTCAATAACATTTGAAGGTAAAAGAAACACTTAAGCCCAGTAAACATGCAGTGAAGATAGAACAGATTTAAGCAACTGCAATCTTCCAGCAAAGGACAAAGATTTATTCTTCCAATCTTCCAGCTTCATTCTAACTTTATCAACCAGAATAGAGCAAACCTTAGAGTATAATCTCTTTGACAGCAGTGGAACACCCAGATACCTCACAGGAAGGGTACCAACTTTGAATGGTAGTAACCTACCAATTCTTCTTTGAGTTCTGTCACTCACATTACTCAAATGCATAGTGCTCTTATTCAAATTTGGCATAAGACCAGAGACACTACTAAACTCCTCTAAGGCTGCCTTAACAACCCTAACAGATCTAACATCAGCATGGGCAAATACCAGAAGATCATCAGCAAAACAAACATGAGTCAGTTTGAGCTTTTCACACCTCCAGTGATATTTAAACTGCCCACTTTCCCTTATCCTTCTATCAAAAATCAATTTGAGGACTTGCATAACAATTGTAAACAAGTAAGGTGACATTGGATCACCCTGCCTTAATCCCCTAGAACCCTTAAAATATCCAAAAACCTCCCCATTCAGATTGATGGTATAAGCTGCTGATCTAATACAAGTCATTATCTAGGCCACCATACAGGGGTGAAACCCAAAATTATGTAAACAGGCCTCCAAAAATTCATGACTAACAGTATCATAGGCTTTTTGTAAGTCAATATTTAAAGCAACCCTAGGCTCAACAACTTTCCTATGATAATTCCTTAACAATTCTTGAGTTAAAAGGATGTTATCACTAATCTGCCTGCCTGGTATAAAAGCACTCTGACACTCATCAATAATGCCATCAAGAGGCCCTTTGATCCTCTCACAAATTATCTTAGAAATACATTTATACAGCACATTGCAGCAGGCAATTGGTCTATACTCAGAAACATTCCTAGCATTAACACATTTAGGAACAAGAGAGATTATAGTAGCATTTACCTCATTTAGCAGTTTTCCATTGTGAAAGAATTCTTTAACAGCATCACACACCTCTTTCCCAATAACAGACCACGAGGACTTAAAAATTTTTGAGGAAAAGCCATGAGGTCCTGGAGCTTTATCAATGCCTATCTCAAAAATGGCCCTCTTCACTTCTTCATCAGTGACAGCTCTCACCATAGAATCTGCCATATCTGAAGGTATTTTAGACTGAAAAAAAGAAGCAACATCCCTAATTCCTTCCACATTCACCCTCTGACCCATGAAACTCTCAAAGTGTTTTACAAAAGCCTCTCCAACATCATTACCCTCATAGTATATCCCATCTTTATCAATCACAGAGTTGATTCTACTTCTACTTTGCCTGCCTTTAATAGCCTTATGAAAATAGGCAGTATTTTGATCACCAGCTTTTAACCAATCAACCTTAGCTTGCTGTTTAAGAAATAATTCCTCATCCATTGAAGCTTGTTTCAGATATTTGGTAGCAGTAATTTCCTCATCTCTCAACCTCTTACTGTGAGGATCTTTAACCATATCCTCTTGAATTCTACCCAGATCCTTAGTAAGAACTCTAACCTTTTCAGTCAAGTCTCCCACCTCTCTGCCCAACTTTCTCAAAGGCTTTTTCAGAGACTTTAGTTTAGAAACCACAGAATACATGTGGCACCCCTTAACCTAATTTTTCCACACAGACTCCACTATTGGCAAAACTTTTGTAGTGTTGGTCAAATGATTCATAAACCTGAATGGTCCTGGTTTCCAATCACTCTGCCCCTTTAAAGAGATTAATGCTGGAGAATGATCAGATGAATAAAAAGGCAAAAACATAGCCACCATTCCCTGAAACTGAGACAAAAAACTGTCATTGCTCATAATCCTATCAAGTTTCTTGAGTAAACCATCAGTCTTCCCAGGAGATTTGTTCCAAGTAAATTTTAACCCAGTGGAAGGAACATCCTCTACATTGATAGCACTGCAACAGTCTCTCAGATCCATCATGGAAGGAGTAATCTGAGAAGACCCCATGGATCTTTCAGAAGGATCCATAATGGAGTTAAAATCTCCCATTATGACCCAAGGATCCTGATTTATTGTACTCCCCAAAGCTTTAAGGTCTCCCCAAAGAGGCCTTCTAGGCAAGTGCTTAACAAACCCATACACAAAAGAACAGAAAAACCCAGACCTACCATCCTTTGGCCTAATAAAGCAATGCATGGCTTGAGCAGAATTTCCCACAACCATGACATCAACTAAGTTAGGCTTCCAACCAACAATAATTCTTACCCAGTTTACACAGTAAGCTTTATTCGAAATCCACTCCCAATTATTAAATACCCTCCCACACACTTTGTTAAGACAATTGCTCTTCACATGAGATTCTAAAATGCAGCATATACCAATATTCCTATCACTCAACAGCTCCATAACTTCATTTTGTTTGGCAATGTTAGAAAGGCCTCTAACATTCCAAGACATTATATTCAAATTAGTGAGATTCATTGGAAACATTTCTACCAACAGAAGTTTGCAATTCCTGCACCTTCTGGTCACACTTTTCACCATCAATCTTCATGAAGACCCCTGTTTCATTGTCTTCAGAACTGACATCCACCAACCCAGATTCAATCTCAATATCTTCAACTACATCATAATCCATTCCCTCAGGAAAATTGTGATGCTGACACATAAGGAAAAACAAATGTGTTTGATCAATATTCCATTTCTCAACTTGTTCTTTAGAAGGAATAATTCTTTGATCAATATAGAACATTATATCATTCACTTGATCAGGAGAGAGCTCATTAACACACTGTTCAATGACTGGGTCATTGCTCAAATTTTCACCAAAATAAGGGGAGGGGTTATGGTATTTAGGGGACTCCTCCTCAACAGGCTTAACAACAGAAAAAGGTACAGGAAAAGGGTCCACAGAAACAGAAGAAGAAGGTTCAGATGTTTTAACAGTAGTAGAGGATGGTTTTGGTTGAAAAAGGTTAGCAGGCTTAGAATCAGCCTTTTGTTGTGGTTTTGGTGAATGTTTAAGGTCAGGTTTACGTTTACTAGTGGAATTTTGGTTAGGTTTAGAAGCAAAAGGCTGCACATACACACCAGACTTCAAAGGAACATTGCCAGTCACAGTATCTTCCTCAGTCATATCTTCATCTCCAAATATACTAAATTTATTACTCACTTCCATTGTTTGATCTTCCAGATTGTTCTTCTTCCCTTTGACAATACCACTTTGTTTCACTCTATACTCCATGTTTTTCATTTGAGCCCCATTTCCATTACCATTCTTGCCTGCTGATACTGATCTTGATGTTGATGCATTTCCAGACTCCTTCTTGCCCTTCTCTTGACTCTCTTCATACTCCATCATAGCCTGTTTCATCTTAAAGCTTTTAATTCTATCCTGGAGTTTAGATTCCTTATTCTCCCATTTATTACCCATATTCTTCTGCCTAAGAGCACCACCCCCATAGACACCATTTTTATTTCTATTCTGCCCTCCATTTTTATTACCATTCCTCATAGCCATACTCCTATTCCACACTGTTTTATACCCCTCCTCATCCACAATATCACCTTTATTACCTTCTTGAACATCAGTCTTCAAGGCCTCATTATTAATCTTCCTAGCTTCTTTCTCTTCTTCAGTTAATACTCTAACATTACAAGCCTCAAAGGAGTGTCCAAAGACTTTGCAATGTGATAACATGAATCTTCTGAAATTCCACCAAGATCTCAGCAATTCTATCAGCCCTGCCCTCTTCTTTAGGGTAAAAAGCCCTCACCCTCTCTGGATATTTCTCACCTGCACTAATCTCCACCAGAATTCTAGCAAAGCCTGCCTGCACATTGTTATTCAAACATTTATCAACAGTTATATTATCAAATAAAAGAGGCTTACCAATACAACTGGCAACTTCACATAAGCCCTGAACATTCCACAGCTCAAAAGGAACTTCTTTAAACAGAGTCTAAACTGGCACTTTATCAGGTTCCTTTTTCTCAATAGCAGCACCTACTTCCCATTATTTGATAATGTCACACCCTCAAATTTCCACTGCGGGGTTTTACCGCGAGGCGCATGACATACCAGGATCCCATAGCCATAAGTCATATGAACGAACTCTAAATGCCCAAACCATTTAGTTCATTTTCGAAAACCAAGTTTAGTTAAGCTGCGAAAGCGTAAACCAAATTAAACCTTTTAAAAAACCATGCGCAAAACAACGCGCCCAAATCAAAACCATATGAAAGAAAATGTATAAGCATGATATATAATTTAGGTGTATGCCCAAGACCCAAATGCAGTGAACGTGCAGTACTTCCTAATCGTGACACCGGAAGCTAACTACCTTCAAAAGCATGTAAATGGTGGGTCAACAAACAATGTTGGTGAGTTCACTAAGTAAAATAGGTGTGTAAGTAAAAGCGTAGGTATTTTGAAGGACTTAAATGATAGGATTGGTTTAGTTCATCAAGGACATATAGCATGAATTAGTAAAAGTAGATTCACCCCATGAGCCATGCACCCCAAAACCCGGGATGTGTAAGGTTAGTCCCAAACCGGACTAGAAACGTTAAGTAAGTTGTCTCAACCCGAGACGCATGCTTTTGAGAAAAGAGTAGTGAAACTCACCTTAGGTTGCGTTGAGTGCTAAATCCAAATCCAAATAAGTAATAGAGACTCGCTACCGACTCCCTATTATATGTGTCACTATGTGAGTACATGTGCATAACCAACACATCATATAACTCGTTTATCCGAGACTTTTAAAAGTTCAAAACCGTGTAGTGACACCTAATGACTCTACATGCACAAGTATGTCCTACGTATCCCGTTGGTGATCATAGTGATTGTTATGAGTTTAATACATCAAATACATCTCATACAAGTTTCCACACAAGTACATGTCAATTACATACCACATACAACTCCAAATAGTCACATAAAGACCTCGTACACAATCTGCGTTTTTAGGACAGATTGTGCGCTGTGAAAAACGAATCATTTAACCTACTTAACGAACGAATTAAAATCCCAAATTTTTACCGAGTATTCATGGGGATTCAGTTGCAAACCCCTATTTTTTTTGTCTTAAAACCAAACACAAAAATTATGAAAATTCGTACAACACAGCTATGTCCAGAAAATTTCCACAACAGGTCAGTTTAGTAGAAAAATTCCCAAAATTGTGTATTCATCCAAATGGGATGAATCCACTTGGAAAAGTCGAGTTTTTCCAATGTTGACCTGCTGTAAAAATTTCGTAACTTAATTCCTTGTAAATCTCAAGTTATGACCATTTAAGGTTGACTCAATTTACAAATCCGAAATTCTGATATGACCCCTAATCAATTAAAATTCCAAAAAACGACTCAAACGATGTCCAAATCTGATGGTTTTGCCCATTATGAAAAGCTAAGACTATGTACATCACAATCATGCAAAGAACTCATCAAAACAATCAATTTACCAACCCATTACAGCCCCTACAAAACGTCCAAACGAATCTGCCAGAAATTGAAACTTGCATCCCAAGTTATTCATAAACCCTAATTATGCCTAACAATCTCTAATACATGCATAATCCATATTATCATGATCAAACACATATATTATCATACAAAAACCCTAATTATGATTACTAACAACAATCATCATCATCAAATCATCATGAATATTCAAGAATTCCTACTTATACATATATGCGATTATTATACATATTGTTTCTAAAGTTTTTAAAGTTTTCCAAGTATCATGAATCATCAAAGAGCATATAAACACATACCTTGTAATGCTAAAACTCCTTAAAGCCTTGAGATTACACCCAAACTAGCTTGAAGAGATGATTAAGATTGAGGTTTATTGAAAATTGGGAGAGTGTGTGTGTGTATACCCCACGGCGCAAGAGGGAATTAGGGTTAGGTTTTTTTTTTTTGATCTATAATTATAAGGTAGGTTGGCTTGTTGCCCAAGTAATTGGGTGTTAGGGCCCTTCTAGTCCATTAACCTGACCCGTTAATCATGTTCTAGTCCAATACCGGGCCCGATGATATTAATCACTCTAAATTGCATAAAAACTATTGTTTTTATTATTTCATGAGATATTAATCATCAAGTGTACATAATTTGCACGGTTTACGTATTAACCTTCAGTCAAGTGATAATTTACATAATTCACATAATTCACATAAGCAGGCACTTCACGTCCATCATGATTCAATTGCACATATTATTATTATACATGCCATATAATTCACCAACGTTCAGGATACAGGACTCGTGTGTGTGCTCAACAATGATTTTCCTATTTAACGCATATGTTAATATCATCTAACATATGTTAGGCCTACTTAACTACCCCTAGTTAATTATCTAACCATATACGACATGTAAGTTAACTAGAGTATATCATGTAAGTTAACTAGAGTTCAGTAAAAGTATTAACCTGAAAATGCGGGGTGTCACATCATCCCCAAGTTGAAAAGAATTTCGTCCCGAAATTCAGCATGTAAACAATAAAGCCAGCTATAAAATGTGTGCTTGGTTCCCGGATGTCACATCATCCCCAAGTTGAAAGGAATTTCGCCCCGAAATTCACTTTGAAAGAGCTGCTTTATGTTCCGTGTTTGATCTATGTATGATTTCAGGTTTGGTAAAGAGATGTGGGTATTTTAAGCCACATTTGATCCATGCGTTACCCCGTGTATTCCTGTCCTAGACAGGAATTCCATCGTATTTTAACAATAGGTATAGTGCTTTGTTTATGTTTCTTGACGCCCCGCTCAAGAATCTCCACTGGTTCTTCCATGAACCTTAGCTGATCGTCCTCCTGGATCTCTTCCAGTGGCACCACCAGTGTCGTTCCAACAGGAATTTCTATAGATTCGGTACGATATGTGGGATACATCGTCTACCCTACCAAGTTTGTTAAGCAGGTTTAACCTGTAAGCTACCAGACCAATCCTATCAACAATCTCGAATGGTCCAACGTTTCACGGGTTCATCTTCCCCCGTTTTCCAAAGCGTGTCACACCCTTCCAAGGTGACACCTTTAATAGTACCTTGTTCCCAATCCGGAGCTCTAAAGGTTTCCTACGCTTATCAGCGTAGCTTTTCTGTCGATCACGAGTAGCAGCCATCTGTTTTCTGATTGCACTATCTTCTCAGAAGTTTCGTGCACAAGTTCGGAACCTATCAGTTGGCTATCCCCATCTTCAGTCCAGCATATGGGAGATTTGCACTTCCGTTCATAAAGTGCCTCAAAAGGCGCACACTGAATCGAAGTGTGATAACTATTGTTATAAGAGATTTCAATCAAAGGCAAGTGCTTGTCCCAACTGTTTCCAAAGTCCACCACGCACGCTCGCATTAGATCTTCTAGTGTTTGGATGGTACATTCACTCTGTCCATCCGTCAGGGGGTGATAGGCTGCGCTCATGTCCAAACGAGTCCCCAAAGCATTTTGGAGAGTTTCCCAAAAATGGGAAGTAAATCGCGTGTCGCGATCCGATATGATAGAAGTAGGCACCCCATGCCTAGAGACAATTTTCGTAATACAAAGGCGGCTAGACGTTCCAACTTGTCCGTCTCTCTAATTGCCAAGAAATGCGCTGATTTGGTCAAACGGTCAATAATGACCCAAATCATATCGTGCCCGTTGGGCGTTTTAGGAAGTTTGGTGATAAAGTCCATGGAAATACCATCCCATCTCCACATGGGATTTTCCGGTTGCTGAAGTAGGCCCAAAGGTTTCTGATATTCAATCCTAACCTTGGCACACGTTAAGCACTTACTAACATAAGTGACTACCTCAGCTTTCATGTTTGGTCACCAGTAAAGAGTTTTGTTATCTTGGTACATTTTATCCGAACCAGGATGTACCGAATAACGAGAGGTGTGTGCCCCATCGAGCACTAGTTGTCTGAGATCTCCAACACGTGGAATCCAGACTTGATTCATGAAGTGCTGAAGACCCTATGTCCTCCGTTCCAGGTGCTTATCAGCACCGTGCAAGGTTTCAAGCCCGATGTTTTCCCTTTCAAAGCCACGCCCTGGGCTTTACGTATCTTAACAGGAAGATTAGATTGTAGGGTAAGTTGCAAGGCTCGTACTCGTTTGGGTTTTGTTTCCTTACGACTCAGGGCATCTGCTACTACATTAGCCTTCCCTGAATGCTACTTGATGGCACAGTCATAACCATTCAGGAGTTCGACCTATCGGCGTTGTCATATGTTTAGCACCTTCTGATCAAATATATGCTGGAGGCTCTTATGATCAGTGAAAATCGTGCACTTTGTCCCATAATGATAGTGCCTCCAAATTTTTAGAGCGAAAACCACCACTCCAAGTTCCAAGTCATGGGTGGGGTAATTCTTCTCATGAACTTTTAGCTGCCGTGAAGCATAAGCGGTCACCTTTCTGCGTTGCATCAAAACACACCTTAAACCTTGGATAGATGCATCACAGTACACCACAAAGTCCTCCGTACCCTCAGGTAGTGATAACATCGGTGCACTGCAAAGTTTTGCCTTCAGTAAATGAAAAGCAGATTCTTGGGCATCTCCCCACTTATAAGTAATCCCCTTCTGTGTCAAAGCAGTGAGGGGTTGAGCGATCTTTGAGAATCCCTCAATGAATCTGCGATAATAACCTGCAAGGCCAAGGAATTGCCGCACCTCCGTAGGAGTCTTAGGAGCCTCCCACCTTTTAATCGCGTCAATCTTAGCGGGATCGACATGTATTCCTGCCTCGTTCACAACATGACCCAAAAATTGGACCTCGCGAATCCAGAAGTCGCACTTAGAGATCTTTGCATACAACTGCTCATTTCTCAAAAGTTTCAAGATTAGCCGCAGGTGTTGCTCATGCTCTCCCCTGCTCTTGGAATAGATCAAAATGTTATCTATGAACACTATGACAAATTTGTCCAAATAGGGCTTGCACACACGGTTCATAAGGTCCATGAACACAGCTGGTGCATTGGTCAGCCCGAATGGCATTACCAAAAATTCATAGTGCCCATAACGAGTTCGAAAGGCTGTCTTCGCCACATCCTCCTCTCGGACTCTCAGCTGGTGATACCCTGACCTCAAGTCAATTTTGGAATAGAAACTCGGCCCTTGAAGCTGGTCGAACAGGTCGTCAATACGAGGCAAAGGGTAGCGGTTATTAACTGTCACCTTATTCAACTCTCAGTAATCAATACACATGCGGAAACTCCCATCCTTCTTCTTAACAAACAAGACTGGGGCTCCCCAAGGTGAAGAACTAGGCCTAATGAAACCTCTATCCAATAGCTCTTGGAGTTGGGTAGATAGTTCTTGGAGTTCGCCTGGTGCTAGGTGGTACGGTGCACGCGTAACTGGGGCGGCTCCTGATGCAAGGTCAATTTGAAATTCCACTTGACGAACAGGTGGAAGTCCAGGTAGTTCCTCTGGGAAGACATCTGGGAAATCTTGAACTACAGGTATGTCCTCAATTCTTGTTTCAACTTCAGCTCGAGTATCAGAAATGTTAGCCAATATGGCTGGGTAGCCCTTTTGAATACACTTCTGGACTTTCAGGAAAGAGATGATGCCCACCATGGCACCACTACGATCACCCTGGACAGATAAGAGTTCTCCACTAAGGAGAGGGATACGAACAATCTTCTCTTGACAGAGAATTTCAGCGTGTTGCTTGGACAGCCAGTCCATGCCAATCACAAGATCAAAGCTTCCTAGGGTGATAGGTAAGAGGTCGATGGAAAACGACTGTCCATCTAGTTCTAGCTTACAGTCACGATGGATGTGGGTTACCTCAACAGGCTTCCCATCAGCTAGCTCTATAGAGTACGGGGTCTCAAGAAGTGTAGGAACTATCCCTAGTTGTTTGCTAAGTTTTGATGACACAAAACTATAATCCGCACCAGTATCATATAAAACAGAATCGAGAGTGTCGTTTAAGGAACATGTATCTGTCACGCCGTTGTTATCAGTCCTAGCTTCCCCAGAGCCCATCACAAATGCTTTTCCACGAGCCCCATTGTTGTTGTTACTGTTGTGGTTATTGTTTTTGAATGACTTATACCTCATACTATCCCACGTTCTCTTGCTATCACCAAAAGCACTCTGCTTTGGAAAAGTACCATGCTCAATAGCCTCGTCGGTAGGTGAGCCGCAGTGGCCATGCCACGAATCTGAGAGACCCACCCTTTTGGTATGAAGCTCGATCCGTTTGTAAGGTAGGCTAAATATGTTTGAGCATGTAGTAGCTAACTCCTGCAGCTTGGTAGTGTAGGCGTCGATCTCAGACCCAACCATCTTTAGATAATAAATTTCTAAATTTCGTCATGGGGGTTACATTCTCCACCCAAGTATCTGTAACTCATCGAGTGCGCATGTAGCATACATTACCCCATCCTGCCTGGGGCAAATGCACATGGCAGAAACTTTTACTATCGAAGCGATTAGACGGTCTCCTTCAGTTCTGTTTGAGTTATCGAGGTTTACAACCAATAAAAGCCTTGAAAATACGATGGCAGGTTGTTGGTGTTGTGGCATGTGCGTTCAAAGTATAAGAAGGTTCAAATGCGAATGTCAAGGGAAAAGAATGATTTAGCAACTTAAATCTTTACTAGCTTGAAAAAGGTATGAGGGCCTCAACCACCCTGTTGTTGACAAGTGCAGACAGCTCAGCTTGCGTTAGGTTGATGTTTCCTCGTCCGTGGCCTCTTCCCGCCATAGTAGTTCTTCACATATACCATGCCCATGAGAATGCAATCGTTTGCACAACACAGTGTACTAGTATGTCATACACGTATGAATAAAATAAAATAAAAAGATCAATCGATAGTAGTAATAAAATACCAACGTTCTAACGCAAACTAAAAGATCATCAAGTCTCACGAGGTAAAATAAAAGTCATAATATACTAGGAACAAAATAAATAAATAAAAATAGTATCAATCGTCCTCTTGATCCGTAGACATATCGGACTCCTCATTTTTGCTCTCGATCTCAACCCTGAACGTGATTGGGTCATCCGGGTTGGCTTCTTCGTCTGTTTCAACATTTTCTACAAATGCTGCCTCAAGCGCCGCCTCAAGTTCTTTCACACATCGCTCGTTCTCCTCTTCCTCCCGCTGGGCTATAACTTCCATGAGTTTATCACGAACGATGATTAGCTCTTGCTTAGTAGTGATCAGCTCTTCCTTTGTATCAGCCACTTCCTGCCTAGCTACGGCCAAGTCGGCCATTACCTGACCAAGCCTCCTTTCTATATGCTGAAAGCGATAGTCAGATGTCTTTTGCCACCATTTGAAACGTTGAATATACGAGTTCACGGTATCGAACTGGGTAAGAAAATGCCTCACAATTCCTGCAATGGACCTCTCCCATGAGTCGAAAACGGGTGGTACCTTCACAGGCACTCTACTACTGATCACCCACGTACGTATCATACTGGGATACCATGCCCATGGACCATTTTCCGAGCCCAAAGGTGGACGACTTGTTACAGGTTCAGTCTCGTTAATGCGTTCAGAATTTTGGTTGACAGAAAACGACATTTCCTGTAATACATATCCAAAAGGAAGTCTTAAATGTGCACTAATGTGGTAAGGGTATTAACGTATTACTTATGCTATGATGATTATAGACTAGAATGCAATGCAATTCCTAGTTCACTATAACCAATGGCTCTGATACCAATCTGTCACACCCTCAAATTTCCACTGCGGGGTTTTACCGCGAGGCGCATGACATACCAGGATCCCATAGCCATAATTCATATGAACGAACTCTAAATGCCCAAACCATTTAGTTCGTTTTCGAAAACAAAGTTTAGTTAAGCTGCGGAAGCGTAAACCAAATTAAACATTTTAAAAAACCATGAGTAAAACAACGCGCCCAAATCAAAACCATATGAAAGAAAACGTATAAGAATGATATATAATTTAGGTGTATGCCCAAGACCCAAATGCAGTGAACGTGCAGTACTTCCTAATCGTGACACCGAAAGCTAACTACCTGCAAAAGCATGTAAATGGTGGGTCAACAAACAATGTTGGTGAGTTCACTAAGTAAAATAGGTGAGTAAGTAAAAGCGTAGGTTTCCCAAACCACGTAACCCAGTAAAAGCGTCGGTCTCCCAGTCCACATAACAACAAGTAAGAACGTCGGCCTCCCCGGCCATAAGTAAATAGCTAATTCACATGCCAGAGGTAGCTAGCCCACTCATGATAACTAATACCGGGGAATACCGAACTACTAATAAACAAGTTCCCATAACCGGGAGAATAGTGCCTTGCGTCATTGCCCATCAACAATGACATATGTTTTAAGTTATTAGTTCACACCCATGCTCCCAGCACGATGTGAGGTTTGTTAAACCTAATAGCGCTAACAACTAGTAACCCGCTTGCCCAACCGGCAATTGATTCGGTATTTTGAAGGACTTAAATGATAGGATTGGTTTAGTTCATCAAGGACATATAGCATGAATTAGTAAAAGTAGATTCACCCCGTGAGCCATGCACCCCAAAACCCGGGATGTGTAAGAGTAGTCCCAAACCGGACTAGAAACGCTAAGTAAGTTGTCTCAACCCGAGATGCATGCTTTTGAGAAAAGAGTAGTGAAACTCACCTTAGGTTGCGTTGAGTGCTAAATCCAAATCCAAATAAGTAATAGAGACT
This sequence comes from Ambrosia artemisiifolia, assembly GCA_032199755.1. Taxonomy (NCBI): domain Eukaryota; kingdom Viridiplantae; phylum Streptophyta; class Magnoliopsida; order Asterales; family Asteraceae; genus Ambrosia; species Ambrosia artemisiifolia. Next base: position 12,845,811 of record CM063516.1, on the reverse strand, counting down.
CGCTACCGACTCCCTATTATATGTGTCACTATGTGAGTACATGTGCATAACCAACACATCATATAACTCGTTTATCCGAGACTTTTAAAAGTTCAAAACCGTGTAGTGACACCTAATGACTCTACATGCACAAGTATATCCTATGTATCCCGTTTGTGATCATAGTGATTATTATGAGTTTAATACATCAAATACATCTCATACAAGTTTCCACACAAGTACATGTCAATTACATACCACATACAACTCCAAATAGTCACATAAAGACCTCGTACACAATCTGCGTTTTTAGGACAGATTGTTCTCTGTGAAAAACGAATCATTTAACCTACTTAACGAACGAATTAAAATCCCAAATTTTTATTGAGTATTCATGGGGATTCAGTTGCAAATCCCTATTTTTATTTTGTCTTAAAACCAAACACAAAAATTATGAAAATTCGTACAACACAGCTATGTCCCGAAAATTTCCCAACAGGTCAGTTTAGTAGAAAAATTCCCAAAAATTGTGTATTCATCCAAACGGGATGAATCCACTTGGAAAAGTCGTGTATTTCCAATGTTGACCTGCAGTAAACATTTCGTAACTTAATTCCTTGTAGATCTCAAGTTATGACCATTTAAAGTTGACTGAATTTACAAATCCGAAATTCTGATATGACCCCTAATCAATTAAAATTCCAAAAACGACTCAAACGATGTCCAAATTTGATGGTTTTGCCCATTATGAAACGCTAAGACTATGTACATCACAATCATGCAAAGAAATCATCAAAACAATCAATTTTCCAACCCATTACAGCCCCTACAAAACGTCCAAACAAATCTGCCAGAAATTGAAACTTGCATCCCAAGTTATTCATAAACCCTAATTATGCCTAACAATCTCTAATACATGCATAATCCATATTATCATGATCAAACACATATATTATCATACAAAAACCCTAATTATGATTACTAACAACAATCATCATCATCAAATCATCATGAACATTCAAGAATTCCTACTTATACATATATGCGATTATTATACATATTGTTTCTAGAGTTTTTAAAGTTTTCCAAGTATCATGAATCATCAAAGAGCATATAAACACATACCTTGCAATGCTAAAACTCCCTAAAGCCTTGAGATTACACCCAAACTAGCTTGAAGAGATGATTAAGATTGAGGTTGATTGAAAATTGGGAGAGTGTGTGTGTGGATACCCCACGGCGCAAGAGGGAATTAGGGTTAGGGTTTTTATTTTATTTTTTTGATCTATAATTATAAGGTAGGTTGGCTTGTTGCCCAAGTAATTGGGTGTTAGGGCCCTTCTAGTCCATTAACCTGACCCGTTAATCATGTTCTAGTCCAATACCGTGCCCGATGATATTAATCACTCTAAATTGCATAAAAACTATTGTTTTTATTATTTCATGAGATATTAATCATCAAGTGTACGTAATTTGCACGGTTTACGTATTAACCTTCAGTCAAGTGATAATTCACATAAGCAGGCACTTCACGTCCATCATGATTCAATTGCACATATTATTATTATACATGCCATATAATTCACCAACGTTCAGGATACAGGACTCGTGTGTGTGCTCAACAATGATTTTCCTATTTAACGCATATGTTAATATCATCTAACATATGTTAGGCCTACTTAACTACCCCTAGTTAAGTATCTAACATTATACGACATGTAAGTTAACTAGAGTATATCATGTAAGTTAACTAGAGTTCAGTAAAAGTATTAACCTGAAAATGCGGGGTGTCACAGATAACAAGAGGTATACCATTCACCACCCAAGGACCTGCCTTAAGAGCTTCCAACATTCCCGTTTCTTCTGAAAACTTAAAGTAGAAAAGCCCTTTACCATTAGAGGAAATGTCTTCTATACCATACTTCTTCCACATTTTAAAGAGATTAAATCTCACCCAAGCTAAAGAGCAAAAGGAGCCCACAAAAAACCCATACAAGTGTTTAGAGAAAGTCTGTTTCACCTTTTCAACAAACTCATATTTAATAATCACCACTTTTTCTCCATTTTCCAAGGTAGTAGGGGGGCAGTATGCAATCTGCTTAACCAGGTCAGCAACCTTTTCACCCTTGACAGTATTTGCATAAGATGGCTTGTTCTTAGTGACTCCAGCATCATTCTTAGTATTCCCCTCAACTGCCCCAGTATCTAATCCAGCGTTTTCAGTTTTAGATGTTGAAGCTTTAAAAACAATTTTACCAACAGGAACATCACCAAGTATTGAGGATTTCTGTACAGTTTCAGTAGCCTCTCTAATCTGATCTTCATATTTTTTAACCCTCTCTTCCTTAGCTTTAGACAACCCTACAATCAACTCTCTTAGTCTAGCCTCCTTCTTTACATTATAATCCCTCACTTCCTTGGCAGAATAGTCCCCCCCTTTTGAAGCTCAAATTCACAGCAGACTTTTCTTCAAAAGGATCAAAGACAAGCCCATCTGCAGTTTTATGACCCACTCGATTTTTAACCTCTCCTCCCCACTTCTTTAGAGCCACAATTTCCTTCTGTAATTGTTCAACAGTCATAGATTCAACAGGTACAGAACTCACCTCATCATAAGTTGTTCCAATTCTAAACACAGGAATAACAGGAATAACAGCCCCTTTATCAAATTCAAACTTCTGAGAGTTTCTCTTATTCTTTGACATCAAAATTTTCATAATCCTCCTACCCTCACTAGTGACATAGAACTGCTTTTTGGGAACAATATTAGCAATTCCAACCTCCTTCTCTGAGAATCTAACTCTCTTATCCTCAGTCTTAAATCTATCCATGATCTCATCATCAACACTATTATCTCTTAAGTCACCCAATAGTTTATCTCTATAAAGAAGTTTCCTCTTCAGCATACTAGTCAGGGTATTCTCAGAAAGAACATCATAACAACTTAGTTCCTTAACCTCCCTACATTTGTTACTCACCCACTTAGCCAACCCAAAAATAGATTTAGTATCAAATTCAAACACTTCCTCAACCCAACATCCCATAACCTCTTGGATCTTTAAACTATAATATCTATGAAATGCAGTTAAGTGTTCAGGGGAACCTGACAAGTACAATCTCTGAGCAATATCATCACTAATGTTTCTGAAAGCTTGCATATCAATCTGCAAAAGGCTCCCCTTAGTGATATATTTATCAGTTTCATTCTCCTTATCCACCACCATACCAGCTAATTCCTTAACAACCTCATTCATCTCACTACAAGTAATCTGTAATATCCTAAACTCATTCTTCTCAACAGCATTCAAAACAAACTTTATGAAGTCAACACATTCATTACTCAACTGAAAATTAGCCACTACCTTAATAGCAGTGTTAGAATTATCAGTCTCAATCACCTTCATTAGCATATCCCCAAACCTTAACACAAATCCCATGTTCATAATGTTCATAGAGAAAAACCAATTCATAGCAGGCAAAAAAGATTTCTCAGAAAAATTCTTACTGATTAGGATCTGAATAGCCTCTATAATAGCCGAGTCATTGATCACAATGAGTTCAGAACCATAGACTTGCCACTTAGTTACCTTAGACGAGTCCCCTGCAAACTTGCTGAATGGAGCATTCAACTCAGGATTGTTAGCACAAAGATTGAGCAGGTGTTTACGCCATTCAGACACACTAGAAGCCAAATCAGACATAAAACTGAGCTCAGGAGCAGATTCAGAAGGTTTAAGATTCAGAGGCGAATTCAACGATTTTCGAGAAACCTCAAATTCAGACGAATTATTGATATTGGACGGGAAATGGATAGATTCAGAGGATTGTTGATGATTGAGGAGTAAATTCGAAACAGAATTATCCATTAACATGGACGAATCAGTAGAAATCAAAGGATTCAGAGGGTTTTGAAGAACCGAAGCTTCAATGCTCAAATTTTTCGAATAATCAACGATATCAGGTGGTTTAGCTTCCAAATGACAAGGATTGTGTTCACCGATCAAAGAACTCATTGATTGTAAGCAGTAATCAATGAATTTAATGTGTTGTTTGGATCAGAATCGATCAAACAGTGCACGAACAGGGAAAATCGCCTGGCAGATTCTTAGAGAGAGAAAAATTTTGACCAAATGAAGTTCCTTAGGGTTTAGGGTTTAGGGTTTAGGGTTTAGGGGTTTAGGGTTTAGGGTTTTTTTTTTTGGGTAAAGGGCTTTGACCGGCAAACTAAAATAGATGAAACATAAAAAGTACAACCTCACGGGGGCATACCCCCGGACTCGTCACCCAAAACAAGCTTCGAGGACCAAAAATACGAGGCCATACATCCGCATCTAGGCGCATAGAGGAATATGAAACCTTGATGAATAATGATCCCCCAACTATCTATCCTCTAGTAGATTAACCACTTACAAGGCGGCCCAAACACATGGGGCTGCCCGCAAAAAATCAAAGTTTTAATTCCCATAAGACTAGAAACATGGGAAAAAACCCAACCCACAAAAGTATGCCCATACCACATAGCATTCGGCCCAGTACAATTAGGCCCAAAGTTTATATAATACACACTAATCATCGGAAATAAATAACATACAACAACAGTCCAGGCCCGTAACCAGTTATCTGGCCCAGTAAGCATCTGGGTAAGTAAGCAATTGGGCCTGGTCTTCACTTGAGTCTTCACAGCTCTCGACACCCAGAGGTGGGCCTTCATCCATCTTTGCTTCTTGGTCTTCATGTAAATGCTATTATCATGGGCCCATATTAAGCAGCCATACTGATCTTTGGCCTGGTACCCATTTATCCCCATAAGCCCAGCACACATACAGGTAAAGGGGTGATGAAGCCTAGTAACTTGGTCTTGGAACATCTCCTGACTCGAGCTCACTTGGATCCCGTTGACCTTCCTAGTATTTTTGCGAGCAAGCCACCGAGCAATTTTGTCGAAGCAGACATAGGAGCACTTGAAGCTTTGAAACACGATGAGAAGCTGATGCAGACGGCTCTCCCAGGCACCATGAGGCGGATCAGGCCCATTATCAAGAGCCCACCACATCAGCAGCCAAATGCTAACCTGATACAACAAGTGTGATAAGCCAAAATCCCAACCCAGAGAAATACCCCCATACCATAACACTTGGATGACACAGTTTCTAAATTCTAGATGGGTTTCTGGCTTGGGGTTAGGGAACAAGTTTGGGCTACTCCGAAAGAACGATCCCCCAAGCCAGTGTTTCCTTATAACTCCCGAGGTTATGTTGATCCCCAACATATTCACAATACCTAACCACCAATCATGTCTCCCACACATAATAGACGGGTTAAGAATACAAGGAAACCAAGACACTCCTACAGACCAAATGAAGAGAAAGAAGCAAACCACCATAAAACACCAAGAAAAACTAAGAGTGTGATCTACCTGCACCCCCCTTATAACTCCAACCCAACCCAAATGATCCCAACAGCCCAGCAAGTAGGACCAATTAGGCCCAAAGCACACAAACATAGCGAACATGATAGGAAAATCTATTTGAACCTGCATATGGAACCCAAACCTTCCCATCCCAAACCCACGAAATAGAAATATAAGGATATGGATGCAAACCAGTGGGGCATGCATATACAAGGAATTCATGAGTTGTGTGTAAATCTTTCTCATCGACCCAACTGTCCCTCTGTTTGACTTGACCCGCATATTCCAGTCAATAAACAACCCACAGCCCCACCATAATAGGAAATAATTTTGGACCAGCTGAATCATGACGTTGCATTAGGGGAGGGGGGGTTTCTCAACCCAATGGACTTCTGAAAGATCCCAAATTCTGGCAGCATTCAATGACGTAGCAGATTTAACAAGTTTCAGCCCCATCAGTCTAAGACGAACAACTTCTTTGATGAGTCGAACTATCTCATTAACCTGCCTGGCCCTGTTCTCATTAGTACGCAGATTCCGCTCCTGCCAAATGTAATAAACAGCAGCACCGAAGCATAACCGGTTGACTATACTCCATATCGACCCATTAAGCGAGAGAGCACACATGTGAGGAATGATGTTTTGGAAGCTGTTGGGAGCATTTCCCCATTTCGTAGCAGGACATAAGGCTTTCCATATACTGTTAGGAATGACACATTCAAAAAATAAATGATTATGAGAGTCAGGTGTTGATTTGCAGAAGACACAACAATTGTTAACACCCGTATCCCATGACCCTATGACATCATGGGTCTTAAGCCTGTTTTTTAACGCTAACCAGAGAATGAAGGCATGACGTGGAATATTCTAACTGAACCACACCACCTTAAACCACGGGACTTCAACCCCTACTTCTCTGATAGCGGCCCACACATTACTGAAAGAAATCTCCATTGGTTTGTGTAGATAGTGATTGGATTTGCTTGTTAACATATGTTAGTTGATTTCCTGATGAGCCGAATGTGAAGAAGTTGGGCGAATGTAGAAGTGAAATGGGCGAAGGTGGAAACTGACCTGAAGAAGATACACATTCGTACTGTGTTGTGGGCGAATGTGGAAAAGTTCCACATTCGCACCATACAACTGGGTGAATGTGCAGACATTATATATAGTTTTTGTGTGTTTTCGAGTTAGAGAGAGTTTTAGTTTGCATGTGTATTGTGGTCAGGATCAAGGTTAATTTGTGATAGTGTGTGAGTTCATTAGATTGACTAGGTGTTTGATTGTAATACGTTTTTATCAAAGTTAATCTATGAAAAAGCCTTTGAAATGATGTTTTCTGTGTTTTGATCCGAGTTTTATCAGTTTGTTCATATCTAGGGTTTCCGCACCTAGATTTGTGACTTGTATGATCATATTTTCCTGTTTTAGCTAAATTCTTTCAATTACAAAGTGGTATCAGAGCCGTGGTACCGATTTGAACGATCTAACAGTCGTTTGAATCAATCACAGCTCGTTTTTACTGTTTTCAGACGTTAAATTTAGATTAAAATTGAAAGGTTGAAACCCTAGAAACCCTAGATTCTTAATTGAACCCGAAATCATGTGATTTCTCCATGTTTTTGTGAATTCGAGGGTTAGGTTTTCATTTCCGCACCTTTTTGAACAAGTTTCATCATCAAATTCAAAGAATTAGAGTGATTATGAACTGATTTGAAGAAAATATTAAACAAGAACACGATCAGTCTGCACATTCGCCCCTTTCAGAAAGTCGGGCGGGCGAACGTGGAATTCCACTGGGCGAATGTGGAATTCTATTGGGCGAATGTAGCATGTTTTGGGCGAACCTGGAGTTTTGTTATGTGGATTTTCACTTTCGGGTGTCTATTTCCACATTCGGTTCATCGGGCGGGCGAATGTGGATAGAAAGTGGACGAACGTGAGTGTAAATGGGCGAAAGTGAAAAGTATTATTCATATTCTACATTCGGGTCTCTATTTTGGGCGAAAGTGGAGTTCCCAGGGGCGAATGTAGAATTTAAGGCCTAAAAAATTTCGAATGAGGTTTACCCAAATTTGTTGAAGAATTGATGATGATGAAACAGTTTTATTGTGGGATAGTCATGAGAATTAACAGTATGATAATCAGATTCAAATGACTATTATGGGCCAGAACAGAACAGATATATTTTTATTCCGCATGAAGAGAACAGTCAACCCAGTTCCTGTATGTTTGAAGGAACTTGTTCTGAAGAGTTGTTAAGAAGAAGGAAATCAAGTTTGAGATTTCAATGTTCTGAAAGTAATGAGGTATCCTAGTAGGAGTCATGTGGCACGTAGGTTCAACGAAAGTTTCAAGATCACAGTCCTGAAGATTTCAAGAGCTATTGGTAGATATTGTTGGCTCTGTCCGAAAACTTCGGTTTCTGAAGCATTTCAAGTCCTTCAATTAGTATTGGTAGTTCCTGATGAAAGCTTCTGATTGCTTGTTCCACTCGTCTACGGCTTGTATTCTGTCGAACAGATGAAGTTACTCAAGAACATGATTGATTTATCATACGGGATCTCAGAGAAACTTGGTGAAGCATCAATCAAGGGGGAGATTGTTGATGTAACAATGTGTCTGATACTTCAACAATTATTGACTGAAGATGCTAGGAATTTTCAAAGAGGAGAATGTGTTGATGTGCAAGAGATTTGTGGATTCGCCAGCAACGTCCAAGGGGGAGATTGTTGATGCACTTTCTGTGGACGTCACTGTCGAATAAGACTAGGGTTGAGTCTTAGTAATGAGTTACATGAGATTGTGGTGATCCATAATGGCATTTTATGGATCTGACGCATTTGTAAAATATAGGACAATACCAAAGCTAGATTCGACCTATATACACTGGGCGAATATGGAAGGTTTCCACATTCGACCATTACAAATGGGCGAATGTGGAAATGCTCCACATTCGACCATTCAAAAGGGGCGAAGGTGGCTTTTGGGTATTGGACTATAAATAGCAATCTCATGTGTTATTGTTCATTTGGTGATTTGAGTTTGTGCTTTGAATGCTCTCAAGGGGGAGGTCATGCCCAACCTCCCCCGGCCCCGAGATAGATGTTTATCCTACTGATGACAGTGTCTGTAACCGTTTCTGTAGTAATACGAATCTGTGATGACGTTGTTATCGTTAATTTCTGTCTCGTCTCGAATCTCCCGTCTGAAACCGAGTTGTTTATGCGTATTCGATCCACGAGTTCGGTTCCTTACCGGATTCACAGTTATGTTGTAAAAGGTTGTTCTTTTGGTGTCTTAATCTGTTGATACTTTGGTCTATATATAGACCCAATATCAACTCTGCCTTATGGAGAATGGGATTAGGTCTTGATGGTCTTGGATGGAGAAGGGTCATAACATTAGGTTCTTATTGATTCTTGTGTCTGTTTCTGCTTTTAGATCTAGTTATGACCCTCAAACCGATTATGGCCTCTTATTGTTGAACCTTTTTATGTTGTGGAGTCATGAGTCAGTCCACTCCATTTGGAGATGGGGTGGGGGGTACTTTGGGAATCAAGGTGATATAAGGGACTGGAAATGGCCTTGGGTACATAAATTTAGATGTAGATCCTTCCCTGATATTATGGAAAGGTGTGTCTTTCATACACCTATTTGGTTTTTCTTGTGTTTAAACCTTAGGGATTTAGGATATAGCATCTATATTTGTACATTATTTACAATATGGTTTGCTGTTACCTTAACCTGGTGGGATTTAAGAATATGTATGCAGGAGGTTTGCAGTAAGGAAGCTTTGTTCCTTTGTGTTTAGGACATTACCTCCCCTTCTTTATTTGTTTTTTTATATTTTTATTGCTTTCTAGTTCTTGGCAGAGGAACATAAACCTTTATATTGAATGTGTGTGTTTTGGTGTTAGCCTGTGTGTGTTTTTTGAGCACTTGCTCAGGGGAGGGGGGAAAACAGTGGGAATTGGTGGCATCTGGAGACTTATAATACGTTGGGTAGAGATCTTACTTCATTTCTTATCTTCTCTCTTTCTTTCTTTTTCTGTCTTGACTTGCTTGTTTTCTGTCATGGGAGAGGGGGGTGGGATTCTTAAACAACTTTGGGTTTTTATCCTGTGCAGAGATCTTGGTCCATTATTGACACTCTGGCACAGGTCTGCGTTGAATGATTGGTGGTTAGGATTATTGATTCTCATGGGGAGCTTAAACAAGGGAGATATAAGGCTGGACTGTACTGTTGGCTATAGGACATTAATCTCTCTTTATTTTTTATTTCTAGCACTATCCAACAGTATGGGAACCCTCATAATCTTTTTGGTAATCTTTCTAAGCCTGTTTTCTTTTTTTTTAATCTTTCAGTCTGTTGTGTCAATCCCACTTGGGATTAGTCTGGGATGGGTCATTTTGGGTTGGGCTGATTGTTTGAGGAGGTGTGTGGTTGAGGGTGTGGATAAAGTTAAAAATGGCACAAGTGTAAGGTTTAAATATGTCTGGTGGCAGTTGTGGAATAGCAAGTTCAGGAGTATATGTAGGGGTAGTATAGTCATTATATGCAGACCAGGGATGAGGAATAATCTACTACAACTCAATGAACTATGGTTGAAATGGATTAATTTGGTTCAGGGGATTAGATTGGAATTTTCTAGTTTCATAGTCTTTGAATAGGGATGGGTGAATAAGGTCTTTAAGTCAGGTTTGCAGCTACTGCTGCTTCTTAGGATGGAGAGGTTTATCATGGGAAGGGTGGCTATAAACAGTTTATATAGGATCACTGCTGAAAGTGTAAAGGGGATGATGAGGTTTGATGGTTATGAGTCACAAAGGATAGATGGTATAATGGGTTGGAAAAGGTTTTTGCAGCTGCAGGGATATTTGCAGCAAGGGAAGGTTTGTGTTATTTTGATTCATGAATGGTATGATAGGGCTTTGTTTATTATGAAGGTGTTCTTATATGTTGAGCTGTGATATTGTTTGAAGACTAACAGGCTTTCTGTGCTTAATAATGCCACTTCTCTAGTGGAGTTTTGTAAAGATTATGAGTACAGACTGGTCTTGTTAGTTGCAGTTGGTTTGCAGCTACTTCTGGCCTTGATAGTTCCTATTGAGGCTGGAATTCTCAATGCCATGAAATGGTTATACAAGAATACTAAAAGGATGAATTATCTTAGTGGTGCCATTGCATTGGTGGAAGTTTTAATAGGCCATGAGATGATTTTATTCCTTTTAGGTGCTTATAATAGCCTTAATTATTTGCATCTGGTTGAAGCTTTTTTAGCGGATATTGGAATTCTTGTAAACTGTTTGGTGTGGTTTGTTGTTATGCCTGGTAATAGGAAAGTGTTCTGGAAATGGATTAGCTTATGTTTGTTATGTTGCAAGTGGATAAAACTGTTAAAGTTTAGAGTTTGGGATTGGATTGTGAACGGATTCTTAAGTGTTCAGGCTTTTGGTATGAATTGGTTGGAGTGGTTTGAGTTGATAAGGCTTAATGATAGTCCATGTGATAGGAGTGGTATTGGGCTGTGGATGTTATTAGGGGTTAGAATTTTGAAGGGCCGAATGCTTGTTTGTGGATTTTCTATGGGTTTGGGCCTGTTACTGGATTATGGTGGGCTTAAGAAAGCTGGGCAGTTGATGGGCTTTGGTTTGTATGGGTATTCCAAGAGATTTGTTGTTGGGACGTGGAAGAAGGGCAGGAGGAAGAAAACTGATGGGCTAAGGATCTGGACTGAAGATATTTGGGCTTCGAATGGCTGCCTATTTTGTTTGTATTTGGAGAACCTTTGTTGGGCTTATAACATTTTTAGATGTTGGGCTTAGATTATATTGTATAAGCTGGCCCTTTTTTGTTTTTGTTTTGTTTTGTTTTGTTTTTTGGGCTAACTTTTTTTTGCCTTGGGTTTATGTCCCGGGCTTGGGTTAGTTCCTATTTTGTAATTTCTTTTTGATCAATAAATGTTTGCCGGGGATTTTTCCCCTTTTCCAAAAAAAAACCCTAAACCTTAAACCCTATCATTTGCACACTTCTCGTTCTCTCTCTTACCCGGCGATTTTGGCGATTTGGGCGATTTTCTTTTTTCCCGCTTTTTTCCTCGTTCTTTCTTCCTAATTGTTTAATCTTTCTATAGATTATCAATCCTTGTTCATTGATTGTTGTCTTAATCAATGATTCCGGTGCTGCAAATGGGTAATTCGAGCCATTTGGAAGCAAAGCCACCTTATCCTGTTTCGAATACTCAGGGCGATTTTTCGTCAACTGTTACTATGATGGATTCTCAATCATCTGATGATTCAATCCAGATTAACAACACTGAGTTGAAGAGAAATTCATCGGAGATACCAAATATTCATGAACTGAAAGGTAATTCTACTGTTCCATCGGTTCGTAACTTCTTTACTGATAATTTGGTTATGAATGAGAAAACGTTGGTCCCTAATGTGATGACTGAATCATTTACCAACAATATCTCCTTTCGTAACAATTTTGAGTCTGATTCGGTGCCTCGTATGATCCGAATTTTAATTTCGAATAAGAATGGGATTACGATTTATGCATCAATTCCTGCTCCTATGGGTCCTCTGTCTACTTTGGATCCTATTCTGGAAGGTATGATCCTTAGGTTTATTCGCAGCTCTGATTTGGATCATATTTTCATTAGGTATATGCATATTTTTCTGCTGCAGACTGTAGTTGATTCTAAGTTTGAGGACGAGTTTAAACGACTCATGGTTAAAATTGGATCTGAGTTTGTCATTAGAAGGGACTGTAAGCTTACAGTTGAGTGTAAGGGATTGTCTACTGTGGTTCCAATTTTCTCTGATGCTATTAACATTGAAGTTCATAAGCATTATAGTTTAATATTTAGGGAAGTTGGCCAAGGGAAGAGTGTGGATAATTTTTTTAGGGCAGGGGATAAAATGTTGTTAGCTTTGTCTGCAGCCTTTAATGATCAATGGTCTAGTGGTTGGCATAGGATAATTTGTGGATTTAGGAAGCCTGTTCAGGAGTCTGGAGCACAAGGGTATGAAAAGGTTAATATGGAACAAGAGAATACTATGGAGGTGGCTCAAACCTTGGCTTTACTGCTGAAAAGGAAAATTTTATATAAGGAAAAGGTGTTATAAGATATTCAGAATTGTTTTGTTGATGAGACTCCAGATTGTATATTTAAAGGTGCTAGGAAGAAGATTAGATTGGAGCCTGATAAACCACCTGAGGTGGTTGTTACTCCCATGGCAAAGAGAGTTATTAAACTTTCAAAGTACAAAAAGGAAGGTGAGAATGCTAAGAAGAGGGGTATTCAGGCCTGTAAGGAGTTTTTGAAGGCAGGGTTTTATATGGGGAAAGATAATGAATTGCCAGATTGCAAATCTGGACCTTCTTATTACTATGAGACTGTTACCATTGGAGAGAATTGTTTGACTGAATTGGAGGTTGAGGAAACTATTGCTGCTATGGATAGAGACGGGATTGAGGAAGAGTCTGTTTCAAAGGGCCCTAAGATAGGTGATAAAGTGTCTAAAAAAGTTTACATTAAGAGGACTATGAAGGATTTTATGGATGCTATGATTGGCAGACCAGATTCCCAGATCTGTTCAATTCCCCGTGCATCCCCCTTCAGGATAGTAGTAGGGATAGTGTGAAATGGAGGGCCTCTGATGGCAAACTGTAATTGAAAGAATTTAGCAAAAACAGGAAAATATGATCATACAAGTCACAAATCTAGGTGCGGAAACCCTAGATATGAACAAACTGATAAAACTCGGATCAAAACACAGAAAACATCATTTCAAAGGCTTTTTCATAGATTAACTTTGATAAAAACGTATTACAATCAAACACCTAGTCAATCTAATGAACTCACACACTATCACAAATTAACCTTGAACCTGACCACAATACACATGCAAACTAAAACTCTCTCTAACTCGAAAACACACAAAAACTATATATAATGTCTGCACATTCGCCCAGTTGTATGGTGCGAATGTGGAACTTTTCCACATTCGCCCACAACACAGTACGAATGTGTATCTTCTTCAGGTCAGTTTCCACCTTCGCCCATTTCACTTCTACATTCGCCCAACTTCTTCACATTCGGCTCATCAGGAAATCAACTAACATATGTTAACAAGAAAATCCAATCACTAGTCGCACTTCGTGCATCTACAATAACCAAACCAATCCCATGAAAAGAGACAGACCACAAAAAGAGGAAGCATGACCAAGTCCATGCTAGAATTCTACACAAAGCTGAAGTGACCTCCTTAAAACTCCCAAATTCCCAAAAAAGCCTCCATCCCCAGTCAAAACAGTTTCAAAGCAATTAAGTTTTATAAACCAGTATAGGATATTACCCTTCCCAATTTCCAACAAAACCCTTATTACCAATTTCACATAAAAAATAAATTTAAAGAAACCAGTGACCCCACCCATCAAGCCAGAAAAAAGACACACCCAAATCAATAAATCCCTCCCCTCCCATGCATCAATAAAAGAAAGAGAAGAAGTCATGGATTAACCTGTTTTGAGTGAGCCTTCCATACCACCTTAAAGCCCCACTGTTTGCTCAATTGGATGCTGCTGGAATTAGCATAGATCTTTAATCCCATCAGCTTCAGTCTGACAACTTCTTGAATTATTTTGCATAAGTCTTCCACATTTCTAGTCTTCTTTTGAAACAACCTAAGATTTCTCTCCTGCCATATAAAATAGACCATGGCAGCCACCATGAGTCTTTGGACAATACTCTTTATTGATTTCCCCATAGAATTAATAGTCAAAGCCTCAATACAATCCATAAGATTATGAGAAAACTGATCTAAACCAACAATCTTCTTCAGAGAATTCCAAACTGCAAAGGGGTAAGCACATTGAAAGAAAAGGTGACTATGACTGTCTTTGACTGAATTACAGAAAGGGCACTTCAAATCATTTTGAATATCCCAGTTAAGTAATCTGTCCTGAGTCAAAAGCCTCTCCTGAATAGCCAGCCATAAAATAAATGAATGCCTGGGAATAGCTTGACTGTACCAAACAATCTTTGACCAAGCAGCCTCAGGTCTAACAGGACTAAGATCCTGAAAGACAATGCTTGTAGAGAAGGATTCAAGAGTTTCCTTCCTAGTTTTCCAAAAGGTGATATCATGCTTACCTTCAGTCAACACAGGTGGAGAAAGAGTAAACAGACATGGGAATTTGTCTCTCCACTCCTCAGGCCACAACCAACCATTTCATCCCACCACCTCAAAAACAGTAGATGAGAGCTCATGTCCAGCTCTATGAATATCCCTAGGAGAAATGAAGATAGCTAAAGGGCTAAGGGGCACCAATTATCATACCAGATTGATGTAGAAGCCCCATCACCAAAACTTTGCAAACAATGAGCCCATAAATCAGCCCTGTTATCAAGAAGGCTTTTCCAACTCCAGCATGAACCCTCAACCTTTCTAAAACCCTAGAAACTGATCCATTTCAGCCTATACTCCCTGATCCATTTGGTCCAAATAGTATCCTTTCCAGAGATAAGGTTCCAAATTTGTCTAGTTAGGAGGGCTTTATTCTTAATTCTCAGTGATTTTATCCCTAATTCCCCTTGATGTTTAGGATAACAAACACTTTCCCAAGACACTCTAACCATACCCTTTGCTGAGTAAGAATTACTCCACAAAAATCTATTCATAAGTCTCTCAATGTCCTCAATAACATTTGAAGGTAAAAGAAACACTTAAGCCCAGTAAACTTGCAGTGAAGATAGAACAGATTTAAGCAACTGCAATCTTCCAGTAAATGACAAAGATTTATTCTTCCAATCTTCCAGCTTCTTTCTAACTTTATCAACCAGAACACAGCAATCCTTAGAGTATAATCTCTTTGACAACAGTGGAACCCCCAGATACCTCACTGGAAGGGTACCAACTTTGAATGGTAGTAACCTACCAATTCTTCTTTGAGTTCTGTCACTCACATTACTCAAATACATAGTGCTCTTATTCAAATTTGGCATAAGACCAGAGACACTACTAAACTCCTCTAAGGCTGCCTTAACAACCCTAACAGATCTAACATCAGCATGGGCAAATACTAGAAGATCATCAGCAAAACAAACATGAGTCAGTTTGAGCTTTTCACACCTCCAGTGATATTTAAACTGCCCACTTTCCCTAATCCTTCTATCAAAAATCAATTTGAGGACTTGCATAACAATTGTGAACAAGTAAGGTGACATTGGATCACCCTGCCTTAATCCCCTAGAACCCTTAAAATATCCAAAAACCTCCGCATTTAGATTGATGGTATAAGCTGCTGATCTAATACAAGTCATTATCCAGGCCACCATGCAGGGGTGAAACCCAAAATTATGTAAACAGGCCTCCAAAAATTCATGACTAACAGTATCATAGGCTTTTTGTAAGTCAATCTTTAAAGCAACCCTAGGCTCAACAACTTTCCTATGATAATTCCTTAACAATTCTTGAGTTAAAAGGATGTTATCACTAATCTGCCTGCCTGGTATAAAAGCACTCTGACACTCATCAATAATGCCATCAAGAGACCCTTTGATCCTCTCACAAATTATCTTAGAAATACATTTATACAGCACATTGCAGCAGGCAATTGGTCTATACTCAGAAACATTCCTAGCATTAACACATTTAGGAACAAGAGAGATTATAGTAGCATTTACCTCATTTAGCAGCTTTCCATTGTGAAAGAATTCTTTAACAGCATCACACACCTCTTTCCCAATAACAGACCACGAGGACTTAAAAATTTTTGAGGAAAAGCCATCAGGTCCTGGAGCTTTATCAATGCCTATCTCAAAAACGGCCCTCTTCACTTCTTCATCAGTGACAGCTCTCACCATAGAATCTGCCATATCTGAAGGTATTTTAGACTGAAAAACGGAAGCAACACCCCTAATTCCTTCCACATTCACCCTTTGACCCATGAAACTCTCAAAGTGTTTTACAAAAGCCTCTCCAACATCATTACCCTCATAGTATATCCCATCTTTATCAATCACAGAGTTGATTCTACTTCTACTTTGCCTGCCTTTAATAGCCTTATGAAAATAGGCAGTATTTTGATCACCAGCTTTTAACCAACCAACCTTAGCTTGCTGTTTAAGAAATAATTCCTCATCCATTGAAGCTTATTTCAGATATTTGGTAGCAGTAATTTCCTCATCTCTCAACCTCTTACTCTGAGGATCTTTAACCATATCCTCTTGAATTCTGCCCAGATCCTTAGTAAGAACTCTAACCTTTTCAGTCAAGTCTCCCACCTCTCTGCCCAACTTTCTCAAAGGCTTTTTCAGAGACTTTAGTTTAGAAACCACACAATACATGTGGCACCCCTTAACCTAATTTTTCCACACAGACTCCACTATTGGCAAAAATTTTGTACTGTTGGTCAAATGATTCATAAACCTGAATGGTCTTGGTTTCCAATAACTCTGCCCCTTTAAAGAGATTAATGATGGAGAATGATCGGATGAATAAAAAGGCAAAAACATAGCCACCATTCCCTGAAACTGAGACAAAAAACTGTCATTGCTCATAATCCTATCAAGTTTCTTGAGTAAACCATCAGTCTTCCCAGGAGATTTGTTCCAAGTAAATTTTAACCTAGTTGAAGGAACATCCTCTACATTGATAGCACTGCAACAGTCTCTCAGATCCATCATGGAAGGAGTAATCTGAGAAGACCCCATGGATCTTTCAGAAGGATCCATAATGGAGTTAAAATCTCCCATTATGACCCAAGGATCCTGATTTATTGTACTCCCCAAAGTTTTAAGGTCTTCCCAAAGAGGCCTTTTAGGCAAGTGCATAACAAACCCATACACAAAAGAACAGAAAAACCCAGACCTACCATCCTTTGGCCTAATAAAGGAATGCATGGCTTGAGCAGAATTTCCCACAACCATGACATCAACTAAGTTAGGCTTCCAACCAACAATAATTCTAACCAAGTTTACACAGTAAGCTTTATTCGAAATCCACTCCCAATTATTAAATACCCTCCTACACACTTTGTTAAGACAATTGCTCTTCACACGAGATTCTAAAATGCAGCATATATCAATATTCCTATCACTCAACAGCTCCATAACTTCATTTTGTTTGGCAATGTTAGAAAGGCCTCTAACATTACAAGACATTATATTCAAATTAGTGAGATTCATTGGAAACATTTCTACCAACAGAAGTTTGCAATTCCTGCACCTTCTGGTCACACTTTCATGAAGACCCCTGTTTCATTGTCTTCGGAACTGACATCCACCAACCCAGATTCAATCTCAATATCTTCAACTCCATCATAATCCATTCCCTCAGGAAAATTGTGATGCTGACACATAAGGAAAAACAAATGTGTTTGATCAATATTCCATTTCTCAACTAGTTCTTTAGAAGGAATAATTCTTTGATCAATATAGAACATTATATCATTCATTTGATTAGGAGAGAGCTCATTAACACACTGTTCAATGACTGGGTCATTGCTCAAATTTTTACCAAAATAAGGGGAGGGGTTATGGTATTTAGGGGACTCCTCCTCAACAGGCTTAACAACAGAAAAAGGTACAGGAAAAGGGTCCACAGAAACAGAAGAAGAAGGTTCAGATGTTTTAACAGTAGTAGAGGATGGTTTTGGTTGAAAAAGGTTAGCAGGCTTAGAATCAGCCTTTTGTTGTGGTTTTGGTGAATTTTTAAGGTCAGGTTTACGTTTACTAGTGGAATTTTGGTTAGGTTTAGAAGCAAAAGGCTGCACATACACACCAGACTTCAAAAGAACATTGCTAGTCACAGTATCTTCCTCAGTCATATCTTCATCTCCTAATATACTAAATTTATTACTCACTTCCACTGTTTGATCTTCCTGATTGTTATTCTTCCCTTTGACAATACCACTTTGTTTCACTCTATACTCCATGTTTTTCATTTGAGCCCCATTTCCATTACCATTCTTGCCTGCTGATACTGATCTTGATGTTGATGCATTTCCAGACTCCTTCTTGCCCTTCTCTTGACTCTCTTCATACTCCGTCATAGTCTGTTTCATCTTAAAGCTTTTAATTCTATCCTGGAGTTTAGATTCCTTATTCTCCCATTTATTACCCATATTCTTCTGCCTAAGAGCACCACCCCCATAGACACCATTATTATTTCTATTCTGCCCTCCATTTTTATTACCATTCCTCATAGCCATACTCCTGTTCCACACTGTTTTATACCCCTCCTCAACCACAATATCACCTTTATTACCTTCTTGAACATCAGTCTTCATGGCCTCATTATTAATCTTCCTAGCTTCTTTCTCTTCTTCAGTTAATACTCTAACATTACAAGCCTCAAAGGAGTGTCCAAAGACTTTGCAATGTGAGCAATTAACATGAATCTTCTGAAATTCCACCAAGATCTCAGCAACTCTATCAGCCCTGCCCTCTTCTTTAGGGTAAAAAGCCCTCACCTTCTCTGGATATTTCTCACCTGCACTAATCTCCACCAGAATTCTAGCAAAGCCTGCCTGCACATTGTTATTCAAACATTTATCAATAGTTATATTATAAAATAAAAGAGGCTTACCAATACAACTGGGAACTTCACATAAGCCCTGAACATTCCACAGCTCAAAAGGAACTTCTTTAAACAGAGTCCAAACTGGCACTTTATCAGGTTCCTTTTTCTCAATAGCAGCACCTACTTCCCATTGTTTGATAACAAGAGGTATACCATTCACCACCCAAGGACCTGCCTTAAAAGCTTCCAACATTCCCTTTTCTACTGAAAACTTAAAGTAGAAAAGCCCTTTACCATTAGAGGAAATGTCTTATTATGGGTTGGGTTGGTGTGATGAGTAGAGGGGTGGCTGGAGTTGTTATGGGCTTTAAATATGCCAGGCAGCCATTAAGAGAGGGTATAGGGTATGCTAAGAAAGGAAACAACATTTGTCAAGAAGGACTTGGTTGCAGGGGTAGAAATGTCTTTATTATAAAGAGTATGCAGAGCTGGTGGCAGGTTAAGGTGAACAGACTATGGATGTTTCCTATAATCCTATGGGCCTGGGTTTGTTACACTGATGGAGGTTCTTAAAGATTGCAGGCTTCTTTTGCACTATCTAGTTGCAGCTTTGTTACATGATAAGCTGTCTTTGTGTTTATTACTTTGTAATGAATTCAAAGGCCTCTCTGTCATATTATGGTATATATGTGACATTGTAGGGATAGTTCAACTTGAGTCTTGTATCAGTCTGGTGCTTGTTCTTAGAGTATGCAAGTTGAACTTCCTCCCTAGGATGGCATTTGAAAGCCTGGTTCATTTGCTCCTTCAAAACAGTTTATGGTGGTTTTGGAGGGTCTCATATTACCATTGGAAGTGCTATAACTTTATTGGGTGGATAAGGAAGTTAATCTTTATAGGATGGTGGTTGAAGTTTAAAAGGATGGTTTACAGACTGGTTGTGAGTATATATAATGATGGAATATTTGGATACTGGAGTTGGAAATGCTTTGTTTTTATGGTTAAGTATAGATGTGGGCCGAGAAATTATTTGAAACGGTATGAGGATCAAAGAGTGGTTATGGCTCAAAGGTGATGTGGGTTGTTGGGTTGGATGACAGGCAAATTCTGGATAGAGTGGGCTGTATGGAAAGGTAGTGAATGGAGATTTGGGCCAATGAAGTATTGGGCTAATGGATATATAAGGCGTTTTCTAGTGGGCCGGGTTAGTATAAAGAGAGTGATAAATGGTAATTGGAGAAACAAGATTGGACTTAAGTGGTGCATAGCTTTGGTATTGGGCTTGTTATTAAACTGATGGAAGGATGAATATCAGGTGGGCTTCGGATTTAATAGGCTGGAACAGGTGGATGGTGTTATGTGGATTGGGCTGGAGAGGGGTAAAGCTGGTCTATTGGACCGGTGCAAAGGGAGCTGGCGAAATGAAGATTGGGCTTTGGTTTATGCTTGTTTGTTCTTGGTTTATGTTGTTAGCCTTTGTTGGGCTTTTAATATTTCTGTTGGGCTTAGAACTTTATATTTAGGCTGGCCCGGTTGTTTAGATGTAGTTTTATTTTTGTTTTTGTTTGTTTCCTTTTGGGCTAACTTAAGATCTTGGGTCTCTGTCCCGGGTCTTGGTTAGTCTTTGTTGTGTACCTCTTTTTTAATCAATAAATGTTTGCCGGGGTTTTCCCCTTTTTCCAAAAAAAAACCCTAAACCCTAAACCCTATGAGTCATGGTGGTCTGAGTCTTAAAAGACTGAGAACCTGGAACAAGGCTTTAATAGCTAAACATACTTGGAACATTGTTAGCAGGAAAAAGTCGCTATGGGTTAATTGGATATATACTTATCGGCTTCGGGAGTACAATTTTTGGGAAGTGACAGAGAAAGGTGATGTCTCCTAGAGTTGGAGAAAAATTTTGGAGCTCAGATCCCAACTCCGTCCCCATATTAAACACCTGATAGGGGATGGTCAAGATACTTCAGCTTGGTTCGACAACTGGCATGAGATTGGGCCGCTAAGTAATATTCTTAGTCAGAGAAACATGAGTGAAGACATTCTTAATAGACACCTGACAGTTAGTGACATTGTTGCCAATGGGGAGTGGTTGTGGCCGGAGGATTGGCAGGAACGATTCCCGAGTATTGCCAGTACTGCATGTCCACATATTGACCCTGCAAAGAAAGACAAGGTTGGCTGGAAAGCAAATGACGGGAACTTGACTGATTTCTCGGTGGGAACAGTTTGGGCAGACCTGCAAGAAGTGGGTGATGCTGTCCCTTGGGTTAAATTGGTTTGGTTTAACCAAAATATTCCCCGACGTGCTTTTATCCTTTGGCTTGCCCTCAAACGAAAACTGAAAACCCAAGATATAGTGGGCAAATGGCAAGGAATGGGTACCCTTAGCTGTGTCTTCTGTCATGGTGGGCCGGATAACCATAACCACCTATTTTTTGAATGCAGCTTTCCGAAGGATATCTGGTTTGGCCTTAAGCAGATGACTACCTAGGGTCATATCCCGGATGACCTGGATCAGATTGTGAACCATCTTAACTCTTTGCAGCAGGACAATACCATCTGGAGTATTGTTAACAGGCTAGTATTTGCTGCTGCTGTCTATTTTGTTTGGCAAGAGAGAAATAGACGCATTCATGAGAACGTGTCAAGGTCCAGAGAGGAGATTGCTGGCCTGATAAAAAATTCTGTCAAACTCAGGTTACTGGGCCTCCCTATTATGAAATCTGTCACATCTTTGCCAGTGGTTAAAGTGTGGGATCTATAGGGTATCCAATGGAAAGAATCTGGGAAACGTAATAATAATGCGTATGTCTGATGCTGTTCATCCTTTTAATCGGCATATTAGGAAGTGGGGCAGGGAGATAGAGACAATCTGGATTGAGAATCACATCACACAATTATTGAAAATCCTTTTTCTTTTCACTCTCACTTTAAATTTGGCTTTCACGCTTAATGGGTTGGGATGGAATATGGGCTGGGTTTGTTGGAGCAAAAGAAAGCGGTTTTCCTCTGGGATGGGTGGTTGGGGCTGGGTGTTTATTCTTGGGTGCATTATTTCGGGGGGTTGGGACAGGTCTTGGATGCTTTTGATGTGGCTGGATCTTGCTCGGAAATGGTACCACAAGAGCTGGTGGCATCAATGCATTGTTGGAGGTATTCAGAGGCCTATTCACCTTGCTGTGAAGGCCACTACCAGGAGTAAAAACCACCTTTGGCAAGCCCAATCTTATGCTGCTAAGAAGATGGTCCAAACATGGCCTCAAAAGATGATTGCCGGCAATTTTAAAGGTTTCGGTTTAGGCGGATGTTGTTGCTTATTCGGCTTTAATCAAACCTGGTGGGGGGAGCCCACTAAGCGGAAGGCCTGATACCTTTTGGCTGCTGATCAGACCCATTATTCAGCCCAGGCCCAATGCTGGGGTGCTAGCCTGAAGATGGACTTTCTGATCCAGCGCTCGTCTGTTTATCAGCCCAGGACCGATCTGTGTAACTGTGGTTCAACGTACTGGTCGAGTAAACAAACCATTTGGGGGAATCCCAAAAATCCAGCTGTCGAGGCCCAGACCAGGTGGGGGGGGGAGCCCACTAATGGTCTCGTGGAAATGATCAGGCCCAGGCCTGCTAATTGGGCTTTTTGGAAGACTAATTTTTGGGCCCTAAAGATTATGTTGAATCCTTGGGCTAGGAGTTTAGGTTTCTTGTTAATTAACTTTTGTATTATGTCCGTGTATTGGACTAGGGATAATACATTCATGGGTTGGGGGTTCCTGGTTAATTTAAAGCCTGAGGGCACCCGAGATACCAATTTTTGTGGGTCGAATATGTTTGCTAGCCAGCCCTGTAAGTAACAAAGTGGTCTACCTCAAACATGGTAGGTAGGTATAACCTTATTAAGCGTAGGTGTAGTCACCCGAAAGTGGGTTGTTGGATTTCCTATTTTTGGTCCCCTAGGATAGTGCCGAGGATGTTGCGGGGGAATGCCCCCATGATGATGTAATTTTTTAGTGTGTTGAAATAAATACTTTGCCGGGCGACGCCCTTTACCCAAAAAAAACCCTAAACCCTAAACCCTAAAACCTTAAACCCTAAACCCTAAAACCCTAAAACCCTAAAACCCTAAACCCTAAACCCTCTGGTGGACATAACAAATGAATTACCCCATAAGGCTGAATTAAGAGAACCAGACAAGAGTATCCCTGGAAAAAAGGTGAAGATGAGTTATAATGAAGTTACTAAAGAAGAAGCTGTGAAACCAACATCAAAGAAACATCATATTGTTTGGAATTCAAAAAATAGAAGTGTGAAAAAGAACATGCCTAGGGTTCAGTTTACTGGGGAGTTCAGAAGAATTCAGTTCTCTGATAACCTGTTCGTGAATGCTGACTACCAACCAGGGGATGCTAGGTTTGTTATCAATAGAAGGAAGCCTAATAAACACAAATCCCCCAAGGAGTTGAGGGAAGACTGGATCTTTAAAAAGGATAAAAAGGAAGGGAAGGATAATAAGGTACCAGGGCTTAATACCAGTTTTACTCTTAAGAAATCAATGTTGAATATAGGTCCTATAAAACCAATTGAATTTACTGCAAAAACCAGCCTGAATGAAGGACCCACTGCTGAGGAGACCAGAACTGAAGCTAATGAAGCCCCAATGGTGACTGATGAAGGTGTCCAGGAACAACAAAAAGCTTCTTATGCTGAAATGGTGGATGGTAAATTGAAGTCTAATTGTGCTAACAAAATAAAATTTTATCCTCCTGTTATTAGACCAGATAGTCAGAAGGTTATAATTGTAGA
Source organism: Ambrosia artemisiifolia (assembly GCA_032199755.1). Classification (NCBI taxonomy): domain Eukaryota; kingdom Viridiplantae; phylum Streptophyta; class Magnoliopsida; order Asterales; family Asteraceae; genus Ambrosia; species Ambrosia artemisiifolia. The sequence goes on along the minus strand of CM063516.1, from coordinate 12,822,089 downwards.
GCCAAAAATAATCACCAGAGCTAAAGAAAGATACAAAAACTATTTGTATGGCTACTTTGTAGGCTCAAACCCATCTCTTGCTTATGTTCGTTTTAATATCACCAGGATGTGGAGAGCTTATAATATTGAGGAGGTTACGTTTAATGGGGCAGGCATATTCATGTTTAAGTTCAAAGATGAAAATGGGCTGGAATAAGTCTCTCAAAGGCTGCTCCTAAAACGGTGCCTGTATAGATCATTCTCAAGGACCTTCCCTTGGAATTGTGGGATGCTGAAATCATATGTAGAGCTGCTAGTTTTATAGGTAACCCATTGACATTTGACAAAACTACCAAACATAAATGTGATAATCCAGATGAGGCTGGTAGGTATGCTAGAGTGTTGGTGGAGGTTAATTTGGTTTGTGATTTTCCTACTTCTGTCAAGGCTTATTAAGCTGACACAGGAATCATTCCTGGTCAAAGTGTGGATGTCAAAGTTGAGTATCAAAACAAACCGGTGAAATGTGATTTTTGTAGAGTATATGGGCATAATATTCAAAATTTTGCTGAAAGACCCAGAACTGAAGAGGAATAGGCTAAGGAGAAGACTCAAAGAAGTGCACAAGTGAATGACAAGGGAATGGGTAAAAATAAACAGACTATGCAGGTTGATGAGGAAGGGTACACTTTGGTCACCAACAGGAAAAACAAAAATTACAGAAATCATACCAACGTCCACCCTAATGAGGCTGATAAAAATGGTGGGCAGGATCAGCAAAAGCAGAAAAGGCAGGTTCCTGAACCCAAACCTCGAGAGACCCAAAACCGGTTTAAACAAGGTGAATTTAAACAAGACTGGGGAGCGTCTACATCTGGGATTAATAAAGAACAGGAAGAGCTGAGACAGGTGGGAAATACTCCTAAGATGGGGAATGGGTCAGCTAGGTATAAACCGAAAGTTAGAGAATCAAAAATCACTGTCATTGAGGAAGATAAAAGTTACAAACTGGTTGATGAAAATGGGCATGAATATGAAAACATAAAGGCCAGTAAAGCGATGAAAGTGCCAAAAGCTAACCGGAAAAGCAAAGATATAAAATTTAAAGGCATTGAAACTATGAATCAATTTCGGTTGCTGGATGAAGATGATCAGGGGAGTGATGAACAACAAGAGAATTTGAACAGCCAGAACAGTCCACAAAACACTCTAAGGGATCTTAACAAGAATTGGAACAAGGTGCAGGAGAATATTCTCAACAAGGAATACTTTTATTATTTAACACCTCAACAAAAGGGTGATGCCTTGGAGTATATTATTAGCAAAACAGTGCCGCCAAAACAGGTTCTCCATGGATGGAAAAAATCTCTTGTTAACTATTTTGTTCACTTGTGCAGCATTCACAATTTCTCTGCAGGTATTCTAGCAGCTCAAGGGGATAACGAAGAGATGGATGATGAAACTGAGCATGTTGATAAGGACGAATTGTCAGAGGAGGATGTAGAATCGGAGGAAGATGGTACTGCTACATTCCTGAAAGAGGATCTCCTCCAGCATACATATAATGCTGATCGTACTGATATGGTGGTTGACAATATTACACAAGACCAGCCTCTTTCGGATATGAAGGGGGGGGGGGGACAAACAACATTGGTTAATGGAGTTTAAAATGCTTACATGGAATGTTCGTGGTCTTGCCAAAAAAGATCACCAAGATCAAGTCATTCGGCTTATGCATGAGGAAGGTATCAATGTATGTTGTATTCTAGAGTCCCATCTTACTGCTGCCAAAATCAGACAGACCTGCAACCAGGTGTTCAGAAACTGGGAGTGGATGTCAAACATGGCGCACTGTCAAAATTGGATACGTATAATTATAGGGTGGGATCCTAATGTGGTGGATATGATGCCTATTAATTAAACCGAACAAGTCATCCACTGTTTGGTTAAGCCTAAAAATGGGCAGCATGAGTTCTACTGCTCCTATGTATATGGCCATGTTAGAGCCTACAGACGAAGGCCACCATGGGAAGAGCTATGCCGATTTAATAGCACTATCAGTAATGGCCCTTGGCTTGCTGTTGGAGATTACAATGTTATCCTCCATCCTTCTGAAACCTCCAGTGGACAATTTGAAATTACTGGAGCTATGGATGATTTTTCTGAATGCTGCAACATGGTGGGTCTGAAAGATCTGATGAGCACTGGGTTGAAGTACACCTGGAACAAATCACCTGGGAACCCAGAAGGTCTTCTTAAGAAACTGGATCGAGTCATGGCTAATTGCTATTTTGTTAATAAATTCCCAAATGCAAAAGTGGAGTTCCTTCCCTTCTGGACGTCGGATCACTCACCAAGTATTGTTACTTTTCCTAACATAAAGCACAAGTGGAAGCCAAAACCGTTCAAGTTTATGAACTTTCTGGGTAAGAGACCTGGGTTCAAAGAGTTAATAACTAGAGAATGGAGTTGTCATGTGGACAGAATAAAGATGTATAAAGTGGTTAAGAAACTTCAAAGATTAAAAGCCCCTTTAAGGAAGTTCAGCAAAGAAGTTGGAGCCGGTAGACTTAGAATGGAGAAGCTTAGAGAGGAGTTGGGAAAAGTCCAAGCTGAGGTGGAAGCTGACCCTAACAATAAGGCATTGAGGGAGGAGGAGGCTGTATACACTAGGGCGTTGAAACAAGCTACTCTAGATGAAGAACTTTTGTTGAAACAAATAGCAAAGGTGACTTGGCTGAAAGAGGGTGATCAAAACTCTAAGTACTTCCATAATGTTGTTAAAGGGATCCATCAAAGGAATAGAATTCAGTCTATCTGTGACAATGAAGGAAATTATTACCAAGGGGATGAGGTTGGGGATCAATTTGTCAAATATTATGAAGCCTTGCTGGGTACCCGAAGACAAGTACAGCCAATCTGGCAGCCGAAAAGTCTCTTCAGAAACAGGTTTCCTGATGACGTTGCTGCTGACATGGTTAGAGAAAGCACACCTGAAGAAATTAAAGCTGCTATGTTCAGTATCGAAGATGAAAAAGCCCCTGGACCTGATGGGTATACCTCTAAGTTTTTCAAAGCAGACTGGGACATTGTTGGCAGGGATGTTTATGCTGCCATTAAGGAGTTCTTCTACAGTGGAAAGCTTCTAACACAGGTTAATGCAGCTATTATCTCTCTCGTTCCCAAATCTAACTCTCCTAGAACTGTTGCTGATTTTAGGCCTATTGCATGCTGTAATGTGCTCTATAAATGTATTACTAAAATTATATGTGAAAGGCTTAAAACAGGTTTGAATTATGTTGTGGATGATTGCCAAAGTGCCTTTGTGCCAGGGAGGATCATAAGTGATAACATACTCCTAACCCAGGAATTGGTCAGAAACTATCAGCAAAAGAGAGGTGAATCAAAAGTGGTTCTCAAAATTGACCTCCAAAAAGCATATGATACTGTTGACCACAGTTTCATGGAGCAATGTTTGATATATTTTGGTATCCACCCGGAGATGAGGAATGGATCATGACATGCCTCACTACGGCTTCATACTCCATCAATATTAATGGAGACCCTCATGGATATTTTAAAGGCCAAAGAGGATTGAGACAGGGAGACCTAATGTCCTCATATCTGTTCACATTGGTGATGGAGGTGCTTAATCTTATCCTGAAAAGGAATATTGAACAAAGGGGAGACTTTCAATACAATTGGAGATGTGAGGAACTCAAAATCACCCACTTGTGCTTTGCGGATGATTTATTTGTTTTTGTTCATGCAGATAGAAATTCAGTTGACATCATTCACATATCCTTAGAAGAGTTCAGCAATATTTCGGGTTTGGTTCCAAACATGAACAAAAGTACTTTGTATTTTGGCAATGTTGGAACTCGAACCAGAGAAGCTATAAAAGCTATTCTGCCATTCAGAGAAGGTACACTTCCGGTCAAATACCTGGGAGTGCCGCTTCTATCCAAGAGACTATACTCAAAGGACTGCAAAAGCCTTGTGGATAAAGTGAAGAATAGATTGGGGGATTGGAAGAATAAATTCCTATCATTTGCTGGGAGGCTGCAATTAATCAAATCGGTATTATCCTCTATGCAAGTCTATTGGGCTTCCGTTTTTACCCTCCCGTCTAACATAGTGGAAGATATTTAAACCCAGATGAGAAATTTCTTATGGAGTCAAAGTGACCAGCATAAGGGCAAAGCTAGGGTGAGCTGGCAGGAGGTATGTAGACCGAAATGCCAAGGTGGGCTGGGAATTAAGTCTTTAAAAGATAGAAACATTGCACTGATGTCTAAACACATATGGAATATAATTACTAATAAAGATTCTATATGGGTTAAATGGATAAAGGTGCACAAATTGAAGGACAAGGACGGTAGGGAAAGGACTTTCTAGGATATTAGAATTGAAGATGGACCCTATTGGAGTTGGCGAAACATTCTTGATAACATGCAGCTTATTCGCCCACATTGTGAGATGGTTATTATAGATGGCACTACTACTTCAGCTTGGTATGACAAGTGGCATGTGCATAGTCCTCTGGGAGATATCATTACTAAGCGTGAAATTGCCAGAGCTGGTCTGACCTTAAACACTAAAGTTTCTGAAATAGTGAAAAATGGAGTTTGGAAGTGGCCACAAGAATGGGGTCAGAAATATCCGTTTTTGTTTGATCAACCGGCCCCTATAATCAAGCATGGTGTTAAAGATAAGGTTCAGTGGAGGGCTAATAATGGTAAGCTTGTGGATTTTACAAAAAAAACTGTGTTTGAAGATATCTGTTGTACTTATGAAACTGTGAACTGGCATAAGACTATATGGTTCAGCCAGTGTATTCCTCGATATGCTTTCATTACATGGCTCGCTTTTAAACACAGGCTCCTCACTAAAGACAGACTACTTAACTGGAGGCCTCAATTGGAACAGGTATGTCCATTCTGTAAACAGCAGCCAGATAGTCACCACCATCTGTTTTTTGAGTGTGCCACTCCTAGACAAATTTGGCTGAAAACTCAGGCATGGGGGGACTTTGATAACCCACCAGATGGCTGGATGGACTGCATTGCTCATTGCAGCAGGCTTAAAAGGAATAAATCTGTTAACAGTGTCATTTGGAGACTGTTACTTGCTGCTACTGTTTATTTTGTATGGCGGGAGAGAAATTTAAGGTTATTTCAAGGTAAAAGACGATCTGTGGATGATGTGAATAAGCTAATTGTGGACTCGGTTAGACAGAAGCTAATGGGGCCTACTATTTGGGCAAGCAAGATGGCTATGATAGCTAGTCAGAAATGGGGATTTGAGGTTATGGAGAAGCCAAAGAAGCTTGATGGAGGTACTGTTAGAAAGGAAAAATGATTGGGGAGGTGGTAGACGACTTGGCACCTTACCATTGTTTAACATAAAAGGTATGCATTTGAGAATCCTTGACTTTTGCTTTAGTTATTTTTTAGGTAGTCTAACTCATTCTTTAAAGGAGAGGAGGTTTGGTGGGGATTGGCTCTGGAGCGAGTACCTTGTGAGATTTGACGGGTTTGGGAGGGCTGATAATGGTACACTTTGCACCACCTTAAAGCGTGTTGAGAGTAGTTGTCACACCCTCAAATTTCCACCTGCAGAGATCTACAGCGAGGCGTGTGACACACCAGGATCCAAGTCAACGGTCACAATAAACAACACTATATGAGACATAAGTAAATTCAAAACACAAGTTCAAACAATTTTGACATAACAGCGGAAGCATTGTTTTACAAAACGAAACCCAAAAGTATCCAAACTTGTTCGACAAACAAAACCATGAAACCTAAACTAGACGCCGTGCAGACGCGTGCGCCTAACCCCTGAGATGCTGCTACCTTAGCGACCTGAGAAATCATGCCAAAAACGGGTCAACATATAATGCTGGTGAGTTCACAGGTTTAAGTTTACAATTAGTTTCCATGCGTTGAGCGTTTATCACAAAATACCATGTCATGAGATGCGTTAAACAATCAAACAAGTGTTTCCTACTACTACCACGACTGTGATGCTGAAACCATTACTGACAGCGTTGCTTGTGTTGCTGCCCGTGTTTGAGTTTCTTGTGTTGCTAAAATAGAGACAATATGCACCCGCCCGGCTCCTAGCCGACGGGTGGGGTTTGTCAGGCCCAATAGATCTATCCACATTTCCCCGTTGTGCCCAGCACATTCATGGTTTCCCCCAGGGACTTCCGTGTTTCGTCGTGTAGCAATCAACAGTGTTGCGTATCAAAAGTGTTGTGTTTCAAAAGAGTTGCGCGTTTATAAGAGTTACATTCCAAAAGAGTCGCATGTTCATAACGAGTGTTGCGTTTTCAAAAGAGTTATATATTTATACATAAACGTTGAGTTTTGTTAAATCGTGTGGCATGTTTCTCCCCCGAAAGAAAACATATAAAAGAGGGGCCGTGAACTCACCTTAGGTTGCGTTCTTCTTAATAAACCACAGACAATGCAAATGACAGCCCTAGTATCAGCAACCTATCATTGAATGTATATGAGTACCCGAACTATTGACCCGCATGTCAAATAGTCCCCAAGTGTCCAGACAATGACCAAGCACGTTTTGAAAACACGTTTGACTGTTACTTTGACCCCACAGACAAGACCCGACATCCCATTGGTGACCCGACGACTCACGTCTTAGCTAAGAGTGAGAAATCATGCAATCTCAAGCAAACATGCACTTAATACGCATAACAGTTCACCAAAGTCAACATATAGTCCATATATCGCATATACGAGTCCACACGTGTATTACCGGGTTATCGGACATTCCACAGAGTTCCTAGCATGTTCCTAGGTGTCGTTTCATGTTCGGGGTGTCAAACTATGCTTAAATCAGCTAATCACGTGATTAGACATTAAACATGCAATTAGGAAAGTCAACTAGCAATTAGGATAGTCAACCAGACAATTAGGATGGTCAACTAGCAATTAGGATGGTCAACTGGCCATTAGGATGGTCAACTAGCCATTAGGATGCTAATTGGCTGATACATTAGGCGATTAGGGGTCTACTCGCCCCTAACCTTTCCTACTCGTCCCTGCATTAGGCGATTAGGATTCCTAATCACCCCCTGCAGGGCTGTGTCACTTTGTTGCGCGTTTAACCCTCCAAATTAGATCCGAGACATGTGTAAACACCCAATATCAATCATAACACATTAACAAACATATTTCAAGCAAAACCCCTAATTTATCATCATTCTAACACTCCCGAATGCAAGCGTTTTCCCAAAATAGCATATTCATCATGTAAACATCACATCATCATGTAAAACTTACCCTAAATAGCAAATACTCAGATTTCATCACATAATAACGTCATCTAATCCTTTCCTACTGTTCTAGCATCATCCTAGAGCAAACCCTAATCCTCTAGAATCATCAAAACATATTAAATCACACAAAGTCTCCCAAAATCACCCAAACGGGTCAAAATATCAAATATCATCAAAACACAATTATATGCTCCCAAATTCATAGACAATCATCCTAATGATTCATTTAAGTCAGAAACATATCAAACACATGGAAACAAACACGTTTTAATATCAAAATCTCATCTTTGCATGATAACATAACATAGAACAAGCATGAAGGTGTGGGTTTGTTTATAATCTGTTTTTAATAAGTTTTCAAAGACACAAATACTTAGAAACTAGGTCTGGACCTCTAGGGAGTAAAACTTTATCATTAACAAGGTTTAAGAAGATGAACACACCTTAGATTTTAGCAAAGAAAGGTGTAAGATCTTGTAAAGGTGGTTTCTTGATCAAAAATGAGTTATAGAGGTTGGGTATAGTGTGTGGTGGCTTTGGGGTGTGCTAGGGTTTCTAAAATGATGTTTTGCAACACAAGCGTGGTATTTATAGGCGTTTCTAGTCGTTCCAGAGGTTACAGACGAGTAGGGGCTGCAGGAGGCAATTAGAAGCTCCTAATCGCCTCCCCTTCAGACGAGTAGGCTTCTAATCGCCCCTAATAGGAGCCTACTCGCCCCTACAACAGGCAATTAGGCCTCCTAATCGCCTGCTGCAGGGTGTTATGGGTTTTTGGCGCGTTAAACACTATTTTAACACATATAAGCACGTATTCACATACAGACAAGTCACATAATGATTATAAACACATAATTCATGAAAACAAACACGTTCACACTCGTTCACCAATTCCCGGGACTCGAGACTTGCGTGTGTTAAAACCCCAATGATGCACGACTCGACTCGACTGACCCTGTCATGTGTAATGCATGCACGACTCGCTAAGGTAGACTTACTGAGTTTTCAAAAAGTTAATTACCGGAGTTTTCCGGGTGTCACAGTAGTAGTGGCGGCTTAGGATTTTGGGACAAGACTGTTATGGGTTGGGGAGGGAGAAGGAGGAAGGGTGGGTTAGTGCTCCGGTGTGCAAACACCTTCCTTAGTCTTGTGTTTTCTTTGCTGAGTGGGTCTTTATCTTGGTTGTGTTGTCCTTTGTTATTGGGTAAGTGTCTTTTTGTGTTTGGGTCTAGGTTGTGTATTCTGTTAGAGTTGCCTGGTATAACTATTTTACCGAGTCACTCTAATTCTGCAGATGTTAAGGGGATATCAGGACGGAAGCCTGAGGTGTTAGAGGCTTTAAACCATGGAGAGATAAGGCTGGAGAGTTGCACTGGTTTTTTGACGTATTCACTTTGGTTCTTACTGTTTTATCTTGTTTTTTATTTTTTTCTAGCTAACCAGTGTAACCGAACCTACTACTGTGTCCTATTATTATTTGAGCCTTTGTTCGTTTGTGAGTCTTGGTCAGGGACGGGTTGTTTTTTGGGTTGGGTTTGGACTTGCGGCTTATGGTCTTTGCAGGTAAATGGCAATCAAAAGGCATCATGGAGTCTATGACTAAAAATGTAAGCAAGTGCTCAAGATTGGAAGCTTTGAAGAATGTTTTCCAACGAGAGCAAGATGTAGATCAGACCACCATGTTTGAAGATGTATGGCTGAAGAATTTGGCTCTAGATTGTGCTACTCTCATTTTAAAGATCTTTTGTAATTGGCCTGATCCGACGTCTCAGGCCCTGCATGTGAACTGGAATATGAATTGTACAAACTTAAATTGGCTATCTATTTTGGACAAGACTACTGATGATGTGATTTGGATATGGGAGCCTGGAATATTAGCGCAGGCCCAACATCAAATTAAAGCCAAGCTGGATCAAGACTGGGCCGAATTGTGTGACCTGCACAAGAGTGAGTTTGAGGAGGTAATTTTTATTATTATGATCAGTTGGGCTGGGCTGGCTTTTGATTGGGCTGGGTATAAGAGTGGGGTGATTCGCTGGGGTGTTTGGGGAGCCGATATACAAGACGATGGTTTTACTAGTTTTGCACCTAGGTTTGGGCTTAACAATGCCATAGTAAATATGGAAGTGTTTAAAGATTATGGGTCCAATACCTCTCTATGTGCAACAAGACATAAGGGTATAAAGTTAAATAATAATTTTGCTATCCTAATGATGCCACTAAACGGGTGGAGGTTTATAAAGATCATGGGATTGTTTTTCTATACCTTGAGTCTATGGAACTTTACTTTAGTATTACAATTTTTTCGGACTTCAAACAAGAATGAAAAGGGAAGCTATGAAGATCGGATTCAAGAGGGACTATGGGTATTGACCAGTTTCAAGAAGCAAAGGCAATGGGGTGGTGAAGGAATAAACAAGCAAGCTAATAGACATGAAAATACAAGACAAGAAGATAAATAAGTGTCATTGGGAAGTTCTGTTTAATCCTACTGTGATGGGGTGGTATATGTTTGTTTTACTTTTGGACCATGGGGATCACATAATTATGTGTTTTGGCCCCTTTTACAGGCTTTGCTGTTTTCTAGTCTGGCGGTTTGGTCCGGACTAGCAGCTTAGTGTTTTTTTTTGTACCTTTTATTTTTTAGTTTAATAGATTTGCCTGGGGTACCGTCCCCTTTCCCAAAAAAAAATACCCTAAACCCTAAACCCTAAAACCCTAAACCCTGAACCCTAAACCCTAAACCCTAAATCCTAAATCCTAAACCCTAAACCCTAAACCCTAAACCCCTAAACCCTAAACCCTTGATATAAGGATGGACCATGTTGCTGTTAGTAGGACATTAATTCTCTGGTTCTTTTTTTGTTTTCTAGATCTGCACAGCAACATTGAAACCCAATACTTTATTTTGGTATTCTTTCTAAACCTTTTTTCTTGCTTTTGGAGTCTTGAGTCTTGTGTGTCAGTCCCACTTGAGACCTGTCTTGGGTTGGATATTATGGGTTGGGCTGGTGTGATGAGAGGATGGGTGGCTGGAGGGGATATGTTTTTCAGATATAGGAGGGAGCATCTAAAGAATGGTATAATTGTTTCAAAGGAAGTTATGAAGGGCTGGAAAGATTGTTTTGGCTGTAGGGGCAGAAATGTCTTGTTATTAATGTTTATGTTGAAATGCTGTAGTAATGGTGAGGATTGGCAGGATAAGTTTAGCAGGGTATGGAAGGGGTCTATAGTCTTTTGGACTTGGATCTTATGGGTCATTGGATTTAAGAGGTTATTTGTGAATGGTGCTCAGATGCTGGTCAGCTTAGCTCAACAATGGTGTAGAGGTCAGATGAGGGGTGTCATGGTTAATAAGGATATGTGGTTTTCTAGTGGGTATGAATGGCTATGTCTTTTATTATGGCTGCATTTTCATAGAAGGCTCTGGTATGTGATTCATGGTTTATTTTATCTGTTGAATAGAATGGAGTGGGGAATTAATGGTGTGAAAGTGTCTAGTAAAGCCATTACACTGATGGAGGTTTTAAAAGATTACAGGCTTCTTTCACCCTGGTTAGTAGCAGCTTTGGTTCTGGAAATGCTGCCTTTGTGCTTGTTACTTTGTAATAAGTTCAAAGTCCCTTCTGTCATTTATTGGTATTTATGGGACATTGTAGAAATGTTTCAAATTGAAGATTTCAATGATCAGGTACTAGGTTTATGGAATTTCAATTTGAAAATTATTTCTATGATGGCAATTGAAGGCCCTCTTCATTTGCTCTCTCAACATATTGTTGGGTGGTGTTGGAGGATCCCATATTATCATGGGCTAGATGTTATTTTTAATGAATGGTTAAGGATTTTAATCTTTGTAGAGTGGTGGTTTAAGGCTAGTTGGAAATCTTATAGTTTATGTCTGAGTATGTTGGTTAGTGAGGTGTTAGGATATAGGATATCGATATGGTTGGTCAATATATATGTGTATGATTATGGGTTGAGAAGCTACATGAAATGGTATGAGTTTATTGGGATGAGTATGGATCAAAAGAGCTGGTGGATTATGCACTGGATTATATATAAAATCTGGATTGGGCTGATGATGTGGAATAGAAGTAAGTGGAAGTTTGGGCCTATGGAATATTGGTTTAAGGGTGATAGAGTCTGTTATGTGGTGGACCGGTTGTTCATTGGGCTGGATGATGGGCAGATGGTTATGGGCTTAATAAACTACTATGTTACTGCTAATGGGCTGAAGATGGATCACGAAGAATTCAAGAGAGCTAAAGACTGTTGGGCCTGGACATGGATGCTTCAAGTTTTGGAGACTTGTTTATTTAGGCTGTATTTGTTGGGCCATTGTTGGTCTTACAACATTGTTTTTTGGGCTTAGGTTTTTTGTTAGTTGGCCCGGTTGTTTTGTTTCCTCTTTCTTTGTTTTTTGCTTGTTTCTTTTTTTGTGGGTTTGTCTAAGGCCTTGGGTCTAGGTCCCGGGCTTTGGCTAGTCTTTTTCTTGTAATTTTTTATTATCAATAAATGTTTGCCGGGGATGTTCCCCTTTTTCCAAAAAAAAAAAACCCCTAAACCCTAAACCCTATGGATTTTCATTTGCAAGAATTTTTTCTCTCTCTACTTTCTCTCTAAAAATTTCGGCTGATATCTTCTTCTTATGTCCGCTAATCCATCAATGTTGGGAGAAATCCCACGAAATCTACCTCCTAAGCCTCCAATCCCTCCTGATCCTTTAATTTCTTCTCACCCAATTGAAAATTTGGTCTCCTCTGCCCCTACGAACCCTCTAACCCAGCTTAATAACCAGTCGCCTCCCAATCTAGATCGTAATTACATTTCAAATCAGCAGCTTCAGCCATCAATCGAGCATGCTGGTACGCTTTCCACTCCAGATTTACAACCAAATCCCTCCCAGAAGACGCAGATGCGGTTCTAGCCCGTATTTGAGCTAAAAATGTAGCCCACGATGCTCAACTTATGCGTGAAGCTGGATTACCCCCTTGTGGGTACAAATCAGCGAACCCTAAAGAGTGGGGTTGAAAATTAAGGGGCTTCGGAGCCCTAACATAACAAAACCCGTCGTCAAGTATAGCCCCCTGTTGTCAGACCTGAGAATCAAAGGATTCGTGGAGGAAACTAAACGAATTTCTGCAAAATCGAAGCAAAGGAACCCTATATGGTCTGATGTCTGGGCTGAAAAGGTGCAAGGTTGTGATAATATTACTGTTTCGGATGAAGAAGAGTACCAGAGTCAGAACTCAGAAATCGAAGCTGCTATGGATGAAGATGTGCAGGTGGAAGGAGTAGACTTGGTCACACAAGAGGTAAACATGCTGGACAACCAATTACCCAAGTTGACCACTGATGGACACCTCTCCACAGGTATGAATTCGGCCCAGAGTATGCCTAGTCCGAGTTGTGTTGCTATGGATAATAATGTTACTGAAAATGTATGGGAAAAGCATTTGCAATTGGGTATGACATTCGCCGATAGGATAAAGGCTAACCGAGAGGAGAACGGTGTGAAACTAGAATTTATTCCACCAGTTATTACTCCGGAGGGTAAATGCCGAGTAGTCTTCACTTATGAAGATATGTTTCTATCGGCCAAAGCCTTCCCTTTGTATTTGTATGGGTATTTTTTGGGCACCTCCATGGATTTCAACAAAGTCAATCTGAGTTTGAAACGCCTTTGGAAAGCCTACGATGTTAGTGAAATCTCTAAAAATTCCACGGGCTTCTTTTTTGTTAGATTTAATAGTGAATTGGGTATGAACGGGGTACTTGAAAATGGTCCATGGTTGGTTAACAACATTCCAATCATTTTAAACAAGTGGGAACCGGGGCTATGCCTCCAACAGGAGGACTTGAAAATGATCCCTCTTTGGGTTACGGTGCATGATGTGCCCATGGAGCTTTGGACCAAAAGGGGTATGAGCATTATGTTTAGTGGTGTGGGTGAACCGCTTTTATTGGATAGGGTTACTCAAGCTCGAGTGGCAAGCAAATCTGGTAAAATGGGATATGCTCGTGTATTGGTAAATGCTAAAGTTGAGTTGAAACTCCCGAATGAGGTATAGGTAGAATACCCAAGTAGATCAAATGGCGAGGCTCGAGTTGGGGTGTTAAAAGTCTCATACCAATGGATGCCCCATATTTGTGATCACTGTATGACTTTTGGACACTCTACAAAGTTGTGCAAGATCAAACCCAGAACAGAAGCTGAGTTGGTTGCCTCTGCCAAAAAATCTTCTGCAGCAGCAGCGACGAAAGCTCTAGGCAGTGAACAAAATGTGGCTGGAAAAAACGTTAACAGGGGTAAACTAGGTAATTCAGGCAGGCTGGACAGTGTTAATGATTCAGTTAATGTTGTAGATGATGCTGGTTACACGCAGGTAAGTCGTAAACAAAAACAGCCCCAACAGCAGAGGAGAGAGGCGCCTGCTAAACAGCCTCTGGCTGGAAATTCTCAGCAGCCTTCGTCAGTGACGAAAACAGGAAAAGCAGTCAATACTCCGGGTGGGGGTTGTGTTTCAGAAAGGGGAATCGAGTGGCACTGGCAAGTCAGGGTCGAGTTTTAATTTCGCGCGAGCTATTCATGGGGTTAATAATCAGAAACAAAGTAATACAAAATCGCATCAAAACTCGACTGTGCAACAGCCTAAGGCATCGGTAAAAACTGCAGCGAAGCAACCTGAGACATCGACACAAACAGGTACCTTCTGTAACATTAGATTTTCTGTTTTGGACCTTGAAGCTTCGGCAAAAACAGGCGATTTGGTTGGGGACCCAGCTGTTATTTCTCCGGATGACAGTGGTGTTGAGGTAATCTGCACCCTTAATACACAACAGGTTATTGATCCGGGGCGAATCATTCCGAAGTGGCCAGAGCCTAAACCGTCTAATGGTATGGTGGAGACCATGTTAAACAATATTATTGATCACTCGGACTCGGAATATTCTGAGCAAGACTATGATATCACAGAGGAGCAACGACGCACCATTCAGTGGGCCATAGTCAAGAATCGGTGTGTTAAACATGAAGTTACTGTTAATTGGTCGCAAGGTGAGTGGGAATATTTTAGGGACCAATCTGACATTCTTGGTCTGGATGCGGATCATCTTATTGAAAACGTTGGAGAAGATCTTAGTGGCAGTGCCCAATTCTTTGCTCGCCAAATGAAATCGGGTAAGCACTTTGATCCGGTTGTGGCTCGTCCAACACCTCGTAAATGATTATGTATGTGATCAGTGCATGCGTTTGGATTGCTTGCTGGGTTTGTTTGTTGTTTTTGATGTTGTTTGGGCCGTCTTTTTTTGTAAAAAGATTGCTTTTGTTCGGGTCCTTCTCGATACTTTTGTTTGGTAAAAAACTTGCTGGCCGATTATCATATAAACAGGTTTGGCAGGGGCTTGTTTGAATTGGTCTGGAAATGGTTGTTTGGTGACCAACGCTAGTTTTTTTGAGCCCAGATGAGGTGTTTGTTGGGGTTTCAGGCCCAGTATGGGGGTTTGCCTCTCTTTTGGTTTGGGCCCAAGTGTTTCTTCTTGGCTACTTCTCAGGCCCAATAGTATTTCCAGAAACAAGGCCAGTGGTTGCTGGATGTTTATTGGATGGGTTGCTGGTTCTTTTTGGGCTTGCCAGCTTATTTCATTTGGCCCAGGCCATAGTGAAGGCCCTTTGGTTGGGTGGTGTTAATCCGAAGTGAAGGCCCACTTAGTGGGTTTATTCTTGTTTTAATAGTTTGCTAGTATTGTATTTTTTTGGTAGAAATGTATATTTATCCTACTAGGGCGTTTATAGTTTTAGTAGGCGTACTATGTATTTCTCATTGTAGAGGTCTCGTAGCTTGTTTCGGAGGTGTCCTCTTTTAGGAGTTCTCGGGGGGTATGCCCCCTTAAAACCTGTACAATCACCATTTTGGGAATATATTTTTGCCGGGCAATGCCCATTACCCAAAAAAAACCCTAATCCCTAAACCCTAAAACCCTAAACCCTAAACCCTAAGTTTGTTTCATTTGTCAAAAATCCCAAACACACACTAAAGGTGTGAGAGAAAACTCTCTCTAGCCTGTTCTCTACTATTGGCCGTTTACCACCTTTCACCACCTCAACTCCACCATCAACCACCGTCATACGCTCTCTCTACCACGTTCTACAACCACCCTCCTTTTCCATCAACCCTTCCTACCCTCGGCGATAACCTGTTTTGTGTTCGGGATCGGTTTTTATTTTATAGTTTTATATTCTGGGTGGAGATGGGGACTAAGAAAAAGCCTCCATCGAAATCTAAGGGGTCACATTCGGTTCCGAGTTTGAAGAATGATAGCAACAGCGGTCACAACAAAGATGATGAACATGTTAAACCTTCACGTGAGGAGTTGGAAAAAACTGGCATGCCGGCATGGATCGTGGATTTGAATGAGCGTTTTCCTGGTAATTTTCTGCCAAATAATCCGAACCGTGTCTGTGTTTTGAATAAGGAAGCATCAACTATTCCGAGTTCGTCATCCATACAGTCGAAAAATGATTCGGTTAATATGGGTGACCAATTGGAAGTCAAGATTAGCACCCAACAGGTAGAAGATTTCAAGGTGGCTCTTGATGTTGTTAATAATGATACAATGTCGGATTCGGGTTCGTCGAAGCCGTTTTCTTCCCCGGGTGCACAGTCGGCAGATTTGGGTTCACAAGTTTCACGTGTTCGCGACTCATTTGAGGATTCGGATCAGACGACGACGGATATGAAAGAGCAGGTTTCGGCTATAAAAAATTTGGATCGAACGGAAGGATGGTCGGAGATTAGCACCACCGCCATGCATGGTGGTGAGAGAAAGGTCCATGTTAGTTTGGAAAGTCCTGCAAATTTGGAAAGAGATAATCATGCTATGAATGTTGACTATTCTAACGTAAAAGAAGAAATTATTTCCAAAAAAGATGGAATTTTTGTGGATGCCACAACCGACAAAAAGTTGGAGCCAAAATTTGAATTAGAGTCGGATCCGGTAATCTCTATCGGGTCTCACATTGAACCGGAGCTTGCACAAAAAACTGATGACAATACAGGCCCAGATCCGATATTGAGCCCAGTTACAAACATAGTTTTGGACAACCTTTTCCTCAATGCTCAGGCCCAAACAGTTGGGCCGGATGAAAATAACGAAGGTCCCAGCCTTAATATACAACCCCAAGTGGTGAATGGTATTGTTTTGGATACCGAAGCCCAACCGCAAATGGATCAGTTCTTGAAGGAAACACAGGCTCGGAATGGTGGCCCAGTCTCGGGTGGTCGAATGGCTCGATCTAGTCCTGTTGCTTGGGTTAGAACAAGTTCGATACCTAATGAGGTGATTACAAGCAACGAATATACCTTTTTGAAGAATGAAACAACCACTGCTAATAACCATACAAGGATGGAGGACTTGCAATTTGGTTCGGCTCCGAAGTTCAACTCACGGCCCACTGTGAACATTCCGATCCCAAGTTTGAAGGTAAACTCCCCTTTATCTTTGTTTGATAATATTTTTGTTTTAGACGTGGATGACAACCTTCCAGATTGTGACCCGATTCGTGGTACAAAATTATGGAACAAGACACTCTTTCAACAACTCTCAAATGGTGAGCCGGTGGATGATAGTGAAACACGACTTGTATATGTACCACCCAAACGGACCGAAAGTGGAGAGGTTGTTGTTAAACTTAGTCCGCCATTTATGACAAAGAGCTTACAAGCACATGTCCTACAATTTTATAGTTATTTTGTGGGTCACGACTTACCGTTTCTAACCGTAAAGGAAAACCTTATTCGTATGTGGCACAAATTTGGTCTTAAATCGATGTACAAGAAACGAGGTGGTTTTTATTTTTTCAAGTTCGATAATATTGAAGGTATGTTACATGTATTAGACAAAAATCCGTGGTTGGTCAAAAATGTGCCGCTAGTTCTACAAGTTTGGGAACCGGATACTGTGTTGAAAAAACCGGATCCAAATTCGGTGCCATTATTGGTTACAATCCGAGACTTGCCTTTATGTATGTGGAATGGAGGCAACATTAGTGAGGTCCTTAGTTGTGTTGGAAAGCCTCTTATGTCCGATAAACTATGCACGAGTCCTGGTTAATGCATTTGCGGAGCACGAACTCCCGAACAAGGTCAAGGTTAATTTCCCTCCTCGCCAAGGTGTGCCGGGTAAGGTTTGTGACTTGGATCTTAGCTATTTTTGGAAGCCACCAATTTGTAAGCTGTGTAAAGTTTTTGGTCATACAATGTTGAATTGTCCTAAACACCAAGAGCAAAAATTCATGCCAAAACAACCAGTGGCTTCGGCTAATGAAAAAGAGACACAAAAAGGAATGGATTGTTTTATGAATGGGCTGCCCCACAATACACCTCGTGATCTTATTGGTCCGAATCCAAATGTGGGCCAACAAGTTGATAAAGGGAAAAGAATATGGATTGACAAAGATGGATTTGAACAAGTGCTGCCCAGGAAGAATAAAAATCAACCGACCCAAACAAAGTGGAGACCAGTGAAAATTAATGAGCCTCATAAAACAGGTCAGGCCCAGGATCAGAGACCCGCTAATATGGAACAAACAGAAGGGCTTTATAATGGGGTTGGGCCTTCTAATGTGATTGGACCATCGATGTTATCAGGTATGGAATTCCCACCATTGTCAATTAATGCGATGCCTAAAAATGAAAGTCTAAATGGCCCAAGGAACCAACAGCTTAAGTCGGTTGTAGTAAAAAATGCGTTTTCGGTTTCGGAGGAGGTGGATGATCAAAATGTGATTAAAAAGGAGGTGATAAAAGACACATCAAAATCCGGGGATGATAGCATGGATGATTACTATGATGGAAAAACCAAGCTATGGGATAGTGAAAAAGCGGATGCACAAAGGTACTATAAATTGGGAGTCCCACCTACTTATGATGTTCTTTTTCATACTTGGTCACAAGCGAAGAGGGATTAATTTTTTGGGTTGGGCAAGGAATTGAAAAATGCCGCCAACAAAGATACCCCTAAAAGTGCTAAAGAGATTGAGGATGATGACTCGGTTGAGGTGCTTTCAGAGATAAATGAGACGGGACGTTTCATGAAGTTATAGTTTTAGTTCTCTATTTGTCTTGTATGTAGTTTTTCCATGTTTAGGCCTGCGTGCCTTAATGTTTGTTGGTTTTTTGTTTGGGCTTAGGCCCTTTGTTTGTACTTTGTGGTCTTTCCCCCCTCCATGGTAAAATGTCCAGGAGGGGGGGGGGGGCGTTTTTCAGGACTTAATAAATGTTTGCCGGGGCGCTGCCTCTTTTTCCAAAAAAAACCCCTAAACCCTAAACCCTAAACCCTAAAAACCCTAAAAACCCTAAACCCTAAAAACCCTAAAAACCCTAAACCCTAAAAACCCTAAACCCTAAAAACCCTAAACCCTAAACCCTAAACCCTAAACCCTAAACCCTAAGATTTTTCATTTGCACAATTTTTTTCTCTCTCTTCTTTCTCTCTCTAAAATTCTCTCAAGCCGTCCACCTCTTTCTTCCCCATGAAATCTTCAATTTGTGATCAAAACCCACAAATTTCCTCACGTATACCTCCTCTACCACCTGACCCCCCCTCGTGTTCAACCCATTCACCAGAATCTGAAGTGGAAGAGGTGAATTCGTCACCCATTAAAGCAAAACAGGGGCTGTTTAAAAACCCTAGTGTGGGCGATGCCTCTCCAGTTGCACAATCACCCTCCGAGTTGTCAAAATCCGCTGATTTTCAGTCTCCTGCTCCTCTAAACCATGGCGGCGCTTAATCCCTGGCTGAAGAAACTCACGAGGCTTCTAATTTGTCTCCCACCTCAAAGCCTATGGGTGGAACATCCTCTCCACAACGCAAACAGAGCTTCAATGAGAAGATTAAGGGTATTCTGGTTAATATGAGTACCAAATCGAGTCCCCCTACTCCAGAGGATGTTGAATTGGATCGCCAACGAGCCCTGAAGATGGCACATGATGCAAAGTTGATGAGGGATGCAGGGGGATACCAGAAGTCATCTAGAGTCACTCGTTCCAGGTCAGGTACGGTCCAAATTGCTGGGATTAGGGGTGGTAGAAAGCAGAAAAGTAGTGTGCGGTACAGTCCTATGCTCTCTGATATGAGAACCAATGATTTTATTAAGGGTACACCTGCCATTGTTGCTACCAGGGCTGTTGTGGGGGGTGAAGATGGGTTGGATATTCTCAATAATTATAATGGATCAGTTATGGAAGAGGATGTTGAGGGGGAAGTCCCTTCGGCTGTAGAGGTTGAGAGCATAGGTGGTATAAGTGATTTGGAAATGGGAAACCTTAACACTGATCAGGGTGGGGCTGCCCCTATTACGATTCAGAAGCAGGGTGGGGTGGACACTAGGATGGCAGAAGCTGAGGTACAAGAGGGTAATGTTGTTGTTCAGCGGGTTGTGAATGTGTGGCAGCAGGAGGCGATGAAAGGCCTAACATTTGCTGAAAAGATCAAACAGAACAACTCCTCAGGATCTATAAACCTGAAATACATCCCTCCTATCATCACTCCTGAAGGTAAATCCCGGATTATATTAACTAACGAGGATCTTGTTATTTCGGCTAAAGTCTATGCTCGTCATTTGTATGGGTATTTTCTAGGCTCGTCTATGGATTTTAATGTTGTTAACCGGTGTCTAACCAATTTATGGAAAGCTTTTGATCTTGCGGAAGTGTCGAAAAGTAGTACGGGGTATTATTATTTTAAATTTTATAGTGAACAAGGCCTTAATCAAGTGATTGAGAACGGCCCCTGGATGGTTAACCAAGTCCCTATAGTCCTTTACAGGTGGGAACCAGAGTTAAACCTTGAAAAAATTGAACCAGCTACTATTCATTTGTGGGCTACAGCCCATAATGTCCCGTTGGAATTCTGGTCGGATACAGGTGTCACACCACGACTACGGCGGAAACACGTGGCGCGACGGTTCAAATGGATAAAGCCAAGATTAATGCAAATCACAAGTAATTAAAGAAATGGGTCATTTATTAAGACGTCAAAATCATGTTTGATTATTCATACATAAACGAAAGATTGTTCTTAATTCAAATAAGGAGGCTTCTCAAGTATATCCCGATTCCTTGGGATAAAGAGACGAAGCCCCTTCAAAACACCCGACGCCCCCATAAGAGATTCCCCCGACCCAGCTTGCCATGTTGTCCTTCATCTATCAATTACCTGAAAGATATGTTTAAAAATTCGTCAATATATAAATATTGGGGAGTTCACAGGTTTTAGTTTATCAAAACATTATCTTTTGGGAATTTCCATGTTATGACAATTCATAGGAGTTGCAAGTTCCTACAATTTTACTTGAGCCTATAATCAAACCAAGACAAATAATAATAATGCCCCGCTCCAAGCTGTTACTCGGTATTCCTACGACTTGATTTCAGAATACGTGCACCCCAGGCATACGCCGATGCATAATCGACGCTATCGATTAGGGGTGGGCCTTGTCAGGCACCAATAGTACTACTCAAATATTCCTTCGGTTTCACTTTCCTGAATTAATGATTATAGTAGAGAGGTCTTGTTGGATCAGTGGCTTAGTTTATGAACACTTATGTGTTTATCAGATTTATATATGAGTTATTAAGCAGCGGAAATACAAGTGTTCAAAGGTCTAAAAGATCACTTTGATGAGGAGTTATTACTCCCCCTTGACTGAATAATAAATGAGAAACAATAAATACAGTTAAGTGTAAAGCAGTAAAGCAATTTATGTTTCTCAGATGTGAAATGGAATTATAAGTTTAAAGCCCGAAGGATTTCAATTTAAGATCAAAGATATTACACAAAATCACATATGTAAAATAGATGAACAAGCTCATCTATTTATAGACTAATGTACTAAACTGTTGTCTGAAGTAATCTAAGATATTTAACAAAGATATTATACTAAGATAAGCTTACAACAGCCTGTACATTGAAACTTGAAATCTAGACTTTAACAAAACAATATAATAAACAAACTGCTGATCTTCAGTCGGTTAGAAGCTTCTGATGCAAAGTGCTGATGAGTGACAAACTGCTGATGAGCAGTTTGTCTTCAGCAGTTCTTCAGTGAAATGTCTGGTTAGACTTCAGAACTTCTGATGATTTACTCTTCAGTACTTTGGTGTTTGTTCTTCAGCACTTCTTCTTTTGTTCTTCAGCAGTTCTATACTTAGGCAGATATGAATTAGACTAAGGTTATCAAAAGGTGGTTTCGTCAATCCTCTTTGTCCCAACAATCTCCCCTGGATTGATGAAGCCAAAACCTTATCCAATCTTTATTGTTGTCCTTTTCTCTCTTCTAATATCCTCCGGATCTCTGCTGTCATCCGGGTAGTAAGAGTACATCTTTGTTACTCAGTGAGAGGACCAAGTTCAGGTGTTAGATGCTGAATGGTAAAAAGGTCTTTGGACGATAAAACACTCAACTCCTTTGAGTTTTTGTAGACCTTACTTGAACGGTCTCTCCTGGTCACAAGTACTGACTTGGATTCAGTAAAGGACCATTTGATAATATTTACCTTTGACTTGTCAAAGTCAGAGGCATAGGAAACCAAGCTTGTTTCCTTAGGTTGACCTGATTGAGGAATGTCTTCTATTTCAGTGACTCTCAGGTGAGATTCTTGACTACCTTGAAGTTCAGCACTACCTTGGATAGGCATGTTGGGCAGGTGATGCTCTGTAACAACCCTTGTATGTGTCTTCTCTTGGATGGATTGTTGTAACTGATAAGCATAAGTAGCCTTGTTTCTGAATTGTGTTAAGAGGGGTTTCTCTTCAACATCAAAATCACCATGTACCAACTGATCTGCTTCTAAGAGTATCATCTTGAAGTCAGTCTTGACAATGGGTTCACCCTCTGCTTTTCTCTTGGTGGCTGGCTTCCTTAGTGCACCAGATGATCTCCTAACAATAGAAGTTGTTTGGACTTCTGGAGTTTCAAATCACTCTGGCTCTGCAGCTTTCTTGGCCTTGAATTTCTTGTAAGCCTCATAAAGGGTTTGTTCTTTCCATTTGGAGACTGAGGCCTTTGAACCATAGCCATTTGCCACTAATTCTTCTATCACTTCAGCTCTTTTGGCTTTTCTCTCATCTTCTGTTGCTATTCTGTCTGATAGCATTTGAGCTCTTCTGGTTAGTTCTTGTGTTGAGAGTCTTTTGAGGGCCACTTGTTTTGATTTGGAGTTCTTTGTGATGAATGCTATAAGCTATGCTCTTTTGTCTTCTTCTGCAGCAGCTTCAAGTGCTCTCTCTTCAGCCTCAAGCTCATCAAGTTTTTCTTGATACTTGATTAACTTTTCTTCAAAATTCAAATCATCTCTAGTCTCTAGGCAGTTCCATACTCTGTCTTCTTTTGCCTTCTTTGCAGCCTCTTTCAAACTCTTCTCCAGTAGATCTTTAGACATGCTGATGGGAGTAGGGTTTAAAACAGTTGTGGAAGTTGTTGTAGGCAATGGAATGGGAGTAGGTTCTCTTTCTGGTGCCTTAGGAACTTCTGATGTTGGTTTAGGAGGTAAAACTGCTGATGAGGTAAATGGAGTCACAACTGCTGAAGGATTGTCTTCAGTAGTTTGAGAAATGGGATCAGCAGTTTCCTCTGATGCCTTAGACAATTTGAGTTCTGGTGCTACTTCTTTTCCTGGTCTTTGTTTTGGCATATCAGCTTCAGGATCAGGAGTTTGTCTTTGTGTAGCAACTTCAGTAGTTGGTTCTTTAATCTTCTCCCCCTTTTTGGATTCATCCACTTCTGGAAGCCGAATAGAGTGAGAAGTTGCAGCAGACAACCTTGCCAGTTGATTTTGTGTTTGGTCCATTTTCTTGTTCAACTCAGCAAGTCTCGAGTTGATCAACCCAAACTGATTGTTAGCTTTTAACTCCCAAGCAGTTGTGAAGGGTTTGAGTTGATCAGTAATAATTTGTTTGAGTGCCTGGTACAGGGGACCATCTGGGCTGCATAGTTGGTTCAAGTCTATGCTTGTGAGCCCAGGGAATTGGGTAGGTTGTTTTGTTGAAGGGGTGCTTTTTGGGTGATCCTCAGATTGCTCTGAAGATGCCACTTTTGGGGAACTTTGGGCTAAGTGGTCTTTAACCTGATCTTTGGTGACCAGCTTCTTGAGCTTGGATACCTTAGATGCAGGACCTTCAATATCAACCGTCAATTCTTTCTGTGGAATGTTTGATTCATCAACCAAATTAATGGAATCATCTGAATCCCTGATATTGTCCTCAGAGAGGGCAGGATCAGTTATATCATGAGCTAGACCTAAACTAGTAGTCTCATGAACCTCTTTGTCTTGGTACTGAGGTTTTCCTACTTCTGGCCTTAGGCCTTCATCAGTAGTTGCCAAGTTTGAGGTCTTAGCTATGTTACTACTGTCCTCAGGTTCACCACTGGGTGATAAGTGAGTAGTAGCAGCCTCAAAGGTATCAAAAGTTTGTAAGTTTGGGCTTATAAACTCTTGTTCATCCTCATCTCTCTGGGTTGGGCTAATAGGATCCACATTCATGTAAACTTCTGAAGGCATCTCCCCAATTTGATGTGTTGCTAGGGGAGTGACATGTGGTGAATGGGTTCCTTTTAGTCCTGAGAGAAGTTGGGCAATTTCTATTGTTGTGTGGGAGGGTTATGGTTCAGTAGTTATAAGGGGTTGATGTTCAGGAGTTTGGATGGGTTCAGGGTTGGTTTCAGTAGTTTCAAAGGCAGGGTCAACAGTTATTGGTTTCTTAAATCTTTTTCTTTGAAAGATAACTGTGACAGGTTTTCTTTTGGTTGGTGGAGAAGGAGTGTGCTGAGAGGATGTTTCAGCCACTTCCTTATCAAGTGCAGATTGCACATCAGTAGTTTCAGGGTTCTCCACTTCCTGAACTTTCTTTTTTAGTGATTTGGTTTGTTTTTGTTTTTGTTGTTTAGGCTTTTTAGTTTTCTTTTTGGGTTTGGAAGATGTGGGTTCCTTGGGGATGGGTTGTTCTTCCCCTTGGTCATCTTCTAGCACAAGTGCTGGTTTGTTGTGCCTGGAGAATACTTGAGAAGTCAAAGGGTTTAAAGTTGTTGCTTCACCCTCAAGTACTCCCTCTCCAAGCTCCTTTATTATGCATTGCATAACAAATCTTGGATACTGTGAGTGAAGGATTTTAACCGAAACAGGATTATTTGATCATACAAGTTACAAAACCAGGTGCGGAAACCCTAGCTTTGAACAAACTGATAGAAACTCAAATCAAAACACAATCAAAGTCATTTTCAAAGGTTTTCATAGATTAACTTTTGCATAAACTTGATTACAATGAGTTTTAGGTTAATCTAGAACACACACAAACACTCTCAATCTATCCTGGAACCTGACCTCAAAACACACACAACTAATAACTCTCTATACATTACAAAATCACAATTTCTATTTATAGGACCTGCACATTCGCCCATATGCACTGGTCGAATGTGGACTTGTTCCACATTCGCCCACTTGCATGGTACGAATGTAATCCTTTAGTCAAGCTCCATCTACCTTCGCCCACTTCTGTCTTCCTTCGCCCAAATCAGCTTACCTTCGCCCAGAATATCTACATTCTATCCATCAGCACACTAACATATGTTAATATCCAATCACTAGTCGCAAAACGCATCTACAGATACAACAAAAATTTCTTTTTATCATTTTCATGATGTAAAACCAGTTCATTGAAAAATAATTTTGATGCCTTAAAAGGAGTTTCATTTATGATGGAATGAAAAATAGGTTGAAAAGTAGAAGGCATCTGATCTATTGACCCAGTTTTTGGACTTAGACACATAATAATATAATGAAATAACAGTTTATATTGTGGGTCAAAATATTTCTTATAAACTGTTGCTTGTGCCAAAGTACCTTGATAACCACACTCTGTCATGGTTAGATGGATGTCTGAGTTTGGAATATGCTCAGGTGCCTCAGAATCCTTCAAACCAAGCCTAATGCTTAGTGTTTCTGGTGAGATGGCCATCAGTTTCCCTTTTATGGAAGATTTGAGGGAAATCACTTCATTGTTCACCTTCACTGTCTCTGAGTTAGCCCAGAACTCATTAAGAGTTTCTTCATGAATGGATGGATCAATGGTGAAAGCTTCATAGTATTGGGATTTCATGATGAGATCAATCATCTCATCATACTGGGACTAGGCTTCATCTTTAACAAAGTAGCCTCTTTGGTTGTGTCCCTGTTTTAACACGAGAGCCATGGTTGTTTTTGATCGAACAGTAATTTTTAGGTTAGAGAAGGGGTTTTGCTTTGAATTTGAGAGAGAGAGAGAGGGAATTTTGCTTTTTAAATGGATAAGTGTTGGAAAAGGGTATTTATCATAAGTTTTTAACCGACTAGGTCAAACTTCTGATGAGTGAAAAGTCTGTTTTACCCTTTTTAGTCAAACTGCTGAAGAAGAAGGTTTCTTCATCAGTGGTTTTAGTCATCTCTTCAGCAGTTTCAACTGCTGATGCAAATGAATTTTAAAACACTTTACTAACTTCTGATTTTCATCAGTAGTTATATCCATTTTGAAAATATCCCATTTTTGATGTTTATCAGTAGTTTTCAAAATTTGTTCATCAATACTTTCTCTTTCTCAAATTTTTTTTGGTCTTCAGAGGTTTGTGACAGATAAGTATGTAAGTGAAAAATTAAATATGTGCAGAACTAAAAAGTGAAACACTTACAGACTTTCTTCTAAGTTTAACATCCCAAGCATGGATACTAACCTCTGAAAAGTTGTTGAATCAAGGGGTTTGGTGAAAATGTCAGCTATTTGATTAGCTGTTGTGACATGCTTCACCTCAATCTTGCCTTTTTCATAGCAATCTCTTATGAAATGATACCTGATTTCAATGTGTTTAGTCTTTGAAAACTGAACAGGATTTTGAATGATGCTAATGGCAGATTTGCTGTCTACTAAAAGTGGGGTCTTGGTCTCTTTGATTCCATAATCAAGCAGTTGATATTGGAGCCATTGTATCTGTGAAGTACAGCTTGCAGCAGCAATGTATTCAGCTTCAGCTGTTGAAGTTGCCACAGATGTTTGTTTCTTTGATTGCCAGGACACCAGACAGTTTCCTAAGAATTGACAACCACCAGATGTTGATTTTCTTGACATTTTGCAGCCTGCATAGTCACTATCTGAAAAAGCAGTTAACTTGGTATTGCTTGAAGCAGGATACCAAATTCCTAAAGTAGGAGTTCCTTTCAGATATCTGAAGATTCTTTTGACTGCAATTAGGTGTGATTCTCTTGGTGCAGATTGGTATCTAGCACAGACACAAGTTGAAAACATGATATCTGGTCTAGAGGCAGTTAAATACAAAAGAGAACCTATCATACATCTATACATGGTTTGATCAATGTGTTTCCCTTGATCATCTGGTTCAACTTGTGTGATTGGTGTCATGGGAGTGGAACATGTTTTACAGTCTTGTAAAGAAAATTTGTTCAATAATTCTTTAACATATTTTGATTGATGTATAAATGTTCCATTTGACTGTTGCTTGATTTGCAGTCCCAAAAAGTACTGCAATTCTCCCATTGTACTCATTTCAAATTTTGATTGCATGAGTTTCTTAAATTCTTCACACAATTTTGAATTTGTTGAACCAAATATGATGTCATCAACATAGATTTGAACAAGTAAGACATGATTTCCAACATGCTTTATGAAAAGAGTTTTATCAATGGATCCCCTTGAGAAGTGATTCTTAAGTAAAAAGTTGGAAAGTGTTTCATACCAGGCTCTTGGAGCCTGTTTTAGCCCATAAAGAGCTTTGTCAAGTCTGTAAACCCAATTAGGATGAGAAGGATCCTCAAACCCTGGATGTTGACAGACATACACTTCCTCTTTTATTTTTCCATACAAAAATGCACTTTTGACATCCATTTGATAAACTTTTATGTTGTTGGAAATTGCATAAGCTAAAAATAACCTGATAGCTTCAAGTCTTGCAACTGGTGCAAAAGTTTCATCATAATCAATTCCTTCCTCTTGGGAATAACCTTGTACCACTAGTCTTGCTTTGTTCTTGATGATCATACCAGCCTCATCTGATTTGTTTCTGAAGACCCATCTTGTTCCAATTGGTTGCTTGTTTTCAGGTAAGGGACAGATTTCCCAAACCTGTTGTTTCTTGAATTGAAGCAACTCTTCTTGCATTGCTTGCACCCAATTGTTGTCTTTGAGGGCTTCTTGATACTTCTTTGGTTCCAACTGAGAGATGAATGCTGAGAATAAGCAAAAGTTGGAAAGCTGGTTTCTTGTGAGTACCCCTGATGCAATATGACCCATGATTTGATCCAATGGATGATCCTTGTGTTCAATCAGTTGTTGTAAACCTGTACTGGATGATGGCTCTACAGGTTCTTCAAATAAACCACTGAGATTGATAATATCTGGTTCAGCTGTTATTTGAACTTCAGGAGTTTTAGGTTCAGCTGAATCAGTAGTTTCAAAATGTTCATCAGTAGTTCCTGAAGTTGAAGCTATTGAAACTTCTGAAGGTTTAATAGTTGATCTTCTGACTGTGTTTGGAGTCCATGGTGCAGGACTATCATCTTCAAATTCTTGAAAACCATTTTGAGGAGGTTTGAATGATTCGTCAGTCTTTTCAGGTCCGAAATGAAAGTTGTCAAGAACAAATAATTCAGCAGGATTTGCTGGAATAAGAGTGTGTTTTGATTCATTGAACTTGACATTCAGTGTTTCTTCTACTATCTTGGTTCTTGAATTGAAAACTTTGTAAGCTTTTCTCAAAGGAGAATAACCAAGAAAATAACCTGTGTCAACTTTTGCAGCAAACTTAGAGATAGAGTCTTTGATGTTGAGGATAAAACATTGACATCCAAAAGCCCTGAAGAAGGAGATAAGGGGCTTTATGCCATGAAGAATTTCATAGGCAGTTTTGGTATGTCTCTTGTTGATAAGAACTCTATTCTGAACATAACATGCAGTGTTGACTGCTTCAGCCCAAAAATACAGAGGTAGGCCTGAATCGGCTAACATTGTTCTGGCTGCTTCAATTAATGTTCTGTTCTTTCTTTCTACCACACCATTTTGTTCAGGAGTTCTGGGAATGCTGAACTGTCTAACAATCCCTTTAGACAGACAGAATTCATCCAGTGTTTTGTTCCTGAACTCTGTCCCATTGTCACTCCTGATGACTTTGACAGATAGAGAATATTGCTTCTCTACTTGTAGAATAAAGAACTTGATGATTTCAGCTGCCTCATCCTTGGAATATAAGAAGAAGACCCATATGAATCTTGAGTAGTCATCAATGATGACCAAGCAGTATTTCTTCTTACCAAGGCTCATAATCTTGACTGGTCCAAATAAGTCCATATGGAGTAGTTGAAGACATGCAGTTGTTTTTGATTCTTCAATAGACTTATAGGAGGACTTATGCTGTTTACCTTTAAGACAGGAAACACAGTGTTCTTTGCACTGATATTCCTTCAAAGGTAGACCTCTGACCAAGCCCATTTTTGTGACTTTATTGATGGTTTTAAAGTTCACATGGCCAAGTCTCCTGTGCCAGAGATCATTTTCTGAAGTTGATGCCTTTGAGAAGAAACAGGCAGTCTTGTTCAATACTTTGTCTTTTTCAATGTCCACTTAGACATTGCCACACCTTTTGGCAATCAGCAAAGTATGATTTTCAATTATCTTCTCTATCAACTTCTGGCCTTCTGGTGATATAATCTTGCATGCTGTCTTTGTGAAAAAGGAAGAATATCCTTTGTCACACATTTGTGAGACACTCAGCAAGTTGTACTCAAGGTTTTCAACCAGATTGACCTTGTCAAACTGCATTTTGCCTGAGGATACATTGCCATATCCTAGCACATATCCCTTGGCATTGTTCCCAAAGGACACAGATCCTTCTCTTTGGCTGATAAAATTGTTTATCAGGTATCTGCATCCAGTCATGTGCATTGAGCCTCCACTATCCACATACCATATGCTATTCAAACCTCTGGAGACTCTCTGCACAAGATAGCAAATTAGTCAGTTTTGGCAACCCAAGCCAGTTTGGCTTTGGGTTTGCTCTTGAGAACAGGTGCAGCTTGTTGTGGACCAATTTTAGAAATCCATGTCTTTTTGGCAATGGATTTGTCATTAAGAACAATGGTGGGTTCTTTTTGGTTTCCACCATCAACTTTGGTCATCAGAAGTTTAACCAGGTTTATCAAATCTTTAACTTCAGCAGTTTGTGAAATTGCTGATGAGTTAGGTGAAACTTCTGAAGTTGAACTTTGAGAAGATGACCTTTGTTGAGATAAAGGCCTCTTCTTAGAAAGGGTTTTGTTTGATTGTTGTTTGTTGGGAAAAAAGGTATTTTTAAAATCTTGTTTTATCTGTTTTCCCACAATCAGTTGTTGTCTTTGTTTATTTAACTGATTTACCTTTCTATATCTGCAAAGTTCAGTTATGTGGTTAAACAGACCACATATTTCACATGCTTTTGCCTTCTCTTTCTTTTTAGATAAATCAAGAGAGCTGGAAGGCAATTTACTGACAAAATTAGATTTTTGAAATAGGTCATCAGCAGTTTTCAGGGTCTCAACTCCTGATGTAGTTGAAACTGCTGATGGCTTATTGTCAGTAGTTTTAACTTCTGCAGTACTTCCCTTTTTGAGGAAGTTCTGATGGTAGGATGTGCATTCCTCCATGTCAGAAGTTTGAATCAATTTCTTCCCATCATTATCAGTTTTGTGGGTGAAATCTGTTGGTGATTCAGTGTGGGTATATCCAATGCCAAACTTAACATTGGCTGCAGTTTGTTTGTTAAGCAACATTTGATACCCTTTACAAGACTCAACCCATTTTTCACAATCAACCTTGGTGTCAGCAAGCTCTTGTCTGACATTTCCTAGGCTGTCTATCATTGTTTTAATTTGTGTTTCTGTTTCAATGGATTTATCATTCAGTTTGGAAATTTCTTTGTTTTTCAAAACAATTTTTCTTTCCAAATCACACTTCATTTGTGTGAATTTTCTTTCCATGTCATTGGATTTGCCTTGTAAATGCACATTAGTTTCTCTAATTAAAGCAAAAGATTCTTTGCAAGATTTAGTGCAAAGCTTTAACAGAGATTGTTGTGATACCTGTGTGAGAGCAGAATTTGAAGAGTATCCTTCAAAAGCCATTAAGGCAAAGTTCTTTCTGCCATTATCAAGTTCACCCCAGTTGACATCATAGACCTTATTGTCTGCATCCTGACTGCATTCTGATGTGTCATAAGGAAGACTGCTCCAGTCAACATACCCTAAGGTAAATAAGCTTTGTTGCTGAGGGGGGTTGTTGAGTTTGTGCAGGTTGTTGAGCAGTTGGAAATGGAGGCATCAGCTGCTGTTGTTGCTGAGCAGGCATCTGAACATATTGTACTTGTGGCACATATTGAACATGTGGAGCTTGTGCCTGTACAAAATGAGCACTCCCTTGAGTTCCATTATTCCTATTATATGAGGGATTAAATTGATTTCCAGAGGACAATGGTTGGTTGTAGCTAGAGCTTCTACATTCTCTAGCAAAGTGTCCCAACTTTTGACACTTATGACATCTAAGTTTAGATTTGTCAAAACCAACTTTTGTTGAGTTGTTTAGTCCTGGAAATTTCCTTCCTGACCTTTTATAAAATTTGTTAGTTTTTAAGCTTAACAAGGCCAGTTGGTGCAATATTTCCATTTCTTCTAAGTCATCACTGCTGAAATATTTTAAATCATCCATGATGAAACACATGTTGTCAACAGTTTGACTTAGTTCTTCATTGTCATAAGCTGGGAAGGATCCATCTGATGAAATCCCAGCTGTTATGTCAATGTGGTCAAAAGAACCAAAATTATTAGAACAGGATGGTGAGTCATGTCCTAATAAGGCTGTGCTACCCGGAGTATAGTCATCAGCTGTTTTACCAGATTCTTGCAACTTTTTCTTTTGATTGATTTCTCTCTCAAAAGTTAGTAATTTACCATGTAACCTAGTTAGGTTCAAGGTATTAAAATCTGAACTTGTTCTGAGGACTATAGAGTAAGTTTCCCATTTTGAAGGCAGAGACCTTAAAAATCTATGCAACATAGACTCATTTGAATAGGTCTGATTGTTTATTTTTAACTCAGAGATGAGTGAAGAAAATCTTTCAAATTGTTGTGTTAAAGATTCACCCTCTATGTGAGTAAAAGTTTCATATTGTTGAGCCAATATTTCTCTGATGTTGGCTATCACCTCAGCAGTTCCTGCAAACTGCTCTTTTAGGCAATCCCACAGCTCTTTGGCACTTTCACAGTGTAAAAGGCCAGCATAAATTTCGTTTGGGAGAGCCATAGCCAACATGGAGAAAGCTTTTGCATCAAGCTCAAACTTTTGGAAATCTTCCTCCATGTATTCTTTTGGATCTTTTGGTCTTTCAGTCTTTCCCTCTGGATCACTTACTACTGGTTTGTGAGGTCCAAAAACTACAGACCTCCAACATCCAGTGTTTGTTTGGGAAATAGTATGTGCCAACCTTTTAGACCATATGTTATATTCATTTCTGACTAACATAGGAGGTTTGTTGGCAGATCCAGTATTATAGGGGTCCATTTTTAAGAAGTTTGGATTTGTCAATACTTCTTTAAAGTGATGGATTAAAAAGTGAGCCTTTTATCCTTTATTGAATATCAATATTGAGCCTGTGTCTGAATCTCAATTTGTTAGATTGATTTTGATCAGATTAACCAGATGCTCAGATACCAATTGTTGGATCAGTGGCTTAGTTTATGAACACTTATGTGTTTATCAGATTTATATATGAGTTATTAAGCAGCGGAAATACAAGTGTTCAAAGGTCTAAAAGATCACTTTGATGAGGAGTTATTACTCCCCCTTGACTGAATAATAAATGAGAAACAATAAATACAGTTAAGTGTAAAGCAGTAAAGCAATTTATGTTTCTCAGATGTGAAATGGAATTATAAGTTTAAAGCCCGAAGGATTTCAATTTAAGATCAAAGATATTACACAAAATCACATATGTAAAATAGATGAACAAACTCATCTATTTATAGACTAATGTACTAAACTGTTGTCTGAAGTAATCTAAGATATTTAACAAAGATATTATACTAAGATAAGCTTACAACAGCCTGTACATTGAAACTTGAAATCTAGACTTTAACAAAACAATATAATAAACAAACTGCTGATCTTCAGTCGGTTAGAAGCTTCTGATGCAAAGTGCTGATGAGTGACAAACTGCTGATGAAAGTTTGTCTTCAGCAGTTCTTCAGTGAAATGTCTGGTTAGACTTCAGAACTTCTGATGATTTACTCTTCAGTACTTTCGTGTTTGTTCTTCAGCACTTCTTCTTTTGTTCTTCAGCAGTTCTATACTTAGGCAGATATGAATTAGACTAAGGTTATCAAAAGGTGGTTTCGTCAATCCTCTTTGTCCCAACAGGTCTCAACCCCGAGTGGCGATCACAACTCAAGTAACCAACCCGTCAAACATTTCCCTAACATATCTTTCCCCCGAAAACGTAAAATAGTTTAAAGATGGGGCCGTGGGACTCACCTGAAACTGTGCTCGGCTCAAAGAAGAAAATAGCAAATTTGGTGGTCTCGCACCTACAAACGTTCTAGGCGTATAAGTCACTACACCTATAGTGCATGTGTCTTGGCAAGTTGTACACCCAACTCCCCGCCCACGTGTTATCCCAATTCCCGTTTAATTAGACGCGCATCCTAGGTCCATTGGCGATGGATTACCCTTTTCTTTATATATATTCTTGTTAATATTATTTGTAACATGTATACTATTATTCTCGACACAACTCTACCTAACGTATATTTTCCCATTTAAATAATTATACTTAGGATCGTATCGCTCGATATAATGTATTCTTATCTCCCGACCCGACTCTCTTTGCCACATATTTATTTTCCCATTTAAATAAATATGCCTAAGTTCTTGTCGTCCGGTAATATATTTTAACGCCCGACTCAACTCACCATGCCGTACATTCATTTTCCCATTTAAATAAATATACTAGGATCTTGTTGGTATTTACACGTTCGTAGATATACTTCACCTACTCGTCTCGGTTTTCCTTCTCGCGTATCTACTTTCCCATTTAAATAGATATACTAGAATTTCGTCGAGGCAAGCATGTATTTATATATCAACGTGTGAATTT
Source organism: Ambrosia artemisiifolia (assembly GCA_032199755.1). Classification (NCBI taxonomy): domain Eukaryota; kingdom Viridiplantae; phylum Streptophyta; class Magnoliopsida; order Asterales; family Asteraceae; genus Ambrosia; species Ambrosia artemisiifolia. Next base: position 12,788,586 of record CM063516.1, on the reverse strand, counting down.
TCTTTGCTAAGTCCATACGTTGTTTAACGTTTTTAATTCATTATGTTACGCTTTCTCCCACGAATGTTCGTTCTAACACTTAGGAAAGTGTTACATAAGTTTCACCCATGTTATATATATTTTAGTTCTTAAAATATATATATTTTCACGTTTTGCCGCGATGGCGTTTTTCTCTAGTTTGTCCCTTTATATGCCATAGTTAGTTTATGTTACTAAGTCCGATAGTTAACTTTTTCCGCGCTTTCTTCCAATATGCGTTCTATGGTATTTTTATTCATGCTTCGAATTCCGAGCGTATATTACTTGGAAAAATATATTTTTTTTTATTTTTAGTTCAACTCGTTATCTCGTATTCCAAAAATGTTTCCGATACTTTTATATTCCCATTTATATAAAAGTATCCATTTTAGTACAAGTTTTTCCCAAGTCTTTACCTTTGTCCAATATTTTAATAAATCTTCATTTTTGTAAAATCCTTATGTTAACTTAACCTCTTATTTTTATAAAACTTCTATTTTTATAAAAATACATTTTTCACAATATACATAAGTAGGTTTCTTATGTTTACCAAAACTATACTTGGAAAAACTATTATTTACGTTTTTGACACCAAACTTTCCGTGAACACATTTTGGACCAAAGTTTCTAAAATACATATTTTAGTCCATCAACTTTCAAAGTCTCAACATTAGTCCTTTAACTTCTAAACGTTACTTTTTCCATCCTAACTTCCAAAGTTAGCATTTTTCATCCAACTAGTGGACTTTGAAGAATCATATTTCTCATGTTTGGTTATTTTTACATTTTTCCACTTCTATTAGTCTTCTATTCCATTATTGATGCTATTAACATGTGTGTTTTATGTCTTTACCCAACATATCCAAATTGCACTCATCTAAGTGAGTAGACTTTGAATATGTAACTTTTACATGCATGATCATCTAACACATTTTAATATATTTTTGGCATTAGTTAGTCATTTTATGATGATAAAAACCATCTTTTATCACATTCAAGTCTCTTTAAAAAATAATGCCTAAATCATCATCTTTCTTACATGCATGTACATATTTCTACATTTTATTGAAATACCACATTATTAATATCGAATCCATGTTTTATCCGTCTTATTATTCTTCCATTTTCATCTTGCAAGATACATTTAAACTTTATATTTCAAAACCTACATTCTACCCATCAATGTACAACTTGCTCAATAGAACACATAATATGAACATTACAATCAAAACAAGGTTAAAACTTACTACTAGCTCTAGGCTAGGGAAGACAAAAACCTTGGATTGGATGGGGTTTAGTGTGTTCTTCCATAGGGTTAAGCTCCAAGCTCTTGAAACACACAATGGGGTTTTGAAGGATAATGATCTAGAGATGATTTGGTAGTGTAAAATTTGTAAGAAAAGTGTATGTGGGTGGGTGGTTGGCTACGGCCAAGAGGAAGAAGAAGAAGAAGTTTTTGGCTTTGATTCAAGTGTGCTTGTTAACTTGTTTATATTACCCTCTTTCAAATCTTTTCAAGATTCACTTGTATCCTACTTAGATTATGGAAGATTTGGTGGATTTTGTGATATTATAAAAGGCTTTGGAAGGTAAATAAAAGAGGGTGTTTGGGCCGTAAGTTTTTAGAGAGAGAGAAGAGAGGATTAGCCAATTTTTACCCAATAGAATTTCATGCATTCAAATCCTCATGATTGCTAATCTCTTTTAGTGGGTTAATTAAATAAAAAGGAAGGGATTAAACAGGGGGGTGGGTTAGGCCGGCCCCTTGGGTGTTTTAGGTGGGGTCCACTTTGCTAAATATTACCCATAGTTATTATGTTTAATCTCTTCTCGTTCGGGTCCCGTCCGGGTATTTTTCGGGTTTTTATCGCGTGTCACCCGGACATTAAAAATACCTTTAATAACCTTTAAATATGGTCCAGGTTAAGCGTTGATAAATTATTTAGGCTCTTGCCGGATGAAATTATGAGTTATGCGCATATCGGGTGCGGTACGCGCACTTTATTCGTTACCGGGAGATTTGTACAATAAGTTTTCACGTATGGCTTTGGGGTTCCAAAACTCATTATATTTTGTGAAATTACGTTTTATTTTATATTCCGGGTGTCCGGGATTCGTTTCGCTTATTTAATTTTTACCAGGTAATCGCCAGTGTCCATACCGGATAGATTTATTCGCACTTGATTCCATCATGTTTTGTCATTAAACATATGCATTCCTATGCATTATTTGGGAGTTGCTATCATTCTAAGGCCTCAGTTAAATAATCAACACATAATTGTATTTAATTACGTTAATTGCGTTTAATTAATTAGTACGGAATTACCTTATTTTTGCCGGTTGTTACATTCTCCCCCCGTTAAGAGAATTCCGTCCCGGAATTCACTTCGAGTCCTCCGGTATAGGGGTCTTCTCGAATAGGGCGGGATATTTTTGCTTCATCCGGTCCAGCCTTTCCCACGTGAACTCTCTTCCCTTCTTGGCATTCCAGCGCACTTTGACCAACCTGATCTTACTGCGCCTTAGTTTTTGGACCTTCCAATCAGTCACCTTGATTGGTTCTTCGACAAAATGTAACTTATCGTCAACGTGAATTTCGTCCGCAGGGATGATGAGAGTCTCGTCGGATAGGCACTTCTTCAAATTTGACACGTGGAACGTGTCATGTACACCGTTCATCTCTTGTGGTAACTTGAGCTTGTATGCCACGGGGCCTACTCTGGACAAGATTTCGAACGGTCCAACATACCGTGGGTTCAACTTTCCGCGCTTCCCAAAGCGCGCGACACCTTTCCAAGGTGACACCTTTAGTAGGACCCTGTCTCCGACTTGAAATTCCAAAGGCTTTCGCCTCGTATCAGCATAGCTTTTCTGCCGGTCACGGGCAGCTTTGAGACGTTCTTTTATCAAGAAGATCTTGTCCGTTGTCTCTTGAACAATTTCGGGCCCGGTAAGTTGCCTTTCTCCAACTTCAGCCCAACATAGTGGAGATCTACACTTACGTCCATATAGAGCTTCAAAAGGTGCAGCTTGAATGCTCGTATGGTAACTGTTGTTATATGAAAATTTCACCAATGGTAAGTGTGTATCCCAACTACCGCTGAAATCGATTGCACATGCTCGTAATATATCTTCCAAGGTCTGGATGGTTCGTTCACTTTGCCCATCGGTTTGGGGATGATATGCGGTACTCATGTCAAGGCGAGTACCAAGGGCATCGTTCAAACTTCCCCAAAATCTTGAGGTGAAGCGACCATCTCGATCGGAGATGATAGATGTAGGTACACCATGCTTAGACACTATTTCCTTGATATACAAACGGGTCAATTTTTCCATTCCATCCGTTTCGCGGATTGGAAGGAAGTGTGCGGATTTCGTCAATCGATCAACAATTACCCAAATCTTATTATGGCCGCTCGTCGTCCTAGGCAACTCAGAAATGAAATCCATGGTGATTCGTTCCCATTTCCATTCAGGTATTTCCGGTTGCTGGAGCAAGCCGGATGGTCTCTGATGCTCGGCTTTGACCTTTGCGCAAGTTAAACAACGCGCAACGTAAGCTGCTATATCTCTCTTGAAGTTTGGCCACCAATAAAATCCTTTCAAATCGTGGAACATCTTGTCTGCACCAGGGTGAACCGAATATCGAGAACTGTGAGCTTCGGCCAATACAAGTTCTCGCAATCCACCATACACTGGAACCCAAATTCTATTCATGAAGTACAGGGTTTGGTCCGCCTTTGGTTCCAGTGCATCAACCATTTTCCGCAGTCTTTCACCTTTGACATTCTCGGGTTTAAGAGCGTTAATTTGAGCTTCACGAATTCGGTCAGTCAGATTCGTGTGGATAGTAAAACCCAAAGCTCGGACACGCAACAGCTTAATCCGTTCCTTGCGACTTAAGGCGTCGGCCACAACGTTTGCCTTACCGGGATGGTACTTCTTCTCATGGATTTTTAGTTGTCTAGAAGCATATGCTATCACCTTTTCGCGTTGCATTAGTACGCAACCTAATCCTTGGTGAGAGGCGTCACAGTAAACCACAAAGTCTTCCGTACCATCGGGGAGTGATAATAACGGAGCGCCACATAACTTATCTTTTAGCAGTTGAAATGCCTCTTCTTGCTTTTCCGTCCATTCGAACTTCTTATCCTTTTGGGTTAGCATGGTTAAAGACTGTGCTATCTTCGAAAAGTTCTTGATGAACCTTCTGTAGTAACCCGCAAGGCCAAGAAATTGTCGCACTTCGGTAGGAGTTCTAGGGGCATCCCAATTCTTAATTGCCTCGATCTTGGTGGGATCGACATGTATACTCTTTTCATTCACCACGTGGCCTAGGAAGTGAACTTCTCGAATCCAAAAGTCACACTTTGAAAACTTTGCATAGAGCTTCTCTTTGCGTAGTACCTCCAGGATTAACCGAAGGTGGTTCTCATGGTCTTCTTTGATGCGTGAATAGATCAAAATGTCATCAATAAAAACAATGACGAATTTGTCCAAGTATGGCTTACACACGCGATTCATCAAGTCCATGAAAACTGCCGGTGCGTTGGTTAAACCGAACGACATTACCAAAAATTCATAGTGTCCATAACGAGTTCTGAACGCCGTTTTTGGTACATCCTCTTCTTGGATACGCAACTGGTGATAGCCGGACCTTAGATCAATCTTGGAGTAGAAACTGGATCCTTGAAGCTGATCAAATAAATCGCCGATCCTGGGAAGAGGATAGCGATTTTTGATGGTCAACTTGTTTAGTTCCCAGTAGTCAATGCACATTCGAAAAGTGCCATCCTTATTCTTTACGAATAGGACGGGAGCTCCCCATGGTGAGAAGCTTGGTCTTATGAAGCCTTTGTCTAACAACTCCTGCAGTTGACCGGACAGTTCCTGCATCTCAGATGGAGCTAAGCGATATGGCGATCGTGCTACGGGTGCAGCTCCAGGAACAAGGTTGATGCGGAACTCGACTTGTCGAGGTGGTGGCAACCCCGGAAAATACTCTGGGAACACATCTGGAAAATCCCTGACTACCGGAATGTCTTCTAACTTTCGCTCGTCGGCCTTCTTATCTACCACGTGTGCCAAGAATGCAACAAGACCTTTCCTCAAACACTTTCGGGCCTTCATGTTGGTAATAATTCTTAATGGCGTCCCACGCCTTTCCCCTTGAATCGACAGAGTTTCACCGCTTGCGAGGGGAACTTGAATTATTTTATTGTTGCAAACAACGATAGCACAATGTGCAGATAACCAATCCATGCCAACGACTATGTCAAAACTACCCAGTACTACCGGCAAGAGATCAATGCTAAATTCGTGACCATAGAGGTCCAACTTACAATCTTTCGCTACTTCTCGTGTTTCTATAGTTTTACCATTAGCCAGTTCTATGGAATACGGTGTGTCTAGTTTACTAGTTGTTAGCCCAAGTAATCTTTTAAACTCGACAGATACGAAGCTAAAATCGGCGCCAGTATCAAATAATACAGAAGAATAATGACCATTAAGAGGGAACGTACCAGTGACCACGTTGGGGTCTTGTCGTGCATCACCGGCACCAATCACAAATGCCCGCCCACGGGCTTGGTTGTTGAGCTTGGGGCAATCCCTCTTCCAATGGTCAAGCGATCCACACGCGAAGCAGGGCCTCGCTCCTCCATTCTTTGGTGCTCCTGACCTGCAATCTTCTGTTTTGTGCCCCGTGCGCTGGCACTTCCCACAGATTATCCCATTCTTTCCCTGATAACCCGGATTTCCGCCGTTTCCACGTCCTGTGGCTACATACCCTCTTCCCTTCTTGTTCGTTCCACCCGATGACCCATCCTTTTTCCCATCATTGCGCTTACGTTTCCCAAACCTAGACTTATATCCCTGATCACTCGACCCAACTGCTGAACTTGTACCCAAATTCTTACCCTCTACGCTGCTGGACTCAGTAAGCCTCAATCCTGACACTTTCCGGATTAGGGTGCCCATTCGGATGGCGTCTTCAGTGAGGCTCAGAGCGAGGTCGATAGCCTCGCGCATGGTCGTGGGTTTGGAAGCAGTGACCATGCCACGTATCTGTGGCGCCAGCCCGAATAGGTATCGTTCCACTTTCTTGCTTTCCGGGGTAATCAAGCGAGGTACTAGTCGAGAGAGATCATGGAATCTGGACGTGTACCCAGTTACGTCCGATCCAACCATGGTGTGGTTCCAGAACTCGGTTTCCAGCTTTTGCACTTCACTTGCCAGGCAGTATTCGACGATCATAAATTCCTTTAACTCCAACCAGGACAAGGAGTAAGCAGCATCGTCTCCTAGTGATTGCACTTGGTTGTTCCACCAAGTTAGCGCCTGGTCTAGGAATAGGTTAGTGGAGTACATGACAGCTTGTCGTGGAGTGGAGCTACTGATGCGGATCACCGCCTCAGTTTTCTCAAACCATTTGACCAGTCCGACAGATCCCTCAGTGCCACTGAAGTTGAGTGCCTTGCAGTCCAGAAAGGCTTTAAACGTGCAGCCACGCTCTCGCGAGGCCATTTCTGCAATAATAAGGTAGCATGTTATTATGGATTAGGAGTTTTATGATAATCTCCCATGGCATTTATTCATAACCCTCTTACCAGTAGGGGAGGTCTCGCGTCGGTCGCTCCCAGATCTGTCCCGCGATCGTTCAGTGCGGGTGGCATTGTGTTCCGCGAGAGCTTGAGCTATATGCTCCGAGACTAGTGCTTCAAGCTCCTCGGGTGTTGTGGGTAGTCCTCCATTTCCACTGTTGCTTCGGGTGGCTGGTGCCATTTTTCTTCAATAATAATTATCAAAGATTAATTTGACGATCATTCATACAACATCGTCATACATATAGCATAAATAAGAACCCAAAAACATAAACACAATAGTCAACACAACGTCACCATACCATCACACAAATCACAATATATACAGAGTAAGTAATAATAATCGTAGACAATCATAACAACATATTTCACCATAACAAGATTTTCATTAATTTCAATACCACGAGTACAATGATTGTTTGCAATAACCAAATAGGGGATACATCCCTCATACATCGTTCCTTGAAATACATAGAAATATAATGTCATATGTGACTGAAGGATTTTAACTGAAAAACAGGATTATCTGATCATACAAGTTACAAAACCAGGTGCGGAAACCCTAGCTTTGAACAAACTGATATAAACTCAAATCAAAACACAATCAAAGTCATTTTCAAAGGTTTTCATAGATTAACTTTCTTATAAACTTGATTAGAATGAGTTTTAGGTTAATCTAGAACACACACAAACACTCTCAATCTATCCTGGAACCTGACCTCAAAACACACACAACTAATAACTCTCTTTACATTACAAAATCACAAAATCTATTTATAGGACCTGCACATTCGCCCGTTTGCACTGGTCGAATGTGGACTTGTTCCACATTCGCCCATGTACAGGGTGCGAATGTACATCTCTTGTCAAGCTCCATTCCATGTTCGTCCACTTCTGTCTACCTTCGCCCACTTGAGTCTTCCTTCGCCCAGATTAGCCTACATTCGACCAGAACAGTTCTACATTCTACCCATCAGCACTCTAACACATGTTAATATCCAATCACTAGTCGCAAAACGCATCTACAAACTCCCCCTCGACTATTGATTGGATCGTCTTCTATCTTCGTCCATGGCTTTGTTTAACAACATAATTCTGAGCTGTTTCTTTTGCTCTTTAGTCATTTCAGGCTCTAACCTTCTCTTCACCGGTTTCGACACATTCGCCATCTTCACCTTTTTGCCAAGTTTACCATCCAAATTACTCCCAGCATTTATATCATATGCAAAGCACACACCAACCACTTGAGTATATTTCTTTGCCTGATCAGCGTCATTCGGCTCATGATGAATCGGATTATAAAAGAGCATGATGATGTCTTCGAAAGTACAGTTTATCAACCACATCGGATCAAATACATGAACATGCTTGTATTTATCCTTCCCGTCTCTCAACACTATCACCGCCTCTGCTTTTCTCCAATCATAATACCAGAAGATAAAATCAGCACTGAAATGTTGTGGCATGGGCATTAAAGGTATTTTCCTCATCACTTCAGGTGCCTTATATATCAAAGTAACCCGCTTCAGCTTGGTTCTAGGATCAATATCCCGATGAACTTTCCTTCGGGGATATTGTGGCTTGAATCTATTCCACTTCGTTCTACTTTCCCAAACCAGCTTGTCTGCACACCAACCGACATGTGTATTATTCACTGAAGCACCCGACATAGGGAATCTGCATAAATCTCTGACCGCCCAGTACGGTAGAGATAGCAAATCAATGAATCTGTAAAAGTACAAGATTCCTGATTCCCATTTAGCAGCTAGACACTTCAGCCTGCCTAAATATGTCCACCCGAGAGCTCTGCCTTTGAACTTAGCATTATGGAATCTATAGAAGTTTCCTTGAGCTTCAGGCTTCGGTCGGTTCTCATCCATTTCTCTTAACTTCTTCAAATAACTCTTCAATTCATCAGATTTATTTGAAGATTTTGGCTTATCAGCACCAAATACTTTCTCCACAAATTCTGCACTTCTTTGCTTAGCTTTCTTCTTCGCCGAAGTGTTTGGAATTTCAGTAAAATCAGGAAATATCACATCTTCATCAGTTTGTCTGAAGTATTGTGGGTATTCCTCATGCGTTATGTCTTCAATTTCCACTTCTTCAAATTCAGGAGTATTCTTATCATATGAGTGACTTCCAATATCCTTTTCAGGAATATTTGGAATCGACTCATCCACTATAAACTCCTCAAACGTTTTCCCTACCCTCTGTGCAAGACCATCCAGAATTTCCTTTGCCACAGATGCAGGTACTTCACCTTCTTCAAGATCAGGATCGTTGTATTCCAATTCATATCGCATATCATCTGTTTGGAATATTTCAGCAAAACGACCTGTGAACTCAATAGTCCATTCTCTTCTTTCTAACATGTCTTTGTACACTTGTTTAGCATCATCAGTTAAAGACCTCACCTTTACATTCCAGAAAATACTTTCATCTGAATCAACGTTCTCACCTTTCTTTTTCTTCGAACTTGATTCTCCAGTATCTTTCTTCTTTGAAGGTGGTCTCTTCTCAAATGTAAACTTAGACGAATCATCTCCTCCAGCATTATCATCATCACTACTACTATCATCTTCTTTTTGACTTCCCGATCCCTCTGCATCATCATCATCCTCCTTATCATCCTCATCATCACTCTTCTCCGATTCTTCATCATCCTCATCATCATCTTTCTCCTTATCCGACTCAGATGGTTCAAAATCTACTTGTTCCTCTTCTTTTTCTTTATCTTCTTCACCCTCTTTCAACTTGGGTGCAACATTGTACAGGTTATCAATCAAATCACTCAGGCGTTTATTCTCAGCCTTCAGTTCTTTGTTGTCTTCTTTGATAGCTTTAAACCTGTTCTTATTCCTCAAACATTTACCTTCAAGCTTTTTATTCTTTGCTTCAAGCTTCTTTACTTTCTCGTCAATCTCATCTTGATTCGACTTTGAAGCTACTACAATCTGAAGCATCTTTTCTTCATTCTGCTTGAACTTGGCTATTTCTGCTTGTTGAGCCACTATCATCTTCATCATATCGTCCATCTTCTTGTTCACCTGCTTCATAACATCATCATCCACAGTGACTTTCTTAGACTTGGATCTAGATGGCTCAACTTCGGCTTCCTTTTCTTTCTGAGGCTTTCTAAACATGTCAAGTACATTATCCAGTGCAGCATTGAATTCATCAACTGGTAATGTCTCTGCCTCTTTAGATTTCTTCTGTTTCTTAGTGACCGGTGAAGATAACTTTGATGACGTACCAGCATCGGGTACTCTTTTTCCTCTCAAGAGTTGGGCTAAATCTTTCTCTCTCAGCTGCTTTGTACTTGTCTTTTTAGCCATGGTCTTGTGTTTAGGCTTGGGCAAGTTTACTACCACAGTCTCTCCTTCATTCAACTCATCCATATTCACACCTAAACCTTCATCTTCAGCACCAACAGACTTCGTGCTTTTCTCTGCTTCTGCAATTGATCTGTTTAATGATTCAGACTCACCAACCATAGTGGCCTTACGTTTGGTGGCCCGGAGATTTTCAGCATCCGAATCCCACTGTTCCTCCTCCTCAGTTTCTTCTGAATCCACTGACTCTTCATCCACCAAACCAGTACCTTTCTTAGCAGTTGTTTTCTTTCTAACCACCTTTTGCTTTGAGCTTCCCTGATCAGTCTTTCCCTTGCCCTTCCCTTTGGCTCCGGGATTGACCACTTGCCTCTTCCTCTTAGTATTAGCATCAGCATATACTAAGGGATCGTCATTATCAGAATCACTTCCAGTATGCCTAGCCGTATTCTTTCCAGGATCAGTGTAATCCTCTCTAGCTAAGGCTCCAAACAACCTTCTGTATGGTGGCCTTTCATTGTCTGGCACACCCTTGTATCCCTTCATTCTAACCAATGTACGAATATTCATATGATCTTGAACAAGTATCTGTGTTGGATTCTTCTTCAAATGAGGATACTTGTGATCAAAAATCATCATAAGGAATCTAGGATATAACATGAAATACTTCTTTTTCAATCCCTTGAGCATCTCCAACATGTGATCCAATATCATTCCAGAAACATTAAATGGTTTGTTGAGGGTCAACGCAACCATTAATGAACATAAACTCTTCCTCATCACGTCATAGCCTCCACTAACACATCCAAACACATGGATTATGACGTGTGCAAAGTACTTAAACTGCACACTCAACTTCCCTTTGTACATTGAACCGTCAGTTATAGCACCTTTGTATTTCATTCTGAGGAAACAAGCTTTCTGCTCAGTCCATGATAGTTCTCTTGGATCTTCACTTACTTCAAACTTTATCTGGAGTGCTTCTCTGATATCAGACTCTGTAATGAACATCTCCATGTCTTGTATCTTGCTCCTTATAATAGTCTGATTATCCAAAAAGTCATACTTCGCGTTGTTGTAGAAGTCTTCAACTATATCCTTGTAGATAATAGTTGGAGTTGCCAAAGCATGCACAACTCTGCTTCTTTTCAAGAACTTGATTATATCATTAAACTCAATGTTCTTTTCAACTTCTCCCAGATAAGCACAGCAATTATGGTTTTTCTCGAACGGCCATTTGCTTCCGCTTGATGATTCTCCTTCCTGAACATTTTCTGGGACTGGTTCTGTGACCACAGTCTCTACTGGAATCTCAATGTTTTCAGTCTGGTCAGCCATCTGAACATCAAAATCAAAAACAAACGTCAAAACACAAAATCGACAAAAATTCAAAATTTTAAAGTTTTTAGGATTCTACATTCGCCCCTTTTATCAAGGTCGAATGTAAGTTTTAAGGCCCGAATGTGAAACTTTTATGGTCGAATGTAAATGTATTTTGGATAAAACGTACATTCGTCCATTTTCATGTTCATTCGCCCAACAAATTCCACCTTCGCCCAATCGAAGACCCGAATGTGAACTTTGTTCAAACCAAAAATTTAAAAATTTGTCAAACATGTTTTTATCATGTGATTTTGATCAGAATGTGTACTACAATGGCCGATTAAGACTCGTGGATAACCAATTGATCTTAAAATTCAGTCTACATCAGTTTTTAATTAGAATTAGGGTTATTATTGTTTCAATTGATCAATCAAACATCTATTGATGGAATTAACCTAATTCGTTATACCATCTCCCCCTAAAACTGATGTGGAGTGAATGTAAATCTAAAACAAACTCAAACAAACACTCAAAATCCCTAAAATTTGAAACCCTAGGTCCGTATATAAAAACGATGATTCTGCACTCGTTTTTGCTCCATTACCTGTAAATTTGGTATGGAAATGATCAGGAAAATGTAGGTAATCAAACGCACAAACAAGAAAAATCAAAGCAACAAGGTGTGGTTAACCGAAAGAAAATTTTGAAAAACTGAATGAGGGTTCGAACCTGTGAATGTTTTATATAGGAGAGCCACCTTCGACCGGTTTGGTGGTCGAATGTGGGTGTATTCCACATTCGCCCACAACTGAATGTGACCGAATGTAAAAGTGTTTACCCGAATGTAAAAATAAAATAAACAACCCACATTCGCCCAGTTTAAGCAACCCGAAGGTGGAGATTTTTCCACATTCGACCCATTTAAGGGGCGAATGTGAAATGGAAAAATCTGAAAATTTTGCCAAATCACGAATTCGAATCCCGTTCAACATTTTTCAATCTGTTAAGCTTCCAAATCACATATTTTCACTTTTTGAATAATACAAAGCCCAGATGGTGTTGTCAAATCTCAGAAATTGACCATCAAGCATCCCCGGTTATCAAAAATAAAGCAGAAATGCAAAAAATTTGGGTTTTTCGGAAATTTTATCAAAACACACCTAAAATCTTTTTGGATTTTGTATCTTTTTGACAATAAAAGTAAATTTCAACAAAGTAAAATGCATAAAAGTAAATGAAAGCAGTAAACATTTTGTGATGTCCGGTAAGAGGATCATATCAGTTTTCTGAGAAATCTGATCACAGCGTTGATCTTTTTGTTTAATATTATCATTAGAAACAGTATGTGACACGGCAATTGCTGATATTGTAGTCCACGTAAGCTCACATGCAGACAATTACGCAATGCTTTAAAATGATACGAGTTAGGTGTATTAGACTAACACGATGAGGTGCCCACACACACGACATACTCCCGTATCAAGTAATTGCACAAAGCTTCATCGTAACGCGTGATTATGCCAGAGTTATCCGTAAAAGTTACAAAGTATATAGCACAGAGGTGTACAGGTCAGCAAACGAATGCAGCAGAGTAACATGTGCGTATACACTAGGTTGAGGCTGATATTAATCACTGATTTGCATCAGATGATCAATACGATGTAATAATGATCTTTGATCAATTAAAACATAAAGTTCCTCAATTCGGTAACTTCCGGTTTTGGCAATTAAGCTCTTTTAGCAAATATTCTGATAAAACTAGGTCCGTAAATCAATACGACAAAAGTTTATCAGAATATCCCGGATAACCATAACATAACGACCCGAAACCTCAGATTTTGGCAATCCTATCAAACGAAATTACGGTACTAAGACCATATGCCCATGAGGTGTTCAGCCACGAACGCGTAGTTCGTTATGTTTGTATCACTAATGCGCGCAATATTTAGTCTACGAAGCCTATCAACATATCACACGTAGTCAACACACGCCTCATTATTCTATACAATTCTTTAGCCTGTGTCAGATCCCCACTGATGTACTATCATTTCCTCTTTTTATCCAGGAAATCATTTTTGATTTTCTAATTTTTTTTTAGGTCTTTTTGAATTTTCAATGTTTTTGGTTTTTCTGATAAAATGGCTCCCCCTAAAATAAAGAACATATTTTTGGGTTTTTAATTTTTCTGAAAAACAATTAAAAACAAAAATTTGAAAGAAACAAACCACTCGAAAGCATCAACTTCTTTGAGGATTAAACAATCCCCTCGAAAGCATCAACTTCTTTGAGGATTACGATAGTAAAGAGAAATTCCCAATTAGCAAAGAGAAATTCCCAATTAGCAAAATATTAAAAACTAAAACTAAAAAGCGATAAACCGAGGTGCCGATTAGTCCTGTTTTTCCTTTATGTTGTTTACTTTTAAAAGATATTCAAAGCGGGATCTGTCAAAAGCTTTTGTAAACAAATCTGCACGTTGGTAGTCAGTATGGATTTTGACCATATCTATCAATTCTTTAGCGTAACAATCACGGATAAAATGATATTTGATCCGGATATGTTTCGCTTTAGAATGATTTTCAGTATTTTTAGTTAATGCAATTGCGGCTTCATTGTCGCAGTGTATAGGGGTTTTAAGAAACTGCAAACCGTAATCAACCATCTGTTGTTGGATCCAGAGCACTTGCGAACAGCAACTAGAGGCTGCAATGTACTCGGCTTCACAGGTAGATAGCGCCACGGAAGTCTGCTTCTTGCATTGCCAGGTGATTAACCTGCTCCCTAAAAACTGGCAACCGGCTGTAGTAGATTTACTGTCTTTGTCACAGCCGCCCCAATCTGCATCACTAAAAGCAATAAAATCAAAATCATCATCATTAGGGTACCAAAGTCCTTTTGAGGGACAACCCTTCAGATATCTAAGGATACGCTTGACCGCCGTCAGATGACTTTGTTTCGGCTTCGATTGATAGCGGGCACAGAGACACGTTGCATACATAATATCTGGTCGAGACGCTGTCAAATACATCAGAGATCCGATGATTGCTCTGTATGTAAATGGGTCCGTCAGCTCCCCCTTAGCGTCCACTCCAATCCCGTGATTGGGTTGAATCGGAGTATCCATCGGCTTAGAATCCTCCATCTGGAACCGGCTCAAGAAGATCCCGTCGGGTCTTTGGTCCACCTGCAAGCCTAGGAAAAATTGCATCTCCCCCATTACGCTCATTTCGAACTTTTCCTGCATGACAGTTTCGAACTCCCTGCATAAAAGCTCGTTAGTTGAACCAAATATTATATCATCAACGTAAATCTGCACTAGAAGCAAATCATCTCCCGTCTTCTTCGTGAAGAGGGTCCAATCGACGAGGCCGCGCTTAAATCCTTTGGAGATAAGGTATGTACTTAGCTCCTCGTACCACTGTCTCGGAGCCTGGTGCAAGCCATATAGAGCTTTGTTCAGCACGTAGACCTTATCCCGGTGGATTGGGTCCTCAAAGCCTGGTGGCTGCCCTACATAAACCTCTTCCTTGACTTTCCCGTACAGAAATGCGCTCTTAACGTCCATTTGATACACTTTGAATTTCTTGTATGAAGCAAACGCAAGGAACATCCGAATAGCTTCAATTCGTGCTACCGGTGCATAGATTTCGTTATAATCAATCCCTTCGATTTGATGGAAACCCTGCACGACCAATCTGGCTTTGTTACGAACAATAACCCCACGATCATCCTTCTTGCACTTAAACACCCATTTAGTGCCAATCTTCTTCCTATCCGGCGGCAAATCCGTGAGCGTCCAAACTCCCAATTTCTGGAATTGTAATAACTCCTCCTGCATAGCTTCCACCCAGGCATCATCCTTCAAAGCGTCCTTGTATGTCCTTGGCTCTACCTGCGACACATAACACGCAAACGACCAATCATTTTGACTACCAGATTGTTGAATTTTGGCATATAATGCTAAAGAACCAAAACTCTCTGGCGAGTTAACGCTTCTCAGCTGCCCTCTGGTCATAACACTGCTTCCAGGATCACCGATAACTTGCTCCAGCGGATGAATACGATGAATCCGAGATTCCGGATAATCAGGTACAGTAACTCCCGTCTGAGCAGTTAAGTTCTCTACAGCATCCAGATCATGACCCGTATTTGATGATGAAGCAACATCTGGAGTTGGAGTTGGGTTCACTGGCGGTGCCTCTGGTTCTTCTGCATGTTCAAGAATGACTTCTTCAAATTGTTCATCTTCAGATTCTGAAGATTCTAATGAAGTTGAAGCCTCTTGAAACACTTCTTCCTCTTGTATAGGAGCATTGGTATCATTAGAAGCTGGTAGGGGGTTCACGGTGATAGGACGCACCAACGGTGAAGTCGTCGCGTTTTCACACTCGTAAAGTAATGTGATAACAGCTTCTTCAACCAAGCTATCTAGATTGAATGATTCAAAGAAATCTTTGTAATCAAACATCCAATCAGGACCCGTGCCTTGTAGATTTTGAGTATATCGTTGAACTTCCACGGTAGCCCAATCCTCCACTCGACGAGTTCGCTTGTTGTATACCCGTTTGAGCGGGGTTGCATATCCAACAAACTATCCCTCCTCAGCTTTAGGACTAAACTTTTCGCTTGGATTCAACATAGTGCATGGCGCCCCAAAAGGTTCTAGATACTCTAAGTTCGGCTTTCGTCGGTGTAACAGTTCATAAGATGTTTTACCAAACTTCTTCACTGTTAGAACCCGATTTAGTGTGTAGTTTGCTGCATAAATCGCCTCGTTCCAGAACATTACCGGAAGATTTGAATCAGCGAGCATTGTTCTAGCCGCTTCAATTAGAGTCCTATTCTTTCGTTCAGCAACACCGTTCTGTTGTGGGGTGTACGGAGCCGAATATTCATGATGTATCCCTTTGCTTTCACAAAGTTCATCCATCTTGGCATTTTTGAACTCCGTCCCATTGTCACTCCGAATTCTCTTTATTTTCACATTGTAGAGATTCTCCAATCGAGTGAACAGAACTTTCAGGTTGTTAAAGGTGTCACTTTTGTTCTACAAACACATCACCCATGAAAATCTTGAGTAGTCATCAGTGACGACTAAACAATAGAGCTCTACAAGATGACTTTTGCGCTTGACCGGTCCGAAAAGATCCATGTGCAATCGCTCCAGTGGCATCTCTACAGAGTTAACTTTCTTCACTTTGTGGGACTGTTTGTGTTGCTTCCCCTTCTTACAACTCACGCACTTATCATTCAGATGGAAATGTTTCACGTTGACTCCATCGACAAGCCCATTTCTCACAAGTTGGTTCATTTTTCTCAGATGAATGTGCCCCATTCTTCGGTGCCACATTATCGATTCTTTCTCAGTCGCTTTTGATAGAAAACATGTTATTTGCCCCTGTGATGTCATCGCCTTGGACATATCAAGAATATAGAGATTGTTGACGCGAGGTGCCTTCAACATTATCCACTCCTTAGGAATTGTGAAGCCCGGTTTGAAAATATAGCAGGATTTGTCATCAAAATGCACAGTAAATTGTTTATCACATATTTGACTGACACTCAACAGATTATAATCAATCTGCTTCACATAAGATATCCGCTCAAAGCTCACTATCCCATTGCTCACACTTCCTTCCATTGTGATATATCCACCTTTATTACCCGCGAATGCGACATACCCTCCATTGATGTTCTTCACGTCGAACAGCAACGCAAGATCCCCTGTCATGTGGCCTGAAGCTCCACTATCAACAATCCAAAGACTGCTAATAGGGCCAGCTGAAGCTCCCTGCACACAAAAAGTAAATCATTTAGTTCTTTCGGGGGACCCAAGCCTGAGTCTTGGGTCTTGGAATATCAGTTTTCACAGAAACATTCTCAGACACATTTTCAACAACTTTTTGATCAATCTTTTTCTGATTGTTCAAAACAGTTTCCTTTTTCTCATTAACCCTTGAAGTTGAGGCTCCTGGAGTACCATTGGGTGACCAAGATTGTTCAGACCTTTTCAAAATGCGAATCTGAGACTTTGGGTTCTCAGTCGGTTTCTGAACATTGTTAGCAAATGTAACTTTCTTGGTTACCTTATCTGATTTAACAGACTTAGGTCCAACACTTGATTTGACAATCGGTTTAGGTGGAACCTTTTGCCTATCAATTGTTGCGTTCACCACAGGCTTCCTCCATGATTGTTGCATAGCAATCCGATTCCTTCGATCATATTGAATTGGACGATTGTTCCTTATTTGGTGAAAATTGTTTTGATTATAAAACTGTTGTGAGTGTTGAGGAACAACTCGCCTATGTGGTGGAACATAATGATCAATCGGTTTTCTCATGGAATTCCTCACTTCAACCTCATGCCTTTTGTGCCTTACATATGGGCACTGAGCAAGTAAATGCCCTCGTTCCCCACATTTAAAGCACGCACGGTACTCTTCAAAAACATTCGGAGCATTTGGTTGAGCAATTGATCTAACAGGGTATTGATCATTATACTGTTGCTTCCTTAAACTCTCAGGGAGTGGCCCTTTCGAGTAAGTAGGCTCATGAAAACCATTAGCTCTGTTTTTGGGTCGAATGAACTCTGTGACATGGACCTTTGGTTCTTGAGGAACATCCAAATACAATTTCTTTAAAATTGCTGGTGGAATCTCATTTGTTCTCTCATGTTTTGGGAACCAAATGGTGCTTTCTTGCCAAATCTTTTCTATTTTAGCATAGTTAGCATTTTTTATTGGAAATTCCTCATCAGAAATGATCTTATCGGATCCTTCCATCCGATAGAACACTTTGACAGGTTTGTCACACGGTTCATTCTTAACACTCTTTTCAAGATCTTTCTTAACAATATTCTTTTCAGACTTTTTCTCACGATGAGCATTTGCCATCGGAATCACAATCTGAGATGGTGAAACTGGTTCATTTGTAATAATGTGATTTTCTTTTGGAATTTCACATGCATTAACAGTTTGATTACAACCAGTATCATCACTCTCAGTGTCTGAATCAGCACTTTCAGCAGTAACACCCTCATCATTGATACCTAAAATCGGTCTCACATCGGAATGTGGATCACCAATACTCGAGGTATTCGATTCATTTTCCGACGATGAGTCTGATTTTACCGAACTCTCCGGTGTCACTTGGTGACAATTATGGTTTTCAAAAAGAACCGGAGATGGTACAGACCGATAATTAGTGGTTTGATCATCAATGATGTGGTCTACCACGTAAGCAATGTGCTTATAGCTTTCTAACTTTTTGTTTACTTTCTCAGCAAAGCATTTGATGGCGGCCATTTCCAACTTGGTATTTTCAATTTCATTGATATAGTTGTTAATTGCCAATTGTTTCAATGATAAAGTATTTTTCAAGTCGGAAATGTCCTTTTTATAGCCATCTAATACCTTGTTAAAAGCATTCAACTCTTTGCGAGTAGATTGACTGTTCATGATAGCACTATCACGTTGAACACGGAGTTGTTTGTTCTCCTCAGTCAATCTATCACATGTACCACAATATTTATCACTTTTAATATCAGTGCTACACTCAGAACTTAAAGGTTTTGGCGGATCAGTCATGGCCATCAATGCGAAATGAGCTTCCTTTCCAGTAAAGAATCTGGAATAGTCAATCTTGGTGAAAGCATCATCAGCAATGCACGACTTCCTCGTCATCAGAAAATCCGCTTCTGCTAGCAACTGATCTATATCATCATCTAGGGAATTAACACTTGCTTCCGTATCCGATTCACTGTCTGAATCAGAATAAACCGATTCACACTCCTCAGGAACGTCAGAAACAGTGTCAATCACCATTCCAGAGTTAGTTTCTTCAGCCTTAACCTCAACAGATTCATTCTCCACATCCATTTCAGCCTCAGACTCTTCACTTTCAACCTCAGTTTCAATCTTCTCATCTACTGTCACCGAATCTTCGATATCAACCTGATATGCAACACAAGCCACATTTCCACCAGTAGTAATTTCCTCAACACCTATTTGCATACTCGACCAATCAAACCTCTCATCTTGTTGAGTCACCAATGCTTGATTCTGATTGGTGTTCTGGTGTGTCTCATTAGGTGTAGTAATTGGTATGACTGTTCGGTTGGCATTGTTAGGTGATTGGTTTTGTGTCTGGTTTGGTGTGTTTGGTTGTCTGTTTTGGTTGTTATTAAAGTTGTTTTGACGGTTTTGGTAGTTGTTGTTGTTTTGGTAAGAAACTTGGTTTTGGTTTTGTTGTTGACGATTCTGGTAGCTTGCATTGAATGGGTTCCTATTTCCTTGTTTTGGTGGCTGGGTGCATTCACTTTTAAAGTGACCTTTTCCTCCACAATTAAAACAAGTAACTTTCTCCTTGTTGAACCCGTAGGTTGTGTTAGGAGAAGTTCCCAAATCTGTTCTACCTGTCTTCTCGATAAATTCAGTTGCTCTTCTCATTATGCTCGCAAAGGCCCATTGGATATCAATGAGTTCCATCTCTTCCTTGTCAATCTGTGCGTAGTCTTCATTGGTTAAGTTGTTATTCCCAATTTGACTAGCAACTAATCCATTGTAAGATGAGACCATTGCAGAGACTAATGCAATGTGTTGCTGAGCAACTTCAACTGTCACATTACCCAAGTTAGAAGTCTCCAAAACCACCGTTTGTTGATTAGGTTGGTTCATTGGTTGTTGAGATTGGCTAGCAGTATAAAAAGCAGCTTGTTGCATTGGGGAAAATGGTGGAATGTATGAATTGTTATATTGTTGTTGTGGTGGTGGATTTGATGGTTGTGAAAAGGATGATGTTTGTTGATGGTAGTTGATGGTAGGTGATTCCATAACATTGGAAATACATGCAACATGTGGTGCCACTAGCCCTCCTGAGCTTGAGTTACTAGCTGGAACTGGAGTACCTCCAAAATATAAGTTGGGATTCTGAGGAATCTGCGATCTTCTAGCTTTCCTCTTCTCTTCCAGTTCTTTGTTTTCCAGCTTCTCAATAAACTCTTGAATGGACCAGAATTGGTATGCATCCTTCTCCCTGAGAACTTCCACATGCTGATCCCAGTTTGGTGGTAAGGCATCTGCAAACTTATCCACCTGCTTTGTCATAGGAATCTGTATACCATAACTAGACAATTCAGATAACAAATGACTATATCTAGGAGTTAATTCTTTCAAAGTTTCATTGCCAATATAAGAAAAATTCTCAAACTCCTTTCTCAATTCTTCCATCCTTAGACCTCTAGTCTTCTCATTACCATCATGCCTCCTTTTAAGCGCTTCCCACAATTGCTTAGACGTTGTACAAGTCCCAAACTGATGCAACAGATCGTTTGTGATAGCCTGTGTCAATTGGGAAAAAGCCTTCTTCTCCACAGCAAACTTCTTTTTCTCATCCTCAGCCATACTCTCCAATGGAACTGGTTCACCTGTATTCTCCAAAACTGGTGCTGTGTAACCTCTAGCAATCATGTTCCATGCCTCTGCACCCTCTACTCCCATGCCTTCCAAATGTATCTTGAACTTTTTCTGCCACTGATTGTATTCTTGTATCTCCATGAGCTTCGGTGGCCGATTCCCGCTACCTGAAGACAAATCATTAATCAGTGTGGAAATAGCATTTATAGTTTGAGTGTTTACCACCGCTGCTGCTACTCCCCAGTAGTCAGATTGTGGTGCTGGAGGTGCACTTTGAGCCATGTAGTTAACCGGTTGCAAAGACTGTGTGCTCTTCTTTTGTTCTGCCACCGTCCATGGGTCCATCACTTGCTGTTGTGGTTGAGTCGTTGCTTATCCCGGAGTAGTCGGAAAATTCCACATGATCACGAACATCGAAAAATTCAACACTTAGAAAATTTTTCAAAAACTGATCCTAGGTTCGCCCAAATGATCTCACTTTCGCCCCTTTCTGATGCAGGTTTGCCCAAACAGTAACTATCGAAGGTAGAATCTCACCAGAAAGTAAAAACACACTAACACTTTTCCAGGTTCGCCCAAAATGATCTAGGTTCGACCGGTATAATTCCAGGTTCGCCCGCCCGATCAATCGAAGGTGAAAAATGTGACCTGAAAGTGAAAAATTCAACAAAAACTTTTCAGGTTCGCCCAAAAATACCTAGGTTCGACCAAAAAATGATCAGGTTCGCCCAAAAACTCTCACGTTCGACCACTCAGGTTCCAGATTCGCCCATTTCGGGTTTGAAAAACGGTTACACTTTGAAAAACGGTTATTTTGATCTCTGATTTTCAAAATTTTGTGAATTTGAATGATCTTAATCAGGTTTTGATTCGGAATTGATTTGGAGCAACTTTAATTCTTGGAATTTTGAATTTTAACCACAAAATCAACTCTAAATCTTTCAAAAACACTCAAAAACCATTTTTATGTAAAAACAGATGTGAATTGATCAAAAATAGGTCCAAATCAGCTCTGAGTTTATCAATTTGTTGTTGTATGATCCTCTATGCTCTGATACCACTTTGTGAGTGAAGGATTTTAACTGAAAAACAGGATTATCTGATCATACAAGTTACAAAACCAGGTGCGGAAACCCTAGCTTTGAACAAACTGATATAAACTCAAATCAAAACACAATCAAAGTCATTTTCAAAGGTTTTCATAGATTAACTTTGTTATAAACTTGATTACAATGAGTTTTAGGTTAATCTAGAACACACACAAACACTCTCAATCTATCCTGGAACCTGACCTCAAAACACACACAACTAATAACTCTCTTTACATTACAAAATCACAAAATCTATTTATAGGACCTGCACATTCGCCCGTTTGCACTGGTCGAATGTGGACTTGTTCCACATTCGCCCATGTACAGGGTGCGAATGTACATCTCTTGTCAAGCTCCATTCCATGTTCGTCCACTTCTGTCTACCTTCGCCCACTTGAGTCTTCCTTCGCCCAGATTAGCCTACATTCGACCAGAACAGTTCTACATTCTACCCATCAGCACTCTAACACATGTTAATATCCAATCACTAGTCGCAAAACGCATCTACATCATATACCGGCATAACCCGCACGGCTAGGCAAAAATGCACACGAGTGCTATAACTCGTGCTATGCTATCATACTACTACTACTACCATGTCTGCAGATGATTCTTCGAGTGTCTCTGAAATATCTCTACTGTGGTGGTGGTGGCGGATACTGATACTGGGGGGCGTACATACTGATGGACATACTGATCGCCATAATGCGATCATACACGAACTGGCGGTGAGCGAAATGCACGTCGCCTGTAATCCCGCAATGCGCGTCCATGCGCAGTAGCTCCTCGGCGTAATGTGCCAGTGCATCTCTGGCGTCAATGATCCTGGCCCACATGAGTCGCGTCTGCTGCTCCATCTGGTTCACAGTGCGCAGCACAGTGTCAGTGAGGGTCTGGAAGTCCCTCTCTAGAGAGATCACTGTGGACCATGCCGGTCCGGACAGTGGGGTCATCCCATGGGGCTGTGACGGCCCGGGTATGTCAGTGTACGTCGGCTGGGATGGGCCGACAAGGTCTGGTATCGGTAGAGGTGGGAAGGGTTGGGCAAGGCCCGGTAGTCCAGTGGTGAAGTGGGGTGGCATCTGGTACGGGTCTCCTGCACCCAAAGGGTACGGTGCAGGCGGTGTCATCAGGAAGGGGGTCCCGGCACCCAAGGTGTAAGGTGCGGGTGGGGGTACTGTAAGCATCTCGGGAAGGGGTGGCAGTATGGGAAAGGTGGTAACGGGTAGTGTCATGGTAGCTGAGGAAGGTGTTATGAGCTCGGCCAGTGGGACCATGAGAGGCTGTGTAACAGTGGTCCACTCCGGGGTGGACGTCACAACGGTGGGGGTAGGGGGGCTCACAGTAGCGAACGCCGTCATGCCGGCTCTGTGTAACTCAGAGCTACGGGCTGAGCTACCCTCTAGGATGTGCCCTGCAGAGGCTGGCCCATCCTGTGGTACGGGCTCTGGTAGGGCGAGTAGGGCTGTCGGGGCAGTGGGGGCGTGCTCTATCATTGGAGCAACAGGCTCCTCCTGAACAGCTGGGGGTAAGGGCATGGCTATATGGTCTACAGACGCTACCGACTCATCGTCAGAATCGTCTGATATCCACCCGTTCCGTCCCCGGGCAACAGGCACAAGCATCATACCTGGGGGAACGGGAATGTGAGGGGTGGGTAGTGGCTCATGATCGGCGTGGGCACGTCGACTGAATGGAGACTCCACGGTCTCTGATCGGGTGGGGGCTGGTCTCGACGGACCTGCGCAGCCTACAGGGAAATCCCTGATGGCTCGGATAGGGCGTACTGGCAGTGGTGCGGTAGATAATGGTACGAGTGGCAAGTCGGCCTGTGGTGCCTCCGCCATCGGTAGGTCTGCCACTGCGACCACGTCGTCTCCAGCGGGGGCCCAATCTGGGTCCTCACTGGGGTCAGTCTCGTCATCTACACCTCCAATGGCGACGTCTACCTCCATGTCGTCATCCTCTGGGTCGAGAACTACCACCTCGATCGGTGGGGGCGACAAGATCTGAATGCTGCTATCGAAGCTCAGTGCGTCACTCTCAGCGTTCGACATCCCTGGCAAAAGAACCGTACTATTATTTATGTATTCTTTATTAGAAGGTTAAGGCGTACATTTTCAGTAATCTCCCTAACTTCTAATACTAAAATAACACGTATCAATACCCATGGCTAGCTTGGTCGGAATCTCTTCATACCCAACGTTCTTTGAAAATTACTTTATTGCCTTTTGCATATATATTTTGAAAGCCTTATCTTTTTGAACCAAATCCGGTCATAGTTTAGATTTTTAAAATACTAATTCGCTATAACCTTGGCTCTGATACCACTTTCTGTCACACCACGACTACGGCGGAAACACGTGGCGCGACGGTTCAAATGGATAAAGCCAAGATTAATGCAAATCACAAGTAATTAAAGAAATGGGTCATTTATTAAGACGTCAAAATGATGTTTGATTATTCATACATAAACGAAAGATTGTTCTTAATTCAAATAAGGAGGCTTCTCAAGTATATCCCGATTCCTTGGGATAAAGAGACGAAGCCCCTTCAAAACACCCGACGCCCCGATAAGAGATTCCCCCGACCCAGCTTGCCATGTTGTCCTTCATCTATCAATTACCTGAAAGATATGTTTAAAAATTCGTCAATATATAAATATTGGTGAGTTCACAGGTTTTAGTTTATCAAAACATTATCTTTTGGGAATTTCCATGTTATGACAATTTATAGGAGTTGCAAGTTCCTACAATTTTACTTGAGCCTATAATCAAACCAAGACAAATAATAATAATGCCCCGCTCCAAGTCGTTACTCGGTATTCCTACAACTTGATTTCAGAATACGTGCACCCCAGGCATACGCCGATGCATAATCGACGCTATCGATTAGGGGTGGGCCTTGTCAGGCACCAATAGTACTACTCAAATATTCCTTCGGTTTCACTTTCCTGAATTAATGATTATAGTAGAGAGGTCTCAACCCCGAGTGGCGATCACAACTCAAGTAACCAACCCGTCAAACATTTCCCTAACATATCTTTCCCCCGAAAATGTAAAATAGTTTAAAGATGGGGCCGTGGGACTCACCTAAAACTGTGCTCGGCTCAAAGAAGAAAATAGCAAATTTGGTGGTCTCGCACCTACAAACGTTCTAGGCGTATAAGTCACTACACCTATAGTGCATGTGTCTTGGCAAGTTGTACACCCAACTCCCCGCCCACGTGTTATCCCAATTCCCGTTTAATTAGACGCGCATCCTAGGTCCGTTGGCGATGGATTACCCTTTTCTTTATATATATTCTTGTTAATATTATTTGTAACATGTATACTATTATTCTCGACACAACTCTACCTAACGTATAATTATTTTCCCATTTAAATAATTATACTTAGGATCGTATCGCTCGATATAATGTATTCTTATCTCCCGACCCGACTCTCTTTGCCACATATTTATTTTCCCATTTAAATAAATATGCTAAGTTCTTGTCGTCCGGTAATATATTTTAACGCCCGACTCAACTCACCATGCCGTACATTCATTTTCCCATTTAAATAAATATACTAGGATCTTGTTGGTATTTACACGTTCGTAGATATACTTCACCTACTCGTCTCGGTTTTCCTTCTCGCGTATCTACTTTCCCATTTAAATAGATATACTAGAATTTCGTCGAGGCAAGCATGTATTTATATATCAACGTGTGAATTTTCTTTGCTAAGTCCATACGTTGTTTAACGTCTTTAATTCATTATGTTACGCTTTCTCCCACGAATGTTCGTTCTAACACTTAGGAAAGTGTTACATAAGTTTCACCCATGTTATATATATTTCAGTTCTTAAAATATATATATTTTCACGTTTTGCCGCGATGGCGTTTTTGTCTAGTTTGTCCCTTTATATGCCATAGTTAGTTTATGTTACTAAGTCCGATAGTTAACTTTTTCCGCGCTTTCTTCCAATATGCGTTCTATGGTATTTTTATTCATGCTTCCAATTCCGAGCGTATATTACTTGGAAAAATATATTTTTTTTATTTTTAGTTCAACTCGTTATCTCGTATTCCAAAAATGTTTCCGATACTTTTATATTCCCATTTATATAAAAGTATCCATTTTTGTACAAGTTTTTCCCAAGTCTTTACCTTTGTCCAATATTTTAATAAATCTTCATTTTTGTAAAATCCTTATGTTAACTTAACCTCTTATTTTTATAAAACTTCTATTTTTATAAAAATACATTTTTCACAATATACATAAGTAGGTTTCTTATGTTTACCAAAACTATACTTGGAAAAACTATTATTTACGTTTTTGACACCAAACTTTCCGTGAACACATTTTGGACCAAAGTTTCTAAAATACTTATTTTAGTCCATCAACTTTCAAAGTCTCAACATTAGTCCTTTAACTTCTAAACGTTACTTTTTCCATCCTAACTTCCAAAGTTAGCATTTTTCATCCAACTAGTGGACTTTGAAGAATCATATTTCTCATGTTTGGTTATTTTTACATTTTTCCACTTCTATTAGTCTTCTATTCCATTATTGATGCTATTAACATGTGTGTTTTATGTCTTTACCCAACATATCCAAATTGCACTCATCTAAGTGAGTAGACTTTGAATATGTAACTTTTACATGCATGATCATCTAACACATTTTAATATATTTTTGTCATTAGTTAGTCATTTTATGATGATAAAAACCATCTTTTATCACATTCAAGTCTCTTTCAAAAATAATGCCTAAATCATCATCTTTCTTACATGCATGTACATATTTCTACATTTTATTGAAATACCACATTATTAATATCGAATCCATGTTTTATCCGTCTTATTATTCTTCCATTTTCATCTTGCAAGATACATTTAAACTTTATATTTCAAAACCTACATTCTACCCATCAATGTACAACTTGCTCAATAGAACACATAATATGAACATTACAATCAAAACAAGGTTAAAACTTACTACTAGCTCTAGGCTAGGGAAGACAAAAACCTTGGATTGGATGGGGTTTAGTGTGTTCTTCCAAAGGGTTAAGCTCCAAGCTCTTGAAACACACAATGGGGTTTTGAAGGATAATGATCTAGAGATGATTTGGTAGTGTAAAATTTGTAAGAAAAGTGTATGTGGGTGGGTGGTAGGCTACGGCCAAGAGGAAGAAGAAGAAGAAGTTTTTGGCTTTGATTCAAGTGTGCTTGTTAACTTGTTTATATTACCCTCTTTCAAATCTTTTCAAGATTCACTTATATCCTACTTAGATTATGGAAGATTTGGTGGATTTTGTGATATTATGAAAGGCTTTGGAAGGTAAATTAAAGAGGGTGTTTGGGCCGTAAGTTTTTAGAGAGAGAGAAGAGAGGATTAGCCAATTTTTACCCAATAGAATTTCATGCATTCAAATCCTCATGATTGCTAATCTCTTTTAGTGGGTTAATTAAATAAAAAGGAAGGGATTAAACATGGGGGTGGGTTAGGCCGGCCCCTTGGGGGTTTTAGGTGGGGTCCATTTTGCTAAATATTACCCATAGTTATTATGTTTAATCTCTTCTCGTTCGGGTCCCGTCCGGGTATTTTTCGGGTTTTTATCGCGTGTCACCCGGACATTAAAAATACCTTTAATAACCTTTAAATATGGTCCAGGTTAAGCGTTGATAAATTATTTAGGCTCTTGCTGGGTGAAATTATGAGTTATGCGCGTATCGGGTGCGGTACGCGCACTTTATTCGTTACCGGGAGATTTGTACAATAAGTTTTCACGTATGGCTTTGGGGTTCCAAAACTCATTATATTTTGTGAAATTACGTTTTATTTTATATTCCGGGTGTCCGGGATTCGTTTCGCTTATTTAATTTTTATCGGGTAATCGCCAGTGTCCATACCGGATAAATTTATTCGCACATGATTCCATCATGTTTTGTCATTAAACATATGCATTCCTACGCATTATTTGGGAGTTGCTATCATTCTAAGGCCTCAGTTAAATAATCAACACATAATTGTATTAAATTACGTTAATTGTGTTTAATTAATTAGTACGGAATTACCTTATTTTTGCCGGTTGTTACAACAGGAATGAGCCAGATATTTAGTGCCATTGGTAACCCCCTTTTACTAGACAAACGACTGAAAGCAGGGTGTTGCAGAAAAAAGGAAAACTAGGATTCGCTCGTATGTTAGTTGAGGCTAAAGCGAGTTTAAATCTGCCTTGTGAACTTGAAGTTGAATACCCAGAGGGTCCTAATAGGGCAGCCCGGGTGGGAACCATTCAGTTATCGTACCAATGGAAGCCTCCTATATGTAGCCATTGTGTTGTTTTCGTACATTCCACAAAGTTGTGCACCATTAGAAGAGGAGCTAGCTAGGGAAGCAAAGAAGATTGAACAGGCTCAAAAGCCACCTGTTGTTGCTGCACCGACTATGGGAAAAGATGAGGAATTTATCACAGTTTCTAGGAAAAGAAATCAGGGACGTAAGGATGTTAATGGACAGAAACTGGTGTAAAATGTGGTAAATCATGGTACTACTTCGGGTATTGTGCAGAAAGCTACGACTCACTCAGTTCCAAGTGTGGAAAAAAGGGTGCCTAAGACTTCTCAGCAGGTTCCAAGCGCTGCAAACAACCAAAATGCAGCCATAAAAACAGGTACTATTGATACTAAAAAAGGAGAATCGAGTGGAGCAGGGAAGGCAGGATCGGGTTTCAATTTTAGTCGTGCAGTACAAGGTATTGGGAGGCCTGTTTTGAATCCTAAAGCAGCCCCTGTGAAACAAAGTGCTCCTAAATTACAGAATCGGTTTTCAGTGTTGGATTGCGAGGCGACTGCTAGAACAAACACGTTGGTTGGACCCCCTGTGGACTTGTATCCTCTTAAGGATGGTATTGGAGAATTGTGTTCTGTCAACGAGCAGCAAATGATAGACCCAGGTAGGATTCTGCCGCATTGGAATGAGCCGAAAGTGAAAAACAGTACAGCAGAGTGCATGATGGATAACATGTTGGATCAGTGGTCTCTTTAGTGAACACTTATGTGTTTACAGATTTAGATAAGAGTTATTGCACAGCGGAATAGTAAGTGTTCTAAGGTTAAAAGATCACTTTTAAGAGGAGTTATTACTCCCCCTTGACTGAGCAGTTAATGAGAAACAATAAACAGTTCAAGTATAAAGCAGTAAATGCAGTTTATGATTCTCAGATGTGAAATGGATTATAAGTTAAAAAGCCTCGAAGGTTTTCAATTAATTCAAAGTAAATTACATCTCTAAAATAGATGAATAAACTCATCTATTTATAGACAAACATACAAGACTGTTGTCTGAAGTAATCTAAGATATTTTCCTAAGATACTATGCTTAGGATAAGGTTTACAACAGGCTGTACATCAAAACTTGAATCAAGACTTTAACAAAACAATATAATACTAAAACTACTGAAGTCTGAGTCAGTTAGAAGCTTCTGATGTCAAAATGCTGATGAGTGACAAACTGCTGATGAGTAGTTTGTCTTCAGTAGTTTTTCAGTGTAGTGTCTGGTTAGACTTCAGAACTTCTGATGTTTTAACTCTTCAGCACTTTGCTCTTTTCTTCTTCAGCACTTCTGATTTCTTCTTCAGCAGTTTCTTCTATACATAAGCAGAATATGATTTGGACTAAGGTTATCAAAAGGTGGTTTCTTCAATCCTCTTTGTCCCAACAATCTCCCCCTGGATTGATGAAGCCAAAACCTTATCCAATCTTTATTGTTGATTCTTTCTCTCTTCTAGTATCCTCCAGATTTCTGCTGTTATCTTGGTAGTAAGAGTACATCTTTGTTGCTCAGTGAGAGATCCTTGTTCAGGTGTGAGATGTTGAATGGTGAGAAGGTCTTTTGAAGATAATACACTCAACTCCTTTGAGTTTTTGTAGACCTTACTTGAACGATCTCTCCTGGTCACTAATACTGAGTTAGAATCAGTGAATGACCATTTGATGATATTTACCTTTGACCTGTCAAAGTCAGAGGCATAGGAAACCAAGCCTGTTTCCTGGGGTTGACCTGAGGATGATTGGGGAATATCTTCTATTTCTGTGACTCTCAAGTGAGATTCCTGGCTACCTTGAAAGTCAACACCACCTTGAATAGGAATGTTGGGTAAGTGATGTTCTGTTACAACTCTTGTATGGGTTTTCTCTTGAATAGATTGTTGCAGTTGATAGGCATAAGTAGCACGATCTCTGAATTGTGTTAGCAGGGGTTTCTCTTCTACATCAAAGTCACCATGAACCAACTGATTCCCTTCCAAGAGTACCATCTTGAAATCAGTTTTCACAGTTGCTTCTCCCTCTGATTTTCTCTTTGCAGCCGGCTTTCTTAGTGCACCAGATGATTTCCTTATGATTGAAGTTAGTTGGACTTCAGGAGTTTCAAATCTCTCTGGCTCTGCAGCTTTGCTGGCCTTAAACTTTTTGTATGTTTCATACAATGTTTGTTCTTTCCATTTTGAGACTGAGGCCTTTGAACCATAGCCATTTGCTACAAGTTCTTCTACTATCTCTCTCTTTTAGCTTTTCTCTCTTGTTCAGTTGCCAACCTATCAGATAATAGTTGAGCTCTTCTTACAAGTTCTTCAGTTGAGAGTCTTTTTAGAGAGACTTGTTTGGCTTTGGAGTTCTTTGTAATGAATATAATCAGCTATGCTCTTTTATCTTCTTCAGCAGCAGCTTCAAGTGCTCTCTCTTCTGCTTCAAGTTCATCAAGCTTCTCTTGATACTTGATCAATTTTTCTTCATAGCTCAGATCATCTCTAGCTTCTAGGCTGTTCCAAACTTTGTCTTCCTTAGCCTTCTTTTGAGCCTCCTTCAAACTCTTCTCCAATAGTTCTTTAGACATAGCAATGGGAGTAGGGTTCAAAACAGTTGTTGAAATTGTTGTTAGCTTAGGAATAGAAGTTGGTTCTCTTTCAAATGCCTTTGAAGACTGTCCTTGAATAGGTTTGGAAGATAGAACTTCTGATAGGTTAATAGTCTTCACAACTACTGCAGGATTGTCTTCAGCAGTTTGAGAAATTGGATCAGCAGTTTCTTCAGCAGCCTTAGATGAGGTGAACTCCTGAAAGATCTCTTTTCCTGGTCTTTGAATAGTCTTTTCAGCATCAGGATTTTCAGTAGAGACTTCAGTTGTTGTTGGTTCCTTAATCTTCTCCCCCTTTTTGGCTTCATCCACTTCTGGAAGCCTTAGAGAGTTAGAAGTTGCAGTAAATACCATTTTATCCATGATTGTTACGCTAAAGATTTTGATAGATATGGTCAAAATCCATACTGACTATCAACGTGCAGATTTGTTCACTAAAGCTTTTGACAGATCCCGATTTGAGTATCTTTTAAAAGTTAACAACATAAAAGAAAAACAGGACTAATCAGCACCTCGGTTTATCACTTTTTAGTTTTTAAAATTTTCTTTAAAAGTTTTTTACAGTTTTTCAGAAAAATTCAAAAACCCAAAAATATGTTTTACATTTTAGGGGGAGTCGTTTTATCAGAAAAATCAAAAACATTGAAAAATTCAAAAAGTCATAAAAATAGAAAAACCAAAAATGATTTCCAGGATAAAAAGAGGAAATGATAGTACATCAGTGGGGTAAAATGGTATTTAATCCGGATATGTTTAGCCTTAGAATGATTGCCCGTATCATTAGTTAATGCGATCGCGGCTTCATTATCACAGTGTATAGGGATTTTAAGAAACTGCAAACCGTAATCCACCATCTGCTGCTGTATCCAAGCACTTGCGAACAGCAACTCGAGGCTGCAATGTACTCGGCTTCGCAGGTAGACAGCGCGACCGAAGTCTGCTTCTTACATTGCCAGGTGACTAACCTGCTCCCTAAAAACTGGCATCCAGCTGTCGTGGATTTGCTGTCCTTGTCACAGCCGCCCCAATCTGCATCACTAAATGCGATAAAGTCAAAATTATCGTCATTAGGGTACCAAAGTCCTCTCGAGGGACAACCTTTCAGATATCTAAGGATACGCTTGACCGCTGTCAGATGACTTTGTTTCGGCTTCGACTGGTAACGAGCACAGAGACATGTTGCGAACATAATGTCTGGCCGAGATGCGGTAAGATACATCAGAGATCCGATGATTGCTCTGTATGTAAACGGGTCCGTCAGCTCCCCCTTAGCGTCAACTCCAATCCCGTGATTGGGCTGAATCGGGGTATCCATCAGCTTGGAATCCTCCATCTGGAACCGGCTCAAGACTTCGGATACGTATTTCGTCTGGTGAATGAAGATCCCCGTTGATCTTTGATCCACCTGCAAGCCGAGGAAAAACTGCATCTTCCCCATCGCACTCATTTCGAACTTTTCCTGCATAACACGTTCAAACTCCCTGCACAAAAGTTCGTTAGTTGAGCCAAAAATTATATCGTCAACATATATCTGGACTAGAAGCAAATCATCTCTTGTTTTCTTCATGAACAGGGTACAGTCGACCAGTCCGCGTTTGAATCCCTTCGACATGAGGTACGTGCTCAGCTCCTCGTACCACTGGCGTGGAGCCTGGTGCAACCCATATAGTGCTTTGTTCAAGACGTACACCTTATCCCGGTGGATAGGGTCTTCAAAGCCCGGTGGTTGACCGACGTAAACCTCCTCTTTGACTATTCCGTACAGAAATGCACTTTTGACGTCCATCTGATACACCTTAAATTTCTTGTAGGAGGCAAACGCTAGAAACATTCGAATTGCCTCTATGCGCGCCACAGGTGCATAGATTTCATTGTAATCAATCCCCTCGATCTGATGAAAACCTTGTACGACCAATCTGGCTTTGTTCCGTACAATCACTCCTCGATCGTCTTTCTTACACTTAAACACCCACTTGGTACCAATCTTCTTCCATCCTAGAGGTAAATCAGTGAGCATCCAGACTCCCAACTTCTGAAATTGTAATAACTCCTCTTGCATCGCTTCAACCCAGGCGTCATCCAAAAGAGCTTCTTTATATGTCCGCGGCTCTACCTGCGAAACATAACATGCAAATGACCAATCATTTTGACAACTAGATTTTTGTATTTTTGCATATAAAGCTAAAGCACCAAAACTTTCTGGTGAATTGACACTTCTCAGCTGTCCTCTCGTCATCACACTACTTCCAGGGTCACCGATAACTTGCTTCAGCGGGTGAATATGGTGAATCCGAGATTCCGGATGTTCAGGTACAGTAACTCCCGTCTGAATAGTCAAGTTCTCTACTGCATCCAGATCATGACCCGTGTTAAATGATGAAGCAACATCTGGATTTGGGTTCACTGGCGGTGCCTCTGTTGCATTTTCAAGAATAACTTCTTAAAATTCTCCATCATCTTCCGATTCTGAAGTATCTAAAGTTGTGGAAGCCTCTTGAAACACTTCTTCCTCCGGTACAGGAATATTGGTATCATTAGAAGCTGTTGGAGGAGTTATGGTGATCGGACGCACCAACGGTGAAGTCGACGCGTTTTCACACTTGTAAAGTAATCGAATAACAGCCTCTTCAACCAAGTTATCTAGATTGAATGATTCAAAGAAATCTTTGTAATCAAACATCCAATCAGGACCAATCCCTTGCACATTCTGAGTATACCGTTGAACTTCTACGTTAGACCAATCCTCCACCTGACGAGTTCTTTTGTTGTATACCCGTTTGAGCGGGGTTGCGTATCCAACAAAATATCCCTCTTCAGCTTTCAGACTAAACTTCTCGCTTGGATTCAACATCGTGCACGGAGCCCCAAAAGGTTCTAGATACTCCAAGTTCGGCTTTCTTCGGTGTAACAGTTCATAAGAAGTTTTGCCAAACTTCTTCACCGTTAAAACCTGATTAAGTGTATAATTTGCTGCATAAATCGCCTCATTCCAGAACATTACTGGAAGATTCTAGTCTGCTAGCATTGTTCTCGCCGCCTCTATTAGAGTCCTGTTTTTACGTTCAGCAACACCGTTCTGTTGTGGGGTATACGGAGCCGAGTATTCATGATGAATTCCTTTGCTTTCACAAAGTTCGTCCATCTTGGCATTTTTGAACTCCGTCCCATTATCACTCCGAATTCTCTTAATCTTGAGATTATAGATATTTTCCAATCGAGTGAACAGAACTTTTAGGTTATTAAAGGTGTCACTTTTATGCTGCAAACACATCACCCATGAAAATCTTGAGTAGTCGTCAGTGACAACTAAACAATAAAGCTCCCCAAGATGACTTTTGCGTTTGACAGGTCCGAATAGGTCCATGTGCAATCGCTCAAGCGGCATCTCAACAAAGTTAACTTTCTTCACTTTGTGGGACTGTCTGTGTTGCTTTCCCTTTTGACAATTCACGCACTTGTCATTCAAATGGAAGTGTTTAACATTCACGCCATCGACAAGTCCATTCTTCACTAGATGATTCATTTTCCTCAAATGAATGTGCCCCATTCTTCGGTGCCACATTATCGATTCCTTCTCGGTCGCTTTCGATAGAAAACATGTCACTTGCCCCTGGGATGTCATCGCCTTGGACA
Organism: Ambrosia artemisiifolia; assembly: GCA_032199755.1. Lineage (NCBI taxonomy): Eukaryota > Viridiplantae > Streptophyta > Magnoliopsida > Asterales > Asteraceae > Ambrosia > Ambrosia artemisiifolia. The sequence continues at coordinate 12,754,268 of CM063516.1, read as the reverse complement.
TATCAAGAATATAGAGATTGTTGACGCGAGGTGCCTTCAACATAACCCACTCTTTTGGAATTTCGAAGCCCGGTTTGAGAATGTAGCAAGATTTGTCATCAAAATAAACAGTAAATTGTTTGTCACAGATTTGACTGACACTCAACAGATTATAATCTATCTGCTTCACATACGATATCCTCTCGAAACTCACAATACCATTACTCACGCTTCCTTCCATTGTGATATATCCTCCTTTGTTTCCGGCAAATGCAACGTACCCTCCGTTAATGTTCTTCACATCAAACAATAAAGCTAAATCCCTTGTCATGTGTCCTGAAGCTCCACTATCAACAATCCAGAGACTGCTAATAGGGCCAGCTGAAGCTCCCTGTACACATCAAGTAAAACAGTTAGTTATTTCGGGGGACCCAAGCCTGAGTGGTCTTGGGTCTTTGAATATCATTGTTCAAAGAATCATTCACTTCAACATTTTGTTTTGGATCAATCTTTTTAGGATCATTCAAAACTTGGTCAACTTTTTCACTTGACTTTGAAGTTGAGGCTCCCGGAGTACCATTTGGTGTCCAAGACTGTTCCGAACGTTTCAAGATACGAATCTGAGATTTTGGAATCTCAGTCATTTTCTGAACATTGTTCGCAAATGAAACCTTCTTGGGTACCCTCTCTGATTTAACAGATTTAGGTCCAACATTTGACTTGACAATAGGTTTTTGTGGAACCCTTTGTCTATCATTTGTCGTGTTCACCACTGGTTTTCTCCACGGTTTCTCCATAGCTATTCGGTTACGACGATCATACTGAAATGGACAATCATTCCTCTTTTGATAAAAATTGTTTTGATTATAAAATTGTTGTGGTTGAGGAACAAAACGCCTTTGTGGATAGTAATGATTATCAACCGGTTTCCTCATGGATTGCCTAACTTCAACTTCGTGCCTTTTGTGCCTTACATACGGGCAGTGAGCAAGTAAATGCCCTCTCTCCCCGCACTAAAAGCATGCACGGTATTCCTCAAACACATTTGGAGCATTCGGTTGAGCATATGATCTGACAGGATATTGATCATTATACTGTCGATGCCTTAAACTCTCAGGAAGTGGACCCTTTGAGTAGGCTGGCTCATGAAAACCGTTTGCTTGGTTTTTCGGTTTAATGAATTGGGTGACATGAACCTTTGGTTCTTTCGGAACATCCAAATACAATTTCTTTAGAATTTCCGGTGGAATTTCATTTGTTCTCTCATGTTTTGGAAACCAAATAGTGATTTCTTGCCAAATTTTATCAATTTTGGAATAGTTAGCAAACTTGATTGGATACTCCTCGTCAGAGATGATCTTATCGGATCCTTCCATCCGATAAAATACCTTGACTGGTTTGTCACTGATTTCTTTCTTAACCTCTTTCTTTTCAGACTTCTTATCACGATGTGCGTTAGCCATCGGATGAACATGCTGAGATGGTGACACTGTTCAGTTGTAATGATGTGATTTTCTTTTGGAATATCACACGCATTAGCACTTTTGTTACTTTCAGAGTCACTCTCAGAGTCTGAATCATCATTTTCCACAGTTACTCCCTCATCATTCATGCCTAAAATCGGTCTCACATCGGAATGAGGATCACCAACACTTGAAGTATTGGACTCATTTTCCGATGCCGAGTCTGATTTTACTGAGCTCTCTGGTGTCACTTGATGACAATTGTGATTTTCAAAAAGCACCGGAGATGGCACAGACTTATAGCATGTGGTTTGATCATCAATGATGTGGTCAACAACATAAGCAATATGCTTATAACTTTCTAATTTCTTGTTGACTTTTTCAGTAAAACACTTGATGGTGGCCATTTCCAATTTTGTGTTCTCAAGTTCATTAATATAGTTGTTAATTGCTAATTGTTTTAATGAAAGAGTTTTCTTTAGGTCGGAAATGTCCTTTTTATACCCATCAAGTACTTTGTTAAAAGCAATCACTTCTTTGCGAGCAGATTGACAGTTAATTATAGCACTATCGTGTTGAATGCGAAGTTCTTTGTTTTCATCTGTCAATCTGTCACAAGTTCCACAGTACTTATCACTTGTAACATCAGTGCTAGATTCAGAACTTACCTGTTTTAGAGGATCTGTCATGGCCATTAGTGCGAAATGAGCTTCCTTCCCAGCGAAGAATTTAGAATAATCGATTCTGGTGAAAGCGTCATCCACTATGAACGACTTCCTCGTCTTCAGAAAATCTGCTTCTGCCAGCAACTGATCAATTTCGTCATCCAAAGATGTAACACTTGCTTCTGAGTCTGATTCGCTTTCTGAATCTGAATCTGACTCACACTCCTCAGGAACATCTGTAACTGTGTCAATCACCACTCCTGAACTTACTTCCTCAGCCTGAACTTCAACAGTCTCAGTCTCCACATTCATCTCTTCCATCGATATCTTAACCTCACTCTCAGTTTCTTTATTTTGATCAACTATCACCGACTCCTCGATATCAACCTGTCGGGCAACACAAGCCACATTCCCACCAGTAGTTATCTCCTCAACCCCAATTTGCATCCCAGACCAGTCAAACCTTTCATCATTCTGGATCACCAAAGCTTGATTCTGATTTGTATTCCGTGGCTGCTCATTTGGTGTAGTGATCGGTATAACTGTTCTGTTTGTGTTATTTGGTGGTTGGGTTTGATTCTGGTTGGTTGTGTTTGGTTGTCTGTTTTGGTGTAGTGATAGTTGTTGTTACCTTGGAAAGAAACTTGGTTTTGGTTTTGTTGTTGTCGGTTTTGGTAATTTGAGTTGAATGGGTTTCTGTTGCCTTGTTTAGGTGGCTGAGTGCATTCTCTTTTGAAGTGTCCTTTAGCTCCACAGTTAAAGCATGTCACTTTCTCCTTGTTAAAACCATAAGTGGTATTCGGAGAAGTACCAAAATCAGTCCTCCAGGTCTTTTCAATAAACTCGGTTGCCCTTCTCATAATGCTCGCGAAAGCCCACTGGATATCAATGAGCTCCATCTTCTCTTTGTCGATTTGTGCATAGTCTTCATTGGTCAAGTTGTTATTCCCAATTTGACTTGCAACTAAACCGTTATATGAAGAAACCATTGTTGAGACTAACGCAATATGTTGCTGAGCAACCTCCACAGTCACATTACCCATATTGGATGTCTCCAATACCACTGGTTGCTGATTGGTTTGGTTTACTTGATTCATGTATTGTTGTTGTTGAGGTTCTTGTTGTGGTTGGTTAGAAGAATAGAATGCAGCTTGCTGCATTGGAGAAAATGGTGAAATGAAAGAATTTGTGTATTGTTGTGGTGGTGGTGTATATGATGGTTGTGAATAGGATGAGGTTTGTGCTAGGTAGTTGATGGGTTGTTTTGGTGGTTCCATGACACTAGAAATACAAGCTATGTGAGGTGCCACTGTTCCACCAACACTCGAGTTTCCCACGGTTGCTGTAGTACCACCATGATATAATTCTGGGTTCTGAGGAATCTGAGATCTCTTAGCTTTCCTCTTCTCCTCGAGTTCTTTATTCTCCAGCTTCTGAATGAACTCGTTGATAGTCCAATACTTGTAAGCATCATTCTCTTTGAGTACCTCGACATGTTGATCCCAGTACGGTGGTAATGCATCTGCAAACTTGTCCACCAGCTCTGTCATAGGAATCTGTATATCATAACTAGACAATTCCGTTAGTAAATGACAATATCTAGGAGTCAACTCTTTTAATGTCTCGTTCCCGACATAACTAAAGTTCTCAAATTCTTTTCTCAACTCCTCCATCCTCAACCTTCTCGTCTTTTCGTTACCATCATGACGATTCGTTAGCACATCCCATAACTGCTTCGAAGTAGTGCACGATCCAAACTGATGTAGCAAGTCGTTTGTGATCGCCTGAGTTAACTGAGAATATGCCTTCTTTTCCACAACAAATTTCTTCTTCTCATCGTCCGTCAAACTCTCCAAAGGAACAGGTTCACCGGTGTTCTCTAAAATTGGTGCAACATATCGTTTAGCTATCATCTGCCACGCCTCTGTACCTTCCAACCCCATGCCTTCCAGATGAATCTTGAATTTCTTCTGCCACTGGTTATACTCCTGCATCTCCATTAGCTTGGGTGGCCGATTCCCGCTACCTGAAGATAAGTCATTTATTAGTGTAGAAATAGCATTGGTAGTTTGAGTATTTACCACCGCTGCTGCTACTCCCCAATAGTCTGCTGCAGGTTGTTCTGACGAAGATGCAACGCTCTGTGGCATCGAACTAGTCATCGCTAAATAGTTAATCGGTTGTGAAGACTGAGTGCTCGATTTCTGAGCTGCCACCGTCCATGGGTCCATAGTCACTTGCTGCTGTTGTTGTGTCGTTCCCGGTCTCGGTGTAGTTGGAAAACCCCACATGATGTTCTCAAACTTAGAAATTCACCAAACTTAGAAAATTTCCCAATAACACTTTACTCCCTTCTACTTTCTCCCTGTATGAACCTACTTTCGCCCAAACAGTAACCCCCGAATGTAGAATTATGACCAGAATGTAGAAAAACTACAAGAACTTTCCACGTTCGTCCAAAATCTTTTACTTTCGTCCACTCTATTTCCACCTTCGCACCCCCGTAAAACCGAATGTGGAAAAAGACACCCGAATATGGAAATAACAACACAACAAACCTAGGTTCGACCTGAACTAAGATACTTTCGCCCAAAAAATCTCAGGTTCGCCCTAAAAAGGTTCAGGTTCGCCCCCTTCTCTCTAGATTCGACCCATTCATCTTTGAAAAACGGTTACACTTTGAAAAACGGTTATTTTGATCTGAGATTTTCAAAAGTTTGTGGATTTTGATGATCTTACTCAGGTTATGATTCGGAATTGATTTGGAACAACTTTAATTCTTGGAAAACTTGATTTTAACCACGAATTCAAATAAAAAACCTTCAAATTATATCAAAAACCATTATCATTCAAAAACAGATGAAATTTGATCAAAATTAATTCCAAATCAGCTCTGATATTATCAATTTTGTTGTTGTATGATCTGTATGGCTTTGATACCACTTTGTAGATGGAGAATTTTAGCTAAAACAGGATATTATGATCATACAAGTCACAATTCCAGGTGCGGAAACCCTAGAACTGAACAAAATGATAATACGCAAATCACAACACGTAAAATACCTTTTCAATCACCATTTTATAGATTACTTGTTCAAAATATTCTTACAAAGACCTTACAAGATAATCTAAATCACTTTCACACACTTTTAATCTAGAGAGGAACCTGACCTCGACACACACACATTCAATAACTATTCTAACTTACAAAATGATCAAATCCTATTTATAATGTCTGCAGGTTCGCCCAGTTGCATGGTGCGAATGTGGACTTTGTCCACATTCGCCCAGTTCTTCAGTACGAATGTACACATTAACATGTCAGCTTCCACATTCGCCCAGCTCTATTCTTCCTTCGCCCATTACAAAACACATTCGCCCATTACAAAACACATTCGCCCATCCAGAAACACCTTCGCCCCTTCTATGATCAACTAACATATGTTAAAAGTACAATCCAAATCATTAGTCGCAAAACGTGCATCTACATGAATTGAAGCAATTCTTCTTGCATGGCTTGCACCCAATTGTTGTCTTTGAGGGCTTCTTGATATTTCTTAGGTTCCAACTGAGAAATGAATGCTGAGAAAAAGCAAAAGTTGGAAAGCTGGTTTCTTGTAAGTACCCCTAAAGCAATATCACCCATGATTTGATCTAATGGATGATCCTTGTGTTCAATCAGTTGTTGTAGACCTGTACTAGAGGATGGCTCTACTGTTTCTTCAAATAAACCACTGAGATTGATAATATCTGGTTCAACTGTTGTTTGAGGTTCAGGAGTTTTAGGTTCAGCTGAATCAGTACTTTCAAGTTGTTCATCAGCAGTTCCTGAAGTTGAAGCTTTTGAAACTTCTGAAGGTTTAAAAGTTGATCTTCTGACTGTGTTTGGAGTCCATGGTGTAGGACTATCATCTTCAAATCCTTGAAAACCATTTTGAGGAGGTTTGGATGATTCAACAGTCTTTTCAGGTCCGAAATGAAAGTTGTCAAGATCAAATAATTCAGCAGGATTTGCTGGAATAAGAGTGTGTTTTGATTCATTGAACTTCACATTCAGTGTTTCTTCAACTATCTTGGTTCTTGAATTAAATACTTTGTAAGCTTTTCTCAAAGGTGAATAACCAAGAAAATAACCTGTATCAACTTTTGCAGCAAATTTTGAGATAGAGTCTTTGATGTTGAGGATAAAACATTGACATCCAAAAGCCCTGAAGAAGGAGATAAGGGGCTTTATGCCATGAAGAATTTCATAGGCAGTCTTGGTATGTCTCTTGTTGATAAGAACTCTATTCTGAACATAACAAGCTGTGTTGACTGCTTCAGCCCAAAAATATAAAGGTAGGCCTGAATCAGCTAACATTGTTCTAGCTGCTTCTATTAAAGTTCTGTTCTTCCTTTCTACCACACCATTTTGTTCAGGAGCTCTGGGAATGCTGAATTGTCTAACAATCCCTTTACACAAACAGAATTCATCCAGAGTTTTGTTCCTGAATTCTGTCCCATTGTCACTCCTGATGACTTTGACAGAAAGAGAATATTGCTTCTCAACTTGTAGAATCAAGAACTTGATGATTTCAGCTGCCTCATCCTTGGAATATAAGAAGAAGACCCATGTGAATCTTGAGTAGTCATCAATGATGACCAAGCAGTACTTCTTCTTACCAAGGCTCATAATCTTGACTGGTCCAAATAAGTCCATATGGAGTAGTTGAAGACATGCAGTTGTTTTAGATTCTTCAATAGACTTATAGGAGGACTTATGCTGTTTACCTTTAAGACAGGAAACATAGTGTTCTTTAGACTGATATTCCTTCAAAGGTAGAACCCTGACCAAGCCCATTTTAGTGACTTTATTGATGGTTTTAAAGTTCACATGGCCAAGTCTCCTCTGCCAGAGATCATTTTCTGAAGTTGATGCCTTTGAGAAGAAACAGGCAGTGTTGTTCAATACTTTGTCTTTTTCAATGTCCACTGCATAGACATTGCCACATCTTTTGGCAATCAGCAAAGTATGATCTTCAATGATCTTCTCTATCAACTTCTGGCCTTCTGGTGATATGATTTTGCATGCTGTCTTGGTGAAAAAGGAAGAATATCCTTTATCACACATTTGTGACACACTCAGCAAGTTGTACTCAAGGTTTTCAACGAGATTGACCTTGTCAAACTGCATTTTGCCTGAGGATACATTGCCATATCCTAGCACATATCCCTTGGCATTGTTCCCAGAGGACACAGATCCTTCTCTTTGACTGATAAAATTGTTTATCAGGTATCTGCATTCAGTCATGTGCATTGAGCATCCACTATCAACATACCATATGCTATTCAAACCTCTGGAGACCCTCTGCACAAGATAGCAAATTAGTTAGATTTGGCAACCCAAGCCAATTTGGCTTTGGGTTTGCTCTTGAGAACAGGTGCAGCTTGTTGTGGACCAATTTTTGAAATCCATGTCTTTTTGGCAATGGATTTGTCATTAAGAACAATGGTGGGTTCTTTTTGGTGTCCACCATCAACTTTGGTCATCAGAAGTTTAACCAAATTTATCAAATCTTTAAGTTCAGTAGTTTGTGAAACTACTGATGAAGATGAACTTTGAGAAGAAGACCTTTGTTGAGAGAAAAACTTCTTCTGAGAAAGGTTTTTGTTTGATTGTTGTTTGTTGGGAAAGAAAGTATTTTCAAAATTTTGTTTTATCTGTTTTCCCACAATCAGTTGTTGTCTTTTCTTATTTAAGTGATTTGCCTTTCTATATCTACAAAGTTCAGTTATGTGGTTAAACATACCACATATTTCACATGCTTTTGCCTTCTCTTTCTTTTTAGATAAGTCAAGAGAGTTGGAAGGCAATTTACTGACAATTTCAGCATTTTGAAATAGGTCATCAGCAGTTTTCAGGGTCTCAACTCCTGATGTAGTTGAAACTACTGATGGCTTATTGTCAGTTGTTTTAACTTCTGCGATACTTTCCTTTTTGAGAAAGTTCTGATGGTAGGATGTGCATTCCTCCGTGTCAGAAGTTTGAATCAATTTCTTCCCATCATTATCAGTTTTGTGGGTGAAATCTGTTGGTGATTCAGTGTGGGTATACCCTATGCCAAACTTAACATTTGCTGCAGTTTGTTTGTTAAGTAGCATTTGGTACCCTTTACAAGACTCAACCCATTTTTCACAATCAACCTTGGTGTCAGCAAGCTCTTGTCTGACGTTTCCTAGGTTGTCTATCATTGTTTTAATTTGTGCTTGGGTTTCTATGGATTTATCAGTCAATTTAGAAATTTCTTTATTTTTTAAAGCAATTTTTCTTTCTAAATCACACTTCATTTGGGTGTATTTTCTTTCCATATCATTGGTTTTGCCTTGTAAATGCACATTTGTTTCTCTTATTAAAGCAAAAGATTCTTTGCAAGATTTTGAGCAAAGCTTTAATAGAGATTGCTGTGATACCTGAGTGAGTGCAGAATTGGAAGAGTATCCTTCAAAAGCCATTAAGGCAAAGTTCTTTCTGTCATTATCAGGTTCTCCCCAGTTGACATCATAGACTTTATTGTCTGCATCCTGACTGCATTCAGATGTGTCATAAGGAAGACTGCTCCAGTAAACATACCTTGATGTAAATAAGCTTTGTTGCTGAGGGGGTTGTTGAGTTTGTGCAGGTTGTTGAGCAGTTGGAAAAGGAGGCATCAACTGCTGTTGTTGTTGAGCAGGCATCTGGACATATTGTACTTGTGGCACATATTGAACTTGTGGAGCTTGTGCCTGTACAAAATGAGCACTCCCTTGAGTTCCATTATTCCTATTATAAGAGGGGTTAAATTGATTTCCAGACATGGGTTGGTTGTAGCTAGAGCTTCTACACTCTCTAGCAAAGTGTCCCAACTTTTGACACTTATGACATCTCAGTTTTGATTTGTCAAAACCAACTTTTGTTGAGTTGTTAAGTCCTGGAAATTTCCTTCCTGACCTTTTGTAAAATTTGTTAGTTTTAATGCTTAACAAGGCCAGTTGGTGCAAAATATCCATTTCTTCTAAGTCATCACTGCTAAAATATTTTAAATCATCCATGATGAAACACATGTTATCAGCAGTTTGACTTAGGTCTTCATTGTCATAAGCTGGGAAAGATCCATCTGATGAGATCCTAGCAGTTATGTCTATGTGGTCAAAAGATCCAAAATTATTAGAACAGGATGGTGAGTCATGTCCTATTAAGGCTGTGCTACCTGGAGTATAGTCATCAGCAGTTTTACCAGATTCTTGTAACTTTTTCTTTTGATTGATTTCTCTTTCAAAAGTTAGTAATTTTCCATGTAACCTTGTTAGGTTCAGGGTGTTAAAATCTGAACTTGTTCTGAGGACTATAGAGTAAGTTTCCCATTTTGAAGGTAAAGACCTAAAAAATCTATGTAACATAGATGCATTTGAATAGGTCTGATTGTTAATTTTTAACTTAGAGATGAGTGAAGAAAATCTTTCAAACTGTTGTGTTAAAGTTTCACCATCTATGTGAGCAAAAGTTTCATATTGTTGAGCCATGATTTCTCTGGTGTTGGCTATCACCTCTTTAGTTCCTGCAAACTGTTCTTTTAGGCAATCCCACAGCTCTTTGGCACTTTCACAATGTAAAAGCCCAGCATATATTTCATTTGGGAGAGCCATAGCCAACATAGAGAAAGCTTTTGCATCTAGTTCAAATTTTTGAAAATCTTCTTCAGTGTAGTCTTTTGGGTCTTTTGGTCTCTCAGTTTTTCCTTCTAGATTAGTAACAACTGGTTTGTGAGGTCCAAATACTACAGACCTCCAACAACCAGTGTTGGTTTGAGAAATAGTGTGTGCCAACCTCTTTGACCATATGTTATATTCATTTCTAACTAACATAGGAGGTTTGTTGGCAGATCCAGTATTATAAGGATCCATTTTTATGAAGTTTGGATTTGTCAATACTTCTTTAAAGTGATGGAAGAAAAAGTGAACCTTTAAATCCTTTATTGGATATCAATAAGAGCCTGTGTCTGATTCTCAATTTGTTAGATTGATATTTGATCAGATTAACCAGTGCTCTGATACCAATTGATGGATCAGTGGTCTCTTTAGTGAACACTTATGTGTTTACAGATTTAGATAAGAGTTATTGCACAGCGGAATAGTAAGTGTTCTAAGGTTAAAAGATCACTTTTAAGAGGAGTTATTACTCGCCCTTGACTGAGCAGTTAATGAGAAACAATAAACAGTTCAAGTATAAAGCAGTAAATGCAGTTTATGATTCTCAGAAATGGATTATAAGTTAAAAAGCCTCGAAGGTTTTCAATTAATTCAAAGTAAATCACATCTCTAAAATAGATGAATAAACTCATCTATTTATAGACAAACATACAAGACTGTTGTCTGAAGTAATCTAAGATATTTTCCTAAGATACTATGCTTAGGATAAGGTTTACAACAGACTGTACATCGAAACTTGAATCAAGACTTTAGCAAAACAATATAATACTAAAACTACTGAAGTCTGAGTCGGTTAGAAGCTTCTGATGTCAAAATGCTGATGAGTGACAAACTGCTGATGAGTAGTTTGTCTTCAGTAGTTCTTCAGTGTAGTGTCTGGTTAGACTTCAGAACTTCTGATGTTTTAACTCTTCAGCACTTTGCTCTTTTCTTCTTCAGCACTTCTAATTTCTTCTTCAGCAGTTTCTTCTATACATAAGCAGAATATGATTTGGACTAAGGTTATCAAAAGGTGGTTTCTTCAATCCTCTTTGTCCCAACATAACATAATCAACTACTCGGACTCGGAATGTTCGGAAGCCAATGATGACATTACCGAGGACCAACGACGTGTGATTCGTAGAGCCGTTGTCAAAAACAAGTGTATCAAACATGAGGACACTGTCAATTGGTCGTCGGGCGAGTGGAATTATTTTTGGGACCAATGCGATATCCTTGGAATAGACGGGGATATGTTAATTGAAAACGTGGGCGAAGATCTTAGTGGCACGGCTCAATTCTTTGCTCGCCAAATGAAATCGGGTATGCCTTTTGATCCGGTAGTGTCACGTCCTTCACGCAAATAATCATGGGTACGTCCAGATTGGTCAGTGTGGGGGTTGGGTCCATCGTTTTGTTGGTTTTTCTGAATTTTGGTCCGTCTTTTTTCGTTAAAAAGTTGCTGCTATATGGGTCTTTTTCTATCTTAGCTTTTGGTAAAAAAGCAGGTTTGGAGTCTGCATTATCATCTGGTATTCTTGGGATTTTTTTGTTGGGTCTGGCAACGTGTTTAGAAGGCTGGCAGTGCTTGTTTTGGAGCCCAGGGGATGAGTTTTTGGCTGCTGTTATCATTCGGTGTATTCATATCCAGACCATTAATTTTGGCATGGTTGTCCTTGATCCTCCTCGGCCTAATGCCCATTTTTTGAACTTTATTCTATCGGCCCAGTTACTTAAGGCCTGGTGGTTTAGTCAAGTGACCAAGTTTAGGCTTTTTGTGATGCTGCTGTTTTGTTTGGCCCAAGCTTCTCGGCCCAAGTCTGCCCCTTTGCCTCAGTTTGTGTTGCTGGTGTGTGCGTATGAAGGCCCACGTTTTGGGTCCATCTGTGTTTATGGTTTGATTGCTGGGCTATGTTTGGCTCGGAGGATGAAGGTCCATAAGTGCATGGTCTTGTAGCTGATTTGGCTTGTTGGGCTGTAGTGGATCAGTCTTTGAAGGCCCAAGTTCTTGGGTTTTAGCTAGTTTTTTTATCTATTGTATTTTGTGGTAGAAAGTATATTTTGTCCTACTTTTTTTATTTCTAATTTAGTAGGCCTAGTATGTTTTCTCGCGTAGAGGTTCCCAAAGCCTGTTTCGGGGGTGTCCTTTTTTAGGAGTTATCGGGGGGTATGCCCCCTTAAAACCTGTACAATCACCATTTTGGGAATCTATGTTTGCCGGGCAATGCCCTTTACCCAAAAAAAAAACCCTAAACCCTAAACCCCAAACCCCAAACCCTAAACCCCAAACCCTAAGTTTGTTTCATTTGTCAAAAAACCCAAACACACACTAATGGTGTGAGAGAAAATCCTCTCTAGTTTCTTTCACATCTTCCGCCATTCTCCTCCCTTTTCCACCACTAAACCACCGTACTTCCTCCACCATTCAGCCGTCCACCATAACCAATCACGTTTCAACATTTTCCTTCTCTTTTTCCTATTGGCCGTTTCTTGTGTTTTGAGTTTTTTGATTCTGTTCAACAAAAAGTTTTTGTTTTTCTTTCTTTCTGTTCGTTGGTTTCTTTCTTTCTGTTCGTTGGTTTTCCTACTTTGTTGATCGTTGGGAGTTGTTGTTGTGATGGGTGGTCGTAAGAAGCCACCACCACCGCAGCCACCTTCGAGGGTCCAGCCGCAACGATCTGGTAAGCCACCGTCTAGATCTACATCTACGGAGTGTAATGATGTTCAAGCAGTTTCTCATGATGTACATGATACAAAAGAACACGAGGCGGAGTCGAAAAACATGCAACATGAGGGCGGTGATGATGGAACAAAGGCTATTAATGTTCATGGTGTGCCGAGTATGGATGTAGGAAACGAACAAGCGTTATGTGGTGTTAATAAACAGCCTTCGTCGATTCCGAGTGTTAGTACCTCACTGGAAACTTCATCGGATTCGATTTCGACACCAATAACTACTCCGGTTAAGCCAGCTTTCCCGGCTTCATCAGGTCAGTTTGTTAAAGGCTCTGATGCTGATATGGAGCGTTTGAGACAGGAATATCGAAGGGAACATCAGGAAGCTTTAAACTCTGTTTTCAGACGTAAGACAGTGGAGTCGGGATCAATATCGGAGTTGGACTCAAAACAGGATGTTATTAGTGATGGTTGGTCGGATACTAAGCATGAACAGGAACAAGTCACACCGGAACAAGTTTCGGCTTTGAAGCACATTGATGTGTTTTTGGAATTAATGTCTACCACCGCTCATGGTGGTGGCCGAAGTTTGGAGAATGAACTTGGTGGTGGCCGGAAGTTGGAGAATGAACTTGATCATGGGTCAGATTGTTTGGAAAGTCCTACAAATTCGGAACCTGACTCCACCACCGTTCATGGTGGTGATCGGGTGGACATGAAAGAATCGGGTCAACAGTCAACTCCTATGGCAAGTCCTACAAAGTTGGAAACTGTTAGTCATGCTTTAAATTTTGATTTTGAAAATAATGTGGATGATATGCTTCCCAAAAATAATGGAGAGGTTGTGGAAAATTTGAATGATAATATTATACAAGATATCCAAACTCCTGAACCGAATTTGGATGTTTCCATCGGGTCTCATGTTGGGCTGGTACAACCCCAGGAAAATGGAACGCAAGAGCATGTTGGGTCTTCGTGTCTGGATCAGGTCCAGGCCCAAATGGTATGTGAAGATGGACTAGAACATAGTAAAATGGATCAAGTTATTAAGGATGCACAAGCCCAAAGGGGAGGCCCAATTTCGGGAGTCCATCATGGGAAACCAGTGGCCTGGGTAAGAAATGGGCCGATTTTGAATGAAGTTATTTCAAGTGCAGACTATGTTTTTATGAAGAATGACTCAATGGAAAGTAATAAAGATATTAAGTTTGGAACATTTAAAAGACAACCTCCTGTTGCCGAGAAGGTCAATACATCCAAGGTATTGAATACTTTTTCATGGTTTGATAATACTTGTGTTCTAAACTTAGATGATAACCTACCGGATTTTGACCCGATTCGTGGGACTAAACTTTGGACTAATTCGCTATTCCAACGACTTTTAAATGGTGAAACGGTCGATGATAGTGAGACCCGTCTTGTTTATGTCCCTCCTAAACGAGATGAGAATGGGGATGTTGTTGTGAATCTAAGTCCGCAATTTATGACCAAGAGTTTGCAAGCTCATGTTCTTCAACTCTATGGTTACTTTGTGGGTCGGGACTTGCCTTTTCAAACCGTAAAGGAAAATCTCATACGTATGTGGCATAAGTTTGGACTTAAGTCGATGTATAAAAAAAGGGGAGGTTTTTATTTTTTCAAATTTGATAATATGGAGGGAATGATGCAAGTGCTTGATAAAAACCCTTGGTTGGTTGAAAATGTTCCTTTGGTGCTTCAAGTTTGGGAACCGGACACCATATTGAAAAAACCGGATCCGACGTCGGTTCCTTTATGGGTGACTATACAAGATTTGCCTTTGTGTATGTGGAATGGGGGTAATATTTGTGAAGTTTTGAGTTGTGTCGGGAAACCGCTTATGCTTGATAAGGTGACATATGATAGGTGTATCAAAAAAGAGGGACCTATAAATTATGCACGTGTCTTTGTTAATGCTCTTGCGAATAATGGACTTCCGGACAAGGTAAAAATTAACTTCCCCCCCCCCCCCCCCCGTCGTGGTGTCCCGGGTAAGGTTTGTCATTTGGATTTAAATTATGTTTGGAAACCTCCTCTATGCCATGTTTGTAATGTTTTTGGTCACCTTAGTGATTTATGTGTTCATAAGCAAGAAAGTCAACAGGCTACAAAACAAGCACATGGTTTGGCTCAATGTACAGGTGCTCATCCAAGTTCATCGGGAGTTAAAAAGGATGCAAATAATATGGGTAATAAGCCTCAAGTGAATATTGGTAGTAACATACAAGGAAAAGGTGTTTGGGTGGATGAGGATGGCTTTGAATTTGTTACAAATAAGAAGAAGCAACCAAAGCAGGCCCAAGGAGGTGGTCAGGCCCACTGGAGACCTCTCAAAATCCCTGGCATTAATTGTCCAAGGCCCAAGAACTCTGGTGCGGCTCAATCTGTTCCAAAGCCTGTTACGAGGCCCATGTCTAAAAAGGCTCCTCAGCAGGCCAATCAGACCATTAGCGCTGCTGCTCCACAAAGTCTGCCAAGCCCAATACCAGTTTCAGCCCAAGTTGCTGGATCCTCTATTGTTGACGGGCTGAATTTAAGGGTTGAAGAGGAATTCCCACCTCTTTCGGCCCAAAAGGAGAAAAAACATGGAGTCCAACAGTCGGTTTCTAAACAAAAATTAAAGTCGGTTGTTGTTTCTAACCCGTATGCAGTTCTAGCGGAATTGGACGATGAGGAAAAGGGGAAAAAGAATGATACGGTTGAGGATTTGTATGATGAGGTGACCAAGATGTGGGATAGTGAAAAAAAGGATGCGAATAAATATTATCAGTCTGGGGTACCGCCTACGTATGATGTTCTTTATAGTTGGCCCAAAACTAAAAGAGACTATTATTTTGGTTTGGGCAAGGCGACAAAAAATGCTTGTACTAAGGCGACTCCTACTAGTAATGAGGATGATGAAGTTGATGTGGAAGAAGTGCTCTTAGAAACCGATGGGACTTCTAAATTAATGCAAGATGATGTGATTTAAGTTATTTATGTTTGTTTGTTTGTGTTTTGTTTGTTTGTTTCTTTAGTGGTCTCTCGCTTAGGTATAATGCCCTGGTTAAGAGACTCACTTTGTTTGTATCATTGGTTTCGTAGAAATAATATTTGCCTGGGGTACCGTCCCCTTTCCCAAAAAAAAAAAAACCCCAAACCCTAAACCCCAAACCCCAAACCCCAAACCCTAAACCATAACCCTAAAACCTAAACCCTAAACCCTAAAACCTAAAACCCTAAACCCTAAGTTTGTTTCATTTGTCAAAAATCCCAAACACACACTAAAGGTGTGAGAGAAAACTCTCTCTAGCCTGTTCTCTACTATTGGCCGTTTACCACCTTTCACCACCTCAACTCCACCATCAACCACCGTCCTACGCTCTCTCTACCAACTTCTACAACCACCCTCCTTTTCCATCAACCCTTCCTACCCTCGGCGATAACCTGTTTTGTGTTCGGGATCGGTTTTTATTTTATAATTTTATATTCTGGGTGGAGATGGGGACTAAGAAAAAGCCTCCATCGAAATCTAAGGAGTCACATTCAGTTCCGAGTTTGAAGAATGATAGCAACAGCGGTCACAACAAAGATGATGAACATGTTAAACCTTCACGTGAGGAGTTGGAAAAAACTGGCATGCCGACATGGATCGTGGATTTGAATGAGCATTTTCCTGGTAATTTTCTGCCAAATAATCCGAACCGTGTTTGTGTTTTGAATAAGGAAGCATCAACTATTCCGAGTTCGTCATCCATACAGTTGGAAAATGGTTCGGTTAATATGGGTGACCAATCGGAAGTCAAGATTAGCACCCAACAGGTAGAAGATTTCAAGGTGGCTCTTGATGTTGTTAATAATGATACAATGTCGGATTCGGGTTCGTCGAAGCCGTTTTCTTCCCCGGGTGCACAGTCGGCTGATTTGGATTCACAAGTTTCACGTGTTCGCGACTCATTTGAGGATTCGGATTAGACGACACCGGATATGAAAGAGCAGGTTTCGGCTATTAAAAATTTGGATCGAACGGAAGGATGGTCGGAGATTAGCACCACCTCCATGCATGGTGGTGAGAGAAAGATCCATGTTAGTTTGGAAAGTCCTGCAAATTTGGAAAGAGATAATCATGCTATGAATGTTGACTATTCTAACGTAAAAGAAGAAATTATTTCCAAAAAAGATGGAATTTTTGTGGATGCCACAACCGACAAAAAGTTGGAGCCAAAATTTGAATTAGAGTCGGATTCGATAATCTCTATCGGGTCTCACATTGAACCGGAGCTTGCACAAAAAACTGATGACAATACAGGCCCAGATCCGATATTGAGCCCAGTTACGAACATAGTTTTGGACAACCTTTTCCTCAATGCTCAGGCCCAAACAGTTGGGCCGGATGAAAATAACGAAGGTCCCAGCCTTAATATACAACCCCCCTGGTGAATGCTGTTGTTGTGGATACCGAAGCCCAACCGCAAATAGATCAGTTCTTGAAGGAAACACAGGCCCGGAATGGTGGCCCAGTCTCGGGTGGTCGAATGGCTCGATCTAGTCCTGTTGCTTGGGTTAGAACAAGTTCGATACCTAATGAGGTGATTACAAGCAACGACTATACCTTTGTGAAGAATGAAATAACCACTGCTAATAACCATACAAGGATGGAGGACTTGCAATTTGGTTCGGCTCCGAAGTTCAACTCACGGCCCACTGTGAACATTCCGATCCCAAGTTTGAAGGTAAACTCCCCTTTATCTTGGTTTGATAATATTTGTGTTTTAGACTTGGATGACAACCTTCCATATTGTGACCCGATTCGTGGTACAAAATTATGGAACAAGACACTGTTTCAACAACTCTCAAATGGTGAGCCGGTGGATGATAGTGAAACACGACTTGTATATGTACCACCCAAACGGACCGAAAGTGGAGAGGTTGTTGTTAAACATAGTCCGCAATTTATGACAAAGAGCATACAAGCACATGTCCTACAATTGTATGGTTATTTTGTGGGTCATGACTTACCGTTTCTAACCGTAAAGGAAAACCTTATTCGTATGTGGCACAAATTTGGTCTTAAATCAATGTACAAGAAACGAGGTGGTTTTTATTTTTTCAGGTTCGATAATATTGAAGGTATGTTACAAGTATTAGACAAAAATCCGTGGTTGGTCGAAAATGTGCCGCTAGTTCTACAAGTTTGGCAACCGGATACTGTGTTGAAAAAACCGGATCCAAATTCGGTGCCATTATGGGTTACAATCCGAGACTTGCCTTTATGTATGTGGAATGGAGGCAACATTAGTGAGGTCCTTAGTTGTGTTGGAAAGCCTCTTATGCTAGATAAAGCGACGTATGATAGATGTGAAACAAAGGAAGGTCCGATAAACTATGCACGGGTCCTGGTTAATGCAATTTGCGGAGCACGAACTCCCGGACAAGGCCAAGGTTAATTTCCCTCCTCGCCAAGGTGTGCCGGGTAAGGTTTGTGACTTGATTCTTAGCTATGTTTGGAAGCCACCAATTTGTAAGTTGTGTAAAGTTTTTGGTCATACAATGTTGAATTGTCCTAAACACCAAGAGCAAAAATTCATGCCAAAACAACCAGTGGCTTTGGCAAATGAAAAAGAGACACAAAAAGGAATGGATTGTTTTGTGAATGGGCTGCCCCACAATACACCTCGTGATCTTACTGGTCCGAATCCAAATGTGGGCCAACAAGTTGATAAATGGAAAAGTATATGGATTGACAAAGATGGATTTGAACAAGTGCAGCCCATGAAGAATAAAAATCAACCGACCCAAACAAAGTGGAGACCATTGAAAATTAATGAGCCTCATAAAACAGGTCAGGCCCAGGATCAGAGACTCGCTAATATGGAACAAACAGAAGGGCTTTATAATGGGGCTGGGCCTTCTAATGTGATTGGACCATCGATGTTATCAGGTATGGAATTCCCACCATTGTCAATTAATGCCATGCCTAAAAATGAAAGTCTAAATGGCCCAAGGAAACAACAGCTTAAGTCGGTTGTAGTAAAAAATGCGTTTTTGGTTTTGGAGGAGGTGGATGATCAAAATGTGATTAAAAAGGAGGTGATAAAAGACACTTCAAAATCTGGGGATGATAGCATGGATGATTACTATGATGGAAAAACCAAGCTATGGGATAGTGAAAAAGCGGATGCACAAAGGTACTATAAATTGGGAGTCCCACCTACTTATGATGTTCTTTTTCATACTTGGTCACAAGCGAAGAGGGATTATTTTTTTGGGTTGGGCAAGGAATTGAAAAACGCTGCCAACAAAGATACCCCTAAAAGTGCTAAAGAGATTGAGGATGATGACTCGGTTGAGGTGCTTTCAGAGACAAATGAGACGGGACATTTCATGAAGTTATAGTTTTAGTTCTCTATTTGTCTTGTATGTAGTTTTTCCATGTTTGGGCCTGCGTGCCTTAATGTTTGTTGGTTTTTTGTTTGGGCTTAGGCCCTTTGTTTGTACTTTGTGGTCTTTCCCCCCTCCATGGTAAAATGTCCAGGAGGGGGGGGGGGCGTTTTTCGGGACTTAATAAATGTTAGCCGGGGTGCTGCCTCTTTTTCCAAAAAAAAAACCCTAAACCCTAAACCCTATATTTGCCGGGCAATGCCCTTTACCCAAAAAAAACCCTAAACCCTAAACCCTAAGGAATTTCATTTGTGTGTTTTCTTTCTCTCTCTAGATTCTCTCTCTAGGATTCTCTCTTGCATCCGTATGCTTCTCCTTCCCTCCTTTTTTCTCTAATCTTCCCTCTTAATCCGTTTTTTGTTCAATTTCTTCGTCTATGATTCCTTCAACCGGTGTGTTAGTCCCACCGGATCCTAATTCCTTGCAAGCTGCTCTCAATTCATCTGAAAAACCTAATTCCCGTCGCATCCAAACTAGGTCAGGTGGTAGTACGAAGACTAGTGAGGGAGATGAAGGCCATATGTCCAAATCTGGTTCTTTTTCCTCAAGCTTAAGCAGTAGGGGTGTCCAGAAACCTTCGAAACAGGACAAAAGTCGGCAACCCCTGGCTAATCTGACCGTCAACGATCTATTACAGCAGCAAGACCAGATTTTGCTTCAAAACAAAGGTAATACTCCCTCCCCGTCTCAAATTCCTGTGATTATTTCTATTGGTGGTCAAATGGATTTGGATGGGGCTGGGTTGGAACTGAATTCAGAAGTTGGGGGTACGGTGTCTTTTGACGGAGCTGTGCTCTCACTCAATCTGGTTCACCAAAACGTCCAGGGTGTGGTTACACCTTCCCGGTCTCCTTGCACCCTGAATGGTGTTAATCTGGATGTTGCGACTCCGACTAAAGTGTTGGACTTTGATATGGTTGATGGGGATACCTTTGGTACCACGGGTAATGGGGCTGAACAGGGTACAGGTACTGGGGTAGGGTTAAATGGTGCGGATGACAACCAACAGGGTCCTCTATACAATGACTCGAATCAAGGGCTACCTAGGATGAATGTTTGGAATTTGAATCATAAGAAAGGCATGTCTATAGCCGAAAGGATAAAACAGAGCCAAGAATCTGCCAGGGTACAACCCTAAAACCCTTAACCCCTAAACCCTAAGATTGTCTCATTTGTGTTTTTTCCTCAACACACACTAAAGGTGTGAGAGAAAATCCTCTCTACTTTTCTTTTCTTTTTTCCGGTTTCTCCTCCTCCGACCACCCTTTCTCCGCCACCCTCCGCCCTAAAACATCACCCGTTTTCACCATTTTTAACATCTTTCATCTTTAGTTCAGTGTTTGTTGAGATTAAACAGTTAGTTCGTTCAAAATTTTATGATATTATTATCGTTAAAACATGGGAAGGAAGAAGAAGCAGCCACCTCCTAAGCCTCCTCAGACCAGATCTGTTCGTACCAGAAAGAAGGAAGATGAACAAGAAACAAAGGGTTTGGATGAACAGGAAGTTCCAGCTCGTGTAGAAGATCAACAAACTTCTACACAGGTTGGAAGTTGTATGTTGAATACGGATAATGTTACAATATCGTCGTTTTCATCGTCTTTGAATTTGAATGAAGGTGAGTCTGTAAATTCATCTCCAGTTCTTGTTAAAGAAATGACAAAGGCTGAAAAGATGATTAGGGTTCGACAATTAAAACATTCGGTTCTGGATAGCATGAAAAAGATGAAAGAAGTTAATCTGGGTAATGAAGGATGTTTGTCTGGACAGGAGAATATTATTGCTTCATCTTCTCCGGGGCTATCAACTTCGTCGGAATCGGCTTCGAATATCAACCTTGAGTCTGGGTTTAACGAGTCAGGTCCTGGGTTGGGTTCGAATGTTGATGAAGCAAGGTTGAATAATTCTAGAGTGAATATGATCGATAATAGTGCAGATTTGATCCAAATGGAAATTCCAAAAGTTGATATGAATTCTGCACCGTTAGATGAAGTTTGTTTTAATCTAACGGCAAAAAATATAGAAGCCACATTGTTTTCATCGCTGAAGAATAACTCGGGATCTGTGCCAGACAGCTGTGCGATAGGTTCAGTGCTTGGGTCGGATCCTGGATTAAATTTGGACGATAATTTTTCTCAGCCGTTGGATAGTATTGATCCTATGGTGCAAAGTAAAGAACCAATCATGAGGGAGAATGAGAATGTTTTGAGATTGGAGCATTTGGATAAGGTGGGGAATGTTTTTTCATCTGATCCGTTGATTATTTCGAATGTTCCAAAATGAAAAGCAGATTTGGACACCTGTGTAAATGGTGGGGACCAATCTACATCTAATCCAGGTAATTCTAATATTTTTGATAGTGGGCCGATTTTGGATCCAGTTAAAAATGTTGATGGACTAAACATAAGGAGCCCAGCTGTGCTTTTGGCTGCTGGGCTTGGGCTGTCAAAGTCTGATCCTTTAGCAGCCGAGATTTTATTGGATGAAATTAAAAATTGTGGCCCAGAACCGGCCTCTAAAATAACTAATCCAAAAGAGGTTTTTTATGCTCAAAACTTACAATTTGGTTCCTTTAATTCCTCTAAATTAAAGGGTAAACCAAATTTTAACTTTGTGTGTGAAAACAATCTACAATTTGGGAATAGTATTGACATAGACCCGGTTAGAGGTACTATGTATTGGAACCAAGATTTGTTTGCAAAATACACTAATGGAGTGGAAGTTGAGGAAAGTGAAACTCGTCTACATTATGAACCACCTAAAGTTGATAGTGATGGGGAGGTTATAATAGAACTTAATGGTCATTTTATGACAAAGAGTATTAAAGCACATCGCCTTCAACTTTATGGTTATTTTGTGGGGGACAATCTACCTTTCCAAATTGTTAAAGAGAACCTTATTAAAATGTGGCATAAGTTTGGTGTTACTTCGATTATTAAAAAGAATGGTGGGTTTTACTTCTTTAAATTTGCATCGGATGAGGGGCTATTGCAAGTTTTAGAAAGGAACCCGTGGCTTGTTAAAAATGTTCCTTTGGTTCTACAATTGTGGGAGCCGGATACGGTCTTGTCTAAACCGGATCCGACAACGGTTCCCATTTGGGTTACTTTAAAAGATTTGCCGCTTTGTCTCTGGAATGGAGGTAATATTGGGCAAGTTGTTAGTTGTATTGGAAAGTCGCTGATGTTGGATAAAGCTACTTATGATAGATGTGAAACAAAGAAGGGTCCTTTAACGTTTGCTAGAGTCTTGGTTGAAGCATCGGCATCAAGGGGACTTCCGGAACGTGTTAAGGTACGGTTTCCTTCTCGTGATTGTATGCCGGGTAAGGTGGAATATTTGGAGTTTGGTTATTGGTGGAAGCCACCATTGTGTCACTTATGTGGAGTGTTTGGACACATGACTTCCATACATGAACCGAAACCAACTGCTGAGGTTCCAAAAAATGATTCAAAACATGTTGCAAAAAATGTTGTTGAGCCTCAAAACAATGTTGTCAATGATGCTTCGAAACAAAAAGAGGATGAATTTATTGAAGTTCAAAAGAAGAAAAAGAAGCAAAAGAAGAAAAAGACAGTAACTTGGGCTCCAGTTGTAAAAAAGCCGGACAGAATTTAGGCCCAAATTCTCATGAAGCAGGCCCACCGGGTGTCAAAAATAATATGCAAAAACCTTCAAATGGAACAGGGGTGTTTATTGGGCCGAGATCTAGCCCACAACAGAATGTAACAGAGCAGCGAACTGCTTCTGTTTTAAAGTCTGGACCGATAATTTCAGGTCCAAAACAGGTGCATTCTGGGCCGCTAAACAGCTCAGAGTTGGATTCTTTGGATTCTTTGGGCTTTAAGGATTCTAATCCTTTAATTGGGCCTGTTGTTGGGCCTGAAAAGGATCCAAAAATGAAAGCTAAAGTGGATGGTTCTAACCGATTCTATGTGCTAGTCGATGAAGATGAAGACGAGTGCTTTGATGCGGATTTGGGTATTTGGGACCACGAACTTACATTGGCACATAAATACTTCAACTCTAACACCTGCCCACCGGATGATGAGTATGAAAAATGGTCTAAGGAGCTCAAGGCATACTTTAGGAGTTTAAAGAAGAATTCGCCACCAAAGGGGTCTCCAAAAAAGAATGTCGTGAGTATTGCACAAGATGATGACAAGGAAGATGATAGCGATGAGGTGGAGTCCGAGATGCATGAGTCGGCACGGTTCATGAGCTTGACTTAGCTTTGTGCTCTTATTTTCTTGTTTGTTTGTCGTAGTTTGTTTGGTTTTCTGGGTCGTGGGCCTTAGTTTGTTTTGGTTGTTGGGCTTAGTGCCTATTTTGGTAGGTTGTTGGGCTTTGTGCCTTAGTTTGTAATTCCTTTATTTGAGTTATTAATAAATGTTTGCCGGGGTACCGTCCCCTTTTTCCAAAAAAAAAACCCTAAACCCTAAACCCTAAAGTTTGTTTTATTTGTCAAAAATCTTAAACACACACTAAAGGTGTGAGAGAACACTCTCTCTAGCTTTCTTCCACACATTGGCCGTACACCTCCTTCAACCACCGTCCTTCCACCGTCAACCACCTCCATACACCCTCTTTTCTATCGTTCACCACCTACAACATTCTTTACAGCCTTGGTTGTGTGTGTTTTGGATTCATACGTAAGTTTTTGTGTGTGTTCTTGTTTCTGTTTATTTGTTTGGAAATAAAAGTTTTAAGGAAGTAACAGAAACGAGTGTTTGTTGATTCATTAACGTTATTCTTGTGAGTGTGATGGGTGGTCGTAAGAAACCACCACCACCACCGCCGCCACCGCCGACAAGGGTTCAACCTCAACGATGAGGAAAGCCACCATCTCGGTCCTCGTCACAAACTTTTGATGAGGTGGTGGAGTCTTATGATGTGCAAGAACATAATCTGGACACAAAGAATGTACAAGAAAATGAACCGGATAGGAAGAGTGTCCATGCGAATGTACTTGTAGAAGATGTTGAAGATCCGAAGGTGTGTAATGTTAACAAATAGTTTTGTTCGATTGAAACTGTTTCTGTCTCTTCGGATAGTTCTACGGAGTCGATCTCGACACCGGTGAAACCGTTATTCACACCGAAGGAGAAGGAGATACTGTTGAGACAAATATATAGAAACTCGCCGGAGTCGGTAAGTCGGTTATCAACTGAGGAACGAGCAATGATTACTCCACAACAGGTTTCGGCGTTAAAAGATTTAGAAGATCAGATTGGAGTTTCGGAGCTTGAAACCACCACTGTGTATGGTGGTGAGCGGAGTTCGGTCAACGGTCAGGATCCGGATGTTTTGGAAAGTCCTAAAAATTTGGCAAATTTTAATAATGGTTTGAATTTTGAAGATTTGAAAATCAAAAACATCATGTTGACAATATTGTGGAAGGTTCGGCTGAAGGTGATGGGTTCAAAAAAACGGTGGGTCAATTTCAAAAAGTGGACCAGGGAGTGGAAGTTTCTATCGGTTCAAAAATTGAACCTGGCCAGAGTTATAAAAGTTCAAATGAAAATGAGTTTTTGGATGTCAAGTTTCATAATGCCGAGAAGCAAACCGTGGCCCAGATGATATGCAAGAGGAGGAACCTTCCGTTAAGGAAGCCCAGGTATCGCAGACTTTTCCTCCTATTTTGGAGGCTATCTTCCATGAAGCTCGAGCCCAAAAAGGTCCTCCAATTTCGGATGCGCAAAAGGTTCAAAAGGATGCGAGTGTGGTGGGCCAGGTCCAGTCAAATCCGGTTGCTTGGGTGCGGTCTACTCCGGTGATTAACGACGCCATGTCAAAGGCTGATTATGTTTTTGTTAATGAAGATAATAAGGATGTTCGATTTGGCGATTTTTCAAAGGTTGGTTATAATGCTACATCGCCTATGGTAAATGCTTTGAATCAATGGTTTGATAATGAGTGTGTTTTAACTTTGGAGGAAAACTTACCGGATTTTGATCCGGTTCGTGAAACAAAATTATGGAATAAAGCGCTTTTCTTTAAACTTTTGAATGGCGAATCGGTGGATGATAGTGAAACTAGACTCGTTTATGTACCACCAAAAAAGGCTGAGAGTGGCGAAGTGGTTGTTAAACTAAGTCCGCAATTCATGATAAAAAGTTTGGAAGCTCATGTACTTCAAATCTATGGTTATTTTGTGGGCGCGGACTTACCTTTTCAAAGGGTTCGAGAAAATATAATCCGAATGTGGCACAAATTTGGGCTCAAGTCTATGTACAAAAAGAGTGGGGGATTTTATTTTTTCAAGTTTGATAACTTAGAGGGTATGATGCAAGTTCTTGATAAAAATCCTTGGTTAGTAGATAATGTGCCGTTGGTGCTTCAAATGTGGGAGCCGGATACCATTTTGAAGAAGCCGGACCCGTCATCGGTTCCTTTATGGATCTCGATACAAGATTTACCTCTTTGTATGTGGAATGGGGGAAACATTAGTGAGGTTTTGAGTAGTGTCGGTAGGCCGCTTATGCTTGATAAGGCCACGTTTGAAAGGTGTAAAACTAAGGAGGGGCCGATTAACTACGCTCGGGTGCTTGTCAACGCGTTGGCAGAGAATGGACTTCCGGACAAAGTCAAAACAACCTTCCCGTCGCGTAATGGAGTTCCGGTAAGTCATGCGAACTTGAATTATCATATGGTTGGAAGCCTCCTGTGTGTTCTTATTGTAAAGTATTTGGGCATAATTTTGATAACTGTTTCCAAAATAAAAAAGAAGTTGGTATGGAACAAGGGCCGCATATGGTTAAGGAGAATATGAATGATAATATTAAAGTGAATCAAACAAATGTGTATGGATCAACGTTGACTCAAAATTTGATTTCTAAAAAATCTGGGCATGATAATAATGTCACGGCCCAAGTGAATGTCAAAGGGAAGGAAATATTGATTGATCAAGATGGCTTTCAAGAAGTACGGCCAAGAAAAAATATACAAAGCAATATTATCATACGGCCCAACGTCTTTGGAAACCATTAAAAATATCGGAGCCCAAACAAGATAACAATCGAAAGGCTGCTGCTTCTCGGCCCAATCATAATGTACAAGTTGGTCTTGGCCCACATAACAGCAGCAAGGTATTGGATAAAAAAGAGGGGCATGTTTTTAGTCCCGGACCTTCGAGATGAGCGGACATTGAATTTCCACCACTAGCAGCCCAAAATAAAGATGTGAAACAAGGGAAAAAATCCAGTTTGAAATCGGTTGTAGTGACTAATGCGTTTGCGGTTTTAGACGACATTAATGATCAGAATGAGATGAAAAAGTCCGAGGTTAACAATGACCGAAATGGAAGCGATGGGAATATTGATGCACAATATGATGAGAAGAATAAAATGTGGGATTATGAAAAGCATGAAGTTGATAAATATTATGCCTCAAAAGTCCTTCCTCCTTATGAGATTTTCTCTAAGTGGTCGAAAGCACAAGTAGAGTATATGTCACGTTTAGGTAAAGGTACTAATTTGGCGAATGTTGAAGTGAAGCTCGAGAAACCAAAAAATGAGGATGAAGAGGATGTTGAGTCAGAGACGGATGCTACATCTGAGCTTATGAAAAGTGATGTATTTTAGTTTGTCATTGTCTATTGGTTTGTTTTATTTCTAGTGTTTTCCGCTTAGGTTCATGCCCTGGTGGAATAACACTTTGTTTGTAATCACGGTTTTAGCTTAATAAATTTGCCAGGGGTACCGTCCCCTTTCCCAAAAAAAAACCCTAAACCCTAAACTAGTCTCCCCTACTTTTGGAAATTTCGTCCCGAAATTGATGTGAAATAGACTTGGAGAAATTTAATAGTTCGCATGGTTAAACCCTAATGAAAACCGAGGGACTTGAATGGTAGAATAGGAAGTTTTCAGAGAATTAAGGTGATAGGATAAATGCTTATATTGTAACAGACGAAGGGAATTGGATTATGTTGTATAAGAATCCTAGTTTCAAGATGACACAATCAAAGAGTTTTAGATGGAACAATTACGATGATCAAATCTAGTTAATATAAAGCTTACAACACAAACAAGTGTTAGTCCTGAGTTTGATCTCCAGTCTCATTTTCGATGCACCATTAGCGTTTATATATATGGTGTACCGCAGCTGGCTTGATCAAAGTTAATGATTATGCAAGTATTAGTTGAGTTTACTTAGCAAGTTTAAGACACGTAGCACAAAGAATCACACAAGACACATAGTTGAATTGCATAAGATTAAAGAATAAAAGTTTAACATGTTTCACCCCGAAAAGCATTGAAAACTGTAAAAGAGTGGGGATATGTAAACTCACCTTAGCAAAGCAAGCAAAAATCCCAAGTATGCAATAGCAGGGAAATATTATTCCCAAAGGTATCAACCTAGATTTAACATTGTAAAGTCTAAGTGTCACAAGTCTAACAAGTTTAAAATTCCTAGGTCGATCGATTAGGGTTTCCTAGTTTTGGGGAAAGACGCTTAAATGTTAATGATTATTATTTTTACATAGACTAAAAGATATAACTCATGAAAGTATGGAAAATATTTTCTATAAATTATTTTCTATTTATTTTGTATAAAAAAATTTATTTATACAAAGGAATTTAAATAATCATTCTATTTATTTTGTATAAAACAATTTATTTATACAAAGGAATTTAAATAAATCATAAGATAAAATATATAAGTATACATATGTTTTTCTCGAAAAGCTTATATCGTTAATCCATTAGATTAGAAATTATTTTAGAAAAATTTTGGTTTTTGAATCATCAAAAACGGAGTTTTTATGAATTAGATTCAGTTCCGGGTGGGTACTCTGCCTGTGAAGTACCTTGGAGTGCCTTTAATCTCCTCTAGACTCCGTAAAACCCACTGCAGCTTGTTAATTGATAAAATGAAAAAGAAAGTGCAAGATTGGAAAAACAAGTCCTTATCGTTTGCTGGGAGGCTGTAACTTATTGCCTCTGTCCTGAATTCGCTGCAAGTCTACTGGTCTTCAGTGTTTATCCTCCCAGTCTTGGTCTCTAAAGAGGTGGAGCAGCTCATGCGTGAGTTTCTATGGTGTCATGGTGAGATGAAGAGGGGTAAAGCGAAAGTAAAATGGAAGGAAGTGTGCACGCCGATGGCACAAGGTGGTCTTGGGCTTAAACTCCTTCGCACTTGGAATAAAGCCCTCATTGCCAAGCATACCTGGAATATTATATCCAGAAAGCAATCGCTGTGGGTCAAATGGATTCACACATACCGGCTTGACAAAGGTAATTTCTGGGAATTTAATAAAACGGAGGACACTTGCTGGAGCTGGAGGAAAATAATGGAATGTAGGAATGTCCTCCGGAACCATATTGTTCATGTTATCGGTAATGGGCAGGATACCTCGTTGTGGTTTGATAATTGGCATCAGCTGGGCCCATTGTGCAATTTCATCTCTCACCGTAATATGCGTGTGGGTCCTCTTACCAGATTCAGCACTGTTAACGAAGCTGTGATAGATGGGCAGTGGCAATGGCCTGCTGATTGGCAGACCAGATTCCCAGATCTGTTCAATTCCCCGTGCATCCCCCTTCAGGATAGTAGTAGGGATTGTGTGAAATCGAGGGCCTCTGATGGCAAACTAATGGAGTTTTCTGTCAGTAATGTGTGGGCCGCTATCCGAGAGGTAGGGGTTGAAGTCCCGTGGTTTAAGGTGGTGTGGTTCAGTCAGAATATTCCACGTCATGCCTTCATTCTCTGGTTAGCGTTAAAAAACAGGCTTAAGACCCATGATGTCATAGGGTCATGGGATCCGGGTGTTAACAACTGTTGTGTCTTCTGCAAATCAACACCTGACTCTCATAATCATTTATTTTTTGAATGTGCCATTCCTAACAGTATATGGAAAGCCTTATGTCCAGCTACGAAATGGGGAAATGCTCCCAACAGCTTCCAAAACATCATTCCCCACATGTGTGCTCTCCCGCTTAATGGGTCGATATGGAGTATAGTCAACCGGTTATGCTTCGGTGCTGCTGTTTATTACATTTGGCAAGAGCGGAATCTGCGTACTAATGAGAACAGGGCCAGGCAGGTTAATGAGATAGTTCGGCTCATCAAAGAAGCTGTTCGTCTTAGACTGATGGGGCTGAAACTTGTTAAATCTGCTACGTCATTGAATGCTGCCAGAATTTGGGATCTTTCAGAAGTCCATTGGGTTGAGAAACCCCCCTCCCCTAATGCTACGTCATGATTCAGCTGGTCCAAAATTATTTCCTATTATGGTGGGGCTGTGGGTTGTTTATTGGCTGGAATATGCGGGTTAAGTCAAACAGAGCGACAGTTGGGTCGATGAGAAAGATTTACACACAACTCATGAATTCCTTGTATATGCATGCCCCACTGGTTTGCATCCATATCCTTATATTTCTATTTCGTGGGTTTGGGATGGGAAGGTTTGGGTTCCATATGCAGGTTCAAATAGATTGTCCTATCATGTTCGCTATGTTTGTGTGCTTTGGGCCTAATTGGTCCTACTTGCTGGGCTGTTGGGATCATTTGGGTTGGGTTGGAATTATAAGGGGGGTGCAAGTAGATCACACTCTTAGTTTTTCTTGGTGTTTTATGGTGGTTTGCTTCTTTCTCTTCATTTAGTCTGTAGGAGTGTCTTGGTTTCCTTGTATTCTTAACCCGTCTATTATGTGTAGGAGACATGATTGGTGGTTAGGTATTGTGAATATGTTGGGGATCAACATAACCCCGGGAGTTATAAGGATGCACTGGCTTGGGGGATCGTTCTTTCGGAGTAGCCCAAACTTGTTCCCTAACCCCAAGCCAGAAACCCATTTAGGATTTAGAAACTGTGTCATCCAGGTGTTATGGTATGGGGGTATTTCTCTGGGTTGGGATTTTGGCTTATCACACTTGTTGTATCAGGTTTGCATTTGGCTGCTGATGTGGTGGGCTCTTGATAATGGGCCTGATCCGCCTCATGGTGCCTAGGAGAGCTGTTTGCCTCAGCTTCTCATCGTGTTTCAAAGCTTCAAGTGCTCCTATGTCTGCTTCGACAAAATTGCTCGGTGGCTTACTCGCAAAAATACTAGGAAGGTCAACGGGATCCAAGTGAGCTCGAGTCAGGAGATGTTCCAAGACCAAGTTACTAGGCTTCATCACCCCTTTACCTGTATGTGTGCTGGGCTTATGGGGATAAATGGGTACCAGGCCAAAGATCGGTATGGCTGCTTAATATGGGCCCATGATAATAGCATTTACATAAAGACCAAGAAGCAAAGATGGATGAAGGCCCACCTCTGGGTGTCGAGAGCTGTGAAGACTCAAGTGAAGACCAGGCCCAATTGCTTACTTACCCAGATGCTTACTGGGCCAGATAACTGGTTACGGGCCTGGACTGTTGGTGTATGTTATTTATTTCCGATGATTAGTGTGTATTATATAAACTTTGGGCCTAATTTTACTGGGCCGAATGCTATGTGGTATGGGCATACTTTTGTGGGTTGGGTTTTTTCCCATGTTTCTAGTCTTATGGGAATTAAAACTTTGATTTTTTGCAGGCCGCCCCATGTGTTTGGGCCGCCTTGTAAGTGGTTAATCTACTATAGGATAGATAGTTGGGGGATCATTATTCATCAAGGTTGCAGGTAAGAATTGCTGGAAAGATGAGGTTATATTTTGGAGGACTAAAAAG
This sequence comes from Ambrosia artemisiifolia, assembly GCA_032199755.1. Taxonomy (NCBI): domain Eukaryota; kingdom Viridiplantae; phylum Streptophyta; class Magnoliopsida; order Asterales; family Asteraceae; genus Ambrosia; species Ambrosia artemisiifolia. The sequence continues at coordinate 12,723,687 of CM063516.1, read as the reverse complement.
GAAATTTGATGAACCAATATCCTTTCATAGTTAAAGCCACCATAAATTCTTAGTTGAAGATTAACATTATCTGTTTCTTTTTAATATTTGTTATCACAACAAGGTTTTTCATGCGTCTATTTTTTATCTTCAGCTGTTTCGTTCATCAGTGGGTACATGTCCATCAATGGTTTCCAATTAGCTATTTCATTCACATCAGTGGTTACGAAAGGCAGAATCAAAACCATCAATGAATGGATTTCCAGTGTTAGTTTAACGTAGTCTTCCCGTGTTTTCACAGTTGAAGATTAAAATTGTCTGTTTCTTTCATATGCATGGCACATGCACTTTCCCCCATGATTTTTAAACGTTAATAACTTTTTTAAATGACATTTTTTTAAAAAAAATACACCAAATTGCCAAGAATTTTATTATCTTTCCAACGAGTACCATAGTGTTATACAAAAAACAAAAAAAAATGAGCGTTTTATTACTAATGTGTCTGCTCTGTTCAATGGGTCTGCTCTGAAACAAACTTCTCATGACAACATCTGTTGAGCCACTGTTGTCATCAGAAGTTTGTTTCATCATCTGTTTCTTGCTTCATCCATGGATAATCATCAGCTGATTCATTCATCAGTGGTTACTGATTCATCAGTGGTTTCCAATCAGCTATTTCATTTATCAGTGGTTACCAAAGGCAGAAGCACAACCACCAATGAATGGATTTCTAGCTTTAGTTGGAGTTAGTCTTCCTGTGTTTTAACACGGGATTTCACCTAGTACCCATATACATATGCACATACTGCTAATGTTGATTCTTTAAACATGATACTATAATTGAAGCTATCGGTAGCAAATGTGATAAAGCGTTCTTAGAACCCAGGCTTCTGTTGCAGCATTGCTACTGTGCGACAAATTATTTGTTTGCCAAAGCAATGATGGATCATAACGTTTAACAACATTATCATATTTTAAGAATCACCAGAGCTGGTCTGTAGATTTCGAGTGTCCTGGTTGGTTTTTTTAGTCGTTGCATTTGATTTATGTGAATTTTTCATTATTGGGCGGAACAGTATTTAGAAACAAATTCAATTTTATGATTTTGAGTTTTACTTGGTCATAAAATGGTGTTATGATTCAACATCTATATTAACAATAAACATGTCTAAGTTCTTTAATTGCATCCAAATTATGTTGATCTATAATCCAAATTTAACCTACATTTTAGTTTCTAATTTAACGTCTATTCAAGCTTTATAATATTTTCTCCTAAAATAACGTGAGGATTCTTAAAATATGATAATGTTGTTAAAGATTATGGTTCATTCTTACTTTAGCAGACAAATAATTTGTCACACGGTAACAATACTGCAACACAGGCTTAGGCTCTAAGAATGTTTCACATTTGTTACTGATAGTTTCGATTGTAGTACCATGTTTAAATAATCAGCATTAGAAATATATGTATATGGGAATGCATGCATATTTTAATAGCTATACACACAAATAAAATTAATTAAAAGAAATCTCATTAAAAATTTTAAATATACACAATTAGCTATATATATAAAACTTTAAAATAATTAAAGTTTAGAAAATGTAAAAATGCGTTGTAGATATTAATTGTAGGCAAATTTATATTAAAAACCTTGGCTGCATCAATTTGGCAGAAAACACATGATGCATATTATATATCTATGTGATATTAACATCTATGTTAATAACATCAAAACTCCCTAATTTGATGGTGTTTTTTTTAACAAAGTTTAAGAAAATAAAAGATAAAAGCGCTGAATTCGGTATTCACATAAAATAATAAGGCGTAGATCTAAATCTGAATTCAAATGTTGAAGCTTCAAATGTTGGTTATTTATTAGTTTATGGTTTTCATTCATCCCATTTTACTAATTATACCTTTTTATACATATCTTAGTCATTTAGATGTTAACTTCTTGGTTTTGAATATTCATTTAGATGAACAAACAGAAATGAATAAACCAATAGCCATACAAGCGTCTAAAGTAGCGTCTAAGGTTATATTTATTAATGTTTACTTTTTAATATTAACATGGTTGTTATTTTATGTGGTATATTGTATGTGTTTTATTGCAGGATAATGGTGATAATAGTGTTGAGATTTTTTGCTATGGTGCAATGTTTAGTCCCTAAATGGAAATAGAGTCAAGTTATTGATTTAGACAGTTCTGATGAAAATGATAAAGATAGGAGAAGATGGAGGAAACTCATCCTCACCAAAAAATATGTAATATTAAAATATGAAGATATACAATAAATTTCAGTGATCGTTCTTGATGACGAATGGTGGGCAGACAATATAGATGAGATCATGTAGATTTGCAAGGTGTATGACTAAATTGATCTCATGATTCAAGTAGTTCAAACTTGAGCTTTTATTTTTTAGCTTTTATGTTTATTAATACATATTTTTCTTTTCATATGTTACTTTATTTTATCAAATGTTTCTTGAAATACTTTACGATTTAACTGTTAAATCTTTTTAGTTAGTAAACATGTGTAACGCTTATGATGTATATCCACTGCAATATACTATACGAATTTGAAATAAGTACCACAATGAAAAGTGTCACGTCGGCCACATCGCGCGGGTTTGTATTATGTTTATATGATGCCTTTAATCAGTAATGTACATCTAGGGTTTGTAAAATTAAGGCAATTGCATGTTTAAAAACGGACAGATTGTGTTCAGTAACTTGGAGGACAAGTAACATGGTTCTAAGGTGTTTGTATTGATTGTTTCTTAGCTTGAACATGTTGATTGTAATCTTAGCTTTACAGAATCGGTAAGTTTGTGTGATTTGGATGTCGTTTACTATGTTTTTGAAATTTTATACAAACAAAGGTTAAATCTGATTTTAAGCAGCCATAACTCGAGTTTTACAAGGATTTAGGTCACGAAATTTGGAAAGTATATGGATACAAGAATAACTAGGCTATTCCAAGTGGATTCAACCCGTTTGGATTAATACACGATTTTTGAGAATTTTTCTCGTAAACTGACCTGATGTGAATGTTTTCAGACTCTAGCTGTAGTAAATAATTTTTCAATGAGGTTTGTCATAAAACAAAGATAGTGGAACGACGAATGGACTCCTAAAAATATTCAGTAAAATTTTGGGAGTCTAATATGTTGTGTGGGTATTTTTCATAAAATCATTTTGACAGCGCATAATCTGTTCTAAAAACGCAGATTATGACATATGTGTATAAGTGCTGGTTTGAAGGCTTGTATGACTTAATTATGGCTTAAACTTGTATGTACACTTATATGAGACATATATGGTGTGTATAACTATATTTAAACATAACGTTCACCAACGGGCCCGTAGGGTTACTTGTGCATGTAGTTACACTAGGTGTTACTTCAACAACTTTTCACATCATTAGATGTCTTGGACAAATGAGTCTTGTTGTGTATGCACATGTACTCACATAATGACACACATAATAGGGAGTCGGTAGTGAGTTCCTATTACTTGTGGATTTGGATTTAGCTTTTGCAACCTAAGGTGAGTTTCACTACTCTTTTTCTCAAAATCATGCGTCTCGGGGAGACAACTTACTTAACTTTTCTAGTCCGGGTTTGGGATTACTGTTTTATCCCGGGTTTTAAGATGGGTTGATTCCTAGGAGGAATCGGGTTTTACTAGTTTCACACCTTTTGTCCTTGATGAACTAAACTGCATACTATCAGGGAAGTCCTTCACTATATACCGAATGAGTTTCCGGGTGATGGCAAGCGGGTTACTAGTTGATAGCGCTATTAGGTTTGACAAACCTCACACCGTGCTGGGAGCCAGGCATGAACTACGACCTTAGATTTTTATCATTGTTGATAGGCAATGATGGGAGGCAAACACCAAGTCACGGGGTGAGTGCATCGTTTGAATAACAGTTCGGTACTCGTTGTTTAGTTATCATGAATGGGTTAGCTACTCTTGGCATACGCTGAACTAGTGGTTGTGGAGTTTTGTTACTGGTTACTGATTTCTGGTTTTTGAAACTTGAACACTTACTTACCATACTTTGTCAAATCACCAACTTCATGTTGACACATTGGTGTCATTGGGCATGCATCATGGGTGTCATTGGGTGTTAAACATTAATAAAACTTATTTGGTTTATTTACATTACTTTGGTTTTTGGCGCGTTTTTTTGCGTAGGATGTTTTACTTGGATACTTTCTTTATGCTTCTGCAAACGTTAAACTCTTTTGTTAAACATTAAACTTGATTTTTGTAAATGAACTAAATGGTTTGGGCATTTAGAGTCGTTCTTCTAACTAACGGCTATGGGGATCCTTGTGTGTCACGCGCTTCGCGGTATAAACTCCGCAGTGGAATTTGAGGGTGTGATAGATTTGTCAAACCCCCAAAATGCCACAGCGGAAGACTTAGCATGGTGGTGAACGGATGTTGGTAATCAATGGTGTAATAGCAAAGTAATAAGTATTTGGACAATATTTATATAAAACTTATATTACATAAAAGTTTAAAATTTAGACCAAAATGGATCTTATTAGTACAAAGGTCCCCAAAATCATTATTTAATCACACGTCCAAACACTTTATTGCTAAAACACTGTTATTCCGCCAATTCGGAAGCCTTTTATTTTGTACCTGAAAAACACGTCAAAACATTTGTCAACACAAGGCTGGTGAATTCACAGAGATTATTAAATAACAATTTTTGCGTATCTTGCAAAAATTTATAAACCCTTTTTGCTTTTACCACGAAAAGTCTATCTTTTAAATTCAAATATAGATTACTGTGACAATCACGCGGATTCATAAACTAGCTAGGAATATGATTGTGTGTTTACGTTATATATGCTCATAATCAACACATGACAATTTGGTCCCCAATAGGTGTTGCACTACTTCGAATATGAAGAAGTTTTCCGAACTATGACCAGAGCGACTGGTCGCGGCTAGGGTCGTCAACCTGATGGATCCACCAACACTTCGCTTGCCCTCTATACCAAGGCTAATGATTATGAATCGCCCTGGGAACATTACCTCAAGGTTTCATTTTCTCATCTTTCAGTCCCGAAAGAAGGTTATCCGCCCATATACCCGTACACATTCCACAATTTCCCCCAAAAATATTGTCTTTTCCCCGTAATCTATTTATTTTTACAACGTGTTTTTCCCCCAAAAATATTTATAAAAATGGGGCTGTGAACTCACCTTGTGATAGTTTCAAGTAATTTTTCCAAATGCTCGTTTCTGATCGGTCCGATTTCCTAATCATGAAAATCGCGTAAACGACCATGTTTCACTTATTTTTCCTAAGTTATTCATCCAACTTAGATTTTTCACAGAACATTTTCTAAAGAAAATGTAATCCTTTGAAAATATTTATTTTCAAAACACTTGTTCTTAATTACGACTCGTTGGTGATCATGACTCGTTTTTGGTCCGTTATTTTTATATTAAAACACATAGCACCTTTATTTTATGATCTCACACATATATTTACTTAGCATATATATATAGTATCATGCACAAGTTAATCCAACCATTATAACATGCAAGACACCTAGTTACAAAATTTGTCGGTTTTAGGCGATACTTCGGCAATTTCCGGAAATTCCAATTCGTGTGATTTGTGAAAACATGTAGTATCTTAAATATAGCTTTATTTACATGTTTTTATTTCTAAAATACACTTTTAAGACCTGTTTAAAATCAGATTTGAGATTTATACAAGTTAAGCCGCTTTTCGCCTTTTTTAACACATAGTTTTGTACCGGACTTTGCCAAAACCTAGTTTTTGAACCAATATTCAAACTTTTTGGTCAAAACAAGTTATTTGATGGACTTTTATGTGATTTTTAGTATGAACAATCAGACCTCATATTTTCTTCAAAAATCACCCATTAAAGCCCATAATTCAAGCATTTTTAGGTCCAAAATTACCCAATTTCTTATAATTTAAAAATCCAATCATTTCCTTTCAACCTTGAGTCATTTTATACACATTTACAAGTCAAAATTTCTGATCTAAATCAGGTTTTAAAATCTTTATAAAACCTTTAAATTTTCATATGTTTTAAGTCCAAACTTTCACCAAAAGGCTCATAACTTAATTTACATAATCCAAGACCATAATATGGGTTTTCTAAGCTTTTATTTTTATGAAATTTTCTGTTTTAAATTAAAATTTTCAAAGTTAAATTCCATACGTCAAAACCATGTTTTAAATCAATCTTATTAGGTATAAAACTCATTGAATTATGTTTAATCAAGAAAACTTCATTTTTATACATACATACATATACCTCACGGCATACATACATATACATATACATATAATAACTTTTGTTTTTCATTTTTGAATAGAAATCCCACATTCTAAGTCTTGATTTATCATATATAAAGAAGAAAATTAACAAAATCTATAACTCTACACAAACACACATCTCACGGCTCTCTCTCTATATATATATATAACCTTGTGTTTTGTCCAACATTTTCCTTAAAATTGTGTGTATAATTACATGAATCTTGTTATTCCAAAGGTTGATCATTCATGCAATTAAAGTTTTGAGTTTAAATTTGAAATACCCACACACACATACATACATTTATACACGACACACTACACACACATATATACACGTACAAAACCATATGTTTATACATTTAGTTGTGTGAATCATCCAAGTTTTGAGTTGAAAAAGATTAAAATGATATGAAACAAGTTAGGGTTGTTACCTTTTTAAGAATAATATGAAAGATAGCATTGAAACCCTTAAGAATCTTGTTCAAATCTCCATTTCTTCAAGCTTTCATGGATTTTTTTAATCAAAATGTGGCTGATTTCTTGATGGTATTTAATTGAAAAATGTATTATAGAGAGAGAGAGAGAGAGGAAAGTGGCGGATGAGAGAGGGAGAAGTGGAAGTGTTGTAGTGTGTTATGGTGGTAAAGATGAAGGGTTAGTGTGTTGGTTTAAATAATAATCATGAGTCTAGGTTTATAGGTTGCATGAATCATAATGAGAAGTGTGTTGGCTGCACACAATCTCGACACACACACATATAAAAGAAGGTGAGTCATTTTAATAATAATAATAATAATAATAATAATAATAATAATAATAATAATAATAATAATAATAATAATAATAATAATATAATACTAAGTGGGTATTTGTGTAGATTAGCGGGTATACTACTTAGTTAATGCGGTACAAGCCTTTAACTGTTTTAAATACCCGACACACCCATAAATAATATTTTTGACTCCAGAAATAATATTATACAAGCCAAGTTAATATTAGGTGCTATCAAGCGTAAAAATGGCAAATTTTCATAATATAGGCGCGCAGATTGCGCGGTATCGCGCGTTGCAACTAAAATCACCATTTTTATACTCTAAATTTATTTCTCCATATTTTTCAACTAAATATGATTAGAAATATTATTTTAAACTTAAATTTCAAATTTCGGATTTTAAATATTACAGGGTCATCACCAACGATCGTATTTCGCGCGCAAAACCGCTACGCGACAAGATTTTAAATATGACACCTCTAGTCACATTTTTATATATAAAATAAGCTTTTGGACTTAAAATTCACTTTATTAACTTCAAATATTATTTTTAAACATACACTTAACTTTACATTAGTACGGTTAATTCCCTGCTAAAACGCCGGGTGTTACAGTCTCCCCTTGTTTAGGAAATTTCGTCCCCGAAATTTCTTTACAAGGTTCGTTTGCGTCTCCTACGGAAAAGATGGGGATATTTGCGCTTCATTTAGTCTTGGCGTTCCCATGTGAACTCGGGTCCACGCTTGGAATTCCACTTGACCTTTACTAACTTGATCCGATTTCGCCTGAGTTTCTGGATTTTCCAATCCATAACCTCAATAGGTTCTTCAACAAATCGAAGCTTGTCGTCAACGCAAACATCATCAAGAGGAATGCTTAGTGTCTCATCCGATAGAAACTTCTTCAAGTTAGATACATGGAAGACGTCATGAATCCCACTCAGATCTTGAGGTAGTTTGAGACAATATGCAACTGGACCGACTCGAGCTAGGATCTCAAATGGTCCAATGTACCGAGGGCTCAACTTTCCTCCTTTACCAAATCTCATCACACCTTTCCAGGGTGAGACTTTAAAAAGAACACGATCTCTAACCTGGAATTCCAATTATTTTCTTCTATTATCCGCATAACTCTTTTGTCGATCTGCAGCTGCTTTCAACCTTTCCCTTGTCTGAACAATCTTGTCAGAGGTCGCTTGAATAATCTCGGGTCCAAGTAGCTGCTTCTCACCAATTTCAGCCCAGCAAAGAGGTGAACGACATTTCCTTCCGTATAAAGCCTCAAACGGCGCGGCTTTAATACTGGAATGATAGCTATACTATAAGAAAACTCAACCAACGGCAAGTGAGTATCCCAGTTTCCTCCAAAATTAATGACGCAAGCTCGCAGCATGTCTTCCAAAGTTTGAATGATCCTTTCACTCTGACCATCCATCTGAGGGTGATATGTTGTACTCATATCTAACCGAGTACCAAAAGAATCTTGGAGTGCCTGCCAAAACCTGGATACAAAACGTCCGTCTCTATCGGAGATGATTGATACTGGAACTCCATGTCGAGAGACAACTTCATTCAGATAAAGAGAGGCCAACTTTTCCAATATGTCTTTTTCCCTGATCGGTAGAAAGTGAGCGGATTTCGTTAATCGGTCCACAATTACCCAAATAGCATCATTTCCCTTAGCTGTTCGAGGTAATTTGGTTACGAGATCCATAGTGATGTGCTCCCATTTCCAATGGGGAATTTCTGGTTGTTGCAGAAGCCCAGATAGCTTTTGATGCTCTGCTTTAACCTTGGAACAAGTTAGGCACTTGCTGACATATCTTGCAATATCTCCTTTCATATTGGGCCACCAATGCAATTCTTGGAGATCTTTGTACATTTTGGTAGAACCTGGATGAATAGAGTATCTGGACTTGTGCGCTTCGTCCATCACCAACTGTCGCAGGTTCCCATATCGAGGTACCCAAATTCGTTCCAAAAAGTACCTTACTTTGTCAGCTTTGGGTAAGAGATCAACTTCTAAACCTCGTAATCCTTCAGCCTTGAGGTTTCTCTCCTGCAAAGCCTCGTTTTGTGCATTACAATTCTTTTCCGAAAGACCTGTTTGGATAGTTAAACCCAATGCACGAAGGCTTTTCTCTTTCCTTCCTGCTCAATGCATCAGCTACAACATTAGCTTTACCCGGATGATAACGAATGTCGCATTCATAATCATTGAGTAATTCCACCCAACGTCGCTGCCTCATATTGAGCTCTTTCTGGTCAAAGATGTGCTGAAGACTTTTATAGTCGGTGTAAATCGTACACTTTGTACCATAAAGATAATTTCTCCCGATCTTGAGTGCAAAAACAACGGCTCCCAACTCCAGATCATGAGTCGTGTAGTTTTCCTCGTGCACTTTAAGTTGGCAGGAGGCATAAGCTATGACTTTGTCCTTCTGCGTTAGCACACATCCAGGACCCAAACGCGATGCATCACAGTAAACTACAAAGCCATCAGTTCCCTCCGGGAGTGACAAAATAGGTGCACCACACAACTTCTGCTTCAACAACTGAAAAACATCCTCCTGCTTCTCTGTCCAGTCGTACTTCTTGTCTTTCTGGGTTAATTACATCAACGGCTGCGCTATTTTGGAAAAATTCTCGATGAACCTTCAATAATACCCAGCTAGACCCAAGAATTGGCGTACTTCAGTTGGAGACTTAGGTGTTTCCCAGTTCTTGATTGCTTCTATCTTCAAGGGGTCGACATGAATACCTTTCTCATTAATGACGTTTCCTAGGAAGTGGACTTCCCGGATCCAGAATTCACATTTCGAGAGTTTGGCATACAACTTCTCACTCTTCAGTAGCTCAAGAATCATCTTCAGATGTTGCTGGTGATCCTCCTTGGTTCGTGAATAGATGAGTATATCATCGATAAGACGATCACGAATTTATCTAAGTAAGGTTTGCATACTCTATTCACGAGATCCATGAATACAGTAGGCGCATTAGTCAAACCAAATGGCATCACCAAAAATTCATAATGACCGTACCGAGTTTTGAGAGTAGTTTTGGGTATGTCTTCTTCTGCTACCCTCAACTAGTGATATCCAGAACGTAAATCGATTTTCGAGAAATAACTTGACCCTTGCAACTGGTCAAATAGATCATCAATCCTCGGTAGCGGGTACCGATTTTTAATGGTCAATTTGTTCAGCTCTCGATAATCTATGCACATTTGGAACGAACCATCTTTCTTCTTCACGAACAAGACCGGTGCTCCCCAAGGTGAGAAACTTGGTCTAATGAATCCTTTGTCCAACAGTTCTTGAAGCTGCTTGGATAATTCTTGCATTTCATAAGGAGCTAATCTGTACGGAGATCGGGCTATGAGTGCTGCTCCGGGAATAAGATCAATTTTGAACTCGAGTTGCCTTGACGGCGGCAATCCAGGTAAGTCTTCAGGAAAAACTTCCGGATAGTTTCGTACAATGGGAATTTCTTCCAATTTTCGTTCCTTAGCTTCTGTATCTACCACATTAGCCAGAAACGCTAGGCAACCCTTACTCAAGAGCTTGCGTGCTTTCATCTCACTAACAATCTTCAATCTTGAACCGCACTTATCACAATGTATTCCTAGAGCTTCACCATTTGGGAGTGTAAACGTACTAGCTTTTCTGAGCATACGATCTCAGCATGGTTTTTCAATAACCAGTCCATACCGATAACGACGTCAAAACTTCTCAGATCAACAGGTAATAGATCAATGCAGAACTTATGGTTTACTAGAAGAAGATTGCAATTACGGAAGACCTCGCTATTTTCTATACATTTCCCGTTAGCCAATTCAATCGAGTACTTTTTATCTAGTTTACTTGGCTTTGAGCCAAGAAGAGATTTAAATCTTTCAGAGACGAAACTTAAATCAGCTCCGCTATCAAAAAGTACTAAAGCATTTTGGTCATTGATTAGAAACGTACCGGTGACGACGGTCGGATCTTCCCGAGCATCCCCTGCTTTCATGTCGAAAGCTTTCCCCTTCAATTTAGGACACGCTCTATTGACATGTCCCTCTTCTCCACAGTTGAACAGATGGAACCCTTCTTGGGAATTTCCGCGGGAGTCTTTGCATAGCAGTCTTGAGCCAGGTGCCCAAATCTAATGCAACGGGTACAAAGTCTACATTCCCCGAAATGACTTCTACCACACTTATGACATCTCGCGGGCGGGTTCCGGTTGTTTCCAGTGTTAGATGCATTAGCGGCAAATAACTGGTTTGAACCTTGATTCCTGCCTTTCTTACCGCGATGCTGAGAACCATCTGACCGCTTTCTCTTGGAGCATTCTACCTTCTGCTCTTCGTCAACCGATTTCTTTTCAGACCCAACTGGCTTCTTTCCGGTATCACCTTTTTTCGCCAATAATCCTCTGCGGACAGCATCATCAGTGAGTGATTTTGCTAGAGAGATGGCTTCTTGGATACTTGTCGGATGGGAAGAGGTAAGCATTCCTTGAATTTCTAGCGCTAACGCCAGATATACCTCTCCACCCTGAGTAAAGTGGCGGATGAGAGAGGGAGAAGTGGAAGAGTTGTAGTGTGTTATGGTGGTGAAGATGAAGGGTTAGTGTGTTGGTTTAAATAATAATCATGAGCCTAGGTTTATAGGTTGCATGAATCATAATGAGAAGTGTGTTGGCTGCACACAATCTCGACACACACACATATAAAAGAAGGTGAGTCATTTTAATAATAATAATAATAATAATAATAATAATAATAATAATAATAATAATATAATACTAAGTGGGTATTAGGTGTAGATTAGCGGGTATACTACTTAGTTAACGCAGTACAAGCCTTTAACTGTTTTAAATACCCGACACACCCATAAACAATATTTTTGACTCCAGAAATAATATTATACAAGCCAAGTTAATATTAGGTGCTATCAAGCGTAAAAATGGCGAATTTTCATAATATAGGCACGCAGATTGCGCGGTATCGCGCGTTACGACTACAATCACCATTTTTATACCCTAAATTTATTTCTCCATATTTTTCAACTAAATATGATTAGAAATATTATTTTAAACTTAAATTTCAAATTTCAGACTTTAAATATTACCGGGTCATCACCAACGATCGTATTTCGCGCGCAAAACCGCTACGCGACAAGATTTTAAATATGACACCTCTAGTCACATTTTTATATATAAAATAAGCTTTTGGACTTAAAATTCACTTTATTAACTTCAAATATTATTTTTAAACATACACTTAAATTTACATTAGTACGGTTAATTCCCTGCTAAAACGCCGGGTGTTACAAGATTGGTATCAGAGCCACTGGTTATAGTGAACTAGGACTGCATGTTGAGTCTAGTCTATAACTGTCATTGCATAACATTGCATTAGTTACACAAAAAGCTTATGTGCACAATTTACTTTTGGCTACGTACATTTACATAACATGCCCTCGGATGATTGCTTCCTCTAACTCTTAGCCTAACTTTGAGCACACCATTGATGAGGGACGAGGTCTAGGCCATGTGGCGCATCACTGGGATTAGAATCCAGACCAGCTTCATGGATGGAGATTAGCAAAAGGGTCTTAGTGAGGGTACCAACCATTGAATGCATAGAAGGGAACACTCAAGGGCAGTATAGCCTATTTTAACAGAAAGTTACGCAATGTCTATGACACGGTGCAACATTTCAGGTGATGGAGGAAGGATACTAGGAGGAAAGAATGGGACGATTGATGACCCAGCTAGTTGTTACCGAGTATGAGTTGAGTACTACACGCGGACAACTCTAGACAACACTTACACAATTAGAAGAGGAGGAAGAGGAATTAGAGAAGGAACCCAAACAAATCAAGCTTGAGGAGAGCCAGGCCCTGTTATTCCCACTGAGCAAGGAGATAACTGATTCCTATCACTTGTTGCTTCACCTTTCTTATCTCATTATAACCTAGAAGAGAACAAATTGTTTTCTTGAACTCTATCCTTGACTTTGGGTTACTAAACTGAGTGTGTACAATCGTAGGACCCGCATATTTTTGCATTTCTTATGAGCTTATGGTGAACGTAGGATCACTATGGCTGGACGTGGAGATGGACGGGGAAACATCAACATAACGCAGGCGGAACTGAATACACTAATTAACGAAAGGATGGTTGCAGCCCTCGCAGCTTTTCAAGCTGGTAACAACTTATTCGAGATTAGTTTATCTCTCTTCGTTTCTAAACTCTCACCATTAGGACTCCTATCTTACTCATAATCTCTGTTACTTTTGTTCTTAGGCTAACCTGCTCATCACCTACCTAATTGTACATATAAGACGTTTATGGACTGCAAGCCACACTCTTTTGGAGGATCGGATGGAGCGATCGGTTTGCTAAGATGGCTTGAGAAGACCGAATCAGTTTTTGCGATGTGCAACTATACCCAGGCCGGTTGGGTGAAATTCGCTACTGGCACATTGGAAGGCACCACACTGACCTAGTGGAACGCACATGTGCAAATGTTGGGTGTGGATCTGGCTAATGCCACTCCATGGGAGGACTTCGAGAATATGATGAACTAGGAGTATTGTCCTCGGGATGAGATCCAAAAGTTAGAAACCGAGTATTTTAACCTAAAAATGGTCGGGTCTGAAATTGAAAAGTATACCGCCCGATCACATGAGCTAGTAGCTATGTGCCCTGATCAGTCGAATCCGCCTCACAAATGCATCGAGCTCTATATCAAGGGATTGGTTCCACAAATCAAGGGCTTGGTCACTGCAGTAAAATTGGGCAACGTCCAACAGATTATCCGCTTAGCCCACCAGTTGACTAATCAGGAGATGGAAGAAGGAATCTTGCCCCCACGGGGTACTTCATCGTCTACCACTAAAGATAACAAGAGGAAGTGGGAAGATCGCTCAGGAAAGATCTCTAGCGGTGACGGTAGTCAGCAGCAACGAAAGAAGCCAGGTACCAATGACAACATCAACCAAACCCCTTCTGATAATAACCAGAGTAATTATAAGGGGAGGCACCCGAAGTGTGAACAGTGCAACTATCATCATTCTAGTCAATGTAAGGACGGAAAGTGTGAACGATGTGGAAAAACTGGTCATGTAGCTGAGGACTGTCGTGTTCAATTTCCAAAGAACCAGCAGCAACAACAGGGGCAGTAGAGTCGTCGAAATACTGGAAAAAGGTGTTTCTAGTGTGGGAGTGAAACCCACTTGAAAAGGGACTGTCCCCAGTTCAATGGTGACAACAAAAACAACAACGGTAACAATAACAACAGGAACAACGATAACAACAACGTGTGACGGGTACGTTCTTTACGGGTGATAAACCTTGCTAGTGCCCTACTTGATTTTGATGTTGTTTGAGCATGTGTCTTGGACTTTAGCGAAACTCTAGGGTTAGACCCAACTCTCCTTGAACCCAAACACACTGTAGATCTAGCTGATGGTAAACTTATTGAAGTTACCTAGCTCTGTCGCGAGTAGAAACTTGTACGGTTTAACAAACCTTTAGGTATCGATCTGATCATCCCAACTGTTCTTCGTAGCTCTGACGTCATCATGGGCGTGGACGGGTTGTCCAGCCATGTACTGAAATACTTGGCACGAGATAATGATTGGTGTCCCTCAATTTGGTGGGGGAAATCTTATCTGGCCACAGACATTAAAACAACGCCAGCGTTGGCACCACTCTTTTAGGAAAACTCATATCTCGTAAGCGAAACCTTGAACTGAATTTCAGGACGAAATTCTTTTCAACTTGGGGATGATGTGACAACCCGCATTTTCGGGTTAACAGTTTAACCTAACTCTAGTTAACTTACACCATAGGTCATGGCATTACACTTGACTAGGATTAGTTAAGTGAGTCGCACAGTAAACAGTTAGAGGTTAATAACAACATGAAACACTAATTCGGGGAATTAACGGACTATATACGCGAGTGTTGACCCCGAACGTTGGTGAAATAATAACATAAATAATTGTGGAATAGTTGTTTGATATTATTTGCAATTATGTGCTTATGTGAAATTATTTCTGAATTATTATACAATTACATTTATTAAAACGAAACACGTCACTGAGCTCGTAACCGAAACTCGACGAACCGACAGGGTGGTTCGAGTCCTAAAGTATTGGGTTAAATAGGTATGGTATTAGTTTAGAGGTTAAAGCCCAATTATAAAACAAACAAAAAAAATAAGTAAAAGAAAATGGTTTGGACCGGCCCAATGGAACCAGCCAAGCCCAACTCGTTAGGGACACACGGCGCGGACCGCCGCCACCCAAGGGGAGCCTCCGCATACCGCGGCGAGGCCCAGATCGGCCCAAATGTGATTTTTGTTTATAGAAACTAATTTTAACCTTGTTTTTCATTATAACACACCCATAACTCGAAACCCTAGCCTTTTTATCGAAAATATACACCTCGCACACCTGCTAAGGCTGAATAACATCAATCGGGAAGGGATTTCATTGCCTGGTTGTGTTGTTTGAAGAGCTTAAAGTGTGTTAATCATTCTCTAATGTTTTAATCACTTCTAATATGTTTTAAAACACCACAAACAAGTTTGTCCAGGTCTGATGTAAATCTGAAAAGATTAGAACATGAGTTTTGTAAAGGATTAACATGATTAAACAATGTGTATTTTGTTATAAATATATTAATAAAGTGGTGACTCTCCACAAACATAACCTACATTACTTCATTATGTTTGTATTAATGATGTAGCCATATATATAGTGGCTCTTGTATATTGTATGAAACTCTCAATCAATAAGCACTCTCTCATTTCTCTACATCTCATTCTCTCTATGTTATCTCTATTATCATATAAATGTTAGATGAGCTATTAGGTTATAGTTGATATACAACACGTTATCAGCACGAATTGCTTTGGGATCTAAGCATATTTTCATAAGGTAACTCGAACACCTCTCGTAGAAAATCCGTATTGTAAATAATACAGTTTCGGATTATGATGGGATCTATTATTCATTCTATGTTCTTGTCTTGATTCTCTCAAACATAATTAACCAATATCTAAGTCACACAATTTTGGACAGTGAGTTTTATTATCATTTTTCCGTCCTTTTTCCAATTAGTTTGATTAAGAAAAATGAAACATTCAAATAAACAAATATCTAACGTTATTTTCTTATGGAGAATAAGAAAATCTAGTAAATAATTTTGTGAAAACTCTAGTGGGTTTATAGAGCACGAAACGTTGGGTAAGAATATTGAAACCCAAATTATTATGATCGTCGGTTACAAATGTATTGAAAAATGATGTGGGGTGGTCTTTGTTACAATATTATTAAATATTGAAACCCAAATTTTTATGATCGTCGGTTACAAATGTATTGAAAAATGATGTGGGGTGGTCTTTGTTGCAATATTATTACTATTGTAATTCTATTAAAAACACTATATATTTTTATTATATTATATTATGCTATAATGTTGAAAATTGCATTATATTTTGTACGAATATTTGCGAATGTTATTATAGTCTTATTAATATTTTAATATCCGAAATGCTTTATAGAAAAGACATATATGTAAATTAACTTAACATTCATAATCTTATGAAAACTTCTATATTGCATGGTACGACAAAATTTGTTATATAAAAATAATAAGACTCGATCATATGTTACTAAAACATTGTAGAAACTTAAAGTATTTGCTATTTGTGTTAGATTGACAAATATAAGGATATAAAATTTACTTATGAGTTATGATTGGTTATATCATGATAAGTTAATACATAAATTATATATATATATATATATATATATATATATAAAAGTGATTAGAAATCCTATTTCATAAGTTTGCATCATAACTTGTTTGGTAACATGTGACAACATCATGAAGTATATAATATAACTTTACGTATACATTGTGTTTCATATGTTATCAGTTTTGAAGAGAACATTATGGTATATTATCGCACAGTTATACCATTAATTGTGATCAACATTCATTTATAATATGACATTTGAGCTGTCATACTCTCTACGTTGTATTATAAATTTATGGAAGCTTGTAAGAATTTGGATAGATAAATCATAATGATTCGGTCATATAACTTCTTCTCAGCCAGTGTTATGTGATGAGAAGATTATTTATACAAGTTGATTAAAACAGTTTCCATTGTCATATCTCATGTATGCTCTTGAAGTAGCAAGATTATCAAAGAACATATAAGGTTTGAAATGATCACAATATATGAAAGTTGTCGTTCTAGTCCATTCCCTGAAGTGAATGTGATGATATAATGATCAATGTAAAGTTCATGATCATGGTAATTGAGGAAATTATTATGATGCTCAAGTAAATGAGATCAAATAAGTTAATGTGTGGTAATTATAAATGATCGATATAAAAGCGTGATCATGGTGAATGAGCAAAATTGTAAAGATCATCATGTTGATAATAAGGTAAACATGTTAATATTGAAATTGATCACAAGAAGTTACACACTAAGGGAGTAATTATACGAGAATAATGAATGTTTGAAATAATAATGCATTATTCTCTTGTATTTTAATTCGTGTATTAGACAAACACGAGTACAACTAAAGCATATATGATCGTAAACTAGAAGTTTCGGATCATGAATTACAATAAATTGGCTTGACCGGTTAGGCCATTCCGTGTCAATGATGATGTGAAAAATATTGAAGAACCAGAAGATTCTTCATGATAATTAAAATACAATGTTTGCTCTCAATGAGAAGATAATTATTTAGCAACTAAGATGGGTGTAAATCTCTAATATCGTATGGAAATGATAAAAGGGTATGTGTATCCCCACATGATACCATTTAGTGTTCTAAAATCGATGCATCGTCTAAATGGTTATCAAATTCGCAACCTGAAGTTTGCTTGAAAGTGGCTTAGCTGATAAGATAGCAAGCACATTACTCTAGACTATTATATTAGTTTTGATAAATGTGGTGATCTTGATTCCCATTACTACATGTGACAAATGTTGTTGCTTTTGTTGAAGATGATGGCAAAACACCTATGATTAATTGTGAAGCCAATAATAATGAGAGCAAAGGATTATATATGTATACTAGGTTAGAGTCCCGTGGGGACCCACGGTTCACCCGAAAGTAAAATGAAAAAAAAGTAGGAAAATAAGAATTGTATTATGCAATTTGTTTTGGTTACTAAATGTTTGATAATGCAATATGTATGAATTTTGATGTTAAATGCAAAATGTCATCTAACAGTTTAATGTAACGAAATGATGGATATATCGAGTAAGTAAAGTTTAATTTGACAACTGCAAACTACATAGCATACTATCACAATATCACATATTACATCATTTGGGTAATATCTATATTCTAATCATAATTAAGCTTAAGCATAGAACACTTATCATTTAGTTGGGGCTTAACGAACTTCAACCAATATCACACATTACATCATTTGGGTAAGGGTAATATCTATATTATAATCATAACTAAGCTTAAGCATAAAACACTTATCATTTAGTTAGGGCTTAACGAACTTCAACCAAATGGTCCATTTTCATTACTTCAATCAAAATCTTCCAACTCTTGCTCATTGATAGCTGATTTTTCACCTTCGAAGTTGTTATCATTGTCATCACGATCCTCGGAGTGCAGCTCATTTTCAATAAGTTATGAAAACCTCCACTGTTGTATTCCATATTTGTGTTCTACATAAAATATAGTTGTTGTAAAGATATGGATACGGTGATAAGTAAATCAAGAAACAATCCTTAACCCACTTACTTGAATGGGTAGCTTAAATTTTCATGTTATCTCTCCAATGGTTCAAACCGATTACATAGCTAAAAAACAACTAATAAGAAAATGGGTCCAATGTCACATGTTGTAATATAAATTTCCTATATTTTATTAAAAAATAGACACCAAAAGGATCAACCCAGACCCATTTCAACATGTAGCCAAAAGAACCCATTGTACACACACTTTAGGCAACTTTTGACATGTTACAAAAAGCCGCCAAAAAAACGTCATTATTTAAACTGTGTAAATATATTACTTAACAATTAAAAATCTTAATAAATAACATCAAAATCATAATCAATCATTCAAATCAATGACATTAAAATAATCCGTTTCTGAAATTGACTTACCCATTATATACAAATTATTATTAACATCTTAAAATTAGCACACTTATTGAAATCAAGATGATGATTATCGTTTAGTTACAATTGATTAAAGGAAAGTCGTAATATCAAAATGAAAGTCGGTCAACAATGTTAAAATGAAATTCGTAATATTAGTAACATCAATAAATAAGATTAAAAATCTTAATAAATAACATCAAAATCGTAATCAATCATTCAAATAAATGACATTAAAATCATCCGCGTCTCAAATTGCCTTACCCATTATATACAATTTATTATTGACATCTTTAGTAATCATTATTAGTTGTACAGAAAGTAACATTTTGAAAATTTATATTATCATTTAATTTCATTGTTAAATTTGATAAGACGATTAAATGATTTTATTATTTGTTAAGGTTTATATAGTATTGTTGTGTCTCGAACAATTCTGCAAAATTGGAAATACTGTGCCTCGATTGACGTGATCGAGTAGGAATACTTATTTATATATTTGAATTATAAAAATGGAAGGATTGGTAATTGACGTGAATTGGTCAACAACGCTTAAAATTAGCACAATCAAACTTAAAGACATAAAGTCAAAGAATTGACCTCCATCAAATTAACAAAAACGTAAAAAGTTTTTACTCAGATTTAGTCAACAATATTAAAATTAATGTCGTAATATTAGTAATAGCAATGAAAATTATCTTGAATACATTATATATTTTAGGAAACTGTTAAATAGATTTAAATTATATTTATTATTAAAAGAATAATAAAAGTGTAGGAAAATAAATGTACACTCTCATCTTCGGATTATATTTAAATTATAAACTGTTAAATAGATTTAACATTGTTAAATAGATTTAAATAAATGTTTAAAGGAAAGTCGTATATGTTTAAAAGAATATCGTTTCATGACAATTGATTAAAGGAAAGTCTTTGAATTATAAAAAAGGAAGGATTGGTAATTGACGTGAATTGGTCAACAACGCTTAAAAAGAACAATCAAATTCAAAAACATATAGTCAAAGAATTGACCTCCATCAATTTAACAAAAACGTAAAAAGTTTTTACTCAGATTCGGTCAACAATATTAACATTAAGGTCGTAATATTAGTAATAGCATTGAAAATTATTTTGAATACATTATATATATTTTAGGAAACTGTTAATTATATTTAAATTATATTTATTATTAAAAGAATAATAAAAGTGTAGGAAAATAAATGTACATTGTTATCTTCGGATTATATTTAAATTATAAACTCTTAAATAGATTTAACATTGTTAAATAGATTTAAATAAATGTTTGAAAGAAAGTCGTATATGTTTAAAAAAAAATATTGTTTCATCACAATTGATTAAAGAAAGTTGTATTATCAAAATTAAAGTCGGTCAACAATATTAAAATGAATTTCGTAATATTAGTAATATCAATAATTAAGATTAAAAATGTTAATAAATAACAACCAAATCATAATCAATCAATCATTCAAATCAATGACATTAAAATTATCATAAATAACATTAAAACTCTTCATAAATAACAACAAAATCATAATTTAAATTTCAAAATCAGTGACATCTTGTGGTGCAACCTTAGTAACAAACATTTTGTGCTCGATTGAACACCATTTGAAGACACAATATTCGCCAATGGAAGTATCTTTTGATTGAAGCAAGTCAGGTCATCCAATCACAGTAAACCTTTACAAAAGAATTATGTATAGAAAATTTAGAATGTGTAACTAATTATAAAATAAGAATATTGTAAACATAAATGTTGAATATGCAAATAACAAACCTAGCGACTTGTGAAACAATTTCTGCACGTATTATTAGTATTAGTATTAGTAATTATTAGTAATTAGTAATATTTTCGTAAAAACAGTAATAGAAAAATTTAATTCGGTCAATAAGATATAAATGGGATTAAAATTAAAAATCGTAATATCAGTTTTAGTATTAGTAATATATTCGTAATTTAATTTGGTCAATTCGGTCAATAATAAATAAATGAGCTTGAAAATCGTAATAGATAACATTAAATTCGATCAATTATTATTAATGTCATTAAAACTCATAATAAATAACATTAAAAATGAATAAATCCTATTAATTGAAGGCAAGACTAATAATAATTCATAAAGATAGATTAAATATAATTTCATAGTAATATTAATATAAATAAATGAGATTAAAAAATCGTAATAAATAACATTCAATTAGGTCAATTATTATTAATGTCAATTAGTATTAGTAATATATTCGGTCAACAATACTTTTTTTACGAATAGTAAAACTAAAATCATAATATTAGTATTAGTTAATATTAGTAATTATTAGTAATTAGTAATATATTCGTAAGAATAGTAATAAAAAATTTTAATTCGGTCAATAAGATACAAAGGGATTAAAATTAAAAATCATAATATTAGTTTTAGTATTAGAAATATATTCCTAATTTAATTTGGTCAATAATAAATAAATCAGATTAAAATTAAAAATCGTAATATTAGTATTTGTATTAGTAATATATTCGTAAATTAATTCGGTCAATTCGGTCAATAATAAATAAATGAGCTTAAAAATCGTAATATATAACATTAAATTTGGTCAACTATTATTAATGTCATTAAAACTCATAATAAATATCATTAAAAAATAAATAAATCCTATTAATTGCAGGCAAGACCAATAATAATTCGAATGAATAGTAATATAAATAATATTAAACATAATTTCATAAAGATAGATTAAACATAATTTCGTAGTAATATTAATATAAATAAATGAGATTAAAAAATCATAATAAATAACATTCAACTCGGTCAATTATTATTAATGTCAATAAATAACATTAATTCTAACATACTAAAAATACATTAAAAATAATTAAATCTTATTAAACATAAATTTGAAAAAGTAATATAAATAAATGAGATTAATAATTTTAATAAATAACATTAAATTCGGTCAATTATTATTAATGTCAATAAATAATATTAAACATCTTAATAAATAACAGTAAAAATGAATAAATCTTATTAATTACAATCAAGACTAATCATAATTCATAAACATAGTAATATAAATAAATGAGATTATAAATCTTAATAAATAAACTCAAAATCGTAATCATTAGTTCAAATAAATTACATTACAAACATAAAAAATCGTAATTTTAATTTGAAAATCAATGACTTCTTGGGGTGGAACCTTTGTAACAAACAGCCTGTGCTGGATTGAACACCATTTAAAGACACAATATTCGCCAATGGAAATATCTTCTAATCGAAGCAAACTAAAATCATAATATTCGTATTAGTACTAGTTAGTATTAGTAATTAGTAATATATTCGTAAAAATAGTAATAGAAAATTTTAATTCGGTCAATAAGATATAAATGAGATTAAAATTAAAAATCGTAATATTAGTTTTAGTATTAGTAATATATTCATAATTTAATTCTGTCAATAATAAATAAATCAGATTAAAATTAAAAATCATAATATTAGTATTAGTATTAGTAATATATTCGTAAATTAATTCGGTCAATAATAAATAAATGAGCTTAAAAATCGTAATGTATAACATTAAATTCGGTCAACTATTATTAATATCATTAAAACTCATAATAAATATCATTAAAAAATAAATAAATCCTATTAATTGCAGGCAAGACCAATAATAATTCGAATGAATAGGAATATAAATAATATTAAACATAATTTCATAAAGATAGATTAAACATAATTTCGTAGTAATATTAATATAAATAAATGAGATTAAAAAATCTTTTAAATAACATTTAACTCGGTCAATTATTATTAATGTCAATAAATAACATTAATTCTAACATACTAAAAAAACATTAAAAATAATTAAATCTTATTAAACATAAATTCGAAAAAAGTAATGTAAATAAATGAGATTAATAATTTTAATAAATAACATTAAATTCGGTCAATTATTATTAATGTCAATAAATAATATTAAATATCTTAATAAATAACAGTAAAAATGAATAAATCTTATTAATTGCAATCAAGACTAATCATAATTCGTAAACATAGTAATATAAATAAATGAGATTATAAATCTTAATAAATAAACTCAAAATCGTAATCAATAATTCAAATAAATTACATTACAAACATAAAAAATCATAATTTTAATTTGAAACTCAATTACTTCTTGTGGTGGAACCTTTGTAACAAACAGCCTGTGCTGGATTGAACATCATTTAAAGGCACAATATTCGCCAATGGAAATATCTTCTAATTGAAGCAAACTAAAATCGTAATATTAGTATTAGTATTAGTTAGTATTAGTAATTAGTAATATATTCGTAAAAATAGTAATAGAAAATTTTAATTCGGTTAATAAAATATAAATGATTAAAATTAAAAATCGTAATATTAGTTTTAGTATTAGTAATATATTCATAATTTAATTCGGTCAATAATAAATAAATCAGATTAAAATTAAAAAACGTAATATTAGTATTAGTAATAGTAATATATTCGTAAATTAATTCGGTCAATAATAGATAAATCAGATTAAAATTAAAAATCGTAATATTAGTATTAGTATTAGTAATAAACAAATGAGCTTAAAAATCGTAATATATAACACTAAATTCGGTCAATTATTATTAATGTCATTAAAACTCATACTGAATAACATTAAAAAATGAATAAATTCTATTAATTGCAGGCAAGACCAATAATAATTTGTAATATTAGTTTTAGTATTAGTAGTATATTCGTAATTTAATTCGGTCATTAATAAATAAATGAGCTTAAAAATCGTAACATGTAACACTAAATTTGGTCAATTATTATTAATGTCATTAAAACTCATAGTAAATAACATTAAAAAATAAAATAAATCCCATTAATTGCAGGCAAGACCAATAATAGTTCATAAAGATGGTTTAAACATAATTTCGTAGTAATATTAATATAAATAAATGTGATTAAAAAATCGTAATAAATAACATTTCAATTTGGTCAATTATTATTAATGTCAATTAGTATTAGTAATATATTCGGTCAACAATACTATTTTTACGAATAGTAAAACTAAAATCGTAATATTAAAAATAAATGAGAGTTATTTCGTTCATAAATAATTGTTAAATTGATTAATAATCAATCATTCATAATAAAAAATAAATGAGGCTTATTACGGTAAACTGAAATTCATATTAATATTAATATAAATTCAGTCAATTATTAAAAGATAGTAATAAATAACATTAAATTCAGTCAATTATTATTAATATAAATAAATAACAATAATCCAGATTCAAATTTCAGATTTAATGACATTAAATTCGGTCAATTAGTATTAATGTAAATAAATAACAATAATTCAGAATTAATGATATTAAATTCGGTCTAATATTACAATAATATTAAACATAATTTCGAAAACAGTAATATAAATAAATGTGATTAGCTGTAACGTTCCGGTTGTGTATGTTTTTAGACAACAGAAATTTGTTCATGGCCTTCAGCACATTCTGAATTGACACGTTAAAAAACAACATTAAAAAATAAAGAATCATTTTTGAAAATTAAATAGGCATATGTACATGAAAATAACAAATATACCAAAACTGTTGCCGAAGGGTCATGCAATACCTTGAAGAATTGAGAACCATTATGATAACACATAATAGCGTTTGTGTCTTCGGATCAAATCCTGTTTTTCAAATGTTAAAACATAGCATTACTAAATCCGATCGAATAGTAAATCCGATTCAATTTATGTCTAAAAAAACCGTGATGACAATAATAAAATTAACATAAATCTGATTGAGCGCAATTCTTATTATCCCTTATCACAAATCCGATTGAATATGTGTTTATCACAAATACGTTCATCACAAATCCATTTCATTAGAACATGTGATAAACACAAGAATGATTTCAAATGGTAATTAGATTATGAAATATTAAAAAGAATAAAAAAAGTTACAATAGGAATCGATAGTATCTTTGCTATCCCTTTATCACAAATTCGGTTGAATATTTTGTTTATCACAAATCCGTTTCATTAGAACATGTGATAAACACCAGACTGATTTCAAATGGTTATTAGATTAGGAAATCTTAAAAAGAATAAAAAAAATAACAATAGGAATTAATAGTATCTTTGTTATCACTTTATAATAAATCCGATTGAATATGTGTTTATCACAAATCCGTTTATCACAAATCCATTTATCACAAATCCGTTTTATTAGAACATGTGTTTAAGAAGAATGATTTCCACGTAAAAGAATAAGAAATTTCATTCGGTTTGATTTGTTCTTAATAATGTTAACAATTGTAACAACCCGACCGGGTGGGGGCTGGTCGAAATGACAGATTTGTAACAGACTTGCACAACGGAAGCAACGATAACTAATACTTAAGTGTAAAATACAAATTCTAATCCAAAATATAAATACATAACTCAATTTAATATTCTTCTAGCTATGCAGGGACGAGTCGCGGCGGCCGTCGAAGCAGTTGATAAAGTATGTTCCGCTAGTCGATCCATATCCCAATCCATGCTTAGCTCTAAATGCCCTAAACCGCTATACTTGCAGCTTGAGTCTTCTACCGTAACCATCTCTAATCAACACAAGCAAGTATATACCTCGTCTTCATGTTTATCCCAAAGCAGTACCTGAACACATGCTTAAAAGAGTTCGGTCAGCAATTATGCTGGTGAGTCCGTGTAAGTAGTTAAATAAATCTAAAACAGTTTAACAGTTCGAAAACAAGTTTACATAGTTCAAACACACAGTGATGTACAAGTCACACCTCAATCCTAACACGGAATCCATCTACTCCCTTTATGGATTCCCTACGGCATAACATATGCCGCAACGGTCCGCAGACCTCAGTGGAGGGTTTTCCGGGCTTCCGGATCCATTGTGCGTGGGGGATTCCCCAAGTAGTACTACCCATACATTAAGTGGCCCAACTCCCTTGGGTTAATGAGTGTGCATCTGGTTTTGGGAGCCCTTGTCACATCAAGTAAGTTTATACACAAAACAGTTTAGACACACAAGCATGTATTCACCCCAAAACAGTAAAACAAAAAGGGGAAGTACACGAACTCACCTGTCAAGTCACGCAGTGATATGTCTTGCCAGTCCCTCGAACCTGTCTATCCGTTACATGCCAAGCCCTATCATGTTTATAAGTATTAGCGCGTGTAACCGAGTATTGGGGTTACACGTGTGGGCACACTTAGGTTCTTTGTCCAACTTCTATTTATCGTGTTCATTATCTTATGTCCTACGATTATATTGTTACCAAGTTATATATGAAGCTAGTCCTATGCAAGTCCATATATCCATCTTCTATTTGTCGAGTTATGTTGTCTCGTGTTCCATTGGTTTTCATTATCCGAATAGATGTCTAATAATATAGTTATACGTAATGTTATCTAAAGTCTTCTAAGGTCCAATATCCAATATTCAATGTCCAATGTCTCGCCATTGTTTTTGTACATTATTCACCATCTAGTATACCCGAAATATCAAGTCCTGTCTTATACATCTTACATAGTTCCCATGTCTAAAATGCTAACAATACTTCATTGTGCATATATTAGTATAATCTATATAACTTATTATGTATTACATTTTATTGTCGATACAAACTCGTCAAGGTCCCACACGTATAACACGTTATAATTGAGCGATAACATATATATATAAGTAATTGTCTAGCTAGTTCGGGTACTCGGTTATACCTTCCGACTCCACTGCTGCTGACCGAGTTGACTGGGCTTTGACCCGTCATTGACCGATGTTGACCTGATCCTTTAAACACCCATAACCCATCTTAGACAACATCATCAATATCTATTCTATAATATTGTCATACTTAACCTCAAGGTCCTATCTACTCCGAAACGAAACTCAAGTTGGAAACCCAATTGCTATTGCCGAGACCTGTGACCACTTCTACCCTTAGTATCAACAATCCTTACATCCATAATCATCATCATCTTTGGTGTCACCGGATCCCCAACCCGACTCCACTGCTACTGCCTCTAAACCGTACCCAAACTACCATTGGTAACCACCTCAACAATCATAACTAAACATAAATCAATAATTAAGGAACTTGAAGCTATCACTGTCGCCGCCTAAGACCACCACAAAAACCATAACCCGAGCGACCACCTCAGCTTGCCCGACTCACTTCTCCTTCCTGTATACCACTCGACAACCACCACCATCCAGCACCTGACAACCTGTTTGTTCAGAACCTTAATCGGCACCCTGTTCATCATCCTTTTAATTGGAACCCTAGCCGTCGCCGCCGTGACCCCGCCGTACACGGTGGTCGGAACCCGGATCTTCTTCTTCTGTTGTCGCCTTCCTTCTCCTCTCCTCCTTCTTCGTTGCTCTCTCTCTCTCTCTTTCCTTCAGCTTTCTTTCTCTACAAATCACTCTCGAGTCTCTCTCTTCACAAAATCTGGTCTGGTTCGCTTAATAATAATCAGTGTGTGTTGTTGGGGAACGGAGCCGCCGGAGATAGTGGCCGGAGCTCCGCCCTCTCTCTCTCTTCTTTCAATCTTCGGCTCTCTCTCTCTCTAGGTATCTCTCTCTATTGTCTGAATAATAATATTAAGGGATGTATTTGTGTGGTAAAAAGATAAGGGGAGAGGGTTAAGTGACAGGTGTAAAAAGGGGGAGGGGCACATGTCCCTCCAAGATGGTGACATGTGTCCCTCTTGATGACACCCCAAGTTCAACCGAGTCGGGTTTGGGTTCGTGACGCGTATTGGTTTAATCTCGAAACGCGTGCTTTCTGTTAATAACGTATGTATAATGGTTCGGTTTTTAATTTCGCATATAAAAATACTATTCATTATTCATTCTTAGTTACTTTATTATAAAATAAATATGATAATGTGCTAAAAATTTTTGGGCCCCATGACCGGGTTGTTACATTCTCCCCCCGTTAATGGAATTCCGTCCTCGGAATTACTTTTGAGCTATCCATTAAATATATCCAGTATACTCCATACTCAGTTTCAATGCTCGAGTCTACCCACTTGTGTGTACCTAATTGTTTTCTTAATCCCATTCGTAATTTAAGCGGCTACATGCTAAACTTCACGCTATGTTCAGGTTTTAAAACAAATGGTTCAAACTATTAATAACTAATGTTGGTTCTTGGTTTGATTTTCGGTTTCATTTTGACGCATCATTGGTGTTTATATATAGGGTGTACCGCAGCTAACCCACCACACCAATGATACTTCATGAATGTACTGAAAATCTCTCCAAAGACTTAATAGAAAATGTATTTAGGCTATGGTTTCCTTAGTTGTGTTAGTCAAGAATTCCT
This sequence comes from Ambrosia artemisiifolia, assembly GCA_032199755.1. Classification (NCBI taxonomy): domain Eukaryota; kingdom Viridiplantae; phylum Streptophyta; class Magnoliopsida; order Asterales; family Asteraceae; genus Ambrosia; species Ambrosia artemisiifolia. Next base: position 12,695,088 of record CM063516.1, on the reverse strand, counting down.
ATATGTGTGCTCCACAAATTACTAGTCTTTGATAACCTTGTTTTGTGCAAGTTAAACACCAAAACGTAGTCTTATGTTCTTAAAACAAGTTACTCTTTGCTAGTTTTTATGCTTACGTGGGGATTATTTTCTAAACTTTCTTATTCATGAATTTTGGTGTATACTCGCATCATAGTGTTTTCTTCCAATGTTTACAGGATCTAAGGTATGGTATTATGCTAACTGTGGGTATGAACAGCATGGTCTTCTAATCCTAAAAGGGTGATTCTAGACGGGCGAGTAATTTTGTGACATTCCTTAAGATTTACCTTGAAGAATAAATTGTAAACTATAGTGATCTAGTCAAGTCTTAGTAGTATCGACTTATACATGACGCATCTTGTGTATAGTTGCCGTTGTATTTGGGTTTACTCCCCCCGTTAAAGCCTGCCGTATATAATTCTAACATGTTTCTTACAGATATCTCATCATTATGGTAGAGGTTACAGAGCTAGTCCGAAGATTTCTGACACTAATCTATGACCATATAGAGTATTAAAGTAACAGAACATATATGAAACTTTAGGGATACCTCATGTAGCGTCCATTCCAAAATTTCTCTTGTTAGTGAGGATATTGGGTGGTCATATATTTGCTATATACTTGAGTCTAGGTCACCGCCTTTCTATTTAACATCCTTGAATCATCTTTAAACCTGTTATGCGGTTACGAATCCAACACATTATGCTTAACTTAATTCTACAGAAATCAATATCAATCAAGTCCGATTGAAATAACCTAGAAATCAATGGTTTTAATCTCTTATCTTCGTTCTAACTGATAATGCAAAACTCAACCTATACATAATCATGAACCATCTAATAACGAGCCATATGATCGACAATACTTATTTGGTTTGGAAGAATAAACTTATCGGGTTATCCATTTGCTTGGTTGATCGAAGTTCACTTTGGTATTTCGGGCTCTTTCAAATTGCAGCACCAAGTTTTAGCGAGGTACCTGGTTTTTATGGTTAGCTATCATCTTAGTCATGGAAAGTTAGTCGATCATGATATTATTCGCTATTAGTCATGCATATATAATATTTAGAGAATAATTACTATTATAGTCATGAAAACATATGTATGTTACTATCAAAACACGCCAAGTCGCAAGATATGTCGGTTCTAGTCACATAAATCTATTACGCATTTGGTTATGATTCTATCGCAATCTATTTTCTCACATAATTCTATGGTTATTATAGTTAATACTTATAATCTTGGCGACTCTTCGGATTTCTTAGAACTTTCGCGTGCCTGTAAATTCACGATTACGTGATATCAAGTGTAATCGTCAATTTACCTCACAAGATTGTCCTAATAATTTCCGTCGTAGTCATCTTTCACGTATCACTCGAAACTCGTATACTACTCACACTGGTTCTAGGTCCCGGTAAGCATTCTAGTGTGTTCAGGTACCCAAGTCTCGACTTATTTCATTTCTTATATTCTGGTTGTTCTTATAATTTCGGGGCATTCCCTAGCTAGGTAATCTTAGAGCCTTAAACGCTAAGTTCTCTAAGTTGTCCTAGTGTGGTGTAGGATATCTGGAGATATCCTATTTTGCCACAACCGTTGCTCTGATACCAACTGTAACAACCCGATCGGGTGGGGGCTGGTCGAAATGACAGATTGGTAACAGACTTGCACAACGGAAGCAACGATAACTAATATTTAAGTGTAAAATACAAATTCTAATCCAAAATATAAATACATAACTCAATTTAATATTCTTCTAGCTATGCAGGGACGAGTCGCGGCGGCCGTCGAAGCAGTTGATAAAGTGTGTTCCGCTAGTCGATCCATATCCCAATCCATGCTTAGCTCTAAATGCCCTAAACCGCTATACTTGCAGCTGGAATCTTCTACCGTAACCATATCTAATCAACACAAGCAAGTATATACCTCTCTTCATGTTTATCCCAAAACAGTACCTGAACACATGCTTAAAAGAGTTCGGTCAGCAATTATACTGGTGAGTCCGTGTAAGTAGTTAAATAAATCTAAAACAGTTTAACAGTTCGAAAACAAGTTTACATAGTTCAAACACACAGTGATGTACAAGTCACACCTCAATCCTGACACGGAATCCATCTACTCCCTTTATGGATTCCCTACGGCATAACATATGCCGCAACGGTCCGCAGACCTCATTGGAGGGTTTTCCGGGCTTCCGGATCCACTGTGCGTGGGGGATTCCCCAAGTAGTACTACCCATACATTAAGTGGCCCAACTCCCTTGGGTTAATGAGTGTGCATCTTGTTTTGGGAGCCCTTGTCACATCAAGTAAGTTTATACACAAAACAGTTTAGACACACAAGCATGTATTCACCCCAAAACAGTAAAACAAAAAGGGGAAGTACACGAACTCACCTGTCAAGTCACGCAGTGATATGTCTTGCCAGTCCCTCGAACCTGTCTATCCGTTACATGCCAAGCCCTATCATGTTTATAAGTATTAGCGCGTGTAACCGAGTATCGGGGTTACACGTGTGGGCACACTTAGGTTCTTTGTCTGACTTCTATTTGTCGTGTTCATTATCTTATGTCCTACGATTATATTGTTACCAAGTTATATATGAAGCTAGTCCTATGCAAGTCCATATATCCATCTTCTATTTGTCGAGTTATGTTGTCTCGTGTTGCATTGGTTTTCATTATCCGAATAGATGTCTAATAATATAGTTATACGTAATGTTATCTAAAGTCTTCTAAGGTCCAATATCCAATATTCAATGTCCAATGTCTCGCCATTGTTTTTGTACATTATTCACCATCTAGTATACCCGAAATATCAAGTGCTGTCTTATACATCTTACATTGTTCCCATGTCTAAAATACTAACAATACTTCATTGTGCATATATTAGTATAATCTATATAACTTATTATGTATTACATTTTATTGTCGATACAAACTCGTCAAGGTCCCACACGTATAACACGTTATAATTGAGCGATAACATATATATATAAGTAATTGTCTAGCTAGTTCGGGTACTCGGTTATACCTTCCGACTCCACTGCTACTGACCGAGTTGACTGGGCTTTGACCCGTCATTGACCGATGTTGACCTGATCCTTTAAACACCCATAACCCATCTTAGACAACATCATCAATATCTATCCTATAATATTGTCATACTTAACCTCAAGGTCTTATCTACTCCCAAACGAAACTCAAGTTGGAAACCCAATTGCTATTGCCGAGACCTGTGACCACTTCTACCCTTAGTATCAACAATCCTTACATCCATAATCATCATCATCTTTGGTGTCACCGGATCCCCAACCCGACTCCACTGCTACTGCCTCTAAACCGTACCCAAACTACCATCGGTAACCACCTCAACAATCATAACTAAACATAAATCAATAATTAAGGATCTTGAAGCTATCACTGTCGCCGCCTAAGACCACCACAAAAACCATAACCCGAGCGACCACCTCAGCTTGCTTGACTCACTTCTCCTTCCTGTATACCACTCGACAACCACCACCATCCAGCACCTGACAACCTGTTTGTTCAGAACCTTAATCGGCACCCTGTTCATCATCCTTTTAATTGGAACCCTAGCCGCCGCCGTGACCCCACCGTACACGGTGGTCGGAACCCGGATCTTCTTCTTCTGTTGTCGCCTTCCGTCTCCTCTCCTCCTTCTTCGTTGCTCTCTCTCTCTCTCTCTCTCTCTCTCTCTCTCTCTTTCTTTCCTTCAGCTTTCTTTCTCTACAGATCACTCTCGAGTCTCTCTCTTCACAAAATCTGGTCTGGTTCTCTTAATAATAATCAGTGTGTGTTGTTGGGGAACGGAGCCACCGGAGATAGTGGCCGGAGCTCCGCCCTCTCTCTCTCTTCTTTCAATCTTCGGCTCTCTCTCTCTCTAGGTATCTCTCTCTATTGTCTGAATAATAATATTAAGGGATGTATTTGTGTGCTAAAAAGATAAGGGGAGAGGGTTAAGTGACGGGTGTAAAAAGGGGGAGGGGCACATGTCCCTCCAAGATGGTGACATGTGTCCCTCTTGATGACACCCCAAGTTCAACCGAGTCGGGTTTGGGTTCGTGACGCGTATTAGTTTAATCTTGAAACGCGTGCTTTCTATTAATAACGTATGTATAATGGTTCGGTTTTTAATTTCGCACATAAAAATACTATTCATTATTCATTCTTAGTTACTTTATTATAAAATAAATATGATAATGTGCTAAAAATTTTTGGGCCCCATGACCGGGTTGTTACAACAATAAAAAAAGTCAAAATAATAATAGGAATCAACATTAGAAGAGTAGTTTGGATGTTTACCTTTAATCAGTTGTGGATAATCAACAAATGATGCAAGGTGAAGAAGAAAGATTGAAAGATTTGTTAGGAATTAGGAAGAATATGAGAGTTTTGATATGGAGAATGAAAAAAAAGGTTTTTATAGTCATAATTTGGAGCTCCATATTAGTTGTTGGATACCTCAAACCCTCTCTAAGGCCTTGATTCAACCCAAGTGACCTCAATTATTATATAGATAGATGGGAACATGTATTTTTTTACATAATATAATATTAATTCAAATCAAGCCAACAAGTTATTTAACCCTTTCCCCTTATAATTAGTTTTTGGTCAGGAACCAAACACTTCTCATCTATTGTTTTGATGTGCGGTATATTTTGCAATTGATCCACCACAATGCACAAAAGATGGGACTTCAAAGAATGTTGAAAATATATGTTGGATAAGAATAAGTATTGATAACCACGTACTTAGAGTCGTTAAAGGTGCGATTTGATTGATTGATTTTTATTTTAACAATCAATATTTCCAACATGAGGGGGAGATAAAAAGCAGTTGAAAAGATGAAATGAATTATCACTTGATCCTCAAATTAATAAGTGTGAACTGAATGTACAAAGGATAATTCATTTACAAAAATAAATTGATTACCAGATGTATTCACTAACCTAAATATAGTGACTAGCTAAGTCACATGTATCAACTGCTAGTGCTCCAATTGAATTAATGTTCCAGAAAAGGGAAACCATACATTGGTTATATGTCTATGGCATGCATGAAGCATGGTAAACTAGTCGGTTCCAAGAATAAAAATCCTCGAAAATGGAGCAGGTAATGAAAATGGTCGAGTCGAGGTATAGTAAAGAGTCTCTTGAAGAGACATTAGACATGATGGTTCCAGAAGAACCTCAGGTACCTGAAAGTAAAGAGATCTCAGTAAATTATATCATGTCTAGAAATATATGGAATCAAAATGAAATCGACGTCGTTATAAATTTTATGTAATGTAGCGCTTGAAATGAGGATCAAGATTTAAGATCTGCCTATGAATGAATACAAAGAAATGATTGGCCAAAATGGAAAGACGCAAATACGGCAGAGTTGAATTCTCTATTGAAAAGGAGTGTTTTGGACTAGTAATCCATACAACAAAAGTTGTAAAGCATATAGATATGAAAAGGTCTTTTGTGCGAATCAACATTTGAAAGAAAATGAGATAATGTAAAATTGGTGGCACAAGAATTTCGCAAAGACCCATAATTGATTATGAGGAGACGCATTCTCCAGTGGTGGATACAATGATTTTCGTTATGTTAGTAGTCTGGTAATGCAAAGAGATAATTGAAATGCGTCTAATAAATATCATGATTTACTTGACACTGAAAGTTTACATGAAAATACTTGATGAAGAATTCAATGTGTCAAAAATCTTGTAACGTAAGTTCTCGAGAACGTTCTGATCAAAATAAATAGATTCAATTCTGAATACGTTATCTTTGTTATTGACGGGTGGTTCAAGGAACAACCCTTTATAATGTTAAAACGCCTATTTTACCTACATTTGATCATGTTATTGCTTGGAATTGGATGACTACGAGTACTTTGGTTGCAGGTGCATAAAGGAGCTTAAAACGGAGAAATACGAGCTTTGGAATGGACCGGAACGGATCGGAACGAGGCGGATTTGAAAGAAGAAAAAATCAAGTTTTGAAAGGCTCCACCGTACCTTACGGTAGCCACCGTAAGGTACGGTGGCATCTGGACACATATGGCTGCCGTAAGGCAGGCTATTCCCACCGTCAGTCTTATTTGGCTACCGTACCTTACGGTAGCCACCGTAAGGTACGGTAGGCCCTGCACAATTTTCGTAACTCCCACCATTTAAACCATTTTTGGGGTGTCTTTTCACATACTTTCGACTTGGGAATGTTTCTAGACAATATTTGGGCGATTTTTGGCTTGGAGATTGATTGGAGAACAATCTAAAACATTTGGTTTATGTCTTTGATTCCTAAGAACAATTCCATGAATGTTATGAGGATTCACCAAACTATGCTAGGCTAAACTTTTGGTGATCATTCTTGGTGAAGGTTTTCTCTTAAACTCTTGTGTGTGGTTTCTTGCATTTCTAGAATAATAATTTAGTATCTTTGCTTGTTATTATGATGTATGAACAATTGCTTGTAGTGTGTTGATTAATTTACCAATTTTTAGTCTCAAGCGTACTTTCTTGGTGTTGCTAACAATCGAGATATTACGGGGAGGATTTGGGTTGGTTATTAATTGATTGGTCATCGGGAAACAACCTCGCATTAATATAATCCGAGTACTTTGTTCCCTTTTATCACAACAATTGTTTGTGCATGAGTTATGGCTATGTAACTCTTTCTAGTGAAATTTTACACAAGTGTTTAAAGAAACCGGATCCGGGAATGATCATTGCTTTTATAATTTGAAGAAACAAACCCATTTCAATCAGTAATTAGTTTTCCATTAAGTTTTAAATCAAAAACAACTAAAACTCTTGGTCTTTATTTCTTGTCTAATAGTTTAATTTTAGTTAATTCGCAGAACTGTTAATTACACATATTCCACAAACTCCATGTTTTCGATATCTGTTTACCATTATCTAATAGTTGTAAGTTGGATTAAATTTACGTGTACAACGACTTCACATCAAATTTTGGCGCCGTTGCCGGGGAGTAGTGCGCAACGTGTGTTAATTTAATAGTTTTGTTTGTTATTTTCGGGTTTACACTGGTTGTGTTTAGTGTGCAGGTACTTCAAGTGTATGCATACTAGAGGCTCTCACGAGACATCACCGCTATTGTTTGATCCAGAAATTGAAAGAACTTTGAGGCGAAACCGAGTCTTAGTCCGTGAAAACAAAATCCTTGGTTCACCTGCTTCACCCATTACACCGAGAAACATCATGCAAGATCCTTTAATACCGCCAACAATGGGTCAAACGACCTCATCATTCATGACAACTTCTACCCAAGTTGCACCAAATACCACCATGCCTAACCTTTCCAACAATCCTACTACACCAATTCATACCACACAACCAAATTCACTTCAAGTTGAACCCAACCTTACCTATAGTCCTGTTAGCACAATTCCACCATTTACCCATTTCTTCCCAACTACGGGTCAATCATCTTCTACTTTCCCACAACCACAAGGCTCAAACATTATCCATACCACATCTACTTACCAACCACCAATCCAATCCGGTTTCCAATACTCATTGATGCCAATTGGGCAAACTTTGGGATCTCAAAGGGATAGGTATGATGATGTGTATGAAGAAGAGTATAGTGGGTACAATGAAGAAGGGTACTTTTATGGAGGGGATGGAAATTATTTGGGATCTCAAGCAGGAGCGGGTCAAATGAGTCAACCATTGCAACAATTTCAAGACCCGGTTAGACTACCGGTTGGGGTGCAACATGTTAGACCTCGAGGGCCGCAATTGCAACGTCCTACACCGCTTAATCAAATGCGCCCTCAAAACATGCAAGGTCAATCTCAAAGGCTAATTCAACAACAAACCATGCATCAATACCCATACCAACAACAATTTGCACCACAAGGGCCACCACAAGGGCAAATGGGTCAACCAAGAGCACCATTGGGAGCTCCTCGAAGACTTCACCGGGAGGTTGTTCGGGGCATTGAAGCTCATTTTCGGCCAATTATCACTAACAATCCTTCACCAATAGTGATTCCTCAAATTGCGGATGGAAGAACTTTTGAAGTAAGAACAACCGCTTTACAAAGTCTACCAAAATTCAAGGGGTTAGCAACGGAAGAACCTTATTTTCATTTGGAGACTTATGATTCCATTTGCAACACTATTGGAGGTCAAGGATTTTCGTCGGATGATGTCAAGTTAGTCTTTTTCCAATTTTCTTTGGAAGACAAGGCAAAGAGATGGTTTCACACTTTACCATCCGCATCTATTTTCACATGGGCCGACATGCAACAAATATTTTTAGATGAGTTCTATACCTCCCAAAAGACCAATGATGCAAGAAGAGGGCTGAGAAGTTTTCAACAACAATTGGGGGAGATGTTTCATGAAGCATTCGAGAGATTCAACATGATGCTATGAAATTGTCCTCACCATGGGATCCAACTTTGGGAATTATTGAATGCTTTCCATGAATGTTTGAGTTCGGAGGATGCCCGTGACTTGAGGTCCATCACGAATGGTACGTTTGGTACAAATTATGAACAAGATGATTGGGCATTTTTAGAGCAAATGGCGGTGACTTCCAAAAGGTTCAATCATCAAGACGGGCGATGCATGTGATTCAAAGGCCTCAAGTGCATGGAGTGGAAACGGGTAATGTTCAAACCACAAATCAATTATACAATGTTTGCAACAATTGTCAAGAAATAGGCCATACGGCCGATATTTGTGGTGTGGTGGTGAATGAGGGGCAAACGGAGGAAGTGAATGCTATTCAAGGGGGTGGTAGAAATTATGACATGAATTCCAATACTTACCACCCCGGGTTACGAAATCATCCTAACTTTCGTTATGGAAATGCATCAAACCAAGCGAACCCGAATTTTCAAGAAGCTCAAGGTAATTATGCACCCCGTCAACAATACAATCAAGGGAATTATAGGGGTGGAAACAACAATGGGTATCTTAGGAAGTTTCAACCAACGGGTCAAAGTGGTTCGGGTCAAGGTTTATCAAGTGGAAATGAAGTCATGGAGATGCTTCGGGCAATGCAACAAGATATACAAAAGAGGAATTTACTTGATGAAGCCCGGATACAAAAAGATGAGGTTCGTGACAAAAGCATTCAAGCATTAACAACGCAAATGGGTCAATTGGCAACTGATGTGGCGGAATTGAAGAAAAACAAGGGTCAACTTCCTAGTGACACCAAGGTAAATCCGTCTCATGGCTCATCGCGAGGTAACAAAGTTAATGTTAATCATGTTAGTGTGTTGAGAAGTGGTAAAGAGTTTAAAGCTAATGTTTCACCGGGTTTTGTTGAGGGTGAAGTTGAGGATGTTACGGGTAATGAGAGTGAAGATGATGAAACTCCACCGGTTTTATCAAAAGAATCAAATGTTAAAAACCCAGAAGTGAGTGAAAATAATAAAAATGATAAAAAAGTTGAAAGTGAGCCGAATCAAATTCCATTTCCATCGGCTCTACTTGACCCGGGTAAGAAAAATTTTATTGTGTCAAGAGGTCCCCAAAAATAAGAAACGTGGAACATGTTTAAACAAATAAAAATTAATCTTCCTTTACTTGATGCAATAAAACAAGTGCCTGCTTATGCTAAATTTTTAAAAGAATTGTGCACACAAAAGAGGCAACAAATGAAGAAAATGCCTAAGCGGGTGAATGTAACCGGGCAAGTAAGTGCAGTTTTGAATGGGGAGATTCCTCCTAAGCTCCAAGATCCGGGCACGCCATTAATAAATATTCAAGTTGGTAATTTTCAAATGGCAAAGGCATTGCTAGATCTTGGAGCCGGGTGAGCATTTTACCGGGGGGTTTGTATGATCAATATGATTTTGGTCCATTGGCTAGGGTGGAGACAACGGTTGTTTTGGCCGATTTGTCTCATAAATTACCTCGGGGGATGGTTCAAAATGTGATTGTTAAAATTGATGAATTTTATTACCCAGTTGATTTTTTGGTATTGGATTACTCGTCCGCGGATTCAAAGCAACAACAAAATGTTATCTTGGGTCGTCCATTTTTTAATACCGTGCCTGCTGTTATTGATTGTAGGTTCGGTACCGTTGACATGACATTCGGAAACCGAAAAATGCGTTTAAATGTTTTTACTAACAATTCTAATGCTTTGGGTGTTGATGAGTGTTTCATGGCAGATATAGTTGACGGATGCAATCCGCATGAGTATGAGGAGGATGGAGTGGCTTTGTGTGTTAGTGAATTTTCTGAACAGGTACATGCTTGTGCGTTAAGGATTGAAGAGGAGAAGCAAGGTGTCATGGCAGGGAAAGAGTGTTGACCACCATGGACCCACCAATTTGAAAGCTTACCGGTGGAAATTGATTCGGGTACCAAACCGTCGTTAGAGGAAGCACCAAAGTTAGAGCTCAAAGACTTGCCAAGCCATTTGAAGTATGCTTTTCTAGGGGATTGTAACACCCTGAAAACCAGCTTCGCTTAATTATGCTATTGGGCATGATTAACAAATAATGAAATGAATTAAATAGTAAAACGAACGTTTTATGGATGATAAAACAGGGATTCTGTTATAATAGGGATGTAAACCCGTTAGTTTTTATTAGCTAAATCGGGTTAAAACCAGATACAAGAGACTATCCTAGTTAGTCATTTAATCTAATAAACATGGAAATGGAACTTGAGGGACTAAGTGTGTCAATTGACCAAAGTTGTAATGGTCAAATAAAAAAAGGAGAAGAAGAAGAAATCGATTTCCATGTTCTGGAAATCAATCTTCACACCCAAACACACACACACTAATCATAATCTCAAGAACAAGCTCTAATCCAAGCCAAATCAAAGGGGAAATTGATGCATTAACCAGAAACGAACCATCTAAGGTCAAATAAACCCCATGGTACCTTTTATTTGGTAGAATTTGATGTTATAATTCGTTTTTGGTTTTGATGAGAATCTTGGGTTTGATAAAACGTGAGATTTCTTGTTGTTAGGGGTTTCTCTAGCTTTAGGGAGCCTCAATCATGTCTAATTTGGTTATGAATCACATTTTATATGTGTAATTGATTATGTTCATACTTAACATAAAGTGGGTTTTGGCTCAATTAGGTTAAGTTCATGAAATTGAGGAATTATGTGTAAGGTTTGATCATCCCTAATGGTTTAGAGGTGATTTGTTTAATTGCACTTGCTTAGTTGCACTAGATGATGATGTTGGTTCTTACTAGTAACCAAATTGTGGTTAATTGATGTTTGGTAAAGGTAGAATACTAATTAGCCATGATCTTAGTTTTGGGAAACTTAAGCATACAAGGTGTTTGATGAAATGCTTGAAAGAGAAACCAATTGTGCCAAACTTGTTAAACTTGTGTGCTTGCTAGTGATGCATAAACATGAACATTTATGAATCATATGGTGTCATATGCCATGAACGCACCTAGGTGTAATAATCATGAAATAGGTGTCAAGAATGAAAGCTAGGGAAGCCGAACTTAAAGGACCCTAAACATGATTTTCGTAGCTTTTATATAGATTTTGATTAATCTTAAGGAAAATCATATAAAATCAACCGTTTATCCGATTCGGGTGTTCTATACCTTTTCGGAAAGCTTATCGAGTAAATTCTTGCTGTTTTCAATCATATGGAGTTCATATAGTTGTTAAACGGGTCGAAAAGGTGAATTAGAACAGCTGGGCAGAAGCTTTGAAAGCTGTGAAAATAAAAATATAGTTGCTGACCTGATCTTAAAATATTCATATAAAATCATAGAAAAATCGTTAGGATGTGTTCTTTATACGTCTGGAAAGGTCTTTGAACGAAGCACAAACCATATTTGAACATGTTCAACTAATCCGGATTTTAAATGGGTCAAAAGGGTCAAATACAGCAGCTGTATAGAAAATCGCTGCACATTATTAATGTTGTTATTAATCAAAAAGGGGCATAAGATCACATACATACTTGCTTTGGGCATGAAGTGTTGATTCTTAGGAACTTATAGCACCTTATGTGATATACTTAAAGTGTTCAAAACCATTTATTACCTAGTTTTTATAAGTAACTTCACTAACGGGTCAAACGGTTAGTGAATGGAAATATTCATGAAACAAAAACTAGTTGTTTATTATATAGCATTCTTTGATGAAGAAGTGTGTGTGAATTCATAAGGTATGATAGTCATGTTAATGGTTGACTAATCTAGTCATCTTATGGATACAATGTGGTAGTTTGACTCTGACAAGCTAGGTAGGAGCTTGGAAAGGAACGGGTCGAACAAATACAAGTTCAAGCATGAAGCTCGCAAGGACACAAGGTAAGTGTTGCTTACGTTATTATACTAAATATCATGACTTATGCATTGCGTGTTAATCGTTTAGACTTAGTTATGGGAGAAAGGTAGGACCCCGAGTGGTGAAAATTGCCAAGCGGGTCTAAACATATGAATTTATGTATAAACTACCTTATGACAATTAATGAGGTGACATGTGCACCCAAGAAATGAAATATATTAAACGGGGTAGATCTTGAAGAGTTAGGCTATAACTTGATTATGACGATTAAAGAGTCGATATATGGAAACAAGGCAAAACACCTTAAGTGGGTTTATTCATGTTAGACTAAAATAGAAATAGTGTATGGTAAGTAACAAAGTTAGTGTTGCATCCGAAGTGTGCAACTCATGAACGAGTCAAGTGGTGATGTTCTCACCATTGGGACCTGGTACTTAACGCTTGTATATCAAGCATTGAGTTTCAAAATATATAAATGGGTCCATTCGGATCCCAAATTCTAATGTGTGTCGAGGAAGTCATCCACAGGTGAGCATTTGGGAATGGGGCACGTGATGCCAAGTATTATGGACAAGAGTTATCAAGGTTTGGAACTGAACAACGCTATCTGGTAAGTCAGTAGTTAAATAAATGCCTTAGGCGAAGTATTACGGGTATGAAAACCACCCACATGAAGTGTGGGTGCCAAATCGGTAAGTCATTTACATAATTATGTCCTATGCGCGCTAATGCGCCTAACAATCACTAATAGTGAGGAAATATTGGAATTGATGGAAAACTAAGTCTATAAGGACTTACAGCCTTTCGAACAAGTTAATGGGTTAAAAATATTGGGATGACAATATGAATCTTGTGTTTTTAGAATTGTCAAAAAGGGCTTTGGCCAGTGAACGACCGTTCACTCAGGGTGAACAGACCTTCTGATCAGCTTGTTGCTGTTCGTGGCCTAGTGAACGACCGTTCACTTTGGGTGAACGGCCGTTCAGGCCTTCTGAGTCAATTTGTTAAAAATTTTATTTTTTTTTGGCCGTTTGGTCTAGATCGTTCCATATTGATGTGTAACGATACTCCTTCTATATTAAATGCATTATTGGTACCCACTAACCATTATTTGTGTAATGGTGCTAGGTAAACATGTGATGGAAATCCCAGAGGAAGGATCGAGTCGCGAGAAGAACAGAACACACCCGAACACTCATCAGGCTTCCGCAAAAGATTTAAGATAGTCCCGTTAAGAATTGTGTAACCTACTTTATTTTTAATAGCTAAAAATGTAAAACCTATGGAAATAAAAAAATGTATTGAACGTAACGGTTTAAGTTCTCATAATTTTGAAAGTTTTCATCGGGAGTGGTTTTACGTAAGGTCAAAACCCTTATGATTAGTCGTTAACCACATGATTTCGGGTTAGGGTCTTACAAGTGGTATCAGAGCCATTGGTTTGTGGGATCCGAGTGTCGAGAAGGATACTTGGGCTCAAACTGTGCGCTCAAGTGTTGAAGGGTGTTCGGTTCGGGGCTTGATCGAGGAATCCGGTTAGTAACATTTACAATAACAACCCGATTTGATCGGGGATTGTTATATATAATCATTAGTAATATCGTGTAGATACATGCTATCACAACATCTTCGTGAGGAAATGGTCGGGTGGCATGAAGCCCATCCAAAGATTTATTCGGGCAACGAAATTCTTGCGTAACAAGAATTCTAACAGTATTACTGTAATGATGCATACTAATACCGACATGTCATGTTACTAATCAATTGGAATTGTAAATATGACAGGGATGAGAACATTTTATTCGATCGAGATAGGACCGAATGATTCACCCAATGAGGTGGCAGAGGGTTTAGGAGCACGGCTGAAAGCATGCTCACTAAGGACCAAGTCAAGTGGCGACTCAGACTAGCGGATTGATAACAAAAGGGAACACAATGGCAAGTACTAATAAGGTACACGCTCTAAATTATATCAAGCGTATTAGTATGCAAGCAACACATGAAGGGTGGTACTTGCATACACAAGCAAGAAGCTAAATGAGAAATGTTCATTGTTCACACTAGTGAGCAATCAATACACAAACGTAACTTGAACATCGAGACCGGGTTGGGGTAATCATCCCAAACTAATTTTTAAAAATCAAAGGATGCTAGAAAGGCGTTGTGATCATACCAAGGAGTGTGATCACACAAAGCTTTATGAAACGAAAATACGTCTTTGGTTTTAAATGAGTAAAGGTAAAACCAAATATCCAATAAATATCAAGGACATGTTTTACCAAATAAAATAGGGGACACAAGCATGAGCTAAAAATTTGCTTGCATAGGGTGTGATGCCTTAATTATAACAAGTCTGTGTGTACCATATGCGAATTACTTACCCTGGCCAGGTAAGTGTTAAACATATGATACGATGGGTTTCTTATAATTAATGCATTTGCAATCTATGTAGCAAAGGCTTAGTAAGTGTGAGGTGTCGGGGGAAAACCCTTCATTCTTTGAAGGACGCGTTCGGATGAAGTCCACTGTATAACACGACAGGGATGCAATTCATGCAAAAGCTTAAGCGAGGCACCAATTGAAATACGTTGGGCTAGCAAAGAGGACAGTATTCGGTACGAGTTAACAAAGATAGACAACGGACATGGGCCGTGATAAACCCATGGGTCAACTGGACTTTTGGGTCAATGACAAAATTTTGGGCATGTGAAACCGAAGTATAAACGACCCGCGGGGCCGTAGAAACTGAGGTGATTGCCAAAGAAAACAATCATGTCTTAGGATAATGGTTGGTAAAGCTGAAAATAGAAAGAACATGTGAGTAAAAGACACATGGACTCTACGGACTCATGTGGAAAAAGAGATGATATGTAGACTATGGTGAGTTTTAAAGCTACCATAGTGATATTGGCATAGGAACCGAAGTATAAACGACCCACGGGGACTGATTGCCTAAGAAAACAATCATGATCTTGTGATCATGGTTGATAAAGTAGAAAACAGAAAGAAAACAATCATGATCTTATGATCATGGTTGATAAAATGGAAAATAGAAAGAAGAAGTGAACTGATAAGGCGCGGAAGTCAAGTATGACGCTCGCGCTAAGTAAAAATGATGAAAGAAAATATATATGGTGTCATTATGAAAAGGAAACTGACACAGCTTATATTGGGATCAGTAAATCAGAAAAGAAGGGATTTTTTATAAAATAATCATTCTAAATAAATAAATGAGTTGAACTCTGAAAACTCAAAGGTCTTTAAATGGGTCGGTTGGGGCAATGACCACGAATCGAATTAGCAAACCGGGAACTTGGGGGAACCCAATAGATGGCAAATTCTTAAAATAGGATTAGAGAAAGAATAGAAAACGTTAGTGTATAGCAAAGTTGTTTATAACATACTAGCAAACCAAAAAGGGATGAGAGTCGGATTCGGGGATAGATCCAAGGGATTAGAAAACGGCAATGTTAACAAGTCGGGTTAGTCTTGGAAACCAAGACATGTTATTTGTTGTTAATAGATGCATAGGCATGTATACATATGCTTACTAAATTTGAGTAACACAATAGATGCCCTAAGGTGCATGATAGAATGGACCCTTAAACCAGTACATCCTTCGGGATAATAGTAGACGGGGGGATAGTCTACGGTTCTAAGGCGGGTCTATGAGAAATACATGAGTAACTAGAATACCCAGGAGGGGTATGTATGTAGATGTTACATTTGGAAATAATATCTAGTTAAACAAAAGAGTAGTGTGACTCAAAGTAATGATACGAGAGTTGAGGCCTTTATATAATAAAAGTTAGGAAGCCGAGCAAAGGGATAACAACCCTAGGTATATAGTACTAATTGTTAAGATTGGGGAATGACATAGGGACATGCGGTGCTTAAATCGATTTATGGAACTAAAGTACTTTGGTGTGACCAAAGAAACTACATAAGAAAGGTTTCGAGGACGAAACCTCTTTAAGGGGGGTAAACTTGTAACACCCTGAAAACCAGCTTCGCTTAATTATGCTATTGGGCACGATTAAGAAATAATGAAATGAATTAAATAGTAAAACGAACGTTTTATGGATGATAAAACGGGGATTCTGTTATAATAGGGATGTAAACCCGTTAGTTTTTATTAGCTAAATCGGGTTAAAACCAGATACAAGAGACTATCCTAGTTAGTCATTTAATCTAATAAACATGGAAATGGAACTTGAGGGACTAAGTGTGTCAATTGACCAAAGTTGTAATGGTCAAATAAAAAAAAAGAGAAGAAGAAGAAATCGATTTCCATGTTCTGGAAATCAATCTTCACACCAAAACAAACACACACTAATCATAATCTCAAGAACAAGCTTGTTGGGTCTGCTGACCTGGAGAAGAACAGATGATTAAAAGCCAAAATATACTAAGTGTTTGATCCTGAATAAAGAACAGTTGTTACAATAAAGCTTCCTCCAAAGATCTGTTGATTCCTAAACTATTGCTGCTGCTTAACAATTGTTAGAGATAACTGCTGTTGATGAAAGGTCTGATGGACAAAGTCTGAAGGTCAAAAGTCTGATGAAGAACAACTGCTGATCAAAGAACTCAAGAACAAAGGTCTGTTGAACCAACAACACTTTGGTTCAACAGATGATAAGAAGACATCAGAGTTTTAGTTAACAGAGTTTTGTATTGTCAGTAGTTTCAATGTAACAGTAGTTTATAGCTTAACAGTTGTTAGAGTTTGTTAGACAGTTAGGGGTCGCTATCTAGGTGACGTCAGCAACTGATCATCAGAGTTTTGAGCTTGTCTATAAATAGAACAGTACTTGTACTGTTCTATTCATCACTCGTCATTCTCTTTCAGACAAACATTCTCTGAGTGATCAGGCTGAGGGGGAGTTTAATTGTACAATTGTAACCTTTCCATTAATGAAAGCTTTCGATTAAAAACAATTATTCTCTATGTTTTGATTTACTGTTTATTCCGCTGCACTTACCATTTATACTTCGTTCATCTTTCATACTTAATCAAAACAATCCAACACTCAGATCCTAACAATTGGTATCAGAGCTTGGTCAATTAAATCTGATCTAATCAATCAATTTAATACACAGATCAGCTCATAATCATTGATATCGTTTGTTTGTCGGGTTAAAACAGAGTAATAGTTTATTTTCCTTTCAACAGTTAGTAAACAGACTTTGTTTTTGAAAACCCAAGAGAATGACTTCACTCAATCAAGATCCACACAACACTGGCACACACAACAAGCCTCCGATGCTTGTCGGGTCAGAATACAACATCTGGCAGCGTCGGGTGGCTCATGTGTTAGCACAACAGAACACAGGGTGCTGGAAATCGGTAGTATTTGGACCACATGTTCCAATGGTACCGAGTGCCGAGGATCCAAAGATCCAAGTACCAAAGAGTGTTGAGAACTACTCAGAGCAAGATTTTCAAAAAATCGAGCTAGATGCCAAGGCTTTCAGCATAGTAGCCATGGCACTGCCGAATGATATCTATGCCGGTCTCTTGCACTGCAATAGTGCTAAAGAACTGTGGGATGCTCTCAAAGAGCAATTCGGGGGAACTGATGATGTGATTGAAAACAACCGTGAAATACTTAACCAACAATATGAAACGTTTAGTCACATAAAAGGGGAGTCATTAACACAGCAGTTTGAAAGGTTTAACTGTCTAATTAGTGAACTCAAACTGGTTGGTCTAACTTTTCCTAATTCAACACTGAATCATAGGTTTCTTAGATCACTTCAGGACAAATGGGACACTATAGCCATAGTTATGAGAAATTCTATTGGATTCAAAGACCTAACCCTGACCCAGCTTCATGGTAAGCTCCTGACTTATGAAAGGGAGCTTAACCAGAAAAAGAAGCTCCAGGACTCTGGCAAAGTGTCAAATGACTATGTATTTGGGAATACTGCACTGTTGGGTCAGGATGATGGTTCTGGAAGTAGTAAGGATCAGAGTTATGATCATTACATTGACATAACCACTGGTTTCAATAATGATTCTTACACATCACCAAACAACTGTGCTTTCACAGCTAGTGGTGATATCCAGGCTTCTGATAATTCATCTTTTGTGTACAATGACTTGCAATATATTGACCCTTTGGACCTAGAAGAAATGGACATCTTACATCAGGTTGCCCTGCTCAGTATTAGAACCAATAACTTCTATAAGAAAACTGGCAGGAGGTACCCAGGTTTACATGGTGGGTCAAAGGTTGGGTTGGATAAATCAAAGATAAAGTGTTACAAGTGTCACAGAATGGGTCATTTTGCTAGGGAATGTAGGAGTCAAAATGGAGTTCCTATGATTACCTATCCAAACCAAAGACCACAGACCAACACTTATCAAACCATCCCTAATGTACCAAATGTGCAAAAAACTGCTCACTTTGCACAGACCCAAACCACTGATCCTATGCATTATGTCCAAACCACTGTTCCTCAGTATCACTATGTCCAAACACCTGTTACTCAGGCACTAGTGCCAATGACTGTTACTCCACCCTCTGCTCCTGCAGAGACCAGTCAACCAGGTCAACAGAGTTTCTTTACTCAAGGCTTTGTTGATTGGAGCAGTCTACCAGATGAGATAACAGATGACAACATTGCTCTAGTTGCCAACTCTGAAAAGGATTTTTGTTTTATGGCACTAGAAACAATTGTTGAAGAGACTGATTCTGAGGATGTGGTGTCTTTGTCTGAAAATGTGACTGATAGTGTTGTTGGTGAAGTTGTTTCAGCTGAAGAATCTGAAGTGGAGGTTGTGAATCTCTCAGACCCCTGGGGTAGTGATGATTGTGACTGCCAGTGTAACTGTGCCTTGATGGCTGCTGCTAAGGTATCTCCTCAAATCTTAAATGACTTGTGCTCAGACAAATGTATTGTGGCATTTGCTAAGATAAAAGAGGTGAATGAAAACTTTAGAAAGAAAATTTTGGATTCTGAAATTCAGTTTGAAAAACTTACAAAAGAGTTAAAATCAAAAATATCTGAAAAAGAGTCTGAAATCAGCAGTTTAAAACATGAAGCAAGCATAACCAAGGACCAGCTTCAGACTATGATAACAAAATATCATAGTTGTAAGAAGGAGCTTGAGTCCACCCAAGTTGAATGTAAGAAATGGGTGGAATCATCAAAGGGTTTTGAGATGATTGTCAACCAACAATTTAAAAGTCATGTGAAATTTGGGTTTGGTTTTAAAACCACTGACCAAGGTTCACAAACCACTGACAAAAAGGAACCCCAGTTGGTTGAAGTCATCCCTACAAACTCAAAAGGTCAAGAAATCAAGGTTACTGAACCCAATGGCAAGAAAATCATTCTTGAAAAGTTGGAAGGTACACCCTCATTTGATGAAATTGAGAAATATCAATTCAAACCAACATGGTCAGATGAGTGTGAAGTCCTTGAAAATTTCAAACCAATGACCTTCAAAACCCCTGATGGTAAAATGGCACCACAGGCCAAAGTAATCCCTCTGGTAAATCTTCCAACAGATGATGAAACATCTGTTGAAAGAAGAAAGAAAAAGGGAAAGCCAAGAACAACTTGTTTTGTGATTTTTGTGAAAAGAAGAACCATGTCACCAAAAACTGTTTTCTTCTAAAAGCATATGACATCAACAAAACAACGAGTTTAAATGATTCTAAAACTAAAGAATGTTCAATCTGCAAGAAAAAGAATCACAAAACAAAAGAGTGCCTATATCTCAAAAATTTTGATGAAAAGATAAAAGGGTATAAGGCTAAAACTCTGGAAAGTCAAGTGGTAAGTACTTCAAAAGGAAAACCCAAACAGACTTTTGAATCAGTCCAAACATCTGTTACCAAAAGTCTGAACAAAAACTCTGCTCCCAGAGATGTTCAGGTAACAGATGCTCCACCTGCTAACAGATTACCAAGAGGATATGGACAACCCACTTGTCACCGTCTGCCACATGTTTATGAAGAGCCCAAAAAGCCTTCAAAACCAAAAGTGAACAGACACCCTCATGGTTTTCAACAACTGATAGGAAATGATCAAACATCTGCTGGACCAAGTGTTGACATACAAGCACTGGCAAGTGGTCAACTGCAGCTGTTGAACCTAGTTCAAAAGCTAGTCCAAACCACTGATCATTCTCTTCAACTTAAGGCTGAGACAGCTAAGGACCCATCCAAAGCCAATTTGGCTTTGGACACTCACCAAAACTAAAATCCTTACTGATGTGCAGGGAGCTTTTGCATGTTTAGACAGTTTATGGTATGTAGATAGTGGAGGCTCCAGGCACATGACTGGATGTAGAGCCCTTCTTCTGGACTTTCTTGCACATGGAGGGGGTGATATATCCTTTGGTAATGATTCTAAAGGTAAAGTGTTGGGTTCTGGTACTGTCAAAGCAGGGAGGCTTAAGTTTGAAAATGTTAATCTAATAGACAATCTAAAATTTAATCTACTTAGTGTATCTCAAATGAGTGACAAAGGCTTTGGGTCATTCTTCACTAAGCAAACTTGTAAGATTGTTGGCCCAGAGGCTGTTGAAAAGATTAACACCATCATTGCTGAGAGCAAAGCACAACTTGTTGCTCACAGAAGTGGCAATGTGTATGTAGTTGATATGCTGAAGGATAACCCTATGGCAAATGTCTGTTTGTTCTCAGCTGCCTCTACCAAAGAGACAGAATTGTGGCATAGGAGACTTGGTCACACCAACCTTCAAACTATCAACTCACTCTCCAAACAAAACCTTGTCAGAGGTTTGCCATCAAAAGAATTCAAATGTGATGAGCATTGTGTTTCCTGTCTAAAAGGTAAACAACATAAAAGCTCTTACAAGTCCATTGATGAGTCCAAAACTAGTCAGTGTTTACAAATGTTGCACATGGACTTGTTTGGCCCTGTAAAAATCATGAGTCTAAGAAGAAAAAGATTTTGTCTTGTCATAGTTGATGATTTTTCTAGGTTTACATGGACTTACTTTTTACACTCTAAGGATGAGACTGCAGGTATTTTGAAGGACCTTGTCACCAAAGTTGAAAAACAATATGACTTGCCAGTAAAAGTCCTTAGAAGTGACAATGGAACAGAGTTTAAGAATAAGGAGTTGGATGATTTCTGTGTGTCAAAAGGGATTGTAAGGCAGTACAGTATCCCAAGAACACCAGAGCAGAATGGGGTGGTTGAAAGGAAGAACAGGACTCTCATTGAGGCTGCAAGAACAATGCTAGCAGATTCTGGTTTACCTCTGTCCTTTTGGGCAGAAGCTGTAAACACTGCTTGCTATGTTCAAAACAGAGTTTTAATCAACCCTAGACATCAAAAGACTGATTATGAAATTCTGTTTAAAATCAAACCACTGATATCATTTTTCAAAGTCTTTGGCTGCCCATTTTAAATCTTAAAGATTCCATTTCAAAATTTGCAGCCAAAGTGGATTGTGGATATTTTCTGGGATATTCTTCTACTGCCAAGGCCTATAAAGTGTTTAACACAAGGACTAAGACAATAGAAGAAACTCTGAATGTGAAGTTCAATGAACGTTCATCTTTGAAAATCCCAGCAAACCCTGCTGAATTGTTTGATTTAGATAAATTCAAATTTGAAGATATTACTGTCAACACTAACCCTGCAGGTACTTCACAATCTTCACAACAAGATTACAGAATAGATATTGTGGTTCCAGATCACTACAAAGTCTATCCTGCATCAGAGGAAGCAGTGGTTCAAAACAACTGTCAAAACTCTGTCATAGCTGAGTCAGCCACTGTTGGCCAGTCCTATCTCCAAACCACTGATTCACCCAACCAATCCACTGCTCAATCATCTGTTGACAAAAGTCAATCATCTGTTGACAACAGTCAGTCCAACTTTACACCACTTGGACCCATTCCTCCACCTCCATTCCAAACATCTGTTGACTCTTCAAAAGTGCCAACAGATGTTATGTCAACAGAGTCTCCAAACCTCTGTCCTTCACCACAAAATGCCATCATACCATATCAGGGAGATCTAATCTACCTAAGAGCTCATCCACCAGACCAAATCATTGGCAACATCAGAGAAGGTGTGCTCACAAGGAGCCAATCCTCAAACATCTGTCTTTTTGCAGGCTTTCTATCCCTTACACAACCTGTCAAGTACCAAGAGGCATTGAAAGACAACAGTTGGGTAGAAGCCATGCAAGAAGAACTCCTTCAGTTCAAAAGACAACAAGTATGGGAACTTGTACCACTGCCTAAGGATGTCTGTCCAATTGGCACAAAGTGGGTCTTCAAAAACAAAACTTATGAAAGGGGTATAGTTGTCAAGAACAAGGCCAGGTTAGTGGTTCAAGGCTTCAGACAAGAAGAAGGAATTGACTATGATGAAACCTTTGCCCCTGTAGCAAGGTTAGAAGCTATCAGACTTTTCCTAGCCTTTGCTGTCAACCACAACATCAAGGTGTATCAGATAGACATCAAGTGTGCCTTCCTATATGGCAAAATTCAGGAGGAGGTCTATGTATGGCAACCACCTGGTTTTGAAGACACATTCCATCCTGATCATGTCTACAAGCTTAACAAAGCATTGTATGGACTAAAACAAGCACCAAGAGCCTGGTATGAAACTCTCTCTACTTTTCTCTTATCCATTGGTTTCACAAGAGGTAAAATTGATAAAACCTTGTTTTTAAAATGGAAAGGAAAAGATTTAATGATTGTTCAAATATATGTGGATGACATCATTTTTGGATCCACATGTAATAAAATGTGTGAGGAGTTTAAGGAACTCATGACAGCAGAGTTTGAAATGAGTGCTATGGGTGAACTTCAGTGCTTTCTTGGTCTTCAAGTAAAGCAACTGCAAAATGGCACTTTCATTCATCAAAACAAGTATGTGAAAAACTTGTTAACAAAATTTGAGATGAATGATTGTAAGCCATGTAGTACACCCATGAGCACTATCAAGCCACTCACTATTGATGACAAGGATGAACTGGTTGATCAGACACACTATAGATGCATGATTGGGTCTTTATTGTACTTAACAGCATCCAGGCCAGACATTATGTTTGCAACCTGTGTGTGTGCTAGATCTCAGGCTTCTCCTAGAAAGTCTAACCTTATTGCTGTGAAGAGGATATTCAGATACCTAAAAGGTGCTCCCACACTTGGTATCCGGTATCCTGCTAATGGAAACATTGAGCTTTCAGGTTATTCAGATAGTGACTTTGCTGGCTGCCATACCACAAGGAAGTCCACCTCTGGAGGGTGCCAGTTTCTAGGGAATGCCTTAGTCTCTTGGCAAAGCAAAAAGCAAGCAGCTGTTTCAACATCTACAGCTGAGGCTGAATACATTGCTGCTGCAAGCTGTACAGCCCAACTCATGTGGCTTCAAAATCAACTACTGGATTTTGGGATAACTGCACTAAGGACTCCACTCATGTTGGATAGCCAAGCTGCTGAAAATATCATCAAGAATCCAGTCTCTCATTCAACCACCAAGCACATAGATATCAGACATCATTTTGTCAGAGATAGCTATGAGAAAGGTTTGATTTCTCTGCACCATGTTCCAATAGAGGATCAGTTGGCAGATGTGCTGACAAAAGCTTTAGACACATCTACCTTCAAAAATCTGACATCTCGAATTGGAATGTTAAACATGGATTAAAACAACAAAAATGTTTTCAATAAAAACATTAAAATGTTTTCAGAAAAATCAAATTTTGCTAAAATGTCACTTTGGTTGAAAAATCTGTTTTAAACCACTGATCAGATAAAACAACCACTGTTTCATTCAAACCACTGATAGTTGAAAAATCTGTTTCAAACAACTGATCAGATAAAACAACCACTGTTGGTTGAAAAATCTGTTTCAAACATCTGATCAGATAAAACAACTGTTTTCATCAGTCTTTTGGTTAAACAACAGAGGTTGGCAACAGATGTTTAACAAAACAGCTGTATGCCACAAGATGTTTCAACCATCAGATGTTTGCCACGTCTGCTCTCAAAAGCAGAGTTTTGCCACATCAGCGATTTCACCAGAGCCTATAAAACCCTGTTTTTCCCCCAACAGCAGTTTTACTGTCTCATTGTATTCAAAATACTGAAAACCGCCTTCGTCTTCCTCATAACCCTCAATCAAAAGTTCATTACTTTCACAAACAAAATCCATTAAAATGGATCTCCAAACAAAAGCCACTCATAATTTCATTCCCTATTTGGTAAAAACCGAAGATAACACTCCATTCCATTCCACCATCGACATCATCAATAACTCAAAATACAAAAATATTCTTATTGCTGATGCTCCCATCTACCTGGAAACACTCCAAGAATTCTGGGCAAGTGCTGAAGTCTTGTATCAAGACAAAAAGCCCACGTCCATAATTTCTAAAATTGGAGCCACCAGTATCGCCATAACCCCTGAAATCATCTCCACTACCTTCTCATTAAACGACTTGTCAGGTATGGAAAGTTTTCCAAAAACAGAGCTTCACACTGAGTTTCAAGAGAGAGGGTATGATGCACAAATGACTGGATCCACATTGTATAAAAAGTTTTTTCCTCCAGTCATGAAATTTTTCTTCAATACCCTACTCCTCTGTGCCTCAGCCAAGACTACATCCTTCAATGAAATCCCATTGAGGATACAATACTTGGGGTATGCAATGTTGTCAGATTCTGACTTCAATCTGTCTCAGGGATTGTTCTTAGACTTGGTCTCAAATGTGAAAGCCATAAAATCTGGCTCAAATAATGCTTTTCTGCTCTACCCTAGAATTCTAAGTGTAATTCTACAAAAGATTTTACCTGCAAAAGATTTTACCTCAAATAATGCTTTCAAAATGAAAAGTTTAACTGATGAAACTTTTACTAGAATGCTGGGTTCTTCAACCCAAGAAAAAGTATCAAAAGTAACAAAGGTTTCAAAAAAAACCAAAGAGGACAAAGACAACAACTGTTGTTGAAACCTCTGTTGGTGAGCCCACTGCTCCTTGTGATCATGGCACTTCATCCAGTGCTGTGAAACCCACACCAGCCACCAAAAGAAAACATCCATCCTCAAAAACCACCTCTAAACCCAAAAAGGGACTTTTGGAAGATGAGATACCAGAAGCTAACCCTGTTGCATCACCAAAGCAACATGAAACCACTGTTGTTACTTCCTCACAACAGTTGGAGATATCTCAACCCCAGCAAACTCCTCAAGAATCCTCACAAAAGGATCTTGTTGTAAGCCAAAGGGAACCTCATACTGAGGCATATGAGTCACTTGACCATATGTTTACAAGTCCATCTCCTAGGGCTAATCAGCTTCTTACTCCACCTACATCACCACCACATGTCCCACAAACCATGCAACCCCTGTTTGAAGCTATTGACAAAACTCAGGACAACCCCAGTTCCTCTCCTTCACCTGTCACTGAGAGTACACCACCACCAGTGACTGGGGCTGAGGAAAGTCAATTAGCTATCCCACAAACAGAAGAGGAGGTTATACTCCCAGAAGTCAATGTTACTTCTGATGAGGTTTCAAGAGAAGCAGCCACTACTGCTGTTGAGACCATTGTCTCACAACAGGACAGTGATTCCATTGATAAGACTTCCTTGAAGGCAACAACTGATGAGGCCACCATTGTGTCCCCAAAATCAGTTGGAAGTCCCCAGTACCAAGAAAAAGGGGCAGCAGGTTCTCATTCTATGGATTCACCTCCTAGAACTGCACCAGCTAAAACTACCTCTGGTAGGGATTCAGATGATCCTATTAATTTAGGTGATGAGTCAAAACTTCAAGAATTGACGGTTAAGGTTCAAAACCTTGAATCCTCTGTTGCTGACATCAAAACTGATGTCAAGTCAATATTGGAAACATTGAATAACTTTACCAAAAGTCAACCCTCAACCTCTGATATTGCCAGTGAGCTATGGAAATCAGTTTCACCCATCATCATAGCTCACAGAAAACTGGCAGATCAGACCCAAGAAACATACATGTCCTTGATCAGAAACATGGTGGATGCCAGATTCAATGACACCAAGGCTGACATCAAAGTGATCAAGGAACACCTGCTGAAGACTACTGGCTCTGCCCCTACCACCATTCTCAGAGATGAAAACGACAATGAGTTTACAGATGATGATGCCAAAAAGGGGGAGAGTGGCAGAGATAGGCTGCCAAAGCTAAATCCATTTGGTGCACCACCCTCACAAAAAGGGAAGCCAGCTGCTGACAAACCAGAGTCACCAAAATCAGCTCCACAATCACAGCAACCAAATGTTCAAATCCCTGTCACTGAACCAGCTCAAACATCCAAGGCAAAAGAAGTTGACACTTCAGCCAATGAAAAGGCTGAGAAAGCTGCTCAGGATAAAATGAAAAGGGCTGATACTTTGGAAGCAAAAGCAGAGTTGTTGGTACAGCTGAAAAAGGAACAACAGCAAGAAGAGGAAGATGTAAATACTTCTAAGTGAAAGAAAATTCCAGCCAAACACACTAGAAAACCACCTTCCAAACTATCTGCTGAAACCTCTGCTGTTGAAACACCTGTTGTCACAACCACTGCCACCACAACCTCTGCTACCCAAACCACTGAAACCAAAACAACTGCTACTAAAACATCTGCTCAACCCAAACCAGTAACCAAACCAATCACCACACCATCAACCACTAAACCAGCCACAACTCAAACAACTACCAAACCTACCACAACACAACCAAAAACCCAAACAACTGCTGGTTCCACAAAAGGACCAACAGATGTTCACCAAACCACTGCCTCATCCTCACCTTCACCTAAAATCTTGTATAGCAGGAAAAGGAAATCCACCTTTGTTATACAAGATGAAAACATCCACAACACACCACCTAACACCCCAATCTCACAATCCACACCAGTCAATGCCATTCCACTCTCATCTTTCTCACCACACACCTCTCAATTCAGATCCCATAGACCACCACTCACCATCACCCCATTGGCTGAGAAGTATCCCCTTGAGTTGGATTTAATCAAGGGGGAACTTCAATCCTTCTACAATACTGATCAGCCATCAGAAAGAACCTTCCCATCTCTCAAAGGCTTCCCTGTTCCACTCAACATTGACACCTATCTTAAATACAACGGTGAACAGGCTGATGCTGTCATCAAAGAGAAATGCAAAGGGAAGGATGACAGGACTGCTCAGGGCATCCATTCAGCAGAGCTTAGCAAAGTTCAAAGGATTGAAGACTATGCTAAGACCCTGAGCAATTCCATGTGTTCCATGCCTCTCAGCAGAGATTTGGAAATGGAAGTTAGGGATTCACTGCTAGAACAGATCTTGGCAACCAAGCCTTACAAAGCAACAAAGAATCAATTCACAGGCTGGACCACACATGCTCTCGGGGAAGAACTCATTAGAATTGAGAGCATGGCCAAGAATCCTCCTACTAAGGCCTCGGCCCCTGATTTCAGTAAAGGGAGAGATCAAGCTAGAGCCTTGAAGTTCAAGAGAATGAGACAAGAGCTTGTAGCAGCCAAGTATGGAGAGATGAGATCTGTTGCTAGATGGTCTGAGATCAGGTTAATTGAAACATACAAGAAGCTTGAATAAGAAAGAAAGACCAATCCCAAACTACCAAGAAAACCATTCTATGATGATGCACCCAAGAAACCTTCACAGGCCTTTACATTAGACAGTTTGCTGGATACTTCTGATCTTACTATTGCTGCTAGAAGACAATTCAAGAAGCAGAAGGAAATGACAGAAGAAGAAACAAGACAGTTTACTGATACTTATGTAAAAGAGGGTATCTTAAACCAAATCAGATCTTTCACTGATCCTGTGTCAGACAGGCTCGGAGAACTCATTGGCAGGCCTCCATCTCCTAACTCATCTAAAATAAAGATGCATCCCAGTCACTCCTCTGATTCTAAAATTCTAAAATGGAAGTCTGACAAAGAGACCCATGAATTGACACTGCTCAGATCAGATGGTAGTGTTCAGAAGTTAAGTATGGATGATGCACCTGGCCTAAGTGCTGAAGATCTCCAGACCCTTCTGAACTTGACACTGGATAGAGATGCTGAAGACCTCTTCTCTCTAAGCTTTGAATTACAACTAAAAGGGCAAATTAGAGAAAGTCTGATGAGGAATAAAGATCAAGAATAAAGCAGAGTTTTGGCATCATCTGTTCTAGGGGGAGATTGTTGGGTCTGCTGACCTGGAGAAGAACAGATGATTAAAAGCCAAAATATACTAAGTGTTTGATCCTGAATAAAGAACAGCTGTTACAATAAAGCTTCCTCCAAAGATCTGTTGATTCCTAAACTATTGTTGCTGCTTAACAACTGTTAGAGATAACTGCTGTTGATGAAAGGTCTGATGGACAAAGTCTGAAGGTCAAAAGTCTGATGAAGAACAACTGCTGATCAAAGAACTGAAGAACAAAGGTCTGTTGAACCAACAACACTTTGGTTCAACAGATGATAAGAAGACATCAGAGTTTTAGTTACCAGAGTTTTGTATTGTCAGTAGTTTCAATGTAACAGTAGTTTATAGCTTAACAGTTGTTAGAGTTTGTTAGACAGTTAGGGGTCGCTATCTAGGTGACATCAGCAACTGATCATCAGAGTTTTGAGCTTGTCTATAAATAGAACAGTACTTGTACTGTTCTATTCATCACTCGTCATTCTCTTTCAGACAAACATTCTCTGAGTGATCAGGCTGAGGGGGGGTTTAATTCTACAATTGTAACCATTCCATTAATGAAAGCTTTCGATTAAAAACAATTATTCTCTATGTTTTGATTTACTGTTTATTCCGCTGCACTTACCATTTATACTTCGTTCATCTTTCATACTTAATCAAAACAATCCAATACTCAGATCCTAACAAAGCTCTAATCCAAGCCAAATCAAATGGGAACGAACCATCTAAGGTCAAATAAACCCCGAGGTACCTTTTATTTGGTAGAATTTGATGTTATAATTCGTTTTTGGTTTTGATGAAAATCTTGGGTTTGATAAAACGTGAGATTTCTTGTTGTTAGGGGTTTCTCTAGCTTTAGGGAGCCTTGAGAATCAAGTTAGGAACCGAATTCACGGATCGATTAAGCGAATTCAGCTCGGTTTCAGATGGGAGATTCGATACGAGACAGAAATTTATGATAACAAAGTCATCACAGATATGTATTACTACAGAAACGGTTACAGACACTGTCATCAGTAGGATAAACATCTATCTCAGGGCCGGGGGAGGTCGGGCATGACCTCCCCCTTGAGAGCAATCAAAGCACAAACTCAAATCTACAAATGAAAACCAACACATGAGATTGCTATATATAGTCCAAACTCAAAAGCCACCTTCGCCCCTATGAGGAGGTCGAATGTGGAAGTTTTCCACATTCGCCCCTTCTATAGGTTCGAACCTGGCTTTCAAGTTTTGGTCCATATTTATAAATGCATCAGATCCATAAAATGCCCTTATGGATCACCACAATCTCATGTAATACAATACTAAGACTCAACCCTAGTCTATTCGACAGTGACGTCCACAGAAAGTGCATCAACAAGCCTCAATCATGTCTAATTTGGTTATGAATCACATTTTATATGTGTAATTGATTATGTTCATACTTAACATAAAGTGGGTTTTGGCTCAATTAGGTTAAGTTCATGAAATTGAGGAATTATGTGTAAGGTTTGATCATCCCTAATGGTTTAGAGGTGATTTGTTTAATTGCACTTGCTTAGTTGCACTAGATGATGATGTTGGTTCTTACTAGTAACCAAATTGTGGTTAATTGATGTTTGGTAAAGGTAGAATAATAATTAGCCATGATCTTAGTTTTGGTAAACTTAAGCATATAAGGTGTTTGATGAAATGCTTGAAAGAGAAACCAATTGTGCCAAACTTGTTAAACTTGTGTGCTTGCTATTGATGCATAAACATGAACATTTATGAATCATATGGTGTCATATGCCATGAACGCACCTAGGTGTAATAATCATGAAATAGGTGTCAAGAATGAAAGCTAGGGAAGTCGAACTTGAAAGGGCCCTAAACATGATTTTCGTAGCTTTTATATAGATTTTGATTAATCTTAAGGAAAATCATATAAAATCAACCGTTTATCCAATTCGGGTGTTCTATACCTTTTCGGAAAGCTTATCGAGTAAATTCTTGCTGTTTTCAATCATATGGAGTTCATATAGTTGTTAAACGGGTCGAAAAGGTGAATTAGAACAGCTGGGCAGAAGCTTTGAAAGCTGTGAAAATAAAAATATAGTTGCTGACCTGATCTTAAAATATTCATATAAAATCATAGAAAAATCGTTAGGAGGTGTTCTTTATACGTCTAGAAAGGTCTTTGAACGAAGCACAAACCATATTTGAACATGTGCAACTAATTCGGATTTTAATTGGGTCAAAAGGGTCAAATACAGCAGCTGTATAGAAAATCGCTGCACATTATTAATGTTGTTATTAATCAAAAAGGGGCATAAGATCACATACATACATGCTTTGGGCATGAAGTGTTGATTCATAGGAACTTATAGCACCTTATGTGATATACTTAAAGTGTTCAAAACCATTTATTACCTAGTTTTTATAAGTAACTTCACTAACGGGTCAAACGGTTAGTGAATGGAAATATTCATGAAACAAAAACTAGTTGTTTATTATATAGCATGCTTTGATGAAGAAGTGTGTGTGAATTCATAAGGTATGATAGTCATGTTAATGGTTGACTAATCTAGTCATCTTATGGATACAATGTGGTAGTTTGACTCTGACAAGCTAGGTAGGAGCTTGGAAAGGAACGGGTCGAACAAATACAAGTTCAAGCATGAAGCTTGCAAGGACACAAGGTAAGTGTTGCTTACGTTATTATACTAAATATCATGACTTATGCATTGCGTGTTAATCGTTTAGACTTAGTTATGGGAGAAAGGTAAGACCCCAAGTGGTGAAAATCGCTAAGCGGGTCTAAACATATGAATTTATGTATAAACTATCTTATGACAATTAATGAGGTGACATGTGCACCCAAGAAATGAAATATATTTAACGGGGTAGATCTTGAAGAGTTAGGCTATAACTTGATTATGACGATTAAAGAGTCGATATATGGAAACAAGGCAAAACACCTTAAGTGGGTTTATTCATGTTAGACTAAAATAGAAATAGTGTATGGTAAGTAACAAAGTTAGTGTTGCATCCGAAGTGTGCAACTCATGAACAAGTCAAGTGGCGATGTTCTCACCATTGGGACCCGGTACTTAACGCTTGTATATCAAGCATTGAGTTTCAAAATATATAAATGGGTCAAATGGTGATGTGTCACCATTCGGATCCCAAATTCTAATGTGTGTCGAGGAAGTCATCCACAGGTGAGCATTTGGGAATGGGGCACGTGATGCCAAGTATTATGGACAAGAGTTATCAAGGTTTGGAACTGAACAACGCTATCTGGTAAGTCAGTAGTTAAATAAATGCCTTAGGCGAAGTATTACGGGTATGAAAACCACCCACATGAAGTGTGGGTGCCAAATCGGTAAGTCATTTACATAATTATGTCCTATGCGCGCTAATGCGCCTAACAATCACTAATAGTGAGGAAATATTGGAATTGATGGAAAACTAAGTCCATAAGGACTTACAGCCTTTCGAACAAGTTAATGGGTTAAAAACATTGGGATGACAATATGAATCTTATGTTTTTAGAATTGTCAAAAAGGGCTTTGGCCAGTGAACGACCGTTCACTCAAGGTGAACAGACCTTCTGATCAGCTTGTTGCTGTTCGTGGCCTAGTGAACGACCGTTCACTTTGGGTGAACGGCCGTTCAGGCCTTCTGAGTCAATTTGTTAAAAATTTTATTTTTTTTGGCCGTTTGGTCTAGATCGTTCCATATTGATGTGTAACGATACTCCTTCTATATTAAATGCATTATTGGTACCCACTAACCATTATTTGTGTAATGGTGCTAGGAAGGATCGAGTCGCGAGAAGAACCGAACACACCCGAACACTCATCTGGCTTCCGCAAAAGATTTAAGATACTCCCGTTAAGAATTGTGAAACCTACTTTATTTTTAATAGCTAAAAATGTAAAACCTATGGAAATAAAAAATGTATTGAACATAACGGTTTAAGTGTAGTCCCAAAATACTAGATCTTTCAAGTGCAAAAGATTGTTATCACTTAGAAACACCTATTTGTTAGGTGTTTTAAGTGATTAATCTTCACAAACAAAGAAACTAGATAAAACTAGTAAAACCGACACACAAGATAAAGAAATTCAAACTTTCCATTACTGATAAACATTAAAGCACCATGGATTTCATACACTAAGTACGCAGACTTACACTTGTGTCAAGAAAGATAACCAAAAACCCTAACCCTAGTGCTGCACCATTGCATTCTTTATATAGGAGATCAGATGGGCCTGCGCACTTAAGCTAAGTGCGCAGAGCCCGTCCAATAAGTGCGCAGCCTAGGGTTTCCACCATAAACTAGGCCATAATTACATAAACAACCCTCTAACTACCAAACTACATAACAAGCTATCAAAAGACTTCGTTCTGGTAACTGTGGTCTCAATATAACCCAACAATACTCCCCCTAGACCACAGCTACCAGTTCTTCATTCTCAATCAATCTCTACATCGCTTGTTGTAGATGAAGAATTTTAGCTAAAACGGGATATTATGATCATACAAGTCACAATTCCAGGTGCGGAAACCCTAGAACTGAACAAAATGATAATACGCAAATCACAACACGTAAAATACCTTTTCAATCACCATTTTTATAGATTACTTGTTCAAAATATTCTTACAAAGACCTTACAAGATAATCTAAATCACTTTCACACACTTTTAATCTAGAGAGGAACCTGACCTCGACACACACACATTCAATAACTATTCTAACTTACAAAATGACCAAATCCTATTTATAATGTCTGCAGGTTCGCCCAGTTTCATGGTGCATTAGTACGAATGTACACATTAACATGTCAGCTTCCACATTCGCCCAGATCTATTCTTCCTTCGCCCATCAATAAACACATTCGCCCATCCTGAATACACATTCGCCCCTTCTGATACAAACTAACATATGTTAAAGTAACAATCCAAATCATTAGTCGCAAAACGTGCATCTACAAACGCCCCCTCGACTATTGATTGGATTGTCTTCTTTCTTCATCCATCGCCTTGTTCATTAACTTGAGTCTAAGCTGCTTTTTCTGATCTTTCGTCATCTCAGGCTCAAGTTTTCGTTTCACTGAACGTTTTGGCACATCGGCTATCTTCACCTTCTTGCCCAACTTAGTATCCAAGTTGCTATCGGAGTTGATATCATAAGCAAAGCACACTCTGACAACTTGCTGATACTTCTTCGCCCCTTCTGATACAAACTAACATATGTTAAAGTAACAATCCAAATCATTAGTCGCAAAACGTGCATCTACAAACTTCCCCTCGACTATTGATTAGATTGTCTTCTTTCTTCATCCATCGCCTTGTTCATTAACTTGAGTCTAAGCTGCTTTTTCTGATCTTTCGTCATCTCAGGCCCAAGTTTTCGTTTCACTGAACGTTTCGGCACATCGGCTATCTTCACCTTCTTGCCCAACTCAGTATCCAAGTTGCTACCGGAGTTGATATCATAAGCAAAGCACACTCCGACAACTTGCTGATACTTCTTCGCCTGTGATGCATCATTGGGATCACTGAATATCGGATTGTAGTATAGCATGATTATATCCTCAAAAGTACAGTTAATGAGCCACATCGGGTCAAAAACGTGTATCTTCTTATACTTGTCCTTCCCATCTCCCAACACAATCACAGCCTCTGCATTCCTCCAATCATAGTACCAGAAGATAAAGTCTGCACTGAAGTGTTGTTGTAAAGGCATCAAAGGAATCTTCCTCATCACTTCAGGCCCTTTGTATATCAAAGTAACCCGCTTCTTTCCAGTTCTAGGATCAACATCCCTGTGAACTTTCCTCCTCGGGTACTGAGGCTTAAACATATTCCATTTAGTTCTGCTTTCCCAGACTAACCGATCAGCAAACCAACCTACAGCCGTGTTATTCACAGAAGCTCCAGTCATAGGGAATCTACAAATATCTCTAACCGCCCAGTACGGTAGAGTTAATAAATCATGAAATCTGTAGAAGTACAGAATTTCTGATTCCCATTTAACTGCTATACACTTCAATCTTCCAAGATACTTCCAACCAAGAGCTCTGCCTTTGAACTTCTGGTTGTGATACCTGTAGAATCCACCTTGAGCTTCCGGCTTAGGTCTTTTGTCATCAGCTTCTTTCAGCTTCCTTAACAACGTCTTTAAATCATCATTCTGATCAGACGGTTTCTGCTGATCTCCACCAAACACTTTCTCTACAAACTCCTCACTACGCTTCTCAGCTTTCTTTCTAGCTTCTCTCTGTCGGAATCCTGTAAAGTGTGGGAATACCTCATCTTCATTGTTCTCCCTGAAGTATTGTGGATACTCTTCATGAGTAATATCCTCGATTTCAATTTCTTCCATCTCCGGTGTATGTTTATCATCAGAATGATTTCCAATATCCTTTTCAGGAATATCTGGAATCATTTGATCCATCATAATCTCTTCCAAAGTCTTTCTACTCGTTGTGCTATACCATCCAAAATCTCTTTAGCCACAGCAGCAGACACTTCACCCTCTTCTAAATCAGGGTCATTATATTCAAGTTCAAACCTCATATCCTCCATTTGAAAGATTTCAGCGAACTTTCCTGTAAACTCAATCGTCCATTCTCTTTTCTCGAGCATCTCACGATACACATTCTTTGCATCATCAGACAACGATCTCACCTTCTCATTCCAAAAGATAGTCTCATCTGAATCTACATTCTCACCAGCTTTCTTCTTAGAGCTCGACTCTCCAGCATCACCTTTCTTTGTTTTTCTCTTCTCAAAAGAAAACTTACTTGAGTCGTCTCCACCATCATCATCACTATCATCACTCTTGTCATCATCATCTTTACTCCCCGATCCCTCAGCATCATCATCTTTATCATCCTTATCACCTTTATCAGATTTTTCATCAGAACTTTCCACTGATTCATCTTCTTCTTAGAAAATCCACAATCCCCGTAAACTCCGTATTCTTCAAAACATCACCGACATAGGCACAACAGTTATGCGATGCTTCAAACGGCCATGCTTGTGGTACATTTTCAGCTTCTGGAACCGGATCCTGGATAACATTCTCAACTGGTATCTCAACGTTCTCCGGTTGTTCAGCCATCTACAATTCAAAAATCAGAAAAATACGTCAAAACACAAAAACGACAAACTTTTAAAAATTTAGGTTTTTCTGACAAAATTCCACTTTCGCCCACTTTTCATGGTACGAATGTGGGTTTTATGGTTCGAAGGTAGGAAAAGTTGAACCGAATGTGGAAATCTTTGATTTATAACTCACATTCGTCCGTTTTATGTGTGACACCCGGCAATTTCCGGTAACTAACTTTTGAAAACTTAGTAAGTCTACCTTAGCGAGTCGCGCATACGTTACACAAAACAAGGTCGGTCGAGTTGAATCACACATCATTAGGGTTTTAACATACACAAGTCTCGAATCCCGGGAATTGGTGAACGAGTGTGAACGTGTTTATTTCCATGTATTATGTGTTTATAATGATTATGTGACTTGTCGGTATGTGAAAACGTGTTAACATATGTTAAAACGGAGTTTAACGCGCAAAATACCCTGCACCAGACCCTATAGGCGATTAGGGGACCCTAATCGCCTATATGAGGGCGAGTAGCAACATCCTTTAGGCGATTAGGCTTGTCTTTAGGCGATTATGGGGGCTAATCGCCTATAAGGTGCCTGACGACTAGAAACGCCTATAAATACCACCCTTGACCTCCAAAACATCATTTACACAACCCTAGCCGTCCCATAACATATCTCAACCCACAAACACCCTCTGGAACCTATTTTTACATCAAAACAACCATTTCCAAGCTTTACACGTTTAATTAAAACCTGTGAACTCACCAGCATTTTATGTTGACTCTTTTAGCATGTTTTCTCAGGTCGCTAAGGTAGCAGCTGTCAGGTAGGTGCACGAGGTCGCACTAGAGTCGTCTCGCGTCTAGGGTCTCATGGCATGTTTTGGAGTTGTTAAACTTATTAACTTATGTTTTATTTCTGCATGACTTTTGTAAACTTTTAATGCTTCCGCACTGTTAAATGTTGAATTTTAAATCTTATGCATGGTTTTTATTACGTATGTTTTACATTTAGACGTCGTTTATTGTGACCTTTGACTTGGATCCTGGTATGTCACACGCCTCGCGGTAGAACTCCGCAGGTGAATATTTGAGGGTGTGACATTATGTTACCTTCGTCCTTATTTTCCACATTCGCCCGTTTATTAGGGTCGAATGTAGAACTTGTTTTGACCCAAAATTGAAAATTTTCATTTGTTGTGTTTTTTTGTCTCTGTTTTTTATTCAACCTAGTCCTAATATGACCGACTAAGACTACCACACCATCAATTGTTGTTTTCGTTCAATTTTTTATTAGTTTTCACAAGGAATTAGGGTTTGAAACCTATAAACAATCGATTAAGAGGTTTAAACAATCAATTAGCCTAATTCCTTCCACACTCTCCGTTGAGAATCCAGTTACGAACCGAATATGTGGATCGAATACGCATAAACAACTCGGTTTCAGACGGGAGATAAGAGTCGAGACAGAAATTAACGATAACAAAGTCATCACAGATTCGTATTACTACAGAAACGGTTACAGACACTGTCGTCAGTAGGATAAACATCAATCTCGTGGCCGGGGGAGGTCGGGCATGACCTCCCCCTTGAGAGCATTCAAAGCACAAACTCAAATCTTCTTCATCATCCTCTTTCTCTTCATCCGAGGGCTCAAAATCTACTTGCTCCTCATCTTTTTCTTTATCCTCTTCTCCATCTTTTAACTTTGGAGATTCACCATAAAGTTTGTCAAGTAGATCACTCATTCTTTTGTTCTCTTTCTTTAGCTCTTTATTATCAACTTTCACGAGCTTAATCATCCTTCTGTTTCTATTGCACTTAACCTCAAGATCTTTCTTCTCTTCTTCAAGTTGTTTTACCTTCTTCTCAATCTCATCTTGATTAGACTTTGATGCAACCACAATCTGAAGCATCTTGTCTTCATTCTTTTTAAACTTACTGATTTCTTCTTGTTGTGCAACGATCATCTTCAGCATGTCATCCATCTTCTTGTTAACTTGTTTCATAACATCATCAGAAACAGTAACTTTAGATGCCTTGGATGATTCAACTTCTTTAGCTTTCTCTTTCTCAGGATTCTTAAACATATTCAGAACATTTTCTAAGGCAGCTTCAAAATCAGGTACTGGTGCTACTTCAGGTTCTTTTGTCCTTTTCTGCTTCTTAGCCACAGGTGAAGATAACTTTGATGAAGTACCTGCTTCAGGTATTTTCTTACCCTTCAGCAACTGTTCAATTTCTTTCTCTCTAAGCTTCTTTGTACTTGTCTTCTGAGCCATCGACTTATGCTTGGGCTTCTTCAAGTTTACAACCACTGTTGATCCTTCAAAATCACCAATATCAACACTTAAGCCTTCATCTACATCAACCGGCTTTTTCTGTAACACTTCTTCAACAGTCTTATTCAGTAATTCAGACTCCCCAACCGCAGGGCCTTGCGTTTGGTAGTCTTGACAAGTTCTTCTTCAGAATCCCACTGTTCTTCCTCCTCAGTTTCTTCTGAATCAACAGAATCTTCGTCTACCAAACTCGTACCCTTCTTAGCAGTTGTTTTCTTACGTGCACCTTGTTTCTTTAACTCACCCTGATCAACCTTTGCCTTGCCCTTCCCTTTGGCTCCAGCGTTTTTCACTTGCCTCTTCCTCTTTGTACTAGCATCAACATATACTAGAGGATCGTCATTTTCAGAATCACTATTATCATGACGTGCTTTGTTCAATCCTGGATCAGAATAACCCGGATTAACCAAAGCTCCAAACAATCTTCTATTTGGTGGCTTCTCATTGTCAGGCACACCTTTGTATCCTTTCATCCTCACAAGCGTTCTTATGTTCATATGATCTTGACCTAAAACCATCGTCGGATCCTTCCTCAAGTTAGGATATTTGTTGTCGAAGATCATCATCAAGAACCTTGGGTACAACGTAAACTTCTTGTTCTTTAAACCTTTCAACATCTCAAGCATGTGGTCTAGAATCATTCCAGAAACGTTAAATGGTTTGTTGAGAGTCAACGCAACCATTAACGAGCTAAGACTTTTCCTCATAACGTCATAACCACCACTAACACATCCAAAGACATGAATGATTACATGTGCGAAATACTTAAACTGCACACTGAGCTTTCCTTTGTGCATTGCTCCATCTGTTATCGGACCTTTATACTTCATTCTTAGAAAGCAAGCCCTCTGCTCGGTCCATGATAATACTCTGGGATCAGTACTCACTTCAAACTTAATCTTTTAAGCATCTCTGATGTCATCTTCAGTAATGAACATCTCCATCCCCTGAATAACACTTCGAATGATCGTCTTGTCTTCCCAGAAATCATATCTCGCATTCTTATAGAAATCTTCTACAATATCTTTGTAAATGATGGCTGGTGTAGCTATGGCATGTATGATTCGGCTTCTCCTTAGAAAATCCACAATCCCCGTAAACTCCGTATTCTTCAAAACATCACCGACATAGGCACAACAGTTATGCGATGCTTCAAATGGCCATGCTTGTGGTACATTTTCAGCTTCGGAACTGGATCCTGGATAACATTCTCAACTGGTATCTCAACGTTCTCCGGTTGTTCAGCCATCTGCAATTCAAAAATCAGAAAAATACGTCAAAACACAAAAACGACAAACTTTTAAAAATTTAGGTTTTTCTGACAAAATTCCACTTTCGCCCACTTTTCATGGTACGAATGTGGGTTTTATGGTTCGAAGGTAGGAAAAGTTGTACCGAATGTGGAAATCTTTGATTTATAACTCACATTCGTCCGTTTTATGTTACTTTCGTCCGTATTTTCCACATTCGCCCGTTTATTAGGGTCGAATGTAGAACTTGTTTTGACCCAAATTTGAAAATTTTCATTTGTTGTGTTTTTTGTCTCTGTTTTTTATTCAACCTAGTCCTAATATGACCGACTAAGACTACCACACCATCAATTGTTGTTTTCATTCAATTTTTTATTAGTTTTCACAAGGAATTAGGGTTTGAAACCTATAAACAATCGATTAACAGGTTCAAA
This sequence comes from Ambrosia artemisiifolia, assembly GCA_032199755.1. Lineage (NCBI taxonomy): Eukaryota > Viridiplantae > Streptophyta > Magnoliopsida > Asterales > Asteraceae > Ambrosia > Ambrosia artemisiifolia. The sequence goes on along the minus strand of CM063516.1, from coordinate 12,655,485 downwards.
CAATCAATTAGCCTAATTCCTTCCACATTCTCCCCCTAAAACTAATAAGGATTGAATCCTTGTCAAAAATTCGTATTAAAACAGTCCATATTGTTCCAGATTAATCAGTCTAGGGTTCGTAAAAGAAAACTCCAATCACGGCTTCAATCCATGTCCATTACCTGTAAAAATCACTTGAAAAGGATCAGCAAAGAACAAGGAACAAGATTATAGGGTGAAAATAATCAGGGCAACAAGGTCTTGACGTTTTGAAAATTTTTGAAAAATATGCAGAATGAGGTTCGAATCTGGAAATGGCTTTATATAGAAGCTACGTTCGCCCGTTTCACTTGGACGAATGTGGTATTATTCCACATTCGCCCCAACTCAATGGCACGAAAGTATGGAATACCCCCGAAGGTGGAAAAGTGTAGTTAAACATCCACCTTCGCCCAAAATCAAAGGCACGAACGTGTAAATTTTTCCACATTCGACCCATTTAAGGGGCGAATGTGAAATGGAAAAATTTGAAAATTTTGCCAAATCACGAAATCGAATCCCGTTCAACATTTTTCAACACGTTAAATCTCAAACACTCATCATTTTAGTTTAGAATGATACAAAGCTCAGATGGTTTCATCAAATCTCAGAAATTGACCATCAAACACCGTCGGTTATCTACAAATAAAGCAGAAATGCAAAACTTTTGGTTTTTCTGAAATTTATATCAAAACACACCTAAAATCTTTTTGAGTTTTGTATCTTTTTGACAATAAAACTAAAATGCATCAATGTAAATAAAGCTGTAAACATTATGTGATGTCTGGTAAGAGGATCATATCAGTTGTTTGAGAAATCTGATCACAGCGTTGATCTTTTTGTTTATATTATCATTAGCAACAGTATGTGACACGGCAATTGCTGATATTGTTGTCCACATAAGCTCTCATGCAGACTATTATGCAGTGCTTTAAAATGATACGATTTAGGTGTATTATACTAACACGTTGTGGTTCCCACACACACGACATACTCCCGTATCAAGAAATTGCACAAAGCTTCCTCGTAACGCGTGATTATGCCAGAGTTATCCGTTTAGTTACAAGATATATATAGCACAGAGGTGTACAGGTCAGCAAACGAATGCAGCAGAGTAACATGTGCATATATACCAGGTTGAGGCTGATATCAACTACTGATTTGCATCAGTAAATTGATACGATGTAATTATGATCTTTGATCAGTAAAAACATGAAGTTCCTCAATTCGGTAACTTTCGGTTTTGGCATTTAAGCTCTTTTTAGCAAATATTCTGATGAAACTAGGTCCGTAAATCAATACGACAAAAGTTTAATCAGAATATCCCGGATAACAATAACATAACGACCCGAAACCTCAGATTTTGGCAACTCTATCAAACGAAATTACGGTACTAAGACCATATGCCCATGAGGTGTTCAGCCACGAACGAGTAGTTCGTTATGTTTGTATCATTAATGCACGCAGTTTTTAGTCTACGAAGCCTATCAGCACATCACACATAATCAACATACGCCTCATATTACTTTACATATCTTTAGCCTGTGTCAGATCCCCACTGATGTACTATCATTTCTTCTTTTTATCATGGAAGTCATTTTTGGTTTTTCTATTTTTATGGCTTTTTGAACTTTTCAATGTTTTTGGTTTTTCTGATAAAAGACTCCCCCTAAAATGTAAAACATATTTTTGGGTTTTTGAATTTTTCTGAAAAACTGTAAAAACGTTAAAGAAAATTTTAAAACTAAAAAGCGATAAACCGAGGTGCTGATTAGTCATGTTTTTCTTTTATGTTGTTAACTTTTAAAAGATACTCAAATCGGGATCTGTCAAAAGCTTTAGTAAACAAATCTGCACGTTGATAGTCAGTATGAATTTTGACCATATCTATCAATTCTTTAGCGTAACAATCACGGATAAAATGGTATTTAATCCGGATATGTTTCGCCTTAGAATGATTGCCCGTATCTTTAGTTAATGCGATCGCGGCTTCATTATCACAGTGTATAGGGGTTTTAAGAAACTGCAAACCGTAATCCACCATCTGCTGCTGTATCCAGAGCACTTGCGAACAGCAGCTCGAGGCTGCAATGTACTCGGCTTCACAGGTAGACAGCGCGACCGAAGTCTACTTCTTACATTGCCAGGTGACTAACCTGCTCCATAAAAACTGGCATCTAGCTGTCGTGGATTTGCTGTCCTTGTCACAGCCGCCCCAATCTGCATCACTAAATGCGATAAAGTCAAAATTATCGTCATTAGGGTACCAAAGTCCTCTCGAGGGACAACCCTTCAGATATCTAAGGATACGCTTGACTGCTGTCAGATGACTTTGTTTCGGCTTCGACTGGTAACGAGCGCAGAGACATGTTGCGAACATAATGTCTGGCTGAGATGCGGTAAGATACATCAGAGATCCGATGATTGCTTTGTATGTAAACGGGTCCGTCAGCTCCCCCTTAGCGTCAACTCCAATCCCGTGATTGGGCTGTATCGGGGTATCCATCGGCTTGGAATCATCCATCTGGAACTGGCTCAAGACTTCGGATACGTATTTCGTCTGGTGAATGTAGATCCCCGTTGGTCTTTGATCCACCTGCAAGCTGAGGAAAAACTGCATCTCCCCATCGCACTCATTTCGAACTTTTCCTGCATAACACGTTCAAACTCCCTGCACAAAAGTTCGTTAGTTGAGCCAAAAATTATATCGTCAACATATATCTGGACCAGAAGCAAATCATCTCCTGTTTTCTTCGTGAACAGGGTACAGTCGACCAGTCCGCGTTTGAATCCCTTCGACATGAGGTACGTGCTCAGCTCCTCGTACCACTGGCGTGGAGCCTGGTGCAGACTATACAGTGTTTGTTCAAGACGTAAACCTTATCCCGGTGGATAGGATCTTCAAAGCCCGGTGGTTGACCGACGTAAACCTCCTCTTTAACTATTCCGTACAGAAATGCACTTTTTACGTCCATCTAATACACCTTAAATTTCTTGTAGGAGGCAAACGCTAGAAACATTCGAATTGCCTCTATGCGCGCCACAGGTGCATAGATTTCATTGTAATCAATCCCCTCGATCTGATGAAAACCTTGTACGACCAATCTGGCTTTGTTCCGTACAATCACTCCTCGATCGTCTTTCTTACACTTAAACACCCACTTGGTTCCAATCTTCTTCCGTCCTGGAGGTAAATCAGTGAGCGTCCAGACTCCCAACTTCTGAAATTGTAATAACTCCTCTTGCATCGCTTCAACCCAGGCGTCATCCAAAAGAGCTTCTTTATATGTCCGCGGCTCTACCTGTGAAACATAACATGCAAACGACCAATCATTCTGACAACCAGATTTTTGTATTTTTGCATATAAAGCTAAAGCACCAAAACTTTCTGGTGAATTGACACTTCTAAGCTGTCCTCTCATCATTACACTTCTTCCAGGGTCACCGATAACTTGCTCCAGCGGGTGAATACGATGAATCCGAGATTCCGGATGTTTAGGTACAGTAACTCCCGTCTGAATAGCCAAGTTCTCTATTGCATCCAGATCATGACTCGTGTTAGACGATGAAGCAACATCTGGATTGGGGTTCACTGGCGGTGCCTCTGTCTCTGTTGCATTTTCAAGAATAACTTCTTCAAATTCTCCATCATCTTCCGATTTTGAAGTATCTAAAGTTGTGGAAGCCTCTTAAAACACTTCTTCCTCCGGTACAGGAACATTGGTATCATTAGAAGTTGTTGGAGGAGTTACGGTGATCGGACGCACCAACGGTGAAGTCGCCGCGTTTTCACACTCGTAAAGTAATCGAATAACAGCCTCTTCAACCAAGTTATCTAGATTGAATGATTCAAAGAAATCTTTGTAATCAAACATCCAATCAGGACCAATCCCTTGCACATTCTGAGTATACCGTTGAACTTCTACGTTAGACCAATCCTCCACCTGACGAGTTCTTTTGTTGTATACCCGTTTGAGCGGGGTTGCGTATCCAACAAAATATCCCTCTTCAGCTTTCGGACTAAACTTCTCGCTTGGATTCAACATCGTGCACGGAGCCCCAAAAGGTTCTAGATACTCCAAGTTCGGCTTTCTTCGGTGTAACAGTTCATAAGAAGTTTTGCCAAACTTCTTCACCGTTAAAACCCGATTAAGTGTATAATTTGCTGCATAAATCGCCTCGTTCCAGAACATTACTGGAAGATTCGAGTCTGCTAGCATTGTTCTCGCCGCCTCTATTAGAGTCCTGTTTTTACGTTCAGCAACACCGTTCTGTTGTGGGGTATACGGAGCCGAGTATTCATGATGAATTCCTTTGCTTTCACAAAGTTCGTCCATCCTGGCATTTTTGAACTCCGTCCCATTATCACTCCGAATTCTCTTGATCTTAAGACTATAGATATTTTCCAATCGAGTGAACAGAACTTTTAGGTTATTAAAGGTGTCACTTTTATGCTGCAAACACATCACCCATGAAAATCTTGAGTAGTCGTCAGTGACAACTAAACAATAGAGCTCCCCAAGATGACTTTTGCGTTTGACAGGTCCGAAAAGGTCCATGTGCAATCGCTCAAGCGGCATCTCAACAGAGTTAACTTTCTTCACTTTGTGGGACTGTCTGTGTTGCTTTCCCTTTTGACAATTCACGCACTTGTCATTCAAATGGAAGTGTTTAACATTCACGCCATCGACAAGTCCATTCTTTACTAGATGATTCATTTTCCTCAAATGAATATGCCCCATTCTTCGGTGCCACATGATGAATTCCTTTGCTTTCACAAAGTTCGTCCATCCTGGAATTTTTGAACTCCGTCCCATTATCACTCCGAATTCTCTTGATCTTAAGACTATATATATTTTCCAATCGAGTGAACATAAATTTTCGGTTATTAAAGGTGTCACTTTTATGCTGCAAACACATCACCCATGAAAATCTTGAGTAGTCGTCAGTGACAACTAAACAATAGAGCTCCCCAAGATGACTTTTGCGTTTGACAGGTCCGAAAAGGTCCATGTGCAATCGCTCAAGCGGCATCTCAACAGAGTTAACTTTCTTCACTTTGTGGGACTGTCTGTGTTGCTTTCCCTTTTGACAATTCACGCACTTGTCATTCAAATGGAAGTGTTTAACATTCACGCCATCGATAAGTCCATTCTTTACTAGATGATTCATTTTCCTCAAATGAATGTGCCCCATTCTTCGGTGCCACATTATCGATTCCTTCTCGGTCGCCTTAGATAGAAAACATGTTACATGCCCCTGGGATGTCATCGCTTTGGACATATCAAGAATATAGAGATTGTTGACGCGAGGTGCCTTCAACATAACCCACTCTTTTGGAATTTCGAAGCCCGGTTTGAGAATGTAGCAAGATTTGTCATCAAAATAAACAGTAAATTGTTTGTCACAGATTTGAGTGACACTCAACAGATTGTAATCTATCTGCTTCACATACGATATCCTCTCGAACTCACAATACCATTACTCACGCTTCCTTCCATCGTGATATATCCTCCCTTGTTTCCGGCAAATGCAACGTACCCTCCGTTTATATTCTTCACATCAAATAATAAAGCTAAATCCCCGGTCATGTGGCCTGAAGCTCCACTATCAACAATCCAGAGACTGCTAATAGGGCCAGCTGAAGCTCCCTGCACACATCAAGTAAAACAGTTAGTTCTTTCGGGGGACCAAGCCTGAGTGGTCTTGGGTCTTTGAATATCATTGTTCAAAGAATCATTCACTTTAACATTTTGTTTTGGATCAATCTTTTTAGGATCATTCAAAACTTGGTCAACTTTTTCACTTGACTTTGAAGTTGAGGCTCCCGGAGTACCATTTGGTGTCCAAGACTGTTCCGAACGTTTCAAGATACGAATCTGAGATTTTGGGGTCTCAGTCGTTTTTTTAACATCGTTCACAAATGAAACTTTCTTTGGTACCTTCTCTGATTTAACAGATTTAGGTCCAACATTTGACTTGACAATAGGTTTTTGTGGAACCCTTTGTCTATCATTTGTCGTGTTCACCACTGGTTTTCTCCACGGTTTCTCCATAGCTATTCGGTTACGACGATCATACTGAAATGGACGATCATTCCTCTTTTGATAAAAGTTGTTTTGATTATAAAATTGTTGTGGTTGAGGAACAAAACGCCTTTGTGGATAGTAATGATTGTCAACCGGTTTCCTCATGGATTGCCTAACTTCAACTTCGTGCCTTTTGTGCCTCACGTACGGGCAGTGAGCAAGTAAATGCCCTCTCTCCCCGCACTTAAAGAATGCACGGTATTCTTCAAAAACATTTGGAGCATTCGGTTGAGCATATGATCTGACAAGATATTGATCATTATACTGTCTATGCCTTAAACTCTCAGGAAGTGGACCCTCTGAGTAGGCTGGCTCATGAAAACCATTTGCTTTGTTTTTCGGTTTAATGAATTGGGTGACATGAACCTTTGGTTCTTTCGGAACATCCAAATACAATTTCTTTAGAATTTCCGGTGGAATTTCATTTGTTCTCTCATGTTTTGGAAACCAAATAGTGCTTTCTTGCCAAATTTTATCAATTTTAGAATAGTTAGCAAACTTAATTGGATATTCCTCGTCAGAGATGATCTTATCGGATCCTTCCATCCGATAAAATACCTTGACTGGTTTGTCACTCATTTCTTTCTTAACCTCTTTCTTTTCAGACTTCTTATCACGATGTGCGTTAGCCATCGGATGAACATGTTGAGATGGTGACACTGGTTCAGTTGTAATGATGTGCTTTTCTTTTGGAATATCACACGCATTAGCACTTTTGTTACTTTCAGAGTCACTCTCAGAGTCTGAATCATCATTTTCCACAGTTACTCCCTCTTCATTCATGCCTAAAATCGGTCTCACATCGGAATGAGGATCACCAACACTTGAATATTGGACTCATTTTCCAATGCCGAGTCTGATTTTACTGAGCTCTCCAGTGTCACTTGATGACAATTGTGATTTTCAAAAAGCACCGGAGATGGCACAGACTTATAACATGTGGTTTGATCATCAATGATGTGGTCAACAACATAAGCAATATGCTTATAACTTTCTAATTTCTTGTTGACTTTTTCAGAAAAACACTTGATGGTGGCCATTTCCAATTTTGTGTTCTCAAGTTCATTAATATAGTTGTTAATTGCTAATTGTTTTAATGAAAGAGTTTTCTTTAGGTCGGAAATGTCCTTTTTGTACCCATCAAGTACTTTGTTAAAAGCAATCACTTCTTTGCGAGCAGATTGACAGTTAATTATAGCACTATCGCGTTGAATGCGAAGTTCTTTGTTTTCATCTGTCAATCTGTCACAAGTTCCACAGTACTTATCACTTGTAACATCAGTGCTAGATTCAGAACTTACCTGTTTTGGAGGATCTGTCATGGCCATTAGTGCGAAGTGAGCTTCCTTCCCAGCGAAGAATTTAGAATAATCGATTCTGGTGAAAGCGTCATCCACTATGCACGACTTCCTCGTCTTCAGAAAATCTGCTTCTGCCAGCAACTGATCAATTTCGTCATCCAAAGATGTAACACTTGCTTCTGAGTCTGATTCGCTTTCTGAATCTGAATAAACTGACTCACACTCCTCAGGAACATATGTAACTGTGTCAATCACCACTCCTGAACTTACTTCCTCAGCCTGAACTTCAACAGTTTCAGTCTCCACATTCATCTCTTCCACCGATACCTCAACCTCACTCTCAGTTTCTTCATTTTGATCAACTATCACCGACTCCTCGATATCAACCTGTCGGGCAACACAAGCCACATTCCCACCAGTAGTTATCTCCTCAACCCCAATTTGCATCCCAGACCAGTCAAACCTTTCATCATTCTGGATCACCAAAGCTTGATTCTGATTTGTATTTTGTGGCTGCTCATTTGGTGTAGTGATCGGTATAACTGTTCTGTTTGTGTTATTTGGTGGTTGGGTTTGATTCTGGTTGGTTGTGTTTGGTTGTCTGTTTGTGTTTTGGTTTTGATAGTTGTTGTTACTTTGGAAAGAAACTTGGTTTTGGTTCTGTTGTTGACGGTTTTGGTAGTTTGAGTTAAATGGGTTTCTGTTACCCTGCTTAGGTGGCTGAGTGCATTCTCTTTTGAAGTGTCCTTTACCTCCACAGTTAAAGCATGTCACTTTCTCCTTGTTAAAACCATAAGTGGTGTTCGGAGAAGTACCCAAATCAGTCCTCCCGGTCTTTTCAATAAACTCGGTTGCCCTTCTCATAATGCTCGCGAAAGCCCACTGGATGTCAATGAGCTCCATCTCCTCTTTGTCGATTTGTGCATAATCTTCATTGGTCAAGTTGTTATTCCCAATTTGACTTGCAACTAAACCGTTATATGAAGAAACCATTGCTGAGACTAACGCAATATGCTGCTGAGCAACCTCCACAGTCACATTACCCATATTGGATGTCTCCAATACCACCGGTTGCTGATTGGCTTGGTTTACTTGATTCATGTATTGTTGTTGTTGAGGTTGTTGTTGTGGTTGGTTAGCATAATAGAATGCAGCTTGCTGCATTGGAGAAAATGGTGAAATGAAAGAATTAGTGTATTGTTGTGATGGTGGTGTATATGATGGTTGTGAATAGGATGAGGTTTGTGCTAGGTAGTTGATAGGTTGTTTCGGTGGTTCCATGAAACTTGAGATACAAGCTATATGAGGTGCCACTGTTCCACCAACACTCGAGTTTCCCATGGTTGCTGAAGTACCACCATGATATAACTCTGGGTTCTGAGGAATCTGAGATCTCTTAGCTTTCCTCTTCTCCTCGAGTTCTTTATTCTCCAGCTTCTGAATGAACTCGTTGATAGTCCAATACTTGTAAGCATCCTTCTCTTTGAGTACCTCGACATGTTGATCCCAGTACGGTGGTAGTGCATCTGCAAACTTGTCCACCAGATCTGTCATAGGAATCTGTATATCATAACTAGACAATTCAGTTAGTAAATGACAATATCTAGGAGTTAACTCTTTTAATGTCTCATTCCCGACATAACTAAAGTTTTCAAATTCTTTTCTCAACTCCTCCATCCTCAATCTTCTCGTCTTTTCGTTACCATCGTGACGATTCTTTAGCACATCCCATAACTACTTAGAAGTAGTGCACGGCTCAAACTGATGTAGCAAATCGTTTGTGATCGCCTGAGTTAACTGAGAATATGCCTTCTTTTCCACAGCAAATTTCTTCTTCTCATCGTCTGTCAAACTCTCCAAAGGAACAGGTTCACCGGTATTCTCTAAAATTGGTGCAACATATCCTTTAGCTATCATCTGCCACGCCTCTGTACCTTCCAACCCCATGCCTTCAAGTTGAATCTTGAATTTCTTGTGCCACTGGTTATACTCCTGCATCTCCATTAGCTTGGGTGGCCGATTCCCGCTACCTGAAGATAAGTCATTTATTAGTGTAGAAATAGCATTGGTAGTTTGAGTATTTACCACCGCGGCTGCTACTCCCCAATAATCTGTTGCAGGTTGTTGTGACGAAGATGCAACGCTCTATGGCATCGAACTAGTCATCGCTAAATAGTTAATCGGTTGCGAAGACTGAGTGCTCGATTTCTGAGCTGCCACTGTCCATGGGTCCATAGTCACTTGCTGCTGTTGTTGTGTCGTTCCCGGTCTCGGTGTAGTTGGAAAACCCCACAAGATGTTCTCAAACTTAAAAATTCACCAAACTTGGAAAATTTTCCAAAAACCCTTTACTCCCTTCTACTTTCGCCCTGTATGAGTCTACTTTCGTCCAAAATTAAGCACCCGAATGTAGATTTCTGACCAGAATGTAGAAAAACACCTAACACTTTCCACGTTCGTCCAAAGTCTTTCACTTTCGTCCACCAAAATTCCACTTTCGCCCCCCCGTAAAACCGAATGTGGAATTATAGACCCGAATGTGGAAAAATCAACACAACAATCCTAGGTTCGACCTGAAATAAGATACGTTCGCCCGAAAAATCTGAGGTTCGCCCTAAAACGGTCCAGGTTCGCCCACTCTCTCTAGATTCGACCCATTCATCTTTGAAAAACGGTTACACTTTGAAAAACGGTTATTTTGATCTGAGATTTTCAAAAGTTTGTGGATTTTGATGATCTTTATCAGGTTATGATTCGGAATTGATTTGGAACAACTTTAATTCTTGGAAAACTTGATTTTAACCACGAATTCAAATCAAAAACATTCAAATTCTATCAAAAACCATTATCATTCAAAAACAGATGAAATTTGATCAAAATTAAGTCCAAATCAGCTCTGATATTATCAATTTTGTTGTTGTATGATCTCTATGGCTCTGATACCACTTTGTAGATGAAGAATTTTAGCTAAAACAGGATATTATGATCATACAAGTCAGAATTCCAGGTGCGGAAACCCTAGAACTGAATAAAAATGATAATACGCAAATCACAACACGTAAAATACCTTTTCAATCACCATTTTTATAGATTATTTGTTCAAAATATTCTTACAAAGACCTTACAAGATAATCTAAATCACTTTCACACACTTTTAATCTAGAGAGGAACCTGACCTCGACACACACACATTCAATAACTATTCTAACTTACAAAATGACCAAATCCTATTTATAATGTCTGCAGGTTCGCCCAGTTTCATGGTGCGAATGTGGACTTTGTCCACATTCGCCCAGTTCCTTAGTACGAATGTACACATTAACATGTCAGCTTCCACATTCGCCCAGATCTATTCTTCCTTCGCCCATCAATAAACACATTCGCCCATCCTGAATACACATTCGCCCCTTCTAATACAAACTAACATATGTTAAAGTAACAATCCAAATCATTAGTCGCAAAACGTGCATCTACACTTGTCTCCCCCTCTTCTCTTGCTCTGTGTGCCGGGAGTGCTTGAATAACATTATCTTCAACATTTGCTCCATCGACTGGAGGATCTTGAATAAACAACTCTGCAAGGTCTTCTTCGATGGGTTGTGGATCTTGAACAGTTACCGTTGCCGGTTCCTTTTGAGTAGCCGGATCTAGATCAGAAGATGCTGGGGGGTCTTGAGTAGACTCAGTTGCAGGTCTTTCTGGATCAGTTGCTGCTGCAGGTTCTTGTGTCTGCACCTCTGAAATGATTTCGGCTTCAGTTTCAACTACTTCTGCAACAGCAGCTTGGGCAGCTTTCTCCTTTTTGTCTTTCTCTTTGTTAGCCGCGTTGATCCTGTATACTAGTTCAAGTAATTCCCGTTTTAGCTTCAACGCCCGATCCACTGCTCTCCTGAATAGGACAACTTCTTCAAATAAGACATTTCCAGCACCCACATTGATCTGATTGGCGAAAAGGATAGTCAAATCCGATGGGCTAAGGGCAAACACATCTACCGGATCCAGAATCCTCATAGCCTCTGAATCATCCCTCAACTTGATAACAGCTTCACCAGTCTTGCTGTCATAAAACCATTTCTTGAAGTCTCTTAACATAACTGGAAGCTCAGGACGTATAGGAACTCGTGTGACGACCTGGGGGGGGGGTTCAATCACATAAGTGATCATTCCTCGTCCTGTGGCTGGATCGATTCGCTTCTTGGAGATTCTTCTCTTTGGCTTCTGTGGCTTGAAGATCTGAAAATCAGTTTCACACTCCTTTTCTATGAACCCAGCAAGCATGGCACCCGTGGTGCTTTTGGAGTGGTTGATGAAAGGGGCTCTACTAAGTTCCCTGATGTCCCAACGAGGGAGAGATTTCAGATCCTGTCGACCTTTGAAGTACTATATAACTCCCCCTCGTCTCTTTACAGCAAACAACCTTTTCTCTTCGTCAAACTTCCATGAAATGATCCTCTCTTGACGAGCTTCTCTCATATGATGGATGTTCTAATGCAGGGCTGGAATAGTGATAGGCCTTCTGGGAAACCATGTTGATCTTTCTGGATCCAACTTATGACCATCTGACGTCTCGTACACAGTTTCTTCTTCCGTACCCATCTCCACAAATTTCTCAGGCATCTCATCATCGCTGATCTCGTCCACATCACTTTCTTCAGCTATTTTTTCTTTCTCTTTCTCCTCCTCAAGAAATTTCCCAAAATCAAACACCTCATCGAATGTTGTACTAGGAGCACCTGTCTGCTGTTTCTGCAACTCTTGAATCATATCAAACACCTTCATCTGAACCTGAGTTTGAAACTTGATCAGGTATCGTTGATCCTTTACAATCTTTTCCAGATTCTTGTTCTTATGCTTCAGTTTCTTCATCTTTTTCCTCATTTCTTGATTGTTGTGCATATCACTCTTAAGCGTACAGATCTCTTTAGCGGCAGTCTTTCCAACCTCCTTGACCAACTTCTCTTATAGTTCCTCATGCACCGGTTTGCGGCGTGATGCAGCAGGAGTTGAGGAGGAAGGTTTAGTTGACTTTTGAGCAGGTGCTTTAGGGGCTGGAGCAGTAGTGGTGGATGGTCCTGGTTGATCTTCTCCCCCGAACATAGATTCCAGAATCACTTCTTGCTCAATATCGTCCTCAGTCATTACTCGAGGAACCTCAGACTCTGGTAACCGTTCCCTCCGTTTCTTTCTTTCGGCCCTTGCAAGCTCAGCACTTTGTCGTAAGGCTTCAGCAGTCTCATGTTGCTCTGGTGTCAGTGATTCTCTGCTCTCTTGTAACAAACCAGTCGGCCTATTCCTCTTGGTGGGCTTTGATGCAGCTGGTTCAGATGCCACCCTTTTCCCCCTTGCCCTTTCTTGAGCAATCTCTTCAGCAGTTGGCTGGGCTGTAGTGGGAGCAGGTTCAGATGATCCAGGTGCAACAGTGGATTGCTGACGAGCTTCTGTAACAGCCTGTTTCCTTTTCTTAATCTTGTTGTAGAGTTCCATGACTATAGGATATCGCTGCGCTGCATACATGTTCTCTAGCATGGGTTCCCAATCAAGCGTATTGCATTCTGTGAAGAATCGTGCACCTTTGGTGAAGTTGTACTGGTCACCAAGAGGCAGATCCTCGTGCTGTGCGTTAATCATCATCTGCACGAATCTGGGATACATCGCCCATTTGCCAGAGCCAGCCTCAGCATTCTTTACCATATAGTCGAAGATCATTCCTGACAGGTTAAAGGATTCGTTCTTGCAAATCTTAATCATAGCAGTCGACCATTCAGTGCTGAGGGCGTTGTAACCTCCTTTCCTGTGACACAGAGACATAATGAACACGTGACTGATGAGTCTCCAGTCTCTTGTCAGCTGGATCTTTTTGATATCCCCTCTTTTGTCAAAATCTCCTTTGTATCCGAAGTTCTTGAACTCTCGGTGAATGTCGGCTTTTGGTAGAAATCTGACTGTTCCTGGCTGGTCTTGAAGTCTCAGTACATTTCTAACAGTATCTTCTGTGATGATCAGAGCCTTGTTTCTGACTGTAGCTTTGATTCGCTTGACACGACCAACGACCTCTACTCGAGCAGACCTCCAAAAATCTTCAATGTGAGAGCAATACACTTGTACGCTATGCTCTACAACGTATCTGATTCTGCTTCGTCTGATCCAGGTAACTACGTCTTTGAACTTTACGTCGTCGGTCTCAAGATTCATCGGCTGATTATGCATTCCTCTTGGATCCCAGTCAAGAGCCATCTGTTTGGATCATGTGTACGAAAAACAAGTTAGAACTTTTGATTGTGAATTGGCGACCAAATGACTGATCTTAGACATTGACGGAAAACGTACTTAGTCTTGTTTTATTTTATTTAGTTTTACATGTGTGGTCTTTTGGACAGTCATAAGATAGTGTTTGATGGATTTGTTTTAACAGTGTGCAAGATACTTTTGATTTTTATTTTATGATCATTAACGTCCAGTTTAAGTGTACGGGTGAATGAGTCAAAGTACGCAGTCCGGTCAAGTGTCTTGAATGGTCAAGTCAATTGTCACATATTGGTTCAATGTCAAGTGCTCTGGTCTTTTAAGTGCGTAGGCCGAGTCAAAGCATTTTCAGTTAAGTGCTCAGTCAAGTACGCAGCCAAGTACTCAAACACTTGACTGAGCACTTAGGTTAGTACGTAGGTCTTGATCAACGATACACGAGAGAACAAGTGCGCAGGTCAATCAAGACTCGGGCATGGTAACCCCTAGTCAAGACAGCCCAATCTGCGTACTAGCCAAGTACGCAGATACTTAAACCTTCGTTTAAGATTTAAATGCGCAGCACAAGTGCTTAGGATTCTAGGGTTTCAAGGTTTTGAATATATGAAACAAGTGCGCAGATTTCTTTAAACTAGTACGCAATCTTCAAGAAATAAGTGCGCAGTATTCAAAAACCCCAAAAACCAAAACAGATTACTCTCAAATCTGAAGTTTAATCCCTGTAAATACAACAATGAAGCCATTAGCCCACAATCTACCTTAAAGATAAACGAAAACGACTAATATTGAAGAGAGGAAGTGGATTAAACGGTGGTTAAATTTGGTGAATTAGGGGATTAATAGGGTTTTAAGGCTGATGAAGATGATGAAGACGATGGTTAATCTAAAATTATGGTTTTTAAATGTGAGATAAAAGTTTAAAAAAAAATTACTGGGTATATTTATATAAAAGGTGTGGGCCTGCGCACATAGCTTAACTGCGCAGGGCCCAACAGTATAAGTGCGCACGGCCCATAAATAAGTTAAACCAAGGATCAGGGACTAGAGATCAATCGTTTCTCACCTTCTGCATCAAGATCATACTAACCATACCTGCCAGATCACATTTCAAATTGTCGGTATGTTTGTCCACTTAAATCCATGCCTCTCGTCTTTCAACATACATTTCGTGATGAGCTTTATCATGTTTTGGTAATATTGACGAAAAGTTAGTGGACCCCACTTGTGCTAGGTGTAAGCCTACCAATCCTCAAGGTTTATTGAGATATAATGATGAGAGATTCAGGTCTATGTTTCCATAAGCAGAGAAGATGATCATTATGTCAATCAGATGATGAGAGCTTCAGGTCTATGTTCCCATAAGCAGAGAAGATGATCATATGATTGCTTTTTGAGCTATCTATATGTTTGCACGTCACTAACATTGCGTGTCTTTTGTTGCTCATTTGTTTGATTAGCCCCGCATTGGTAGCTTGCACACTTAGGTGTCTTTTGATTACATATGCACAAAATTTTCTGTGTCTTTTGATCTCTCAACCTGTGTATGACCGGACTCAGCTTGTGCAGACCTAAAACACAGTGGGAATCCAGCTTTCCGTGTAGATCTATTCTTTTAATCACCTATTAGTAGTTTACTTGACTCCAGGCTGAATCTACCGACATGTCGTTGCTTGAAACCTCAACATCCTCTGGATCCTATTCATATGCCGACAAAATATGATTAGTCCCTATCATTTCTTGAGTTTTTGAAAATATTTGAAATTTTGCATTAGGGATCGACCGGTTTTATTTCTCCCCCAAAAATCTTTATTTTACTTGAAAATAAGATTTTTCTATTTATACACAAAGAGTTTTTTTTCTTTTTTTTTTAACCAGAAAATTTAACAATCATTCAAAATTGATCATTTCCAGCCATGTTACCAACTGGCGGAAACGGGTTTTGTCGAAAGCTTTTGTAAAGATATCTGCTTTTTGATCAGCAGTATCTATTGGCAACACCTGTATATACCCTTTGTCGTGTGCATCGCGAATGGAATGAATCTGAATTTCTATATGTTTGGTTTTAGAATGATCAATTGGGTTCTTCACGATGTCACGACAAGCATCATTGTCAATATAGATAGGGGTTCTCATGACATTCAAACCGTAATCCAACAGCTGATTTTGAATCCACAGCACTTGACAACAACAACTGGAGGCAGCTGTGTACTCAGCCTGAGCGGTGGAGATAGACATTGTTGTCTGCTTCTTGCTCTGCCAAGATACAAGCCTATTTCCCAGAAATTGACAGCCACCAGAGACAGATTTTCTGTCAATCCTGCAACCTGCATGATCACTATCAGAGAACGCAATTAGGTCAAAATTATCACTCTTAGGATACCATAAACCGAGTTTTGGTGTTCCTTTGAGGTAGCGGAAGATTCTTTTTACTGCAGTTTCATGAGATTGCTTGGGATTTGACTGAAAGCGAGCACAACATCCAACTGCCCACATGATATCTGGTCTGCTAGCTGTGAGATACCTCAAGGATCCAATCATTGAACGATATGTGTGAGGGTTCACAGAAAGGCCTTGAAGATCTGGTACAAGTGTTGTTTGAGCAGCAAAAGGAGTGTTGGACGGCTTGCAGTCAGACAGGTTGTACTTTGCAAAATGTCTCTTGTATACTTTGCTTGGTGAATGAGAATGCCGTCTTCTTTCTGCTGGACTTCAAGACCTAAGAAAAATGACAGTTCTCCCATAATTCTCATTTCAAACTAAGACTTCATAATGCTTTCAAATTCCCTGCACAGATTTTCATCAGTTGAACCAAAGATAATATCGTCAACGTATATTTGAACAAGAATAGAGTGTTTGTTGACTTCTTTGGTAAACAGAGTCATGTCAATCTTCCCTCTTGTGTATCCGTTTTGCAGCAGATATGAGGACAAGGTCTCATACCAAGCTCTAGGAGCTTGATGGAGACCGTAGAGAGCCTTGTCCAACTTGTAGTATTTGTTGGGATGATGAGGATCTTCAAAGCCCGGTGGTTGACATACGTAGACTTCTTCCTTGATCTTCCCGTATAAGAAAGCACTCTTCACATCCATCTGAAAAACTTTAAAATTTTTGATCACCACGCCACGTTCATCCATTTTGTTGCGAAAGACCCATCTTGTTCCAATAGGATATTTTCCTTCAGGCAGATCCACGAGTTCCCACACCTTAAGTTTTCTGAATTGAAAGAGCTCTTCCTGCATGGCTTCTACCCAGCTTGCATCTCTGACTGCTTCTTCAATGCTGAAAGGTACCGTTTGGGACAAGAATGCTGAAAGAGCGGTGTTGAGCTTGTCTGTCTGATTTCTTGTAAGAACACCCTCATTGATTGGTCCAATTACGTTTTCAATGGGATGGTTCTTTGAAGATTTGTATCCCATATTTTCTTCTTTTTGCACTTGTGGAGGTAGATTTGAATGGTGATCTCCAGTTGCTAATGAGCTGGATGGTTCATCTACAGACTGCCGATTTGGAGGTGTTCCTTCTGCATTTGAAGTGCTTTCAGGAATGTGAGAGGTTTCAGCAGCTGTATCCCCATTAATGGGTTTAGGAGGAACAATTGGATCAGCAACAAGAGGAGAAAAGCGAGTGGTGAACGGGGCAACGTCATCGTCAGAAGAGTAAAGAATATTCCCAAAGGGAGATGTTGCTTGACTTTCATGAGTTTGATCTGTAGGGACTTGATGTTCAGGTATGACAAAGTGATTGAAAAAAACATCCACGTCAAAGAACCAGTCAGGACCGGTTCCTGCATTGGTGGAGTTAGATTCTTGCCAGTCAACATAGAACGATTCGAGAACCATCTTGGTACGTTTGTTGTATACTCGATATGCCTTTTGACTTGAAGAGTATCCAACGAAGAAGCATTCGTCTCCAACAGCATCAAACTTCATGATATTCTCAAAGTTGTTCAGAAGAGTGCATCAAATGGTCTGAAATAATCGATGACAGGTTTTCTTTTAAAAAGCAATTCATAAGCAGTTTTCCCGCGTGGCTTGACGATCAAGACTCTGTTAAGAACATAACATGCGGTATTCACAGCTTCTGCCCAGAAGATGATCGGCAACTTTGAGTCAATGAGCATGGTTCTGGCAGCTTCGATGAGTGTACGATTCTTCCTTTCAGCCACTCCATTTTGCTGAGGAGTCCTTGTAGCACTATATTGAAGATGAATTCCTTTGCCACTGCAGAATGTCATGAAGCTTTGGTTCTTGAATTCTGTTCCTTGATCACTTCTGATAGACTTTACCTTCAACTTGATTATGTTCTCTATAAGAGGAACAAACAGCATCAAAGTCTTAGCAGCTTCACTTTTAAACTCCAGGAAGTACACCCGTGTGAAGCGAGAAAAGTCATCTGTAATCACCAAACAGTAAGACTTTTTACCCAAGCTTTTAACACTGATTGGACCGAATAGGTCCATATGTAATAATTGAAGGGGAGAGTCAATTGAGTTCACTGTTTTGGACTTGTGCGATTTCTTGTGTTGTTTTCCTTTTGCACATGCTAAACATTTTTCCGAAAAAGGGAATTCCTTGGAAGGAAGACCTCTAACTAGATTTAGTTTAGAAAGTTTGTTCATAATTTTAAAATTCACATGTCCTAATCGCCTATGCCATAACAGTGACTCTGACTCAGATGCCTTTGATAATAAGCAGGTCATTGGGTATTCAGACTTAGCATCTCTCATGTTTATCACATATGTGTTATTCTACCTAGGGGCTTTCAACATGATCATGTCGGTGGGTGGTTTAAATCCTGGCTTAAGGAAGATGCACTCCATGTCGTTGAACAACACCGAGATTCCTTTGTCACATACTTGTGATACGCTCAACAGATTGTAGCACAATTCTGGAACATAGTTGACATCTTCTAGTGTTAGTGCGTCAGAGACCACATCTCCTATGCCAACGATCTTTCCACCCTTTTCATTTCCAGCGAACGCTACAAACTCTCCATCAATGAACCAATAGTTCTTGAGGAGTTCTTTCAACCCAGTCATGTGTCTTGAAGCGCCGCTGTCGACATGCTAAAGATATCTCATAAGGGCTATCAACCATTTTTGTAGTTTATTCTGCAAAACAAAACAAAAGAAAAAACAAAGATAAACTAAAGAAAATCTATGTACAATCACGACTCAGATATTTAATCAAGTGACTTTGGGAATCCAAGTCTGTTTTAGTTTTGATCTGTCGTTATTTTCATCCAACGTTGACTCTTGTCTTTTCCAAATTTGTGTATTTTTAACAAAACTTTTTACGGTTTCTTGAAGATTTTTGATCTGATCAGAAAAAGAGTTTTGTGATTTGACATCTTTCTGTGGTTTAGGTTTCAAGTGACAGTGTTTGACCACGTGACCCTCATTTCCACATCTGAAGCATTTTGAATGCTTAGGCTTGATCTTAGGTGAAGATCTGGATGATGATGGTTGTGATGTTCTTTTCTCGAGCTTGTCTGAGCAGGAGCTTTCACTTGAACTTGATTCATCCTTGTTGCTACTTGATTCTTCATTTGTGTTGCAGTCAGGTATGCTGATGTTGCTCTCTGTATCACTTAGTGATTCTTCAGAACTTGAGTTACCTGTTTCACTTTGTGATTCTTCAGAACCTGATACATCTGTGGATGAAGGGATAAACTCTGGGATTTCCTCAGTGAGAAATTTCCCAAACCTGTTAAGCTTTAGTTCTGGTACAAACACAGGTGGTTTACACGTATGTTTATCATCAGAGAATGCAACATTAAGATCAACACAAACAGGCATAACATTGTCAACACAAACATTTGAACGTCTGATAGGATTCTTCCTATCATCAGGGGCCACAACACCTTTTAAATCTAGTTTAGAAGTCAAGTTAATACAGTCATCCGGCCTAGATAAACTATTACAGTTATCCATCCTAGATAAACTATTACATTCATCCATATTAATTAAAGTATTACAGTCATCCGAAATCAAATTGTTTTTAGACTTTTCATTGTTCCAGATGAACCAATTCACTGTGGAGTAATTGGCACCTGGATGTCCTAACCCCATTGTCTGCCCACCACAACTCTCATCATCTTCCACCCGAGCCTGTTGGGTCACATCTGCATCGCTTTTACTTATGTTAGCATTTGACTCAGATTCATCACATTTGTTTTCAAAAAGATCATTTTTAGGATGAGGTGTTGGAATGGGTATGTATTCACTTCGGCTCAAGGGTAGGAATAGTGATCTTTCGATTCCATTCTTATCCTTATACCCAATTCCATCTTTTACAAATGATTGCCTTGAGCAATCAACGATATCAGTATGAGCCTGTTTGCTTACATTCCATTTGTCAACAATGATTTGAAGACGAGTTGTTTCATTTCTAGATTTTTCTAATTTTGAGGTTAAGTCATTTATTAGAAAATCCTTTTTGAGAACAAATTCTTTTAGAGTCTGCATTTCAGCTAGAGTTGCATTCAACTTTCGCTGATATGCCCACTCGTTTTCTTTCATTTCAGAATTAATTTTTCGGATATCATCCATTTCTCTTAAAACCCTTCTGTTGTGTGACAAACAGTAAGCAACAGCTGTAACACACCTAGGTGAGCACAGCTTTGATTTTATTTCAAGAGGAATGTTTACCATATCTTTCTCCTCAGCTTTCTTGGGCGCACTTTCCATATTTTCAGCTGCTTTCTCAGGGAGTGTCTTCTCAGCTATCAAAGCCTCCTCTCCAGTCTGATCTTTCTTCTTCTCAGCAACCAGCACACTCTTCAGTCCTGCATTCTTTAGCATTTCACCCTTTAGCACCTCAGTTGATGACCCTTCTAAAGAATTCACACCATTTGAGGATTTGGTGCAAATTTTGGCCATCAGGGCTTTGTTTACTTCAACTTCGGCTGCAGCTGCCTCTTCTCCCCAATCAAAAACTTCAACAACCAGTGCCTTCTGTGGTTCCTTCTCATTTCCCTCATTTCCATCAGTGATGGCCACCAACCTCTTAGCAGGCTTGATTTCAGCTTGATTCAAAGTGGGACATTCATATTTGAAATGCCCAAGAACTTTACAGTTGTAACATCGAATCTTTGACTTGTCAAAACCAGCTTTACCCATTCCCACTCTCCTACCAGTTCTGTCTTGAAATCTTTTAACTCTCAGAGTGATCATTGCCATCTGCCATTTGAGGTCCATTTCCTCCATATCATCTGGATCCACTTGATACATATCTTCCAGGGATATCATCTCATTCTTGATCTCACCAGTCTTCAGTGCTTCAAAACTGCTCATGAAGGTGTTGAAGAGTTCCACATGTTCAGTGGCCAACTTGGTGACCTGTGGATTCAGTGTCTTCGCTGCCTTTTCTGAGTACATCGCTGCTTTAACTGAACTTGAACTTCCACCACCCATTGAGTCCACATATGGATGTGATGAACTTGAACCCATCTCACCGATCGGAGTCATCAATGCCAGATTCTTCATTGCAGTGCTAGGAGCGACCTTTGGAACAGTCTGATTCATCTCTCTTTTTGTGATATCCATTTCAAATGACCTCAAGGTGTTTATGAGATCAGCCAGAGTGGATTGAGCATCTAAGTATTCCTTCTTAATCAGCATGCATTGAATACTCCATTCCTTAGGGAGAGAATCAAGCAGTTTCTTGATGGAGTTACGGTTGTTGACAGGAATTCCGGCTTTCTTCATTTTTGTTAACAGACTCATGAACCTGTCGATGTGTGACGACAAACTTTCTCCTCGAACGCTCCCAAACATATCATATTCTTTCTGAATCATGTCTTGCTTGTTCTGTCTCATCTCAGCATTTCCCTCGTAGTACTCACTCAATGCGAACCACAGATCATGCGCAGATCCGTACTCTTCAAACATGTTGTACACATCATTAGACAAAGCCATGGTGAGAGCACCATAGGCTTTGTGATCTCGTTGCAGCAACTGCTTGTCAAGGTCTGTGTAGGTAGTAGGATCAGTGTTAAACACCTCTCCTGCTTCTGTGGTCCTCATTGGAATGTGAGGTCCAAGTTGCACAGACGTCCATTGAGTAAAGTCATTGACATAGTAGAAAGCCTTCATTCGGTTTTTCCATGTACCATAATCTTCAGCACCCATTAACTTGAGAATTCGGGTTATTGTTCCTGTTTCCAGTTTAGCTTGGGTTATAGGATTAACTTGGTATGAGTTGTTGTTGTTACCAGCCATTGATTTAGATTGATTTTTATAAGTCTGATTAATTGATTTTAGTGGTTACAGTCCAGAAATAAGTCCAAAGTCCTTAATTATCAAGATCAGTCCTTAAGTGCGCAAATAAGTGCACAAACTTGGTAAGTGCGCAGGAACAGTGAGCAGCAACCTGAAACAATGGATCAACAGCGATGTCAAGATTTTGATCTCCTGAGAAGTGCGCAGTCTTGAAGTACACAGATTGCCAAGTGCGCAGGTCACTCAGTGCTGAGCAAGACAAGTGCTCAGTCTTTGACTGATCAATCTGCGTACTTATTTAAGTACACAGACACTTAAACTCTCGTTTAAGATTTTAGTGCGCAGAAACCCTAGCCAAGTACTCAAAACTGCACCTTTTCAGCAAGTACGCAAACCAACTAATGATTTCTGATAAGTGCGCAGAAACCCTAGTTGTGTTCCTGGAGACAAAGTTAACTTTTAAGCTTTTGAAGATTTAAGTGCTCAAACCAAGAAACAAGTGCGCACACTTATGAGATAAGTGCGCACCTATAATCTGGAAATAAATGCACAACTTGAAAAACAAGTATGCAGCTTATGAGCTAAGTACTCAAAATATGAAATAAGTACTCAGAACAAGAAATAAGTACTCAGAACAAGAAATAAGTGCGCAATTAAGTACGCAAATACGTCTGATAATGCACAATACACAGCAGAATCCTATCCAAGCCTTTTTCAATCGATCTGAAATGCTCGGATGATGTTTCTACTAAAGATAACCAACTTTTAACACCTTAGAAACACAATAATAAGAGAAATCTGAAGCAAATAGAGAGGAAAAACCTTCTTTTTTTTGATAAAAACACAAAAATTTATAAAAACATAAAGAAAAACTAATAAAATGAGGGTTTTGGTATCTTAATCAGATGCAATCTCGAGCACAGAGGCTCTGATACCAAATTGTATTCCCAAAATACTAGATCTTTCAAGTGCAAAAGATTGTTATCACTTAGAAACACCTATTTGTTAGGTGTTTTAAGTGATTAATCTTCACAAACAAAGAAACTAGATAAAACTAGTAAAACCGACACACAAGATAAAGATATTCAAGCTTTCCATTACTGATAAACATCAAAGCACCATGGATTTGATACACTAAGTACGCAGAGTTACACTTGTGTCAAGAAAGATAACCAAAAACCCTAACCCTAGGGCTGCACCATTGCATTCTTTATATAGGAGATCAGATGGGCCTGCGCACTTAAGCTAAGTGCGCAGAGCCCGTCCAATAAGTGCGCAGCCTAGGGTTTCCACCATAAACTATGCCATAATTACATAAACAGCCTTCTAACTACCAAACTACATAACAAGCTATCAAAAGACTTCGTTCTGGTAAATGTGGTCTCAATATAACCCAACATTAAGTTCTCATAATTTTGAAAGTTTTCATCGGGAGTGGTTTTACGTAAGGTCAAAACCCTTAAGATTAGTCGTTAACCGCATGATTTCGGGTTAGGGTCTTACAGGGATGATGATACATTACCGGTCATTATTGCCTCTAATTTGGAGATGGTGGAAGAACAAGCTTTGTTGGAAGTCTTGAGAGAAAATAAAGAAGCTATTGGGTGGACGATTGCCGACCTTAAAGGAATTAGTCCATCAATTGTTATGCATAAAATCATCACCACCGAAAATGCAAAGCCTACAAGAGAAGCTCAAAGAAGGTTGAATCCGAATTTAAGAGAGGTGGTAAAGAAAGAGGTAATTAAATGGTTCGATGAGGGAATTATCTATCCCATATCGGATAGTGCTTAGGTAAGTCCTACTCAAGTGGTTCCTAAGAAGTCCGGTATTCAAGTAGTTAATGATGAAAGTGGTGAACAAATTGCCACCCGACCCGTTACCGGATGGCGGGTGTGCATTGATTACCGCAAGTTGAATGCCGCTACTTCTAAGGACCATTTCCCACTCCCTTTTATTGACCAAATCATTGAAAAATTATCGGGTCAAAAATATTATTGTTTCTTAGATGGGTTCTCGGGGTACAACCAAATAGCGATACACCCGGATGACCAACACAGGACCACCTTCACTTGTCCATATGGTACTTTTGCCTTTAGGAGAATGCCATTTGGCTTGTGCAATGCTCCGGCAACTTTCCAACGATGTATGATGAGTATCTTCTCGGACATGGTTGGAGAGTCGCTTGAAGTATTTATCGACGATTTCTCAATTTTTGGCACTAGTTTCGAATCTTGTCTCAACGAATTACAAAAAGTTTTAAAAAGATGTGTTGAGAAAAATTTAGTGCTTAGTTGGGAGAAAAGCCATTTCATGGTTCAAGAGGGAATTGTGTTAGGCCATGTAATTTCTGAAAAGGGTATGGAGGTGGACAAGGCAAAAATTCGGGTCATATCATCATTGCCACCACAGAAAAATGTTAAGGGGGTATGATCATTTTTGGGACATGCCGGATTTTATAGACGTTTTATTAAAGGTTTTAATGTCATTACCAAGCCTTTATGTAATTTGTTGTTGAAAGATGTTCCCTTTGATTTACTAATGAATGTTTGCAAGCTTTTAATGTTTTGAAGGAACACTTGGTCAAGGCTCCTATTTTGCAACCGCCGGATTGGTCGAAGCCATTTAAAATAATGTGTGATGCAAGCGACACTACAATTGGTGCTGTTTTGGGTCAAAGAATAGATAAGAAGCCGGTGGTAATTTATTATGCGAGCAAAACTTTATCCGAAGCGCAACTGAATTACACCGCAACCGAAAAAGAATTATTAGCGGTGGTGTATGCTTTGGATAAGTTTCGTTCGTATATTTGGGGGAGCAAAGTGGTTGTATATTCGGACCATAGTGCGGTTCGATATTTGATGGAGAAAAAAGATGTGAAACCACGCTTGATTCGGTGGGTTTTATTACTTCAAGAGTTTGATTTAGAAATTCGAGACAAAAAGGGGAGTGAAAATGTAGTGGTGGATCACTTGTCTCAAATTCCGGTTGAAGGAATTGATAATGTGAGTGAAATAAATGAAAGATTTCCGGATGAACAACTTCTAGCCGTGTCTACTTTTGTCGCACCGTGGTATGCTCACTATGTTAATTACTTAGCCACGGGCGCCATTCCGGATCATTGGACCAAGAAAAGAAGACAACAATTTATGGTCCAAGTGAAGCAATACATTTGGGATGAACCGGACCTCTTTAAAATTGGGCCCGATCAAGTTATCCGAAGGTGTGTGCCCGAATCGGAAGTGAAAGAAATTTTGACCCATGCTCATTCATCCGCTTGTGGGGGGCACTTTAGTGGACATAAAACAGGCTACCGGGTTCTCTCATGTGGGTTTTATTGGCCCACGATTTTCAAGGATGCGTGTGAATTTTCCCGAAATTGTGTGAATTGCCAAAAGATGGGAAGTATCTCCAAAAGGGATGAAATGCCTTTACAACCAATCTTGTTTGTAGAAATATTCGATGTTTGGGGCATTGACTTTATGGGTCCTTTCCCAAATTCTAACAGGTTTTTATACATATTGGTGGCGGTGGATTATGTCTCGAAGTAGATTGAAGCAATTGCTACAAGGACAAATGACCATTCGGTTGTTTGTAAATTCGTACAATCCAACATCTTTGCCCGGTTTGGCATTCCGAGAGTGATTATAAGTGATGGTGTTTCGCACTTCAAAAATTTTAATTTTGGGAAATTGTGGAAGCGGTAGCGTGTGAATCACCGGATTGCCACACCGTATCATCCGCAAACAAGTGGACAAGTTGAACTGTCCAACCGTCAAATCAAAGAAATTCTCAGGAAGACAGTTCGAGTTGATAGAAAGGATTGGTCGAGTAAGTTGGATGATGCTTTGTGGGCATATCGTACGGCCTACAAAACTCCAATTGGCACAACACCTTATCGGATGGTGTATGGAAAGGGTTGTTATTTGCCAATGGAGTTAGCACCATCGGGCACATTGGGCAATCACAACGGTGAATACGGATTATGATGAGGCGGGCAAGATGAGAAAGTTGCAATTAAGTGAAATTGAAGAGATTCGAGATGAAGCGTATGAATGTGCATCGGCGTATAAAGACAAGCTCAAGAAGGTTCACGATGCAAAATTGAGAAAGAAAACCTTTGAAGTGGGTCAAAAGGTTTGGTTGTATAACTCAAGGTTGAAGATGTTTGTGGGAAAGTTAAAGAGCAAGTGGATGGGTCCGTATGTTATTTGCCAGGTTGGAAAGTTTGGTGATGTGGATATTTTTGATGAACAAGACCAAAAGCAACAAACGGTAAATGGACATCGCTTGAAGCCGTATTTGGATGGAAATGTTATCAACACCTTGGAGATTGACAAAGTGGACTATATCTTAGCCCGGTGGAGGATGAACAACCATAAGAGGCCCAGGTTTGGTAGTGTACATAGTTAGATTTTGTTTTATTTTTGTTTGTTTAATTGCTTATTCTTATTTTCATTCGAAGCCTGTGTTTGAAACAAGTGTGGGGACGTTTGGGTCACGAAATTGTACTAGCATTGTGTTGAGGACAACACGGGATTTTCGAGGGGGTAGGGGAATTTTCATGCTTTTAAAATTATATGTTTTTATTTTAAAATTCTGGTTTTTGGTTAAGGTTTTCTTAAAAAAACAAAAAAAAAGATACAGGTGCTACCGTAAGGGACGGTACCACCGTACCTTATGGTGGGCTTGAGGAAACATAAAATGGACGGTGAGAGTTTACTGCCTTACGTCAGCTAAGAAGTGCATGTTGTCCACCGTACCCAACGCCCCTACCGTAAGGAACGTTGGGGTCTGGGCAATCTTCCGTCGTTTTTGTTTGCGTTATATAAAAAAAATTCTTAACTCACGTGACCTCTTTCCTGTTCACACAAAAGTCTTTCTTCTTCATAACTCTTTCACCAAACACTCATACCCTTCTTTACCTAAAATCTTTCATAACTCATCCAAATCTTAACCAAATCTAGTGATTCTTGGGCCTATCTGGGCTTAAATTTCACCTAGTTTCTGATTTTGGGAAGGAAATTGCAAGAACAACACTCATTGGTGGTCGAATAGCAAACCCTAGGATCCGAAAATTTTGGGGCTTTTCAAGTTTTTTGTTTTTCTTGTGTTCTAGTATCTTCAAAACAAAGGTATGTGTTCTATTTTACTAATTTTGATGCTACATTGTGAGAAAATAGAGGTTGTAGTTCGTGCTCTTTTTATACCCACTTGCTTGCAGTTGATGTTAGTATGTAAATATTGTTGTTTGAATAATGTGGTAGTAGATGTAATTTTGAGATGGAAATTGTGAACTTTTGGTATTATTAATATTGTAGAGGCGTCATGCCCAATTTTTGTTAAACCAATTATGAACTTTTGATTCATTATCATCTACTACCATGATAACAAGCAAGTGTGGGGAGGTGTTAAGCATATGGAACTGATTTGTTTTTGTTTTTGTTTTTGTGTTTGTTTGTAAATTGTATAGGAAATGGCACGAACTGGCGATGCAGCAGGGACGAGTTCATCTTCAAAGGCTAAGGGCAAGCAGGTGGAAAAACAGAATAAGAGAAGGAAATATGTCGGTAGAGACGAGGATACATAAGAGGATGAGCCAGTGGTGGAATTGAACAGGCATGATAAACCCAAGTGGGAATCGGGTCCCTTGAATGAAAAGCCGAGGGAATGGCAGGCTATACTATTTCATGATCAAATGAATAATTTGAAAGATAAAGGGCGTGCTTTCCTCTGTGAAAAGGATGTTATCGAGGTACAATTTGGACCTTTTAAGTTGTTGATCGGTTTCGGGCATTAGGCTGGGAAGCAGCACTTCATTGTTATGATGGAAACAACAAGTATTTGTATTTGACTGAGATCGAGGAGTGGATGGCAACATTGAGATGTCCTAGATATGACTCACCATCTCAGATGAAGTTAATTGGTGAGGTGAACGGGATAGAGGTCGAAATGTCTTATGATACTTTGCGCAAGTTAGCTAAGTTTGATAGCTTGCCAAAGCGTGATTACATTCTTCTGAGCCTAGATGACTTGTTAATTAAGCCCGACAAGCACCCGAGATGGACCGAAATGTTGGAAGCTTTGTTCCTACCGGGAACATATCATGGGACTCTGTATAGGAGAAATCTGAAGATTGAAGCAAAATTGTTATTGGCTATTATTATCGCGAATGTAATACCAAGGAGAGCGGATAAGCAAGAGGTGAGGTTTCCGGAAATTCCTATCCTTTATTCTTTGATGCATGGGAGTCCAAAATTTCCACTCAAGTACTTAATCTTGAATCATGTATGGATGTGCCGGAAGTCAGTTGGAAGGTGGATTATTCCCTACTGTAGACTCATTATCGCCCTGTTGATGCAACAAAAAGCTATTACGACTGATGATGTTGAGAAAAATAAAAGGTACAAACCGTTTGAGTTGAGGACATTGGGACTTGGGTGGACATACACCGAGTCAGAAAGGTACCACAAGCTGAAATCTGAGGGTCAAAGATGGAGAGCATTGAAAGTTGATGCTAGGAGACTTTTGCCTGGAGAACAACATGAGCCTGAAAGTGAAGATGAACCACCGAGTGAAGAGGATTTTGTGGAAGAGCCAAGGGGGACACACATGGATCTGGGGCAAGGTAGTTCGGGTCATATGCATAGTGGAAGTTTTTATGATTTCACCGAGCGGTCTTATGAGGAAAACTGGGCGTTTGGGGGTACGATGCAACAAGTAATTGAAAATCAACGTCCCCCACCTTCAGTGTTTGATACATGGTCGGGGTCAGAGCGCACTTTATTCGATCATCAGACGATGATGAGCGCAAGCATGGAAAGGACCATGAAGCAAGGTTTTGACCGACAGGAGATATGGAATCGGGCGCATGCCTATTCCCATGAAGTGGAGATAAATAACAGGTACATAGATGATCAGAACAGGCGGATGAATGATGATTGGCATGCGGGAAGACCTGTAGTTGCAAATCCATAACCGGTGGATTATGGGTCTTTACCGCCTTATGATGGGAGCATATCATATCCGACTCCACCACTTCATCATTCTCAGTGGGTTGACCGGCAACAACAACAACAACAAGCCTCAGATCAAAGTGGAAGCGGTGGCGGAGCATTTGGATTCGGAGAGTGGAATGACTTGTTGACCTCCGTGTTCGGGCCACCTCAGCCTCGCTATTATTGACCAGGTCGTGTTCTTTTGTACATAGTTGTATATTGTGTTTTTCCTTTATGTTTTTGGGTCGAGTGGATGGGTGGTGTTATTGACTTGATGATGATTTGATTTGGGTTGTGACAGTAGGTGGTGTGATGTTAAAAAAATTAAAAATCTAAAAAAAAATATAAAATGAAAATACCAAAAAGAAAGTTGTGGCTTGAGTCATGAAGCGTTGGTTTCATGTTTTGAAGTGTAAGCGATCTTTTCCTTCCAAAACCGTACATTGGGGACAAGGTATCCCAAGTGTGGGGATGGGGGAAATTTTTGAGGTTTTAAAATTTTTTTGAAGTCAAGCGTAAACATTGTAAAAATTGGAACACCTTGAATTAACCCCAATAGACACACTAGCAACCCTTAACACCCGTTTTTATTCTTGGTGAGAGTTGAAGCCACACGCGTATATAAATAATACCTTTCTTTGAGAGAGTGGCAATGGGTGGGGGTGCACTAGAACTTGTGCTTGAATGCAATTTGAGTCTTTAGGTGGACATGAGTGTGAAAAGGATAAGGGCATTAGGTAGCTTCGTCTTGTTGAACGTGAGTGTGGGTTTTGGGGGGTTGGACCTCATAAATTACATATATGAGCATGGTAGCGAGAGGGGCGGGGTTTGGACATCTAGTTGCCCATTTTTGTGCCTAAAAGCCTATCATTTGTTAACCCTTAAACTAGCTTCCTAAACTTATACCCAACTTGACCCGGTCTTTTGTGTTTTAGTAGTGGGTTTGTGTTAGTAGTGTTATTGGAGTGTTGCAATTTAATGTGTAGTTGTGTGTTTCGTATGTTTATGTAGTTTGCTTGGTTCGAAAAAAAAAAGAAAAAAAATTGAGATGAAAAAAAAATGAGAAGAAGAAGCAATGAAAAAAAAGAAAGAAAGAGAATGTTATGTTGTATATAGCGGTTTTATTGCGTGTGTGTGTGTTCGTTGTGTAATAAAAAACCGGGTAAAGTTTGCGCTACTCATACATATCCCATTCCCTACCTTTGAACTTAGCCAAGTTACAACCTTAAAAGCCCCTTTGATTTGCATTCATGTTTAGCATTCGTAAGAGGAAGATTGATTTAGGTACATGCCTATGGTTGTGCAACCACCCGTTTGCCTTTTGTGTGTCTAGCACATCTTTGCTAGAGTTTACTTGTAACCGAGAGGAGAGATATTGTAAGGGGTGTGTTGATTTGGGTATTGAGGACGGGTTAGTACAAGGATTGCATGTTGAAGCTTGAATTAAAATGATCGCGTTTGTGTTGAAAACGGTTTTAGTGATTGCTTTGGACAAACAATGGTTAAGTGTGGGGATGTGACGGGTGGTTCAAGGAACAACCCTTTATAATGTTAAAACGCCTATTTTACCCACATTTTACCCTGCACAATTTTCGTAACTCCCACCATTTAAACCGTTTTTGGGGTGTCTTTTCACATACTTTCGACTTGGGAATGTTTCTAGACAATATTTGGGCGATTTTTGGCTTGGAGATTGATTGGAGAACAATCTAAAACATTTGGTTTATGTCTTTGATTCCTAAGAACAATTCCATGAATGTTATGAGGATTCACCAAACTATGCTAGGCTAAACTTTTGGTGATCATTCTTGGTGAAGGTTTTCTCTTAAACTCTTGTGTGGGGTTTCTTGCATTTCTAGAATAATAATTTAGTATCTTTGCTTGTTATTATGATGTATGAACAATTGCTTGTAGTGTGTTGATTAATTTACCAATTTCTAGTCTCAAGCGTACGTTCTTGGTGTTGCTAACAATCGAGATATTACGGGGAGGATTTGGGTTGGTTATTGATTGATTGGTCATCGGGAAACAACCTCGCATTAATATAATCCGAGTACTTTGTTCCCTTTTATCACAACAATTGTTCGTGCATGAGTTATGTCTATGTAACTCTTTCTAGTGGAATTTTACCCAAGTGTTTAAAGAAACCGGATCCGGGAATGATCATTGCTTTTATAATTTGAAGAAACAAACCCATTTCAATCAGTAATTACTTTTCCATTAAGTTT
This sequence comes from Ambrosia artemisiifolia, assembly GCA_032199755.1. Classification (NCBI taxonomy): domain Eukaryota; kingdom Viridiplantae; phylum Streptophyta; class Magnoliopsida; order Asterales; family Asteraceae; genus Ambrosia; species Ambrosia artemisiifolia. Next base: position 12,624,387 of record CM063516.1, on the reverse strand, counting down.
TAAATCAAAAACAACTAAAACTCTTGATCTTTATTTCTTGTCTAATAGTTTAATTTTAGTTAATTCGCAGAACTGTTAGTTACACATATTCCACAAACTCCCTGTGTTCGATACCTGTTTACCACTATCTAATAGTTGTAAGTTGGATTAAATTTACGTGTACCACGACTACACGTCAGTTATATGATTGAATTGAATATAAGTGGAACTCCTCATGAGTATCCTAAAGCAACCGAATGCTTAAAAGGTAATATGAAACATCGTAGGATGTAATTGTTGTGCACCAATACACCACTGGTAATAAACTAAACCTAGTAATTATGATACTTCAATGTATAAGAATGTTACAATATATATTTGAGAAATAGATGTTATTGATTTTCCAATTGAAGAGTGAATGCACTTGCGTAATTGGTCAAGATGGAAAAGTCCTTGATGGATTGATGATGCCTGCAGCATTGATATCAATACCTTAAGAAGTAATATGTAAAGGTAATATAATATGTATGGACTAAAGTAAAGGGGTTGAGTGTTTTAAAACTCATGAGATATCCCGATAAAGAGCAACATAAGTTAGATTGTATTATCCCGCTTGTATCAAAAGTTTTCTTTTAAAAGTTCACTCGCAGTTTACAGTGATAATGTCTGAGCATTATCGAGAGACTCTGTAGAACTTTTGAAAGGGGGATTTTTGAAAGTCCTTGAGATAGTGCACTTGTTGCTTGACCTACAATTCGAGTGTATATGTAATGATATGTTTACCAATCCATCAAAGTATATCTTGAAAAGATGATGGGACATTTTACAATGGACATAGCTCATACTTAAAATGTATTAAAGGTTGTCTAATTACTTGATATGCAAAATTATTTGAATGAGAATTCTACACAAAATGGAAGTGAAATAATTGCTGATGAGTTCTTTGAATATGATATGGAAAACGATATGCTAAATTATGAGGTTTAAGTGGCAAAACTCTTAAAGAGTGTGCTCACGTACATGGAAGGAAGTCCATGACTGATTGTAAATACAAGAGGCATTGAAACTAAAAGCACATGAAATATGTTATATGAAGTTAAAAATTTCTATGTACGAACTAAAATAGTCGAGTTAAACATAGTATAATCAACTGGGTAGTTATCTCGAAGAAAAGAGATATGAGTATGAGGTACTCGATCATGTGTTTTATTAATTCAACAATATTATGTTTATAAAAAAAATTATAAGATATGTTGATGATATCATTATCTCGTGAAGATATGGTGCGCAAGCTGAGCATTTATTAAGGATATTCTTATATATCAATCAAACTACATTCAAAAGATGTTGGACATTTTAATATGTCAAAATCCATCTGTAAAAGTTTGATATTGTTAAATCATTTGGTATAAAACAAAGTATTTTTATCATAAATATTATTAGTCTATAAGTACCATATTTAAATGCAGTTGATACAATATTTCTTGCTAGCTATACATAACTTGATACATCATTAATGTCTTGAGTATTAATGATGTAATTTATTTTTAGTGAGTAGACATTGTAATGGGTTAAAACAAATATTTGGATGGACGGTATGAAAAATATGAGGTTGTATTTTACTAACCTGTAAGAAAAAGGGTTTGGTTAGTCTTATTGATTCAGGGAATGTAAAACAACACGGTCGTTGATCTTATATGAGAGGAGGCACTAGAAGTCTGACATGAAGACTTTGTTTAAAGAATTACACACATGAGAGCACGGACTAGAAGCCTGAAATTAATATCATGCATCAAAGGAGAAAGAACCAAACATATTTTACCAAAGTTATTTTCTACGCATAATTTATAAAAGAATGGATCGAAGTGTCGACTCAAAGAGCTTAAATCATCAGGGGAGAATAATACGCGCTGCACTCTTTTTCCCTTAGCTATGGTTTTATCCCACTGGGTTTTCCTAGCAAAGGTTTTTAATGAGGCAGCATCATTAAGCGTATTTCATCATGTGGATAGTCAAGGGGGAGTGTTATAAATATATTAATAAAGTGGTGACTCTCCACATACATAACCTACATCACTACATTATGTTTGTATTAATGATGTAGCCATATATAGTGGCTCTTGTATATTGTATGAAACTCTCAAGCAATAAGCACTCTCTCATTTCTCTACATCTCATTCTCTCTATGTTATCTCTATTATCATATAAATGTTAGATGAGCTATTAGGTTATAGTTGATATACAACATATTTGTGTTATTATGTGATATATGTAATGTTATTGCATGATAATGATTGTTGAACATGTAGGGTTTATAGGTGATAATATTTATGTTGAATCTTGCATGTTGTGATCAGATTTACATTTTAAGAGTCTTGTTATATTATGTTTATATGATGCCCTTAATCAATATTGTACATCTAGGGTTTGTAAAAGTTAAGGTAATTTCATGTTTAAAAATGGACAGATTGTATTCAGTAACTTGGAGAACAACTAACGTGGTTCTACGGTGCTTGTTTTGATTGTTTCTTGACTTGAACATGTTGATTATAATCTTAACTTTACAGAATGGGTAAGTTTGGGTGATTTGGATGTCATTTACTATGTTTTTGGAATTTTATACAAACAAAGGTTAAATCTGATTTTCAGATTAGTAAACGGAGTCAACTTTAAATGACCATAACTTGAGTTTTACAATGAGTTACGTCACGAAACTTGGACAGTAGATGGATAAAGAATAACTCGGCTATTCCAAGTAGATTCATCCCGTTTGGATTAATACACGATGTTTAAGAATTTTTCTCGTAAACTGACCTGATGTGAATATTTTCAGAACTTAGCTGTAGTAAATGATTTTTCATAATTTTTCAAAGAAGTTTTGTCATGAAAAAAAGATAGTGGCATGACTACTGAATCCTATGAATAATCAGTAAAATTTTGGAGTCTAATATGTTGTTTAGGTATTTTTCATAAAATAGTTTTGGCAGCGCATAATCTGTCCAAAAAATGCAGATTATGACATATGTGTATAAGTGCTGAAGGCTTGTATGACTTAATTATGAGTTGAACTTCTATGTACACTTGTATAAGACATAAATGGTGTGTATAACTTTATTTAAACATAACGTTCACCAACGGGTTCGTAGGGTTACTTGTGCATGTAGTTACACTAGGTGTCACTTAAACAAATTTTCACATCATTAGATGTCTTGGACAAATGAGTCTTGTTGTGTATGCACATGTACTCACATAGTGACACATATAATAGGGAGTCGGTAGCGAGTTCCTATTACTTGTGGATTTGGATTTAACTTTTGCACCCTAATGTGAGTTTCACTACTCTTTTTCTCAACAGCATGCGTCTCGGGGAGACAACTTACTTAACTTTTCTAGTCTAGGTTTGGGACTATTGTTTTATCCCGGGTTTTTGGGATGGGTTGATTCCTGGGAGGAATCGGGTTTAACTAGTTTCACACCTTTTGTCCTTGGTGAACTAAACTACATACTATCACGGAAGTCCTTCACTATATACCGAATGAGTTGTCGGGTTATAGCAAGCGGGTTACTAGTTGATAGCGCTATTAGGTTTGACAAACCTCACACCGTGCTAGGAGCCAAGCGGGAACTATGACCTTAGATTTTTATCACTGGTGATAAGCAATGATGGGAGGCAAAAACCAACTCACGGGGTGAGTGCATCGTTTAAATAGCAGTTCGGTACTCGTTGTTTAGTTATCATGAATGGGTTAGCTACCCTTTGCATTCGCTGAACTAGTGGTTGTGGAGTTTTGTTACTGGTTACTGATTTTCGGTTTTTGAAACTTAAACACTCACTTACCTTAGTTTATGGTGACACACGCTAGCATGCTTTTGCAGGTCGCTAGGTACGGAGCACGTTAGGGCATGCATCATTGATGTCATGGGGTGTTAAACATTAATAAAACTTATTTTGGTTTATTTACATTACTTTGGTTTTGGGCGCGGTGTTTTACGTAGGATGCTTTAATTTGATACTTTCTTTACGCTTCCGCATTACGTTAAACTTTTTGGTTAAACATTAAACTTGATTTTTGAAAACGAACTAAATGGTTTGGGCATTTAGAGTTTGTTTGGTATGTGGTAATGGAATGCATAAGTTAATGGATAGTGCCTACAAAACGTTTTTAGAGGCCCTATGCGAGCTATAAAATCGGGGCCCTTTATAATTTAAAAAAGAAAGACAAATTGCATCTACTTTGGTTGACAAACAAGAAGAAAATTATGTTAGGAACTTTTATAGCATTATTTCAACCCAAATTCGAAACTATATTCACGTATTTACAAGAAGAAAATAAGGACAGGAACGAACTACGATGTCAAATGATGTGCTAGTTTAGGGATCTGTAACATTTGTGCCCCTCACACTCTATGACATTGGCAGGATTAGTCCTTGAACTCTATTATATTTGCATTTCTAATCCTTGTAATTGTTGGATTTTGATTATAAATGAAACGCGTATTTTTCTTCTTCTTTTCTTTTTTTACTTGTTTAGCACGAATTCGATCGATCTGTTCGTATTTCCAACGTCTAAACGCTTCAATCCTCGACATTATAATGTAAGACTTGACCCTTCGATCCCCTGCTGGTTAATTCGAGTTTAATGATGTTTATGACCAAGTAATTAATCCAAATTAATGTAAAACCTTTCATATGACCCATTATCCTTTTCACCTATAAATTCGATTGATACACTTCAATTAAACTCTCCCACATACCCTCCTACACTAATCTATTACTTCTGCAAGTCAAGTTTTGATTATAGTCTCCTGTATTTGGCGAATTGGGAGTTTATATATATTTCTTATTCGGTTTTCTTTCTTCTAATTTGGACTAGCTACGTTATAAGTTTTTCCAATTCATTTTCCACAATACTTTATTTCATTAGTAGATCAAAAGCCCTCTGTTGGTTGGGTCGATTATAAACTATAAGGGCTTCGAATGTATTTCTAATGGTTAGGGTGTTCTTAAGATTATTTGGATATTTTTAATGATTTTATGATGCTTTGTAATTTTTAGTCAATAATATTTTTAATGATTTTATGATGCTTTAATCATAGTTAATTCATAATAAATCAAAGGTAGTACATTTGGACATGAAAATTTGTGGAAAAGTGTTTCATTATGTTAAGATGATTATCATAACATTTTTCACCATTTGTGGCATGGTTTCCAATGTTGTTTTATTTTTATTTGTCAAATAAACTTTAACAAATAATATCCATAATAAACCTACGTTAACCTCAAAATTCTATAAAGTGATTTATATTTATTTACAAATTTATATTATTTTAATCATGATTAATTCATATAAAATTATAAATAAATAATTCTGGCATCAAAATTTGTAAAAATGTATATAAATATGTTAGGTTAATTATCATATCAATTTCTTCATGTTTTAAAACGTTTTTAAACTAATTTTTATTTGTTAACTTAGTTTTAAACAATTAAAAATTCACAATAAATGGATTTTTAACACAAAAATTCTATGAATATTATTTAGTGATCTTTTAAGTCAGTATAACAAGTTTTTATAGAAAATTTTATTTTTCAAAGTGTTTTGGATTTATTTATGATTTTGTGTTAGTTTTACTAATACGAATGTAATAAAAATTCTTAAATTTATTATAAATATTTTCTGAATAAAATATATTATTTTAACCTTAGAAAAATACACGTGTTAGAGAAACTAAACACATTATATTATTTTCATAACAAATGATAACAAAAATTAATAGTTTATATTTTTCGCTGTCATTTATTAAACTTAAAAATCCCAAATATAGACGTAACATCCTAAGTGCCTTAGAATAAGAACCCTAGACTTTATTAAGCTTAAATACTTACTTGGGATACTTGAAACTTTAGGTTGAGTCTTTGGATTCGCTCGCTTACACTCGCTCGCTTAGTCAACTTACTACTTGACGAAAGTGAGTATATCTAACCCCCTTTTTTCTGTTTTACTATTTTGGGGTGACTCATGTACCACTATTATTAAACTTATGTATATTCTTTAGTAAGCAATGTGCTTTATGAGATGCTTATGTGATTTGTGTGAACTTATGCTTTCTCAAAATCATTAACCCGTTGTGCGCCGAACATGACAAATTGTAGTATTGCAATTTATATCCCCTGATTGACTTTGGTTGCGTTGAGCCCTTGGTCATTGTTATGTGATACTTAAAATGGTTTTTATTCTCGATACTTGAAAATTTTTTGACTCTTGATCCTTTTAGGCTTGATTTTGAACATTGGTACTACTAGTTACATACTGCAATTATCATAGCACATAAATTGCAAAATACTTTTTGAACGAAACGGATATGCTCACCAATACATTATATGTGATGAAAAATTATTTTATACATGTTTCAGGTGATGTTTGATCATGATTGCATTTAACGCTTTGGCTTTGGACCTAGTGCTTATAATAAAACTTGAACTTCTTTTGTTGTGTTTTGTATTTCCCTTTCGAGACAATTTGTATTTTGTTTTGAACTAGCATCATACCTGCGCGCGCTTCGTTGCGCAAACATAGTTCTAAACAAACATGGCAGCGTGTTGTTGCGCGCTACGTGTTGTAACGCTAGCGCGTAGCGGATTAGACTACGTATCACGCTTACCGTAAATTAATCTGCCTATCAATTCGTTGAGCCGACACTTGAAACGGCAAGTCTTGGTTCAAACGAAATATGAAATTTAAGCAAATAAAATACCTTTTACTTTCCATATTTTATCTTCATTGAGAACAAAGAAAAACTTGCTTAAATAAGTGATGTTAGGTAATTTATATTCCCTGCTTCTTTGAAAATAAATAAAGCATAAATAACATGGGAAAACTAAAGGAGAAAAGCAATGTGGCTTCCCAATGTAAAGATGAAAACTCCATCCACAACCTAATTTTCCTTTTCAACCTACAGACAATCTCAAAGCAAAAAAACTCTAAAATATCATATCTCAATCTCTCTTACCTAAATTTCTACGAAAAAACAGAAATTTATTATCAAGGGTAAAGAAATCTGTTTATTTATTTTAAAATTTGTAGAATCTTGCATATATAGGAAGAGAAAGAGAATAGAGACATTGACAAATGACATCCGGCCACACGAAGAGAAAGAGGATAGAGGCGTTGATAGATGACATCCGGCAACGCAGCCACCGGCTCCTGATCCTCCGTCTTTGACTGGCACATCGTTAGCAGGTCAGTTCGAATCAGAAAAGCCACCATAGGTCGACTACAGCGGAGGTGACGGACACAAAAAAAACAGTAGCGCGAAGTAGATTCCCGACAACATGCAGATCTGGTATTTATAAGATTCTTGGCCGGATATGTAGACGGTATCAAACGACGATGGCGAAGCTTGACATTTGACCGATTATTACTATTGTTATTATCGGGGAGAGAGTATATCAAGGTACGTCAGCGAGATGGCGGCGATGGAGAGAAGTCAGAATCGACGACATCGAGCGATGCGTGTGCGCCGGTAACTCGAACGCGACGTCGTTGTAGTACTGCTAAGGAAATGTTTGGAAATGGCAATTCGTAATTACCTTGTAAAGAGAAGGTTTGTTAGAAAAAGTTTGCAATAATGTTTCCGTTAAGTTTGACGGCCGTCAACTGTAACACCCTAAACTGTTTTACAGAAAATATGCAGCGGAAATACTGATTAGAAAATTTCTTTCTTTATAAAACATTCTCAATACTTGGAAAACATATATAAGAGATATTTTTAGTGATACATCTTTTATTATATCTCCTTACATTAAACATGTCTCATATTTAATAAGTTATGTGACCGTGACCACGTACAATCCGCTCCCTCACTCGATCTCCATCCTTTCCTTACTTCAGTAAGTAAACAAGACAACCTGCAATCACCACATAACCGTTTCATTAGTTCGATAGGTGACTTCATGTAAATTACTCACGATTCGGAAATAACATCCAACAATACTCCGTGATCCTGTTTAAACGCCTTCTTTCAAGTTCGGGTGTGATACCTCGATCCGAACCTCCAAGTGCCATGCAATCATACTTACATACCTGCATCTTCATTACCATTCTCATAATGAAAGGGTAATAACCTTACGATACATACAAGCGTACAATTTCCACACACAACCTACCTTGACCCGTCGTGTTACTTTTCCTTCATGAATCCTCTAGGACAATTATAACATTTCCAATCCTATACTCGTTCTACACATGATGACCGACCTTTACATACATAATACTCTCACTCTTACCTGAGTATGAGTACCCATACATACATCACATTCTCAATCTACAAAAGCATATCAATCTACCTACCATATTGTTAGCATTATACTAAAGTATCAATTAAATTATGTACAAGTACATCATTTCCGTACTTGAGTCATATTTGCAAATCCGTCATTCCTTTCACTTGCTACACCCATACCCACCATTCACAAGGTCCAACGATGTTATTCGATGCATTAAACGCAAATACGAGTTGCGCACGTAAGCGAAATATCAATATACGATAAAAACTGACATCTGACTGCAGCCTCCACCGTAACTTACGGTGGCCACCGTAAGTTACGGTGGACCTCAAGTAGGTACGGTGAGTCCTTACTGGGTTACGGTGGAAAAGAATGCCCAGGGGCCACCGTAAGTTACGGTGGCCACCATAACTTATGGTGGAGCCCTGAAAATCCCCCTTTTCTTCTCATTTCCATCCTTTCTTGACCCATCCCAGGCCGGTCCATCCGAAGCTGCGTTTTACCCATTACAAGCTCCATAACATGCCTTTTGGCATTATTATTAACGTTCCATCATTTCATGATTCTCATTCTACTTACACACATATATACATGTATAAATTCATTATTCAAATCGGCTAGGAATCACTTACCTCGAGTCTTCCAAATTCATGCTCGTTTACTTGACTCTTCTTAATCCATTAACCCTCCATGCTTGAGTCTATCTTGACATGGTCCACATTCTTTCATGTCATCATAACCTCATTAGTACACACGATCATTCATACTAACAACCATTCCCAACCAAATATCACATTAACTTTCATTAGTCAATTTCTATCATACTTAAAACATATATTCATAACCACATTTATTTTCACAACATGTAATACAACTTATTATCATATATGCCTCATAGTCTAACATTTGATGCATCACATAGTGTTTCTAATCACACCATCATGTTTGGGAGCCTAACCATGTTATTCTACATTATTAACTTGGCGGGAAGTCAACTTTCAACCATTCAAACTTTCTAGTTAGAAACATATATCCATATTAACATACTAGGTTGTATGAGATTCACCATAACATCTTGTTCATATCTCATTAACATACAAGATCATTCGTCTTACCATATAAATCCAACACAGTGTCGTGCATCATATTATTTAAACATAGTATACACGCTACTAACTCATACTTCTTACCGAATCATACAATCAACTAATTCCCCACATGATTTCTCTCTAAGACGCAATCCTCATGTTAACCTACTATCAATTGCACCAACTATCACATTACTTTCATACTTGTCGAGTCTTGCATACAAATTCACACATTATAGGACACACATACAACCATAAGATCACTTATGTGCATACGTACATACCTACATACAATCCATTATAATTCACACATGGTTTCCATCAAAACACATCCTTTACATTAATTTACTAACAATCATCATATTCCATTCATTCTCATCAATTACTTGCATGCAAGTTCATCTAGACATTTCATCAAACACATAGTGTGCGTACAACATTCTAAGCTCAATGAACAATTATTTCATGCTTAGCTTCTTACTTGATGTTATCAATTACCATGTTTCTTCCCTACATCAAGCATCATTCATTAAATAGACATCAATATAGCCAAACATCAAATTCATTCAATTCATATATCCACTTAACCAAGAATGCTTATGGGTTACACCCAAAGACCAACACCCACTTCCAAACTCCATGAAACCTCTTCAATTTACTAAATATCCACAAAATTAACATACATACAACTTTAAATCATAATTTTCATCTAGTCTCCACATGAATTCACACATTAATTATGTATGAACCCTAGTATTTCATCATCATTTAAATTCCATCACTTACCTCATGTTTGTTAACACTAGATGACTAGGAATCTTCAAACATGCAGGTGTTTTAGCTTCAATCTAGCCATGCAATTCCATACTTTCAGTTTGTTCTTGGTCCTCCTTTCTTTCCTTCAAAAATGGCGACACCCACCATGAGAAATCTGGAAATTTCTCTTCCACCATCAAGTTTTAATAATCTTAATTAGAAGTTACATTTCCGGTCCCTCAACTTTGATAGTTGATCTATTATCAGTTACTTACTTTATTTTCACTTAGCAAGACACTTTAACTAGATAAACTAGCCTAGTTAATTATTTCATGCCATAATGTGTTAAAATCGCATTTTGGGGCGTTACAAGTCTACCCCTTTAAAGAAGGTTTCGTCCCTGAAACCACTTTCATTACTAGCAAACCCATTCGACCATTATCCTTAGGCATTCATTCTAGCCAATCGAAGCTAATATTTTTGCATAATGCTAAATTCTTAGCCAATATCATTTCCACTTATTTATCTACTCTTTTCCTTCATTCAAGATTTCATGCCATGTCACAAGCCCGCATTATAGACTATACAACGAATTTAATAGTGAACGAACATAATTATATGTCCACACTTTCCAATATTAACAACAAGCCTTCATGCAATTATCAAGCATACCGAACTATCATTGCCATCTTTCACCTCATCAACCCTATTGATCTTTTATTATTGCATTTAATCATAATTAGTATTCATCCTGATCTTACTACAATATTCCACTATTATAACATCCTTTTCAATTGCTTCAATCATGTAACTAGTTAGACTATATACATGCGTATAGCCCAACCCTTAGATCATGGTTATCACTTTCACAACATACATACCATTTCATTCCCCATTCACTCTCACTTAACTTGAGAGTTAGGCATAATTACATTGGCACTACTGAATCGGTACATCTACCATATACACCCCACCCCCTTTTGGTAAATTTCAAAGCCATTCTATTCACGCTAATTTGTTTGTTAGTTCATTCCATGCACTACTTACTGTAGACACATATGTCCATCACTTAGTAACACCAAGTCTAAGCTAAGATTCATTCATCTTTCGACCTTAAAAAGTCAAACTTTGCGAACTACACCATGCTTGAGCTATCATTCATTCATACGGGGTTACTATTCAACATATCAATTTTCTATTTAACAATCACAAGATACCCAAATTTACTAACATTCCCTTCACAACGTTTATCAACCATCCATATGTCTGCTTGACTTACTCCTTCACGAGTCCACGCCATACTTAGCTTGGTTTAGTTCATTCACTACGAGTTCTAACTCGTTAACATCATATCACCTATCTTGTAGATCCCATCATATCCAAAAATTCGACCATTCTTATCTACAAAATCATTGGTTAGACATATACCTTACATTCATGAAAATTGACCTTCAATGGTCCATGCAAGTTTTCTTTCACCTGTAATGTCTAATTATATACATTTCCTTCTTGATCTCCCGTTTACGTGCTATACTACATTACTTATTCCATTTTCTTGCCCAAGATCCTTACATTTTATTCACTATCTCGCAAATTTTCTACAATTTGACTTTTCAAGTAAATGTGCCATATCCTACTACTTTATAATAATTTCTATATTGCATTCTTGCAATTCATAACATCATTCATTTCTTGCATATAAAGGTATGAATCCTTCAAAAGGTCAATCATTCATTCGTTTCCACAGGCCTCTGAGATAAACTTACATTAATACCATGCCTTACAATCTTCCATTACATATATATATGCATTTTTATATGCCACGCATCATGCATATTTAAACTAAGTTACTAACGTTATGCCTTACCTTGGTTAGAGAAAAATGTATTCTCTTCTTCATTCCTATCCAAATGACCCGCTCCATAGTCTATTCTATATTTCTACAACATTCCAACTAATCCGACCCATTACTTGGGTTAGTCTACATTCTTACATTTCCACCATTTGACCCATTCAGGGTCATTTCTACAATTCCACCCATTTGACCCATTAAGGTCATTCAACATTTTTATGCTATCATGGGTGATCCGACTAATGAGTAAGTGGAGGGACTTACATATGGATTCATATATTTAATTCCTACCTTTAATTTATATAGGTTTGATATGTATTTACCTACGAATGCAAATCTTTTATATCTACCTTTCATTCACATAAGTTTAATCCGTGCTTACTTACGGATTTAAACCTTTCATTCCAACATTTCATTCATGTAGGTTTGATCCGTGCTTACCTACGGATTAAAACCTTTCATTCTTACCTTTCATTCATATAGGTGTTATCCATACCTACCTACGGATTCAAACCCTTCATTCCAACCCTTGTTTTCAATACAAACTGCTCTCTATGACCTGAGAGTCATCTGCCTTACCCACAACTGACGTCTAATTACTTATTCATTCATTGCCATAATTAATTTATAGGCACAATATACATACGTTTAGTTTGATACCTTCTAAAGGAACCTCCTCACATTCATGCTTTTACAGAAGTTCTATTCCACCCATTCACCCACACGACAACTTACTTTCCAATTTTACCAGGCATACCTGTGATGATTCTCATGGTCTCACGTGTATCGCATGCTTCTTGTGCACTGGCCAAGTGTGCAGTCCACATGCTATCCACGTGCCTTCATGTAATCATTACCTTATGCTTGGGGACTGGTGTTCAGCTTCGTGTTACATTTCTAATTTCCTTCCCTAAAAAACATGGTTGTTTTCCATCTAAATTCTACCATCCCTAAAATTCTCTCCCACATGTACCAATATATTAATACTATGTACCTGCGAGCATTCTATCCTTTCCAAAATTTCCGAGATCTATCTTGGATCGTGTCCTTGAGACCTCTTCGTTATCCACAAAAGCTCACCTTAATATAAACACCACAATTAGTTTTTAGCATGTCATGTGAGTTAATATTAAATTCTACCTTTGGGCCTAGATCGAGTCTTGGATTGTACGGTCACTGACTTCAAGAGCACACAAGTTTGAGTTCAAGTACTTACTTCCTTGTACGAGATTTCACTCAAACCAGGGCTCTGATACCAACTCGTAACACCCTAAACCGTTTTACAGAAAATATGCAGCGGAAATACGGATTAGAAAATTTCTTGCTTTATAAAACATTCTCAATACTTGGAAAACATATATAATAGATATTTTTAGTGATACATATTTTATTGTATCTCCTTACATTCAACATGTCTCATATTTAATAAGTTATGTGACCGTGACCACGTACAATCCGCTCCCTCACTCGATCTCCAGCCTTTCCTTACTTCAGTAAGTAGACAAGACAACCTGCAATCACCACATAACCGTTTCGTTAGTTCGATAGGTGACTTCATGTAAATTACTCACGATTCGGAAATAACATCCAACAATACTCCGTGATCCTGTATAACGCCTTCTTTCAAGTTCGGGTGTGATACCTCGATCCGAACCTCCAAGCCCCATGCAATCATACTTACATACCTGCATCTTCATTACCATTCTCATAATGAAAGGTTAATAACCTTACGATACATACAAGCGTACAATTTCCACACACAACCTACCTTGACCCCGTCGTGTTACTTTTCCTTCATGAATCCTCTAGGACAATTATAACATTTCCAATCATATACTCGTTCTACACATGATGACCGACCTTTACATACATAATACCCTCACTCTTACCTGAGTATGAGTACCCATACATACATCACATTCTCAATCTACAAAAGCATATCAATCTACCTACCATATTGTTAGCATTATACTAAAGTATCAATTAAATTATGTACACGTACATCATTTCCGTACTTGAGTCATATTTGCAAATCCGTCATTCCTTTCACTTGCTACACCCATACCCACCATTCACAAGGTCCAACGATGTTATTCGATGCATTAAACGCAAATACGGGTTGCGCACGTAAGCGAAATATCAAAATACGATAAAAACTGACATCTGACTTTAGCCTCCACCGTAACTTACGGTGGCCACCGTAAGTTACGGTGGACCTCAAGTAGGTACGGTGGGTCCTTACTGGGTTACGGTGGAAAAGAATGCCCAGGGGCCACCGTAAGTTTTGGTGGCCACCGTAACTTATGGTGGAGCCCTGAAAATCCCCCTTTTTCTTCTCATTTCCATCCTTTCTTGACCCATCCCACGCCGGTCCATCCGAAGCTGCGTTTTACCCATTACGAGCTCCATAACATGCCTTTTGGCATTATTATTAACGTTCCATCATTTCATGATTCCCATTATACTTACACACATATATACATGTATAAATTCATTATTCTAATCGGCTAGGAATCACTTACCTCTAGTCTTCCAAATTCATGCTCGTTTACTTGACTCTTCTTAATCCATTAACCCTCCATGCTTGAGTCTATCTTGACATGGTTCACATCCTTTCATGTCTTCATAACCTCATTAGTATACACGATCATTCATACTAACAACCATTCCCAACCAAATATCACATTAACTTTCATTAGTCAATTTCTATCATACTTCAAAATATATTCATAACCACATTTATTTTCACATCATGTAATACAACTTATTATCATATATGCCTCATAGTCTAACATGTGATGCATCACATGGTGTTTCTAATCACACCATCATGTTTGGGAGCCTAACCATGTTATTCTACATTATTGACTTGGCGGGAAGTCAACTTTCAACCATTCAAACTTTCTAGTTAGAAACATATATTCATATTAACATACTAGGTTGTATGAGATTCACCATAACATCTTGTTCATATCTCATTAACATACAAGATCATTCGTCTTGCCAAATAAATCCAACACAATGTCGTGCATCATATTATTTAAGCATAGTGTACACGCTACTAACTCATACTTCTTACCGAATCATACAATCAACTAATTCCCCACATGATTTCCCTCTAAGACGCAATCCTCATGTTAACCTACTATCAATTACACCAACTATCACATTACTTTCATCCTTGTCGAGTCTTGCATACAAATTCAAACATTATAGGACACACATACAACCATAAGATCACTTATGTGCATACATACATACCTACATACAATCCATTATAATTCACACATGGTTTCCATCAAAACACATCCTTTACATTAATTTACTAAAAATCATCGTATTCCATTCATTCTCATCAATTACTTGCATGCAAGTTCATCTAGACATTTCATCAAACACATGGTGTGCGTACAACATTCTAAGCTCAATGTACAATTATTTCATGCTTAGCTTCTTACTTGATGTTATCAATTACCATGTTTCTTCCCTACATCAAGCATCATTCATTAAATAGACATCAATATAGCCAAACATCAAATTCATTCAATTTATATATCCACTTAACGAAGAATGCTTATGGGTTACACCCAAAGACCAACACCCACTTCCAAACTCCATGAAACCTCTTCAATTTACTAAATATCCACAAAATTAACATACACACAACTTTAAATCATAATTTTCATCTAGTCTCTACATGAATTCACACATTAATTATGTATGAACCCTAGTGTTTCATCATCATTTAAATTCCATCACTTACCTCATGTTTGTTAACACTAGATGACTAGGAATCTTCAAACATGCAGGTGTTTTAGCTTCAATCTAACCATGCAATTCCATACTTTCAGTTTGTTCTTGGTCCTCCTTTCTTTCTTTCAAAAATGGCGACACCCACCATGAGAAATCTGGAAATTTCTCTTCCACCATCAAGTTTTAATAATCTTAATTAGAAGTTACATTTCTAGTCCCTCAACTTTGATACTTGATCTATTATCAATTACTTACTTTATTTTCACTTAGCAAGACACTTTAACTAGATAAACTAGCCTAGTTAATTATTTCATGCCATAATGTGTTAAAATCGCATTTTGGGGCGTTACATCAACCCACCGTCAGCGTCAGCGTCTTGACCATCACTGTCACCGTCTTTCACCGTCTTCATTTAGTCAAGCTTTCGAAGTCGGCGCTTTTCGGTTTAAACCTTTTACCGGCTATTACGTTTTCGTGGAAGATGGTCGGCCGGTTTTAACGATGGTCCTCGCGTCAGCAACATGACGGAATGTCAACCTCACCGTCAGCGTCGTGACCATCAGCGTCACCGTCTTTCACCGTATTCAATTAATCAAGCTTTCTCGAAGTCGGCGCTTTTCGGTTTAATCCTGTTAACGGTGGTCCTCGCGTCAGCACATGCCATGTAAACACGCCTGTTCATTTAGAAGTGCGCGTGGTCATGTGGGTACGGTTGCTATGGTGTTGTGTCAGTTGAGCCGTGCATGAGAAAAATAAGTGGCAGTGGCTGCACCGGTTTTGGGAGGCCAAACGGACTATTTCAAAGATGAATAATATGCTTGCGGGTTATGTGCAAAAGTCGAATAACTACAGCGAGACTGAACGGCTGCAGCCCCCTCTCTCTTTGCAACCGTATCGTTGGCTGTGGAAGGTGGCGTCGTGCAGCTCATGTTTCAGTCGGAGACGGTTGTGTGGTGGTGCTGATGTGCAGCATGTCGGCCGGTGGCAATTGTTGGTTGGTGGTGATGTGTGGTAGGTAGAAAAGACTAGCATATGAATGGTGCGCTGATGATGATGTCGTGTAGTGGTTATAGGCTTATCGAAGCGTAAGCGAGCAACTTCTTGGTAACGGTTGTATTGGATACGTCCCGGCGCGTAGCGCGGGGTAAGATACTAATTGATATATATACAATAAAGGAAAATGTTTGCTACTTATATTTACACTTTTAGTCCATGAGTTATTGAACAATCGTCACTACGTGACACCTCGATGATTCCGCCATTGGTTGGGGTGTTACAGATTGGTATCAGAGCTATGGTTACGGGGAATTAGGTTATTAGTAAATACTTTTGACCTTGTCTATAACTAAGCATCCTCTTATATATTTTCTTTTACCCTCATATTTTCTTTAGTTATTTTCTCCTCTTATTTTGCATCATATTCGAAGAAGAAAAAGGATCATATTCTACAAACAAAACGAAATCACCAAGTTAGGAGTGATATCCATACCTTGGTGAATAGTTTCACTCCATATATTTTTTTATTTATCTTGGAATATTTTCCTTTCGAGATAGGACACGTCCAAATCTCAAGGAATTTATCCCTCCAAAAGAAACTTAACCACTAAGCTGGGAGTGATATCCTTATCTATGTGACTACATCTCATTTTAAGTCTCGCTAAAGTTTTGAATTTTATTAGTGACGGGGCACGTGCAATCTGGAAGGGTGAGCGCCTGAATTATGAGTTATCTGTCTAAGCCTAGCATTTCGCATAAATCCCAATCAGACGAGGGACCCGTATGCCTACCTAGCAACTCTCAGGATGACCATTCACTTATAGGCTAAAGTACGCCCCCCACGAGTCACTAGTAATATTTCAATTACTTTGGTTAGTCACCAGTTTCCTTAGAAACAATCCCAATATCTCATTTTATTCTTTGTATTGTTTTTCATTTGCCATTTGAAGTTTCCATCATGATTTCTTATGATATTCATTGTTTCCTTATATTAATTTATAGTTACTTTTTATCATTATGCATTTTTTTTTTTTTGCATCTCATGTTATGTGTTACTTGCTTTGTTTTAAGCTATGACATTTCCAAGACTTTGAAATCAGATTTCATAATTCTTGTCTTATTTTTGTATATGTCTAAACGTGAATCTCGCAAGAGAGCCTCTAATCGTCATGCTAAGCTGAAATCTGATCGCCGTATCGCGTCCATACTTAATGACAAGTTGGCTACAGTTGTCCCTACCATCATTAACGCTATTGTCCCAAACCTTAACCTAAATGGTAACTTGAGTGAAAACTTAAACGGGGATGATGATGGCAATGGTGGCACCAAAGGGAATAAGTGCACTTTCAAGCACTTCAACTCTTGCCATCCCAACAAGTTCAATGGCACGGAGGGAGCTACTGGATTACTCGAATGGTTTGAGACTATGGATAATACTTTCATGAATAGTGACTATCCCGACAATTTACGTGTTCGTCATGCCTCTAGTATTCTTCAAAAGAGGGCACTTACTTGGTAGAATGGTGAAAAACACAACCGTGGGACAGAAGTTGCTCTAGCTATGCCTTGGAATGACTTTAAAGCTATCATGACCACTGAGTTCTGCCCGCGTAGTGAGATGAAGAAGTTGGAAGAAGAGTTTTACCTTCTCAAGCAGGATAGTGGAAATAATGTTCCCTATAACACCCGTTTTCACGAGCTAAGTCTGTTGATTCCTCATATGGTAACCCCGGTGCCTATAGCAATTGAAAAGTATATCAAGGGACTACCACGTTACATTCATGACACGGTTATGGGGAGTAAACCTGCTACTATTGAAGAAGATATTTGTCCTGCAGCATCCCTAACGGATAAGCATGTCAAGGATGGTACCCCAACCCATAAAGGTACTAAGCGACCTGCTGAAACCAACGCTACCCCTGCTTTTACAACTGAACCATTCCCTGCTTCCACTAAACCCAACCCTAATAAAAAGCGTAGATCCATGAACCAAATCATGTTGTTGTGGAACCTCTTAACCAAGCACATGTTGCTAGAAGCCCACCTGCTGCCCCTCAAACCCAAACGACCCCAAAAGCTTATACTTGGTCGCTCCCTCAATGCGTTGCTTGCCACTTCCACCATGCAGTCAATACACCCTACTGGAAGTGTGATGCTTGTGGAAGAATGGGTTATACTACCCCGTATTATCGTATAGTCAATAAACCCGTGTATAACCTGCAAACTACTACCCCAAACCATAGGCTCAGTGTTCGAGTTTACCATGCTTGTGATGATCCTAACCATTTCCAGCATGCATGTCCACACCTTCGGATTCCTCAGCAAAACCCAGCGGTTCCAACTATTCAAGCAGCTTCAGCAATTCAGGTAGCTCCAACTCGTGGTCGTGCTTTCAACATCAATGCAAACCAAGCTTAAGATGCAAATGATGTGGTTAATGGTACATTTCTTATTAATGACTTATATGCTTCGATTTTGTTTGATACTGGTGCGGAAAAGAGTTTTGTCTCATTAGAGTTTGAACCTTTGCTTGCTCGTGCTCGTTTTCGTCTTGCTCATCCTTTTGCCGTGGAAGTTGCCGATGGCAATCCCATTCCAATAAAATCCGTTATCCGCAATTGCACGTTGAACCTAAATAACCATGATTTCTCCATTGACCTCATACCCATGAATTGGGTAGTTTCGATGTCTTAGTAGGCATGGATTTGCTTTCTAAACACCATGCCAAAGTTGTTTGCTTTGAAAAGTTCATTCAAATTCCGCTTCCGTCTGGTGACTTTCTGCGTGTTTATGGAGAATAGTCATCGAAGGGTTTGAAACTCATGTCTTGCACTCAAGCTCGCAAATAACTTCATAAGAAATGTGTATCCTTCTTGGCTTACATTGTGGAAAAGAAGGACAAGGGCATGAGTATGTAACAACCCGACCCGGTGGGGGCTGGTCGAAATGACAGTTTGGTAACTGACTTGCACAACGGAAGCAACGATGACTATAATTTAATGTTTTATACAATTTCTAATCCAAAAATAAAATATACAACTTAAATAAGTAAACTAATATCTATGCAGGGACGAGACGCGGCGGTCGTCGAAGCAGCTGGCGGGTTGTTAATCCACTAGTCAATCCGATCTCTACGTGTCCATAACTCTAGAAGCTCTAGTCCGCAACACTTATAGTCCAAATCTTCTATCATGATAACCTCTAGTCCGCATCTAACAAGCATATACCTTGCATTTCCATCCATCCGTTTGCAGTACCTGAACACATGCTTAAAAAGAGTTTGGTCAGCAATTATGCTGGTGAGTTCGTGTAAGTTACAAAATAATTATTATTTCCAAAATAAGCTCTCAAGTTTACACAATGCAACGCATGGTGATGTACAAGTCACACCTCAATCCTAACACGGAATCCATCTACTCCCTTTATGGATTCCCTACGGCATAACATATGCCGCAACGGTCCACAGACCTCAGTGGAGGGTTTTCCGGGCTTCCGGATCCACTGTGCGTGGGGGATTCCCCAAGTAGTACTACCCATATATTAAGTCGGCTCTATCCTAGAGTTAATGAGTGCCTGGTTCAGTATGCATAACAAGCTAGCAGGTAATCACGCTCTGTAAAACTAACACCCATAACAATGTAAAAACAGTTTAGAAGCATGCGTCACCCCAAAACATTTGTAAAAGTAAAAAGAGGGGAGTTCACGAAACTCACCTTAGTAGCGTACCACATCGTGTCCCATCGTATCCCCCGCGGGAATCCATCTGTCTTTAGCATACAAGGTCCTATGGTAATTCATAATCATCAGTTGGTATAACCGAACATCACGGTTACACGTGTGGATACTAAGACCAATAGTTGTCATCAAATATCTAAATTTTCATGTCTTGTAAATAAATGGATGGTAAGTCCATCTCCATGATCAGATCGTACATTCATACTCAAGCTCTTAGTCCATTATAAATTGATTATCATAGTAATTATAATATTGCTTAAATGTCCAGTGGTCTATCTATTTGTCCAAGGTTCCAGGTCCTCTTATGTCTCATGTTCCTTTCTTAATCAAATTATATATTATGTCAAACTATATATTTGTATCTATATTATACATTTAACGGTTTGGGTTACTTCAGCTGGTTCAGTTCCACACGTGCAAACCACAACAATATACTAATACTAATTTCGGGCTCTCGATTGGTACCTCTCGTCCGTGTTTCTAGTCGTGTTGACCAGCGTTGACTGATGTTGACCGAGTCAACTGGGTGACTCGGTCTGGACCCTTCGTCTCCTACACAATAGTCACCATTTTCGCTTCCCTATCTTCTTGCTAACACCATTCGTTACCTATATTCCTGCCATGAACCATAACTTCCTACCTTAGTCACCATATTAATCCAATCTACATCTTACCATTCATTATCGTTCTTTCCTGACTAAATAACAAGACAACAAGGTTTCTCAAACTTACCGAGCTATACGAGGGAACCACCTGAACTGTACTTAAGTCAGCTTCCTTTATCAATAATCCGGAGACAAAGATGTACGCCGTCGCTTCTCTTTCTGCTTCGATCTCATCTTAATCGGACCTCATCCTGAACAGGAACCACCATTCTTCATCTCCTCCACAATACTCAACCTATAGCTTCATGGAAACCTTAATCGAACCCTAGTCTGATCTCTACCACCGCCGCCGTCACTAGCTTAACCCTAATCGAAATCCTGAACCATCGTTCTCCTTGTCAGATTGTGCAGGCCAGCCGACCAAGGGTCAAGGCCGGCAATCCCTCATCTAATATTTCCCTCTCTCTTCGATTGCTCTCTCTCTCTCTCTCTTCTGTCCGGTGTTCTCTCTCTCGATCCGATAATGAATAAAGTGGGTTGTATAGATAGATGGTGATGGTTGCGTCGTCTGTAGTTCCGCCGCTGGCGGTAGCCGGAGACCCTCCGGCTCCTCTTATTCTCTCTTTGTTCTGTCCCTCTCTCTTTCTACCGATTACATATGTGTGTGTATTTGGTTCTTCTTCTTTTTTTTTACCAGGGAATAAGAATGGATGGATATGTGTATGTGTTGGGTTGAAGAGTCAAGAGGTGAGTGTGTGTGGGTTGTACATGTGTCAAGCAAGGGGTGGGTTGTTATAACATGGGGAGGACAAGTGTCCTCCCCTTTTGACTCACCATGGTAAATCGGGTGGGTTCGTTATCATGTTTCGATCCGGTTAGATAACGAGTACTCGCGTAAGACATTATCATATAATAGTTCTGTTTTCATTTTCGTATCAAAGCATATGGTTTATTATTCATCTTTGGATATTAATAATTATATATTAATAATATTGTGCGAACAATTCTGAGCCCTAGAGCCGGGGTGTTACATTCTCCCCCCGTTAATGGAATTCCGTCCTCGGAATTTCTTTCGGGTTATCCCTGGAGCGTATCCAGTACACTCCATACTTGGTTTCAACATTCCTGTTCATAAGCCTGTGTGCACATAATCCTTTCATAAATCTAAACGTGAGTTATAATAGTTCTACATTAGACATCATGCTAGGTTCTAGGATTTTTACGTATCACCTTATATTTTGTTCGTTGTGATTCTCCCTTGTTAGAGTCTACTTGTTCATCTCAAACGAGTTTATATAAATATATTTCTTTATTGTTTGTAGGTATTAGCACAATGATTACAATTTGCTAGGATTTCACAAGATCAGACAGGATGGTAGAAACTTACAGAGCTTAATTCCAAATTTAAAGGATTCTCTTTTGGAGTAATCTTGACTTTTAAGGTTTGGTTTAACTCCCAGTCTCATTTTCGTTGCATCATTGGTGTTTATTTATAGGGTGTACCGCAGCCAACCCACCACACCTTTGATACTTCGAAAACGTACCAGAAATTTTCCCAAAACCCTACTGGAAAACGTACTCTAAAGCATACCTTGTCGATAAATCCTATGTGTTTCTAAAATTACTTGTCCTTAAAATCTATGTTCTAATGTCATTTGACTTACCAAAATAAGGGTCTTATATTTATGTTCTTAGAGTCGTACGTTATTCTCGTCGGTTTTTATGCCTAATACTGGGGTTAATCTTATTTATATCATCCGCAACATTTGTTGAATTCTTAAGCCGTCAAAATTTTCTACTAACCTCGACGTTAATTTCTTATTCTCATCAAATATTCCTTATTTTGGTTATCATAAATGTATACGCTCCCCCCGTTAGGGCATATCTATACATTTCTAACGGGTAACTTATCACAATGATTTAAAGGTTACGTAGCTAACTCAAAGTTTCTGGTCATAATTTAAGGTTGACATGAAATATCAAAGTGATGGTATATGCATTAAACCTTAAGAATACCTCTGGTAGCATTCATTCCTAGTTTTCTTTGGTCGGCGAATACGTTGGACGGTCATGTAGTTGCTACATTCTTGAGTTTAGATCACCGCATTTCGGATTGATATCATCTTAAAACCTATTATACGGTTACGACTCCAACACATTATACTCGGCTTAAACCTGCAGTAATCGATATCCATCAAGTCCGAATGAAATACCTAGTGACCCATGGTTTTAGCTTCTTATCTTATGTCTAAAATTCAACTTATACATACGCACGAACCATCTAATCTTGCACCATAAAATCGACAATAACTATTTGGTTAGGAGATAAGACTTACCAAGTTACCCATTCATTAAGTTGATCAAAATTTACCTTAGTATTTTCGGGCTCTTCCAAATTGTGTTGCCAAGTTTTGATGAGGTACCTAGCTTTCATGTTTAACAAATAATAGTGCTCATGTAGTTTCATATATGTATATACCCTTGGTAAACTTATCGTATTCTTAAGTTTTCAAAATTTCCACGAGGGCAGGGTGACAGGTTGTTAAGGAACCTAAGATGTTTAGATGTCCAACCGCAATATGTTGATCTTATCCGTTTTAAGGGGCACATAACCTTCCCGTTGGTGTTCTAGTTCTTATTCAATCGTAAGGTCGGATTGCTTATTTAAAAGATCTTACTATTAAATTTGGACTAAGTTCTCTTGTTTTTGTCAAATATTCCTTACAATAGCTATCACTAACGCATCCGCTCCCCCCGTTATTTCTTACAAATATCTCGTCACTGTGATATAGGTTACAAAGCTAATCCGAAAAAAATCTTGACTCAAATCTAACGATAACCTGGGCTATTAAAGCGACAGGACATGTATTACCCTTAAAAATAACTCAAGCGGCCTTTAATCCTAGTTCCTCCGGCGAATGCTTGTATATTCCATGTGTTTGAAGGATTCTTGGACCTAGGTTACTGTCTCCCCGATTGAAATCTTGAAATCTTTAAAGCCTTTGGTCTAACTAGTGGTGTAAAAACTCAACTTATGCATACATGTGAACCACATAATAATGCACTGTATCTATTTGGAAGATAAACCTATCGAGTTACGGAGTATCCATTTGCTATGTTGATCAAACCTTACCTTGGTATTTTGGGTTCTCTTTGAATTGTTGTGCCAAATCTTTGGTGACGTACCTAGTTTTCTTGATTAGCTCATAACTTGGTTAGGAAAGTTATTTACCAATAATAACATTCGTGTAAATTTATATACGCATAAAACACATTAGGACTATAAATTTTATAGTGGTCATGGATGGGTATACATGTCTATATACATATTTATAAAAGTACGTCAAGTTATATCAACTATATCAACTACTATATCAACTTCAAAATCTTCACTATGGTCACGCAATCCTATCGCATACTTGTTTACGACCCTAACATAGTCTGTTTCTTTGTCCAATTTCATGATAATCATAGATAACTCCCATGATCTAGGCGACTCTTCGGATTTCTTAGAACTTTTACGTGCCTGTAAATTCACAATTACATGACGTCAAATGTAACCGTCAATTTACCTCACGAAATTATTCTAGTAGTCTCCGTCGTAGTCATCATTCATGTATCACTCAAAGTTCGTATACTAGTCACACTGGTTCTAAACCCATGTAAGCATTTTAATGTGTTCAGGTACTCAAGTCTCGACTTATTTCATTTCTTCTATTCTGGTCGTTCTTATAATTTCGGGGCATTCCCTAGCTAGGTAATCTTAGAGCCTTAAACGCTAAGTTCTCTAAGTTGTCCTGGTGTGGTGTAGGATATCTGGAGATATCCTATTTTGCCACAACCGTTGCTCTGATACCAACTGTAACAACCCGACCCGGTGGGGGCTGGTCGAAATGACAGTTTGGTAACAGACTTGCACAACGGAAGCAACGATGACTATAATTTAATGTTTTATACAATTTCTAATCCAAAAATAAAATATACAACTTAAATAAGTAAACTAATATCTATGCAGGGACGAGACGCGGCGGTCGTCGAAGCAGCTGGCGGGTTGTTAATCCACTAGTCAATCCGATCTCTACGTGTCCATAACTCTAGAAGCTCTAGTCCGCAACACTTATAGTCCACATCTTCTATCATGATAACCTCTAGTCCGCATCTAACAAGCATATACCTCGCATTTCCATCCATCCGTTTGCAGTACCTGAACACATGCTTAAAAAGAGTTTGGTCAGCAATTATGCTGGTGAGTTCGTGTAAGTTACAAAATAATTATTATTTCCAAAATAAGCTCTCAAGTTTACACAATGCAACGCATGGTGATGTACAAGTCACACCTCAATCCTAACACGGAATCCATCTACTCCCTTTATGGATTCCCTACGGCATAACATATGCCGCAACGGTCCACAGACCTCAGTGGAGGGTTTTCCGGGCTTCCGGATCCACTGTGCGTGGGGATTCCCCAAGTAGTACTACCCATATATTAAGTCGGCTCTATCCTAGAGTTAATGAGTGCCTGGTTCAGTATGCATAACAAGCTAGCAGGTAATCACGCTCTGTAAAACTAACACCCATAACAATGTAAAAACAGTTTAGAAGCATGCGTCACCCCAAAACATTTGTAAAAGTAAAAAGAGGGGAGTTCACGAAACTCACCTTAGTAGCGTACCACATCGTGTCCCATCGTATCCCCCGCGGGAATCCATCTGTCTTTAGCATACAAGGTCCTATGGTAATTCATAATCATCAGTTGGTATAACCGAACATCACGGTTACACGTGTGGATACTAAGACCAATAGTTGTCATCATATATCTAAATTTTCATGTCTTGTAAATAAATGGATGGTAAGTCCATCTCCATGATCAGATCGTACATTCATACTAAAGCTCTTAGTCCATTATAAATTGATTATCATAGTAATTATAATATTGCTTAAATGTCCAGTGGTCTATCTATTTGTCCAAGGTTCCAGGTCCTCTTATGTCTCATGTTCCTTTCTTAATCAAATTATATATTATGTCAAACTATATATTTGTATCTATATTATACGTTTAACGGTTTGGGTTACTTCAGCTGGTTCAGTTCCACACGTGCAAACCACAACAATATACTAATACTAATTTCGGGCTCTCGATTGGTACCTCTCGTCCGTGTTTCTAGTCGTGTTGACCAGCGTTGACTGATGTTGACCGAGTCAACTGGGTGACTCGGTCTGGACCCTTCGTCTCCTACACAATAGTCACCATTTTCGCTTCCCTATCTTCTTGCTAACACCATTCGTTACCTATATTCCTGCCATGAACCATAACTTCCTACCTTAGTCACCATATTAATCCAATCTACATCTTACCATTCATTATCGTTCTTTCCTGACTAAATAACAAGACAACAAGGTTTCTCAAACTTACCGAGCTATACGAGGGAACCACCTGAACTGTACTTAAGTCAGCTTCCTTTATCAATAATCTGGTGACAAAGATGTACGCCGTCGCTTCTCTTTCTGCTTCGATCTCATCTTAATCGGACCTCATCCTGAACAGGAACCACCATTCTTCATCTCCTCCACAATACTCAACCTATAGCTTCATGGAAACCTTAATCGAACCCTAGTCTGATCTCTACCACCGCCGCCGTCACTAGCTTAACCTTAATCGAAATCCTGAACCATCGTTCTCCTTGTCAGATTGTGCAGGCCAGCCGACCAAGGGTCAAGGCCGGCAATCCCTCATCTAATATTTCCCTCTCTCTTCGATTGCTCTCTCTCTCTCTCTTCTGTCCGGTGTTCTCTCTCTCGATCCGATAATGAATAAAGTGGGTTGTATAGATAGATGGTGATGGTTGCGTCGTCTGTAGTTCCGCCGCTGGCGGTAGCCGGAGACCCTCCGGCTCCTCTTATTCTCTCTCTGTTCTGTCCCTCTCTCTTTCTACCGATTACATATGTGTGTGTATTTGGTTCTTCTTCTTTTTTTTTTACCAGGGAATAAGAATGGATGGATATGTGTATGTGTTGGGTTGAAGAGTCAAGAGGTGAGTATGTGTGGGTTGTACATGTGTCAAGCAAGGGGTGGGTTGTTATAACATGGGGAGGACAAGTGTCCTCCCCTTTTGACTCACCATGGTAAATCGGGTGGGTTCGTTATCGTGTTTCGATCCGGTTAGATAACGAGTACTCGCGTAAGACATTATCATATAATAGTTCGGTTTTCATTTTCGTATCAAAGCATATGGTTTATTATTCATCTTTGGATATTAATAATTATATATTAATAATATTGTGCGAACAATTCTGAGCCCTAGAGCCGGGGTGTTACAGAGTATTCAAGATGTTCCTGTTATTTGTGATTTTCCAGAGGTTTTTCCCGATGATTTATCTGGCCTTCCTCCTGTTCGCCCTGTTGATTTCCGTATCGATCTTGTCCCCGGTGCTACCCCTGTCACTAAAGCCCCATATCGTCTTGCACCTTCGGAAATGCAAGAGCTTTCCAGCCAAGTCTAAGAATGTACTGACGAGGGTTTCATTCGTCCGAGTTCCTCGCCTTAGGGAGCTCCAGTCTTGTTTGTTAAAAAGAAGGATGGAACTTTTCGGACATGCATCGACTATCGCGAGCTCAATTAGCTTACGATAAAGAACCGATACCCTTTGCCTCGCATCAATGATCTTTTTGATCAACTTCAAGGTGCATCCTTCTTTTCAAAAATCAATCTTCATTCGGGATATCATCAACTTCGAGTTCATGTGGATGATATTCCAAAAACTGCTTTTCGTACTCACCATGGACACTACGAGTTCATGGTTATGCCTTTCGGTCTAACCAATCCACCCGCCATTTTTATCGATCTTATGAACCGTGTATGTAAACCATTCTTGGATAAATTCGTAATTGTTTTCATCGATGATATTCTCATATATTCCAAAACCAAAACCGCCCATGAGCAACATCTTCACCAAATTTTGATCCTTCTTTGTGATGAACAACTGTATGCCAAGTTCTCTAAATGCGAATTTGGGAGGTGCAAGGCGAGATAATGTGGTACTTTATGAAAACGTCTCGAAAATGTTTTATGTTATAGTTGACTCTAAAAGAATCTTAGTTCACTATAACCTTATGCTCTGATACCAATCTGTCACACCCCGCCAAGGAGGAAACACGAGGATGTGATTCGAAAGGTTTTCAAGCTCAAGGTTTGAGCAACACGCATGATTCATTTAAAATAGATACCATCGGAGGATGGATGATGTCATATATTATTGAAATAACATAACATTGTCTGAAAACTATGAAATTGTCTGAAAACACATGACTCTAAACACCAGGTTAACATGTGACTAAAACAACCACATCCATGATGGTACCACTTAGTGCTAGCTCAAACCTCTCTCTCAAGTCCCCGTTCTCCCTGATCACTTACCTGAAAAACATGCATAAAAGATTTGTCAACAATAATGTCGGTGAGTTCACATGTTTTAATGTACTATGTAAAGTGCTCGTGTAATTCGTGTATGACCAATCATAGGCTAGCTAAGAGAATGATTACTGTACAAACTATGAGTCCCGCAACCAAACCTCTTGGCTGTTGTGCCTCGCGCATTGTACACTAAAGACAATGTATGTATGGTAGAATACTAACACTCTTTTGTATGTAACCGGTTAGAGCGACTAACCAAGGGTGGGGGTGTTAACCCAATAGATCTATTAAAGTGTTCCATGGCTATTGATAGCTAATGGTTACAGTGCAATGTATGTACGAGGACAATTGAGATCTCATGAACCGATTGTCTCATGTTCCGCATGGAAGTCACGATAGAATAACACGTAATTGTAATGTACTAGTGTTGTAGCATGTTTATCACCCAAAATGGAAAAATAGTAAAACGGGGCCGTGAAACCCACCTGATAATTGAGGACAAGGTCTGGTAAAGCAGGAAAATGAAGCAGCTATCGTCCTGACAAATGATACCCTATGATCATTATGGACATAGTAAGTCGTATGGTCTTGTTATTTATTGTTCAAATTGTTCACCCCACTTTGTGGGACCTTGTGTTTGGTGTATGTGGGCCATGTTTTTGTGCAGGTGACAATGGTTAGTTGATTCTTGTATACCTTGTAAAACATATAATTCCGGAAACTTCGGGTGTTTTATTGGAAAATGGTATCCATTGTAAACAAAATAGACCTCACATGTCATTATGGGTTATAAATTGACACCAATTCATTATATGTGGTCGGTTTTTGGAAAAATACACATTTTAACATATGTTTATAAACCTTTTAATGTCCAAAATAGCACTAACACATGTTATGGTCTTCTTAACATATGTTTATGATGATATAGCCGAAACTAATACATATCAAAGGCCTTGAACCCGATTGTTTAGTGAATCCCAAATGCTTATTCTTGTTCACCAAGGTATAATCAAAGGATAATAAGTGTGTTTTGGGGTATTTTTGATGAAACCGATTGTAATTACTTCTTAAAATATAGTTTTAGGTTCGGTTATAAAACAAGCATATATTTGGTTATACCATCAACCTACATGAGCGACTTGGATTCTACTCGTGTGGGCAGCCATGTGTGTTACGTGTATGATTTAGTACCAATACTTATAGTTTAAGTGAGCTAGGTCGATTATGTTTTTCCAAGATGTGGTGGATCGGGTGAAATATTTGTAGGGCTGATGGATATATAATTTAACAAGAGCTAGAATGTGATGTGTTGCAAAACACATCTCTTTTCCTATGTATTTTGTATACTATTTGTTCAAGTTTTTATTTGTTTCATGTCATTTTTATTATCTATTTATGTATTTTATCATTTTATAGGTGTTTGGAGAAAATGAGTGCAAATTGAAAGAATTTTAATTGAGACACCAACACTTGAGAGCCGGTGTTTATGGACGTTGGAGCATAGACGAGAAATTGTGGTCGAGCCAAGAACACCCAAGATGCGAGCTTAGAGTATACTACTACTACTACTACTAATACTAATACTAATAATAATAATAATATTATTAATAATAATAATAATAATAATAATAATAATACAAAATGAAAATAAAAAGAGGGACTTATGTCTCGTTGAAGTAAAGGCCCACAAAAAAAAAAAAATTAAGTCAAAGACTTGGCCCGTGGCCCAAGTCCAAATAGGCAATCAACATATTAGAGGATTGACAACAGCCGCCTTGGATTATTATGATCGTAGAAGGCACGATCACAGCAGCTCTAGAAAAAAAAAAGCGGAGAGTAGAAGTGAAGTAAAGGCAGGGAGACTAGGGATCGAGGTTGCACAATGTTAGCTACGAAATCAAGAAAGAGAGAAGCAGGAAGGGAAAATTCTTATTCATTCATAGCTGATCAGTTACAATCGACTCCTTCCCTATTTATACAAGTTTCCCGCTAACTAACTAACATAACAGACATTCAAACTATTATGACTAATTGACAACTCTAGCCCCTTACTTATCTATTATTACATTTTGGACCCTTATTACATTTTCATATTAACATAACTCTCCCCCTCAATTACAGTCTTGTCCTCAAGACTGAAAATCAGGAAATCGAAGGGTAAAATCATCAGCAATTCCCAAGTGGATTCAGCCAACGGTAAGTCTTTCCAGTGAATTAATACTTGCTGTGCCCATCTGTTACCTCGTTTGACAAGTCTTTTATCAATGATAGCCCTAGGTTGTAGCACAAATCTGTGATTAATTGGAAGAGGCAAGGTAGGAGTATGCTGCCCATGTGCCTTTTTTAGCAGAGAAACGTGGAAAACATTGTGAATCTGGGCTGTCACAGGTAAGTCTAACTTGTAGGCTACCTTTCCAATTTTAGCTAACACCAAAAATGGACCAAAGTACTTTGGCCCCCAACTTGTTATGCTTCTGGGTTCTCATGGTAGACTGAACAAAAGGCCTAAGCTTCAAATAGACCCAGTCACCAGGTTCAAATGATCTGTCAGTCCTGTTGGCATCTGCATACTGTTTCATTCGATTCCTGGACTGCTCTAGTGCCTCCTTCAATTTAGTGATCATAGCCTCCCTATCCCTATGTAGGTCTTCAACAGCTGCTACATTTGTGTCATTAGGAATGTAGGGAATGTGCAGAGGTGGAGGGAACCCATATAGAGCCTCAAAAGGAGTGGTCTTTATTGCAGAATGGTAAGTAGTATTATACCACCATTCAGCAAGACTAAGCCACTTTAACTACTGATTAGGAGTCTGCAAACACATACACCTGAGATAGGACTCTAAACATCTGTTCAGAACCTCAGTTTGGCCATCACTTTGAGGATGGTATGCAGTAGAATATGACAACTGAATGCCCTGCAATCTCATGAAATCCTTCCAAAATTGGCTTAGGAAGATAGGATCCCTATCTGAAACAATGGTTACAGGGTTACCATGTAGTTTAAAGACAGAGTCTAGAAAAACCTGAGCAACTTGAGAGGCTGAATAAGGGTGGGATAAAGGCATGAAATGGCCAAACTTAGTTAGCCTGTCTACCACCACCAGAATAGCATCTTTGCCTTGATTCTTTGGGAGACCAGTGATGAAATCCATAGACACATCAGAGAAAATGTGTGTAGGAATAGGCAAAGGTTGTAAGAGACCTGGATTTGAGATAGGCTCATACTTAGACTGCTAACATTCATGGCATTCTTTCACATAGTTAAACACATCTTTGTAGCAGCCTTTCCAATAACAAATATTTTTAATTCTTTGCAAAGTAGGAGTAAAACCTGAATGACCCCCTACAGTTGAGCTATGAAAAAGCTTTAGTATGTCTTGCTTGAGAATAGGATCGTTACCCACCCACAACTTATTCTTTCTTTTTAACACATTCCCATCCCAAGTAACATTATTAATCTGCTCCCCTTGACTTAATTTCAAAATCGTAAATTGGACTTTCTCATCATTTTCCCAAGAAGCCTTGATCCTACTTAACAACATAGGATCAATTGCACTTAGGCTCATTTCAAACAATGCCATGCCAGATACTCTTGACAGACCATCAGCCACCACATTCTCAGAGCCTTTCTTATACATGATCTCATAAGTGTAGCCCATTAGTTTAGCTTACCAGGTTTGTTGTAGTGGGGTAGTTATCTTCTGAGTCAGTAGGAATTTCAAGCTCTTACGATAAGTCTTAATTAGAAACTTATTAACAATTAAGTAGTGATGCCACTGCTTAACAGCCATAAGAATAGCCAAAAGTTCTTCATAGACTGATAGGTTCTGCTGTCTTATTGACAAAGCTTTACTCACAAAAGCCAAAGGGTGGCCATCTTGCATTAACACTGCACCCATGCCTTTAGCTGAGGCATCAGTTTCAATGACAAAGACTTTATTAAAGTCTGGTAATGCCAACACAACTGCAGTTGTGAGTGCTTTCTTGAGTGTGTCAAAGGCAGATTGGGCTAAATCATTCCAAACAAAGGAATCTTTCTTAAGTAAATCAGTCATAGGCCTTGCTACTACCCCAAAATTCCATATAAACCTTCTGTAATAGCCAGCTAAGCCCAAAAACCCCCTCAATTGTTTCTGATTTTGAGGAGTAGGCCAATTGTTTATAGCTACAATTTTAGAAGGATCAGTTTGTACCCCCTTTCCAGATATTATGTGACCCAGATACTCAACCTTAGACCCCCCCCCCCAAAAGAACATTTAGATTGCTTAGCTACTAATGAATTCTTTCTAAGAAGGGATAATACCTGTTCTAAGTCCACCAGGTGTTGCTCAATGGTAGGAGTGTACACCAAAATGTCATCAAAGAACACCAATGTGCATTTCCTCATTAAGGACTGGAAAGTCTGATTCATCAATGCCTGAAATGTAGCAGGGGCATTAGTCAACCCAAAGGGCATAACTACAAACTCAAATAAGCCCTTATGTGTCCTGAATGCAGTCATGTGCACATCATCTTCATGCATTCTTATTTGATGGTAGCCAGCTCTAAGATCCAACTTAGAAAAAACTGTGGCCCCACCAAGTTCATCTAATAATTCCTCAATAAGAGGAATAGGAAATCTGTGTTTAATAGTAGCTTCATTAAGCTTCCTATAGTCTACACAGAATCTCCAGGTACCATCCTTTTTCTTGACCAACACAACAAGGGAAGCAAAAGCACTTTGACTGCTTCTGACCACCCATGAGTCCATTAACTCCTTGGACAACTTCTCTAAGACATCCTTTTGACCAGCAGGATACCTATAAGCCCTCTGATTGATGTTAACATTCTCATCTTTCAGAAGGATCCTGTGATCACAAGACCTTTGTGGTGGCAGCCCTGTTGGAACTGCAAACACATCAGCATATTGTTCCAACAATTGCTTTAGGGCTGGATGCTCACTTTCACTAGATACCTTAGTCTCATGTTGATAACTACCATCATTAGATGATTGTAAACTAAAAATCTGAGCAGATACCACACCCTCATGGCTCAATAAATCTTCCATTTTCTCTACAGAACACAGTTTCATCTTATTAGATTCTACCCCTTTGAGTTCCACCCACTGCTCATTAACCTTGAATCTCATGGTTAACTTTTTAAAGTTCCACATTATATCATCTAGGGTCTGCAACCACTGCACCCCTAAGACCATGTCATAGTTGGTCAGAGGAACCAATATAACATCAGTCTTAAACCAAATACCCTGCATCATCCATTGGAAATCTTTGCACAACTGAGTACATCTCAGTTTATTGCCATCTGCAACTGTGACACTAACCTCAGGGATTTATTTAATAGGACATTTCATTTTCTTGGCTAAGTTCACATCTAAAAAATTATGAGTGGAACCTGAATCATTCAAGATGTGTAATGTTTTTGTGCCAATTGAACCTTTGACCTGCATAGTTGAATAGGTAGGAACTCCCATCATTGCATGCAGAGAGATCTTAGGTTCTTGATCTTGTAAGTCCTGTTCTAACAATTCAGATAGTTCTACTTCACCATCAGTCTCCTCTATTTCACACAATTCTATTGAAAAGAGATGCTTGTTTTTGCAAAAATGGCCTTGGGTGTATTTCTCATTGCACCCAAAACACTCCCCCTTGCTCTTTTCTCTTCAATTTCTTTATGGGACAGAGTCCATTTCTTGGAACTAAGAGGTTTAGGGTTGGGTTATAGGGACAGTTTGTTGGTGTTTGCCATGGTAAATGGCTTATTATTATTATTATTATTATTATTATTATTATTATTATTATTATTATTATTATTATTATTATTATTATTATTATTATTATTATTATTATTATGATTATGAGTATTATAAGTGGTTTTGGTTGTTCTTGGTTGTGATGACTGAATAGCAGTTATAGCCTCATCTTGCATCCTGGCTAGCAAGTAGGCTTCAGGTAGGTTCTTTGGTCTTAACATCCTTACCTGATAACCAATTTCTGGTTTTAGAGCCCTAAGGTAACGGCTGACAGCATATTCATCACATATGGTAACACGAGTCAATGCTAAATCAAATTCTTGATTTAGTTTGTCTAATGTACCTGTCTGTCTGATTGAGGCCAAGGCACCCATAGCATCTTGATTTAACAACAAACCAAATCTTGCTACTATTGCATTCTTATACTCAGGCCAAGTTACACCATCTATATTGCCTCCCCTTGATTGTACAAAGGACTGGTGCCACAACAATGCTACATCATACATATGTACAATAGCATGCCTTACTATCAAAGATTCAGGGGTTTGGTCAATTACAAAGAAATGTTCAGCTTTGCAAAGCCATCCCTCAACATTTTCCCCATCAAACTTGGGAAATTCAATCTTAGTTAATCGACTGTTGTGAGTGTTATGATTCATTCCAGTGTTTTGTGAACTGTTAAGAACCATATTATTATTATTATCATTATGATTGTGTGACTGATTGTGAGTATTCCTCACGTTATTACTATTATCATTATTGTTATTATTATTAAGTCGATTATTACCTAAAGACTGATTGTGAATAGTCTTTAAGATTTCATTAATTTTATTTTCCATCTGAGTTTTAATGGCAGCCAAATTCTCCACATTCTTTTGCAGATTCTCAGCATTCTTTAATGCAAAAGATTTCAAACCTTCAATTTCAGTCAGATTTTGGCCTGCAGCTGCCTCTAATCTACTCAAGGTAGCATCATGTTCTTGAATCTTTTGTTCGAAATTCTGATTTCTTGTTGTCATTTTAAGAAATCAATGATAGAATTAGAGAGTAATTGATTGAATTGATGATTGAGGAGTAAACAGATCACGAATTGATCTACTCACAGAATTGATTGAGCACTAATTGATCAATCAATGGAATGATTTTAATCGTAATCGATTAAAACCCAGCCGAAATTGAAAACAAAGTGTTAAGAAAGAAAAACAGAGTGATAGAATGAAAGAAATGAACGAAAGGAATGAATGAATTGATCGGAGAAGACGACTGTAAATGGTGGCTACAACGGAAGACGGTGGTTATGGCGGTTAAAACGGTTGGATAACGGTTCTGAGGTCGAGAGAATCGACGCTCTGATACCAATTTGTTAGCTACGAAATCAAGAAAGAGAGAAGCAGGAAGGGAAAATTCTTATTCAATCATAGCTGATCACTTACAATCGACTCATTCCCTATTTATATAAGTTTCCCGCTAACTAACTAACATAACAGACATTCAAACTATTATGACTAATTGACAACTCTAGCCCTTGTACTTATCTATTATTACATTTTGGACCCTTATTACATTTTCATACTAACACACAATATTGGTTATTGTCGTTTACTACTTTGTGTTCTAAACTTTATGACTATGTGTTATTTTGATTCCAAGAGTATGTTTTCTTGTTTTGTCATGAATATTATTGGCTAAACATTTATGCTACCTAGGTCGTATTGATGATTATTTCGTGACTTGTGACGTTCGGGTTTGGATAATATTATTTTTGGCTTAGTGTTTTGGTAAAATATTTATGTGTTGTTGATAAGTCATCATTTATAACCAGAGTCTAGGTATTCTACCCAGGTTACCAGCCTTCTTCCTATCTGATTTCTCCAGTTCCTTAAGTTCGTATTAGTTTCCGAGTTAAGCTTAATCTATTTAGTTTAGTTAAGTTTATAATTATTAGTTTAACCCCCCGTATAAGTATTTATTTATTTAAGCTAGTATTCAGTAGAGGTTGTGATCTAGAGTTGCATTCGCGTCTTTGGGTTCGATACTCGGTCTTATCTGTTTACTGCTTTGCGACCGGTACACTTGTCGTGCGTGTGTAGTTTTTAGGTGAGTCGTTTTAATTAAAGCTTGTGTTATTTCTATATATACATTTACACACATCAATGCACAACATCATCATTATACATGTTTTCCCCAACATTAGGGTGGCTTGAGCCACCCTCCTAGATCTGATCCAAGGGGGCTTGTGGGACCCACCCACTTTTGCAAAAATATCTTTCAACTAACTAGTTTAATTTCAAGTCATTCGGTTAGGGTTCTTGGGGTTTTTCTGCGTTCTTATCATGAGCTATTCCGGACATATAATTAACCTCCAATTACCCTTAGACATAGCCTAATTTAAGTATTGATAAGTTATTTCGGCTCTTACCAGGTGAAATTACGTATTTTACGCGCATCGGGTGCGATACGCGAACTTTATTCGCTACCGGGAGATTTTGATTTGTAGTTTTCATTTATAGTTCTGGGGTTCCAAAACACTTTATATTTCATAAAAATACCCTTTATTTTATATCCCGGGCATTCGGGATCGTTTTCCATTATTTAATTATTACCGGGAAATCACCAACGTCCGTTTCGGACTAGTTTATTCTTATGGATTCCTTCGCATTTCTAATTAAACTAAGGAATTCCTATGACATCTATTGGACTCCGCTATTTTCCGAATACTCAATTATACGTAATTGATATTAATTCTTGCTTAGAACAATTAATTACATGTATTAATTACGTACGGAAACGCATCGATTTTTTCCGGATGTCACATGTTGAGGTTTCAAGGGAGCATTCTAGTGGCCGGTTGTCTTGTAGTGTCCATAAGAGGAAAGTTTGACTCTATGATTAGTGGTTTCCCTTAGTTGGCTTGTGATTTATTAATGAAAGAGGGTTGTCATAGGTTTGAAAAAGACTTGTGAGCTTGGGGTTGTGTATTCTGTCGATTGTAGAGGACAAAGAGGGCAATATTTCTAGTTTGGGTGTGTGATCATACTTTGGAAGTAGTTTCTCATAGGTGTAGGTTCTTTTATGGTTAATGGTTAGTTGTTTAACAATGATCCATGCCTTGTCCCTTTCGGCCGATTATGATGAAAGAAAGAGGAATGTTTGTTTGTTAGTTACCATGGATAGGGAATGGTTAGTTTTGTGGGAAGTGGTGCCATGAAATTATTCATTAACTATTCTAGTGTAAGTGTGGAGCAAGAAAGAATGACAATCATCTATTGTGCTTTGATCGATTGGTAACAAGAACCAAAAGGGTAAGGGTGAACATGGATATGGAGTATGTGATGTCTAGTTGTATTCCCATTTGGTGTAAGTTCAAGTGTCATCCATTGTTTATACATACATATATACGCACATGTGTATATAGGTGGGGAAGTGTTCCTATGGTTAGTCCTTATCAAAGCTAAGATCTCTAGGTGATTAACACGTTGGTCGATCGGCTTGTTAGGTGTTTATGTGTCTAACAATATTATGTACAAATATGTGCATTCATGTGCACATTCAGTTATGGATCTGGTAGTATATATATATATATATATATATACACGAGTCATTAGTTAGTATGAAATGTGTCGTATATTTCGATGACGATATTAACATGTATCAAGTTTCATTAGTTATAGTTTTATGAACACACGTTGTGTAATTGTCAACACATGTTAGTTTATGTGGTTCTCATATGCATGTGTTAGGATGGTGTTATCATGTGTTAGTGGGAGGTAGCCTCCTATAATACTTTGTAATTGTTCGGGTTTATGCTGGATTGTATAGCCACCCATTTAGACATAGTCACATGTATTATTGTTGCGTATTGTAGGGTAAACGGGTATCCGGTTGCTCACTGTTGAGCATTTGATTGGCTTGACTGTCCAATGCCAATTGTTTTGTATAGCTCGGGTTTTGTATGCATAAACTGGTGATTTATTGAGTTTCCTCAATAACTCATGCTTTACCAGGCTGGGGGGGGGTATTGTGTGTGTAAAAATGTCTAATTATGCACATGAAATGACAATATTAAATCAAATGCATACGGATGTTGACCTGGATCGTTGACTGGTGTCACAGATTACTCCATTCAAAATCTCCTCTCTGCTGAGCTACCAACGCTTTGCTTGAGTTAGCACTATCAGGTGATGAATTTTGTCCCCCAGCAACAGCCACACTTCTTTCACTAGTTTCATTTTCCACTTTAGGCTCCTTGCATTCTCAAGCAA
The DNA here is from genome assembly GCA_032199755.1 of Ambrosia artemisiifolia. Taxonomy (NCBI): domain Eukaryota; kingdom Viridiplantae; phylum Streptophyta; class Magnoliopsida; order Asterales; family Asteraceae; genus Ambrosia; species Ambrosia artemisiifolia. The sequence continues at coordinate 12,585,913 of CM063516.1, read as the reverse complement.
AATGTCCAGGCTTATGACAATTGTAGCACCTCAGCTGTCCTTTATTGAACCCCACACTTTGTCCTCCATGTTGTTTCCCCCGGTTTCTTCCAGTCCTTTTAATGTTGTTTTTGGCTCTGAACACTGCCATTGCCATTTGCTAAGTAATATCCAACTCTTCTATGTCTTCAGGATGAATATGCTCGAACTCAGATGTCATAACACTAGGTGGCACCAACGTTCCATGCTGATATGCTTTGTAACAATTCATGAATCTAGCAATCAAGGCTACGTTTTCCTGAGTTACTTTTGATATTTGAGCAGCTTGCACAACAACTTTTTGATCTTGAGGTTTGGAAGCACTAGAACTTGAAGCAGATTGAGTAGATGAGATTGTTGCACCTGTAACTGAGTAAGCAGACGATGAAGGATAAGTTGGAGACTGAGACCCTGATTGATAAATCAAAGCTTTGTTGGAATTACTAGACCCAGCCACACTATAGCTACTGGAGTGATTTAAAGCCCTCTGCTGATCATCCATTTCACACAACCTGGTGGTTGCAATCAGCTCTTGTAGTGGCATTCTGCTCAAATCTTTGGTCCATTTGATTAAGGCCACATTCATGTCCCAGTTTCTTGGGAGAGCATGCAGTAGTTTCTTGTTAACCTCAGAATTTCCTAGAAAAATGTCATTTGCCCTCATCTGAGTATTCAATGCTATGAATCTAGCATATGATTTTCAAGTGTTTCATTCACAACATAGTTGAGAAAATTAAACGTCTGTCACAACATGTCCTTTCTGCTTTCTTTGATGTAATCATTCCCTTCATATGCTTGAATCAATGCTTCCCACAGTTCCTTGGAATTAGTATAATCATGATAACCAATGGCAATTTCAGGGGACAGCCCTTGAGTCAGAATAGAAAGTGCTCGTTTGTCCACATCAGCTTTTGCATAATCTTCTTCATTCCTTACTGATTTTGTCTTGACTTCAGTAGTTCCCTTTTCTTCATCACTCACACATGTAATTTCGACTGGTCCTCTCAAAATGGCTCTCCACAGTTTTGGCGCCTTTCCCTTAACATGTTGAATAAATCTGAACTTCCACCCTGAAAATGATTCTCCTTCCATGAGTCTGGGAACCCGAGTACTAGTACCAATCACGTTGTCAAGTTCCATCTGTTTGGTGTTAGCAGCGAGTTGACTCTGTTGGTCCATTGCTCAAACTTCAGTAAACCTGCTCACACCAAAAATACACAAACAAGTGATACTGTGTTTTGAAAAACGAATCAAAATTTGTGAAAAACTTTACGAAATCATTCTCTATTTCGAAAGCTAAGTAAGAAATTTGAGAATACACACTTGAAAAACTATTTTTCGAAAACTGAATTTTATATGAAAATTCTGATAACTCAAACTAGAAACCGAGAAGACGACCTAAGATCCGAGCACTAGTCATGAGTTCGAAAACAATCCAAAGCCTAGAGCACAACAATTCGAGAATCCAAGAACATGAAGGTTAACTCGAAAATTAGTTCAAAATCCAAGACTTGTGAACGAATTAAAAATCCGAGAACTACAATTTGAGAATGCCAAATCTGAGAACCAAACTAAGAACAATAGTATCGAGAACTATAATTCGAAAACAAGTAATCTGAGAACTAAGGATAAGGTTTAGATGTCTGAAATCAATTTGGAGAACGCAAGATATTTACGAGAACCAGGATTGATTTTCGAGAGCCACTTTTTAAACTTCGAGAACATGATTCAATTTCGAGAACATCATATCAATATCAACAATATGAGAACAAAACCAAGAACTTATCCGAGAACAAGAAATATTCGAGAACCTGCTAAGACGAGATCAAAAGATTAGATAAGTTGTAACCGGAAACCACAATTCAAAAATCAAATTTTCGAAAGATACTTGTTGATAACGTCTTTATCCAAAATTTTAGGATAGGAATATCTTTTCAAAAATTAACAAAATTCTATCTTAAAACTTTATCAACCAACAACTCCAAGATTTTAGCAAACACTTTCTAACTTCCAAAAAATAATCAAACATTAGAATTTTAGAAAATGTTTCTTGACCAAAAAAAATTCGGAAATCAATTAAAAAATAAGAACACATGTAACTTCAACAAAAACGATTTCTAATAATTACATGAAGTCAAAGCACAATATAACCTTAAGATTTATTATATGAATCGTGGAATCAAAAATCAGAAGATTGAGATGATTTATCAACAGATTCATAAAAACAAAAACATAGAAACGTGGAACTTAAAATGATTCATCCATTAAAATCAAATCCACAAAGTAACAGCTTCAAAAAAAATTCGATAGGAATCAAAATTTTATATTTCACATCCGAAAATCAAATCAGAAAAGAAACATATGAAATGAGATATGAATATCGATTTTCTTTTCAATCTAACTCTCACTTGAATCCCTTGATATTAAAAACCGAGCCTTGAATAAGCTTCAATGACTCTGATACCAATTGTAAATCCCAAAATTATACCCGATATCATGTAATCTCTATCAAAGGAGGAAACAATAATAAAGATGATTAAAGAAAAACAAAGAACGAGTTATATAAAAGATAATTCAATAGCATACGGTATAACTCACCGTCTAATACTAGAGAGAATTCTATTAGTGAAGAGTAAACCGCTAGTTACAAATGAACCAAGAAAACATCTTTTATACGTAGGACTTGGGCTCACATAGCCTTAAAAATCCCACAGCCCAACCCATAAGATAAAAGCCCAAAATACTAACTGAGAACTAATAAACTGACCGAGAACTATTACTAAATATAAACCTAAATATATGGACCTAACAAAGGTGCAACGAGCACCTTTTAGCATACATCTGACAATAGGCAACATGCAGGGCACCGAATCCTCGCGGATGCGCTCGAGATTCCAACTGACAATTATGGATGAGCCTTCACCCACCTATCACAAGATTGTAGTCCAGCGCCTGACCAAACCTTTCCGCAAGACCAGGAGAGACACTGGACTGGGGGACTTGAAGAGGTAGGGTCCCAATTCCTAGCACATAGGCGGACCCTACCCCACTACATCATCATCCTAGGGCCTCCGCGGAGAAATAACCATTCAAAATAGTTAAGGACAAGAAGATAACACATCTCTGCGGAGCTTCGTCCGCGAAACCTCAGTCTCGGCGGAGTTCAGTCCTCAAAAACATCACACGTGGAGTGCAACACACCCATGCGGGACCATGCGCCCAACTCAGCGATGGTCTCAAGCGGACAATTCATAGCCTGATATGCTTCAGTCCTGGTCTGCCATAACGACGTGCTAGCAGGGAAGGTGCAGCCCCCTTCAACCCAACTTGTTGCACTATTCCCTTGGTATTAGGGGTCACTTCAGTCAGTCTTCCAGAAAGAGCAGACTGTAGATGCCTGACACACTCTGACGCAGACAGAAGGTATCCACTTCCAGCCAATGACAACGCGCTACGTCGACCAATGGCAGGGCGGTACCACTTTCTCTCTCCTTATCTAGTTTGCTTTATTTAACTCCTAGTCCAAATCTAACTATTTGGGCCAAAAGGAAGGCAAGCCAATAACCGGGCCCAAGCCCATCGTCAAGGTTATGGGTAAATGGTCACCGGCCCGTTTAAACTCCTATAAATAGGAGGTCTTACCTCCTTCAACCAGATCGAATCTTCTAGAGAATGCACTTGCACTTACCGGGCCGAACCACCATTTTTGTGTCCGTTATCACGGTTCTTTCGAGACTCTAGGCAGTCGCCTCCTTTCACACGGCCCTCTGATTATTTACATGTCACGGATCCAGCCTCGATGTGGAGCAAAGGATTATATCCTGCAGCAAACACGAGCCGCCACCCCACGTACTTCCTGTGAAGTAAGTACCACACTCATTGTTACTCGTTGTTTCTTCAATAAGAAAACAATTAGCACTAATTAGAAGATGTAATTTGTTGGGTCTGCTGACCTGGAGAAGAACAGATGATAGAAAGCCAAAATATACTAAGTGTTGATCAAGAATAAATAACAGTGGTTACAAGAAAGCTTCCTCCAAAGAACTGCTGATTCCCAAACTGCTGATACTTAAACATCTGATACAAGACAACTGCTGCAGATGAAAGGTCTGATGGATAAAGTCTGAAGAGCAAAAGTCTGATAAAGAACAAGTGCTGATCAAAGATCTGAAGAACAAAGGTCTGTTGAACCAACAGCACTTTGGTTCAACAGATGATAAGAAGACATCAGAGTTTTAGCTTAACAGAGTTTTTCTTTCAGTAGATTCAATGTAATAGTAGTTTATTGTTTAACAGATGTTGTAGTTTGTTAGTCAGTTAGGGGTCGCTTTCTAGGTGACGTCAGCTAAGTGATCATCAGAGGTTTGTACTTGTCTATAAATAGAACAGTACTTGTACTGTTCTATTTGTCACTCGTCATTCTCTCTAGACAAACAAACTCTGAGTGATCAGGCTGAGGGGGAGTTATAATTGTACCTTTGTAATCTTTCTAGTTTAATGAAAGCATTCGATTGATAACAATTATTCTCTTTGTTTTGATTATTCTTTATTCCGCTGCACTTTCCATTTATACTTCATTCATATTTCATAGTTAATCAAAACAATCTAATACTCAGATCCTAACAATTGGTATCAGAGCTTGGTCAATTAAATCTGATCTAATCAATCAATTTAATACACAGATCAGCTCATAATCATTGATATCGTTTGTTTGTCGGGTTAAAACAGAGTAATAGTTTATTTTCGTTTCAACAGTTAGTAAACAGACTTTGTTTTTGAAAAACCAAGAGAATGACTTCACTTAATCAAGATCCACACAACACTGGCACACACAACAAGCCTCCGATGCTTGTCAGGTCAGAATACAACATCTGGCAGCGTCGGGTAGCTCATGTGTTAGCACAACAGAACACAGGGTGCTGGAAATCGGTAGTATTTGGACCACATGTTCCAATGGTACCGAGTGCCGAGGATCCAAAGATCCAAGTACCAAAGAGTGTTGAGAACTACTCAGAGCAAGATTTTCAAAAAATCGAGCTAGATGCCAAGGCTTTCAGCATAGTAGCCATGGCACTGCCGAATGATATCTATGCCGGTCTCTTGCACTGCAATAGTGCTAAAGAACTGTGGGATGCTCTTAAAGAGCAATTCGGGGGAACTGATGATGTGATTGAAAACAACCGTGAAATACTTAACCAACAATATGAAACGTTTAGTCACATAAAAGGGGAGTCATTAACACAACAATTTGAAAGGTTTAACTGTCTAATTAGTGAACTTAAACTGGTTGGTCTAACTTTTCCTAATTCAACACTGAATCATAGGTTTCTTAGATCACTTCAGGACAAATGGGACACTATAGCTATTGTTATGAGAAACTCTATCGGATTCAAAGACCTAACCCTGACCCAGCTTCATGGTAAGCTCCTGACTTATGAAAGGGAGCTTAACCAGAAAAAGAAGCTCCAGGACTCTGGCAAAGTGTCAGATGACTATGTATTTGGTAATACTGCACTGTTGGGTCAGGATGATGGTTCTGGAAGTAGTAAGGATCAGAGTTATGATCATTACATTGACATAACAACTGGTTTCAATAATGATTCTTACTCATCACCAAACAACTGTGCTTTCACAGCCAGTGGTGATATCCAGGCTTCTGATAATTCATCTTTTGTGTACAATGACTTGCAATACATTGACCCTTTGGACCTAGAAGAAATGGACATCTTACATCAGGTTGCCCTGCTCAGTATTAGAACCAATAACTTCTATAAGAAAACTGGCAGGAGGTACCCAGGTTTACATGGTGGGTCAAAGGTTGGGTTGGATAAATCAAAGATAAAGTGTTACAAGTGTCATAGAATGGGTCATTTTGCTAGGGAGTGTAGGAGTCAAAATGGAGTTCCTATGATTACCTATCCAAATCAAAGACCACAGACCAACACTTATCAAACCATCCCTAATGTACCTAATGTGCAAAACACTGCTCATTTTGCACAGACCCAAACCACTGTTCATGTGCATTATGTCCAAACCACTGTTCCTCAGTATCACTATGTCCAAACACCTGTTGCTCAGGGCCCTGTGCCAATGACTGTTACTCCACCCTCTGCTCCTGCAGAGACCAGTCAACCAGGTCAACAGAGTTTCTTTACTCAAGGCTTTGTTGATTGGAGCAGTCTACCAGATGAGATAACAGATGATAACATTGCTCTAGTTGCCAACACTGAAAAGGATTTTTGTTTTATGGCACTAGAAACAATTGTTGAAGAGACTGATTCTGAGGAAGTGGTGTCTATGTCTGAAAATGTGACTGATGGTGTTGTTGGTGAGATTGTTTCAGCTGAAGAATCTGAAGTGGAGGTTGTGAATCTATCAGACCCCTGGGGTAGTGATGACTGTGATTGCCAGTGTAACTGTGCCTTGATGGCTGCTGCTAAGGTATCTCCTCAAATCTTAAATGACTTGTGCTCAGACAAATGTATTGTGGCATTTGCTAAGATAAAAGAGGTGAATGAAAACTTTAGAAAGAAAATTTTGGATTCTGAAATTCATTTTGAAAAATTAACAAAAGAGTTAAAATCAAAAATATCTGAAAAAGAGTCTGAAATCAGCAGTCTAAAACATGAAGCAAGCATAACCAAAGACCAGCTTCAGACTATGATAACAAAATATCATAGTTGTAAGAAGGAGCTTGAGTCCACCCAAGTTGAATGTAAGAAATGGGTGGAATCATCAAAGGGTTTTGAAATGATTGTCAACCAACAATCTAAAAGTCATGTGAAATTTGGGTTTGGTTTTAAAACCACTGATCAAGTTTCACAAACCACTGACAAAAAGGAACCAAAGTTGGTTGAGGTCATCCCTACAAACTCAAAAGGTCAAGAAATCAAGGTTACTGAACCCAATGGCAAGAAAATCATTCTTGAAAAGTTGGAAGGTACACCCTCATTTGATGAAATTGAGAAATATCAATTCAAACCAACATGGTCAGATGAGTGTGAAGTCCTTGAAAATTTCAAACCAATGACCTTCAAAACCTCTGATGGTAAAATGGCACCACAGGCCAAAGTAATCCCTCTAGTAAGTCTTCCAACAGATGATGAAACATCTGTTGAAAAGAAGAAAGAAAAAGGGAAAGCTAAGAACAACTTGTTTTGTGATTTTTGTGAAAAGAAGAACCATGTCACCAAAAACTGTTTTCTTCTAAAAGCATATGACATCAACAAAACAACAAGTTTAAATGATTCAAAATCTAAAGAATGTTCAATCTGCAAGAAAAAGAATCACAAAACAAAAGAGTGCCTATATCTCAAGAATTTTGATGAAAAGATAAAAGAGTATAAGGCTAAAACTCTGGAAAGTCAAGTGGTAAGTACTTCAAAAGGAAAACCCAAACAGACTTTTGAATCAGTTCAAACATCTGTTACCAAAAGTCTGAACAAAAACTCTGCTCCCAGAGAAGTTCAGGTAACAGATGCTCCACCTGTTAACAGATTACCAAGAGGATATGGACAACCCACTTGTCATCGTCTGCCACATGTTTATGAAGAGCCCAAGAGGCCTTCAAAACCAAAAGTGAACAGACACCCTCATGGTTTTCAACAACTGATAGGAAATGATCAAACATCTGCTGGACCAAGTGTTGACATACAAGCACTGGCAAATGGTCAACTGCAGCTGTTGAATCTAGTTCAAAAGCTAGTCCAAACCACTGATCATTCTCCTCAACTTAAGGTTGAGACAGCTCAGGACTCATCCAAAGCCAATTTGGCTTTGGACACTCACCAAAACTAAAATCCTTACTGATGTGCAGGGAGCTTCTGCTTGTTTAGACAGTTTATGGTATGTAGATAGTGGAGGCTCCAGGCACATGACTGGATGTAGAGCCCTTCTTCTGGACTTTCTTGCTCATGGAGGGGGTGATATATCCTTTGGTAATGATTCTAAAGGTAAAGTGTTGGGTTCTGGTACTGTCAAAGCAGGGAGGCTTAAGTTTGAAAATGTTAATCTAATAGACAATCTAAAATTTAATTTACTTAGTGTATCACAAATGAGTGACAAAGGCTTTGGGTCATTCTTCACTAAGCAAACTTGTAAGATTGTTGGCCCAGAGGCTGTAGAAAAGATTAACACCATCATTGCTGAGAGCAAAGCACAACTTGTTGCTCACAGAAGTGGCAATGTGTATGTGGTTGATATGTTGAAGGATAATCCTACTGCAAATGTCTGTCTATTCTCAGCTGCCTCCACCAAAGAGACAGAATTGTGGCATAGGAGACTTGGTCACACCAACCTTCAAACTATCAACTCACTCTCCAAACAAAACCTTGTCAGAGGTTTACCATCAAAAGAATTCAAATGTGATGAGCATTGTGTTTCCTGTCTAAAAGGTAAACAACATAAAAGCTCTTACAAATCCATTGATGAGTCCAAAACTAGTCAGTGTCTACAAATGTTACACATGGACTTGTTTGGCCCTGTAAAAATCATGAGTCTAAGAAGGAAAAGATTTTGTCTTGTCATAGTTGATGATTTTTCTAGGTTTACATGGACTTACTTTCTACACTCTAAGGATGAGACTGCAGGTATCTTGAAGGACTTTGTCACCAAAGTTGAAAAACAATATGACTTGCCAGTAAAAGTCTTTAGGAGTGACAATGGAACAGAGTTTAAAAATAAGGAGTTAGATGATTTCTGTGTGTCAAAAGGGATTGTAAGGCAGTACAGTATCCCAAGAACACCAGAGCAGAATGGGGTGGTTGAAAGGAAGAACAGGACTCTCATTGAGGCTGCAAGAACAATGCTAGCAGATTCTGGTTTACCTCTGTCCTTTTGGGCAGAAGCTGTAAACACTGCTTGTTATGTTCAAAACAGAGTTTTAATCAACCCTAGACATCAAAAGACTGCTTATGAAATTCTGTTTAAAATCAAACCACTGATATCATTTTTCAAAGTCTTTGGCTGCCCATGTTTCATTTTAAATCTTAAAGATTCCATTTCAAAATTTGCAGCCAAAGTGGATTGTGGATATTTTCTGGGGTATTCTTCTGTTGCAAAGGCCTATAAAGTGTTTAACACAAGGACTAAAACAATAGAAGAAACTCTGAATGTGAAGTTCAATGAACTTTCCTCTTTAAAAATCCCAGCAAACCCTGCTGAGTTGTTTGATTTAGATAAATTCAAATTTGAAGATATTGCTGTCAAAACTAACCCTGCAGGTACTCCACAATCTTCACAACAAGACTACAGAATAGATGTTGTGGTTCCAGACCACTACAAAGTCTATCCTGCATCAGAGGACGCAGTGGTTCAAAACAACTGTCAAAACTCTGTTACAGATGAGTCAGCCACTGTTGGCCAGTCTTACCTTCAATCCACTGATTCACCCAGCCAATCCACTGTTCAATCATCTGTTGACAAGAGTCAATCATCTGTTGACAAAATTCAGTCCAATATTACACCACTTGGACCCATTCCTCCACCTCCATTCCAAACATCTGTTGCCTCTTCAGAAGTGCCAACAGATGTTATGTCCACAGAGTCTCCAAACCTCTGTCCTTCACCACAAAATGCCATCATACCATATCAGGGAGATCTAATCTACCTAAGAGCTCATCCACCAGACCAAATCATTGGCAACATCAGAGAAGGTGTGCTCACAAGGAGCCAATCTTCAAACATCTGTCTTTTTGCAGGCTTCCTATCCCTTACACAACCTGTCAAGTACCAAGAGGCACTGAAAGACAACAGTTGGGTAGAAGCCATGCAAGAAGAACTCCTTCAGTTCAAAAGACAACAAGTATGGGAACTTGTACCACTGCCTAAGGATGTCTGTCCAATTGGCACAAAGTGGGTCTTCAAAAACAAAACTGATGAAAGGGGTATAGTTGTCAAGAACAAAGCCAGGTTAGTGGTTCAAGGCTTCAGACAAGAAGAGGGTATTGACTATGATGAAACCTTTGCCCCTGTAGCAAGGCTAGAAGCAATCAGACTTTTCTTAGCCTTTGCTGTCAACCACAACATCAAGGTGTTTCAGATGGACATCAAGTGTGCCTTCCTATATGGCAAAATTCAGGAGGAGGTCTATGTATGTCAACCACCTGGTTTTGAAGACACATTCCATCCTGATCATGTCTACAAGCTTAACAAAGCATTGTATGGACTCAAACAAGCACCAAGAGCCTGGTATGAAACTCTCTCTACTTTTCTCTTATCCATTGGTTTCACTAGAGGTAAAATTGATAAAACCTTGTTTTTAAAATGGAAAGGAAAAGATTGAATGATTGTTCAAATATATGTGGATGACATCATTTTTGGATCCACATGTAATAAAATGTGTGAGGAGTTTAGGGAACTCATGACAGCAGAGTTTGAAATGAGTGCAATGGGTGAACTTCAGTGCTTTCTTGGTCTCCAAGTGAAGCAACTGCAAAATGGCACTTTCATTCATCAAAACAAGTATGTGAAAAACTTGTTAACAAAATTTGAGATGAATGATTGTAAGCCATGTAGTACACCCATGAGCACTGTCAAGCCACTCACTGATGATGAAAAGGATGAACTTGTTGATCAGACACACTATAGATGCATGATTGGGTCTTTACTGTACTTAACAGCATCCAGGCCAGACATTATGTTTGCAACCTGTGTGTGTGCTAGATCTCAGGCTTCTCCTAGAAAGTCTAACCTTATTGCTGTGAAAAGGATCTTCAGATACCTAAAAGGTGCTCCCACACTTGGTATCTGGTATCCTGCTAATGGAAACATTGAGCTTTCAGGTTATTCAGATAGTGATTTTGCTGGCTGCCATACCACAAGGAAGTCCACATCAGGAGGGTGCCAGTTTCTAGGGAATGCCTTAGTTTCTTGGCAAAGCAAAAAGCAAGCAGCTGTTTCAACATCCACTGCTGAAGCTGAATACATTGCTGCTGCAAGCTGTACAGCCCAACTTATGTGGCTTCAAAATCAATTACTGGATTTTGGGATAACTGCACTGAGGACTCCACTCATGTTGGATAGTCAAGCTGCTGAAAATATCATCAAAAATCCAGTCTCCCACTCAACCACCAAGCACATAGATATCAGACATCACTTTGTCAGGGATAGCTATGAAAAAGGTTTGATTTCTCTGCACCATGTTCCAACAGAGGATCAGTTGGCAGATGTGCTGACAAAAGCTTTAGACACATCTACCTTCACAAATCTGATCTCTCGAATTGGAATGTTAAACATGGATTAAAAAAAAAACAAACAAAAATGTTTTCAATAAAAACATTAAAATGTTTTCAGAAAATCAAATTTTGCTAATCTAACACTTTGGTTGAAAAATCTGTCTTAAAACCACTGATTCAGATAAAACAACCACTGTTTTATTAAAACCACTGTTAGTTGAAAAATCTGTTTCAAAACATCTGATCAGGTAAAACAACCACTGTTGGTTGAAAAATCTGTTTCAAACATCTGATCAGATAAAACAACTGTTTTCATCAGTCTTTTGGTTAAACAACAGAGGTTGGCAACAGAGGTTTAACAAAACAGCTGTCTGCCACCAGATGTTTCAACCATCAGATGTTTGCCACGTCTGCTCTCAAAAGCAGAGTTTTTGCCACATCAGCGGTTTCACAGAGCCTATAAAATCCTGTTCTTTCCCCCAACAGCAGTTTTACTGTCTCATTGTATTCAAAATACTAAAAACCGCTCTCGTCTTCCTCATAACCCTCAATCAAAGTTCATCGCTTTCATAATCAAAATCCATTAAAATGGAACTTCAAACAAAAGCCACTCACAATTTCCTTCCATATTTGGTTAAAATCGAAGACAACACACCATTCCATTCCACCATTGACATCATCAATAACTCAAAATATAAAAATGTTCTTATTGCTGATGCCCCCATATACCTGGAAACACTCCAAGAATTCTGGGCAACTGCTGAGGTTTTATACCAAGACAAAAAGCCTACGTCCATCATTTCAAAAATTGGAGCCACCAGTATCGCCATAACCCCTGAGATCATCTCCACTACCTTCTCCCTGAACGACTTGTCAGGTATGGATACTTTTCCAAAAACAGAGCTTCACACTGAGTTTCAAGAGAGAGGGTATGATGCTCAAATGACTGGTTCCACACTATACAAAAAGTTTTTCCCACCAGTCATGAAATTTTTCTTCCATACCCTCCTCCTCTGTGCCTCTGCCAAGACTACATCCTTCAATGAAATCCCATTGAGGATACAATACTTGGGATATGCTATGTTGTCAGACTCTGACTTCAACCTATCTCAGGGATTGTTTTCAGACTTGGTATCAAATGTGAAAGCCATAAAATCTGGCTCAAACAATGCTTTTCTGCTCTACCCTAGAATTCTAAGTGTAATTCTACAAAAGCTTTTACCTGAAAAGGATTTTCAAAAGGGAGAGTCATTTAAAATGAAAAGTCTAACTGATGAAACTTTTACAAGAATACTGGGTTCTTCAACCCAAGAAAAAGCACCAAAAGTTCAAAAAGTTTCCAAAACACAACCAAAGAGGACAAAGACAACAACTGTTGTTGAAACCTCTGTTGGTGAGCCCACTGCTCCTGGTGATCATGGCACTTCATCCAGTGTTGTGAAACCCACACCAGCCACCAAAAGAAAACGTCCATCCACCAAAACAACCACCAAAACTAAAAAGGGACTTCTGGAAGATGAGATACCAGAAGCTAACCCTGTTGCATCACCAAAGCAACATGAAACCACTGTTGCTACTTCCTCACAACAGTTGGAGATATCTCAACCCAAGCAAACTCCTCAAGATTCCTCACAAAAGGAACTTGTTGTAAGCCAAAGGGAACCTCAAACTGAGGCATATGAGTCACTTGATCATATGTTTACAAGCCCATCTCCCAGGGCTAATCAGCTTCTTACACCACCTACATCACCACCACATGTCCCACAAACAATGCAACCCCTGTTTGAGGCTATTGATAAAACTCAGGATAACCCCAGTTCCTCTCCTTCACCTATCACTGAGAGTATGCCACTACCAGTGACTGGGGCTGAGGAAAATCAATCAGCCATCCCACAAACAGATGAGGAGGTTATACTCCCAGAAGTCAATGTTACTTCTGATGAGGTTTCAAGAGAAGCAGCCACTACTGCTGTTGAGACCATTGTCTCACAGCAGGACAGTGGTTACATTGCTAAGACTTCCTTGAAGGCAACAACTGATGAAGACACAATTGTGTCTCCTAAAACAGTTGGAAGTCCCCAGAACCAAGAAAAAGGGGCAGCAGGTTCTTATTCTATGGACTCACCTCCTAGGACTGAACCAGCTAAAACTACCTCTGGTAGGGACTCAGATGAACCTATTAATTTGGGTGATGAGTCAAAACTTCAAGAATTGACGGCTAAAGTTCAAAACCTTGAATCCTCTGTTGCTGACATCAAATCTGATGTCAAGTCAATATTGGAGACATTGAATAACTTTGCAAAAAGTCAACCATCAACTGCTGATGTTGCTAATGAGCTATGGAAATCTGTTTCCCCCATCATCATAGCTCATCGAAAATTAGCAGATCAGACACAGGAAACCTACATGACTTTGATCAGAAACATGGTTGATGCCAGATTCAATGATACAAAGGCTGACATCAAGGTGATCAAAGACCACTTGCTGAAGACCACTGGCTCTGCCCCTACCACAATTCTCAGAGATGAAGATGATGATGAATTCACTGCTGATGATGCCAAAAAGGGGGAGAGTGGCAGAGATAGGCTACCAAAACTTAATCCATTTGGTGAACCACCCTCACAAAAAGGGAAGAAGCCAACTGCTGACAAACCAGGGTCACCCAAATCAGCTCCACAAACACAACAACCAAATGTTCAGATCCCTGTCTCTGAACCAGCTCCAGCATCAAAGGCAAAAGAAGTTGACACTTCAGCTAATGAAAGAGCAGAAAAGGCTGCTCAAGACAAAATGAAAAGGGCTGATACATTGGAAGTAAAGGCAGAGAGGTTTGTGCAGCTGAAAAAGGAACAGCAGCAGGAAGTGGAAGATGTGAATACTTCAAAGAGAAAGAAAATGCCAGCCAAACACATTAGAAAACCACCCTCCAAATTAACTGCTGAAACCTCTGCTGAACAAACACCTGTTATCACAACCAATGCTCCTAAAACCACTGCCACCACAACCTCTGCTACCCAAACCACTGCACCTAAAACAACTGAAACTAAAACCACTGCTAAAACATCTGCACAACCCAAACCAGCAACCAAACCAGTCACTAAACCAACCACCACTCAACCAACTCCCAAACCTACTTCAACACAACCCAAAACCCAAACAACTGCTGGTTCCACAAAAGGACCAACAGATGTTTCTCAAACCACTGCCACATCCTCACCTTCACCCAAAATCTTGTATAGCAGAAAAAGGAAATCCACCTTTGTTATACAAGATGAAAACATCCACAACACACCACCTAACACTCCAATCTCATCCACACCAGTCAATGCCATTCCACTCACATCTTACTCACCACACACTGCTGAATTCAGATCACACAGACCACCACCAACCATCATCCCATTGGCTGAGAAGTATCCCCTTGAGTTGGATTTAATCAAGGGGGAACTTCAATCCTTCAATAATACTGATCAGCCATCAGAAAGATCCTTCCCATCTCTTAAAGGCTTCCCTGTTCCACCCAACATAGACACATATCTCAAATACAAGGGTGAACAGGCTGATGCTGTCATCAAAGAGAAGTGCAAAGGGAAGGATGACAGGACTGCTCAGGGCATCCATTCAGCAGAGCTTAGCAAACTCAGAAGGATTGAAGATTTTGCTAAGACCCTGAGCAACTCCATGTCAACCATGCCTCTCAGCAGACACTTGGAAATGGAAGTAAGGGATTCACTGCTGGAACAGATCTTGGCATCCAAGCCTTATAAAGCAACAAAGAACCAATTTACAGGCTGGACCACACATGCTCTAAGGGAAGAACTAATCAGAATAGAGAACATGGCCAAGAATCCTCCTGCTAAGGTCTCTGCTCCTGATTTCAAAAAGGGGAGAGATGAAGCTAGAGCCTTGAAATTCAGAAGAATGAGACAAGAGCTTGTAGCAGCTAAGTATGGAGAGATGAAGTCTGTTGCCAGATGGTCAGAAATCAGGCTAATTGAAACATACAAAAAGCTTGAACAAGAAAGAAAGACCAATCCTGATCTTCCAAGAAAACCAGTGTATGATGATGCTCCCAAGAAACCCTCTCAGGCCTTTACATTAGACAGTTTACTGGAAACTTCAGATCTTACCATTGCTGCTAGAAGACAATTTAAGAAGCAAAAAGAAATGACTGAAGAAGAAACAAGACAGTTCACTGATACTTATGTGAAAGAGGGGATCTTGAATCAAGTCAGATCTTTTTCTGATCCTGTGTCAGACAGGCTCAGAGAACTCATTGCAAGGCCACCATCACCAAACTCATCCAAAATAAAGATGCATCCCAGTCACTCCTCTGATTCTAAAATTCTAAAATGGAAGTCTGATAAAGAGACCCATGAATTGACATTGCTCAGATCAGATGGTAGTATTCAGAAGCTGAGTATGGATGAGGCACCTGGCCTAAGTGCTGAAGATCTCCAGACACTTCTAAATTTGACACTGGATAGAGATGCTGAAGACCTCTTCTCTCTACACTTTGAATTGCAACTAAAAGGGCAAATTAGAGAAAGTCTGATGAGGAATAAAGATCAAGAATAAAGCAGAGTTTTGGCATCATCTGTTCTAGGGGGAGATTGTTGGGTCTGCTGACCTGGAGAAGAACAGATGATAGAAAGCCAAAATATACTAAGTGTTGATCAAGAATAAATAACAGTGGTTACAAGAAAGCTTCCTCCAAAGAACTGCTGATTCCCAAACTGCTGATACTTAAACATCTGATACAAGACAACTGCTGCAGATGAAAGGTCTGATGGATAAAGTCTGAAGAGCAAAAGTCTGATAAAGAACAAGTGCTGATCAAAGATCTGAAGAACAAAGGTCTGTTGAACCAACAGCACTTTGGTTCAACAGATGATAAGAAGACATCAGAGTTTTAGCTTAACAGAGTTTTTCTTTCAGTAGATTCAATGTAACAGTAGTTTATTGTTTAACAGATGTTGTAGTTTGTTAGTCAGTTAGGGGTCGCTTTCTAGGTGACGTCAGCTAAGTGATCATCAGAGGTTTGTACTTGTCTATAAATAGAACAGTACTTGTACTGTTCTATTTGTCACTCGTCATTCTCTCTAGACAAACAAACTCTGAGTGATCAGGCTGAGGGGGAGTTATAATTGTACCTTTGTAATCTTTCTAGTTTAATGAAAGCATTCGATTGATAACAATTATTCTCTTTGTTTTGATTATTCTTTATTCCGCTGCACTTTCCATTTATACTTCATTCATATTTCATAGTTAATCAAAACAATCTAATACTCAGATCCTAACATAATTGGAATAAGACATGAAGTAATGAAAAGTAACACCATAGAAAATTTTTAAATCACAAAATTTATCCTAGATATTGGGAAACAAAAATTTTGCAAAAATAGTGCTACCTTAAGTAGTAGCCACCACTTCTTTTGTAAGACTAAAGTCAACAAACATAGCCTGTGAATAGGCTTTATTATGAAAAACAACATACATTTAAGACAACATTGTTCAGTTTTTTTTTTAAATTGACATTCTAATAATGATGTGTACACCATTGAGTTCTGAAAAAATAACAACTTACCTTTGCATGACCTGTATGTAGATATCCATTTGGGTCTGGTGGAAAACAGATCAAAACTTCTCCTTGCTACCATTCTTTAGATGTTGTTCCAACATTTCTTTTGGGTTGTAAGCTTTAAGCATGCGTTTATAACTAAAAAAAATACTTTTGTATGAACTTGTAAAACAATGATAAAATTTTAACATGACAAAAAACTTTAGAAAGGACATAAAGTAAAAGTACAACATGATACTGAATACCAATTTTTAGTATTCTCATCAAATTGGAGTTCTTATGTGTTAAAATGGCAGCAAAAATTTTGCAAGCACAAGAACCAATTTCAAGATAAAACTATTCCACAAAATTGTTCATTCAGTAAGCTTAGCCAACATTTAATCTTTATACTACAATATGAATATATCCCATCAGCAACCTTGTTATCTAGATCACAACAATGGCTGCACTAACCTGACTAAGTAGAAGGAGCCTTGGATAACATAGGGTCTCCATGATGGAAAGCAAGCAATAAATCATTCATTCCAGCAACCTCATGCAATAAATGATGAATTACTTGCAAAACCAAAATTGTAAAATTTTAGCAATATGACGCACCTGCAATGTTTTCAGCCAGGCTATAATCAAGACAACATAGTAAAAACATTGAAATTGTCAACTTTATTCATGTTTAAAGAGTCATGTTTGCATGATGAATCTAAGTAGTTGGATCCATGCAATGCATAAGCTATAGCTAAGATTTCCTTTGAATGATTATGAAACATACCTAAACCTTTGTAGTTCTTTGCAGTTCAAACAAAAGTATATGTTGATTTACGCAATACCGAGACAAATACAGTAAAAAATCAATCAGCACATGAAAGACCTTCAATAGGCACTAAAGATTACATATTCAAATAAGAACAAATCATATGGCTTCAACAATTCAGACCAAGGTTTCAAATTTCAAACCATTTACACTAAAAAACCTTAAAAATAGAGCACCTAAAATTCCCTACACTTGCCTTGCCATGTTGTAATCACCAAAGAAAAAAAAAAGTTTAAATCTAAAATCATTGTCAAACTTCACTGCAATTACTACTGTTAAGTTAAGAAACTATTTGCCTACAACTTAGATTTGCTTTAAATGAAACATACCTGGTGTCATGGATGTCTCCAATGATGAGCTTCGTGCCATACCATACCATACCGATCCCGATAGCGATTTTCGTCAAAATTGGTACTGGCTCGAACCACTACTGAATCAAAAATAATGATAATGATTTTTGCCAAAGTTAAAGCATAGGTATATACATATATATGTTTACAAAAACCTTTTTTTGCAAAAAAAAACAAAACAAATAGAGATGGTTATATGATCCGTATGATCAATCTTCTCCAAGAATATGACCCACTAGAAGCATTTTCTTATTAAAACAATTCAACCCAAATGGTAATGTTCATAACCAGGTTTGAACAGTAGTAATTCTGTTTGCGAAACATTTTCTGGCCAAGGACTATACAGCCCGCATGGTCTCAATAAGACCTGTTTAGGGTTGTCTGGTAGAGAATATAACATTTTTGGCTTGTTTTGATATACTTAACAATTTTGCTACACCCATTTCCATCTTATGAACCTTATATAATGGAGTTTAAGTCTTACCTCATAACTAGAGAACACTTTATTGATGTGATTAAACTTTATGCTCCTCTAATTTATCCGTAAGAGATGAAGCAAAAAATTTCCTTTAAACTTGGGTACGGGTTTTTATCTACATTGAACACTTTACCCCTCAACAAAAGCTAGTAAATCCTCATCAAAGTTTTCACGAAAACCTTCATTAATGTTAGTATTGATTCAGTTTCCTTTTTCTTTCTCTTTTTCCATCAATAATTTGTAGACTAATGGATTATGTGATGACAGATGTAACAAAAAAACATACAAATACACATAGTCTTGCACAGGTAATTACCATTAAATATTGTTATTAAGGGGCATAAAGGGAAGAAAACGACCAAAAAGTAGAGATTTCTAAAGAGGCCTTTGAACTCCCATCTTAAACTGAAGATGATTTTACCCTTTTGCCCATCTTTGATACTTAATAAGGTAAGATAAGATAGATTTAACATCACATTCATATGAATAGTGTAATACACGAGATTCTAACCAGTTTCAAACACATAAATTCGATAAGTTGCCTGATGGGTAATAAACCAAGAACTTAAGCCAACATCATAATAGGCCGTGTTAAAATAAAAGTTATTCACTTAACTTATGAACCCAATACTTCAATGCAGAACTATTTAAGAAACTACATATGATGTGACATGGTATAAACAGATAAAAACAAGTAAGATATAAAAATGTATAAAACCATATATAAAAAATATGAATGAACAAATTTTTGATACAAATGAAGTTATATTTGAAATCAAATATTTATTTTGGTCTCGTATGCTTTAAGGAGTGAGGGTATCATACCAGTACCATGACAAATGGAACCGATACCTTCGAATATCAATATTTGTTTTTATGGTTTTTGATCAATGTACATGGCGATCAGATAACGTTTTTGTAATGAAATCGTTCTAAATATATACTTTTTTGCATCGTAAATAATACAGAGTACTGTTAACGTAACGAACTGGATTATGTTTATAATAATGTATTTTGTGTCGTAAAGTTTACCAATTGTCAAACCGTTAAAACAATATTATTCTTACGTTTAGTATAATAAAAAGATGACAAAATTTCATGAATCACCCTTTATGTTTGGCCAAAATTGCAGGTTCCAACCTTTATGATCCATTTGCACCCCAATCAATCTTTTCCTATTGATTTTACTACAGGTTCCAACCTTTGTGACTAACTCCATTAAGTTTCTTGGTTAAGTCCCCTCACATGAAGTCACGTGAGGGTATATTCGTCATTTCCCTTTTTTTCTTTTTCAAATTTTAACAGATTAAAATAGTATATTTTATTATTTAATCAAACCCAACCCCACCACACCCTACCCCACATCAAACCCACCATCCCTGTACTTTTCTTCATACTCATATGCCCCCAATTTAGTCATCCATAAATGCTCAAATCTTTAAACATAAATCACAAATCAAGTAATCAATTCAAGGAACTGTGAATATGAATGGGATATCAGAATCTTCAAAAAGAAATCCGGTGGTTTTACAACCTCTGGATCCGGTGGGAACCATTGCCGCCTCTGGTAATCACCGAGCAACACCACCGCCGCTTGAAGTGCTTGTTCCAACCGAATCTGTAGTTCTCATCGTCGCCTGATGCGGTGGTTCGATGATGCCAAGGCGGTGGTATAAGAGAGAGGCGTGGATGGATAAAGATAGAGAGGGGCAGAGAGAGAGAGAGAAATTGGGCAGAATGGTGGTTTGGAATCTTGATCTTCAGACATTGTAAAAGTATTAGTTTTGAAACAACGTTCAGAGTTGGTTTAAAGTTGACATAGGTGTGGCCTCGCCATATGCTGCCATTTATCCGTCATACGTAGCAGGAGAAGGACAATGGAACAACCACTCATCTTTCTTTTTGTCTCTATTACATGTGGTCGGAGTCGATGGTGGTGGTTGCATCATGTACTATTGAAGTTGGTGGTGGTCTGGTGGCAGTTGGGTGGAGATGAAGTTGGTTAGGGGTGGGTGGTGTGGAGGTGGTTGTGGTTGTGGTAGCGGGTGGTGCAGTGGGGGTTGGGGTGTTTTGGAGGTGCGGTGGTTATGGTTATGGTGTGAGGTGCGGTGGGTGGACGATCGTTTGAACTTGCTTTGGTTTGTACAATATTCATAAAAAGGTGCAGAGACTAGAGACCGAAGGTTTGGATACTTTTCGTAATGGGGAAGATGGTGGGGGGACGATGGTGGAGGACGATGGTTAGGGGACGATGGTTGTGGTGTTGTGGTGTGGAAGTGGTTGTGGTGTGGTTGGGGTGATCCGGTTGGGGTGGGGGTGGGGGTGCGTGTGGAGATGTGGTGGCTATGGCACGAGGTGCGGTGGCGGTGGCAGTGATGATGCGGTGGTGGTGAAATGAATGAGGTGGTGCCTTGATGAAGAAGATGGAGAGCATAATACCTCTCTATTTTGTGCTCTGATGAAGAAGATGGTGAGATATATGCTTATATAATAATAATAGAATGATAAATTCATTTTTTAAGTATGTTGTGCATTAAAAACGTGTATGTTGGATATAAATGACTAAAGTGTCCTTCTAACTAATAGACTTGATGGATGGCGTTAGTTAAATGGACTCAGATTGCTACAATCTGGAAAATCAGGTGCTCAGATAGTTAAACATTTTGGTTTTGGACTCAAGTAGTTAAAACCACCAAAACACAGGGACTCAAATAGTAATTTACTCTATTTTTAATTTATGTGATTTAATTTTATTTAAAAAACAAAATAAAAAATTTAAAAGAAAACTTCACATGATGCCACATGGCACATTCAAGGGGTGGAGAGTTGCCCCGTTGAATGTCATGTCATCAAGAGGTTATTATTTTATATATAGCTAGATTATACCTCGGGAGCGTCCCGTGGTTGAGAAATTTAATATGACACATCAATTTTTATATGAAATAGACTGATGCACTTTGCAGTTACATGCAGGAAAGCTTCATGTAGCACCTAACCAAAAACAATTAACAATGTATCTCCAATGTTAACGCCTAACCTTAAACAATGTATAATTCAAATTTTAACATATAACCTAAAACAACGTATAACTATAATATTAATACTAACATAAAACAATGTACAACTCCAATGCTAACACCTAACCTAAAACAATGTATAACTCCAATGTAACTCTAATATTAACACCTATCCTAAAGGCTAAAAAATGTATAACTCTAACATACTAATATTGATATTTAACATAAAACAATGTATAACTCTAGTAACTTATACTGCTTTGGTTGAAAATAATAATCATATTTACTGGTTTGAACAAAATTAGTGACTTGCCTATACATGATTAATGAATTACCTGAACACATGTTTTTTCTTCCTGTATGAACAAAACCCCACAAAAAATGGTCATTTTTTTCTCCGTTTTTTATATAGCACTATGGTACTCATTGGGAAGATAATAAAACGCTTGTTAATTTGGTATAATATTTTTCTTTAAAAAATCTCGTAGATAAAAGATATTAACGTTTAAAAATTATGGGAGAAAACATGAAAGAGAAAAATCCAATTTTGCTTTTAAACTTTTTTTCTAAAATTACTTAATGTCACATGGCATCTTACATAACACTCTCAAGGAGGAAAATGGCTATATGAGTGTCATGTAGGATTTAGCCTTTTGAAATATATATCTATACTAGGTGGAATCCCGTGTGAAAACACGAGAAGACCAAATCATACTTTAAGCCATGTTTACTAAAACCAACATTAAGAAGCCAATTGTCTGATGCGAAGAAAACCTGTTTTGTAGCAACTGTTCATTTCTTTATAACAATTATTATTACTACCCAAAATATAAAAAAAAACATAAACAGACCAACCGTTATGGTCTGTTTAGTAAACCCCAAATTAAAAAAGTCAATCTACTGTTAAAAAAAACTGTATTTCGTAACGCATGTTCCTTTCACGACACCAATTAACAATACTGATCAAAGGTTTAATAACTGGAACTGTTACAACCACGGAAAGATAAATCTACAGACGGATTAAAGCTCTGTTGAGATAGCTCATATTAAAAACAAAAAGAGGATCACCAAATTAAAAAGTCAATCTAATGTTGAAAGAAAAACTGTATTTGGTAATGTCTGTTCAAAAGCAGTGCGTCAATTAAGCAGATTTTTTAAAACACCTGTTTGTGAAACATTGTTGATTCAAACAGTTGTTAATTCAACGGTTTCGTTCAAACAGTTTTTGCATTAAACAGTTTCTACTAACAATGACATCACATGCATTTTTAATGTTTGGTGTCTAAAGACCAATCATCTGTTGACTTTAACAGTAGACTATTGATATACTCTAATTGGTATTTTTCATCAAATAAATATAAACCATTATATAAAGATGACATAATATATAAAATAAAATATTCAATATATTTAGAGCGATAATAATATCAAATACATTTAAATAACAAATCTGTGGTATTCAACAATTCCTTCAATCTTTTGTTCTTATCTTTAAGAAAGTTTCTGTAGGACATACATATTTTTTTATGTCTTCACTGAACTTTTCATTTGACCTTATGTTTTCCAGTAGAAATGAAGAGGCCATCCATCTTTCACTTGATACATCGGTAGCAATGACCTGATTAAATTTGAGGTTGGTCTTCCATATGTGATGTTCAAGCAGGCATGTAGCACCTTCAATAACTTGAAGAATCTCCAACTCTTCATCCTCTTTAAAACATTCCAAAACAATTTTCTGAACCTCTGACATTTTTGACCATTGGCTCCTGCTGGAATCCATGTTATTAAGATTTTTATAAGATTGATAAACTTATGCAGATGTAGAAGGTAGTGTTTGAATAGTGTGCTATACAAATAAATGAAAATCGACTTTTATAGTAAAAACAATGCATTAACTATAATGAATCTATTAACTACAATGAATTAACTATAATGAATCTATTAACTACAATGCACTTTTATTAATCTCGAATACATACTATATTAATTTGTTTATTTTCCCACTGAAACAACTCTTCAAATTCTTTTTTTTTTAATTCAAACTTCAAGACAAACACAAATACTATTTACCAATATTTGTATAAATATGAACATGTAATGTTTTACGTTTTTTATATTATAAATAATTGTTTAACTTCTGTCTTATCTTAAATTGGACATGAAAAGGTTATTTGATTTTTTTATATAAGTAAAGATAATAAATATAAGTATATTATCTGTGAATACAAATTATTAATCTTAGTTTGATTCCAAAATACTGAATTCTTACACTTGAGTTTATTTCCAATATACAAATTAAAAAAAGATGTATTAGTACATCATTTGATAAAAAGAAGTTGTGAGTAACAATGGTTATCTAAAAATCGTTAATTAATAACCGTCCATCTATATTTATTAAACGTCTGGTAATTTATATTTAAATTAATTTTAAATTTAAATTATGTTATGATTTTAAATTATTACTCTTACGTCTAATTGCAAAATACACTAAGCTCAATATTATAATCATTAAATATGGAATTCACCCTACTGAGACTGTTATAACCATGAAGAGAAAAATCAACAGACGAATGAAAATATCTGTTGGAACAACAAATATTAAAAACAAACAATTAAAACACAACATAACCATCAATTTCACTCTATAATCGATGTGCTCTGCAAATCGAAATACCTACCAACCCTCACCGCTAATGCTCCAATATATGTGGATACTCTGAAAGAATTCTGGAATAAGCCGAGTGCCGGGAGAAAGACAAAAAGCCTTATGCCATTATCTCCAAGATTGGAAATACAGATATCGAGATAACACCGGAATTCATCTGCAACACATTCTCCCTAAACGATTTGCAAGGTAATAATTCTTTTCAGAAAAACGAAGTTCAGACAGAGTTAATTGAGAGAGGGTATGAAGGTCAATTGACTGCATCAACAATGTTTAAACGAAATTTCCCCCCACCAATGAAGTTTTTTTTCATACCCTTCTTGTATGTCTGTCTACAAAAACATCATTTAATGAGATACCATTGAAAACACAGTATCTTGGATATGCAATTTTAACGGACAGTGATTTCAACTTGTCTCAGACAGTATTTACTGATTTAGTATCTAATGTAAAGGCTATAAAATCTGGATCTAGTAATGCTTTTTTACTATATCCAAGATTGTTGAGTTTCTGCTTACAAAACCTATTACCTGATAATGATTTTAAAAAAGGAGTAGCTATTACAATTAATAGCTTATCGAATGAAACTTTTACAAGAATGTTGGACGTTAAAATACATAAAAGGTCATTAAAGGTAAAAGTTCTAAAATACAAACAAACAGTGATGCTTCAACATCTTTTGTTGTAACATCTATTGCCGAGCCAACTGCTCCTGGTGAAAATGAAACCACAAACACTTCTATGGAAATCATGCCAGTGATTTCAACAAAGAAACCACCAATAAAAAAGCAAATCAAAAAGAAGAAAAACATTGTATCTCTGGAGCTTCAGAAGCCAAAAGAAACTACTACAGCCACACAAGAGCAGTAAACAACAACTGTTGATGCTTCCTCTGAACCAATGAAACAACAGCAATGACAAATATTGTCAATGTATCCTCTCAACCTGATCATCCTATAATGAAGAACACATACAACATGACCTAGATGATTCAGTTGTACATTTGTTTAAAAGTCCTTCTCCTGGAGCTGGATCTCTTTTAACTCCACCACCGTCCCCCTCACATGCACCAACAAAAATTCCACCTACCTTTAATCCATTGTTTGAGGCAATTGATAAATCTCAAACTGAAAACAATCCCTCTCAATCACCCATCACTGAGAATACACAGCCAGAAGAGAGTGTTCATGAAAAAAGTCAATCATCAAGCCCACAGGCAGAGAAGATGTAACACCCCAACCGATGGCGGAATCATCGAGGTGTCACGTAGTGACGATTGCTCAATAGCTCATGGTACAAAAATGTAAATTTGAATACATTGAATATATAGTTTATTACATTGAAAAGAAATTCAAGTTACAAAGATTCTAAAACGACAAGTCTAACTAAAGTACAATAAAGTCAAAACTTAAATATAAATCCAAAGCTTAAAGGAAGCGTCTCAAAATAACCTGAAACATCTACAAAATAATTTTGTCAACACATATAATGTATTGGTGAGCATACCCTGATTTAGTTCAAGAATCGTTTGAAATATTTGTGCCATGTTGTTTGCTAATATGTAATTAGTAGAATAAAAGCATCAAAATCAACCCTAAAAGTTTCAAGTATCAAGTATCACCCCAAAAGTATCAAGTTTCACATAACAATGACAAAGGCTCAAATGAAACCATAATCACACAAGGGATGTAAATCGTAGTACTACTCATTGTTATGCTCGGCCCATTGGTTAATGATTTTGATTACGTTTCAATTCACCCAAATCACATAAGCATCACATAAGGCACATTACGTTTCAAAGTCTACATAATTTAATAATAATAATAATGGTACATGAATCACCCCAAAATAGTAAAACATGAAAAAGGGGAAAGATATACTCACAGTTTGCGAAAGCGATCAAAATCCAACTTAAGCGGTCGTGAATTAAGTAATGGGAATTCCGAGGAATTCAACCTATAATGTATATAAATACTAATGAGGAAAAGACTAAGAGTCTAAAGTATCTAGGGTCTAAGGCATTAGGGTTTGCTAGGCTTAGGTAGGGAAAATGAAGTTTTTATAATAACTCGAATGTAATAATAATTTTTAAATAAAATATATTGTGATTCACGGTCGAATAGGTGACTAAAGAAGTTTAATACTACGTTTCCACACGTAGGAACATTTTCTATTTTATAAAAAAATATCCCTAGAATAGATTTTAATAATTTATATTTAACTAAATAGTTTATTATATCTAATTAGATATAAATAAACTAAAAATACAAGATATGATCCAAAAAAATGATATTTTTATGGAAAATGATTATTTTCTGATGTATAACAGTGAAAATAATTTTCTCATAAATTTTCTCAATTTATTTGCATTTAAAACTGATTTAATGAATTTAATTCATGTTTAAATGATTAAAAATAGGAAAATAAATAAAATAAATGTTTTATGAACCAATCATTTTTATTTCAGTTTCTGATGATTAGAAAATATTTCCCAGAAATTTTGGAGGTAAAAACACGTAAAATGAATTTTTAATCAATTAATTTTGATTAAAACAATTTAAATTAATAAAAATACGAAAATACATTATTTTCAAGAAACTAAAAATATGATAATTTTCTATGAGGTGTCAAGAAGCTACACCTAAATTTTCATAATTTTTGGATAAAAATGAATTTATTATGAATATTCTAAGTTTCAATGGATTTTTAAATGATTAAAATAAAAGAAATATAAAAATGAAACAAAAATAATCAGACTTGTGGGTGCTTGGGTTCAAACCCGTGACCCTTGGTCAAGAAGACCAGTGACTCAACCACTAGACCATCCATGAATTCGTTGTTTTTAATGAAGCAAAATTTTGTTTAAACAACTATACCAATCTATCTTCTTCCCCAATATCCTAGCCAAGAACCCTAACCCTAACCCAAATTCAATAACCCGAACAAGACACAATATCACGTCTGTAATATGGGGATTTCGTAAAGGAGTATCTAGATAACAAAATGGCATGAAGAAATGGGACTTACAATCGCGTATAGAACTCGAAAACAAAAGATTTTTATTCGTAGCAAAATGGTTCGATTTGGGAGTTGTCTGGACAAATTTCGAAGTGTTTCAAAGTGTTTTCAGAATGCTTAAAGGAGTAGGAACATAGTGAGATGATTTAATTATATAATGCTCGCTTAAAAACGGCCATAAGGATCGGTTAATAATTCCGATCGGTTACCCCAAAATCCGGAATTAAACACAATTATTAAGGACTTTGAATGCTTAAAAATGGTTGGGAATGGTTGAGAATGAATGGAGAAACGATTTGGAATAAATTTTGAACGGTTACAATCCTTATAACCGGGTTTTAATGTTTGCCGGAATAACGTCCGGCTGCCGGAAGTTGGCCGGAAAACAAGGGAAGAGGGAAAGGTTTTAAAACTTTGATTATTTGACAGAAATGGTCCCTCAACCTTAACTTGGTTAGATATATATTAGAAAGTTAAGTTTTTCCTTTATAAAAACTTAACTTAGTTAACTAACTTAACCTAAAAGCTTTTAAAACTTTTTTTTTAAACTTGAATTTTTTTATAGAATTTTTTTTTTACGAATACGTTTCCACATACGCATTTTGATTAACATTTATACTCGATCCATAATAACTACAAATGATAAAATTTTAGTTCGCTCTAACATTAAATTTGAAAACGACAAATCTTACTGAGTCTATAATGGAAATATTGGAATACATGAAGGACTAAAGTTGACAACTTGTTAAAAGATGAGGGTGACAGTTGTCACAGTCTCCCCTACTTTAGAAAATTTCGTCTCGAAATTTCTGTCAAGTGGAGGTTTCTATGTAATAGAAGGCGTGGTAAAAGTCAAGTAGGTGTTAAAAATTGCATCATTTAACAGAATTTAAAGTGGTGGTTTCATATCCAAAGCAAAAGCTTCAAAATCTTTGATAGTTAATTCAAAGTTAGAAAGTTAAGAATTTAAATGTTTTGGGAAGGTGTGACTGTTGAGGGGCATAGGTACCTATGAAGCAGTCTCCCCTACTTTAGAGATGAACCAAAAGTGTAAGTGTACATAAGGTTTGGGTTTTCTGTGTGGATGGCCAAAAGAAAGACTCTAGGAAGACGAAAAAAAAAAGAAATACAATGATAGAAATAAATCGTCTAAGTGCCTTCTTATTGGATGTGAATGGTACTGTTAGCAAGCCTTTCGAGAACTTAATCAGGCATTAGGTATCATTTTTCTTGATGATAACATGGATGACTATGTAGATGTTGTTTTAAAGACTGCATCAGGTTACGAATAAGTAGAATTTTTAAGTCCTTATGCAGTTTCCATTGTTTCAATAATGGGTTTTTATCTTTGTGTTATTTTATGCCTACAATTCATTCAATCTTGTGTGGCTATGCTAATGTTGAGATTTTGTTTACATTCAATTATTTCATTAAATGTCTTCATTGCTCTTTATTGAATTTGCATGATATCTTGAATCTTGATGCTGGTTGACTTTCGTGAGTTTAACACAAGTGTTCCGATGGCAGTTGATTTTGCGTTTATGCTAATGTTGAGATTTTGTTTACGTTCAATAGTTCCGATTTTACGTCATCAAATCTGTTCGTGTTGACATGAGGATTGGCAAACAGGCATGCCTTGAAGTCATGTGGTTTGTAGTTTAATAAGGTAATTAATAGCTTGTAAGGTGTGTCAAGGTTGAACTATTTACTTAAATGGATTGCCGTTTTTTCTTAAACTAACTAAATATAGAAATCTAGATAAACTACGACCAAATCTGTTTTGGTTCCGGCTAAAGAAAATGACCATTTTTCTCATCTTGATAACGCTATTTTTTGTAGTCGCCTCGAGACAGAATTGGTGCAATGGTATAGATGTGAAGTTTCTCAGTATTCAATAATTTGTGGTTTCAGGCCTTTTAGTGGTGATGATGTGAAGGCAAAGACACCTGCTGCGGTTACATGTAATGAGGATAAACAAGAAGTACCCAGAACATTGGTAATAAGCAGTCGGATAAAACCTTTTATCTCGACAAGGTATGATTTTTAACTTATGTTCATGTGAATTTTTAACTTATGTTCGTGTGAATATGTAACGTTCAGTTGACTTCCCTTTCAACCCTGATTAAAGATCTATATGTTTGTATAAGTGTTTGGTTCGCGCACAAAACAAAAGGATTTGTATGATCAAATGGCTATCTATTTAATATATATTACAAATTTATTTTAAGAAAAAAATATTTCTTCTGTTGTTTATTTGGTTTTTTAAAGATTGAAAATGTCATATATTGACATATATGTTGATACCTTTTAGTAATTGGCCTAAGAACATTAGTTATCAAATGCAGAATGTGAACCTTTTGGATTATCGATTTCTTGATAATATCAATGATTTTGATGGATAGGAAGATTATTATGAATGTAAAGGTAGTGACCTGTCCATATTCCATCTCACATCAAGTTAATAACGATTTTATAGCATGTAAACAAAAGGACCATGCGAATAAATTTTGATTTGATTTGTAGTTTGATTTTATAGCATGTAAACAAAAGGACCATTAACTTGGTGTTAATGGTCAACATTAGAGCTCACAACATGGATAGTTATGTAAATAGTAGTTTTTCTATGGATTGGGTTGGTTTGGCACAAAACACTCCTTCCCCACCATAATTAGAAAATTCATATTTCTTCACTGATCTTACTTTTTTGACCAAAGTTATACTGGACGTCTTATGTGTTAAAAGATACCCATTGGGTGACTATTTGTACACATTTAACGTGTTGAACGCTGTTTTTTACAACCGAGTTTTATCACAACTGTTATTCAATATTATTCTCACAACCAAACACCTCTCATTAGCATGTTTTTTAATCATTTAAAAATTTTCCATTCAGGTAGAGAGAAGACCTATACAATGCAACAATTACCTTTTAAAGCTTACTGATTCTCATGATATTTTTAGACCCATGAACCATTGTTACTGAGATCAATGATTTTAGTTATTTCCTATTCTTTGAAGTTTATGGCGGTAAGTTTTTGATCTCTCTTAATTATAAAGAGGGGTTTCTGTTTTCTTTTATTTCTTCTCCTTATTAAACCATCTTAGCTTCAAATTAAACACATATGAAGTATATGGCACGTTTTGACTTTTTGGGTCAAGAGTTGAGGTTTAAAGTCAAAGAGGTTTGATTAAGTAATTAATATAATCATGCTATATATATTTATGCTTTTTGCTTTCTAATTTTTATTTTTGTACTTTGCTTGAAGGTTTAATCCCAATGTACCACAATGGCTATGCCTCATATGAAGACATTGGAATTGGATGAAGGATGAAATTTTATTAGCAAATTCTACCGCAATAGATTCTCAACTTTATACTCTAGAAGGCTGATGGTGAGCCATTTGAAAATGCCGTCGCACATGCTTTCTAATTTTTAGTTTTGTACTTTGCTGATGGTGTTCCGGTGCCGTCGCACATGTTCTTAAAAAGTTAGATGATTATTGCAATAAACTGAACTTAGTTTATGTAAGCATATTAAATGCATTTATTATTTATCAGGAATTGCAAAAAGTGTTTGCGGGTTAACCCAACTCTGTCCGTAAGTGACCCGTACTCATTTCACCCATCCATGACCCACCCATCTTGCTGCCTCTGTATGATTTACTTTTCTATCGTCACTAAAATGGAATGGGTCAAATGGGTTGTCGCCCAAGATATATTTTTTGTGTACCCAAAGTATTGCTTTTGACCTCTACTATTTTTAGATTTACAAAATTACGGAACCCATTTGAATTGCCATTTAAATTTGTTATATATATATATATATATATATTTCTTAAATGGGTTGCCAATTTAAACAGAGAGAGGTTGCCAATTTCTATTTTTTTAGTAGTTAATATATTAAACAGAGAGAGGTTGCCAATTTCTATAAATTGAAAAGAGAAACAGAATTGGATTTACACGACCTATAACTTAGTAACATAGTTATCATTTTAAGTTTTTTGTTGGTATGACTTTAATATATAAGTTGATATCACACTCTAGAGTACACTCAACTCGGTCTATATTTTTTTTTTGAAAGTTAGTATATTTTAGCATTATTAGAGCTTCGAGTCAGAGGATTTTTAAGATATAATCCAATGTAAAGGTATGTTGTAGAACTGCAATAAACTATTTAACTTAATTTTTAGATTTTTTTTCAATTTTGGCCCTTTAAATGGGTAACATGTCTATTGAGGATCTACGTCTCGAAGCTTGAAAGGTCATATTAAATATGACCACATGCAGCCTATCTACATTTTTTTTAAACCGAAATATGTTGTAGAATTACAATAACCTATTTAACTTCATTTGTAGTTTATTATGAATTATGATGAGTAAGCGAGCTTGCTTTTGAATTTGCAAGCATTCGGTTATCATGTTGTTAATTGTCACAAGAACACGTCATCATCTTCAGCATTATGACAACAATCTTCACCTTTTGTCTTGGTATTTTTTTCACCAGATTTAAATTCAGTTTGTTTTAAGCCTATAATTCAGGCACTAGGTCATATTTCAAGCTTCCTAGCAACTTCAATTTGGCACTTAATTTGCTTTATGTGAAATGATTGTGTGCAGGTACAAACGGGCCAGCTTGGGTTGGTGGGCCTTGCAAGCTATTCGATACTGATGAACACGAAAGTGCCGAACCTGGCGGCTCTATTAAGTCTAAAAAGACCATTATAATGTTTTTATTGTATTTTCTTGATTTAGAATGATATACACGAGACTATTTTAGATCTGCAGTTTAACAAACTAATTTCATTCCAACCAACAACTGACATAGATAGTCATCAAAAGCAATTGATTTTTGGAAGCATATGAAGGGACTCTGAAAGATGATTATCCTCCATGAAGTGAACGATGTGTTGATGTGAGCATGGGGAAATGTTGTACAATGTAATAGCTATTATTATTATTAGTGCTGTCAACAATGAAACATGTTTATTAATTGTTTTGAAACCATCACGTATGTGAACACATAATATTTTCATGTGACATTTATTCCCACCCAATGAAAACCTTTTGAAATAACTAATTTAGAAAAGCTTATATCCAAGTATCTTAATTGGAGCAATGCAGGAGACATTGTCTTTCAATGCTAATGTGAGTATAATAGTTCTCTTTTTTCAATCTCAGTTGAGCAACTGAGCTTACACATGTCATTCACAAATAAATTTGAGTTCTCTATAACTTGAATTCAGTGAAAAGCTAGGTAGATTGCTTTCATTGATTTCCGGTGAGAAAATGGAATATCTAAGTTCAGATAGCGTTTATTAGTCTCAATGCTAACAAGATGTTTGATGAAAGATTGTATTCATCTAATGTTCTGAATGGTCTTAAGTTATCCGGTATACCAAACCACTTATTGGTTTTGAAAGTTAATGTGGTAATGTACTATGAAACATTGATCAGAAAAGCGGTTTGTGTAACGGGACAAGATTACAAGTTATTAAAACGGGGACACGTATAATAGAAGCTAAAATAATTTTAGGGAGTAACATTGGAATGCAAACCGTTATCCTAAGAATTAATTTATCCCCTTCCGATAAAAAAATTCTTTTTAAATTTAACAGAAGACAATTCCCCCTTGCTTTGGGTTTCGCAATGACAGTAAACAAGTGTCAAAGACAATCCCTATCTACAGTTGGCCTGTATTTGAAGGATCCAGTTTTTACACATGGACAATTGAATGTTGCGTTACCAAGAGTCGAGATAGACTGAAGATACTAATATTAAACAAAGATCGTAGCGTTACGAATCAAACACCAAATGTTGTGTACAAAGAAATATTTGGATCCCTATGAATAACTTTCTGAGATTTTAAATTTTCTTTTTTTTATTTAAGATATGTTTAATTACTTTGAATGTTCATGTTCATTTGGCTTCCATTACAATAAATGTGATATTATTCATTTGATTCCCGTCTTTGTTTATAAATGTTGTCAAATCAAACTTTAGTTGATCGATATATTCATCATTGCGTTACATTATCAACCTAATGGAAGGAAAATAAAAGAGATAAAAATGTTGAAAAATGTCACCTTTTTGAAGTAGTAGTCTCTCAAACTTACGTGTGGAAGTGTGGAAATTTAAATAGCATCGTGCAATTGCTTCTGTTAATCCTGAAAACAAATTATAAGTATGACATGTAATTAGTTCGGCACATAAATGTGAATGCGATTTTAATTTGAAAAGAGAAAAAAGAAGGATATACATACAGTCAAAGAGTCGATTCTTAAAGAACCAGGTTCAAGATGGGCCTAGGTTGAAACTGGCAAGCCGGTTCGCGTTGACCAACCAGCCACCAAATAGTCTTAAACATGGCGTAAGTAAATGTTACCGATTCACATTGACCCTCATTCAATTTTCAATAAAAACTAACGAAATCAATCTTTCAGTTGTCAATAAATTAGTAACTGATTAAACTTTTAATTTAACTTTGGTTAACAATTTCCTACGATAAACACAATATTTAAGTTAATAATTAATATAATATAAATTTGATTTACAGTTTCCAAAAATATATACGATATTTAAATTAATAATATTAATATTAATATATTCATTGAAATATCTTTAAATGAAAATTCACGAATTTGGGATGGAATTCAATATAATGAACAATACTCTCGGATATTAGGTATTTCCAAAACAAAATTAATTGTTTTTCGATATTTGATTTGAACCATATGTGTTATGCAAGACTTATTATTATTACCAAGCCATTATTTTATATTAGTGTTCCTTTGTCCATCATCCGATAAAAGGAAAGTAATAAAATTCTTCCTATAATTGTAAGAAAATGTATAATATTTACATATATTTATTAATAAAAAGTGTTTACCAATATATATATATATACATATATATATATATATTAATAATGGTAGGTTTCATATTTTTTTTCTCTGTATTTTTAAATTTTCGGGAAAAAAAATTATGTTATATTATTATTACAAAAATTATGTTATAAACAATTTAAAATGTAACGCATGACTTTGCAACATGTTAGACGTATCTAGAGTTGGTCTGTATTTGAAGAATCCTGCTTTTACACATGGATAGTTGTATGTAGAATAAATATGTTATTATATTTAAATATAGGCAGTTTTATGTTTTGTTAAACTATATTTTAATTGCTTTAAACGTTAGTTCATTTTTATTCCGTTAGAATAAATATGTTATTATTCATTTCATTTCATTATTTGTTTTTAAATCACGTCAAATCAAACAGTTGTTAATCGATATATCCACTGTTGCGTTACATTAAACCTTTTTGATGATATACATGCAACCAAAATCTATACGAATTGTATTACGCAACTTTAAATAAATAAAAGAACGTGCAAACTACAATCTTTATAAAAAAAATTTCATTTTACTTGTAGATGCACCGTGGGTCCCCACGGGACTCTAACCTAGTGTGACACCCGGCAAACTCCGGTTATTAACTTTTGAAAAACTCAGTAAGTCTACCTTAGCGAATCGCGCATACATCACGCATAACAGGGCCAGTTGAGTCGAGTCACATTAAGAAAGTGTCTAGGGATCAACGATTCGGAGGATCATTGGGGTTAACACACACACACGGGGTATGAGTCCGGTGGTTGGTGATTTGTAGAATCGTCGGGTCCAATGCACACACACAAGTCTCGAGTCCCGGGAATCGGTGAACGAATGTGAACGTGTTTGTTTTCATGAATTATGTGTTTATAAACATTATGTGATTTGTCGGTATGTGAATACGTGTTTTTATGTGTTAAGATGATGACTACACGTAATTGCATGACATTATAGGTGACTACGCGTAATTGCATGATGTTATAGGTGATTACGCGTAATTGCATGATATTATAGGTGATTACGCGTAATTGCATGCTGATAAGGGGTGATTACGCGTAATTGCATGCTGATAAGGGGTGATTACGCGTAATTGCATGCTGATAGGGTGTGATTAGCCCTAATCGCCTATAGGGTAGGCGATTAGGAGGTTTGGGTAGGCGATTAGAGCCCTAATCGCCAATAGGGTAGGCGATTAGCAGCCCTAATCGCCTGATAATGCTGCACAATCGCCTGACGTGTTTTAAACGACTAGAAACGCCTATAAATACCACCCTTGACCTCTAAAACACCATTTGTGCAACCCTAGCCGTCCCATAACCTATCCCAACTCACAAACACCCTCTGGAACTCGTTTTTACATCAAAACATCCATTTCCAAGCTTTACCCATCATTTTTCTCCTAAATCCAAGGTGTGTTCTTCATCCCCAAACCTTTATATGATTATGTTTTGTTCCCTAAAAGTCCAGACCTGATTTCTAAATGTTTTTGTCTTTGAAAATCCATTAAAAACCGTTTTTAAACAAACCCAAACCCTTATGCATGTTATATGTGTTATATGTGATTAAAGGTAGGATTTTTATGATTGAAACATGATTGTTCTTGTGTTATTAAGGTGTTTATAGCTGTTATGAGTTAGTATGATAATGTCCTAGGAGTTTGGAGGTCCATGGTTGTGTATTGTTGTAACACCCCGATCGATGGCGGAAACATCGAGGTGTCACGTAGTGACGATTGTTCAATAGCTCATGGACTAAAAGTGTAAATATTGATACATTGATTAAATAGTTTATTACATTGAAATGAAATACAACGATTCTAAATGCCAACTAACAGAAATACAATGAATCCAAAAACTAAGTAAAATTCCAAAAGCTTAAAAGTCATCTCATAAGAACCTGAAACATGTACGAAAATAATTTGGTCAATACAAAAATGTATTGGTGAGCATACCCTGTTTTGAATACATATAGTAAGAAAAGTTTCGCAATTCATGTGTTGTATACTGTTTGCAATTATGTATAGTATCAGACAAACCAACCCTCAGAAATGAAATGAAATTTATATATAGTATTGCGCTATTGACAGTAATATGAAACACATAGCAATGACCAAGGTCTCTCAACAGAGTCCCTAGGGGTATATACCATAGTACTATTCATTGAAATGTCAGGCCCTCAAAGGTTAATGATTTTGACAAGTCATAGACACACAAATTAACATAAAGCAAACACACATGAGAATTGCATTTAGTGAAAGAATAACATTTAGTCATAGTGTACATGAATAGCCCCAAAAGAGTAAAACATGAAAAAGGGGGAAAGATATACTCACTGATAATGCGTGCAATAGCTGGCAAATAAATAAGCCCGGGAAAAGAAACCCAACAACACGTGACCTAAACATAAAAGGACATCTTTAAGGTCTTATTGAAATACCTCTGGCATGTAAGTTGGTTATGTATAGTGTTCACCCATGTACCTAAATTCGATAGGAAAACTCGTTGTTTTCAAAACACTTAGAGTTGACAACCCGTTAGTGATGTATATTTAACTTCCCAAAAATATATAAATATCGATTGACGCAAATGTTGAAACTTAACCTCACCCACATGTACTAAAAAAAATAAGTAAATAATTTTACCCGAGTCGTAATTCGTTTCGTTTGGTATATAAAATTTTATGTTTGCTTAGAGAACTAATATCACGACACTTGATATATACAAGTAAATAGATAATTGTATATAAAATAATTATTATTATTATTACACATATTTTTCAAGAAGATATACTTGAAATACGTCGCATAACATTTAAAATTAGTATGTGCTATGTTTCCACACACATACAATCATAAAATGCTATTTTTAGATAAAAATAGAATTTTATCTTTTTTTAACCAATATGTATATATATGTACGATTCTGAATGTTTTTGCCATATATAAATGACCATAATATAACATCAAAAATATATTTAAATATTTACTTCTAAAATGATTACTCCCTCTAATTATTCTAGTATGTTTTAAGTATTAACAAGATTAAGAAAAAAAGTTAAATCGGCACTTATGTAAACTTTTGAAAATAACCATGTAGCTCACTAAAATACGTTCATATAATACATTAAAAGTTTTTTAAGAAGTTTATGGACATTAAATACCCTTTAACGGTGTAAAGAAAAAGCCAATGAATTGGGAGGTTATGGATTTAAATTGGAAGGTTAGAGATTTAAAGCAATCATAAAAATATATAAATATGGACTTCTAGTGAATAGGTGTGCTAACGTTTTTTTTCATCAAACTTGAATTCAATTTATTTGATGACAAGGACATCAAATTCATAGTGGTCGAATTTTCCAAAATGTATTCAAAGAACTCACCGTTAATGTTCCAAATTGATTTACGTGAACACAAAGAACATAAAATATGAATATATGAGTACTTAGGTGAACACTATGCAAAGACTAGCTTCTAACATTTTTTTTTTATAATAATAATAAATGTTAAGAGGGTAAGTACTCACACAAAGCAAGAAAGGAGAAAGCGTATGAAAGAGAAGGTGTGTGAAAGAAAGGAACCAATCTTGTTCTTGAAATACTTGAAACACCATACTTGATGTTGCACTTTGTCCTAGACTAACTAATTCCGGACAAAGGGTATTAAGTGTGGGTGACCGGTTTGTCAATTAACTGAGGTGGTGATGGATTTGACATCGATTTTTGTGGTGGCCAAAATATAGAGAGATTCGGGTGTTGTCCTAGGAAATGTGTGGAGTGGTTTTTCTTGTTTTGTTTGTTAGTATTTATAGCGTAGAACAAGGAGTTTTGATTGTGTATGTATTTAAGTTACATACGTTTAGAATTGGAATTTATGGAAGAAATTTATTGTGATTCATTTACTCCTTGACTTCAAGGAATGCGTAAGTGTAATATGTGTATTTCCTTTTTATCAAAGAGAATCAAAAGTCACATTAGGTTGTAGGGTATGTTTGCATATATTTTAATATTGATCTCATGGATCTAACCAACAAACATCACAATATTATCTTTATTATATAAACCACAAAGTTTCGTAGTCATGGTCTAAAAAAATGTGTTTTTTTTTTAACCCATTTCCTTTAATAAAAACCTAATAAATTGTTTATCCAAGATTACAACGAAGAGAAATATTAAATAAGCAAACATGAAGGACTATAATTGACAATTTGCTAAAGGATGAGGGTGACGGATGTCACAGGCTCCCCTACTTTAGAAAATTTCGTCTCGAAATTTCTTTCAAGTGGAGGGTTTTTGTTTTTTTTTTTTTAACAAAAGGCGTTGTAAAGGTCAAGTAGATTAAAAAAAAACATTTCATCAGTCATGTTTTGGCAATGTGTGAGGGGCAGATGTACTAATGAAGCAGTCTCCCCTACTTTAGAAAGGTTTCTGACCGAACTTTACCAAGGACATGCAACAGGACAGAGAGTGTAAGAGTATACAAAGTTTAAGGTTTTCTATAGAGGTGGTCAATAAGGAAGGCTCCAACAAAACTAAGTGAAGCTTATGTAAAATGTTCTTATTGAAATGCTAGCTATTAGTCAATGATCTAATGAAAAGGTAGTAATGGGTAGGTTCTTGGTTAGACTCCTAGTCCGCTCCCGCAGTATCGTTTATGCTTATATATAGGGTGTACCGCAGCTGACCCACCACACTCCCGATACTTTGGACTCGTACTGATTGTCTACCAACAGCCTAAATAGAATTACACACCACCCTCATGTACCTGTAAACCCATGATTGCGTTCCGGACCGTAATCATCGATTTACCTTACACTAGGGTGTTATGCTTTTCCATAACCCTATCCTAAGTAATACCAGAAACAAAAGCGTGCAACCAATATGTGATAGCCACTGTAATGAAATAATATTCAAACATAACATGGTTAGAGGTCCTTCCCTTCCGGGTTTTCCCTTTAACCGTAATGTGAATAACATGTAAGTATAAGACATGGTTAGAGGTTCTTCCCTTTCGGGTTCACCATTAACCGGTAACTTCTGTTCACATCGTTGGCTTTAAACACTCACATTGATAACTTTGAGGTTTACACCGTTCCCCTCGGATTAAAGAAATATTTTAACCCGAGTCGTACGTGGGCACTGGCTTAGATCTCATACGAGTTATCAACTAGGATGTTCATTGACCATGATGATGAACAAAATAATGTAAAGTATAACAGGGTTTTGCTCAAAACAGGAAAGAAAAAAAAAAATATATGCATACAAAATATGCGTCAAGTATAAAGCATAAAATTTCGATTGAAAGAATAGTATAATATAAATCAAGTAAATCGCACAATTTTCACAAAATGAAAGTAAACGTGTTAAATTAATGCTCAAAACCAGTTTTGTAAGAATGACTACTAATAATTAATGCGAGAATGATTGCAAATAACGCGTGAGG
Source organism: Ambrosia artemisiifolia (assembly GCA_032199755.1). Taxonomy (NCBI): domain Eukaryota; kingdom Viridiplantae; phylum Streptophyta; class Magnoliopsida; order Asterales; family Asteraceae; genus Ambrosia; species Ambrosia artemisiifolia. Next base: position 12,546,482 of record CM063516.1, on the reverse strand, counting down.
ATAACCACCAATAAAATAGTAATACAAGAATAATCATAAATAAGATAATACGCGAATATAATAAAATAAAATGATGTAAGAATAAGATAATGGTATTTACTACAATTGAGAGTAGACGGAACATACGTATAGTCTACTGGTCATGCAGGCTTAAATATATGCACTATATGTTAAAAGACATTTAGCAACATTCCGATAAGGATATGTCCAATGTTTAGACTAAAAGTTTTGCGACTGAAAGAGTGTAAGTATAAAAGATAAATTATCGTTTATAAAACAAAACGTAGTTTACTCGAACTTTGTGATATAGTTGAAAGTATATTAGTAATGCATAATAATAACTTTTTAGAAATCGAAGAATGCTTTAGATTCCAAAACAAGTTCGCATAAAAGGACTTCGTAAGTACACACTTTCATGTGTTTATGAGAAGTCGAGTTTGAAAAGTGTTATAAGACATGTTATTAGTTGAAAATTTATTTTCCCAAAACATATAGTGGATCCGTTATATGAAAACAGGAAGGTTTACATTTGACTTGTAAATATGTGAAACAAGTTTATAAGGTGCAAGAGGAAATCATATAAATCAAATGGGTTTCAAAGGACCAAGATTTAAAATTTTGCGTGAATGATAAAAACTAATGTGTATGACACAAAAAAAAAAAAAAACTTATAATTACATAACATTTCTGAAAACAGATTTCAAATTTTGAAAAGAAGATCGAGTCACAAGAAAGGAATTGATAAGGGTTGAGTTGACTCTCCTTGATAACGATTGGAAGGTATAGGTAAGACAGGTAGAAGATTGCATATGGTCCCGAATGCCTTGACGAATTTTGAGAAGTAAAACTTTACTATATTAAAACATTCCTTCTGTTTACAAGTTAAAATCCCATTAAAGTTGAAAAATCTTCCATATTTATAAAATGTTTGGGAAAATCCGAGTGTTACCCGTTTTGATTAAACTTGAAACATTGAATTATCATAATGTAGCAAAATTTATAGGTTGAAAAATCGTTTGTTTGTAAAAGTTGTTAAGGCATCTCTTTGGGCTCATAGCACGCTAAATGTCTCAAGACACCAGGTGTGTATAAGATGTGCAAATCTGATGAATAAGTTTCTCCGAAGCTGGGTACATGGGTTTTGTGTTTTTATGAGATGGCAACATAGGGTAAGTTACTAAGGTAATCGCTTTAAAGAGTAGTGTACCGGTGTGTGTTGGATAGATAGGCATTTATGATGTTGTGTATATTGTAGAGACACAAGGGAATAGTTTAGAGATATACTGTGACATCGATCGAGTAAATTTGTAAACATGATGATAATAACAAGATGATTAAATAAGTTTGAAACCACATTCGTGTTTAACTGTGCAACGTTCAAGAATCAAGATGTGATCAATAGTTAAACAATAAACTTAAAAATTTATGCCATAGGAAAATGTTTTTAAACAGTAAAAAATGATGCTTTATGAAAATCACGAAACATAAAGGAAATAGTGTAAGTTTTTTTTTAATGCGATAGAATAGTGCATAGAAGTATTAGTAATGATGATGGAAAGCGAACGATCAAAGAGTATATAAAACAACAAGTGATGGAACTTAAAATCCAAATGTTAAACAAAACATAAGAATCAATAACGGAAAACAGAAAAATGCACTAATAGCGACAGCTATTAATAGGGAAAAACTCAAAAGACATAATAACTTTCTTATAGAAAATTATGAATAGAGTTCAAACAGCAAATGATAAGTATGCCAATAATGAAATGTAATACTGAAAATATTCTAACGAAACTGGTGGCTGGCCAAAGAAATTGAAATATTATTAGTGACTTATGGGGAGTGTACTTAAACCTATGAGTAAATGGTTATCCTTCCCGATTGCACCTACCCCGTCACTGGTAAATTTCAAAACCTTTAGCGAGACTTTAAAACAAGATGTAGAAATAGATCCTTGAGATGTGGATTTCACCCCTAACTCAAAGATGCATTTCAAAATTGAAAACAATAGAGGAATGAAACCAATCACTAAGTTAAGGATATCACTCCCAGCTTAGTGGTTAAGTTTCTTTTTGAAGGAAATACTCTTTGAGGTGTGGATGTCACTCCTATCTCAAAGATATATTCCTAAGATAAATAACATATAGAAGAGTGAAACTAATCACCAAGGTATGGATGTCACTCCTAACTTGGTGATATCATTTCGTTTGTAAAATACGAGTGCCTTCTTCTCCAAGTAAAATACCGAAAGAATAACGAGAAATAATCATAGCAAAAATATCTAGAAAGAAAATATAAGAAATAAGAGAAATATACACGAGAGGACTCGTGAAAGTAAGCTTAGTTATAGACTAGGCTAAAGGCATTCTAATAACCTAATTCCCTATAACCATGGCTCTGATACCAATCTGTAACACCCCGATCGATGGCGGAAACATCGAGGTGTCACGTAGTGACGATTGTTCAATAGCTCATGGACTAAAAGTGTAAATATTGATACATTGATTAAATAGTTTATTACATTGAAATGAAATACAACGATTCTAAATGCCAACTAACAGAAATACAATGAATCCAAAAACTAAGTAAAATTCCAAAAGCTTAAAAGTCATCTCATAAGAACCTGAAACATGTACGAAAATAATTTGGTCAATACAAAAATGTATTGGTGAGCATACCCTGTTTTGAATACATATAGTAAGAAAAGTTTCGCAATTCATGTGTTGTATACTGTTTGCAATTATGTATAGTATCAGACAAACCAACCCTCAGAAATGAAATGAAATTTATATATAGTATTGCGCTATTGACAGTAATATGAAACACATAGCAATGACCAAGGTCTCTCAACAGAGTCCCTAGGGGTATATACCATAGTACTATTCATTGAAATGTCAGGCCCTCAAAGGTTAATGATTTTGACAAGTCATAGACACACAAATTAACATAAAGCAAACACACATGAGAATTGCATTTAGTGAAAGAATAACATTTAGTCATAGTGTACATGAATAGCCCCAAAAGAGTAAAACATGAAAAAGGGGGAAAGATATACTCACTGATAATGCGTGCAATAGCTGGCAAATAAATAAGCCCGGGAAAAGAAACCCAACAACACGTGACCTAAACATAAAAGGACATCTTTAAGGTCTTATTGAAATACCTCTGGCATGTAAGTTGGTTATGTATAGTGTTCACCCATGTACCTAAATTCGATAGGAAAACTCGTTGTTTTCAAAACACTTAGAGTTGACAACCCGTTAGTGATGTATATTTAACTTCCCAAAAATATATAAATATCGATTGACGCAAATGTTGAAACTTAACCTCACCCACATGTACTAAAAAAAATAAGTAAATAATTTTACCCGAGTCGTAATTCGTTTCGTTTGGTATATAAAATTTTATGTTTGCTTAGAGAACTAATATCACGACACTTGATATATACAAGTAAATAGATAATTGTATATAAAATAATTATTATTATTATTACACATATTTTTCAAGAAGATATACTTGAAATACGTCGCATAACATTTAAAATTAGTATGTGCTATGTTTCCACACACATACAATCATAAAATGCTATTTTTAGATAAAAATAGAATTTTATCTTTTTTTAACCAATATGTATATATATGTACGATTCTGAATGTTTTTGCCATATATAAATGACCATAATATAACATCAAAAATATATTTAAATATTTACTTCTAAAATGATTACTCCCTCTAATTATTCTAGTATGTTTTAAGTATTAACAAGATTAAGAAAAAAAGTTAAATCGGCACTTATGTAAACTTTTGAAAATAACCATGTAGCTCACTAAAATACGTTCATATAATACATTAAAAGTTTTTTAAGAAGTTTATGGACATTAAATACCCTTTAACGGTGTAAAGAAAAAGCCAATGAATTGGGAGGTTATGGATTTAAATTGGAAGGTTAGAGATTTAAAGCAATCATAAAAATATATAAATATGGACTTCTAGTGAATAGGTGTGCTAACGTTTTTTTTCATCAAACTTGAATTCAATTTATTTGATGACAAGGACATCAAATTCATAGTGGTCGAATTTTCCAAAATGTATTCAAAGAACTCACCGTTAATGTTCCAAATTGATTTACGTGAACACAAAGAACATAAAATATGAATATATGAGTACTTAGGTGAACACTATGCAAAGACTAGCTTCTAACATTTTTTTTTTATAATAATAATAAATGTTAAGAGGGTAAGTACTCACACAAAGCAAGAAAGGAGAAAGCGTATGAAAGAGAAGGTGTGTGAAAGAAAGGAACCAATCTTGTTCTTGAAATACTTGAAACACCATACTTGATGTTGCACTTTGTCCTAGACTAACTAATTCCGGACAAAGGGTATTAAGTGTGGGTGACCGGTTTGTCAATTAACTGAGGTGGTGATGGATTTGACATCGATTTTTGTGGTGGCCAAAATATAGAGAGATTCGGGTGTTGTCCTAGGAAATGTGTGGAGTGGTTTTTCTTGTTTTGTTTGTTAGTATTTATAGCGTAGAACAAGGAGTTTTGATTGTGTATGTATTTAAGTTACATACGTTTAGAATTGGAATTTATGGAAGAAATTTATTGTGATTCATTTACTCCTTGACTTCAAGGAATGCGTAAGTGTAATATGTGTATTTCCTTTTTATCAAAGAGAATCAAAAGTCACATTAGGTTGTAGGGTATGTTTGCATATATTTTAATATTGATCTCATGGATCTAACCAACAAACATCACAATATTATCTTTATTATATAAACCACAAAGTTTCGTAGTCATGGTCTAAAAAAATGTGTTTTTTTTTTAACCCATTTCCTTTAATAAAAACCTAATAAATTGTTTATCCAAGATTACAACGAAGAGAAATATTAAATAAGCAAACATGAAGGACTATAATTGACAATTTGCTAAAGGATGAGGGTGACGGATGTCACAATTGTTGATGTTTGGTATTTTGACCCATTTGAATGGTTTTGAATGATTAAGGATGTTATGAGGTGTATTGTTGATTATATGATGTTAGGGTTTGCTTTAGGATGATGCTAGAGCAGTAGGATACTATCGGACAACGTTGTTACGTGATGAAATCTGGATATTTGCTATTTAGGGCAAGTTCTTGCATGTTGATGTGATGTTTACATGTTAAGCTTACTATTTTGGGAAACGCTCGCATTCGGGACTGTTAGAATGATGATAAATTAGGGGTTTTGCTTGAAATATGTTTGTTAATGTGTTACGATTGATATTGGGTGTTTACACATGTTTCGGATCTGATTTGGAGGGTTAAACGCGCGAAAAAGTCAGAACAGAACAGCATAGGCGATTAGGAATCCCCAATCGCCTATGCTGTAGGCGTTTGGCCCCTAATCACATGCTCTATAGGCGATTAAGGAGCCTAATCGCCTTCCCACCTGCAATTGTGATCCTAATCACTAGTTAACTTCTGATAGCATGTCTTATGACTCCTAATCACTAGTTAACTTCTGATAGCATGTCTTACGACTCCTAATCACTAGCTAACTTCTGAATATCATGTCTTATGACTCCTAATCACTAGATAACTTCTGATAGCATGTCTTACGACTCCTAATCACTAGCTAACTTCTGAATAGCATGTCTTATGACTCCTAATCACTAGATAACTTCTGATAGCATGTCTTATGACTCCTAATCACTAGATAATTTCTGAATTGCATGTCTTATAGCTCCTAATCACTAGTTGACTTTTCCTAATCACTAGTTGACTTTTCCTAATCACTAGTTAACTATTCCTAATCACGTGTAACGATAATGTAACGGTAATTTAGCATTCCGAGACCCGATTTGACACCTAGGAGCATGCTAGAAACCCCGTAACATACCTAGTAACATAGTAACACGTGTTTGGACTTATTTGTGCGTTATTTGATTTATGTGTTAGACTCGTTGAACTTTAGCACGTGTTAAGTACTGGTTGCATGATTTGTATGTGTTAGTGTATGAGATGAACACGTGGAATGTCGGGTCACCAATGGGATGTCGAGTCTGGTCTCATGTAGTCTGGTTGTCGGTCAAACGCATTTTTCAAACACATAATGGTCATGGACTGGACATTAGGGACTAATGAACCCAACGGGTTATTAGTCTAACTTTACACACACATCTTATAATAGGTCGCCACTAGTTGGGGCTATCATACACACATTGGTTTACTTGTTAACTGAAGACGCAACCTAAGGTGAGTTCACGGCCCCTCTTTTATACATTTTCCCTTGGGGGAGAAACATGCCACACGATTTAATAAATGCAACGTTTATATCATAAATATGCAACACTTTTGGAATGCAACACTTTTGAAACACAACTCTTTTGAATTGCAACTCTTTTGATTACTATACGATGAAACAAGGAAGTCCCTGGGGGAAACCATGAATGTGCTAGGCACAACGGGGGAAATGTGGATAGATCTATTTTGTGACGGAACTCGTGACAGAACTCGTAACTCATGGAAACTATTTGTAAACTTAAAACCTGTGAACTCACCAGCATTATATGTTGACGCGTTTTTGGCATGATTTCTCAGGTCGCTAAGGTAGCAGCATCTCAGGGCTTAGGCGCACGCGTCTGCACGGCGTCTAGTTTAGGTTTCATGGTTTTGTTGTCGGACAAGTTTGGATACTTTTGGGTTTCATTTTGTAAAACAATGCTTCCACTGTTATGTCAAAATGGTTTAAACTTGTGTTTTGATTTTACTTAAGTCTCATATAGTGTTGTTTATTGTGACCGTTGACTTGGATCCTGGTGTGTCACACGCCTCGCGCTAGAACTCCGCTTGTGGAAATTTGAGGGTGTGACACCTAGTGAAGGTATAAATACATGTAATGGATGTATAATAGATATAAATGTATGAATGGTTCAGTTTTGTTTTGTTAATTTTGGTTAACTTAGGGTACAAAAAAAAACGATATTAGGTTAACTCGGTTTTGGTTAATTTTCAGTTCGGTTTTGTATGTTTTTGTTCGGTTCCGGTTGAGTTTCAATTATTCTTCACCTCTAGATATAGTTAATTACGTAAAAAATCAAATTTTTAATTAAAAGTATATAGCAAATTATACTCTAATATGGTTTGAAGCTGAGTAGATAGGTTTATGAATTTTAGTGGCAGTATAAATAGAGGAGGTTTTGAATTTTTTAGCTTTTATACCTAGGCCTGTAAATGAACCGAATGTTCATTTAATTTTGACCGAACACGAACACATAATCAAACAAATTTTTGTGTTCATTTTCGTTCATTAAGAAATTTGTCATGTTCTTGTTCGTTTTTGTTTGTTCGTTTATGTTCTTTCGTTTAAACCTAAACGAACAGTTCACCAATGAAAATAAATGGACGTTCACGATCATACTAAATGTAAACGCTTTTGTATTACTGAAAAAACCCAATTACTAATTCGTTATATATTTATACAAGTAGCTAAAGCCCAATTTATGTTTGTATTTAAGTAAATATAACTACGTAAGTAATTAATAAACTTAAATGGACATAAATAAACGAACGTAAACGGACGTTCATGAACATAAATGAACTAACTCAACGTTTGTTCATGTTCGTTCATTTAACTAAATGAACAAATTTTTTGTTCGTGTTTGTTCGTTTATTAAATAAATGACATATTCCCACCGAACAAATCACGAACAGCTCATGAATATTCAGTTAGTTTACAGGCCTATTTTTTAACCTCTATTTCATGTATTTATACCTCCATTTCATGTACTTCTAGGCAAAAAAATTTAGCCAAAGTTTGTTTTCGTTATTCAACAAAATTAACTAAACCGGACTAAAAACCGATAATCTAACAATACTAACCGAGACAAACGTTAGGAATCCATTTATGTAATAGAGTCGATCCACTAAGGTATTGAGCAGCGGTGTAGGATCAGATCCCAAACCAAGGAACCAATTGTTTAATAACACTGATTAATTGATGACTTTTGATTTTAGTTTCGGTTGAAGCTAATAATCGAACTTAACCAAACCATATACACCCTTAGAAGTGTTTGTGTCCCCCGCTACATCGCGCGAACACTCTACTAGTTAATAATAATAACAATAACAATATTTGCTCTCAAAACTCTTATTATTTGCCACTCGACCCTGTTAATGTTCAAAATCGTAATAACGCTTCCCTATGGTAATTTAAAACTTTCGCTCTTAAAAATTCAAAACTTAAGGCTTATTTAAAGATGGTTTTAAAATATTTATTAATATTATTTATTTATCAAAATGAAATGATGCTACATACATAATGTTTAGAAAATAACAAACTGGTTTTGAACAGGGTTCTAATAAAATAGGTTCTCAACTTGAATATTATTGATCAACGCAACCAGGTACATATATTGATACAATGGTAAACACGCTTCCCTGTGGGCTTATTTGTATTATTTATTATTAATCGGAATATCTGTTTTACATTTAAGCTCCTTCAATCTTGAACACCTCTTGGTAATTTCTCTATTCGTGCTAAATGATATTAAAATCTGAAATTGATCTAGTTGTGCTTCAAGTAAAAGTAATTCAGTAGTTTTTACATCGTATGGTTGATTGTTTGCTTTTACTGATTAGTGTTATGATTGTGATTGCCTCAAATTGTTTTCATTAATTGTTGGGTTTCATGATGGTTTTTTTTATTACCAGTTATTAGTTTATATTTTAAGTTGTACTACCACAATTTATTCTAGGATGTTATGTTCCAGATCAGTTTATACGCCTTTCTGTTTCCAACAGGTTAAGTTTCTATTCACATTGTTTATAATTTTGTTGTTTGATTCATTGTTTGTGATTGCATTTGTTTCAGTTTTTGTTTGTTTGGGATTTTAAGTGAGTTTATTAATCTCCATGCTATAGATAGAAGTGATTGGATTTTGTTGATCTATATCGTGTTGCTATAAATTGAGCAGGTATGTTATGTTTTTGGAGAAGCTTATGATATAGGGGTTCCATCCTTCTAGAGATATTGAATTGCATTTTCATGGAGACTAGGGTTCATAATGCATAAACCCAAGCATTCAAATTTTTGAAAAAAAAAAAACGTTGAGCTAGGTATTAGTAAGTTATGAAATTTGGGAAAAATTGAACACTTATGGGTATGTTTGGCAAGAAGCTTTTAAGAGCTTTTAGGAGCTACAAGCTTCAAGCTTTTAAGAAAAAGTTCATACTCAATAAAAAGCCTTGTTTGGTTGAAGGAACTGGAAGCTTTTAAGTTGGAGAAAAAGCTCTACAGTGAAAAGCTACTAGTACTAGCTTTTAAGAAAAAACTCTACTAGCTACAAGCTTTTAATTAGTAAATGACACAACTACCCATTCTATTTTAAAAATAAAATAAAAACCTTCTTTACAAGCTTTTAATTATGCTCATTTTGGTCATTTTATACATTTTATTAAAAGCTCTAGCTACTCTGCCAAACACCAAAATATATTTAAAAATCTTCCAGCTACCAGCCTCCGTCTAGTTTTGCCAAACATACCCTATATGTGCTAAAATGAGTAATAACGAAGCTTTGAATTTGGATCATCTGGGTTAAAAAAATTCAGCACTTTTATGTGCTAATATGAGCATAAACCAGCTTTGAATTTGGATCATCTGGGTTAAAAAAAATCAGCACTTTTATATGCTAAATTGGGTATAAAAGCAACTGTAAATTTGAATCATTTAGTTCGAAAAGCTCGAGCTTTATGTGTTAAAATGAGTCTAAAGGCAACTGAGAATTTTTTATTAATCGGGTAACAAATTTTTTTTTTTTTTGAAGAGTAAATAATTGTCATTAACCAAGTAAATTACATAAGGATGTTAGGTAGGCGGGGGCAACAAGCTGCGCCACCATCCCTAATGTAAATAATTGTCATTAAACTTTCTTTTATTTTTCTTTTAGAATTTTTTTAGTATATAGGAAAAACATATATTTTTATTAATTTAAAGTTTTATACTTGAATGATCAACTTAAGCTGATGCTTTTGTTTAGTTTAGCTGTATTTGCAATTTATATCAACTTTATCTATATACCAAGTGTGTTATGCATCTTTGAATCGGAACATTTTGTATGTGCATAGTTGAATTTTGGGGTTTCAAGTTTGTGGAATTGAAATTTGTTCATAGTCCAAATCATTTGAATCTAGGTTTGGGAGGTTACCGGATTATGGTTGACTAATTAAATTGTTCAAGAATAAGGTTTGACATCCTTCTTTATGGTCCAAATTTAAGACAATTGAATGATTACCCTTTGGATATGCCCATAACCAAAATCATACTAATAAATGCTTATACTGTTAATCTTTTTATACTCCAACAAAGTATACAAACTAATTTTCAACTTTTTATTTCTGCGTGAAATTTATGCTTGATGGTATGCCCCGGGCACTTTGCAACTCAACTTATACTATGATGAGTACAGTAGTTTAATTACCAACTACCAAGATGACCACCCATCAACAACAGAGATGCTTAAGTGCTATCTTATCATGTGAGTTGAGCAACTAATTAATTGATTTGCCATTTGAATATGAATCACTTTCTTGAATATGAGTCAACGGAGACAAATGTATAGGTCTTTTTTTTTTACATGACACTTGTTCAATGTTGCAGCAAAACTACATCTTTACATTAGGAGCTTCTAGAACTAATGTTGCTATAATTAGAGGTGCACTTAGTGTTGCGAGGCTAAAACTGCTTAGTATTGTATTACCTCAAACTTTGGAGAAACAACATCGTAAGAGCCAAGAGTTATACTTTCAAATGTATGACTTTGGTTATCTCATCACTTTTCCTTATTTGTTGCATTACAAAATTTATGCGACGAAATTAATTTCTAACCCACGTTCAACAGCAATATGAGCAAGTAGCTTTTTACCCAAGTATAGTATTTATCTTAAAAAATACACTATTAATTAAGGCGTCATTTTTGTGGCGTGAGTTTATTTTCTTTTCTTTTCTTGGGGGGTATCATAATGCAGAATTGGTTAGTGCTTTGAAACAAGGATTCAGTTGACGGTTTGGTCTTGTTAAAAAACAAATGATGAAGTTAGCTATCAGTAAGCTGGTAGAGTGTTTTATGATGCATGTTGCTGCCCAGTTTAATCTGGAACTGAATGTTATTCGACTATGTTGGAATAATCTGGTTCGTTTACGGGTCACACGGGTCAACTAAAATTAGAAGGAGGTTAAATTAATTGGGTGCATGAAATAAGGTGAGAATTGGTACATGGCTTGACCAAGTTTGGAAGAGAAAAAGGTAGAAATGTGACTATTGGTTTCTGGTCATACTTGGTTGAATAAAGAGACGTTAAAGTCTTCAAGACTTGGTCTTCCTAGTTGTTCTTTTCTTTAGTATTTTATTGCTACTTTTGTGGTAGACTTTATTTATATCCGTTGGTAATTTTGTAGGCTATATAAAGCATTTTGTTAATGAATAATATGTGCAATCTTTCATTTGCCAACTTCCATTTTGTTCTCTGCAACATTACATACATATAATATATATATTACGTGAGTGAGTGTAGTGAGTGTTTAGGTGGGGCCTGAACCAACAGACTATCCTGGAAGGATCTGATGTGTAACAGTGGCATTGTGTTGAAGTGTAACACCCCAAACTCTCGTTTCGCCTAAATACGCCATTAGGCGTAATCGATAAAATAATAAGGCGAGTTTAATGGTGGATGTTTTTAACCACCGAATAAAAACGAGGCTAAATCCTTTACCAGAGACTAATCTAGTTAAAGTAATAATTTAGAAGCAAACTTGAGACTAAACTTGAGGGGCCATAGTTGCCAATATGTCAAAGTGGGTTTTATTAATAAAGTTAACTAAGAAAAACACACACTTGTGTGTGTTGATCGATCTCAACATCAGGAGATCAAGCTCCTTCACCAACCAAACCCTAAACACAAGAACATGCTTGAATCCAAGCCAAATCAAGGGGTTTTTCCATGCATTAGCAAGAAACGGGTTATCTAAGGCCTATAGAACATCAAGGTACCTTTTATTTGGTAGAAATTGATGTTATATTCATCTTTGATTCTTATGAAAATCTAGGGTTTTGATAAAAAACGTGAAGGTGTATGTTGATGGAGGTTTCTCTAACCTTAGGGAGCCCCAAACATGTTTAATTTGAGTATAAATAGCAATTTAGATGCATGCTTGCTATGTTCATGTGATTATGTGATAGGTGAAAATTTGGGTTTATACCTCTAGGTGAATACCACATATGGTTAGTAGTTGTGATAACTCTTAGGAGTTATTATAATGAGAAATTAGGTTAAGAAGTCTTGATAACATGATATGGTGATGTTTAGCTAAATGGGTATGCTTTGGCTAACTTAAAACTCATGAAAATCAATTGAATTTGGTGGGTGCACACCAAGTGTTTGATGAAACGCCTCAATAGTCTTGTTTGCAAATTGAGGTGATAACTTGATTTGGGTAATCATGGAATTACCCGCATATAAAATGTGAGACACATGTTTAAAAGATGGATCACACCATACATGAAAAACATAGCCCAATGATAATTGGGAAAATGATATGATGGTATGAATAAACTCATGAGATGTGTTAGTTATTGAATATGATGACTAACTTAACTAATCTTATGAGTATAGTGAAGGTTGATATTATCAAGCTAGGTGCAAGCTTGGAAGGAATGGATCAACGAACAAAACGGGTCAAGCGGATATGAGCTTGAAGTGCAATTAAATGAGAGTGAATACAAAGTAAGTTTTACTTACACCAAAGTACTATACCATAGTTTAATTGTTGTATACGTTAGTCTTAAACCTTGAGTGTATGATAAAGATAAACCCCAAGGGGTAGAATCTATTAAGTGGGTCGCCTTATGTGCACTCAATACAAAACGTGGTTTATGACCTTAATCGAAACAATGAGTTATGCCCAAATGGTGAATTTCGTCAAATGGGTCAATTAATAATGAGATATGGGAATGATGTTTTAATTCAACCGGATCGATGAAATCATTTGAATGAAGTGATAAAGCGTGTGTTAAATAGGTCAAGTGTGATGTCACTTGGACCATAGATAAAATGCTCGAATAACGTAGCATTATGAACTATGCGTCTAAACGGGTCAAATGGTGATGTCCTCACCAAGTGAGTCCAATACTCGATGCTTGTATTCCAAGCATTAAGATTCATAGGTTAAACGGATCAAATGCAAAATATTATCATTTGAGTTCTGAGAAATTAATGGGTCTATCTAGAAAGCACGCAGGTAAATGCACTAGCGCATGCACGCTTGATGCTAAGAATCATGGAGGGTAAGCATAAGGTATGGATATGGGTCAAGGCCACCCGGTAAGTCCGTAGCTAATTAAACGCCTTTGGGCAAGGCAACATGGGTACTAAAACTACCCACATGAAGTATGGGTGCAAGCCAAGTAAGTTATTTCCATAACTATTTTCAATGCGCGCTAATGCGCTTAGAATTTACTAAATAAGAGAAAACTTGAGAAAATGTTAAAATCTAAGTCCGAAAGGACTTAGAGGTTTGTAAACAAGTCAATGAGTCAAAGGTAATGGGTTGAATCAAAAGTGTCGCCATGGATGGCTAAATTTATGGATTTGGCTATAAAGGGGCATTTTGGGAATTTAAAGATTTACTAAAGGTTAAATCTAAGAACCAAGTCATAATGCCACAAAACGGACAATGCTTTTATTTAAACAAGTGTCTAATGAGTCAACAATATGATTGTTATGCCTTTTGAACGGTCAAATAAGGCTTTGTATAATCCATGTCCTTAACGGGTCGAATTGGGTAAAATCAACATAAGCATTGAATAACCGAAACGGTGTATTCGATTTTGAGAAATGGTATCTTATATGTATGATAATATGGTATCAACGAGTCCCCAAGTGTTCCCCGGAATGGCTTTGAACATAAGTAAAAGAGATGCCAAAAGTGGGAAAAACAACCAGAAACAATGAGTTTTTCAGCCAGTGGCCAACGTAAGCTACGTTGGCAGCGTAGCTTACGTCAGGCCATCTCAGGAAATTAGCCCAGTGTCCAGCGTAGCTTACGCCAGCAGCGTAGCTTACGCCAGAACCTCTCGCAAAATTTGTCCAGTGGCCAGCGTAACTTACGCTGGCAGCGTAGCTTACGCCAGGCCCTCTCGGGAAATTTTATCCAATGACCAACGTAGCTTACGCTGGAAGCGTAGCTTACGGCGGAATGTAATCCCAAAATATTTGCTTTGTATTCCAAGCTCGTTCGTTCCGTTTTGACACGTATCAACGTGTTAACTATTTAAAAGGTGTTATTATTAACACAACTAACTATTATCTATGTAATGGTGCTAGGTATACCTTCGATGGAAATCCCGGAGCAAGGATCGAGTCGCGATAAGAACCGAACACACCCGAACACTCATCAAGCTTCCGCATTAGAATTCAAGGAACTCTCGATAAAACGCAAAATCTTAGTATATGTTTTAACTATTAAAATGTATAAATTTTTGGGAATCAAATACGTATTTGTTCACAATGGTTTATGTTTCTCATAATTTTAAAAGTTTTAATCGGGAGTGGTTTTACGTAAGGTCAAAACCCGTATGATTAGGCGTTGATCGCGTAATTACGGGTTAGGGTCTTACATGAAGCATGAATTTTAGTGAAGGTTCTTTGGGCATGATAACTATAGATGGCTGCCTGTTTTTCGACTGCTAAAGGTATGTCCATGATGGTGATTTGACGATTCCTGGTGAGTGAAAAAAAAAAAATCTCATTAAGGATTTACCATTCTTATGTGTTACTATCTTATTGGTGTGGGTGCGTTTTTTTCTTGGTGGTTATGTTAGCTGGGGGGGGGGGGGGATAGGGTAGCGCCAAGTGTGCGTTTTGGCGTGAGTTTTGCTTAAGTGGTGAAAATGGGTTATATTGACTGATATGGTGCTACTCTCCCTGGCTACATAATTCTTTTCGTGTTAATTCGTTTCGTGGTGTGCGTTTCTTTTCTTTCTTTTGGGATTCGTTTTTGGGAGATCGGATCACTGTGGAGAGCTTTATTCATTTCGAGTGGTAAACGGATCTTGTTTCTGACAATGTTTGCTGAGTCAAACAAGGCTGCCGAAGTACACCAGTAGCAGCGTTCAAAATCTAGCACTTTGTATATTCCAACCTTGATATTATATGGTGAACCAAGACAAGTTCTCAGCTCTGTTAGTTTTCTGCACAAATGTGGGTGAATAAGGGGCTTTTTTGGCTATCGTTTCGACACTGTCATTAATACACAAAATTGGTGTATGTGGAGTTGTTCGGATCTGTTTTGCTGCAATTATATCACACTGTTTTGACGAGTCACTGGAGACATTCATGCCTTGGCCTATTGTGCTGATTCTGGACCAATGATTCTCGGTTGTGCAGCTCTTCTGCAACTGTGTGGATGGATTTGTTAGAAGCATTCTGAAAGATTCCAGTTTGGCGATTTAATATCGGTTCAACGATTAGTTTGGACAGGTTCTGATACATAAAACACTGCAGTATGGGTTGGGCTCTTGGCAAGCGCTTATGATGGATCAATAAAAACTTCGGCCCTGATTCGCTGCACATAAACGGCTTAGTTCTCTGGTTATTCGCTGCAAAAAGTCTATTTGGATTATGTGCAGCAGCTTTGGGGTCTACATTGCTTGGTTGTGCAGCTTGTTATAAAGCTTAAGGGTGGATTTGAGATGATGCTTGAGAAGGCTAAGTACTACAAGATGGAAGCGTCGATATCGTCTAAATAAAACAATAGGCTTGGCGACTTATTAAATGATCTCAGCTAGGCCCTGTTTAGTGTAATTCGCTGCAATATGGACTGCGATTTGCTGCACATTCGCTGCAGACAGGTGCAGGCTTCAAATGCAGCTTTCGGTTTAATTGGTTTGGATATGCAGATTTTATGCAGAAGAATTAGGCGGATTTGCTGAATAGTGGAGAGTATAAAGCGTCTATCCTCTATTAGATATAGCTCTAGCATATAGTTTTTGGTTTTCTGGATGGGCGATTGTAGTTTTTTTGTGCTCGATAGACGAGAGTCTTGTATTTGTTTTTTTCTTTTTCTCGGTTTTCTAACCTCTAGTTAGGAAACCTGTGTACTCGTTATGTTTTTGGTCTTTCGTGTGGAATAAAATTTCTCTTTCTCCGTTAAAAAAACAAAGCGTCATTTTTATTATTAATGCTGCATAAATTTTTAAAATTCATCCTCATGTATGTATGTGGTGGGCATTGAATGTTTTTGCAGCCGTACTCAAACCCATACCAGGTTGAAGCAAATTCCCACAAAATGATATATGTATCCCTTGAATTATTTATTATATTAGATCAAATACCCACATTATGTTAATTTCACTAAAAAGGAAATATTTCACTTTATCACATTAACTATTTTTATACAAATACACTGGTTTTTAGAAGTGACCATGCACACTGATAATGCTACCAACTCGAAAACTTTAAATAACAGGTAGCATAATAAACTTTTGAAAAATATTATATGACTAAAGAAACTAACAAAAATATATACAATATATAATGAGAGGAATGATTAACTAACCTAAACGAGTATCGCGTTGCAAATTGTCGCCCCGCAGCATCACGCATGCATCTCACTTGAGCCACCTTTGTGAATTGATATATTAGTTGTATTAGCAAATTGTTATGAAAATATATTACGTGAAACCCGTCAAACAACATGCGTAAAAAAAAACATAAATACCCGCAGCAACGCGCGGGCATTCCCACTAGTATATATGTAATATACGGTTCCTATTAAGTTGCTTAAAATATTTAACACTTGTATTTTAAATATTATTAAATGAGTAGATAGCGGGTAAAACAACTCATGACAGGCATTTTGAACGAACGCTGGTTATTAAGTATCGTTTAAAAGATATAACTAAAAGATATCTAGACGAGTCATGTCTAGTAGATGAGAGCTAAAGAATTATTTAGTGTTATAGGAGACCATATAGTAATAATAATAAAATATATTATGGTTGAACCCTATTCCGTTTTTAATAAAATTTAGGTTGACGCGTAGATAAAAATTAGCTCGTCTTAATAGTATATTCGGAATTTACTAAAACGTTATAGGTTAAAAGTTATAAGAGAAAAACGAGTTAAGTAGCTTAAATTAATAATAATAATAATAACAATAATAATAATAATACAATCGGATCTTTGTTAATAATAATAGATAATGGCAATAAACAACAATAGGAATAATAGCCAAGAATTCCTTCGTAGCTTTATTAGTAATAACAGGGCCGTCTCCGAAAATGTTAAAAACAGAATAGGCCCTCGGCGACATAAAAAAACCGGGCCCTACACATATAAACTCAACAATTACATATATAGAAAGAAAAATATCATAATACGGTGATAATTGTTGTAAAATAAATGAAACAAAAGTAGTGTAGTAAAATGATGAAACCTACTTACTTAAGCGAACAGTGTGACTCTCCTAGTTACTTAATTAGGAAAAACTAACCAAATTTCATAATAAAATTCATAAAACGAAACTAAATGAAGAACATTTTTATTGGAAACAACTTTTTATATCAATGTTTTTAGGACATGACCAGATGTCAAACTGACATCTTTACCGATTCGTTTGTCAAACCGGTCCAACCAGTTAGGCTGGATTTAAAAACCGAATGATATTCTAAATCTTAGAAAAATAATAGGGTAAAAAACACACATTCATGTAGTTGTCTTATAACTTATAAATCTTTTTAATAATAATGGACCAATTCTTAAAAACTAAAAACACACTGATAGCTTATTTATAAAGAGAGCCTACCCTTAACGCATTTACAAATTACATAGTTTACTCTACCCTTGGAGGCCCATCATGAGAATGTCTTTCCCCCCACTCCTACGTGGCGCCAATGTGGCGGACCATCATGAAAATGTCACCCCTCTCCACACCTAGTAGTCTAAGAAATAAGAAAAGAGAAAACAAAAGTTTTTGTTTAAAAATTGAATTATATTGACCGAAAAGAAAAAGTAACTGTACTGCATGCTTAGGACCTAAAACCTAGCTAACCTACAATAGAATATTCTTTTTTATTTCTGTCATCTTCCACCTCCAATCTCTTTAAGTGCCGCTGCAACATTTTCACCTACCGGAAAAAATTTCCGATGAGAATTTTTTTCATATTCTCCTACTATTAACTACTCTTCATTTCAACTGTTCTTTTGATTAGTAAATTGCGGTGAAAGTTTTTTTTTTTTTTAATTTAGAACTAGCCCTCAGCGAAAGCAAATCTATCGGGCCCTTCGGAGGCTCTAGGCCCTCAGCTATCGCCCACCCTGCCCTTGTCCCGGGCCGGCCCTGAGTAATAATAATATAATAATACAAATGAGATATGAATTGATAAGCACAAGAACTAAATGGATGAGCTTAAAGTAAATTGGGCAACAAGTTAAGTGAGCAACAAGAATGTGATCTGTTCATTCAATAGCTACGTGGAAGGAATTCGTTGAAGACTTAATGCTATCAACTTATCTAGGTGACCTTGAGCAGCAAGGAATTTCAACTATAAATAGGCATGATTCCATTTTCAAAACCCTCGTACAAATCTATCACAGACAAATATTAGCATAAGAATAATAATATAAAGCTAAAATACTAGCTAGCGTGTATACCTGCTCTTAACTAGGCTGATATCTAGAGATCCAGTGATGGTGTCATATTGTCAAGATTTTTGCAAACGCTCGTAAACAAGTTAGCATCGCTTTGAAACACTAATTAAAGGTACGGATCCTTACCCCCACTTCTTGTTGCTTTCATATTCAGTTGTTATATAAGCCCACTGATTCTATATATCTTTGAAAGTTCCTCACGTCTTTGAAGCATCAATTCATTTGGCTGTCCGTTCATTTCATGTTCTTATTATAATATTTGAATTAGCCTTGATAGCATGCGATAGAATTAAATTGTCGTACTCATTATCGCATGTTCCTAATATAAGTTTCATGCTGTTAAGACTATATATGTTGCTATGATTATGGAATTCTTTGAATAAGACCCTTTGTGCTCTGAAACCATGAGTTCTGCTTCTCGTGGAGTGTCCCACGAGCATGTTGTTGCGGCATCGACAACATGTGCTCCACCCGTGACGGAGAGATTAGTTCACGGCGTCTCTTAAGTACAAGTGTGGTACATATGGCTATTAGGAGGCGTATGGATCGATCCTAGGATTTATGTATGTTATGGAGGTGGATAACGGGTATGCCAACTCGCCACCTCATGTGATAAATATGCAGGAGTAGCTACCTGTGTATTGTCACGTTTTATGTTTAGCTCATGGGTTCATCCGCATGGTACGATTTTGTTATTAAATTTCCGCATCGTATCATTTTATACGTTACGTCTTGATCATGTCTCGGTAAATATTTATTTCTTGTTTGTTATTTTAAGCCTATTATTCCGTACTGAGCATTCGGCTCATTCCGTAAATTCTCTTTGTGTTCACAGGTTCACAGGTTACCTTGGGCGGGATAGAGAGAGAAAATAAAGCTTAGGAATAATCTAAAGATGTTTGGTAAACCCAGTTAATTGTGTTAGTCTGTATTTCAAATCTTAAGTTAGCTTGTCTAACATTTTGTACCTTTGACAATTAAATAAATGGAATTATGTCTTTCTGAACCAATGCTATTGTGACACGTCAGCCCATCCGGGTTGGGGTGTTACAGCTATGGTATCAGAGCAAAGGCTCTTTCCTGTAGAAAACTTAAACATAGTAAGTAAGGCCTGTGAGGTTTGGGTAGACTTAAGATAGGATTTAGTTTCATATGCATCCTAACTAGTTATCCCTTCCATATTCTTAACCTCGTGTCTATACTAGTAATTGACCTCTCGTTGTCAATCCTGTGGCAACCAATACCCATTCCGAGTATCGTTTTTGTAGGTAAAGCTCATCGTATTAAACCTTAGAGACATCTAATTTTGAAAAATATTCACATATGACATGACAGTCAAAGTACTTTGTCTAATTGCTTTGAAAAATGAATTTTTTTTTGAATAAATACTTTATCAAAAGAGTTAAAAAAAATAATAATAATAAGCTAGATTGAATATATTTTGGTACCTAATTCGGGAACAATAATTTAAACACAAGATTGATATGTTATAGTTTTTAAATTTTAAACCTTAAATATTTAAGACACGTTTTCCTAAAAACAACTTGGCGTTGTTTGCATGATGAATTGGCTGACCTGGCATAGGTATAACTTTCACATAATATTTTTAATATGTCATCTCCGATTTTGTGTCCAACCCAAAAGTCTATTTTTCCATGCTTAAAGCTAGTAATATGATCTCGCACGATTAGGTTATATTTTTAGTTCCGGTTAGATATACTTCTATTGGTAACAGTAATTACCTTTCGTTTGTATGCAAATATCCTGACGTATTTCTAAGTGAACTACCGGAATTACCACCAACCATAAGATAATATTCAACGTTGACTAAATCTTTGGCATCGAGCCAATATCGAAAACACCAAGCTGTATAAACTCAACTATCTAATGCACCATGTAGTCAGTTGCTCTAAATACGGTTTATATTCCGTTTAATATCATGAAAATATATCGACTTTTAAAACCGATGAATAAGATGGAGGTGAAGCTAACTTTAGATATGTACACATATAATATAATATTTGTGTTATGTTATGTTATGTTATGGTGATTTAAGAAATCTGGTCAAAACACTTACTAAATTATTTAATTTTCAAATACAATAACCTTGTTGGTTAAAGAATTAAATTATATATTTTTGGAAGAAAAAAAAAATGTTAGATAAATTATTTTACTTTGCAAAATATAGTTTCTTTAGATCTAGCATACAAAGGCTTTATAAAGTCACCTAATTTAATTTGATCAACACTTAGAAATGAATTTTAAGTTAATAAATGATAATAAGTGAATTTTAAAAGCTACGTACATATACCTTAGATTTCTTTGGATTGTTAATAAAAATACACTTAGGAAAATTTATTTAAATATGGTTACAAATTATTATAAGTGAGTATGCAGTTAACTTGTAAGTTTCTTTAAATAATATATACCATATGTTTTATAATAACAAGTTTTAGATATAAATAAATGTAAGGGGACGCGAGTTCATTAACACAACTATTTACAAATTTAGTGCTATGAACTTAAACCTATAAAATTTTCAAGTTTCATTGTCTACAATTTATGTAAATTAACATATTAAAAGAACATTAATTTAAAATTAATAAGTTATCTGGTCACTATCTATATGGCAAGACATACGATAAAACTTTTAGCATGTAAGTAAGTGTCTCACCCGGTAATAACCGAAAATTGAGCATCAACAAGCTAGTGGGCTGTTACCGCCTCTATATAATCCGAAATATTTCTTCAGAAGATTACCCGACTCCATTTCATGCCTTCAGATAGAGACCCACGCTTCACATCAGGATTTTGGGAAGGCTTCCAAAATGCTTGGGGGATGCGTCTGAAGTTTAGTATTGCTTCCCAACCTTAGACTAATGAGCAATCCATCCAAACGTTAGAAGTCATGCTCAGAACATGCACGTTAGATTAGAGTAGCAACGAGGATGAATACTTGTGCTTTGTTGAATTCGCATACAACAATAATTGAAAGAAACTGGAGAGAAAATTCTTGTAGGACCGGAATGAAAAAGTCGCCATTGCATAAGAGAAGCTGAAAGAGGCTCGGGGTAGATCAAAGAATTATGCAGGCCTGAATGGACGAACACTTGAATTCAGAGCCGGAGACCGCGTATTCTTAAAAGTATCAGCTTGACGTGACGTTCGCAGAATGGGAATCAAAGGAAGGCTTAGTCCGCGTTTTATCGGTTCGTTTGAAATTATTGAAAGAATTAGAGAAGTGTCACCTCGACTAACACTACCGCCTTAACTCACGCACACTCATAGCAGTTTTCGAGTATCCTTATTGAGAGGATACAATCATTCGTTCGCTATTATTAGTTATCCGTTACGTGCAATCCATGAGGAATATCATATGAAGAGAAACGTGAATAGTTGTTCTAGATGGACAAGAAAAGGTTATCCATAGGAAAATTATTATTTTATGTGGAGAACCACTCTGAATATGAAGTAACTTAGGAAACCATAGAATCGGTTCGCTTAGCATATCCTAGTCTCTTGAGGTCATATGGCATTTAGTCTAGGTAACGGTGAACCTTACTCTTCAAATATGTGTTATTTTGCTTCCATTGCTTCCATGGTCATTTACGAATATCTCTTAGTTGTCACTAAAACATCTTTGTACGTAATATCCGTACCGATAGTCACGTTATTTGAAAATTTCAGTATGGTTAGATATATATGAAGGAAGACCGTTAGGGCATGGCTGTAAGGTAATTGACAATTATGGTCATGAACATAATTGTGAATTACAGGTACAAATGTGCACTTTTGGGATTCCTATTATGTAGGTTAAGTGTCTATCCGAATGTTTTATGAATCCAAGTATTTCATTTGTTAAGGTCATACGAAATAAATTATATGAACATGAAACTACGTGGAGACCAATGAATCAATTCAATTCATTTAGCCTAATATATTTTAACAGAATCTATAAGTCTAAGTAAATATAAGCCTTATATTCAGATCTGTGTTATGTAACTTCCGTCTACGTATGTTTTAACCCATAAATTTCGAGGACGAAATTTCTTTTAAGGGGGTAATAGTTGTAATATACGGTTCCTATTAAGTTGCTTAAAATATTTAACACTTGTATTTTAAATATTATTAAATGAGTAGATAGCGGGTAAAACAACTCATGACAGGCATTTTGAACGAACGCTGGTTATTAAGTATCGTTTAAAAGATATAACTAAAAGATATCTAGACGAGTCATGTCTAGTAGATGAGAGCTAAAGAATTATTTAGTGTTATAGGAGACCATATAGTAATAATAATAAAATATATTATGGTTGAACCCTATTCCGTTTTTAATAAAATTTAGGTTGACGCGTAGATAAAAATTAGCTCGTCTTAATAGTATATTCGAAATTTACTAAAACGTTATAGGTTAAAAGTTATAAGAGAAAAACGAGTTAAGTAGCTTAAATTAATAATAATAATAATAACAATAATAATAATAATACAATCGGATCTTTGTTAATAATAATAGATAATGGCAATAAACAACAATAGGAATAATAGCCAAGAATTCCTTCGTAGCTTTATTAGTAATAATAATATAATAATACAAATGAGATATGAATTGATAAGCACAAGAACTAAATGGATGAGCTTAAAGTAAATTGGGCAACAAGTTAAGTGAGCAACAAGAATGTGATCTGTTCATTCAATAGCTACGTGGAAGGAATTCGTTGAAGACTTAATGCTATCAACTTATCTAGGTGACCTTGAGCAGCAAGGAATTTCAACTATAAATAGGCATGATTCCATTTTCAAAACCCTCGTACAAATCTATCACAGACAAATATTAGCATAAGAATAATAATATAAAGCTAAAATACTAGCTAGCGTGTATACCTGCTCTTAACTAGGCTGATATCTAGAGATCCAGTGATGGTGTCATATTGTCAAGATTTTTGCAAACGCTCGTAAACAAGTTAGCATCGCTTTGAAACACTAATTAAAGGTACGGATCCTTACCCCCACTTCTTGTTGCTTTCATATTCAGTTGTTATATAAGCCCACTGATTCTATATATCTTTGAAAGTTCCTCACGTCTTTGAAGCATCAATTCATTTGGCTGTCCGTTCATTTCATGTTCTTATTATAATATTTGAATTAGCCTTGATAGCATGCGATAGAATTAAATTGTCGTACTCATTATCGCATGTTCCTAATATAAGTTTCATGTTGTTAAGACTATATATGTTGCTATGATTATGGAATTCTTTGAATAAGACCCTTTGTGCTCTGAAACCATGAGTTCTGCTTCTCGTGGAGTGTCCCACGAGCATGTTGTTGCGGCATCGACAACATGTGCTCCACCCGTGACGGAGAGATTAGTTCACGGCGTCTCTTAAGTACAAGTGTGGTACATATGGCTATTAGGAGGCGTATGGATCGATCCTAGGATTTATGTATGTTATGGAGGTGGATAACGGGTATGCCAACTCGCCACCTCATGTGATAAATATGCAGGAGTAGCTACCTGTGTATTGTCACGTTTTATGTTTAGCTCATGGGTTCATCCGCATGGTACGATTTTGTTATTAAATTTCCGCATCGTATCATTTTATACGTTACGTCTTGATCATGTCTCGGTAAATATTTATTTCTTGTTTGTTATTTTAAGCCTATTATTCCGTACTGAGCATTCGGCTCATTCCGTAAATTCTCTTTGTGTTCACAGGTTCACAGGTTACCTTGGGCGGGATAGAGAGAGAAAATAAAGCTTAGGAATAATCTAAAGATGTTTGGTAAACCCAGTTAATTGTGTTAGTCTGTATTTCAAATCTTAAGTTAGCTTGTCTAACATTTTGTACCTTTGACAATTAAATAAATGGAATTATGTCTTTCTGAACCAATGCTATTGTGACACGTCAGCCCATCCGGGTTGGGGTGTTACAATATATATATATATATATATAGATAGATGAACAACGTCAAGTTTGGTAGGATTTAGATGAGTATTGAAGGATAAAGCGATATTATACCAATACCAATATAGTTCGGTTAGTATGAGGTAAATTGTATATGATTTCTGTCAAACTGGACACTCTCTTTTTTAGTTTGACAATCATGTTTTATTTTGTATTAGTTTGGCAATGTTTTAATTTTTGTTAAGTTTGCATTTATCTAATTGGATACGGATTAGTTATCTTAAATTATGGGTTACCTAACTCACTTAAGAGCACTGAACACATCTGGATCTAATTTATCTATTTATAATGTCTCATGTGTGGTCATTCTGTAGTAACCAAAAAAAACACATCAGAAATACGCACAACGACAGTTTTTGAGAAACACGCACAACTAATCTTTGAATCAACATGAGGACTAAGTCGCTCTGATCAAAGATGGGTGAATGCTCTGATCAAGAATGGGAGGTTCAGCGACGGAGAACAAGATCTCAAGGACGCTCTGCAATCAAGGATGGGAGGTCCGGGCAAAGACTCCACAGGTCTGAACCCTTCAATCATGATCGGAGAGGGGATACTGTTTCGGTGCCAAGAGGTAACGGGAATGAGAACAGAACTATGGCGTGGGGAGACACAAGGCTATTTCCACCCATTACTCAAACAACCATGAGCAAGACTTTGGTGATTCTGAATAGAACCTTTCCGGTACAACAAATACTGGGGAGGTGCTCACTAGTGGGTAACATAAAAGATGTGATAAGGCTATGTAGAATGGACGACTTCCTTAAAATTATCAACGAGAGCGATGTAACTGTTAAGTACGTTACAGGCATGACGGTGCTCCTCACTTTTCCTACTGCTTCTCAGGTGGAGAACTTTCTGGCTAACCGGGAAGATGTTTGGAAGACTTGGTTTCAAGACTTGAATCGGTGGGTCGGGCAAAGTCAACCGTGTGAACGTGTTGCATGGCTCAAGGTAACCGGGATTCCAGTTCACCTATGGGATAAGGAAGTTTTTGACTTAATTGCTACGTCCTTTGGGACCGTGGTGCAGGAGTCCAGTGCAAGTGTAAGAGACGGAAATATGGCGTTTGAAACTATAGCTGTATTAGTGAAGGTAGGGAAACGCATTTCCGAAGGGATCGAAATCCAATGGAGACAGCAAAGAATCAAGGTCTGGGTGGAAGAGATAGATGAGATTTGGTGCCCCGATTTTGTCATGGCAAACGGAAGACATTTTAAGTCTCTAATACCTAACGCTGATAATGGGTGTTATCATGTGGATCGTGAGGCGGACCTTGATGATAACCATGAAACTCCTTTGCAGCCGATGGCGGAGGACCGAGAGGAAGGGGAGATTAGGTCTGACGACGAAATTGGAAGTCCGGTTAGGGAGCCGGTGCCTGAACCAGATGCGGATGGTGGGAAGCCGGAGAGTCAAACAGAAGGCCAACCGACATGGCATGGGGAGATGGAAGGTATTATTAATGTTGGTGGGCCCGATGTATCAAACATGCATGGGGATGAGGTGGTTTTTGAACGTGATGGAGACATTAATGCTCATAATGGCATAGTGCATGGCCCAGAAAACATTTCAATAAAGTGTTTCCAAAATGAGGGTGGGTCCTTGGGAATCTCAGCTCCTGAGGACTGTCCTAATGGGGTTTTTAATAATGATATTAATACTTCCAATTATTTAAATAATGATAATAATAATATTGAGGTACCGGGTGTAAATAATGATGGTGTAACACCAATCCCACCTTCAATGGGTAAAAGGAGCAGAAACTTAAGGAGTTCGCCTTCTTTGGGATCCACTCAAGCCCCACCTACGAGGGCTTGCTATGGTGATATTTCCCCGGGATCTAAGCCTAATGTGATAAAATCCATAGAAAATCTGCCGGTGGAATCTGGGGTTGAAATGGTACGGTCACACGACGCCCAGGTGCAAACGGAGGAGGCGACGGGGGAACAGCCTCATAAGGGATTCAACGCGCTACTTGGGGGAAGTGGGTCCCAATTTTCGAGTGGAGAGCACGCAACCGTAGGGGACCATATTAACCAACAAAATATCGGTTCAATTTTTTGTTTTGGGCCAAGAGAAAAGATGGAGCAGATAATCAATGGAGTTATTAATGGTCAAAATGATCTACACGCACCAACGGAGAAAGAGGGCCAAAGAGGTGAAACTGTTCGTAAAAAATGGACTAGGCGTATAAGAAACCCAGGCCAGCAAGAACTAGCTTCTGTGAAGAATGGTGGGGAGTATAACAACACTAGGAATAGGGAAGACAAAGTAGAAAAATGAATGTGGTGTGCCTGATTCATAAGGAGATGGAATGCTTTGCGGAGTGGGTGATACGGGTCATTTTTGATGACATGGGGTAGATAGAATTTTCGAATTAATGTCTAAGGGGTAATTCTCGGGTGTGTTACATTGTGTTAGTATCTTGCTTTTACAATGTAATGTATATTTGGTGATGAGTTAATGAAATTTGCCATTCAAAAAAAAAACCAAAAAAACACATAATTATCATCTAAAATAGTATACTTTACACAAACCTAACACACATTCATCATCATCATCATACTCAGTTAATCCCACATATAGCAAAGCTAAGGTAGGGTCTGAGGAGGGTAAGATGTAGACAGCCTTACCTCTACCCCTAAGAATAGAGAGGCTGCTTCCAGTGAGACCCCCGGCTCGATGTGGTTTGGTATCAAGCCTTGGACATAAGGCACAGAACACTTAGCAATCAGGACAAACCCGATTGGTGCATGTACACCCAATCGGGACAAACCCGTTTTGGCTATCCACGCCACCACATGATGCATGATTAACCGTCCGTCATTTTTAACGTTATTTTCACGAAATTAGTAAAATAACGTTAAAAGTAGTGCAACTTTACTTTTGCCCCCCAAGGGCCACACATATATACATTACATGCGCACACCGTAAGTGGGGCGTCGAAACCTAACACACATTATGATTCTAAATTTATTATACCAGATGTTTTGCATTACCTAACGTAAAACAACTCCTAAAGCAAATATATTCTAACAACTCCTAATGTAGAGAGGAGTCTTAAATAAATTATTTTAATTCTACTTTAATTTTTTTTTCTTTAATCATTTAACTATGGAAGAAAATAGTGTTGGGCTGCCATGGATCGAACAGGTCATGGTCTTTCATTCCTTTTTCTCCATCCTCAAGTAGTTGTTGGAAGTTCATTGCTAGAGTCGGGGAAAAACTATGGAATGGCAAACCTCTAAATAGTTATTTCAGCGGAACAGTGGGTGACGATAAGAGTTTCACTTCTGGATAGATGCTTGGATTTATGATGAACCACTTCGTACCATCTATCCGCAGCTGTTCAGAATTGAAAAGAACAAATGGGCAACCATTTCGGACAGACTGCAGGTAATTAACGGCTGCAAACTCCTTACGTGGGACTGGTCTGCAGCCCCAGATTCGGCTCAGCAGGTGTCCGAACTGTTCAGCTTGTTATCGGGCATACACGATTTTGAGTGGAAAGGAGGCGCAGACAATTGGAAATGGACAGCTGATTCCAGTGGCATTTTTTCGGTGAATAAAGCAAAAAAACTGCTGTCAAACGGGTCGATTGATACTAATAGCCAGAAGATGAGCTGGTACGGTTGGGTTCCTCTGAAATGTAAAGTTATGGCGTGGAGAGCTACTCTTAATCGCTTGCCAACGAAGATGGAATTGCTCAAACGGGGTGTCCCTCTACAAAATAAAGCCTGCGTCTTTTGCAATTCGGATGACGAGACGGGGATCCATATCTTTACTGGATGTTTTTATACAGCGGAGATATGGACCAGAATCCAAACTTGGTGTAAAATCGCTCCTTTGATTGTGTTCGACGTCTCGGACATTCTGAAAACAATAGAGACACAACAGTTTTCGAGTCAGGCCTTATACATTCTGAACGGGATACTTATTACAACTATGTGGGAGATTTGGAACGAAAGGAACAAGAGGAATTTCGAGGAAAAAGCCGGAGACCGATTGAAGTCGTGGAGATCATTAAAACTACGTCGTATTTCTGGATCCGCAATAAGTCCAAGATGAAAAATATAGAGTGGAATGTTTGGTGTATTTCTCCTTTGAATTCTCTTTTGTAATGTCGGTTTTTTGCCCTTGAGTCCTTTCTTTGAGGACTTCTTGTGGCGTTTTTGAATGAAATTTACTTTTCAAAAAAAAATCCTTACCAATAACTCTTATAAGTGGAAGGCGGTAAACGGGCCACTAGTTGCGCCGCTACCCCCTTTTTATTACATTCAATGCATATTAAAAAATAACAAATTATAAAATGATATAGTGTGAGCCTAAAAAATAGTGTAGAGTGAATAAGGTATAAAAAACACATAATTATTTAAAATAACATAGTACACGTTATAATATATTACTAGTAGAGTGTCCGCGCGATGCAGCAGGAAACACAAACACTTCTAAGGGTGTGTATGATTCTGTTAAGTTCGATTATGTCACACCCTCAAATTTCCACTGCGGGGTTTTACCGCGAGGCGCATGACATACCAGGATCCCATAGCCATAATCATATGAACGAACTCTAAATGCCCAAACCATTTAGTTCGTTTTCAAAAAACAAGTTTAGTTAAGCTGCGGAAGCGTAAACCAAATTTAAACCTTTTAGAAACCATGCGCAAAACAACGCGCCCAAATTAAAACCATATAGAAATAAACGTAAAAGCACGATATGTAATTTAGGTGTATGCCCAAGCCCCCAAATGCAGTGAACGTGCAGTGCTTCCTAATCGTGACACCGGAAGCTAACTACCTGCAAAAGCATGTACATGGTGGGTCAACAAACAATGTTGGTGAGTTCACTAAGTAAAGTAAATGAGTGAGTAAACGCGTAGGTTTCCAAAAACCACGTAACCAAGTAAAAGCGTAGGTCCTCCAGACCCAAAAGTTCAAGTGTTATCAGTTTAAGCTTGTCAGGGGTAGCTAGCCCACTCATTGTAACTAAACAGTTGATTATTGGGAACATACAGAAGTTATAAGTTTTGCCTTAGTACTAGTGTCTATCAACACTAGCAGTTCAGCTCCTTAAGAGCGTGGTCAGAAGTTCATGCCCGTGACACAAGCACCTCAAGCATGAGGTTGCTGCACAACCTAATAGCGCTATCAACTAATACCCCGTTCGCCTACAGCGATTAACCCAATAATATGTAAGGACTTTAAATGATAGAGTGTGTTTAGTTCACAAAGGACAGCAAAGTTTTAAACTGATAAAAGCGTGATCCACACAAGGAATCGTAAAACCCGACCCACACAAGGAGTCCAAAATCCGACCCACACAAGGAGTCAAAACCTGAGTTGTAAGAGTAGTCCCAACCCCGACTAGAAAAAGTTAAGTAAGTTGTCTCAACCCCGAGACGCATGCTTTTGAGAAAAAGTAGTGAAACTCACCTTAGGTTGCAAGCAAATTATCCAAATTCCAAAACAATAGAGTGCTATCGACTCCCTAATACAAGTGTCACTAAGTGAGTACATGTGTACAATCAATACACCATATAACCCGTTTGTCCAAGACGTTTAAATGTTCAAAACCATGCAGTGACACCTAATGATTCTACATGCACATGTAAACCCTACAAACCCGTTGGTGATCGTAGTGATTATTATCAGTTTACTACCTCAATTACACCTCATACAAGTGTCATACAAGTTCATGTCAAATACATACCATATAAGACTCCAAATAGGCACATAAAGATCCCGTACACAATCTGCGTTTTTAGGGCAGATTGTGCGCTGTGAAAAACGAATTATTTAAAATACTTAACGAATGAATTAAAGTCCCAAATTTTTACTAAATATTCATTGGGATTCAGTTGCTAACCCATATTTTTGTTTTGTCTTAAAACCAAACACAAAAATTATTAAAATTCGTACGACACAGCTATGTCCAGAAAATTTCCACAACAGGTCAGTTTAGTATAAAAATTCCCAAAAATTGTGTATTCATCCAAACGGGATGAATCCACTTGGAAAAGCCGAGTTATTCCAATGTTAATCTACTGTCCAAATTTCATAACTTAATTCCTTGTAAAACTCGAGTTATGATTGTTTAAATATGACTCAGTTAGTTAATCCGAAAATCTGATATGACCTTCATTCAAAGAAAATTCCAAAAACTATTCAAACGACGTCCAAATCACTCGATTTTACCCATTATGAAAAGCTAAGACCAGTTATGATACAACTGCAAAGAAATCATCGAAACCATCATGTTTAAGTCACGTAACAGACCCTAAAAGTTGACCTAAACATTCTGTCCAGATTTTAATCATGCCTAAACTCTTATTTAAACGACTTACGTATGCGTACAATCGATCAACAACAATAAATAATCATCACAAAACATTCATAAGACCTAGCATGATCAGAACATATCATAACACATGCAAAATCATAAACCCTAAAGATCAAAACATCACAAACTTGCGCAACAAGCAACCTATCATATTACTAATCGCATAGGATCATGTTTAACCCATTCAATCTCTATAAACTTCAAGTTTTAATCTTTTTGAAAACGTTTCAGACCTGGACAAACTTAGTTATAGGGTTTTATAACATATTAAAGAAGATTAAAACACAAGAGACTGAAGATTATACCGCAAGCTCTTCAAAACAATCAACCGAATGCTCTTGAAGCTTCCCGATCGATGTTCTTGCGCCTTAGTAGGTGTTTAGGGGTTAATATTTCGTAAATAGGGCAGTAGGGGCGATTAGGGTTTGAGTTTTGAGGATACAAGAGGCTTAAGGTTGCTTAAATAAGGGATTAAGTCGGTTTAACCACGTCAGCGTGTTCCGAACACCCGTTCGGAATTGTGAACACCCGTTCAGAATTGTAAACACCCGTTCGGAATTGTGAACGGCCGTTCGGAAATGTTTAATCCGTTTCGAGCGGCCCAGTTCGTTGTATAGCCTGTTTTCTTTGATGTTTTCATTATTTTGGGCCATACCAAGCGTAACCCCATGTATTTAGACCCCAACCATCCTAATGGTTCATCGATTACAATTTTTAATAACGCATTTGGTTTACGTTCATGTAATCACATACAATTTGCACATAGTTTCACATAAACACGTAATTGTAATCAATCTCAATCAATTAATCCACAATTATCTAATTTCATAATTCACCAACGTTCGGGGTTCACTACTCATGTATGTAGCTTGGTAATTCCTCGAATTACCACTTCATGCAGTTATTAACTTATAACTGTGCAACGTGTGACTTGTCTAGCTAACCCTAGTTAAGTAGAATGCAAGGAATGTAAGTACAAGTAACTAGAGTTTAGTTAAAGTGAGAACCTGAAATTGCGGGGTATCACATCATCCCCAAGTTGAAAAGAATTCCGTCCCGAAATTCAGTAAGTAAACAGTAAAGCCAGCATAAAAATGTGCGCTTGGTTCCCGGATGTCACAGATTATTAGCCTCAACCGAAACTAAAATCAAAAGTCATCAATTAATCAGTCTTATTAAACAGTTGGTTCCTTGGTTCAGTTAGTATTGTTAGATTATCGGTTTTAGTCCGGTTTAATTAATTTTGATGAATAACAAAAACAAACTTCGGCTAAAATTTTTTTGCCTAAGTACATGAAATATAGATAAAAATAGCCCTGTAAACGAACTGAATGTTCATGAGCTGTTTGTGAACTTGTTCGGCGGAAAGTTCGTTTGTGTCGTTTATCTAATAAACAAACATGAACAAACGTTGAGTTTGTTCATTTATGTTCGTGAACGTTCGTTTATTTATGTCTGTTTAAGTTTATTAATTACATACGTAGTTATATTTACATAAATACAAACATAAATTAGGCTTTAGCAACTTGTATAAATATATAACCAATTAATAATTGGGTTTTTTCAGTAATACAAAATCGTTCACATTTATTATGTTCGTGAATGTCCGTTTATGTTCGTTTAGGTTTAAACGAGCATAAACGAACAAGAACATAACAAATTTCTTAATGAACGAACATGAACACAAAAATGTGTTTGATTATGTGTTCGTGTTCGGTTAAAATTAAATGAACATTCGGTTCGTTTACGAGCCTAGGTATAAAAGCTAAAAATTTCAAAACCACCTTTATTCATACCGCCACTACAATTCATAAACCTATCTACTCAGCTTCAAACCATATTAGAGTATAATTTGCTATATACTTTTAATTAAAACTTTGTTTTTTTACGTGATTAACAATATCTAGAGGTGAATAATTTTGCAAACTCAACCGAAATCGAACAAAAACATACAAAACCGAACATAAAATCAACCGAAACCCGAGTTAACCTAATATCGGTTTTTTTGTACTGTAACATTTCGCATTTAATTCTATGTACGTTACGACAGTTATTAATAAAACGTCGAATTTTTTTTTTATCATTATCGTCCCTTTTAAAAATATTTCGTGACGCGTTTGGACTCTTAGAACCATACTATAAATGTATAATACTATTATAGTGGTGAAATTATGTCAAAAAAAAAAGCCTGGGCCGGGGTTCAAACCTGTGCCCATGGCCGGTTCACATAAACACACACAGCCCAACCATCTGAGCTACACCACTTAATTGTTTCATATCTCATGCATTTTAT
Source organism: Ambrosia artemisiifolia (assembly GCA_032199755.1). Taxonomy (NCBI): domain Eukaryota; kingdom Viridiplantae; phylum Streptophyta; class Magnoliopsida; order Asterales; family Asteraceae; genus Ambrosia; species Ambrosia artemisiifolia. The sequence continues at coordinate 12,513,191 of CM063516.1, read as the reverse complement.
TTATATAAGATTACTGAATCGTAACAGTTGACTTGGAAAGTCAACTGTGATGATAATCATCCAAAATTAACCATCCAATCCGCGTTTTTAATCCCATTAAGGCATGATTACTGATTAATAAGACTAACTCGCGTATTCAACACGCATAATTATCATCAATTCTTACCAAAATCGTGCCAATTACGCGTCATTGTATTAACCACGGGTCAAACCTTACCAAATCGATCACACGAATGTTACCCTATAAATTGGACACTCATTCTTCATCTCTACTCGCCGAATACCCTTTCCCCACTCTAATTTTCTGCTAAAAATCCCATTATAATCTCCAACCGTTCGCGTTTTTGACTTCTTGGTTGACCGAGCAATCCATCTTCGTTTCTGATTGTAGGTAACGATTAATTATATGGTTTTGTTCCTTGTTTCTGTTCGACCAATAACCCTATGATTACCGGGGTTATTGGTTGGTAATTCATGCGATTAGAAAAGCTAGGGTTCGAAGCTTTGATTTGGGGATAAACTATCTGCAGGCCTTGATATTTATTTTATACAGAACAACAATCATCACCAACTGATCTACTCAGTTGGTGTGACTTCATCTTGCTAAGACAACGAACCGGCCACGGCCAGGGTTCGAGTCCCGCTTCACGCATTCTTTTCTTTCTTTTTTTAAAAATGATTATGTAACTGATTCAGTATAACTATATACACTATCATTTACTCATTCTTATATTATTGAAACTTGTGATTCAATTACACTATCATTTACTCATTCTATCATTTGACTGTAACAAAAAGACACAGTACAATCATTAACATTGATCAAGCCGCCTGTTTAGATTATAGCGCTATAGGTCTGACAAACCCATCCCCCCGCATAAATTCAGGGATGATCGAAAGCAGTTACACTTTTACTAACATGCGAGTTAGGTCTCAGTCGACACAAGGTTTGATTGTACAAAAGACGCATTGTTACATGTCGGACTCATATTCTATCATTACTCATTATTATACTTCAATCATGATTGCTATACAACATATTGTTTTCAATTATATGCAAAACCTATGTATTCTCACCAACTATTTATAGTTGACCCCCCCCCCCCCCCCCCCCCCATCTTTCCAACTTAACATGTTTCAGGTTTATTTGCTATTGGAAGTTGTACAAGTCTTGGAACACATAGGAGCTTTGGACCTAGTTTATAATATCAACTTTTGTAATCTTTACTTGTAAGATGAATTGTAAATTGTTTAATATTATTCAACTTCCATTTAGTACCATGAGATATTGAACAATCATCACTACGTGACATCCCGATGTTTCCGCCATCGGTTGGGGTGTTACATGTACCCTAAGTTAACCAAAATTAACAAACCAAAACTGAACCATTCATACATGTATATCCTTTATACATCTATTACATGTATTTATACCTTCATTTCATGTGCTTCTAAGCAAAATTTTAACCAAAGTTTGGTTTTGGTTATTAACCAAAATTAACTAAACCGAACTAAAAATGACAATCTAACCAAATAGACTGAACCAATTAACCGGTTGGTTAACAAGATTGATAAGCCGATAATGTCGATTTTTGTTTCGGTTGAGGCTTATAACCGAACTAAACCCAACCGTGAACTATTAGAAGTGTTTGTGTTTCCTACCACATCGTGCGGGCATACTGTTATGAATATATTAATGGGTCAGTTTCAGTTTAACTAATTTGGGTTAACTAAGGGTATAAAAAGAAAACGATAACCAATTTTAAGTTAAATCAGATGTTTTCAGTCTTTAATAGATTTTGGTTCAGTTTTGTCAGTTTTTTGGTTTGGCTTCGGTGAACGGTTTAATTATTTCTCACTCCTATATATCGTTAATAACGTAGCACATAAAGATTTTTTAAATAAAAAAATAGCAATACTATACTCAAATTAAAGATAATAAAATGCTTATTATTATGATGTAATATTTTTTTATAAAAATATAAACGTATTAAAAATATGACTATTTAAAAATCATTAGGGGTGGTTTGCTTAAAATAAGGAAAATGAGTTTAACTATAATTTAAATAAACAAAAGTTAAGTAAAGTTTAAGGTATTAAAGTGTAACTAAGATAGGGTATTAAAATGTAAGTAATGTTTCAATGACTATTTTACCCTTATTTTAAGGTTATTAATGAAAAATAAATTATCTTAAACTACCCCTCACTCATGCATTATAATATAGTATAGATTATAACTTGCACACGATTAATCATGTAACCTAATAGCTTTAGAGAGACTTGTAACAAGATAGGTAGAAGATTTTAAATTATTCTGCTGGAAATTTTGCACACAATGACTTAATGAAATCAATGTAAAACATGATTTTTTTTTTTTTTTAGTTACATCAGATAACGTTTTTTAATGAAATCGTTGTAAATTTACTTTTTTTTATCGTAAACTAGATTATACCCCGGGAACGTCCCGGGGTTGAGAAATCTAATATGACATATTAATTTTACATATGAAATATAATGATTCGCTTTACAGTTACATGCAAGAAAGCTTCGGGTACCACCTAACCTAAACAATTAAAAATGTATCTCCAATGTTAACGCCTAACCTTATACAATGTATAGCTCTAATATGAATATCTAATCTAAAACAATGTATAACTCTGAACAAAACCCCACAAAAAAAAAAATAGTCGTTTTTTTCTCCGTTTTTTATATATAGCACTATGGTACTCGTTGGAAAGATAATAAAACGCTCGTTAATTTGGTGTAATTTTTTTCTTTAAAAAATCTCTTATATAAAAGATATTAACGTTTAAAAGTTATGGAAGGAAACATAAGAGATAAAAACATAAGAGATAAAAATCCAATTTTATTTTTAAATATTTTTTTTCCTAAAATATCTCAATGCCACATGGGATGACACGTGGCACACTCAAGGAGGAGAATGCCTCTTTGAGTGTCATGTCATTAAAATGGCTTTGGTTTATTATATGTATAGATAATACAGAGTACAGATAACGTAATGCAAAACGTAACGTAGCAGAATAATTTAAAATATATTCAAACGTAACGCACACAGTGATTTTAAATTATTCTACTAGAAATTTTGCAAAATCTAAACTAAAACTTGTAACACACATTATATTCTAACCGAATGCAGAACCAGCGATTAAGGGTCTAACTACATATATTATGTGTAATGTATATATGCATATGATCCTTTCTCTCTCTCTCTATACACATATATTATGTGTGCATATGCATTTAATGGCCGATTGCGGTGTGCGTATATAATGTATATATGTGCGGTCCATCGGGGGGCAAAAAGTAAAAGTTGCACTAATTTTAACGTTATTTTACTACTTTCGTGAAAATAACGTTATAAACGGCGGACATGGTTAATTATGCATCATGTGGTGGCGCTGATAGTCAAAAGATAAGGAGGTACCAATTGGGTTTGTTCCGACTGCCAAGTGTTATTTGCCTTATGTCCAATGCTTGATGCATAACCACTATCAAGTCGGAGGAGGGTGTCTCAATGAAAGCAACCTCTCTATTTCAATAGGGGTAGAGGTAAAGATGTCTACATCTCAGCCTCATCAAACCCTATCTTAGATCGTTATTGGTAGGATTTACTGAGTATGATGATAATGATGTGAGAAAACTATATTTACTGAAAATGGTCTTTTTTCATAGCAAGTACACTAACATGTTTGGCTCTCCAGCTCCTTATCTCCTTATCTCCTTCTTCTACCTCCTTATCTCCTTAATCAAAAAGTCACAAATTCTTACTTATAACTTATCTCTTTTTCAACCTACAAAAACCTCCTTTTCAACCCATTACCCAAACAAACTTATCTCCTTATCTTCTTGATTAAGTCAATAAGTTATAAGGAGGCAAAATAAGGAAAGCCAAACATGGCATAAAGATATGTATTGATCCTTGAAACTCAAATATATAACTGGAATCTCAGTTGTATTAGTTACCCCAATCGAAATGACAATGTATCTAGTTCCTTTCAAGTAAAAAAGGAATTAATGACACAATGCATCTAATTCATTTTAAGTAAAACGAAATCAACAATTATTCATTTATTGGAAGAGCCAACCAAATGAGCTGATTTAGACATTTTGTACATCTCCTCTGTGCTAGCAGAAATTTGAGTTGCAAATATCGAATATAATTTTTTTCAATCAAACAATAAAGTCAAGCCCAGAAACATTGGCACAAGTGTGAGAGCCATAGGTACACCAATAAAAACATAACCAACTTTTACATCACCAAATCTGCTGAAAACCAGACCATCATGATATAACAATATAAAACCCACACATTTATATTTTAAGTGACTGTATCAACAAACCACAAACATTCATTACATTCTCCAATAGCAAGATTATCGATCTTAATAACACTTTATGATAAACAAATATACTACGATACCCGCGCTACACTTGACAAAACAAATCATTTTTTTTTTCTCGACACCAAAATGAGAGGGAAATGGATGATGACCAAAAGAGAGTCCAAAAAGAGATACGGAAACATCTACACTCCAAAAAGAAATCAAGGGATATATACATACAAATGGATCTAGCGAGGGGACGACTGTTTGTACATTAAATCTTGGGAACCATAGTTTAAATCAAGGTTGTGAAGTTGCTCCATAAGTTGAGACCGCCTTTCCTTAAAGAAATCCAGACGGGTCGTTAACTCTACCAAAGTGGAAGATGCAGCCGATTGATACCGTGGATACTCGACCACCTATCAAATCAAATGCACACTTTTATAACATCACAATACGCGCCGAAAGCTTAATTTTCTTTTGTTCATAAATAAGTATATTATCAACTAAACTCAATTATAAACATAAGAAATGGGTTTCAATCCGGTCTAACGGGTCACACGGGTCCAAAGTGACCCAAATTGCAAATAGATGCTTAGAACTCTTATACCGCTTTATATAAGAAAATCATATCAATATTTTAATTAGAGTTTCTGTGACGCATATAAAACATTAAATTAAGAAGGAACAAATGCTTCTGGGTCAACCCAACTTGACCCCTTCTGCTTCGACTGCCCTGTTATTACCAGTTCCGTGTTGGGATGTAAACAAAATTCTATTTACTGTTTGACCATAATATTAAGACATATATGGCAAGATTTTTTTTTACAAAAAAGAATGATTTAAACAATAATAGATTTGACCATTTGTAATGTCTCGTGACCCTTGCTCATGAGCCATCACTCACGCAATCCCCCCAACCTCGTGAGCAGCCCTCATGACCGTGGTCACGTTCGAAGAAGAAGAGGGCATTACATACACTATTGTGTATATGTATATGTGAGAGTAGTGTGTGGGTGGGTCACATGACGTGGCAGCCATGTGACACCACTACTCCATTTTTACCATGTGAGTGGGTCACATGACGTGGCAGCCACATGGCAAAAAAGAGCATGTCAGTTGGGTCACATGCCTCAACCACTACAAATGGTCTTAACTGAAATTATCTTTTACAACATTCAAAAGCAGGGCCACAAATATGTGAGGGAGAGATGAAATTTACAAATTGATTATGATTATTGTCCTGTAGTTTATAGTTTTTTATAGCTCCTTTAATTACAAAAAACAGGGGGTAGACCACATTCCTTGTAAAGGTAAAAACTCTTAGATACTTATTTTCTTAAAACTGCATTAAAATCACAAAAAAGTTTACATTTTCATAATTGCCTGTTGACAGAATTCCAGATTTATGTAAGTAGACTTTTCATTTCTTTTTAGAAAAATCGAAGTTAACGTTGTCAAACAGGGCCCAAATTTAGGTAATTAATGGATGTATTAAGAGGAGAGAGACATAGACGAACTGACCTCTGCTGCTGGTCTGGATGAAGAGGGGACGGAAGCAGAATCAACAGCCCCGAAATCATCCATAGATAGACTGGTAGATGCCTCTGTACTTTTAGAGTCACTGGAATCTATCAAGTGCTGCTTGCGTGCAGGAGCAGGCACGGGCTGCCTACTACTATTACCAGATGCTATTGTTTGTCCTTTATTGTTCCTCAACTCCATTCCCAGTGAAGTTTCCTGCTTCAAAGTCGGGGAAATGTTAACACGCCAGAGCTTATGTCCACAAGTAGAATTTGTAAAAATCAGTAACAATTTGCACATTATAATATTTTCTAATAGGGTAGGGTAATGTTCACAGTCATCTTCTTTTAAGTCAGGATGGAGGTTGCAACAACAAACAGGTCAAACAGGTTGATAGACACCTAAAGTCTAGATTTAGATTATTATTATTGTAAGAACATTATTTTGCCATCACAAAGTATTTCTAAAATATGTTAAAACGAATGGACAAATACATGTTCGTGGCTCAACCAAACCATCCTGTTTCAAGCCATCCAAAAATTATGACCTGTTTCAACTCACCTAGCCTGCAAACCTTGCCATTTCTACCAAACTAGAAAAAAGGTGTTACATGTTTTTTTTCAATTACATATTCGAACCGAAGAATTTCATCATCATAATCAGTTAATCCCACCTATAGCATAGCTAAGGTAGGGTCTGAGGAGGGTAAGATGTAGACAACCTTACCTCTACCCCTAAGAATAGAGAGGCTGCTTCCAGTGAGACCCCCGGCTCGATGTGTTTTGGTATCAAGCCTTGGACATAAGGCACAAAACACTTAGCAATCGTGACAAACCCGATCGGTGCATGTACCCCTTTGTCTTTTGGCTATCAACGCCACCACATGATGCATGATTAACCGTCCGTCGTTTTTAACGTTATTTTCACGAAATTAGTAAGATAACGTTAAAACTAGTGCAGCTTTACTTTTGCCCCCCGAGGGCCACACATATATACATTATATGCGCACACCGTAAGTGGGGCGTAATAATGTCCCAGTTCCAATAGCATTTGTGACATCTTTATCCTTGATATGAATATAAGTAAACCATCTTAGGATATAGTATTTAGATTCATATTAAATAATAATTTCTTACTTGATTTTTTCAAAAGATTACTCAATTTGGCAAGCAAACAATATCTAGACATAACTAGAGAGAACATGAATGGGATTGAATGTGGCCAACCAAACAAAACATTTGGTTAGCATGAAATGAAAGCGTAATTGGATTCCTTTGTAATATATCATATATGATTATATCTTGAAATCAAATTGATACTTCAAAAATTTAATACAATATTATAATGAAAAAAGTGATAATAACAAATGATTACTAAAAATGCTAAGGAATGACGACTGTGCATTAAGGATTCACCCTATTTAATATATCCATGGAGACATGCAACATGCAAGTAGATATCATTATATCAAGTAGTAACATGATTAATTTATCCTTCTCAATATCTTTTTTTTTTCATATCAGTCAGAAAAGCCTTAAACAAAATACAACAAATAAAAACATTACAAGCAATTACTATTTAAGCATGCAAGCTAAGGAACGAACTACTTACCTCCGTTCTTTGTTTTCTTTCATGGTTGATAAAAGCAAGTGTAGTATCAAAATCTTGCTGGAAAAATCTCCTGCCAAAGACAAAAAATATAGAACCATAAGTCCATACCGACATGGTATGATCCAATAAACATGAGACACCAAACATTTATTTAACCCTTGTTTTATCTTAAATAACATGTATCTAAAACAAGACAAAAAAAAGGAGAGAAAGAGAAAACGGCATGATTAATTGATAGAAGTTATAAAAAAAGACAAGGTATAGTTAATTAGTCATATATAGTTGATTTACTAATTGACGTGTGTGCGTGTTTCTGTTACACACTTATATTTCGTCATACAACCCAAATAACATGGCTTTAGGTGAAAACAGGTCGATACACATTATGCATCTCTAACAGGTCAGATATGACAAAAGCCGCCCAAAATTAATTTTATTGCATAAACCTCCTAAATAACTTAATTCAGAAAATCAGATTACAACTAAAATAATGTAACATTTATCATCAAATTTGACACACCAATAGTGTATAAATATTGTAGCAAAAAAAAAAAGTTCCTAGTCAACCCAAAACATACAAAAAGGACTGTTACCGAGTCGGGCCACTTTGCCACCACTAAGCATATATTAGTTGAAACACTCACTGTTGAGGATTATGATTATGGACATGTTGATATCTGTCAGAAGCATCAGAGAGGGAGCCATAGTGATGCTGGCGTTGTTGATTAAGTTGATGATGCAACTCAGCAACTTTTTGCTTCAATCTAGCCACATCAGCTTCAGCAAGAGCAATCTCTTCCAGCTCAGCTCTTGTCTACATTTTAGAAAAACATATATTACAAGAAAATGAACACAACTTGAAAATTTATCTAATAAAGAAAAAAAGAAGTGCAGTGTAGAAACCTTTGAATCCATAGTACGGGATCCAGAAACCTGTCCAGAAGACATGCTTAAGCCAACTTCTAATGCAGCCCGTAAATCCCTCTCAGCTTGTAACTGCTCTTGAAGTCTTGAAACCTGTGATGATCAACAAGCTATTTAAGGCATCTTCATGAATTCCACCCAATGAAATGAGTCAAACGGATAGTTGACTTTGTCAAATGGTTCAAACTCGACCAATGTGCATTCTAATGTTTACAGCCTCTGAAGTTAGTTTGTTTTAAAAAGTATACTTCTGGTAATTACTATTTAAATATTATCATATATTAATTAAAATAGAGAAACTTTTTGGTGAGTCAACCCAACTCACCAAGCTTATTTTGACTGAAATAAAAAATTATATGTTTAAGGCCGGACCCGTTTTGACGCGTTACCCAACCTGCCCAATCCCATTTTGCCACCTCTGTTTAGCGTATACATATGAACAAAACTATGAGGTAATGATTGCATTCAACTTGAAAAGCCAAGCATACATCTTGCTCAAGGGCCAACCGACGCTCATGTAGAGCTTGTTTTCTTCTTTCCAAGCTAGCTTGGAGTATTGCGTTCCCCCTAGCCTAATAATCACAAAAACTTAGATGCTATTAGAAAAATCATCATCATTGCAGAACATGCACAGAAGTATCATAAACTTTAATATTAATATTACCTCCTTTGCGATTCTCTGCCTCAAGTCGTTTTTCGTCAGTTCAAGCCTCTGAATAGCAAGTCTAGGAACATACATAATATTGCACTCATCAATACCAATTTTGGAAAATAGCTACTTACACATTAAATTAAAGTATATATCATTGTAAATGGATGAGCAAACACATGTATGGACACATATATACTAATAGATATGTAAAATAACGCACGGAATAACTACTATAGGTGAAGAGACATGAATCATATCAGTGTCTAAAGCAGCTTGTTGCAAGTTTAGTTAATATGTTATCATGTAGATTAGCATCCCAATGTTATGACCAAAAGAGGCAATATAACACAACATCCATGGACCATGGTTTCCTAGCTACATAGGGAATCACTTAGCGGATTTAACTAGAAGTTACAATAATATTTGAATAAAATTTGGAAAAACTGGAAGCCGTTTATATGTTATTAGAGTTACGGAACTACTAGAATACTAGTAAATTGAAGTTGAAGCAATCTACTAAACGCATTCAATATATGAGATTTAACCATCTACCAAGAAAACATAAAGCCATGAGCTAGTAACAGGGTCAAATGTTGGAATATTGATATCAGTATGCAATACAATAGAGAGCAAAACAAAATGAAATAAAAGTTTATAGTCTTACTCTTCTTCTCCTGAAGAATCAACTGATTCCATTGATGGGGTCTTTCTTCCCTGTGATACAAGAATATGAAAAATAGCCAACAGGCAACTACAAAATAATTTTGCATAAGTATTGACGTCTACGTCTCTACTAATCCAAACATAACTTACATTTTTCCGTCCCCAAAATGTGGAATGCTTGGCATTACTATTACTATTGGAGCCTGTAAACTTGCTAATTGGAGTCTCCATTGATGATTTGGCAGCAGAGTAAGGGTCTATAGAAGAAATCATTGTCCCCACTGACCGATGAGACTCACTTCTTGACAACATGCCATGAGGACTTTCCATCTCCTTTCCATTTTCATTTTCCTTATGTTGAATATTTTGAGGCTCATTCATCTGAGCATTGGAATCTTCTAGAAGTTGAGACTGGTCCAATAAATTAGAATTTGGTACATTGTTTCGTGGGGATACATCTGCTTCATACGCCTAAATAAAATAAAATGAATGCTTCCCATCAGTACATAAATCTTATAAGCATATTACAAGTTCATCATATCAACATTTAGGCAAGCAAGGGAGAACCTTAAAGTCATAAAGATCATTGCCAGCGTAACCACTGCTTTCACTCAACTTTCCACTGAGTATGCGCTCAGGATCCTCATCACTTTCTTGATCAACTTCATTTTCTGCATCATGGTAACCATTTTCTTTATGTTCACCATCCACTGAATCTTCACTCCCACTGTTGTCTATCCGAGAATCTGCCGACGTACAACATTTGAGCATCGCATCATCCTGAACACAACAGCAATAGTTCTAGATCAATAATTAAACGTCCACGGTTACAATTTAAGATAACAATTAAAAAGAAGAGCCAGAAGAGCAGATTTACATCAAAGATGGTCTCATACTCCTCAAGTAGGGTTGTGATAATAGCTTGAGCATTATTAGCAGCATTTGCAGCAGCAAGCAGCTGTGCAGAATTGTCGCCATTATTATCAAATTCATCCTCCGATTCGCATTCACCAGCTAAAAGAGGGCGTAGGAGTAATGGTGCCATGCAAGCAGCAACCGCAGATGGTGTCATCCGATTTTCAAATGCATGTGAAGAAATAGTGTGCATCATCTTGAGAATTCTGCAGATGAAATCCACCAGTTTAATATGCTTATTACAAGTAAAATGAATATAAAGCAAAACACCTGTGGCGTTAAAGAAAAAGAAACAAGAGAAAAAGGTACCTCTGTAGCAAACGCCTATTTGGTTCAGGAAACGTTTCCAAGATTGCAGCACGCATGGCATTTACTCGAGCGTCCTTGCGATCAATTCCTTTTTGATAAACAATATTAGTATACACGTTACGAATGTAACAATCTAATTAGCTGATTACCAATTAGCATTAAGCAGAGCAATTAGTCCAACGACATATTAAGTAACTAGCCCCATATCCACACATGAATAGCATATAGTTATGGAAGTCCATCCCCATAAGCTTCCAGATTTTACATTTAAACAAACACTTGGTGGTGCTTAGTTTTTCTTTACCAGCTTATTCTATCAGAGTGCATTTAAAAATTTATGCAAGAACAACCAAATCAAGAAGATGGAACCAAAAGAGAGATAAACTCACTATGAGCTTCCAGTAAAGCAGTGCAGCAGGATGCAGGAACAGGGGATGACGGTAGCTCTCGAAGAACATGCTGCAGTTGAAAGAGCTTCAGTAAATATAAACCAAAACAAGATTCAACATACAACGCTGATATATCATCTGTAGTTCCTTTCTGAAAAATCTTTTTTTTTAATCATACTTATATACAAGGTTTAAAAGTACGGAATCGTGCCTCGAGGCGTTTCCCTTCGCCTCACAAGGCGTACGCCTCAAGGCGAACCGAGGCGTAAGCCCGAGACGGAATTAAAAAATAAATATAAATATTATATATCTTACAAAAAATGAAATACTAACTAATTTCATCCTCATATTCATAAAAAACATACACTAAAAAGACATGGAACGCTTGAAATTGACACAAAAAGTCCAAAACATAAAAAATAAACATCAAAAACCCCTGAGGCGCAATTTTTGTTACCGCCTCGGCTCTATGAGGCGCACGTACAAAATAACGCCCTGAGGCGTCGCCTCAGATTCGTTTTCTTACAGAATCACCTTGAGGCGCGCCTCAAGGCGTACGCCTAACCCGTTTTTTTAAACCATGCTTATATACGTTGATTGATTAAATATTTTAACCAGCAGGTATGCACCTTGACACAGTCACCAACAACATGAGCATCCTCATCGGAACCAAACTCGGTCTTGCCTGGAATAAATACATAGTATACTTTAGCATTCTTGCTACTTGAATGAAATTGAAGTGCAACAAGACAAAAGATGCAAGATGGAATAACAAAAAGGATGACTGAAACATTCACTCATGGCTTCCAGATTAAGCAATAAAACGGAAAATGTTTTTACCTGTTTCATAATCTTGAACTCTCCGATCAACCTCCTCGACATCTGCAGATTGTCTTAAGATACCTTCTACTTTTGTTCCTGTAACAGCAAAATAATGTATAGGTTCAAGTTTGCACATAATCATACCATAAATCTCGTACATGAATCCATGTGATTTCAATACATTGAAAAAGAAGCTTACCATGTTTCTCAAGAAATCTAAGAGCTTTTTCAAGGAAAGATGGGCCTCCGTCTATGTCTTCCAACGCAAGCAATATTGGACGTCCAACAACTAAAGATTTAACCGGCCTTTTGTCCCTCCCTAGATAAAAATATTGAGACGTTAAATGACTAATAATAGTATATCAATGCAGTGAAACAGCTAAGTTTAAAAGACAAACATTGATGAAATGGTCCTTCAATTGAATCAGTAGTATCATTGCGGAATATCCCGTTATGTCCCATAACAAGAGCTGCACTCGGCGCTTGAGCAAGAGCATGTTCCAGAGCTGACTTCCATTCATACAGATCTTCTGATGTCTCAGCCTGAAATTTCATTTAGTGAAATTATTGTTGAGAAAATGGAGATCATTCGTATATTAATAACAAAAAGCAATCTGGAATTTCCATCAAAAACCTTGAGGGTAAATGCCCTGCCATCACGTCCATCAGGAAACAGAACAGTTAACAGCTTTTTGTCCTCTCGAACAACGACACTGCAAAATAAGATGAGCCACAATGTAGACTAACGCTTCCTCAAAGAGAATATTACATATACAAACCACAAACACCAATACCTTCCTGAGTTGTTCAAATCAATCCCTCCCAATGTAAGATTTACTTCGCCACCTCTTTGAGGGATTGCACTCTACATAGTTATATAGTACATGTTTAGCAATGAAGGAAGAACTTATATAACTGAATAGTGCAAAACAAATGAAGTCAGATCCGGTAATCAGAATAAAGAACAAACAAAGAAAGACTGCTGATCTGTAAAAGACCATAAAATTTTCCTTCGGTAATTCCATAACTTTAGGGTAAATAAGAAGTAAAAGAAATAAGAAAATATATGAAGACGCTAAGGTAGAGAAAAAAGAATGCATCACTAAGTCTCAAAAAGAATTAAATTTGAAGAAGAAGAAGATAACTAACTAACAGGATCATTCTTAAAGAACACCAAAGAAGTGCGTGTGAGAATAAACCATCTCTTCTTCCATGACTTCCAACCTAAACCTGAGGCAGCAAAAGAGTTGGTTTGTAATCAGAGAGAGATAATATGAGATATTTGTATATTCATTGTCCAAATGAAATAGAGTGGTATATAATAACATAAACTAAGCCTACAGGCCAATGTAGTGGGCTAGAGTACACATATTAATCATGCTCAGCTTGTTACATGTAAAAGTAATCCAACTTAGACAAGACATAAACCAAAATGTTTTAGCATGGGAAGTTGTGACAATCTACTATATGTTGGGTCCTTTCATGAATCACAAGATTGTTTGCAATATGAATAGCAGTCTCAGTGTCATCAGCCTAAATACCCAATCTCACCAAATAGATTGTGTAGCCATATTGTGACAGAACCCTGTATTCAGATTTAACACTTGACCGAGACACAACACTTTTTTTTCTCCAATAAAAACACAAAAATCAGCAAGCATCTAGTTATAGGGTCTCTAGTATAGTCAGCATTTGTGATTTCGTGTATAGTGATGGTCATGATTTTTGGATACTGCCTCGACTTGGTGCACCCTTCAAATGCTTAAGAACATGAGTCGCAGTGTGAGTGTAAAGCTCTTGGCCAGTGCAGCTAGGATGTCAATGTAGTCTCACCAATGATCCAACTAACTAGATCATGATCGATCTAACACACTAACAAACTGAGTTCACAAGGTATACTCTATGGGAGTCGCAGCAGCCTATAGTTCACTTGTTAGCCTTGTATTGAATTATCAAGTTCACCAGGTCATCCAAGCAAGCTTGAGGAAAATTCAATCAGAATATAAGACAGGGCTGGTTATACGTATCTACCTAATTTAGTGTTTGCTTCTTTAAGACCTATATAACTTTGTTAACCGGAATATGAATATGAATATAAATATAAACATAAACACTAGAGCACTAGAGCAGGCAGGCAGGCAGGCAGTTAAAGAAAAGGAAGAAGTAAGTACCTTTGGAAGAGATGAAGAGGGGGCCGCTTTTAAAAACCTGTAAACAATTTCCACAGAAACAAGACATGTTAAAAACTACTAATTCACACTGACTGACTCAGCAAGCAATCAAATCAAATGATGGATGGATAACATGCATCTACAATCACACAAACAGTAACCAAAACCCTAGTGGATTTCTTTCAATACCGTATTTGAAGGTCCATTTCTCAAGGCAGACGACATATTTGGAAAACAAAATCATCCAAATCCAAAAAACACAAACACACTTGGCTTGGCTTCACTTGGATGGATGGGATCTAATCCAATCTAATCTGGTAGGGTTTGTAAAGAAAGCATGATCTTGAGTTGAGTTGGCTTGGGTGGGTATTTTTTTGTTTCTGTAAAAATAAAATAAAATAAAATGTAGTAATAAGAAAGATTAGGTGATAGTGGTTGCTTTTCACCTACTTTTCTTTTCTTTTTCTTTTTATTTAGGTTTATTTAGGATGGATGGATGGATGGAGAGTGTAATAATAATAAGGGGAGAAGATGAGTTGAAGGGAAAGCCAAGCCAAGACAACTCATCAAGTGTTGGGTGTCATTTGGTTTTTTATGGGGAGACTCTTTTTCTCTGCCCGTGATTCTATTCCTATTCTATTCTGGGCCACTTCTTGTGTACGCTCAACATCCACGAACAACATAACACAACACTATTATTTTCACTAATCATTCCACCCTAATTTTATTACTTTCACTTTTTTGTTTAACAAAAACAACTAATATAAAAAACTAGCTAGAACCTATCAAGAAACAAGAGCTAGCTGGTAGATAATTACTATCTCTATTATTTAACGAGAAAGTTTACGGTACAAAGTTGTATATCGTACAAAGTGTAAGAAGTATTTTGGGCCTTTGATCAAAATAAGTTAATGGATGAGATTAAAAGAGCAAAAATATATGTTGAGTTTCTAAAAGAGAAGGAGAATGGCAAAATAGATATAACCCACAATGGTTGAGTTCCACCCCCATTTTTAAAACGGTCATAACTTTTTCATACGACATTATTTTTTTAAAAAAAATTACACCATAAAAACAAGCTTTTCATCCTCTTTCATTTCCATAGGGTCTTGCTATTAAAACCCCCCAAAAAAAAATTTGTACCCCCTCAAAGCACTGAGCTTAGCCCTAAGCTCGGCGTATTGGGCCCACGGGTGACGTGATTGTCACACCAATCAGTGCTTTATCAGACTTTAAGTCACATCACTGAAATATCGTACTTCAAAGCGCTGAGCTTTGGCCTAAGCTCAGTGCTTTCAAGTACGAGGTTGACTGGTTGGTCAATCAGTCTGACAAAGGCTGAAAAAGTGAACCCTAAGCGCTGAGCTTTGGCCTAAGCTCAGCGCTTTGAACTGATCAGATTGCTTATTTATACCGCATCTCATACGTTTGTGAACTACACTACACGAATATTATAAACCTCATCTCATACATTCACAACTACACTACGAATATTATACAAGATGTCGTATTACGACTATATTTTCGGTGATTCTGATTCTTACAACGTGTCGGTTCCCGAGGAAGTTAAGTCTGACATTGGTTATCGTGACAATACGGTGCAGCTGGACTTGAATACCCCCTTGGAGGACCCGTACGCTTACAGTTTTGAGGAAAGATTTGTAAAAGAAGACCAGGGAGACGGTGGTGGTGAGGAGGAGAAGTTGGTAGAAGATCAGGAGGAAGGCTCTTACCCGATCATAGTTTCGTTTGAGACTGACCGGACATTTTCTTCACGCCAAGAGTTGGTTGACTGGGTACAAGATACAGGACTGAAAAATGGTTATGTCATTATTATAAAAAGATCGAAGAAAAGAGGAGACGATTTTGTGAAGGTATATTTCAGCCACTCTAGCTATTTTTAAAAAAGTTCAAATGCTTAAAAAAATTTCGTTAGTTTTTTACTTTTTTTCTAACTAGGAAAAAAATGTTTTAGAAAAATTGTGAATATTTAAAAAATTGCCAAAATTTTAAAAATGTTTGTACTTAATATTTTTTAATTATAGAGATTCCGAAAAATTAATTTTTTTTGCCATTTTAAAAAAGGCTCGAATTTTTTATTTTTTTTCGTTTTTTTTTTCTTTTTTGTATAATTGTACATGATTTTTTAAAATTATTTTAATTTTTTTGTTCACTTTTTTTTATAATTTTCATATTTTTTGGTAGTAGTTATTTTTCCTTTTTTTTTTTGCAATTTTAAAAATATATTTATAATTAGCAAAGTTACCCGTATTTATAATTAAAAAGTTTACTAAAAACACGTATTTTATTCTTTTCTAAGAGTATTATATTTGTTTAATTAATAAACTTAATTCGTGAAGGTTGTAGTTCGATGCTCTCTTGGGGGGAGCATAAGAGTGTGGCTACGGTGAGGAAGACGGGTAGCAAAAAAATTGGTTGCCCGTTTGAGTTGTCAGGGGTGCTTGAATCTCGGAGAAACGTTTGGAGGTTAAAGGTGAAAAACCCAGCGCACAACCACACTCCCATTGAAAACTTAGAGGGCCACGCGTATGCCAGAAGGCTTTCTCCAGATGATAAAGAACTAGTCGGGCAGATGCCAGAGCATGATATTCCCAAACGTGACATATGGAGAATGCTAATGAAAAAGAAGCCGCAGAAAAAGATTATCCCGAAAGATATACACAATGCGGCTCAGATGATGAATGCTGCAAAGCGAGTCGGTGAAAATCCAATGCAGCAAATCGAAAACATTCTGATGGATAAAGAATTCACCTATTACACACGCATAAATTCCACCACAAACGCTATTGAAGATATTTTCTTCGTTCAGAAACTTTCATTTCCTATGTGGTGCGCATTCCTGCATGTGCTGTTGATTGACGCCACCTACAATACAAACATGTACAATCTGGCGTTTGTTCAGGTTGTGGGTATGGCGTCGACTAACCAGTCGTTTTCGGCTGCCCATGCGTTTCTTTTTTATGAGAAGGTTGATAACTACGTTTGGTTATTCGAGAGGATAAAGTCCATGCTGGTAGGCTGTATGGAGCCACGCGTGATTGTGACCGACAGGGACTTGGCGCTAATGAACGCGTGTGATCAGATTTTCCCGAATGCGTGCAAGTATCTCTGCCGGTTTCAAGATGATTTATGTGTTATGTGCAGATCGGATACTGAAACTGTTACACACCTCTTTACCGGTTGCTTTGTGGCTGCAGAAATATGGTCCAGAATTGCATTTTGGTGCCGTTTATCCCCCATTTTCGCTTTCCAGTTCTCCGATCTTCTGCAGTTGGTAAATAATCAGGCTCACACGAAGGACATTCGCTATATTTTGAGAGGTATCATCCTTACTACTATTTGTAACAACCCTGGGGTCGGTGCCGGGTCGTCGGGTCGGGTTTCAGAGCTACGCAGCGGATTCGGATCATAACAGTCTTTACTCTTCCAGGATCCACGTCATCATATCTGTTGGGTTACCTGAACACATGCCAAAAATAGTTTCTGTCAACATAAAGTTGGTGAGGTCGTGTATTTTATAAAAAGAATGGCCAGTTCTGTATTTGATACTTCTTGTATAATATTCTTTTATATACACATGCTTTACAAATATAATTCTGGAGGGGAAAATATATTCTATTATATCAATTCGATTATATGTCATTTCTGATATATTATTCCGATTATATTCTATTAGTTGTCATTCCTATCGATGGTACCACTCTGCTTGTGGTAAATATAATTATTCCTACCCTCTACTCGGGTAAGACTGGTTCTTGTCCTCTACTTGGACAAGAAAGGAAATGGCGATATACCGGTCAGTACTGTCCTTGTCGTTTCTATTATCCCCTTCTCTATTGTATAACTTCTATTAGTAATCATCTTATTATGTAAAGCATTATTATGTTTTCTTATAAATGACATGTATTTCCCCGAAAAACGCTTAATAAAACAGTAAAAGTGGGGAGTTCACGATACTCACAGGTTTGCGTTATATCTTCTGCTTATTCTTCCTATTATAATTATATGTCATATATATATGGATACGTTTTACGCGTGGGACTTGTTAGATTGTAATACTTAGGATAAATATCATATATACAATTTATACATATAGAATTCGGTATATATTAGATAGTCCTAAACCCGGGATTTATTATTGACACGACACGGACATCCTAAATCTAGCTGGCCATTACAGCTTGGCACTCGTAGCTAATAAAGCTGGCCATTACAGCTTGGCACACGAACCTAAAGAACTCTAGACACGAACTTACCCGGATGATGGTTCGGCAGAGCATATTATTATTAACCCGAGTCTAGTATATCGTTTTATATATCGAATCTTATATATATAAACATATATATTTTATATATGTTTATTATTCTCTTATTATTATATCAAGTCCGTACGTTCCCGTATTATATATATATTCGTATAATTCTAATAATCCTCGTCTAGCTATTGGACCGGGTTCTATTCCGGGAGTTGACCGAGTCACTGAGTTGACTCGGTAGCGACTCGTCATTAACTCAACTTCCGATCAGTACCTCGTAATAATTAACACAAGGATATATTAATAACCGGAATAATATCACATAACAAATAAACTGAATGATTGTGATATGCTCTTACCGATTAAGAGCCGGACTCATGCCGGATAGTGATCGGAATACCAACCGGAGTATTATCGGAATATAATCGAAGATTAATCGGAACTTAAGTTATAGATAATATTCCCACTTTATAACTCCAATCTCCTGATTATAAAGAAGTGCATCACAGACACACACACATCAACGGATATGTGTGTGTGATAATCGGATGGGTTTGAGTTGGACAGACAATTGATACCCATAACTGATTAGACCGGTGCTAAACCCAGTCATCGGCTCAAAGGAAACAGAGGAGTTCAAGTTTGCAAATGGTTCAATGGTTCCTCAAGACCCGACAACAGTCACCGGAACCAGTGACCGTCCGGTTAACGAAACAGCACATGGTCACGGGTTCGGCTAAAGAGATTGTCCGGCAGCGGTTTACAAGACTGATGACAAAGGGTACGGTTTACCGGTGTTCATAACTGAAACAGAGGTGGAGTTTAGTGGTTTATCAATAACCGATTAGAGACCGACGGTTATCGGATCTTGGTGGTTACCGGTTATGGCTGCGGGTTCAATACCACACACACATCGATGTGTGTGTGGGTTATAATATTATCGGTTGGTTCATCGATACAAATCAGAACAGGAGGTTATGGATACGGGTTATGGGTTCAGAACAGAACAGAAGAAGCTGGTGATTCGTGGGTTGTGGCTATATTATCGGGAGAGGAGGAGGTTACCGGGCAGGAAAAGGAACGCCGGAGAAGAAAAGGAAGGCGGCGACGGTGGCGCCGGAAGTGGTGACCGGTGTGGTTGCTCTCTTTAACACACATATGTGTGTATATGCTCGTGAGTTTGCAGACAAAGAGAGAGAAAAGCAAGGTTTAAAAGAAGGTATAAAACAAGGGGTGTTTGGCAACGAGGATAATAACTGAAACTCGGGTGTTTGGTAACGGGTCTAACAATAAAATAAGGAACGTTTGGCAACGTTTTAATAGCAGATAAGGAGCGTTTTAGCTGAGATAATAAAAATTCAATAATTATTATCTATATAATCGGTTGAACCGGTTGGTCGCGAGATTCGAACTTGAATATTTTATTAAGTAACCGGGTGGTCGGGTACGACCCAACCCGTTTACGAGACCCGTAACACCTCGAGGTGTTACACTCTTTGGGCGATATCATAGAACTGATAGAACAGCGGGTTGGTACGATTACTACGAGGATCGAATCAATGCGTATAAAAACCTAGTTTACCCGCAGCCCAACCTCGATGTAATTCCGGAAGTTCAGGATATAGACTAGATATGTAACATTAGTAAAAATAATAAAATTGTATTGATTGTATAATTCATGTATTACGTACAATCAAGAGAACATGTCTACTGAAAACCTAGTACGGGCAATAAACGAATCAAAATGCGTCAAACAGAGTCCGGACACCCAGGATATCGATTAGACATGCTAAATATGTATTTTGATAAAAAACGGTATTGATTGTATAGTTCATGTATCACGTACACTAATTTATGAAAGTTGTTCATGCTCAGATGTTTCTACTCAAAACGACAAACGAGCAATAAACGAACCGAAACACATAAAACAAATTTTTTTTATTGGAAACAAGTTAAAATACTTAAAAATGAATTAAAATTAATTAAAACAATTAAAAAAACATTAAAACATTTTTTTTTAAAAAAGGCCCTAAGCGCTGAGCTTAGGGCAAAGCACAGTGCCCAGCCTAAATGAGGCCCAATGGGCTGAAACGTGGGGCCTAAGCGCTGAGCTTAGCCCTATACCCAGTGCTTCAAGTCTGAAGCTTGCTTATAAGTCAAAACGCAGCAGCTTTGTTCATCATTTTCTTTCACCCACACACACTAAAACACACACATTCATCCAAAAGCTTCGGTTTTCACTCGCCAAAGGTTAGTTTCACCTTGAATATACGTTAAATACCTTACATTTTATCGTTTATTGTTGATTTGGGGCTTTGGATTGAAAGGGGTTTGGATTTGGGGAAGAACACTGTGAAGCACAGTGCTTAGCCCTAAGCTCGCTGCATAATTTTTTTTTTAAATCTGAAAACCGTTTGATTTGGGGCTTTGGATTGAAAGGGGTTTGGATTTGGGGAAGAACACTGTGAAGCACAGTGCTTAGCCCTAAGCTCGCTGCATAATTTTTTTTTATCTGAAAACCGTTCAAATTAAATGCTCGATTGCTTGTTCAAATTAAATGCTAAGTGTGGTCCATGATTCACATTAGAGTTTTTATGATTCTAGATGGTTTTTATTTTTGAGTTTAAACATAATTATTATTTTTAAAGCTCTAATATTTTGTTTTAATAAAAAATGTTATAGATTGCTATGGATGATGATGTGGAGATGTTTGACGACGGGGAGATGGAGGATGAGGAGGGACCCGCTGTTAATATTTTACCGGGACACTTGTACTTGGATTTTCCCGAGGACGCAGAGTCGCGCACGAGGTGCGCGAGGCTCAGGACGATGAGGGTCGGCGGACACGTCGCGATAGACTGGGATTTTTTGGCGGAGGATACTGAGGATGGGAGGGCGAGGGACATTATCGGGATTGACACTCCCTGGTCGCGGTTGTTCCAGATTGCCGCAGAGGATGTGTACCGACCGCTGACGGTCGAGTTTTTATCTTCCTTCAGGTTCGAGCGTCGACCGGAGGGTTTGGTGGAGGATCCAGATCATCCGTTCCATGAGATCTCTTTCAGGATGTGCGGTCAAAGATTTCAGATGTCCCTGGAGCATTTCGCGGTACGGTCAGGGTTGTACCGTGAGGATGAGATCGGTACAGATTTGTACACTGAGGGGGTTACGGAGTTTGACCGGCAGACCCTTATCAGTTTTTGGAGGCATATCATTCGGACGCCATTTGGCAGGGCCTGGGCGAAGGCTAGTACGATCGTTGATCCTCTCTACTGCTACCTACACCGGATCATCGCGTCTTCCATCACTCCACGCCACTACAGCCGGGATAAGGTCAACATGTCTGACCTGTTCTTTTTATATTGTTTACTATGTCGCAGGACGTGCACGTTACATGAGTGCTTGGCGGAGTACTTTTCCTTAGCTTATCATAAGCAGACTCGTGGCACTCTATACGGTGGGGCTTACATCACCGCCATCGCACAGTCGCTGGGCTTCGTTCCGGATGAGGACCCCCTTCTAGCCCCTGCTATCCCTGCGACTACATTGGTTGCTGCCAATGTACGCAGCATGCGGCTGGCGCGCACCTTCCAGGGCATTGGTCTTCAGTTCCGGGCGCGGGACAACTAGGTTTCGTCCCCGAGCCGTTGCCGTTGCCCCAGGAGATCCCCGTATTCTTGGAGATTGAGCCGGGAGTACCAGCACATCCCCATATGTAGCCGGGATTCCAGCAGCAGCAACAGCCGCCGATCGACCATGAGCCTCCACCACCTCCGCCACCACAGCCTCAGCAGCAGTTTCCACAGCACGTATATCAGGACCTGCCTCCTGCTGTGCGGTTGGTTGTTCGGGACTTTGACCGCCGCCTCAGGCGGAACGAGCATTCGATGGATTGGGTGGTGCAGACGTTGATGGATGTGCGTGAGGCTATGGAGTTGGATGAGCGACCACTGCCACAGTCACCGTCACAGCCCGCTGATGACGAGTAGTTTATCTTTGTTTGTATTAGATTTCAGTTTATTTATATTTTGTATCATCGAACTGATTATTATATGTTAATGAAGTCGATCTTTTGTTTGCTTTTATTTGTTAACGAATGCTTATATCTATTTGTTTGTTTATATGACGTTTGTTTCGAGTGATTAATATGTTAACACTTAACGTAATAAATAGAGTAATAAACAACAAGACCGTTCGTTCAAAACCTTATTTTATAATTAGACGTTTAAATGAATGAAATGTTAGAAGTTATTATATCTATTTATTATTATTAGTATTACCTTATTATTATTATTTACAAACATAAAAAAAATTTTAAAAAAAACAAACACCAAAAAAACCTCACAAAAAAAAATCATATAAAAAACAACCAAAACCCCACCCAAAACACCCAAAAAAAACCCAACCCAACACCCTATCACACCAATCCCAAGACCCCATCAGCTTTTGTACTTCAAAGCACTGAGCTTAGGGCAAAGCTCAGCGCTTAACACCAATCCCAAGGCCCCCCACCTGATCCACCTGATGTTGTCAGCTTTTGGGTTCAAAGCACCGAGCTTTGGCCTAAGCTCAGCGCTTTAAAGGCGGCTGGGGGGTTTAAATAGACACGTGGGGGGTACCAATAGATAGGGCCTTTCCATATCATATTGCTATACTTTTTTTAAAAAAAATTACTGGGTTGATAATACTTGCGTCTAAATGTAAACACTTGATATTATTACTTGCGTTTAAACATGTCTGAACAAGAACAAGTCTAGTAGTAATATCTGTACTTTTAATTTTTTTTTTCTGCTGGGTTCATAGTACTTGCGTCTAAATATTTAAACATTTTCGTTTAAGCATGTCTGGCTAAAAAGGTTGCATGTTCATTTTCTCAGTTCAATACATCAGGTAAATAAGCATTTTATGTTTTTATAGCAATATGGTATGGAAATGAAAGAGGATGAAAACCTTGTTTTTATGGTGTAATTTTTTTAAAAATATAATGCCGTATGAAAAAGTTATGGTCGTTTTAAAAATGAGGGTGGAACTTTAATGACGCTAAGAAATTACCATCGTGCCCCTGATTATCAAATTTAATCCTACGCTCCATATTGTTTCTTACACTTTATACAATAACTCACTTTTTTGTAACACCCCAAAAATGTTAAAGTAATAATAGTATGGTGAAAAATTAATATATATATATATATATATATATATTATATGTAAGTATGAGTATGTATGTATGCGTGAATATATGTGTATGTAGGGGTGTCAATCGTGTCGGGTTGATGGGTTGGCGGGTTGGCGGGTTGCGGGTTGGCGGGTTGAAATGTGCAACCTGAACCCGACCCATATTATTATTCGTGTCAAATATTTCAACCCTAACCCGACCCACATAAAATCCGGGTCAACCCGAAGACGACCCGTTTAACCCATATTTTTAAATGAGTAATACATGTTCATGAGTTATAAGCGGGTTGTTGGGTTGTAAGCAGGTTATCAATAAAATGTTTAATGATGAGTATATAAGTGTGACAAATAAATAATATAGTATGCCAAAAATAACACAATTTATAACTAACCATGTAAATAGAAATGAAAAAAGAAAAACAAAAATATAATATATTTTTTTTCTAAATACTTAAACGGGTTAACGGGTCAACCCATTTTATATATGTGTCAACCCGAACCCGGCCCGTTTTTTAAACGGGTCATGTTAGTTGACCCGAACCCGACCTGTTTTTTTAAACGGGTCGTGTTAGTTGACCCAAATCTATTTTTTTTCGTGTCGGGTTCGGGTCGGTTTTCGGGTCGTGTCAATAATTGCTGCCCCTATGTGTATGTATAGGTGTGTACCCCTAGTTGTAAGTAGTGCATTGGTAGTTGTACATTCAACAAACATAAAATTTACCAAGTTAGTTACTTGGGTAAATTGGTGAAAGCTTAGTTGATAAAAGGGAGGGGTTAAATATGAATCAACACTCATCTTGAGGGGCTGGTTTTGGGAAGAATATAAGTGGTAATTAGTTAAGGGGTTAGAAAGGAAAATGGGGGATTTAGAAAGAAAAGAAAAAACGCAGAGAAAGAGAGAGAGGGTGGCGACAAGAGGGTCTCCAAATCAGCCCTCTATAGCTGGAAAATTGAGTGAGAAAAACACCCCTAATTCCCTACATGTTCATGGATTCATAGCCATCTAGTGGTACTAATCTTCTTGGTAAGTTGTAGAATCAATTTTAATGGAGTTTGGAAGTGGTGTGGTGGGATTTCATGGTTATATTATGATAATTATTTCTTATGGTTTAGGAAGAACATGATTACTATGTGTGGTAGTGTAGAATTGATGAAATTACATGTTAATTTGGGTGTGTTAGGGCTGAATTGAGAATTCCTAAGTGGGTGTTGGAATGAAGGTTTTTGTTGACTTTTTAAAAGTCAAACATTAATTTGGGTGTGTTAGGGCTGAATTGAGAATTACTAAGTGGGTGTTGGAATGAAGGTTTTTGTTGACTTTTTAAAAGTCAAACAAGACCTTAATACCATGAAAACTCAATTGATTATGTATTGTTGTTAAATATAAAGGTAGATTGTGAATACCAGTGTAGAAGGGAAGATTATGCATCCTAGGATGGTATAATGACTGGAATGAATGGGAATGTACACCAAATGTATGGTAAAATGCTTAGCACTTAAGAATAAGTGAAATTGTGAGAAATGAATGATAAACATGATGGTAGTGTATGTAACTATGAAATCACGTTAGGTTATTAACCTTAAACAAGGTATGGTAATGGGTGAAAGCATGAAAAACTAAAGCATGGATTTCCTTCACTATGTAGGTGTGAAGGTTAAAGGTTCAAGTAGTCAAAAGGAGCAAGGTGCACACGACAAAGGTAAGTTGGTTACTACCAACTATTTATTTTAATAAACTTATTGGTCATGATTGTTATGTATGTTATTTGTTGTGGGTAAACATGATGGAATGAAAGTAGTATGAAGTGCCCTTGTGGCTACACAAGGGTGCAAAATAGTGGAATGGTATGAAATGGTAGAAATACCCTTAACGGGTCACGAAAGAAAGTAGTGGAAAGTATGGTAGAAATACCCTTAACGGGTCGCAATGGTGGAAGGAAGGTTACATCATGGTTCAATGGATTGCTTGGTGTCCCTTGGACTAGATGATGATATCTTTTAGTATACTAAATGTTTGCTTGTTTGAATTGTTGATAGGTAAAGCTCACGAGTGAAGATCAAGTCTCAAGAAGGTCGAATCTTGCACGCTCAAGTTTCTTTTGGGTTGGGTACCATGGTAGTATTAGGATCTTTTGAGTCATATAAACAAGTTGTTAATGTTTGTACATGGTTTTAAATATGGGTCAAAGATTCTCATGGTAGCCAACTTAGGCATGTCTTTTTGTAAATCTAACGAATGATGACAAGGTGGCTTATGTATATCGTTGGTTAAGATGTTATGGGTATATATTATATATGTTTTAAAAAAACGAGTCTTACATTTTTACGTTAGCCTCTCCCTTATTTAACCATAAACCAGCAGGCTGTGCATTGTTCAGTTCAGTTCTGTTATTAGTTTCAACTGAAACCAAAGTCATCGATTAATCGATCCTATTAACCAACCGATTAATTGGTTCAATTTATTTTGTAAGAATCGGTTTTTAGTTTATTTAAATTTTTTTGACCAGTCGCCAGCTAGGGTTCTGCAAACGAACCCGATGGCAACGACACCACAACAAACATCGCCTTCATCAGTCAACGATCACCTATAGGCTGACGGCCAAGCAACAAAACAAACAAAACCACAAATCGATGTCGTAGACGGATGACGCAAGGCTTCAAAAGGAAGCCACCGGCAACCGGATTAACCGGTGTGAGCGACCTCTACGTGTGGGATGCAATACGTACCATCGTTCTTCTTCCTTTTCGTTTGGGGATATTGTGGATTTTGCAAAATCTATTAATGTGATAAATTTTGGTGTTGAAAGACTGAAACAATCAAGAATAAAAATGTAGTCTATAGAAACCCATAGAAGAAACAATAATGTACAACTAACACAAAACCATGTACAATATCACTAAGCACATAAAACCAACAAAGCATGGAGTACAACACTATTATGCACAAACCATTTGTAAATTAATATATATATATATATATATAAAATATGAGTAGTTGAGATTATTGTCGAAAATAAGATATGTTCTCCGTCTTTCATAAGAAAAAAACGACATCATTTTGAAATCTTGCAATTATCCAATACGTTGTGAGAATAATATCATGAATGACTTCTTACTTGAAATGGATAAAGGGTTCAAGGAAAATCATGATCCCCTATTGAGTGAGATCTTGAATTGGTGATAAATCGAGCTATTTAATAATAGTGATCCAAACGCTAGAGGCAATCTCACATTCATCAAACAAATGATCTATACTTTCTCCGATTTGGAACATAAAGCACAGAGAACCGAAGGCACATCATTTCCCATATCCACCAGATCAGGGCAAATAGGAAAGCTGATTTGAAGAAATCCGCTAACCCAAAATATTGCTTTTGATATCGATGAACCGGTGCCATTGACTAGCTAAAGCCCTGTCTTGTAAAAGCATAAAGTTAATATGCTTCCGAATAGATTTAAGGAATAATGGAAATAAATAATCCCAACTATTGACTATTGGCCAATAACAGTCCCAACTACGAAAATTACCAATAGTGGTCCCAACTTTCGACATATTGGAATATAACGGACCCAAACTAACGGAGGTCTAACTCCGTTAGTGTGATGCTGACGTGGCATGCTTGGGTGGCAACTTGATCCTAGTGGCATGCTTCAGTGGCAACTTGATCCTGCGTGGCATGCTTAGGTGGCAACTTCTATTTTAATATAATATATATGTCAATAAAAAAACAAACCTGCTAAACTTCCTACCATCATTCCATCACCATAACCAACCCACTACCACCATGGCAGCCACCACCACCACTCACTCCCTTATCACCATTGCACCACCATCATCACCAACATTTCAGCCACCACCACCAATATTTTAGCCACCACCACCAACATTTCAGCCACCACCACCACCATCTTCTTCCTCCAAAACCTGCAAATCGAAACCCCCAAATCAAAACCCCCACGGATATGCTTTCTAATTGTTCGATTTTATTGAAGAAATCGTCCAACATTTCAGCCGCCACCACCATCTTCTTCCTCCAAAACCTGTTGGCTGCAAATCGAAACCCCCAAATCAAAACCCCCACATATTCATTTCTAATTATTCGATTTCGGTGGAGTGGTCTGTGGTCTGTGGATCGAAGATGGTTATGGTAGCGATGAAGGGTGGTATGTGGTGGAGGGTGGTCTGTGGATGGAAGATTGTTATGGTTATGGTGGTTATGGTCTGTGTATTGAAGATGGACATGGAGGTTTTTTTTTTAAATAGAAGTTGCCACCTAGCATGCCACGTATTATCAGTTTTGACACATAGGCATCCACGTCAGCATCACACTAACGGAGTTTGACCTCCGTTAGTTTAGGTCCATTGTATTCCAATATGTCAAAAGTTGGGACCACTATTGGTAATTTTCGTAGTTGGGACTGGTATTGGCCAATAGTCAATAGTTGGGATTATTTATTTCCATTATTCCTAGATTTAAATATAAAAGAATCATCAACATCAAAATCCCAAATCCATGAAATCCGATTATTGTTAATCACCACTTGTGACAATTCATCTAAAAGTAAGTCGAATTGCTCTTGCTAAGCTCCACCACTAATCCATATCCTTAATGGCCATATCCAACAATTCTTATCTGCCTCCAGACGAGTGAATCTATAAAATCTGTAAGTGCACTTTGTGTATGTCGCTGAAGAAACAACGAGTATAATCCGTCATAGAAAGGATATATTTGGTTTGATACTCGTGTTCCCGCCCGAAAGAACCACTCACTAGCTAGCCGGACTAGTGGGGGCCTATCTGGAGGGTATAATCCTTCGCTCACACTAATGACGAAATCGAACCCTAAGAGATAATAACGAGTGTAGTGTGTGTGGTGAAAGTGAGTACATAAGAATATAAATGGTTCGGTCTAGATCGACCTACATCCACTGTAAAGAGAGAATATTATTGCTCGGAAAGATTACAAAGTGCATTACAAGTGTTTCTCTCTATACTATTTCTTGCATGGAATGAACCATCCTCTGAAAAGGAGGAGAAGTCTCCTTTTTATAGGGAAAAGCATGGGCCGAATAATGTGGCCCATGAAAGGTGTAGTGACGGGCGTAAAGTGACGGGCGTTGCTTCTCTTGCTGAGACATAAGGGCATTGCTTGACGAGGCCACCGTTGCATTATTGTAGCTTGCAGTGTGTGCCTGATAACGTTGCTTATCATCCAAATCATATGACTTGATCAAAGAGATAGTCTCTGACAGAGTTAATCTTCCCAGGTCCTTTGTTCTTTTGATCAACGTCACATTCGAATCCCAGTTTCTCGGCAATGTGTTCAGCAGCTTCTTGTTCATCACCGAATTGTCCAACACCATATCACTTGCCTTCATCTCACTTACACAATGTTGCAAAAGTCGCTAGGCGCTCCCTAGTCGGAGTCGGGAGTACTCGACCTAGTCGGAGAGTAACCGGGGAGTACTCGGCCTAGGCCTAGAGTACTCGGGCCTTGACAACCTACCTTGTAGCGATTACTCGGGGAGTACTCGGCCCCCGAGACCTTGTTTTACAACATTGCACTTACGAGAGCCACCAAACGCTGAATGTGACTTTCCAGAGTTTCACCAGGAATATGGTTAAAAGCATTGAATTTCTGGCTCAACATCTCTCTTTTGCTTTCCTTCATCTCCTCATTCCCTTCATACAAGTTCTCAAGAGCAGTCCAGAGTTCTTTGGCAGAAGCATGATCACGAACTCCAATAGAGACTTCAGGAGACAGTCCCTGATGGAGATAAGCTAAAGCCCTTTCATCAACATCGGTTTTTGCATGATCTTCATCAATGTACATGCTCTTTGGCTTAATGGCAGCTTCCCCAGTCTTAGCATTCACCGTGTAGGTGATCACACATGGTCCATTCAGAATTGATCTTAGTGCCTTTGAATCCTTGATTTTCATGAATTGGATAAACCTGAACTTCCACTCGGAGTATGAAATTCCAAGTTGAAGTATGGGCAGTTTCTGGTGAGTCCCAACAACAGACTCCATTGCCTTATCAAGTTGAGTAGCAACTAACAGCTGATCAGCATTCAGTCCACTTAGGTTAATCTGATTAACTTGTTCCATTTCTGAAAATCAAACTTAAAATTATTAGATAATTAATTAGATTTATTTGGTTTTAGGTCCAATAGTTATGTCCACAGTCCAATAATTGTCAGTCCAAAAGTCCAAGAAGTCCAAACAGTCCAGGAGTAGGTTAGTGATCTGAGAACAGTTAAGTAGCTCGAGTACTGGGTAGAATTCGAGAACAGTTATTCAACTCGAGAACTAAGCGGAATCTGAGAATAGAATTGAGGCTCGAGAACAGTTGCTTGATTCGAGAACACTTCTCAGATTTGAGAACACAGGTCTTATTCGAGAACAGTGTGAAGACTTGAGAATAAGCTGTGATCCGAGAACTGTGTGCAAGCTCGAGAACAGGCTCCTACTCGAAAACAGTGTGTGAGTTCGAGAACTGGCTGAGACTCGGAAACAGTGAGTCTGCTCGAGATCAGTAGATAGCTCGGGAACTCTTCCAAATGCAACTCCTTAAAAACCTGCCAAGATTAGAGAACAATTATTTTGAAAAATATGGAAACCGTTTGAAACTTTTCAAAATTTGATCGAAAATTTTGGTTTCCTTTTTGACCAACAGCCCTAAAATTTTGCAAACACAATTAGAGATTTGACGAAGATCAAATCAATAATTTTAACCGAATTTTGACACAAAACAATTTTTGCAAAACTTCAAAAATCTAAGAACAGAAAGCAATACTTCATATCAAACACCCTGCAAAAAGCTGTTAGCTTGTGAAACTTTTATAAATAAAATGAATTTGAAAACACATAACACAAAAAGAACAACCTTTTCACAGTGATAAACTTTCCTTGCTTGATCTTCGTGTTGATACCGAACCGAGCCTTCGTAAGACTACTTAGGCTCTGATACCAATTGTAAGTCCAGAATCCTTTCCGGGGTATCAAACACACCCAATCGAGTGCGGAACCAAGATTGAATGTAAGAACAATAAGGAAGAAAATAGAACCGGATGATTGTATTGCAAAAGGTGCACACGACCTCTAAGAGTCGCCTGGTACACTGTGTTCAAGTACAAGAAACAAGAATGCAAAAACTAGTAAAGTCACAAGCAACCCAAAATGTTTTAGGAACCCCCTATTTATAGAAGCATAGGGATGTTCGAGTACATAGGCCCAATGGTCGAAGCCCACTAACCCACTAGACCAAACTACCCAAAATGTCTAATGGGCCAAGACAGACGCAAACCTCTAAACCATGGCAATACAAACATGATCCAAATGTATTAATTTCGTTACTCTATTGGTCCTTGCCCCTAACAATCGTTCAAATTCTCTGTTATATAGATATGAAATGTCTATTTTGCCCTTAAAATAAAAAAACAAACATTATAAATAAAGAACTACACCACCACCCCCACCCCACCCTTATCATATCTTCTTCCCCACCCCACCACCACCACCACCGTCACCCACCACCACCTTATCTTCTACTGTTGTTCAGTACACATCTGCACAAAAAACGAACCAAAATTTATGACCCAATATTCAAATTTCAAGATTCAAGCATAACTACTCACCTGTATTCGGATGGGTTTCTCCTCACACCTAGAGATTCTAAAACTGTTGCAATGCTTGAATGAAAATATCGTCCCACCTTTATTTTAGACATTGCCTGACACGTTCATCAAATAATATCTTTTGATGAAATTACCACCTTTCTACCAGAGAACTCACAGGTACTTCACTACCATCATTTTCTGCCCAAATTCCCACCTTTCTACTCGACTATACACGCTAAAGAAAAGCCCTAAGGTTTTGTTTACGATCTGAGGTTCATGAACTCGAATTTTGCAGTTTGAAGGGGAAGGGTGGTTTGTGGAGATGGTGGCCATTTGGGGAAGGTGGAGGTGATGGTGGTGTTTGTGAAGGTGGATGGTGACGGCGGCGGTGACAGGGTGGGTGATGGTTGTGGCAGAGGAAGAAGAAAGGTGGTTGTGGTTTAAGGAGATGGTGGTGGACGAGAGATGTGTGGCCACCATAGCTGCACCATGAGTTGGAGCTTGGCAGTAGCTTGTGGCGCGACTGATGAGTCGTTGGGAGGGTATGGGCTGGTGTCTTCGTTCCATGAGTATGTATTTTGTGAAAGTTGAAAGGAGTTTAGAGAGGCTTTGGGTAGGTGGTTGATTGTGGTGGTGGTAGGGGGATAAGAAGTGCGTGTAGGAAGAAGAAGGAGGAGGGTGTGGGTAGGGTAGGGTGGGGTTGGGGTGAGTTTAATATGTTTTTTATTTTTTTATGTATACAAAGGGCAAAAATGTAATTTATTTGTTTTTAACAGAGAAAATTGACGGTAGTTAGGGGCAAGGACTAAACGAGTGCAGTTTTGTCAAACTCAAGGACCAATGGTGTAATTAGTAAATAACTAGGACCAAGAATGCAAAATTTGAAAAACACAGGACCAACCATGCAATTCTCTCCTAGTTTTTTTTTAAGTTTTTGGCTTTAATTATAAAAAAAAGGAGGAAGAAAGAATTAATTATTACAACTCTAGTGGTTTCACCTACCCCGAAGGCAGCAGCAACCTAACCTAACCTTGCGTTATATAAATAAATACACCTAACCATGAAGATGGTGATGGTGATTATCATCATCATATTCATTCGTAACAAAAGAAAATGTCATCAAGCAGCAGCAGCAGCAGCTTTGTAAAAAACCCTGGAGGAATAATCAAATGCAAAGGTAGGTAGGTGGTAACTTACTTTAATTAATAAATTAATTATACTATTAGCAGTAGATTTGAATAGAATAGAATAGAATAGATTAGATTAGGTAGTGAATGATTAATAATAATAATAATAATAATAATAATGATGTAAGATGAGATGGTGTTGTTGCAGCTGCAGTGGCATGGGGAGCAGGGGAAGCAATGAGGATAGAGGAGGTTGAGGTCAGCCCTCCTCTTCCATCTGAATTACGGATCAAGGTTTTTTCTACCTCCCTTTGTCGCAGTGACGTCACCGCCTGGCTCTCCAATGTAACTAACTAACACTTTCCCCCTTATTATTATTTGTTATGTTTCCATTCCATGGTGGACTGGACTTGTTTAGTTTAAGGTCCTTTGCTTGCTGAATAAAATTTTGAATTTGCAGGCACAACCTCCACTCTTTCCCCGGATATTTGGCCATGAAGCATCAGGGTAACTCTTTGCTTGCTTTCCTCAAAACATTAAAACTAATCAAATCAATAAATACATTTCTAAACAGTCTGTATGATCCATACTTTTTGTTAAACTTCTCAATATCTACTAGTAACTTTTTGCTGTTGCTCATATATTAATTTTGATATTAGTTGTCTATCGTTGAGTTAAAATTTACATTTTGTATTAATATAACAAACAAACAAACAAACAAAAAACAAGATGTGCTGAATCTTTTGCAGGATTGTTGAGAGTGTAGGAGAAGGAGTAACTGAATTTGTACAAGGTGACCATGTTCTCACTTTGTTTATTGGAGAATGCATGAGTTGCAAACATTGTGTTTCTACTAAAAAAACCAACATTTGCCAACAGCTGGGCTTAGAAAGGAACGGCGTTATGCATACTGATCAAACCACTCGTTTCTTTATCAAAGGGAAGCCCGTTTTTCACTATTGTGCGGTTTCTAGTTTCAGTGAGTACACTGTTGTTCACTCGGGCTGTGCTGTCAAAATTTCCAAAGATGCCCCTTTAGACAAAGTTTGTCTCCTCAGCTGTGGAACAGCAGCAGGTATTTTCATTTTGTATGTATATTTTATATACCTTCAATGATGAACTGGTGGAACTTTTGAACAGGTTTGGGTGCAGCTTGGAATGTTGCTGATGTTTCTAAGGGATCAACTGTTGCCATTTTTGGTCTGGGAACCGTTGGGTTATCTGTAAGTATGTGAACCTAAGTTTTTTTATTAGTTACCTGCTACTAGTATGTTTATCAATCCTTACCTGTTTTTCCTTTTTCATAAATCTTATTTTTTTTATTAATAAGGTTGCACAAGGTGCCAAAATAAGAGGAGCTTCTAGGATAATTGGGGTCGACACTAATCCAGAAAAAGTTGAGAAAGGTACCGCACGCTTTGTCTTTCGTAGTCAAATATTTGCTAAACCAAGTTGCTAAGATGATCAAAATCAACTTTCTTCACGATTTTTGTTACTGGTGCAGCAAAAGCTTTTGGAGTAACGGATTTCATCAACCCTAATGAGCTCGAAGGGACGGTTCAACAGGTACCATCTTTTTTTTATATACCAAATTTATTACAGAGTTATCATGATTTTTATTTTATTTTATTTTTCAGGTGATCAAGCAAATGACTGATGGTGGCGCAGACTATTCTTTTGAATGTATTGGAGACACTGAGATGGTAACTACGGCGTTGCAGTCTTGTTGTGATGTAGGTCCTTCGTTACTTATCTAAATCTGAAATCAGTTTATACATCATGACATTTAACTTGTTGAATTTTTGTTACATGTAGGGGTGGGGTGTGACGGTTACCCTCGGGGTTCCCAAGACAAAACCAGAGGTAACAGCTCACTATGGGCTACTTATTACTGGGAGAACACTAAGAGGGTCTCTTTTTGGAGGATGGAAACCAAAATCAGACCTTCCAAGCTTGATTGATATGTATTTAAAAGATGAAATCATGGTTGACGACCTCATCACGCACAATCTGCCATTCGAAGACATCAATACAGCATTTGATCTAATGGTTGCAGGAAAGTGCCTACGCTGTGTCATCCACATGTCGAACTAATGCTCGTAAGCAGCACTTGACTTAATTTGTTCTTTTTTTGTATTTGTTATATGAAACACAAGGTTTTGATCATGTTATAGAAATCGTGTACTTGAAAGTAAGTATGAGTGACTCATATATCTTCCTTCATGTGAATCTTTCTCCCCTCAAAAGTGGTCTCATCAATTGAATGTCATGAAAATTTCTGTAACATTGTTGGTTTTGAGTTTAGCTAAAGTAACAAAAATATTGAATCGAAACTATAACATGCAAATGTTTCAATAAAACAATATTGATTGGGTTTGTGGTGAATTGCTTCACAAAATACAAGAAACATGTAGCATACCTTATCAACACTACACATATAGTGATAGGCTAATTAACTTGTATTTTCAAGTATTATTATGTAACCAAAAATCATAGTCGAAGAAACAACGAATTATAATTACCTCAACTGAGATGATTATGGTGTTGAACTCGTGGTTGCTGCAGGGTATAATCCTTTGCATACACTCGTAGCACGAACCGAAACTACAAGAAAAGGAGTGGGTCGTACGAAGGGAGGTGACTGCTAGGTAGTCCTATGACTCTAACGTACGACACAAAAAATGGTGTTGCCTTGCTTAGTGCAACATAACACGTTACAAGGAAGGATGCATGGGCAAAACACCACTAACCCTTAACCACGACGATGGGATTGGGCCTGAGTTAAGGGCTTGCCTCCCTTCGGCCCATGAAGTTAGTTCAAGATCACGTGGTAATTAATGCTGATGCGAGAGAAAAAGTACCGTCCTGTTATAGATCCACATGGCGCAATGCGGTTGGATGCAGGTGGGTATTTTTTTGACACAGCATGGTTTGACCTTCGGAGGGCGTTTGATGTGACGTCTGACTAGTAGCATGTGGACATGTGTGTATAGTACTCTGACAGCAGCATGGTGGAAGCATGGAAGCTATCACGTCACTGTTGATGGTCAGGGTTGTTGGACCACCCCTGACACGTGCTGTTATCTGATTGGCGCGACATGCGCCCTGATTCCGACTGGATCATTTTGAATTAGGGTCGTCCGTACGCATCTGTACTTTGAATGCTGATGACATCAATTGGTGATTTTTATGTTTTCAAAATATTGTCCAAAAATCCGTGTTTTATTGTATGGAATATCCTTTCAAACTCATAACTTTCTAAGGTATGTTTAACTTATAAAACATACGTTTATAATGAAGTGAGTTGATTTACACATCCTTATAAATCATACATGAACCTATCAATGTATACATACATATGACACATACATAACACATATCCATATACACACACTCACATTCATATCTACATATATACACACATATGCATACGTATACATTATCACGCTCACACATACACATTCATCCACATATATTACGCACCCACATACACTTACTTACAAATATATTACGCGCACACACACACAAACACACTTACATATCTATGTGTATACACATGACACACACACTCTCACATATCTATGATATACACACGACACACACATTCACACACATATGTATATAACACACATGCACACAACATACACACATTAATATTTAACTTGCCTTATTCTTGTTAGTTTATTAGTTTTCACACTGTGTTAAATATAAATGATTTATGGACTTGGATGAACAATAAGATTTAGAACATAAGAAATAACAAAGTTAGGTTGAGTTTTCATACCACTTAGTCTTAAAAGGAAGGCTTGGAACTTGCAAACAAGTATTAAGTGAATGCTATGGTGAGTTGAGTGTTAGGGAGGTTTGGGAAAACAAATGAGGTTTACTCCTCTTGGCCTATATATAGCGATCTAGAGGGAGAGACGAGAGGGAGAGAGTGAGATACGAGAGAGAGTGGGAGGTAGGTTGAGGGATGCTCAAACTAGAAAGTCAACTATTATGGATGTTGGGGAGATTAGTTAATACCAATCTTATGTGTGGTTTAATCTAGTCATGGATGTAATGGTTCCTCCTTTCCTTTGGTTGCTTTGGGCCGAAAAGTGGGGAATGAAATATAGGTTATTTGTGGTTAATGATCTTCCATCGATTCGTGTGATTACATGAATCTTTCTATTATGGTGATTAGTCTTAGGTTGATGCCATTCTAATCCATATGACTTATCATACTAGTCTTTGTCAAAGTTAAAGACATAACACATGATTATGTTGTGTTTTGGAAGTAAAGAGAAGATATTATGGGGTAGGGGTGGTGACTGCTTGCGTGCTTCCAAAGGGGATCCAAAGTGTTAATTTAGGCAAGTAATCTTACATGGATTAATGAGTTTTAAGGAATCTATCCATTTTTTTATTAATCACCTCAAGCTTAAAAGTCATGATTAGATTAGTATGTGACTAAACATGGAATCAAAGTGGGAGTATGTTGGTGATGCCATAACACAATTAAAGTGATCTTGTGTTGTGTGAAGGTGGGACAAGAAGGATGATGGTTGTGGGTGTGTGCTTGGGCCGAAAAAAAAAAAGAAAAGAATAGAGGAGGAAAAGAGGTGACGGTTGGGTGGTGATGTGAAGGTGGGTTGTTTTTGGCAAGCATCATTCCTTGATCTTGGGGATTACTTAGGATTTTACCACTTCTAGTTTAATACAAATCTTGGGATTGTGTGGTTTATAAAAGGAGAGACAATTAGTGTAAAGTGGATGTGATCTTTCATGTCTATATATACATATATACAAGTAATGCCATGCACACGCGCGCAAACACACACATACATATGTGTGTGTGCACACGCGCGTAAACAATATGTATTCATTTTTTAAAGTATTGACTAGACCCCCAATGTATATATCTATATATATTTTTATAGGTAGAAATATGTATATGTTTGTTATTCTTGGTAAAGAACATTATTAGAGTTTAAACATGTGTCACCAATGCTCGATAAATCGGATGTTTGTAAATTTGGGTGAGTTATCTGTGGGAACAATTGTACTTGTTCGGGCCTTGCTAGTCTTTCGGGGGACCTGATCTTATAAAATAGTGTCTAATATATGCAACAAAATAGAGACTTGACTAGAAAGTGTACGGATTTTAACCTCATAAATTGGCGGGTGTCACACAGACGACCTTGACTACCCCTCCGGGGAAGATAGCGTTATACAAGGCCCACTTTATGAAGTGTGGGTTCCGTCAAAATTATTTGACTTACATAAGGTCAAATAGTACATAAATTGCTTACAATAGATAATAATATTAACTTGCAAAGAAGAAAACAAATCATATAACATACACAAATGAATCGATTATTAGACTCACATCCATAATGTTATGTGATTGGTTAGGTTACTAATTTTAAAATCTTAATTTGTAAACTGATTTTATCAAATATTTATTATGTCGGCATAATCTTACTATGGAAAGATTACTTAAATGCTTTCACACAATTTGTATTGTGAATTTGGTGGTGGTTGTAGTTTTAAATCCCTTTTTTTAGATTTTTTTAAGAATTGGGGTTGTGTTGTGTCACTGTTTTGTTACAATTGTTTGTGAATTGGTTACTGTGGTGATTAGATTATATACAAAGAAGTTTTGTCTCTTTCCTTCTATGACCTAAAAACACATTTGATTAACCCCTCTCTTTGTTTTCAGGTTTAGATTTCATTCGCCTACATTCCAATTTCCATGACGTTCGGGTTTCATCCGTATCCGTCCAAATGTTTGTGATAGGTGAAAGGTTGTGATGCTGAGAGGGGTTATACATAATGTAAGGATTTATAATATCAATTACCACATTTTTTGAAACAATATTATTCGATTAACTCCCTGCTTCATTTGGTATGGAGTTGAATTGTTTGAGATTTGCTTGAGTTAAAAATTTAATTCGCGTAGTACCTATTTGCTAGAATTTGTTCTATTTTATATTAATGCATGCAATTAGATCTGAATATGTTTATCTTTTCTTATTTAATATGTTGTTTGCAGTTTGACTTTCATCATCAACTTAATATCCAGCCTATCCTTCACGATCTACTTCCTTGGCTGTTGTTCTGGAGGTAACAGTATCAGCTATCCCGAGATTCTTGGACTTTAGATTCTTGGTCTTAAAATGAGAAGCTCTTTAGTGTTATCTTTCTAAGACTACAGTTGTTAAACAGATTCAAAGAAGACAATATTCCATATACTCATGGCGAAAGGGTATATTGATAGTTGTTAAAGTGGCATTTTTTGTTTACTTTTGTTGTGTTTTGTTTTTTCCTTTTTCCGTTGTGTTGGTTTACTATCTGAGTTTAAACAGTTTTTTTTTTTGTTTTTTTTATATAATCAGGTTTCGTTGTTGTTGCGTCATAGACGGTGTTCGAGCTTAGTTTTCTGGATGTATTAGTGGCCTGCACCTTTCCTTTTTGCTTTTGGGTATCATTTTTGACGTATCGGATCAGCAGGTTTCAGTGGTATACCTGGATACAAGAAAGGCTTTATGAGGTTCACAACGTAGGCTTTTTTACGGGGTTTTTTGTTTGTTAATCGCAGAGGTTCTTATCGTTAGCTATTTTTCGCAGCTTTGGGCTAACTGTTTAGTTGGAACTGAAAACGAGTAGCCGATTCTCATGCACGGTTAATACTTTGATCGCTATGGATGGTTTGTTTTGTGTGGTTAAGATTTGAGGTGATTCTTAGCTTCTTGGCTGAATTTGTTGGTTTACGTTTTAGGGGTGACAAAATCAAAATCACAATGTGCGCAATTTTGTGGTTTGTTTCTGATGTAGGTAGTAGGTTTGGTCATGTGTGCAATTGATCATCTGGATAGAGACGAAGGATAGGAGACTTTTGAACATTACGTAGCCAACATATTGGGCACAATTTTTAATGTTGTAAACCAACTTTTAAAACTAAATGGAAGCACCTTTCAGACTCTTGAATGATAATCAATGGGTTCCAAAATTTACTTGTAAAAGTTCTGGAAGACAATTTTTCAAAGCTTAACAAGCTTGGTTTTTGTTGAATTAATTACAGGGTCTTGAGGAACAGCTTGTGGATTTAGGCAAAATCTCGGATTATGATTGAACTGGCCATGGGTGTCCAAACGGGAAGCTTGACATGTTCGTCAATGGAGGCATTAGATTTTTTAATAAGCCAATCGACGGCGTTACTCATACGGTCGTAGTGAAGGTGTTTAATCACTTCAGGACCTACTCAATCCAAACAGGGAGGTACAAGGTTATTCCTTTTGTTTATAAATTTTTTTAAGTGTGAATCATAGTGTACTGCTATTTTTAGACAAACAATATCTTTTCTGTTGGAAAGCTTGAATAATGGGTATATTTTTTTCTTGTATGAACAGGTTTCATAGACTTTTAAGTGTGACATGTTCTATTTCTATAATGTTACGTGATAATCATATATTAGATCTTTGATTCAAAATATCATATTACTAGCTAGATCAGTTATTAAATAATCCCCATGATGATTTATGTATATACAGAATCTTGCCATCTTTATATTATGTTTCAAATTCAATAGTGTTGGTGATATATACGTGTGTATTACGTATGTAAAATTAATTGTGTATCGCATGCGGGTTGTGGCCATTTGGACCCATTTACTATATATCGGTCGATTTGGGCTGGGTTTTATCACAAATGGGTCAAACCTGGGCAAATCTTAAACATTAGGTTTGATAAGACTATGGGGAGTGCGGGGGCATGGAAAGGGGGCATGATGTGCCATGTGGACTCCACTTTTCAAGCCTCAAAATAGTGGGGAGTGAAGGGGCTTGGAAAGGGCGCTTGGGCCACGCCATTCTTCACGCCATGAACAGGAATATAGGATCGGAAAACCATCACTTCTAGCCACAACAAAAGTAGAACAGTTGTTCATGTGTCTTGCAACAACTTGCACACCAAAAGCAAGTGTCTTTTGCAACTAAACCATCCCAACTAAAGCAATTGTCTGGCTATTAAACATAAACTGCATGTACAAAACATGACAATATGACAATGGAATGTACTCATATGTTTCATTCTTTTACAAAGGTGTGGTTAATAAACTAAATTGAACCCTCATGTGATCTTTCTTATCTTAATCAATATAGTTACAGTTAGTAGAAAATGGTGCGGCAATATGACAATGGAATGTACTCATCTGTTTCATTCTTTTACAAAGGTGTGGTTGATAACCTGAATTAAAACCTCATGTGATCTTTTTTTATCTTAATCAATATGGTTACTAGCAAACGGCGCCGCAACGCGCGCCTGAAAAACTACTAGTTATAAATTAATTTAATTGAGAATTTTAACTAGTGTTAGGGTTAAAAGACCAACACAATAACAAAATTAATATATTTGGACCATGCTAATAATAAGTCAACAAACTAAACAATTCTCTCATCAAAAGTAAAAACCATGGACACTTGGATCTTTCTTCCTACCAAACACACAACACAACATAACACAACCCTCTCTGTTTCTCTCAAGCTCTCTGAGTAGAGATCAAGAGAGCAGCACCATACAGACACTGTTTGATTCGATAAATCAGGTGAAGAATATTATTCCGTGTGTGTGTGTGAATCTCAACCTCTTTTAAACTAAAGTAATCTGTAAGACCCCCGTTGTTTGTTGGTTGAGAGTGGATGATGGCAGGAGAGTTGAGTCCAAGGACTGATACTTCAACTGATGATGACAAGCCTACGGTAGGGAGTAATAACTTGTATTAACAACTAGTTGAATCTTGTTTAAAATTAAAATTCATGATATATATATATATATATGGTCATGGTCTTCCTAATTGCAGTTGAATAATGGCGAATCCCATGGACTCGTGGTTTCTGATGCTAGTGACAAGTCCAGGGATCAAAAGGTTTTTGTTTTCTTCATTTCCTTCCTTCCTTCCTTCCTTCCTTCCTTATAATAATAATAATACTTGTGAACCCTACCCTTTATTTTGTTAGATCTATTATTGTTTTACTTTTACCCATGTAGATGGGATAATAATAATTCATAACCTAACTTCACCTCTAAATTAATACTCTATATGTTTTGGCTTTAATGCTACCATCTCATTCTAATGTTGAACTATCTATAATCCATCTTCAGACACTTCGTAGGCTTGCTCAAAATCGCGAAGCTGCAAGAAAAAGTCGTTTACGCAAGAAAGTATGTTTTCTTTTCTTTTCATTGCTTCTGCTCATCTCATTTTTTCAAAATCTCAACATTCACCATTAAAAACTAAATTTGGCTTAGTTAGTATTTGCTGACATGATATTTTGTTACTAGTGTCTCCATCAAAATGGCTCTTGCGTGGCGTGCCCTGCCCAAAATAATGATATTTTTCATACTTAAGAACCAATTTGCAAATATTAGCTATGTTTATTTATAGTATCCGAGCCAGAAATTCAACGAGGACAAGTTAGTTAAGCATGAATGGGCTTAGAATTTAGGAATGATTTCAGGGATAGTTTTTTTTAAGAATAAAAGGTTGAGAGGTGAGATTTCGTCTTCTTATTGTAAATTTATTATTAGAAGAATTGAAGCCCAGTTAGTGTGTTGTAAATTGGCTTATAGTTTGGTTTCCTGAGATGCATTTTTTTTAATAATTTAGCCCAACCATCCGTAGTAGATATGGCACGGGGTGGTATGCACAAGCTAGATGGATTTAGAATATAACTAAATATATGTGTTTTTCTATT
Source organism: Ambrosia artemisiifolia (assembly GCA_032199755.1). Classification (NCBI taxonomy): domain Eukaryota; kingdom Viridiplantae; phylum Streptophyta; class Magnoliopsida; order Asterales; family Asteraceae; genus Ambrosia; species Ambrosia artemisiifolia. The sequence goes on along the minus strand of CM063516.1, from coordinate 12,470,931 downwards.
TCTGCATTTTAAGGAACAAAAGAATCACATTATATAAGATGTTTACTCATTACGTCATTTTTATTTGTCATTTGTAGTTGTATGGACCTTTTGTATTAAGCTGGTACTCATAAAGGCTTGTCAGTGAAAAATGTCCTCACTAGTCACTACTAACCTATTTTTGGGATAAATATTCACGAGACAGATTAATGAAAAACAAGTTTATGTTATTCTACTTAGAGGGTGTTTGGGATTGCTTTTTGAAAACATATTATGCATTTTGTTGCAGTAGGGGTGGAGCTGCTTTTAGATTATTGCGTTTTGGTAACCTGTTAAACGCAAATAATCTATTTTCATAAACCTTTCCCAAGCACTAAAAACTGATTATTTGCGTTTTCAAAACGCAATAATCTGAAAATCCGTTTCAAAACTCAACCCCAAACACCCTCTTAGTCTTGAGAATATAGATCTAGAGCCTAAGTGTCAACTGACAAAGTAAAGTAGGAAGCGGTGTTAATGACTAATCCAATATTTTTAACACCTTACTATAACTGATGATCTAGTATTAGTTACTTTCTAAGCTAAAAGGCCACCCCCTATAAAATAAGTATTAAAAAATAAAAAAAAGTTGCAACGCTCTCCCTTTCGGGTTGTCAGTTTGTAAAGAAAATTTTCTTCATGGTAATTTTTCAATCCTAATTTGGTGTTTTCTTGTTAGTAACCATTACTTTGGGTACAGAAGTTTTCCTTATTTTTCCTCACCAAGAGGCACTATAGTCATTTGAACCCAATCAATACACCATAGAAGTATGTATAAAAACATATGTTGCATTTTTTTTTATATAGTGTGTTTTAGATCCTTTTTGTTTCATCACAACCAGTTCTAGACTCTCCTTTCTCCCAAATTATTTTGATATATTTTTTTGGCTGAGTGGTGGATCATTATTTAAGTGTTTTCAGTGGATTTTCTAGGCTTATGTCCAACAGCTTGAAAGTAGCAGAATGAAGTTGAGTCAACTTGAGCAAGAGCTTCAGCGCGCTAGGCAGCAGGTTTGGTATCATCAATACTCTTCATTTTTTTTACAAAAACTCGTTTGAAACAGCTTCACTTGTCTTAAAAGTTATTTCTCCTTTGCTGAAAGGGCATCTTCATTTCGAGTTCTGGGGAACAGTCTCAATCAACCAGTGGAAATGGTACGACCACGTGATTTTTCGTCTTATATCTCTCTTGTGAGTAGTTCTTGTCAACAATTATTGTCAAGTAACACAAACTTTATTGTAATTTGAAACCTGAAAACCTCTGTTTTGTTTTGTGGTAACGCATATATCTTTATTCTTTGCTCATAATGCTATATATTCCTTCAAGAAATATAAAATGTATGGTAATAAAAACTTGAGTAAACTGGCTCATTGGAGTCATCGAGCTTTGATGGAATCTTTAAAAAAAAGTCCGCAGGGTTTACAACTTTACATCTTTGACGGTATCTGGCTTGTGCCAAGAATTAGTCATTGTAAGTTGGGGATTCATTAACTATCTTGATTAATTGGCCATTTCAGTAGCTATTCTTCACTTGTTTTGGGAGGTCTTTGATATTGTCCATCGTGCTTAGGCTGAAATTAATTAGCCGTGGACGTTTTGATATATCTGTAGCTAGTTACTCTTTAGTATATCACAAAACACTATGTAAGCCTTTGTGGTGTAGATTCAAATTCAATGTGTTCCATCCATGTCGTATAACTTAAAACTTTCATATACATCCAATATGTTGGTAAAAAAATTCGATGTGGTTATTATATATCCCAAAAGGTGGTGGTGGCGATTTCGAACTATTTACTTACAAATGGGCCGTTCAGAAAAATAGACCATCTTAAAAGGTATGAGATCAAACAAGTCATCAAACGAGTATTCTTAATGCAGAAAACCTTTTTTTATAGATAGTTGAATGATTATTGAGATACTATGATTTTTTTTTTCTTATCTGACATGCTAATTATCTATTAACAAGTTAACAAATTTGGACAAAGAATGTTTCAGGTAAACAGAACCCAACTGGACCATTTGGACCTGTACCAAACATTACACGTTTCAACTCGAACCTGCTTCATTGTTACCCTATCCACCACCTGACCCATTAATTATGCCATCTCTGTTGAAAAGTTGTATAGATGATGATTGGCAAGTCTCTTGAATATTTTTGTTTGTGCAACTAGTGTCCTTTTGTGTCACTGAAACCAAATCTAGTATGTCCTATTGAAAAATAACCGCCTGATGGAATTATACAGGAGCTTCATCTTTTCATGTTGAATATGCACGGTGGTTGGAAGAGCAAAATCGTCGGATTACTGATCTAAGAGAAGCTGTTAGCTCACATGCTGCTGATGGTGAACTTCGTATTATTGTTGATGGTGTGGTGGCACATTTTGAAGAAATTTTTAGAATAAAAGGCGATGCTGCAAAGGCTGATGTCTTCCACATTCTATCTGGCATGTGGAAAACGCCTGCAGAACGATGCTTTCTTTGGTTAGGTGGATTTCGTTCATCAGAACTCCTCAAGGTGAGTGCCAAAACATGCTTCTTGTCATTATTGTTGACAATCATTAATTTGGTCCCTGCAAAATAACTTGTTTTATGAATATGTATGCTGAAGGTATCCCACTTTTTTTATATATATTTTTTATACTGGTATCTGCTTTATCATGTTGTATTTTCTTGTTTTTACCTCTCTTTGTTGTGATCTCTACTCTATACTTATCCTCATCGTTGACTTCATTCTGATAGAGGTATCTACGTACCATGATGCCCCATGCCCATATTTCTTGTATTCTTGTGTGTATGACCAAATAACCTTTTCATATCATACCATATAATATATAGTATATGCTAAGACATGTCAATGGAATACATATGATAAAAGCGGAGTTTTAGAATGTCACTGCAACCTTAAACCCTCACCATGTAGACTATATATGCTCGGAGACTGTAAATCTCATCTTTAATTATGACAGTGACAGGGCTTTTTTTTGGGAAATAACTTGTTTTACGGATCTGTTTGCAGCTACTTATAACCCAATTGGAGCCTTTGACAGAGCAGCAGTTATTGGCCATAAATAACTTGCAGCAAACATCTCAGCAGGCAGAGGACGCCTTATCTCAGGGAATGGATGCATTACAGCAGTCATTAGCCGAGACATTAGCGGGCTCCATTGGTCCTTCGGGCTCATCAGGCAATGTAGCTAATTACATGGGCCAAATGGCAATGGCTATGGGTAAACTAGGAACCCTTGAAGGCTTCATTAGACAGGTGCAACTTTACATCATCTCTCTCTCTCTCTCTCACACACACACACATATGCATGCATAGAACATGGGATTGGTTGTGGCAATTTCAAACCATTTTGAGGTTTTTTTACCGACAGCCGAATAAACAGATCAAAGAAAGAATTTAGCTAAAAATGGAACAATAACATAATAGTAAGGGTTTCAAACTAGCCTAAAGCACACTTGCATTTACAACCTCCCAAATTGCTTTATTCAAAATATTTAGTTCATTTCTTTATTACTAATCATTTAATACACTGATTGTAATGACTAAATGGACAAAAAATATGTTGGCCTCCCAAAAATTTTCCATTTTAACACCTTTAAGTGGCACACCCAAAAGTGTGGTTATTCATTAGCATGAGGCTTTCAACCTTTTTTATTGCATGGCCTAGAAATGACACAAGGTCAAATTGGTCCAACAGGTTGAAAGTCTTTTAAAAGTGTACGTTTTGTTGAATACGTCCTCCTGATTAAATTAAATAGAGTAGTATATTTGTAATAATATTGTTTCTGTACTCGCATTTAAAACACTGATTATTTGTAAAAAAAAAAAAATTTAAAAACTTGAGAAAATAAAACATTTGAGGATCAACCCACCTGGCTTGTTTCGACGCACACACAAACACACTTGCTCGACTATAAAGAAGCCATGTGAGTGATGAAATGATTTGGTGGTGGTGGTAGCAGGCAGATAATTTGAGGCAGCAAACCTTGCAGCAAATGCATCGGATATTGACGACACGTCAATCAGCTAGAGCACTTATAGCCATTAATGACTATTTCTCACGTCTCCGCGCACTTAGCTCATTATGGCTCGCACGTCCTCGTGAATAATAATAATAATAATACTCTTCCTCTTAGCAAGGCATGGGTAACACAGATTAATGGGTAGTGTTTAAAGTTATTGTATTCAAAAGGTACTCACTCCTAAGTCTGATTGTAACCCCTAAGTATGTAATGATGTTAGTCTCGAAACTTACTACTTTTTCTTGTGAGGAAGCTAGTAGCAAGCCAAATTTTACTCTTGCATACTAGGGTGTTGGTTTAGGGTATGGGTTTTTGGGGTTAATTGTCTCAAAATACATACATATATTTCACCTTTTTATTCCTATGTGTGTAATCTACCTTCATTATACCATGTCATCTAGTATAAGCATACTTGTATTGTTTTTTCGGCCTTCATAGTTATGTTACATAATTATGAAAGTATGTTGCAACTGGTTTTTGATATGTTGCGAGTTTAAACGAGAACCACTAATTATATAATGAGATACGAATTCCTTGTTGATTGACCAAATATTTGTTACTACTATTGAAGTATTTGGGACATGCATGCATATTTAGAACTTGTTCTAGAATACTCGATGTTTGTCCATCACAATTTATAGAAGTTCTAAACGAGAGCTTGGACACAAGTACGGAAATCTTGCCTATGCAAATCGACACAAAGACCCAAGTTGCCGATATCTTCACTAAGCCTTTGGGAGAACAACACTTTCATGATTTACTTTGCAAGTTGGGGCGTTATCAACCTTCACGCTCCAACTTTGAGGCACAACACTACTGGATATGTTGGAGTTGTCTTCAATGGCATGAAAAAAGTTACCAACTTTTAGCTTGAAAGGATTCTCCATTGAGAGAGATCCTTAGGTTTAAGGAGATAACTTTGATAAACGAGTTAAAAGAGCATGATAAATTAGTTAAAAGAGTTTCAGATTAACAAGACTAGGGTGGTAAACAAGCCAAGTTACTTGAGCTTGGTTCAAAAACAAAGCTTCAAACATGCCAAACCTAAACGAATAATTTATTGCTAAATGATCAGTATTCAACACGTTTGTTTCAGCTTCTAAATGGAATGGTTAAGGCTGAACCATTAAGATTTGGGATGTTGCTGAACCATTAAGCACTGAACCATTAAGCACTGAACTACGCTGAACCTTAATGAGACTCTCCTGCCAATGTGGGACAAGAAAATTAATCATTAAGAGGTCCAACTTAATGATTAAACACTTAACCATTCAGACCTCTTAACCATTCAGACCTCTTAATGATTCAATAATTAATCAACCAAACAACCCCTAGGGTGGTAAACAAGCCAAGTTACTTGAGCTTGGTTAAAAAACAAAGCTTCCAACAAGCCAAACCTAAACGAACTTGAGTGCGAGCATGAACCAAAAAATAGCTTGTTTAGGAGCCAAGCCCGAGCTTCATTTATTGAGCTTGAGCCGGCTCGTGGGCATAAACGACCCCGTAATTTATATATTTATTAAGTAATATATTAAATAATAATAATAATAATAATAATAATAATAATAATAATAATAATAATAATAATTGTCTATTAAAATATAAAAAAATACCTATACATTATATCAGAATAAAGCCAAGCTTAAGCTTTCATCATCGAGTTTGAGCTAGACTTGACTCGTTTACACCCTAACTAAGAGAAAGAAATTAAAGAAAAAAAAATCATTTTGGTAAATTAATTTTCAAATCAACCGTTGTGGTAAATATTAATTCCATCTAATACAAAAAAAAAAGAAACTCTATTTAAGTTTTAGTTTCAAGAGCTATTTTTCAACTCAATCCCAAACATCCTTAAGATATTCTAAGAATATATTGTAAAACTCATTTGTTGCAACAAAAGTTGGAGATTAAAAACCCTACCTAGGGTATTTTGAAGTTCCGATAATTAAGTTGGGGATTAAAAACCCTAGGACTCATACATATACTTTATTTCTTATGCTGTTAATCTTTCATGTTTCAACTAAACATTATAAATATTTTATCCTTTATTGAAATATTTGTTGCATTTCTATACAAACTCTTATTTCATATTTTGGTTGATTCTCTAGTCAACCTTTTATTTAATATTTATAACATGAGGGGATGGTTTAAATAAAAACCTACCTAAATTGAAGAAACCTATTAAACCCTCTATCAACCATTGATCAATCTAGATCAATGGTGTGGATTAAATGCTGTATATTATAATGGTGAGAAGTACAAAAAAGGGCATATGGGTAATTTGACATTTGGGAAAGGTTGGTAACTGCATGGTTCTGCAAATCAGTCACTTCATACTCTCTCTCCATCAAATAACCTCTTTCCCTCTCACATACTCGTATACCATCTTCCCAAATTCAAAATTTCATCCCTGTTCTCTCTCCATTTGAAGCATCAACATACTTCCTTGTTCCAGAAACCTTCAACCCTGTACTCTTTTTGCCTCCCGTAACGATGAAATCATTCATGTGGTCCTTATCTAAGTTTAGCCGACGATTGGGGTCGAAGAAATCATCTAAAAGGTACTTGCCTCGTTGTTTTTTGTCTCTTTACTGTATAAATTTGGGGTTTCTCGTATATGGTACAACGTGAATAAGCATCTAAGTACCGTTGTTATAATTTATATTTTATTGAGTGGATAAGTAGATTGATGGTGTAAAACAGACTAAAAATGGGGATTTTGACGAGTTTGCTAAACAGTGTTGTTATCATTTATATTTTATTGAGTGGAAAAGTAGATTGTAGTTTATAAAATGTGATTCCCCTCGTGAAAGCGTAATCAATATAATGTTTTGAGACAGGAGGAAAAGAAAATTGGTGGTTTTGTCTGATGACACAACAAGAACCAGGCATGGTAAGGAAATTGGATTATCAGCTAGTGAATTTGAAGATGTAAAACGTCATCTAGGTAGGTGTTACACGGAGTTTTGGATAGTGATGAAAATAAATTATTTTTTAATCTTAGTAATGTAATTTTAGGCTCCTGTAAATTTAGTTAAAGTGCCATTTTTTTAAATATGTAGAGTATGACTCGAATACGCCACTTATCAACCTAAAGAGGATGCGTAAAGGAATTGCCAAAGCTTCGGCTCATAATGATGATCCAGGGGCGTCGATGGTGCAACCTTCATATAATGAGGATGCAGGACCATCATTGAATGAAGGTTCTGATAAGGATTATTCAGGAGTGTCAAGTGGTGTGGAGTCTGAAGATGATGATGAAAGTGTGAAACCACAGAAGGAGAAGTTGTCCTTTTTTTGTAACCGACGTCGTCGTCAAGTGGCCAAAACCAAAGGTTAGGTGTTTTGTGGTTTTGCAAATAGTTTTGGTGTTATATGTGTAAAATCAGGTGTTAGAAATCAGTTGCTTACATTGGGTGTTTGTATGTTATGTAAAAGCAGACCCAAATATAGCAGTTGGTGAAATTGAGACAAGAAATAAAAAAGGTGCGATGATACAACAAATAAATAGTTATTTACACTGATATCGGGGGCAAAGTTAGTTTGAACTGATAGTTGTTACATGTGTAACAGGTAAGCAGGCAATCCCTGTGTATGATCTGTCTTCATCTGCATCAGTTAGGATAACAAGAGCAAAAACACGAGCGTTAGAAGTTTCAGCGAAAGTAGACAAGGGGAAAAAAGAGAAAGCAGTGAAGGCGAAAAAACGGGAGAGGGTAGACAAGACATGGAATGATGACCTCGAGCCTCGTAGGAAACGCAAAAGGTCGAAGTTGAATGAGTGGCTGGGGATACGTACTAGATCATCACCAACACAGTTAACAAGATGCATAAAGATACTAAGTGAAGAACAACGTTTAGCAGTTAAGGATATGGGGTTGGGCAGGCTGCTAAATCTTAAAATGGATGGGATACCTGCGAAGTTAGGGCATTATGTTGTAGATAACTTCAACCAGGAAAGTTTAGAGTTGACTGTGCCATCCGGGACACTTTGCATTGATGCTGAGGTCGTGCACAAGGTCCTTGGCATACCGATTGGAGGTGTGTCTTTCAATGCGTTAGAGCGTAGGGAAGCGCATGATGAAGGCATAGCCAAATGGAGAGAGAGGTACCCACCAAGCAGATTTATATCTGCTAAGCAAATGGTGGACATGATTGAAAAAATGTCAAATGGTGAGGACGATTGTGATTTCCGTATGGATTTTATAATGTGCTTCTATACTATCATGATTGACTGTCACAAACAAGGCAGTTTGAAGGATAACATACTCGAGTATATTACGGATGACTTGGATTTTGCTGGTATGGACTGGTGTGAGTTAGTAGTTGAGGTACTAAAGAGTTGTAAGAATGGTTGGAGACGAGACAGTTTGGATCCACCTTTTACCGGGCCACTTACGTTTTTAACGGTATGTTGCTATTTACGCATGTTAACTTTTAATTAGTTGCCTGTTAATGACACTATTTGTTTACTTGTTACTAACCACGTAAGCGATTTTATATTTCTAGCTTTTATACGTGGATAGTTTTAAATGCAAAGGGCTTGATGTTGATACTTCGATGGATCCTATGAGTTTCTGGACATTCCAAAGGTTAAGAGACCGAGAAAAAATTGAAATAAAAGGAGGGGGGTTTGGAAGGGGAACGCTAAAAGCTTTGTATTCATACGACGATGTGAAGGTCGGGTTAGATCAACCAAGCGTCCAGGTTGGTAACATTTTATGTATTAGAAAAGGATAATTCATGAACTACATTTGATTGTATGCTAATCATCCTATTATAAACAGGAAAGGGTATCAGCTGTAGGGGATTTGGTAGATGTGATGATTAGAAGCAAAAAAAGGGTCGAATTTGCAATCAGTAAGTTATGTAAGGATTATCCAGCTAGAGAAGACGTTGTTGCAATGAAGTCAAGGTACGATGCTTTTATTAACGAAATGGTGAAGGCGAATGTGGATGCATCTGTTGAGCGTGTAACAGCTGATGCACAAATCGGCAATGTGTTAGAAGCAATAAGTAAAGGGAAAAGCATTGCAGTAGGTAAGTCACTTGTTTATGTCCGCTAAATTATTTTGTAAACTAGGAAATTAGTTGAGCATCCGTCTTTTCAAATGGCGAAAGTCATTGTTAAATTGAATGCTATTGTGTAGAGGAGGATGATTGTTTGAACTTGGGTGATTCGGCGATGGACAACTCGCCATTGACACGGTAAAAAACGAGCAAAACTCAGGGCACGTCGGACGAGGGAGGGGCGTTTGAAAGTCCAATTCTTAGCCAATACAGGAAGACTCTGCATGACAGTGCTAAGAACAATCCTGGTGGTATGTCAGGACTTGGTAAGAAAAAGTGGTTTAAAAATGGACATTTGATTAACATGTGTTAACAGGAGATGCTTATTTAATTAACATGTGTTAAACAGGAAATGAAGATCTTGCAAAGAATTTAACAAGCGAATTTGCAGAGGTGTCAGGAAGAGATGGAACACATGAGAAGAATTTAGCAGGAATAGATGGAACACAAGAAAGAGGTAATCAGACCACAAACCATCTAAATCTGTTAAATACGCACAGTTGGAACCCAAGTCAATGTGGGGGGTGTTTACTAATAATATTTCCTTATTCGCTTCGATGAGTTAGACGATCTGGTACCAAATGCCAGTGAAGAGGAATTAGTGAGCACACAATCAGTGGTAGAAACAGAAAACGATCAACTAGGTATACATGAATTGTTTTTAATAAAAGCTGTAGATCATATACAACAAAGCAAAGGAAAAACTGTTTTTCTAATTTGTTACATATGTTGCAGGACTGGAAGTTGAGTTGCCCACCAACAACGAGAGGCCAGGTGTCCGTTTAACAAACTCCTAAATACTTAAGGGTGTGTTTTTTCTTTTGTTGTGACGTATGTTACATTATGTTAAGGCGGGGATCTAAACGAAGAAGGGACGGTTGAAGAAATTCAAGATGACAGTATTGTTGGTGGTACACCGGTAGATGTGCAAATGGAAGATGGCAAAATAGGTATGGTTGTGACGTTTCAGTATTTGACAGTAGTAAAAAAAGGGTGACACAATGATCAGATTCTAGTGGTAATCTTAGATTTAGTTTCAGGATGTGAGGGAATTTGCACAGCAGAGGAAGGAGTGTCCACATACAATACTGATGAGCGAGGTATGATGTTTTAGAGTCCGTTAGTACAGACATTCATATAATATAGTTGTAAATCTTACCTATGTTGTTACATGATGTGAAGCAGACTCCCAGACAAACGCAGAGGCTGCGCCCAAAACCATGGATGCACCAAGTCAGATTGTTAATGCGGGGAAAAAAGATGAACAAACACAAAAAACAGGTATAGTAAATGTCATTTTGATATAAAAATATGCAACTTGTTAGATAGATGATGATGAACGGGGACTTGTTTTTTACAGGCATTGTGGGAATAACACCTACCGCGGGAATAACACCTACCGAAACGCAAACGGACAGGGCCAAAGACCCAATCGCGGGTACGCTAAAGACAAATGAAATATATTTCTACCTTTGCCAGCATCGTCAACTAATGTGGTTTTAACTTATGTTTACAAGATGCTCCTGGGTACTTCCAAATATGACTAAATCGGATGGAAATGATGCACCAAGTTTTAGCTTTGGCCTAACACAGCCAGAATCAAATGTCAAGGATTTGCTTGCTAAGCCAGGTAGGGGGTAAATGGGTTGGTTTTTAAACCAAACAAATGGAAAACATGCATACTAAATGTCCCTGTTGCATGTGTTACAGAGTGTGCAGATAAGTATGTGGAGCAAAGATTGCCTGATAAGCCAGGTAGGGTTTTAATGGGTTGGTTTTTAAACCATACAAATGGAAAAAATGCATACTAAATGTCCCTGTTGCATGTGTTACAGAGTGTGGAGATAAGTCTGTGGAGCAAGGATTGCTTGATAAGCCAGGTAGGGTTTTAATGGGTTGGTTTTTAAACCATAGAAATGGAAAACATGCATACTAAATGTCCCTGTTGCATGTGTTACAGAGTGTGGAGATAAGTCTGTGGAGCAAGGATTGCCTACTAAGCCAGGTAGGGGTTTAATGGGTTGGTTTTTAAATCATACAAATGGTAAACATGCATACTAATGTCACTGTTGCATGTGTTACAGAGTGTGGAGATAAGTCTGTGGAGCAAGGATTCGCTGCAAGCAACGCGCATAGAAAGGAGAAGGCTGATGATAGTATAGGTAAGTCCACACCGCTAATTGTAATTTAATAGTCTCTTTCCTATACATGGGGTTTTATTTAAATAAATCGGTTTTAACTTACGTTTACAGGATGCTCCTGGGTCCTTCCATATATGACGAAATCAGATGGGAATGATGCACCAAGTTTTAGCTTTGGCCTAACACAGCCAGAACAAGCAGGTCAGATTGTATCAGGTTTAAGTTATGTTTCTAAACAAAGTATATAAAAATGTTACATATGATACAGAATTTGTGCCTCCTTCTCCAAAAATGGGATCCGGTATGAACGCGCTACCAGTTGAATCAGGTACACCGTCCCAGTTTGTGATAGGATGATCCAAACCTAGAAACAGATACAGAGTTATATCTAACAATGGTTGTGACGTATGTTACAGGGTCTGCCGGTGTGGGTCCTCAGGCAGAATCAAATGTCAAGGATTTGCCTGCGAAGCCAGGTAGGGGTAGGGTTGGTTTTTAAACCATACAAAGGACAAACATGCATACTAATGTCCCTGTTGCATGTGTTACAGAGTGTGCAGATAAGTCTGTGGAACAAGGATTGGATGCAAGCAAGGCGCGTGGAAAGGAGAATGCTGATGGTAGTATAGGTAAGTCCACACCACTAATTGTAATTTAATACTCTCTTTCATATACATCGGTTTTAGCATAAATAGCAAAATGTTGCATATATAGATGCGGATGGAGTTGGTACATCAGTAAGCGATACCACACCGGTATATCCAATGGTGTCCCCTATTAGTTCATATGACGCGCAAAAGAATATATACAATGAATATGATTTGGGTGGCAATATGGATTTAGATGATGACCACATGACGTTGGCGATGCGTCAACAGATGATTGCAAATATCGATGCAACCACGCGAAACCCCCTACGCGAAAGGAATGTGACTTATGTTCATAAGTCACCTTTTCACATAAGGGGGGTCGATTTATCCGAGGGGGTGACAAAGGATGACGATGCTATGTGGAAGTATGTTTACATGGACGAGGATCGGCTGAATATGTTGTGTGGTGGTGATGCCAGAAGGAGGGTGGCGAAACAGAATAGGTAACGTTATTCATCAACATGCTTACCAACGATGTTTGTCTTTTGTAACATGCGTAACATATCATTTCTGTTTATCCAGGCTAGAACGCGGGGAAGGCGTAGAGAACGTAGAAATACCTCAAGAAGAAGTAGATAACGCACTTGCCAAGTAATAGAATTTCTAACCTGTGCATTACATATAATTGTTTGTAAAGAGGTAAAAAAAGCATTCTAACATTGTCTTTGGGGTTCGTTTTATAGTGAGGTGTTATTTAGAAGCTTATCTAATGTGGAGGCAACGCGTATCATGTTCAAATCTTTGAAGCCGGGTATGCAGGTGTTAGATGCGATAGTAGATTGTTGGGTTGAAGTATTAAACTACGAGGAGAGGTTGAAATCGGAAGGGTCATCTCTTCGCTTGTTTGTGAGCACAAAGGCAGTGGTATGTTAATTTCAAAACATGTAGTTTTCATGATTATTCATTTTTTCAGGTTGTTATATTTATGTATCTATTGTTGCTTGTTAAAAAACAAAAAATAGTTTCCATGGATGCTTAATGATGCCAACTGTGATGAGAATACACGGATGACAAGGTTTTCGTCAGCTATGGTCGCGTCGGTGCCATCTTATGAGAAGAAGCATGACTTCAAGAGCTTTGATATCGTCTTTTTCCCTATACTTGAAAGGGCCCATTTCTACTTGTTGGTATTCGAGCTGAAAAACATTGCCATAATGCTCATTGATAGTGACAAAAAGCGAGGGAGGCGTAGAAGCAAGGATCACATTGATTTCCACAAGAAAGATACGGCGTATAAATACGTAAGTGGTTTTTGTGAGCTGCCTCTTTGTTTTCTTAGTCTTGGAATCTCTAACAACATACACGTTTATTGCAGAAGCACATGTTTGTGAAGTTTCTAAAAAACATAAATCATCCGAAGGCAGCTGTGATTGGAGGGGCAGAGATACACAGGTTGGATGTGGAATGGGCTACGGCTGGCAATGGCACAGATTGTGGTGTATACCTGATGAGGCACATGGAGAAGTTCATGGGGGCTTAATGTGCCTTTTGACTGCAAATTCAGTAGACATGGGCGCGTAAAGGAAGGTGAGATAAAGAAATTGCGGACGAAGTATGCGGCACATATTTTGCGTTCAGGGGTTAATACAAAGAAGGGGCAGGTGGAGGCTGCCGCAGCACTTAGGAAGTAACCTGGGCAGGTGGCTGCTGCCGCAGCTGGTAGCATGTTTATTTTGTTACTACCGTACTACGTCTTTTGTCAATGGTACACTAATTCTGACAAACATGTTTGTATGTATCTATAGTACATTCTAATATTTTGTTGGTGATACTATCTATGAATGTAACATATGTTAACTTATACAACGTTGTCTATCCGTAATTTAAGACCACTGAATCGGTTGGACTAGCTTGTGTTTACTGTTTAGCATCTACAATATATGAATGTTACATATGTTAATGTGTTAAAAAATGTGGCCACTATTTTGAGTAGGGTTGTAGATGGTTTTGAGGATACTACAGAACACATAGTTAAAGATTAAGAAAACAGCAAACATTCTGTTACATACATAACATATAGTTCGAGGGTCAAACAGTTACAGGGGGCACTTCCATATCATGCCTATGTTAAAAGAAACACAAAATGAAACTGACTTGACCCTATAAAGTAAATAGAAAACAACACATACAGTGAAACAGCGAAACATAAACGTTGTCTTCTTCTCCCCTATCATGGCGAGAACGTACCATACTGAGCTCCAAAGCTCAACTCAGACTCTTCACTGTCCTCACCTTCCCACGGATTGTGGCTTGCCCACCGAGCGAGAGTATTTGGGGAATTTGGACACAAGGGACAACCACAATACTCATGGTTGTCCTCAGCTCCTATACATTCCCAACCCGGTGGTTTTAGGTCCTCTTTGGTTACCGAGTACGTAGTCCTGCTTGAGCCTTCGCCATCAGTCTCCATATCTGCATCCTGTTTATAGCTCACGTTGTTATTAGAATCATCTACCAGCATGGTGTCGTCGACACCTTTCTTACGTAGTTTACTATCTATGGAACTAGCACCATGTGGAGCACCATCGGCACCTACTTCTTCGCTGTGTTGCATTAAGCCATGCGCATCCATTTTTTTGGAAGTTACCTCATCTTCATCTTCAATCTTTTGGCGTTTTGCTGCATGAGTGTTTGAAGGGCTCTCCATTTGATTTGCAGATTTGTTATGCAAAGTTGACATGTAAGGGGTGGAAGGTAGAATAGGGATGGATATAAATAGTAAGGGACATAAATAGTATATTTAAGTATGGGTAGGTGGGTAGTTGGTAAGAATTAAATGTGTGGTTAGTGGTGTATTTTACCTTTATGTCCAATCACTTTTTAAAAAGCTGATAGTGATAGAAGTTAAGTTAATATTATATTCTCTTCTTTTTGTACTTTGCACTTGTCAGATATTATTATTTATATAACACTTTATTTAAAAAATCTACCATACCACAACTTCCAAATGTAATGCACAGGTGTTTATCTCCTTTTATTAGTTCTAAGCTAGGCAACACAAGAACATTTTCATAGAAACCACATTCCATGCTATATTATAAAACACAAAACGGCATGTCTGGGTGGAACAATGTCATACATAACCATAACTTAAAAAAAAAGACATAGAAGTAGCTGGGGGGGGGGGGGTGCAGGCTTGAAAATGACAACCATGTTACACACGTAACAAAACAGTAACTGCATCAGGTTGTAATTGTTACCAGTGTATAACCTGGTTCAAAAAAGCAGAGATCATGTATGCTTCCCCACATAGTACCAACTGTCCACTAGGCTTTGCGACCGCGTGCGGCCTCCTCCTTTGCCCTTTTCATGGCCGCAACCTTCTCACAGTTCCTTGCATCATGATCCGTGACATATTGGTGGCAGTTGTTGCATAGACGCGGCGCTTTGGGCATTTTGGGACGCTTGGATATGGCCTTCTCACCAGGCCCAGACATTCTGCGATTCTTCCCACAGCCCTTGTTGCGTGCAACCTCAGGATTGGCAACCACAAAGTCAACATCAGCCGGTTGGCCAATTATGTCCTCCACATCAGCTTCATTAGATTCCGGGGTTCCAACAGAAATAGATTCCCTTAATAACAAGTTGAGTTTGATTGATTTAAGCTGCTCAACCAAGTCGGCCAACGTGGTTTCATCTGTCCTAGCAACATCGACACATTCAGTTATGAGTACAAGAATGTCATTTCTAAGCAGAGAACCTGGATGGGTGTCAACACCATAACGGCTGCAAATGGAGAAGACTTTCTTCGGTAGAATATCACGACACCATCTATCAGCAACATATTGTTGAGGAATGCGGTCAACTTTCTTAATCATGTAAGCCGCAAAGACATGTCGGCAAAGGTAGCCAAGACGGGTAAAACCTCTGCATGAACATTCTGCCGTTGCATCCTCGCTATCAAATCGCACCTGTTTCAACCCATAAAAAAGTTAACATATGTAACAAGGGCTGTTGTGTAAACTGGATTAACAGAATTAAAAAGCTAGACTGGGAAAGAAAACAGAATGAGCAGAATGAAAACAATATTGTTTTTTAGCTATAAACTTAAATCTGTAACAGATGTAACAGCCTATGTTAACATATGTAACAAACAATATTCTCATAGTGGACAGTAAACTAAGTACCAGGAGTTCAAATTGGGGTACCTGGTAAACATTGGTGACATCACGACGCTTGTCAAGTTCTGTGACAGAGATTACGACAGGCATGTTGTCTTGTTCGTCAATATTTGATATGTAGCAGGCAAACTTCCCCTTCACTATCTCCTTCTTTACTTCATTGAATACATTGTTTGTGTATAGAGTAAAGGCATGCTGCTCAATTGGCAATTCAGTAGACGGAACAAAGACTGTCGAGGAGGTTTTGTACTCAGCAACCCGCTGACGGTAGCGCTGACTATCTAGACGAGATTCATAACACAACATAAACTGAACAAGTGTGTTTGCACTGGTTGAATTGACTTTTAACGCACTGTTGGAGCTCTCGCTTCTTGATGTTGTTTTCATCAAGCAAGACATTAGAATTTCCCTAAAAAAAGCCGACACCCATAATTCCTTGATGGCAAACATATCGTTCAACCACTGATTTTCTTGAAGACCAAATGTCTCTAGCAACGCATGCCATCGAGCTTCAAACGTCGCCGGTTTGATGAAAATGTTCCACACCAGTTTGTGAATGCAAGACCAAAACTCAGTGTTCTCTAAAATAGCTCCAGAAACCTAGGTGCATTTTTAAACAAAAAAAAGGAAACAAAACCAAAAGAAAACTGACAAATTAGTACCCGAATACATGTGTATTTTGGATTAAAATAGAGGCAATAATATAATAGAAAACATTACCTTTGTGGGTAGTTTTTTCATTATATGCCACATACATAGCCGATGGCGAGCCTCAGTGAACACTTGTGGTACAGCCTGCATCATTGCAGGGTCTTGATCACTCAACACTAGACGAGGCTGTGAACCATGAGCTTTTAAAAAGCTTTCAAGCAACCACACATACGAATCTATGGTTTCATTAATTATCAATCCTGCGCCAAAGGTAACACACTGTTTATGGTGGTCAACACCAGTGAAAGGCACAAACACCATGTTGTACCTGAAACATTATAAAGATACGTATGTTAAGAAGTCACAAACACTGACTGCCAGAAAGTTGTAACACACGTTAAGGTAGGAAGAAAAATAACATACTTGTTTGTGTTGTATGTGGCATCAAAGGCTAAAACATCACCGAACGCCTTATAGTTCAGTTTCGAGATTTCATCCGCCCAGAAAACAGAGTGTAATTTACCATCGCGCACAACAAAGTCGTAAAAAAAATCTGGTAAATTTTCAACCCGATCACGCAAGCGATCAAGAAACAATGACGAATCCCTTTCGCCGATAAAAATCTTGAGTTGTTTACTAAAATTCTTGAAATCAACCGCAGTACCATTGACATTATGGTGGCCGCCTTTAAGAGACACTAAGTACCTATGAGCTTTCACGGGGCCAACACGGTTTAGACTCATACTATGAATAAACTGTTTTGTCGAGAAAGAAAGTTTACGAGAAATCTTAGCAAGATCAAGGTTATCTTTATCCCAAAGCTGATGATTATGATCCTCATTGAAACGAATAACTTTAAAACACGAAGAACCACAAGTGATTGAAACTAACACGTAGGCTTGGCAGTTTGAAAGGCTGAATGAAGTTTTACGGGGTTTAACAGAAGACTCGTCGAGAGTGTCAAAGGTTTTATTAACCTGAGGTTTACCATATTTGCAACAACGCAGGTACTTGTGTGTCGGGGTACCCAACCATCGCTTAGTTTGCCCCTTCTTAACTGAAAAGCCAGCTTGTTGCGCATACTCCTTGTACATGGCGATTACTGCCTCGAACGTCTCGAAAGTCTGATCAACAACAGGCACCAACCGGGGGATCACATTCGGGATCCAGAATTGGGTCCCATTAGGTGTTGCAATAACATAGTACGGCTCGGTATCTTCAGCTTCACCTGTACAAAAAAGTTAAGTTAAAAAGCTTTAAAAGTAAAATGTTTTATATAAACTTTTAAGAAAACAGCAAACAACAACCACAAAAGTTAAATGAAAACACATAAAAAATAGCATATTAACAACTACTGTTGGAGGGGTTGCAGGGGCAAACGTGTGTTACGTACGTTAACTTTGGGTATTCTACTTGTAATATTGGGGTAAAATAGGTAAGACAAAAAACGATAATGATTAGGTTAAAAAAGATTCATCAACACACAAACCTCCATAAAAAGTGACTAATGCACAAAACTATAAATAAAAACACGTAAGGCTTCATCAAACAAAAACTCATGCATTCTAAAACAACACACAAAACACAAACTATTTATACTCAAATGTTTTCCAAAAATAACGTACCTATTCCATCCACTGCTTCATAGTGATTTTCATCAACGTTCATTAACACAGATGACGAACCAACATTAAGACCTGTAGAAAGAAAAAAAAAGTTATTATCTTATATAAAAAAGAACATCGAAGGTTTTGACATAAAATAAACACTTATAAGCCTAACAGAAAACCCCTGAACATAACTAATGAACATGATCAGACGATAACTTGTGTGTGTTTGGAGGTCAGAGGGTTTAAAAATAAAAAAAAATTAAACGATGTTAAAAAAATATGTACAAACCTTCTGATCCATCATCGTCACTTTGTTGCTCTGATTCTGATGCAATAGGCGAATTTTCTTGAAAATCAGACGATACATCATTATTCCCATGATCAGGGCTTAATAAATGAGGCGGATCTCCTTGATTCGATTCCATAACATGAAGAGTTAATGAGGGGAGAAGAAGGTTCAGGGAAGTAAATGAGGGTTGAAGAAGAAGCAAAAAGGTGAAAGATACTAGAAATGGGGGGAAAGATATGGGGTTGTGTGAAGTAATTATGGCAAGTGTGTGTAGCAGAGATCGAGTACAAAGTTGGCAGTGGTTTGAAAGATTTCCAAGAGGGAATTTACATATCTACCCTTATCAACAATAAACTAATGTTAAATGAGATGATGAGGTGGAACAATAATAGCCACATAATGGGTTTGTGGGGGTTTTTTCATTTTAGGGGGTTTCTTCTCTATACTTAGCCTATAACATGATTCACATATGTTTTTTGAAATTCTATAAACCCATTTAAAAAACAACTTTTAACAAAATAGAATTTCATATGCGTTTCATGTTTATATAATAAACTAGAGATGATTTATCTAAACCTTTAGATATATTGTATATTTGAATGTTATTTTGACTGGGAGTAATATCTACCTTATAGATATTATATTTATTATATAGATATAGCTAGCAGGGTCAAGTTATTCTACATAGTGTAACAAAAATTAGAAGGGTGAGAAGGATACAAAAAACATAATAGATCATGAAATATGACCAAATGAGTCGCAAAATGTAACACAATGGCAAAAGGTATAACACAATACTGAAGAAAAAAAAACAATGAATCGTAAAAATGACACAATGATGAAAATAAGAAAAAGACACAATGCTACATAAAAGACACAATGATATAATGTAAATTCTAAAAACTACAAGCTAAAATTCCAAAAAAGTGAAAACCTAAAATCTAAGATCGTATGGTTCGATGAGACGGTTCCAATGCCGCTTGAATGAGTTCAATCGGAGTCCGTTTGATACTCTTCCTACGACTTTTTATTTTTCTTTCACTGTGTATTTGATCCTAACCCATAGCTAGCATGCTTTGATAATAATATTATGATATAAAAATGCAAAACTTAAAATAAATGCATAAAAATAAAACTTGTCCCAAAGTATATCATCCAAAACAAAAACAAAAAACAATGTATCAAAATAAATTGTTTTTAAAATCAAGTAAATTAAAAAAACTTTAATCGTGTCTGATGCTAGTAGTCATCCTTCTCCCAGCTCTTAATCTTTTCCTCCACCCTACAAATCATAAAATGTGATACCACATTTTAGTGTCTATACACTTAAGATTTGTAAGAGGAACTATTGAAAACATGTGCATACCATTTAGGCCCAGCCTTTTGTATGTCCGACCATTCTTAACTTTTTACACATGCAGTTCCAATATCCCTCTTTGCCACTAAAGTAGCAAATGCCATCACCATAACTAGAGGTCATTTTCTTGCTAAGAGTAGTAGTCGTGTGAATTTGTACTTTCTTTAGATTGAGTCTACATTCCTCAGTCACAAGTAAGTCCTTAAGGTCTACTAGGTTCCCATTAAACACCTTTTCATTCATGGTTGTTATAAACTGTCCATACTCTTGTGGTAGTGATGCAAACACAATGTCTACTGCCATAGTATTACTCATAGGGTATCCAAGCCTATTCAGTCTATATACTTTGTAACTTTTACGGATAACTCTGGCATAATCACGCGTTACGACGAAGCTTTGTGCAATTACTTGATACGGGAGTATGTCGTGTGTGTGGGCATCACATCGTGTTAGTCTAATACACCTAACTCGTATCATTTTAAAGCATTGCGTAATTGTCTGCATGTGAGCTTACGTGGACCACAATATCAGCAATTGCCGTGTCACATACTGTTTCTAATGATAATATTAAACAAAAAAAATCAACGCTGTGATCAGATTTCTCAGAAAACTGATATGATCCTCTTACCGGACATCACAAAATGTTTACTGCTTTCATTTATTTTGATGCATTTTACTTTGTTGCATTTTACTTTTATTGTCAAAAAGATACAAATTCCAAAAAGATTTTAGGTGTGTTTTGATAAAATTTCAGAAAAACCCAAAATTTTTACATTTCTGCTTTATTTTTGATAACCGGGGTTGCTTGATGGTCAATTTCTGAGATTTGATAACACCATCTGGGCTTTGTATCATTCAAAAAGTGAAAATATGTGTTTTGGAAGCTTAACAGATTGAAAAATGTTGAACGGGATTCGAATTCGTGATTTGGCAAAATTTTCAGATTTTTCCATTTCACATTCGCCCCTTAAATGGGTCGAATGTGGAAAAATCTTCACCTTCGGTTGTTGAAAACGGGCGAATGTGGGTTTGTTTATGCAAACTTCACATTCGGGTAGACAAGTTTTACATTCGGTCAATTCAGTTTTGGGCGAATGTGGAATATACCCACATTCGACTACCAAAACGGTCGAAGGTGGAACATCTATATAAGCCATACACAGGTTCGAACCTTCATTCTACTTTTCCAAAAATTTTCCTTCGATCTGGTCACCTTGTTGTTTTGACGCATTTTTCTTGTGGTTTTTATTCCCTGATTCTTCCTAATCATTTTCCTATAACAATCACAGGTAATGAAGGCTTATTGAGACCGGAATCGTTCGTTTTGTAACCGGACTTAGGGTTTTAAATTTTAGGGACTTTGAGTGTTTGTTTGAATTTCTTTTTGATATGCGCTCAATCTATATCAGTTTTAGGGGGAGAGGTTTGATAGAATTAGGTTATTAACATTGTTTGATTGGTTGATTGATCGAATGAAACTAGTGTAACCTAATCCTACTTTAAAACTGATATAAATTGATTAAAAGGAACAATTGATGATTCACGAAGGGTAATCGGTCACTTTAGCACACATTCTAATCAATTTTACAGGTTAAAAACTAGGTTGCAAAATTTTTAAATTTTTGAAGATGAACAGCTTTACCTTCGATTCTACGAATGGGCGAAGGTGGAATTGTTTGGGGCGAATGTACATTAAAATGGGCGAATGTATTTTTTATTCAAAATATTTTTACATTCGACCATAAAAGTTTCACATTCGAGCCTTAAAATCTACATTCGACCTGTTCTAAATGGGCGAATGAAGAAACTGTTTAAACTTTAAAATTTTGAGTTTTGTCGATTTTGTATTTTGACGTTTGTTTCTGTTCTCGTGTGTTCAGATGGCTGACCAGACTGAAAATATTGAGATTCCAGTTGAGAATGTTGTCACAGATCCTGTCCCAGAGAATGTTCAAGAAGGAGAATCGTCAAGTGGAAGCAATTGGCCGTTCGAGAAAACACATAATTGTTGTGCTTATCTGGGAGATGTAGAGAAGAATGTTGAGTTTGCTGATATCATAAAGTTTTCGAAAAGAAGCAGAGTGGTATATGCTTTGGCAACTCCAACTATTATTTACAAAGACATCATTGAAGAATTCTACAAGAATGCAAAGTATGATTACTGGGATAATCAGACAATAATAAAGAGCAAGATACAAAACATGGAGATGTTCATTACAGAGTCTGATATCAGAGAAGCACTCCAGATAAAGTTTGAAGTGAGTGAAGATCCAAGAGAACTATCATGGACTGAGCAGAAAGCTTGTTTCCTCAGAATGAAGTACAAAGGAGCTATAACTGATGGTTCGATGCACAAAGGGAAGTTGAGCGTGCAGTTCAAATATTTTGCTCACGTCATAATCCATGTGTTTGGATGTGTCAGTGGAGGTTATGATGTTATGAGGAGAAGCTTAAGTTCGTTGATGGTTGCGTTGACTCTCAACAAACCATTCAACGTATCTGGGATGATATTTGATCACATGTTGGAGATGTTAAAAGGATTAAAGATTAAGAAGTTCATGTTATATCCTAGATTCCTGATGATGATATTTGATCACAAGTATCCTGACTTGAAAAAGGATCCTACACAGATACTTGGTCAAGATCATATGAATATTCGAACGTTGGCAAGAATGAAGGGCTACAAGGGTGTGCCAAACAATGAAAGGCCACCATACAGAAGACTGTTTGGAGCTTTAGCCAAAGAGGATTACTCTGATCCTGGAAAGAACACGGCTAGACATCCTGATAGTGATTCTGATAATGATGATCCTTTGGTTTATGCTGATGCTAGTACAAAGAGAAAGAGACAAGTGGTCAATCCCGGAGCCAAAGGGAAGGGTAAGGGAAAGACTGATCAAGGTAGCTCTAAGCAACAGGTGGTTAGGAAGAAAACAACTGCGAAGAAAGGTACTGGTTTGGTGGATGAAGAATCAGTGGATTCAGAAGAAACTGAGGAAGAGGAACAGTGGGATTCTGATGCTGAGAATGTTAGGACCACCAAACGTAAGGCCACTATGGTTGGTGAGTCTGAATCATTAAACAGATCAATTGCAGAAGCTGAGAAAAGCAAGAAGTCTGTTGGTGCTGAAGATGAAGGTTTAGGTGTGAATATGGATGAGTTGAATGAAGGAGAGATTGTGGTAGTTAATTTGCCCAAGCCTAAGCACAAGACCATGGCTAAGAAAGCAAGTACTAAGCAGTTGAGAGAAAAAGAGTTAGCCCAGCTCTTGAGAGGTAAAAGAGTTCCCGATGCTGGAACGTCATCAAAGCTGTCTTCACCAGTCACTAAAAATAAACAATCAAAGAATCATATATGCAAATAAATGAATGAAATAACGAATCAACGAAGTATAAACAAGTATTCACAAGCATGTACACTGGTACAAAGTTGACTCGGTTCGTTCCTAAAGCTCGTCGCGTCCCCGGCAACGGCGCCAAAAACTTGACGTGTGCGTAACTATACATATTTTACAATGGATTTTAACACACGTTTTGCTTTAATATTTATAAAAATGGTTTCGACCTTCATATTAAAACACACACACTAGGGCAAGTGTACCCTGTCATATATGTAGTAAGTACAGATAAGAACCAAGTATCGATCCATGGACGCGCGCGGAGCAATGGTACTAAAACTCTATCCCCGATTCACCAGTAGGTAAAAGATAAGTTTGGGTTTTTGTTTAAAACTAAATTAATTCTAAAACATGTAAATAACATATATAAGACTCCAAAATAGAAAATATAACTATAAACACAACCCTAGCATGTCATCTACAAATCATATAAAACACAGGCGTGTGATCAACATTCCCATTTTCCAACAGTTAGTGTCCTTCTCAGGCATCCTAACATGACAACTATACAGAAAGCTAACACGAATACACACGCTAACCACTTCAAGTTGTTCATTAGCGAGCAGCTGATATAATCTCATGTGGATCTTTAAATAAAGGTTAGTATCACCTTTCGGGAGTCCTCAACCGCACTAGTTCGGGAAAGCAATATCGAATACACAATACGACCACCTAGACTAGCATAAAGTAGATCATTTCACAACCTATTCCATTTTACCAACTTTGAACACAAATCTACTAAGATCGCCATTTTCACCAAAACAACTAACAAAGATCATTAACCGAGTCAAAGATTGGTAACAACACCATTAAGCTTTTAAAACTCTTTTACGTGCCGGTAAACATTCATAATCGTTATTCAAGTGACTTTAACCAAACCAATACCCGGTTACAGTTTCCTGGTGTAAACTTTATTAACAAGTTAACTAGTCTACTATCGGACGATTAAACGGACGGTTTCTTCAACAAGTAATCCGCCTAACACATTCGACAATCATCAAAGTCTTCCAAACACAACTACAAATCTAACAACAACGAAACAAGGTTGCGCTATGATCATCAAGATTCAAACATGAAAAACGCCAAATTCATACAAAACATGATTTCATACAAACGATTGTTTTAACTACTAACTAATACTAATGTTCTTGCCCGTAGGCGTACGATTAACTAAAATAACATCAAAATAGCAAACAAAATCAGATTTGGATCTAAGAAAGCTTAAAGGATCAAACCATAAGATTGCTAAAGAGATGGATTGGATGATGAAGGATGGATCGGATGGATTCCCGAGCTTGTTCCACGCCTATGCAGCACTTCGTTAGCCCCGAAAATCGCCAGAAATCGCCCCCCAAAGATCCAATAATCACCCAATGGCTGAAATGGGCATTTTATAGCAGAACAGGGCCTGTGAGCGGCCGCTCGAAGCCTGTGAGCGGCCGCTCACTTTTCAAGCTGACGTAGGCCTTCTAGAACGTTTCTGAAAAGATCTAGAGGAGCGAGCGGCCGCTCACAGAGAGTGAGCGGCCGCTCACAGAGAACAGCACGACAGCACGATCTTTAAAATTGCATATAAAATCGTAGAAAAATCGTTAGGAGGTGTTCTTTATATGCCTGGAAAGCTCTCGGAGCGTAGAACAATTCTTGTTTGAAAGTCGAAGTCGGATTTTGGGTTTTAGAAGGGGTAAAAACGATCCGAACAGCTGCTGCGCAAAAGTTCTCCCGATAAAGGGCCGAAATCCTTGTTTTTCTTCGGGTTTGCGTCCGGGACATCGTTTAAGACCTGAAATCATAAAGATACCAAATAAGTACCAATTCATCATGTATAAGGCCAAAAACATATAAAAATGGGAGTGAATCGGGGACTTTTATATGTGTAATTTAACGTATATCACAGAGACATTACCAGTTGATGAATTCAATGTTGCACTGGATAATGTACTTGACATGTTTAGAAAGCCTCAGAAAGAAAAGGTAGCTGAAGTTGAGCCATCCAGATCAAAGTCTAAGAAAGTCACTGTGGATGATGATGTAATGAAACAAGTGAATAAGAGAATGGATGACATGATGAAGATGATAGTGGCTCAGCAAGCTGAAATTGCCAAGTTCAAGCAGAATGAAGAAAAGATGCTTCAGATTGTAGTGGCTTCAAAGTCAAATCAAGATGAAATTGACGAGAAAGTTAAGAAGCTTGAAGCAAAGAATAAAAAGCTTGAGGGTAAATGTTCAAGAAACAAGAACAGGCTAAAGTTGATCAAAGAAGACAACAAAGAACTAAAGGCTGAGAACAAACGCCTTAGTGATTTAACTGATAACTTGTATAATGTTGCACCCAAGTTGAAGGAGGGTGAAGAAGATAAAGAAAAAGAAGAAGAGCAAGTTGATTTTGAACCGTCTGAATCGGATAAGGAAAAGGATGATGATGAGGATGATGAAGAGTCTGAGAAGAGTGATGATGAGGATGATAAGAAAGATGATGATGATGATGATGCTGAAGGGTCTGGAAGTCAAAAGGAAGATGATAGTAGTGATGATAGTGATGATAATGATGGAGGAGATGATATGTCCAAGTTTACATTTGAAAAGAGATCACCAAAGAAGAAAGATACTGGAGAATCAAGTTCAAAGAAAAAGAAAGGTGAGAACGTTGATTCAGATGAAAGTATTTTCTGGAATGAGAAGGTGAGGTCTTTGACTGATGATGCTAAACAAGTGTATAAAGATATGTTGGAAAGAAGAGAATGGACTATTGAGTTCACAGGACGTTTTGCTGAGATATTCCAAACAGACGACATGAGATATGAATTGGAATACAACGATCCTGATCTTGAAGAAGGGGAAGTACCTGCTTCTGTGGCAAAGGAAATCCTGGATGGACTTGCACAGAGAGTAGGGAAAACGTTTGAGGAGTTCATTGTAGATGAGTCGATTCCAGATATTCCTGAAAAGGATATTGGAAGTCACTCAGATGATAAGAATACCCCTGAATTTGAAGAAGTGGAGATTGAAGACATAACGCATGAGGAATATCCACAATATTTCAGACAGAATGATGAAGATGTGATATTTCCTGACTTTACTGAAATACCAAATACTTCGGCAAAGAAGAAGGCAAAGCAAAGAAGTGCAGAATTTGTGGAGAAAGTATTTGGTGCTGATAAGCAAGAATCTTCAAATCAATCTGATGAATTGAAGAGTTATTTGAAGAAATTGAGAGAAATGGATGAAAACCGACCGAAGCCTAAAGCTCAAGGAAATTTCTATAGATTTCATAATGCTAAGTTTAAAGGCAGAGCTCTCGGGTGGACATATTTAGGCAGGCTGAAGTGTCTAGCTGCTAAATGGGAATCGGGAATTCTATACTTTTATAGATTCATTGATTTGCTAACTCTACCGTACTGGGCGGTCAGAGATTTATGCAGATTCCCTATGTCGGGTGCTTCAGTGAATAATACACATGTCTGTTGGTGTGCAGACAAGCTGGTTTGGGAAAGCAGAACGAGATGGAATAGATTCAAGCCACAATATCCCCGAAGAAAAGTTCATAGGGATATTGATCTTAAAACCAAGCTGAAGCGGGTTACTTTGATATACAAGGCACCTGAAGTGATGAGGAAAATACCTTTGATGCCCATGCCACAACATTTCAGTGCTGACTTTATTTTCTGGTATTATGACTGGAGGAAGGCTGAAGCAGTGATAGTGTTGAGAGACGGGAAGGACAAATACAAGCATGTTTATGTATTTGATCCAATGTGGTTGATAAACTGTTCTTTCGAAGACATCATCATGCTCTTTTATAATCCGATTCATCATGAGCCAAATGACGCTGATCAAGCAAAGAAGTATACTCAAGTGGTTGGAGTGTGTTTTGCTTATGATATAAATGCTGGGAGTAATTTGGATGGTAAACTTGGCAAAATGGTGAAGATGGCAAATGTGTCAAAACCGGTGAAGAGAAAGTTAGAGCCTGAAATGACCAAAGAGCAGAAGAAACAGCTCAGAATAAAGTTGTTGAACAAAGCCATGGACGAAGACAGAAGACGATCCAATCAATAGTCGAGGGGGAGTTTGTAGATGCGTTTTGCGACTAGTGATTGGATATTAACATATGTTAGATGCTGATGGATAGAATGTAGATATTCTGGGCGAAGGTAAGATAAAGTGGGCGAAGGTGAGGCAATATGGGCGAAGGAAGATTGGAGCTTGACTAAAGTGTACATTCGTACCCTGCAAATGGGCGAATGTGGAACTTGTCCACATTCGACCAGTGCATATGGGCGAATGTGCAGTCTTTATAAATAGAATTTGTGTTTTTGTAATGTAAAGAGAGTTATTAGTTGTGTGTGTTTTGAGGTCAGGTTCCAGGATAGATTGAGAGTGTTTGTGTGTGTTCTAGATTAACCTAAAACTCATTGTAATCAAGTTTATGCAAAAGTTAATCTATGAAAACCTTTGAAAATGATATTGATTGTGTTTTGATTTGAGTTTCTATCAGTTTGTTCAAAGCTAGGGTTTCCGCACCTGGTTTTGCAACTTGTATGATCAAATAATCCTGTTTTAGTCAAAATCTTTCGCTCACAAAGTGGTATCAGAGCTATAAGGATCATACAACAACAAATTTGATAAACTCAGAGCTGATTTGGACCTAATTTTGATCAAAATACATCTGTTTTTGAATGAAAATGGTTTTTGAGTGTTTTTGAAAGATTTAGAGTTGATTTTGTGGATAAAATTCAAAATTCCAAGAATTAAAGTTCTTCCAAATCAATTCCGAATCAAAACCTGATTAAGATCATTCAAATCCACAAACTTTTGAAAATCAGAGATCAAAATAACCGTTTTTCAAAGTGTAACCGTTTTTCAAACCTGAAATGGGCGAACCTGGAACCTGAGTGGTCGAATCTGAGAGTTTTTGGGCGAACCTGAGTCTTTTCTGGTCGAACCTAGGTATTTTTGGGCGAACCTGAAAAGTTTTTATTGAATTTTTCACTCTCGGGTCACTATTTCCACCTTCGAGTGATCGGGCGGTCGAACCTGGAATAGAAACGGTCGAACGTAGAGAATTTCGGGCGAACGTGGAAGTGTGTTAGTGTGTTTTACCTTCTGGTGAGATTTTACCTTCGAGTGTTACTGTTTGGGCGAACCTGCATCAGAAAGGGTCGAATCTGAGATTAAACGGGCGAACCTAGGATTAAGTTTTTGGAAAATTTTCTAAGTGTTGAATTTTTCGAAGTTCGTGATCATGTGGAATTTTCCGATAACTCCGACTCAACCACAACAGCAAGTGATGGACCCATGGACGGTGGCAGCACAAAAGACGAGCACACAGTCATCGCAACTGATTAACTACATGGCTCAAAGTGCACCTCCAGCACCACAATCTGACTACTGGGGAGTAGCAGCAGCGGTGGTAAACACTCAAACTACAAATGCTATTTCCACACTGATTAATGATTTGTCTTCAGGTAGCGGGAATCGGCCACCGAAGCTTATGGAGATACAAGAATACAATCAGTGGCAGAAAAAGTTCAAGATACATTTGGAAGGCATGGGAGTGGAGGGTGCAGAGGCATGGAACATGATTGCTAGAGGTTACACAGCACCAGTCTTGGAGAATACAGGTGAACCAGTTCCATTGGAGAGTATGGCTGAGGATGAGAAAAAGAAGTTTGCTGTGGAGAAGAAGGCGTTTTCCCAATTGACACAGGCAATCACAAATGATCTTTTGCATCAGTTTGGGACTTGCACTACATCCAAGCAACTATGGGAAGCACTTAAAAGGAGGCATGATGGTAATGAGAAGACTAGAAGTCTAAGGATGGAAGAATTGAGAAAGGAGTTTGAGAATTTTTCTTATATTGGAAATGAAACTTTAAAAGAGTTAACTCCAAGATATAGTCATTTACTAACTGAATTGTCAAGTTATGGTATACAGAAACCCATGACAAAGCAGGTGGATAAGTTTGCAGATGCTTTACCACCACACTGGGATCAGCATGTGGAAGTTCTCAGGGAAAAGGATGCATACCAATTCTGGTCTATTCAAGAGTTCATAGAGAAGCTGGAAAACAAAGAATTGGAAGAGAAGAGGAAAGCTAGAAGATCACAGATTCCTCAGAATCCCAACTTGTATTTTGGAGGCACTACAGTTCCAGCTAGTAACTCAAGTTCAGGAGGATTGGTGGCTCCACATGTTGCATGTATTTCCAATGTTATGGAATCACCAAAACCTACCATCAACTACCATCAACAAACATCTTTCTCACAACCATCAAACCCACCCCCACAACAACAATACAACAATTCATACATTCCACCATTTTCCCCAATGCAACAAGCAGCTTTCTATACTGCTAGCCAATCTCAACAACCAATGAACCAAGTTACTCAACCTAATCAACAACCGGTGGTTTTGGAGACTTCTAACTTGGGAAATGTGACGGTTGAAGTTGCTCAGCAACACATTGCACTAGTCTCTGCAATGGTTTCATCTTATAATGGGTTGGTTGCTAGTCAAATTGGTAACAACAATTTAACCAATGAAGACTATGCACAGATTGACAAGGAAGAGATGGAACTGATTGATATTCAGTGGGCTTTTGCAAGCATCATGAGAAGAGCAACAGAGTTTATTGAGAAGACTGGTAGAACAGATTTGGAAACTTCTCCTAACACAACCTACGGGTTCAACAAGGAGAAAGTTACTTGTTTTAACTGTGGAGGAAAGGGTCACTTTAAAAGAGAATGCACCCAGCCACCAAAACAGGGTAATAGAAACCCATTCAATGCAAGCTATCAGAACCGTCAACAACAAAACCAAAACCAAGTTTCTTACCAAAACAACAACAACTACCAAAACCGTCAAAACAACTTTAATAACAACCAAAACAGACAACCAAACACACCAAACCAGATTCAAAACCAATCACCTAACAATGCTAACCGAACAGTCATACCAATTACTACACCGAATGAGACACAACAGAACACCAATCAGAATCAAGCATTGGTGACTCAACAAGATGAGAGGTTTGATTGGTCGAGTATGCAAATAGGTGTTGAGGAAATTACTACTGGTGGAAATGTAGCTTGTGTTGCTTATCAAGTTGATATTAAAGAGTCAGTGACAGTTGATGAGAAGGTAGAAACTGAGTGTGAAAGTGATGAGTCTGAGACTGAAATGGATGTGGAGACTGAATCTGTTGAAGTTAATGCTGAGGAAGCTAATTCTGGAGTGGTGATTAATACTGTTTCCAATGTTCCTGAGGAGTGTGAATCGGTTTATTCTGATTCAGACAGTGAATCGGATACGGAAGCAAGTGTTACATCACTAGATGATGACATTGATCAGTTGCTAGCAGAAGTGGATTTTCTGATGACGAGGAAGTCGTGCATTGCAGATGATGCTTTCACCAAGATTGACTATTCTAGATTCTTTGCTGGAAAGGAAGCTCATTTCGCTTTGATGGCCATGACTGATCCGCCAAAACCTGTAAGTTCTGAATGTAGCACTAATAATAAAAGTGATAAATATTGTGGTACATGTGATAGATTGACTGAGGAGAACAAACAACTCCGTGTTCAACGTGATAGTGCTATCATGAACAGTCAATCTACTCGCAAAGAGTTGAATGCTTTTAACAAAGTATTAGAAGGCTATAAAAAGGACATTTCCGACTTGAAAAACACTTTATCTTTAAAACAATTGGCAATTAACAATTACATAAATGAAATTGAAAATACCAAGTTGGAAATGGCCGCCATCAAATGCTTTGCTGAAAAAGTAAACAAAAAGTTGGAAAGTTATAAGCACATTGCTTATGTGGTAGACCACATCATTGATGATAACACCACAAATTACCGGTCTGTGCCATCTCCGGTGCTTTTTGAAAACCATAATTGTCATCAAGTGACACCGGAGAGCTCAGTAAAATCAGACTCATCGTCGGAAAATGAATCAAATACTTCAAGTATTGGTGATCCACATTCCGATGAGAGGCCGATTTTAGGTTTCAATGATGAGGGTGTTACTGCTGAGAGTGTGGATTCAGATTCAGAGAGTGATGATACTGGTTGTGTTCAAACTGTGAATGCATGTGAAATTCCAAAAGAAAATCACATCATTACAAATGAACCAGTTTCACCATCTCAGATTGTGATTCCGATGGCAAACGTTCATCGTGAGAAAAAGTCTGAAAAGAATGTTGTAAAGAAAGATCTTGAGAAGAATGTGGTTAAGAAAGATCTTGAAAAGAGTGTTAAGAATGAACAGTGTGACAAACCTGTCAAAGTGTTTTATCGGATGGAAGGATCCGATAAGATCATCTCTGACGAGGAATTTCCAATCAAAAATGTTAACTATGCTAAAATTGACAAAATATGGCAAGAAAGCACCATTTGGTTCCCAAAACATGAGAGAACAAATGAGATTCCACCTGCCATTTTAAAGAAATTGTATTTGGATGTTCCTCAAGAACCAAAGGTCCATGTCACAGAGTTTATTCGACCCAAAAACAGAGCTAATGGTTTTCATGAGCCTACTTACTCAAAAGGGCCACTCCCTGAGAGTTTGAGGAATCAACAGTACAATGATCAATATCCTGTTAGATCATTTGCTCAACCAAATGCTCCAAATGTTTTTGAAGAGTACCGTGCATGTTTTAAATGTGGGGAACGAGGGCATTTACTTGCTCAGTGTCCATATGTGAGACATAAAAGGCACGAAGTTGAAGTGAGGAATTCCATGAGAAAATCGATTGATCATTATGTTCCACCACATAGGCGAGTTGTTCCTCAACAACAACAGTTTTACAATCAAAACAATTTTTATCAAATGAGGAACAATCGTCCAATTCAATATGATCAAAGGAATCGGATTGCTATGGAACAATCATGGAGGAAGCCTGTGGTGAACGCAACATTTGATAGGCAAAAGGTTCCACCGAAACCGATTGTCAAGTCAAATGTTGGACCTAAGTCTGTTAAATCAGATAAGGTAACCAAGAGAGTTACATTTGTTAACAATGTTCAGAAACCGACTGAGAATCCAAAATCTCAGATTCGCATCTTGAAAAGATCTGAACAATCTTGGACACCCAATGGTTCTCCAGGAGCCTCTACTTCAAAGGTTAATGAGAAAAAGGAAACTGTTTTGAACAATCAGAAAAAGATTGATCAAAAAGTTGTTGAAAATGTTTGTGAAAATGTTTCTGTGAAAAGTAATGTTCCAAGACCCAAGACTCAGGCTTGGGTCCCCCGAAAGAACTAAATGATTTATTTTTTGTGTGCAGGGAGCTTCAGCTGGCCCTATTAGCAGTCTTTGGATTGTTGATAGTGGAGCTTCAGGCCACATGACAGGGGATCTAGCATTGTTGTTCGACGTGAAGAACATCAATGGAGGGTATGTCGCATTCGCTGGAAATAAAGGTGGATATATTACAATGGAGGGAAGCGTGAGTAATGGGATAGTGAGCTTTGAGCGAATATCGTATGTGAAGCAGATTGATTATAATCTGTTGAGTGTCAGTCAGATATGTGATAAGCAATTTACTGTGCATTTTGATGACAAATCCTGCTATATTCTGAAACCGGGCTTCACAATTCCTAAGGAGTGGATAATGTTGAAGGCACCTCGCGTTAACAATCTCTATATTCTTGATATGTCCAAGGCGATGACATCACAGGGGCAAATAACATGCTTTCTATCCAAGGCGACCGAGAAAGAATCAATAATGTGGCACCGAAGAATGGGGCACATTCATCTGAGAAAAATGAACCAACTTGTGAGAAATGGACTTGTCGATGGAGTAAACGTGAAACATTTCCATCTGAATGACAAGTGTGTGAGTTGTAAGAAGGGGAAGCAACACAAACAGTCCCACAAAGTGAAGAAGATTAATTCTGTAGAGATGCCACTTGAGCGATTGCACATGGATCTATTCGGACCGGTCAAGCGCAAAAGTCATCTTGGGGAGTTATATTGTTTAGTTGTCACTGATGACTATTCAAGATTTTCATGGGTGATGTGTTTGCAGAATAAAAGTGACACCTTTAACAACTTAAAAGTTCTGTTCACTCGATTGGAGAATCTCTACAATGTGAAAATCAAGAGAATTCGGAGTGATAATGGGACGGAGTTCAAAAACGCTAAGATGGATGAACTTTGTGAATGCAAAGGGATACATCATGAATATTCGGCTTCGTACACCCCACAACAGAACGGTGTTGCTTAACAAAAGAATAGGACTCTAATTGAAGCGGCTAGAACAATGCTCGCTGATTCAAATCTTCTGGTAATGTTCTGGAACGAGGCGATTTATGCAGCAAACTACACATTAAATCGGGTTCTAACAGTGAAGAAGTTTGGTAAAACATCTTATGAGCTGTTACCCCGACGAAAGCCGAACTTAGAGTATCTAGAACCTTTTGGGGCGCCATGCACGATGTTGAATCCAAGCGAAAAGTTTAGTCCTAAAGCTGAGGAGGGATACTTTGTTGGATATGCAACCCCGCTCAAACGGGTATACAACAAGCGAACTCGTCGAGTGGAGGATTGGGCTAACGTGGAAGTTCAACGATATACTCAAAATTTGCAAGGCACGGGTCCTGATTGGATGTTTGATTACAAAGATTTCTTTGAATCATTCAATCTAGATAGCTTGGTTGAAGAAGCTGTTATCAGATTACTTTACGAGTGTGAAAACGCGGCGACTTCACCATTGGTGCGTCCGATCACCGTGAACCCCCTACCAGCTTCTAATGATACCAATGCTCCTATACAAGAAGAAGAAGTGTTTCAAGAGGCTTCAACTTCATTAGAATCTTCAGAATCTGAAGATGAACAATTTGAAGAAGTCATTCTTGAACATGCAGAAGAACAGGAGGCACCGCCAATGAACCCAACTTCAACTCCAGATGTTGCTTCATCATCAAATACGGGTCATGATCTGGATGCTGTAGAGAACTTAACTGCTCAAACGGGAGTTATTGTACCTAAAAATCCGGAATCTCGGATTCATCGTATACACCCATTGGAGCAAGTTATCGGTGATCCTGGAAGCAGTGTTATGACCAGAGGGCAGCTGAGAAGTGTTAACTCGCCAGAGAGTTTTGGTGCTTTAGCGTTATATGCTAAAATTCAACAATCTGGTAGTCAAAATGATTGGTCGTTTGCGTGTTATGTGTCGCAGGTAGAGCCAAGGACATACAAGGACGCTTTGAAGGATGATGCCTGGGTTGAAGCTATGCAGGAGGAGTTATTACAATTCCAGAAATTGGGAGTTTGGACGCTCACAGATTTGCCGCCGGAAAGGAAGAAAATAGGCACTAAATGGGTGTTTAAGTGCAAGAAGGATGATCGTGGGGCTATTGTTCGTAACAAAGCCAGATTGGTCGTGCAGGGTTTCCAACAAATCGAAGGGATTGATTATAACGAAATCTATGCACCAGTAGCACGAATTGAAGCTATTCGGATGTTCCTTGCGTTTGCTTCATACAAGAAATTCAAAGTTTATCAAATGGACGTTAAGAGCGCATTTCTGTACGGGAAATCAAGGAAGAGGTTTATGTCGGGCAGCCACCAGGCTTTGAGGACCCAATCCACCGGGATAAGGTCTACGTGCTGAACAAAGCTCTATATGGCTTGCACCAGGCTCCGAGACAGTGGTACGAGGAGCTAAGTACATACCTCATCTCCAAAGGATTTAAGCGCGGACTCGTCGATTGCACCCTCTTCACGAAGAAGACTGGGGATGATTTGCTTCTAGTGCAGATTTACGTTGATGATATAATATTTGGTTCAACTAACGAACTTTTATGCAGGGAATTCGAAACTGTCATGCAGGAAAAGTTCGAGATGAGCGCAATGGGGGAGATGCAGTTTTTCCTAGGCTTGCAGGTGGACCAAAGACCCGACGGGATCTTCATTCACCAGACGAAATACGTTTCCGACATCTTGAGCCGGTTCCAGATGGAGGACTCCAAGCCGATGGATACCCCGATTCAACCCAATCACGGGATTGGAGTGGACGCTAAGGGGGAGCTGACGGACCCATTTACATACAGAGCAATCATCGGATCTCTGATGTATCTAACGGCGTCTCGACCAGATATTATGTACGCAACGTGTCTCTGTGCCCTCTATCAATCGAAGCCGAAACAAAGTCATCTGACGGCGGTCAAGCGTATCCTTAGATATCTGAAGGGTTGTCCCTCAAAAGGACTTTGGTACCCTAATGATGATAATTTTGATTTCATATCTTTTAGTGATGCAGATTGGGGCGGCTGTGACAAAGATAGTAAATCTACTACAGCTGGTTGCCAGTTTTTAGGGAGCAGGTTAGTCACCTGGCAATGCAAGAAGCAGACTTCCGTGGCGCTATCTACCTGTGAAGCCGAGTACATTGCAGCCTCGAGTTGCTGTTCGCAAGTGCTCTGGATCCAACAGCAGATGGTGGATTACGGTTTGCAGTTTCTTAAAACCCCTATATACTGTGACAACGAAGCCGCTATCGCATTAACTAAAAATACTGAAAATCATTCTAAAGCTAAACATATCCGGATCAAATATCATTTTATCCGTGATTATTACGCTAAAGAATTGATAGATATGATCAAAATTCATACTGACTACCAACGTGCAGATTTGTTTACAAAAGCTTTTGACAGATCCCGCTTTGAATATCTTTTAAAAGTAAACAACATAAAGGAAAAACAGGACTAATCGGCACCTCGGTTTATCGCTTTTTCGTTTTAGTTTTTAATATTTTGCTAATTGGGAATTTCTCTTTGCTAATTGGGAATTTCTCTTTACTATCGTAATCCTCAAAGAAGTTGATGCTTTCAGGGGATTGTTTAATCCTCAAAGAAGTTGATGCTTTCGAGTGGATTGTTTCTTTCAAATTTTTGTTTTTATTGTTTTTCAGAAAAATCAAAAACCCAAAAATATGTTCTTTATTTTAGGGAGAGCCATTTTATCAGAAAAACCAAAAACATTGGAAAATTCAAAAAGACCTAAAAATT
Source organism: Ambrosia artemisiifolia (assembly GCA_032199755.1). Taxonomy (NCBI): domain Eukaryota; kingdom Viridiplantae; phylum Streptophyta; class Magnoliopsida; order Asterales; family Asteraceae; genus Ambrosia; species Ambrosia artemisiifolia. Next base: position 12,434,573 of record CM063516.1, on the reverse strand, counting down.
AGAAAATCAAAAATGATTTCCTGGATAAAAAGAGGAAATGATAGTACATCAGTGGGGATCTGACACAGGCTAAAGAATTGTATAGTATAATGAGGCGTGTGTTGACTACGTGTGATATGCTGATAGGCTTCGTAGACTAAATATTGCGTGCATTAGTGATACAAACATAACGAACTACGCGTTCGTGGCTGAACACCTCATGGGCATATGGTCTTAGTACCGTAATTTCGTTTGATAGGATTGCCAAAATCTGAGGTTTCGGGTCGTTATGTTATGGTTATCCGGGATATTCTGATTAAACTTTTGTCGTATTGATTTACGGACCTAGTCTTATCAGAATATTTGCTAAAAGAGCTTAATTGCCAAAACCGGAAGTTACCGAATTGAGGAACTTTATGTTTTAATTGATCAAAGATCATTACTACATCGTATTGATTATCTGATGCAAATCAGTGATTAATATCAGCCTCAACCTAGTGTATATGCACATGTTACTCTGCTGCATTCGTTTGCTGACCTGTACACCTCTGTGCTATATACTTTGTAACTTTTACGGATAACTCTGGCATAATCACGCGTTACGACGAAGCTTTGTGCAATTACTTGATACGGGAGTATGTCGTGTGTGTGGGCATCACATCGTGTTAGTCTAATACACCTAACTCGTATCATTTTAAAGCATTGCGTAATTGTCTGCATGTGAGCTTACGTGGACCACAATATCAGCAATTGCCGTGTCACATACTGTTTCTAATGATAATATTAAACAAAAAAAATCAACGCTGTGATCAGATTTCTCAGAAAACTGATATGATCCTCTTACCGGACATCACAAAATGTTTACTGCTTTCATTTATTTTGATGCATTTTACTTTGTTGCATTTTACTTTTATTGTCAAAAAGATACAAATTCCAAAAAGATTTTAGGTGTGTTTTGATAAAATTTCAGAAAAACCCAAAATTTTTACATTTCTGCTTTATTTTTGATAACCGGGGTTGCTTGATGGTCAATTTCTGAGATTTGATAACACCATCTGGGCTTTGTATCATTCAAAAAGTGAAAATATGTGTTTTTGTAGAGGGAATGATCTGACACGAAAACAGGATTATATGATCATACAAGTTACAAAACCAGGTGCGGAAACCCTAGCTTTGAACAAACTGATATAAACTCAAATCAAAACACAATCAAAGTCATTTTCAAACGTTTTCATAGATTAACACATTCATAAACTTGATTACAACTGATTTTAGGTTAATCTAGAACACACACTGAACCTCTCAAACTATTCTGGAACAACACCACAAAACACACACACCTAATGACTCTCTTAACATTACAAAAACACAAATTCTATATATAGGCACTGCACATTCGCCCATTTCACATGGTCGAATGTGAGTCTTTTCCACATTCGCCCATTCTGATGGTCGAATGTGTTCTTCTGTGTAGCTCCATTCCTAGTTCGTCCACTATACTTCTACCTTCGCCCACTTCTTCTCACCTTCGCCCAGATCCATTCTACATTCGCCCAGAACAGCATCCTAACACATGTTAACTATCCAATCACTAGTCGCAAAACGCATCTACAAACTCCCCCTCGACTATTGATTGGATCTTTTTCTGTCCTCGTCCATGGCTTTGTTCAGCAACTTGATTCTGAGCTGTTTCTTCTGCTCTTTAGTCATCTCAGGCTCTAATCTTCTTTTCACCGGTTTTGACACGTTCGCCATCTTCACCATCTTGCCAAGTTTTCCATCCAAATTACTACCCGCATTTATATCATATGCAAAGCACACACCAACCACTTGAGTATATTTCTTTGCCTGATCAGCGTCGTTCGGCTCATGATGAATCGGATTGTAAAAGAGCATGATGATGTCTTCGAAAGTACAGTTAATCAACCACATAGGATCAAATACATGCACATGTTTGTATTTATCCTTTCCGTCTCTCAACACAATCACCGCTTCTGCCTTTCTCCAATCATAATACCAGAAGATAAAATCAGCACTGAAATGTTGTGGCATGGGCATCAAAGGTATTTTTCTCATCACTTCAGGTGCTTTATATATCAAAGTAACCCGCTTCAGCTTGGTTCTAGGATCAATATCCCTGTGAACTTTCCTCCGGGGATATTGTGGTTTGAATCTATTCCATCTTGTTCTACTCTCCCAAACCAGGTTGTCTGCGCACCAACCGACATGTGTATTGTTCACTGAAGCACCAGACATAGGGAATCTGCATAAATCTCTGACCGCCCAGTACGGTAGAGTTAGTAAGTCAATGAATCTGTAAAAGTACAAGATCCCTGATTCCCATTTGGCAGCTAGACACTTCAGCCTGCCCAAATATGTCCACCCGAGAGCTCTGCCTCTGAACTTAGCATTATGAAATCTATAAAAGTTTCCTTGAGCTTCAGGCTTCGGTCGGTTCTCATCCATTTCTCTCAGTCTCTTCAAATAACTCTTCAATTCATCAGATTTATTTGAAGATTCTGGCTTATCAGCACCAAATACTTTCTCTACAAACTCTGCACTTCTCTGCTTAGCTTTCTTCTTCGCAGAAGTGTTTGGAATTTCAGTAAAATCAGGAAACACCACATCTTCATCAGTTTGTCTGAAGTATTGTGGGTATTCCTCATGCGTTATGTCCTCAATTTCCACTTCTTCAAATTCAGGGGTATCTTTATCATCAGAGTGACTTCCAATATCCTTTTCAGGAATATGTGGAATCGACTCATCTACAATAAACTCTTCAAACGTTTTCCCTACCCTCTGTGCAAGTCCATCTAAAATCTCCTTTGCCACAGATGCAGGTACTTCCCCTTCTTCTAAATCAGGATCGTTATATTCCAATTCATATCTCATATCGTCAGTTTGGAATATTTCAGCAAAACGACCTGTGAACTCAATGGTCCATTCTCTTCTTTCTAACATGTCCTTATAGACTTGTTTAGCATCATTAGTCAAGGACCTCACCTTCTCATTCCAGAATACAGTTTCATCCGAATCAACATTCTCACCTTTCTTCTTCTTCGAACTTGATTCTCCAGTGTCTTTCTTCTTTGAAGGTGGTCTCTTCTCAAAAGTAAACTTCGATGTATCATCTCCTCCATCATTATCATCATCACTGCTACTATCATCTTCTTTTTGACTTCCCGAACCCTCTGCATCATCATCATCATCATTATCATCCTCATCATCACTCTTTTCCGATTCTTCATCATCCTCATCATCATCTTTCTCTTTATCAGATTCAGATGGTTCATAATCAACTTGTTCAACTTCTTTTTCTTTATCTTCTTCACCCTCCTTCAATTTGGGTGCAACATTGTACACGTTATCAATCAACTCACTCAGGCGTTTATTCTCAGCCTTCAATTCTTTATTATCTTCTTTGATAGCCTTAAACCTGTTTTTGTTCCTCAAACACTTTCCTTCAAGCTTTTTGTTCTTTGCTTCTAGCTTCTTTACTTTCTCATCAATCTCATCCTGATTCGACTTTGAAGCTACAACAATCTGAAGCATCTTTTCCTCATTCTGCTTGAACTTGGCTATTTCAGCTTGCTGAGCCACAATCAACTTCATCATGTCATCCATCCTCTTATTCACTTGTTTCATAATATCATCATCCACAGTGACTTTCTTTGACTTGGATTTTGATTTGGATGGCTCAACTTCAGCTTCTTTCTCTTTCTGAGGCTTTCTAAACATGTCAAGTACATTATCCAGGGCTACATTGAACTCATCCACTGGTAATGTTGCTGCCTCTTTAGTCTTTTGTTTCTTTGTGACTGGTGAAGATTGCTTTGATGACGTTCCAGCTTCAGGAACTCTTTTGCCTCTCAAGAGTTGAGCTAACTCTTTTTCTCTCAGCTGCTTTGTGCTAGTCTTTTTAGCCATGGTTTTGTGCTTAGGCTTGGGCAAGTTAACAACGACAGTTTCTCCTTCATTCAACTCATCCAAATTTATACTTAAACCTTCATCTTCAGCACCAACAGACTTCTTGCTCTTCTCAGCTTCTGCAATTGATCTGTTTAATGATTCAGACTCACCAACCATAGTGGCCTTACGTTTGGTGGCCCGGACATTTTCAGCATCAGAATCCCACTGTTCATCCTCCTCAGTCTCTTCTGAATCCACTGACTCTTCATCCACCAAACCAGTACCTTTCTTAGCAGTTGATTTCTTTCTAACAACTTGTTGCTTTGAGCTTCCCTGTTCAGTCTTTCCTTTGCCCTTCCCTTTGGCTCCAGGATTGACTACTTGCCTCTTCCTCTTAGTACTAGCATCAGCATATACCAAGGGATCATCGTTATCAGAATCACTGTTAGGATGCCTAGCTGTATTCTTTCCTGGATCAGTGTAATCCTCTCTAGCTAAGGCTCCAAACAACCTTCTATACGGTGGCCTTTCATTGTCTGGCACACCCTTATATCCCTTCATTCTTGCCAAAGTACGAATGTTCATGTGATCCTGAGCAAGTATCTGGGTTGGATCTTTCTTCAAATCAGGATACTTGTGATCAAAGATCATCATCAAGAATCTTGGATAAAGCATGAACTTCTTAATCTTTAACCCCTTCAGCATCTCCAGCATATGATCCAATATCATTCCAGCAACGTTAAATGGTTTGTTGAGAGTCAACGCAACCATTAACGAGCTCAAACTCTTCCTCATCACGTCATAGCCTCCACTAACACATCCAAACACATGAATGATGACGTGAGCAAAATACTTAAACTGCACGCTCAGTTTCCCTTTGTACATTGAACCATCAGTGATAGGTCCTTTGTATTTCATCCTGAGGAAACAAGCTTTCTGCTCAGTCCACGAAAGTTCTCTTGGATCTTCACTAACTTCAAACTTGATCTGGAGTGCTTCTCTGATATCAGACTCAGTAATAAACATCTCCATTCCTTGTATCTTGCTCTTTATTATTGTCTGATTATCAAAGTAATCATACTTAGCGTTGTTGTAGAAATCTTCAACTATATCTTTGTAGATAATAGTTGGTGTAGCCAAAGCATAAACTACTCTGCTTCTCTTCAGGAACTTGATTATGTCAGCAAACTCCACGTTCTTTCACGTCACCCAGATAAGCACAGCAATTATGATTCTTCTCGAATGGCCATTTGCTTCCACTTGACGATTCACCTTCCTGAACAGGTTCTGGGACTATATCAGGAACAACAGTTTCAACTGGAATCTCCACATTCTCAGTCTGATCAGCCATCTGTATTACAAAATCAAACACAAACGTCAAAACACAAAATCGACAAAATTCAAAATTTTAAAGATTTTAGAATTCCACATTCGCCCGTTTAAACCTGGTCAAATGTAGATTATTCTGGTCGAATGTAAAATATGTTGGTCGAATGTGAAATGGTTTTGAGTAAAATATCACATTCGTCCGTTTTTGATGTACATTCGCCCACAAATTCCACCTTCGTCCATTCGATGACCCGAATGTGAAATCTGTTTTTCCCCAAAAATTCAAAAATTTTGCAAACATGTTTTTAACACTTGATTTTGATTCAGACATGGTCTAATATGGCCGATAAACACTCTTGAATAACCAATTTTCCCTAACAATCAGTCTACATCAGTTTTCACATAGAATTAGGGTTCTTATTGTTTTATTCAATCAATCCCTGATTAAACTGTGTTTTTATCCTAATTCCTTGTACACTCTCCCCCTAAAACTGATGTGGAGTGAATGTAAACCAAAATTAATTATTAACAAACACTTAAGATCCATTAACCCTAAAACCCTAGACTCGTTTATGAAAACGACGATTCGTGTCTCATTCCATCTTCATTACCTGTAAAATTGGTACTAAAATGACCAGGATATAATGAAGACTCAAATGCACAAGCAAACGGAATCAAAGCAACAAGGTCTGGTACTTAGTAAAAATTTTGAAAAATTTCGAATGAGGGGTCGAATCTGCTGTTGGCTATATAAAGACATCCACCTTCGACCGTTTTCATTGGACGAATGTGAATTATTTCCACATTCGCCCCAAATGAATGGCACGAATGTAAAAATTGTTTACCCGAAAGTGAAATGTGAATAAACAACCACATTCGCCCGTTTTGAAACGACCGAAGGTGAAGAATTTTCCACATTCGACCCATTTAAGGGGGGCGAATGTGAAATGGAAAATTCTGAAAATTTTGCCAAATCACAAATTCGAATCCCGTTCAACATTTTTCAATCCGTTAAGCTTCCAAAACGCATATTTTCACATTTAGAATGATACAAAGCCCAGATGGTGTTGTCAAATCTCAGAAATTGACCATCAAGCATCCCCGGTTATCAAAAAAATAAAACAGAAATGCAAAAATTTTGGATTTTTCTGAAATTTTATCAAAACACACCTAAAATCTTTTTGGATTTTGTATCTTTTTGACAGTAAAAGGAAATTGCAACAAAATAAAATGCAGCAAAGTAAATGAAAGCAGTAAACATTTTGTGAAATCCGGTCAGAGGATCATATCAGTTTTCTGAGAAATCTGATCACAGCGTTGATCTTTTTGTTTAATATTATCATTAGAAACAGTATGTGACACGGCAATTGCTGATATTGTGGTCCACGTAAGCTCACATGTAGACAATTACGCAATGCTTTAAAATGATACGAGTTAGGTGTATTAGACTAACACGATGTGGTGCCCACACACACGACATACTCCCGTATCAAGTAATTGCACAAAGCTTCGTCGTAACGCGTGATTATGCCAGAGTTATCCGTAAAAGTTACAAAGTATATAGCACAGAGGTGTACAGGTCAGCAATTGAATGCAGCAGAGTAACATGTGCATATACACTAGGTTGAGGCTGATATTAATCACTGATTTTCATCAGATGATCAATACGATGTAATAATGATCTATGATCAGTTAAAACATAAAGTTCCTCAATTCGGTAACTTCCGGTTTTGGCAATTAAGCTCTTTTAGCAAATATTCTGATAAAACTAGGTCCGTAAATCAATACGACAAAAGTTTGATCAGAATATCCCGGATAACTATAACATAACGACCCGAAACCTCAGATTTTGGCAATCCTATCAAACGAAATTACGGTACTAAGACCATATGCCCATGAGGTGTTCAGCCACGAACGCGTAGTTCGTTATGTTTGTATCACTAATGCACGCAATATTTAGTCTACGAAGCCTATCAACATATCACACGTAGTCAACACACGCCTCATTATACTATACAATTCTTTAGCCTGTGTCAGATCCCCACTGATGTACTATCATTTCCTCTTTTTACCAGGAAATCATTGTTGATTTTCTAATTTTTAGGTCTTTTTGAATTTTATAATGTTTTTGGTTTTTCTGATAAAATGGCTCCCCCTAAAATAAAGAACATATTTTTGGGTTTTCTGAAAAATAATAAAAACAAAATTTGAAAGAAACAATCCACTCGAAAGCATCAACTTCTTTGAGGATTAAACAATCCCCTCGAAAGCATCAACTTCTTTGAGGATTACGATAGTAAAGAGAAATTCCCAATTAGCAAAGAGAAATTCCCAATTAGAAAAATATAAAAACTAAAAACTAAAAAGCGATAAACCGAGGTGCCGATTAGTCCTGTTTTTCCTTTATGTTGTTTACTTTTAAAAGATATTCAAAGCGGGATCTGTCAAAAGCTTTTGTAAACAAATCTGCACGTTGGTAGTCAGTATGAATTTTGATCATATCTATCAATTCTTTAGCGTAACAATCACGGATAAAATGATATTTGATCCGGATATGTTTAGCTTTAGAATGATTTTCAGAATTTTTAGTTAATGCGATAGCGGCTTCGTTGTCACAGTATATAGGGGTTTTAAGAAACTGCAAACCGTAATCCACCATCTGCTGTTGGATCCAGAGCACTTGCGAACAGCAACTCGAGGCTGCAATGTACTCGGCTTCACAGGTAGATAGCGCCACGGAAGTCTGCTTCTTGCATTGCCAGGTGATTAACCTGCTCCCTAAAAACTGGCAACCAGCTGTAGTAGATTTGCTATCTTTGTCACAGCCGCCCCAATCTGCATCACTAAAAGATATGAAATCAAAATTATCATCATTAGGGTACCAAAGTCCTTTGGAAGGACAACCCTTCAGATATCTAAGGATACGCTTGACCGCCGTCAGATGACTTTGTTTCGGCTTCGATTGATAGCGGGCACAGAGACACGTCGCGTACATAATATCTGGTCGAGACGCCGTCAGATACATCAGAGATCCGATGATTGCTCTGTATGTAAATGGGTCCGTCAGCTCCCCCTTAGCGTCCACTCCAATCCCGTGATTGGGTTGAATCGGGGTATCCATCGGCTTTGAGTCCTCCATCTGGAACCGGCTCAAGATGTCGGAGACATATTTCGTCTGGTGAATGAAGATCCCGTCGGGTCTTTGGTCCACCAGCAAGCCTAGGAAAAACTGCATCTCCCCCATTGCGCTCATCTCGAACTTTTCCTGCATGACAGTTTCGAACTCCCTGCATAAAAGCTCGTTAGTTGAACCAAATATTATATCATCAACGTAAATCTGCACTAGAAGCAAATCATCTCCCGTCTTCTTCGTAAAGAGGGTGCAATCGACGAGGCCGCGCTTAAATCCTTTGGTGATGAGATATGTACTTAGCTCCTCGTACCACTGCCTCGGAGCCTGGTGCAAGCCATATAGAGCTTTGTTCAGCACGTAGACCTTATCCCGGTGGATTGGGTCCTCAAAGCCTGGTGGCTGCCCGACATAAACCTCTTCCTTGACTTTCCCATACAGAAATGCGCTTTTAACGTCCATTTGATAGACTTTGAATTTCTTGTATGAAGCAAACGCAAGGAACATCCGAATAGCTTCGATTCGTGCTACCGGTGCATAGATTTCGTTATAATCAATTCCTTCGATTTGATGGAAACCCTGCACGACCAATCTGGCTTTGTTACGAACAATAACCCCACGATCATCCTTCTTGCACTTAAACACCCATTTAGTGCCTATTTTCTTCCTGTTTGGCGGCAAATCTGTGAGCGTCCAAACTCCCAATTTCTGGAATTGTAATAACTCCTCCTGCATAGCTTCCACCCAGGCATCATCCTTCAAAGCGTCCTTGTATGTCCTTGGCTCTACCTGCGACACATAACATGCAAACGACCAATCATTTTGACTACCAGATTGTTGAATTTTGGCATATAAAGCTAAAGCACCAAAACTCTCTGGCGAGTTAACACTTTTAAGCTGCCCTCTGGTCATAACGCTGCTTCCAGGATCACCAATAACTTGCTCCAGCGGGTGAATAAGATGAATCCGAGATTCCGGATGTTCAGGTACAATAACTCCCGTCTGAGCAGTTAGATTCTCTACAGCATCCAGATCATGACCCGTATTCGATGATGAAGCAACATCTGGAGTTGGAGTTGAGTTCACTAGCGGTGCCTCCTGTTCTTCAGCTTGTTCAAGAATGGCTTCTTCAAATTGTTCATCTTCTGATTCTGAAGTGTCTAATGAAGTTGAAGCCTCTTGAAACACTTCTTCTTCTTGTATAGGAGCACTGGTATCATTAGAAGCTGGTAGGGGGTTCACAGTGATCGGACGCACCAACGGTGAAGTCGTTGCATTTTCACACTTGTAAAGTAATCTAATAACAGCTTCTTCAACCAAGCTATCTAGATTGAATGATTCAAAGAAATCTTTGTAATCAAACATCCAATCAGGACCCGTGCCTTGCAGATTTTGAGTATATCGTTGAACTTCCACGTTAGCCCAATCCTCCACTCGACGAGTTCGCTTGTTGTATACCCGTTTGAGCGGGGTTGCATATCCAACAAAGTATCCCTCCTCGGCTTTGGGACTAAACTTCTCGCTTGGATTCAACATCGTGCATGGTGCCCCAAAAGGTTCTAGATACTCTAAATTCGGCTTTCTTCGGTGTAACAGCTCATAAGATGTTTTACCAAACTTCTTCACTGTTAGAACCCGATTAAGTGTGTAGTTTGCTGCATAAATCGCCTCGTTCCAGAACATTACCGGAAGATTTGAATCAGCGAGCATTGTTCTAGCCGCTTCAATTAGAGTCCTATTCTTTCTTTCAGCAACACCGTTCTGTTGTGGGGTGTACGGAGCCGAATATTCATGATGTATCCCTTTGCTTTCACAAAGTTCATCCATCTTGGCGTTTTTGAACTCCGTCCCATTATCACTCCGAATTCTCTTGATTTTCACATTGTAGAGATTCTCCAATCGAGTGAACAGAACTTTTAGGTTGTTAAAGGTGTCACTTTTATTTTGCAAACACATCACCCATGAAAATCTTGAATAGTCGTCAGTGACAACTAAACAATATAACTCCCCAAGATGACTTTTGCGCTTGACCGGTCCGAAAAGATCCATGTGCAATCGCTCAAGTGGCATCTCTACAGAATTAACCTTCTTCACTTTGTGGGACTGTTTGTGTTGCTTCCCCTTTTTACAACTCACACACTTGTCATTCAGATGGAAATGTTTCACGTTGACTCCATCGACAAGCCCATATCTCACAAGTTGATTCATTTTCCTCAGATGAATGTGCCCCATTCTTCGGTGCCACATTATCGATTCTTTCTCTGTCGCCTTGGATAGAAAGCATGTTATCTGCCCCTGTGATGTCATCGCCTTGGACATATCAAGAATGTATAGATTGTTGACGCGAGGTGCCTTCAACATTATCCACTCTTTAGGAATTGTAAAGCCCGGTTTCAGAATATAGCAGGATTTGTCATCAAAATGCACAGTAAATTGCTTGTCACATATTTGACTGACACTCAACAAATTATAATCAATCTGCTTCACATACGAAATCCGCTCAAAGCTCACTATCCCATTACTCACGCTTCCTTCCATAGTTATATATCCACCTTTGTTTCCTGCAAAAGCGACATACCCTCCATTGATGTTCTTCACGTCGAACAGCAACGCAAGATCCCCTGTCATGTGGCCTGAAGCTCCACTATCAACAATCCAAAGACTGCTAATGGGGCCAGCTGAAGCTCCCTGCACACAAAAAGTAAATCATTTAGTTCTTTCGGGGGACCCAAGCCTGAGTCTTGGGTCTTTGAACATCAGGTTTCAAAGTAACATTTTCACAAGCATTTTCAACAACTTTTTGATCAATCTTTTTCTGATTGTTCAAAACAGTTTCCTTTTTCTCATTAACCCTTGAAGTTGAGGCTCCTGGAGTACCATTGGGTGACCAAGATTGTTCAGACCTTTTCAAGATGCGAATCTGAGACTTTGGGTTCTCAGTCGGTTTCTGAACATTGTTAGCAAATGTAACTTTCTTGGTTACCTTATCTGATTTAACAGACTTAGGTCCAACATTTGATTTGACAATCGGTTTCGGTGGAACCTTTTGCCTATCAATTGTTGCGTTCACCACAGGCTTCTTCCATGATTGTTCCATAGCAATCCGATTCCTTTGATCATATTGAAATGGACGATTGTTCCTCATTTGGTGAAAATTGTTTTGATTGTAAAACTTTTGTGGTAGTTGAGGAACAACTCGCCTATGCGGTGGAACATAATGATCAATCGGTTTACGCATGGAATTCCTCACTTCAACCTCGTGCCTTTTGTGCCTTACATATGGGCACTGAGCAAGTAAATGCCCTCGTTCCCCACATTTAAAGCACGCACGGTACTCTTCAAAAACATTCGGAGCATTTGGTTGAGCAAATGATCTAACAGGGTATTGATCATTATACTGTTGCTTCCTTAAACTCTCAGGGAGTGGCCCTTTTGAGTAAGTAGGCTCATGAAAACCATTAGCTCTGTTTTTGGGACGAATAAACTCTGTGACATGGACCTTTGGTTCTTGAGGAACATCCAAATATAATTTCTTTAATAATGCCGGTGGAATTTCATTTGTTCTCTCATGTTTTGGGAACCAAATGGTGCTTTCTTGCCATATTTTGTCAATTTTAGCATAGTTAACATCTTTGATTGGAAAGTCCTCGTCAGAGATAATCTTATCGGATCCTTCCATCCGATAAAACACCTTGACAGGTTTGTCACATTGTTCATTCTTAACACTCTTTTCAAGATCTTTCTTTACCACATTTTTCTCAAGATCTTTCTTCACAACATTCTTTTCAGACTTATTCATACGATGAACATTTTTCATCGGAATCACAATCTGAGATGGTGAAACTGGTTCATTTGTAATGATGTGATTTTCTTTTGGAATTTCACATGCATTCACAGTTTGAACACAACCAGTATCATCATTCTCTGAGTCTGAATCTACACTCTCAGCAGTAACACCCTCATCATTGATACCTAAAATCGGCCTCTCATCGGAATGTGGATCACCAATACTCGAGGTATTTGATTCATTTTCCGACGATGAGTCAGATTTTACCGAACTCTCCGGTGTCACTTGATGACAATTATGGTTTTCAAAAAGAACCGGAGATGGAACAGATCGGTAATTGGTGGTTTTATCATCAATGATGTGGTCTACTACATAAGCAATATGCTTATAGCTTTCCAGCTTTTTGTTTACTTTCTCAGCAAAGCATTTGATGGCGGCCATTTCCAACTTGGTATTTTCAATTTCATTGATATAGTTGTTAATTGCCAATTATTTTAAAGATAAAGTATTTTTCAAGTCGGAAATGTCCTTTTTGTAGCCATCTAACACTTTGTTAAAAGCATTCAACTCTTTGCGAGTAGATTGACTGTTCATGATAGCACTATCACGTTGAACTCGGAGTTGTTTATTCTCCTCAGTCAATCTATCACATGTACCACAATATTTATCACTTGTATTATCAGTACTACACTCAGAACTTACAGATTTTGGCGGATCAGTCATGGCCATCAATGCGAAATGAGCTTCCTTTCCAGCAAAGAATCTTGAATAGTCAATCTTGGTGAAAGCATCATCTGCAATGCACGACTTCCTTGTCATCAGAAAATCTGCTTCTGCTAGCAACTGATCAATGTCTTCATCTAGAGAATTAACACTTGCTTCTATATCCGATTCACTGTCTGAATCAGAATAAACTGACTCACACTCCTCAGGAACATCAGAAACAGTATCAATCACAACTCCAGAATTTGTTCCTTCAGTCTTAACCTCAACATTACCCTCAGCATTAACCTTAACAGGTTCAGTCTCCACATCCATCTCAGCCTCAGACTCATCACTTTCAACCTCAGTTTCTACCTTCTCATCCACCGACACTGACTCTTCAATATCAACCTGATACGCAACACAAGCCACATTGCCACCAGTAGTAATTTCTTCAACACCTATCTTCATACTCGACCAGTCAAACCTCTCATCTTGTTGAGTCACCAATGCTTGATTCTGATTGGTGTTCTGATGTGTTTCATTTGGTGTAGTTATTGGTATGACTGTTCGGTTAGCATTGTTTGGTGTTTGATTTTGTGTCTGGTTTGGTGTGTTTGGTTGTCTGTTTTGGTTGTTATTAAAGTTGTTCTGACGGTTTTGGTAGTTGTTGTTGTTTTGGTAAGAAACTTGGTTTTGGTTTTGTTGTTGACGATTCTGATAGCTTGCATTGAATGGGTTCCTATTGCCTTGTTTTGGTGGTTGGGTACATTCTCTTTTAAAGTGACCTTTTCCTCCACAGTTAAAACACGTAACTTTCTCCTTATTGAACCCGTAGGTTGTGTTAGGAGAAGTTCCCAAATCAGTTCTACCTGTCTTCTCGATAAATTCTGTTGCTCTTCTCATAATGCTCGCAAAAGCCCATTGGATATCAATGAGTTCCATCTCTTCCTTGTCAATCTGTGCGTAGTCTTCATTGGTTAAGTTGTTATTCCCAATTTGACTAGCAACTAATCCATTGTAGGATGAGACCATTGCAGAGACTAATGCAATGTGTTGCTGAGCAACTTCAACTGTCACATTACCCAAATTAGAAGTCTCCAAAACTACCGGTTGTTGATTAGGTTGGTTCATTGGTTGTTGTTGAGATTGGCTAGCAGTATAGAAAGCTGCTTGTTGCATTGGGGAGAATGGTGGAATGTATGAATTATTGTATTGTTGTTGTGGTGGTGGATTTGATGGTTGTGAAAAAGATGATGTTTGTTGATGGTAGTTGATGGTAGGTGATTCCATAACATTGGAAATACATGCCACATGTGGTGCCACTAGCCCTCCTGAGCTTGATGTACTAGCTGGAACTGGATTTCCTCCAAAATATAAGTTGGGATTCTGAGGAATCTGTGCTCTTCTAGCTTTCCTCTTATCTTCCAATTCTTTGTTTTCCAGCTTCTCTATGAACTCTTGAATAGACCAGTATTGATAAGCATCCTTCTCCCTAAGGACTTCCACATGCTGATCCCAATTTGGTGGTAATGCATCTGCAAACTTATCCACCTGCTTTGCCATAGGAATCTGTATACCATAACTAGACAATTCAGATAACAAATGACTATATCTAGGAGTTAGTTCTTTCAAAGTTTCATTTCCAATATAAGAAAAATTCTCAAACTCCTTTCTCAGTTCTTCCATCCTTAGACCTCTAGTCTTCTCATTACCATCATGCCTCCTTTTAAGTGCTTCCCATAGTGCCTTAGATGTTGTGCAAGTCCCAAACTGATGCAAAAGATCGTTTGTGATTGCCTGTGTTAATTGGGAAAACGCCTTCTTCTCCACAGCAAACTTCTTTTTCTCATCCTCAGCCATGCTCTCCAATGGAACTGGTTCACCTGTGTTCTCCAAAATTGGTGCTGTGTAACCTCTAGCAATCATATTCCATGCCTCTGCACCCTCCACTCCCATGCCTTCCAAATGTATCTTGAACTTTTTCTGCCACTGATTGTATTCTTGAATCTCCATAAGCTTCGGTGGCCGATTCCCGCTACCTGAAGACAAATCATTAATCAGTGTGGAAATAGCATTTGTAGTTTGAGTATTTACCACCGCTGCTGCTACTCCCCAGTAGTCAGATTGTGGTGCTGGAGGTGCACTTTGAGTCATATAGTTAACCGGCTGCGAAGACTGTGTGCTCGTCTTCTGTGCTGCCACTGACCATGGGTCCATCACTTGCTGTTGTGGTTGTGTAGTTGCTGGTGTCGGAGTAGTCGGAAAATTCCACATGATCACGAACTTCGAAAAATTCAACACTTAGAAAATTTTCCAAAAACTAGTCTAGGTTCGCCCAGAAATGCTTCACCTTCGTCCCTTTCTATTTCAGGTTCGCCCAGAAATACTCACCCGAATGTAAATGTTCACCATAAAGTAAAAACACACTAACACTTTTCCACGTTCGTCCAAAATGATCTAGGTTCGACCGTTTCTGTTCTACGTTCGCCCGCCCGATCAATCGAATGTGAAAATTGTGACCCGAATGTGAAAAATTCAACAGAAAATTTCCAGGTTCGCCCAAAATACCCTAGATTCGCCCAAAAATCTTTCAGGTTCGCCCAAAACTACACACTTTCGACCACTCAGTTCCAGATTCGCCCATTTTAGGTTTGAAAAACGGTTACACTTTGAAAAACGGTTATTTTGATCTCTGATTTTCAAAAGTTTGTGAATTTGAATGATCTTGATCAGGTTTTGCTTCGGAGATGATTTGGAACAAGTTTAATTCTTGGAATTTTGAATTTTAACCACAAAATCAACTCTAAATCTTTCAAAAACACTCAAAAACCATTTTTATGCAAAAACAGATGTGAATTGATCAAAATAATGTCCAAATCAGCTCTGAGTTTATCAATTTGTTGTTGTATGATCCTCTATGCTCTGATACCACTTTGTAGAGGGAATGATCTGACACGAAAACAGGATTATATGATCATACAAGTTACAAAACCAGGTGCGGAAACCCTAGCTTTGAACAAACTGATATAAACTCAAATCAAAACACAATCAAAGTCATTTTCAAACGTTTTCATAGATTAACACATTCATAAACTTGATTACAACTGATTTTAGGTTAATCTAGAACACACACTGAACCTCTCAAACTATTCTGGAACAACACCACAAAACACACACACCTAATGACTCTCTTAACATTACAAAAACACAAATTCTATATATAGGCACTGCACATTCGCCCATTTCACATGGTCGAATGTGAGTCTTTTCCACATTCGCCCATTCTGATGGTCGAATGTGTTCTTCTGTGTAGCTCCATTCCTAGTTCGTCCACTATACTTCTACCTTCGCCCACTTCTTCTCACCTTCGCCAAGATCCATTCTACATTCGCCCAGAACAGCATCCTAACACATGTTAACTATCCAATCACTAGTCGCAAAACGCATCTACAGTTTTGGAAGCTTAACAGATTGAAAAATGTTGAACGGGATTCGAATTCGTGATTTGGCAAAATTTTCAGATTTTTCCATTTCACATTCGCCCCTTAAATGGGTCGAATGTGGAAAAATCTTCACCTTTGGTTGTTGAAAACAGGCGAATGTGGGTTTGTTTATGCAAACTTCACATTCAGGTAGACAAGTTTTACATTCGGCCAATTCAGTTTTGGGCGAATGTGGAATATACCCACATTCGACCACCAAAACGGTCGAAGGTGGAACATCTATATAAGCCATACACAGGTTCGAACCTTCATTCTACTTTTCCAAAAATTTTCCTTCGATCTGGTCACCTTGTTGTTTTGACGCATTTTTCTTGTGGTTTTTATTCCCTGATTCTTCCTAATCATTTTCCTATAACAATCACAGGTAATGAAGGCTTATTGAGACCGGAATCGTTCATTTTGTAACCGGACTTAGGGTTTTAAATTTTAGGGACTTTGAGTGTTTGTTTGAATTTCTTTTTGATATGCGCTCAATCTATATCAGTTTTAGGGGGAGAGGTTTGATAGAATTAGGTTATTAACATTGTTTGATTGGTTGATTGATCGAATGAAACTAGTGTAACCTAATCCTACTTTAAAACTGATATAAATTGATTAAAAGGAACAATTGATGATTCACGAAGGGTAATCGGTCACTTTAGCACACATTCTAATCAATTTTACAGGTTAAAAACTAGGTTGCAAAATTTTTAAATTTTTGAAGATGAACAGCTTTACCTTCGATTCTACGAATGGGCGAAGGTGGAATTGTTTGGGGCGAATGTACATTAAAATGGGCGAATGTATTTTTTATTCAAAATATTTTTACATTCGACCATAAAAGTTTCACATTCGAGCCTTAAAATCTACATTCGACCTGTTCTAAGTGGGCGAATGAAGAAACTGTTTAAACTTTAAAATTTTGAGTTTTGTCGATTTTGTATTTTGACGTTTGTTTCTGTTCTTGTGTGTTCAGATGGCTGACCAGACTGAAAATATTGAGATTCCAGTTGAGAATGTTGTCACAGATCCTGTCCCAGAGAATGTTCAAGAAGGAGAATCGTCAAGTGGAAGCAATTGGCCGTTCGAGAAAACACATAATTGTTGTGCTTATCTGGGAGATGTAGAGAAGAATGTTGAGTTTGCTGATATCATAAAGTTTTTGAAAAGAAGCAGAGTGGTATATGCTTTGGCAACTCCAACTATTATTTACAAAGACATCATTGAAGAATTCTACAAGAATGCAAAGTATGATTACTGGGATAATCAGACAATAATAAAGAGCAAGATACAAAACATGGAGATGTTCATTACAGAGTCTGATATCAGAGAAGCACTCCAGATAAAGTTTGAAGTGAGTGAAGATCCAAGAGAACTATCATGGACTGAGCAGAAAGCTTGTTTCCTCAGAATGAAGTACAAAGGAGCTATAATTGATGGTTCGATGCACAAAGGGAAGTTGAGCGTGCAGTTCAAATATTTTGCTCACGTCATAATCCATGTGTTTGGATGTGTCAGTGGAGGTTATGATGTTATGAGGAGAAGCTTAAGTTCGTTGATGGTTGCGTTGACTCTCAACAAACCATTCAACGTATCTGGGATGATATTTGATCACATGTTGGAGATGTTAAAAGGATTAAAGATTAAGAAGTTCATGTTATATCCTAGATTCCTGATGATGATATTTGATCACAAGTATCCTGACTTGAAAAAGGATCCTACACAGATACTTGGTCAAGATCATATGAATATTCGAACGTTGGCAAGAATGAAGGGCTATAAGGGTGTGCCAAACAATGAAAGGCCACCATACAGAAGACTGTTTGGAGCTTTAGCCAAAGAGGATTACTCTGATCCTGGAAAGAACACGGCTAGACATCCTGATAGTGATTCTGATAATGATGATCCTTTGGTTTATGCTGATGCTAGTACAAAGAGAAAGAGACAAGTGGTCAATCCCGGAGCCAAAGGGAAGGGTAAGGGAAAGACTGATCAAGGTAGCTCTAAGCAACAGGTGGTTAGGAAGAAAACAACTGCGAAGAAAGGTACTGGTTTGGTGGATGAAGAATCAGTGGATTCAGAAGAAACTGAGGAAGAGGAACAGTGGGATTCTGATGCTGAGAATGTTAGGACCACCAAACGTAAGGCCACTATGGTTGGTGAGTCTGAATCATTAAACAGATCAATTGCAGAAGCTGAGAAAAGCAAGAAGTCTGTTGGTGCTGAAGATGAAGGTTTAGGTGTGAATATGGATGAGTTGAATGAAGGAGAGACTGTGGTAGTTAATTTGCCCAAGCCTAAGCACAAGACCATGGCTAAGAAAGCAAGTACTAAGCAGTTGAGAGAAAAAGAGTTAGCCCAGCTCTTGAGAGGTAAAAGAGTTCCCGATGCTGGAACGTCATCAAAGCTGTCTTCACCAGTCACTAAGAAACAGAAGAAATCCAAAGAGGCAGAGACATTACCAGTTGATGAATTCAATGTTGCACTGGATAATGTACTTGACATGTTTAGAAAGCCTCAGAAAGAAAAGGTAGCTGAAGTTGAGCCATCCAGATCAAAGTCTAAGAAAGTCACTGTGGATGATGATGTAATGAAACAAGTGAATAAGAGAATGGATGACATGATGAAGATGATAGTGGCTCAGCAAGCTGAAATTGCCAAGTTCAAGCAGAATGAAGAAAAGATGCTTCAGATTGTAGTGGCTTCAAAGTCAAATCAAGATGAAATTGACGAGAAAGTTAAGAAGCTTGAAGCAAAGAATAAAAAGCTTGAGGGTAAATGTTCAAGAAACAAGAACAGGCTAAAGTTGATCAAAGAAGACAACAAAGAACTAAAGGCTGAGAACAAACGCCTTAGTGATTTAATTGATAACTTGTATAATGTTGCACCCAAGTTGAAGGAGGGTGAAGAAGATAAAGAAAAAGAAGAAGAGCAAGTTGATTTTGAACCGTCTGAATCGGATAAGGAAAAGGATGATGATGAGGATGATGAAGAGTCTGAGAAGAGTGATGATGAGGATGATAAGAAAGATGATGATGATGATGATGCTGAAGGGTCTGGAAGTCAAAAGGAAGATGATAGTAGTGATGATAGTGATGATAATGATGGAGGAGATGATATGTCCAAGTTTACATTTGAAAAGAGATCACCAAAGAAGAAAGATACTGGAGAATCAAGTTCAAAGAAAAAGAAAGGTGAGAACGTTGATTCAGATGAAAGTATTTTCTGGAATGAGAAGGTGAGGTCTTTGACTGATGATGCTAAACAAGTGTATAAAGATATGTTGGAAAGAAGAGAATGGACTATTGAGTTCACAGGACGTTTTGCTGAGATATTCCAAACAGACGACATGAGATATGAATTGGAATACAACGATCCTGATCTTGAAGAAGGGGAAGTACCTGCTTCTGTGGCAAAGGAAATCCTGGATGGACTTGCACAGAGAGTAGGGAAAACGTTTGAGGAGTTCATTGTAGATGAGTCGATTCCAGATATTCCTGAAAAGGATATTGGAAGTCACTCAGATGATAAGAATACCCCTGAATTTGAAGAAGTGGAGATTGAAGACATAACGCATGAGGAATATCCACAATATTTCAGACAGAATGATGAAGATGTGATATTTCCTGACTTTACTGAAATACCAAATACTTCGGCAAAGAAGAAGGCAAAGCAAAGAAGTGCAGAATTTGTGGAGAAAGTATTTGGTGCTGATAAGCAAGAATCTTCAAATCAATCTGATGAATTGAAGAGTTATTTGAAGAAATTGAGAGAAATGGATGAAAACCGACCGAAGCCTGAAGCTCAAGGAAATTTCTATAGATTTCATAATGCTAAGTTTAAAGGCAGAGCTCTCGGGTGGACATATTTAGGCAGGCTGAAGTTTCTAGCTGCTAAATGGGAATCGGGAATTCTATACTTTTATAGATTCATTGATTTGCTAACTCTACCGTACTGGGCGGTCAGAGATTTATGCAGATTCCCTATGTCGGGTGCTTCAGTGAATAATACACATGTCGGTTGGTGTGCAGACAAGCTGGTTTGGGAAAGCAGAACGAGATGGAATAGATTCAAGCCACAATATCCCCGAAGAAAAGTTCATAGGGATATTGATCCTAAAACCAAGCTGAAGCGGGTTACTTTGATATACAAGGCACCTGAAGTGATGAGGAAAATACCTTTGATGCCCATGCCACAACATTTCAGTGCTGACTTTATTTTCTGGTATTATGACTGGAGGAAGGCTGAAGCGGTGATAGTGTTGAGAGACGGGAAGGACAAATACAAGCATGTTCATGTATTTGATCCAATGTGGTTGATAAACTGTTCTTTCGAAGACATCATCATGCTCTTTTATAATCCGATTCATCATGAGCCAAATGACGCTGATCAAGCAAAGAAGTATACTCAAGTGGTTGGAGTGTGTTTTGCTTATGATATAAATGCTGGGAGTAATTTGGATGGTAAACTTGGCAAAATGGTGAAGATGGCAAATGTGTCGAAACCGGTGAAGAGAAAGTTAGAGCCTGAAATGACCAAAGAGCAGAAGAAACAGCTCAGAATAAAGTTGTTGAACAAAGCCATGGACGAAGACAGAAGACGATCCAATCAATAGTCGAGGGGGAGTTTGTAGATGCGTTTTGCGACTAGTGATTGGATATTAACATATGTTAGATGCTGATGGATAGAATGTAGATATTCTGGGCGAAGGTAAGATAAAGTGGGCGAAGGTGAGGCAATATGGGCGAAGGAAGATTGGAGCTTGACTAAAGTGTACATTCGTACCCTGCAAATGGGCGAATGTGGAACTTGTCCACATTCGACCAGTGCATATGGGCGAATGTGCAGTCTCTATAAATAGAATTTGTGTTTTTGTAATGTAAAGAGAGTTATTAGTTGTGTGTGTTTTGAGGTCAGGTTCCAGGATAGATTGAGAGTGTTTGTGTGTGTTCTAGATTAACCTAAAACTCATTGTAATCAAGTTTATGCAAAAGTTAATCTATGAAAACCTTTGAAAATGATATTGATTGTGTTTTGATTTGAGTTTCTATCAGTTTGTTCAAAGCTAGGGTTTCCGCACCTGGTTTTGCAACTTGTATGATCAAATAATCCTGTTTTAGTCAAAATCTTTCGCTCACAACTTATCTTCTTCTTAAAATGGAGGCTTGACTTCCGACCTGGAACACCGTACACCTCTCTTAGATCGCACGTTCCGTACCGAAGGATCTCTTCTTAGAGTCAGCCCTGGCAACATCATATCCCCTAAAGTAGGTTAATGGTTATGAACACCGAAGGATCTTTCTTACAGTCAGCTCAGGTGACATGTATCCCCAATGGTTAACGGTTTTGTACTAACGAGACCTAGATATAGAATTCTTGTTTTATTTATCTTAAAAGTGACACTTTAATATTTATTGATCAGGTAAATATAAAGTTGGTTTAGTGATTTATGACTTAACAAACCCAACCCATAACCTCCCGAGATGAATGAAATCCTTAACGAAGTTGGAACATAATCTTAAAGGTGTGTAATCCGAAGATCACTGGTGCCCCCGTAGGGAATCCTCCCTTTGCCAAGAAAGTCATTCATTCATCTGGTAAGAACCAGAAATGTGTCACTCAGATCTGGTCTACTTCAGAAGCCATTGCTTAGAATCCAGTTTGGATATCAGAAGCCCGAAAGATCTGTCTCACTACCGATTTCCTTGCCTTGGATCTAGCTCAGGACTACCAGAAGCTGATTAAACCTCATGATAGTTTATTTTATTAAGTTAAGGTTGATGCTAAAGGTTTATCAAGTTAATCACTATTTGAACCTGTCACAAGATAAACAAATAAGAATTAGATAAGAAGATAACACAACAAATAACTAAAAACAAACTACTACTAATAATAGTGAAAGTCTACAAATCGAAGTAGGTTCGGAGATCATAGAACATGGCTGCTCATAGACAAGCCTTCCATCTCCTAGTGCTATATATCTAATGCAATCCTCATGACCCTCGATGTCTTATTGCATGAACTACTCTACGATCCCATGCTTGGCCAAGATAATCAAGGTAGGACGAGGACTAACCTTGGTGGGTATGTTAGGATGGCCCTAAGGCCTCCCACAAGGCCC
Organism: Ambrosia artemisiifolia; assembly: GCA_032199755.1. Taxonomy (NCBI): domain Eukaryota; kingdom Viridiplantae; phylum Streptophyta; class Magnoliopsida; order Asterales; family Asteraceae; genus Ambrosia; species Ambrosia artemisiifolia. Next base: position 12,412,131 of record CM063516.1, on the reverse strand, counting down.
CAAGATCTTTGGAAGAAGCTTGGAAGTCGACCCAAGAAGGCACAAGACTAGATGAGATGGGATCGCAAATGATTGAGTGAAGCTTGCTATTTATAGAGCTGTCAGGGCCTGCACGGGCGTGCCAAAGAGTGTGCAAGGGCGGGCAACTGTCTCACATATGTTTTGTTGCTGCAGATCAGCTTTTCTATACTTTTGTCTCCTGCACGGGCGTGCCAAGGGAGTTGCACGGGCGTGCAGGTGTCCTCAACAAGAATTCTTGTCTCCCAAGCTGGCTGCTTTGTCTTCTAGCGTATAGGGCCTCCGTGCAAGTGTGCATGGGCGTGCAGGGTCAGTCCGGGACTGGTTTTATCATTGTTTAAGTCCCCGAAAGGTCTTCAAACATATGGGAAACATGCTGCAAGTCTCGCATCCTTAGGAATCTCCGGTTTTTGTCTGTTTTTGCCCAAAAATCACTTGTTTTTGGTTTGGAGCTCCAGTTTCCTGAGAAATACAAATAGGAACGATTAAGTGGCTAAAATTAATAACTTAAGCTAATTTTTTCCCTATTATGAGATTAATTATGCATGTTTTATATGTTAATTTTGTGACACATCAATAGCGAGACACCAATGACGTCTCATGTGAAATTTCTCCTTCATGAAATTGATGATTTCAACACCAGAGATATTGATCATTTCATAAATGAAGTCACTAAAGATCTTATTAGACAAGCTAGACAAGATCAAATAACCAACTTTTTGCGAATCTCTATAACGCTCCAACCATTCGTCCTTTGAACCGGTTCTGGGTGGGTTAAGTGGCAAAGCTTCATCTAGCACGTACAACTTTTTCTCATGTTCTATAACTTCACTTAATTTATAGTACCAAGTAGAGAAGTTATCAAAATTGAGTTTAGATTGTTTTAAGTCAACAGGAAATTCTGGTATCGACATCTACAAATATACAAATAAACAAAACAGTTTTAGTGTTCCGTCATTTATGAAATTCCATAATTTATAATACCCAAATATATATTGATTATGATTGAGATCATGTTTCATAAATATAAAGTGATTGCTTAGTACTATTCACTTTATCTTTACTACGTGGGTAGGTAGTTTACCAATTATGTCACCTACATAACTCTCCCGTTTTGGGGCGCTCAACAAATATTAAAATATTGTCCAGCCTAGGTACAATTACCCCAACTATGCTCACTTGAAAAATCAAGTGATATTGGTCCTTAATAGTAACGTGTGAAGACGACCCAACTGAGTTGGAAAACGCGACTCTACCTCTTACCCGTCCATATGCCTAAATGCATGTGAATCGTCAACAATGGGATTGTTATAAATGGTTTGAGTGTTACTATTAAGATTGTATTACAATTATAGTTTTCTATGGGATCATTTTTTATATTTCACCGAATAGTTAAAACATAGTGGATGACTTGTGGCATGACACAAGTTGTGCACGTTTTAGTAAAACCCATTTTACTATTTGTTTGCGAAAGATTTGAACTCCTTTCAACTCTTGACTTGATAGATTTAAATACCATATTGTTGGTCGTTAATCTCGAACAATATTTTAAATTAATAAACTAGTATTAATTTATGGTTTTGCTCAAAACTATCCTATCATTTTCGAAACCCGTTTTATCCTTATAATAAATTCCATTTTATTATAACATTTACCTTTTCAAGAATTAACCAACTAAAACTCATTTTAATTTAATTCTTATCGTCTATTATTATTGCGAAAAATATATATTTTGACGGTGTAATATTTTACATAACTATATATAAACACAACCACATAATATATATATGTATATATATAATTGAATTAGTCACTAGTGGAACGCAAAAGCGAACGGGTCTAAAAGGGCATCACAATTTTTGACCTAATCCTTTTGATCTAAGATCTCCATCTTCGATCTTCTTGTTTGTTCCAACCACTCTTCTCTCGATGAGGTTTTATAAAAAAAATACCAAACAATATATATAAAAATAAAACCTATCTATCACCTCACGGTTCAAATTATCCTGGATAAAATACAACATAACCAAAACCGAAAAGCAAACACAAACCACAAACAAACATTTCACAATCACAATCACAACACAAAGGTTTCTAGGGCTCGATCCATAATCACAACCATAAATATAACGATAAATATTTGATCTTCTTGTCAAAAAAACTTTTGAATAAAATAAAACAAGATCAATAAATAGTGTATATACACAACCATAGGGAGTTTAGAAAACTACATTGACGAAAACAAAAGTAAACCGCATGATGGATCTACGAGCGCTTCACTAGATAGCCAAAGTCTCAAAACTTCGAGAACACCCGAACACCAAAAACACCTGGTGTAGATCCCTATCTTTCACAAACAGCGACACACCCAAACCAAGACACAAGAGCCAAGACCCAATCTGGCATGCTTCACGAGGCAGCCCCACATGCGCGCTTGACCACGGATGGTCGTGGGTGGCGGGGCGTGGGATAGAGGCCGAGAGAGAAGGGAATGTCGTGAGGGGCAATGGTGGCTGTAGGGTGGGTGGTGGTCATAGGATGGTGGCAGTGCGACGATGGGTGGTGGGTGGTGGCCGAGAGTGGTGAGGGGCGGCAATGGTTGTTATGTATTGTGGTGGTTATTGTTTTGTTTGAGTAAAACTCTCTGGTAGCCGAGAAGTATCTTAGGATTTAGGATTAGAATAATTATATAATAATCATCTTTGTACCTTGGTCTCCGAAGTTTTGGCTTGCTCCCTAAGGAGTTGCCATATAATAATTAACTATTTAGTTAATAGTCCAATAAAGTTTTATATAATTAACAATTAACTATAAAACTTTCTTACTTATGATTTATTATTGAATAATAACATATTATCATTTAACTAATTAAATGACAAGCACCATTAACATTAACCAATCTATAATTATGGTCCAACAAGAATTATCAATCACCTTTTGATATCATCCAACATTTATTCGATAAAGCCGTAACAATTATTCTACAATAATTGTTGTATCATTCAATGCTTTAAATGACCTAATCGATTAATTAGTCCACTTCCCAATTAATTGTTTCTTTAAACATACTGATTATTCGTAATAATCTTTTCGATAATTATTTCACAAAATATTTATTTTTCAATCGAAGTTAATTGTGGTTAATAATATTTAACACTTAAATATTATTTCTATGTTTGCAGTCTAAAGTGTAACCCTTTGGATCGTACCTTGATAGTCGCATTATTAATCGATAATTGGACATAATTTACAGCACAACATAAGTCAACAGCTATGTTTTGAAATGTTGTTTTGACAAGGTGTACACCAGCTTTTTATTAAAACCAGTTGTTCCTTTTGTTTTAGAGACCAATCTTTTATTACTAACTCTTCAATTGTAAATTATAAATTGTTGGCAGTTACGTTTCTCCTAGTTGTTAGATGTTTCTTTCATATTAGTACAGTACATTGAGTACTTGTCCACTTACTCAGAGCACCTAATTGATATAATTGAATCCAACAGGAGAAAGCCTGAAGTACAGTGAGAGAGAGAGAGAGTGAGAGAGAGTAGGATTAATTGGTGAGGGGAAGTATAGATTAACTTGTACTCTAAAATCATTAATGCAAATCTGTGATGACTTCATGTAACACCCGTAAATCTCCCTATATGTGTTTCGCATGGTAGAGTTTGTACACTTGTCTTTTCCTATTTTGGTTTTGTCGAGGGGGCTCTTTGGTATTTTCAAAATTCAATGGAGGTAGCTTTGGCTACAAGACATAAGGGAATCGAACTTTAGGGGCCATTGTGAAAGATTTTGTGATGAAAAACCAACCCTAGGCCCTTCCTCCTCATTCTCACGACGCAACGTACCCAAGGTCCCCCATATCTTTTATTTTTCGAAATTTCAAACAGCTACAAGGCCTCCATAACATCTTACAAGGTTATTCTATCAATCCTATGCTTATTCATGATCAATCATTGTGTTGAAAACCGATTATTGAATGAATCTTGCGATTAGGGTTTATATCGGCTCATCTTGATTGGGAATCGATTGAAGGAAAACTTTTGGGGATTTTGCCTATAAATCATCCTAAGGTATGTTACTAAGCCTGTGATAGAATATGGAAGCCATTGGTTAGAGTTTGGTGGGTCAATTGAAGAAAATGCGAAATTAGGATTTATAAGAATTGATATTTGGGGATTTTGTGTTCTATGTGTTAGATAACCAATTAGGTGATCAATTCAGCCCTTAAACCCTTATTAGGACCTTTTGTAATGTGTTTAATGATTTAACATAGTCGAGAAATGCGTGTGTCAACAATGATAAAATTGGGGTTTTCGGTATGTAAGAAAAAGGACGATTTGGAGCAATGTGTTGTTGTGCACACACCACCCAAATCTGATCCCAAATGTTTCTAATGATGAAATATGATATTAAATATGGTTTAAGTGAATACTAGTGATGAATTGGGTGAAGATAACGTTACTTTGCGAAATAGGGCCTTTAATTGGCAATTTTAGGGATTTTCCCAATTTAAGTGATGGGTCATCATTTGAGTCACCAAATTAGATCCTAGACCATTAAAATGAACTTTTGATGATTAGGAGCTGAATTGGTTAGTTACACCTTTTAGACGTTTCTAGCACGGGTAATGGGAATATTTAAAATGAAATTGGTGTAGCCTTACATCTGGTTGCCTCCCAAACATATTGGTTAATGTTTTAAGGATATAAATAATGTTTGGGGGCTGAGGTAAATGGTTTTATACTAGGAGTGTAAAAGATGAACTACGCATCTCTAAGAATTTCAATGTTACCCCGGTTGACTGTTTGGAACCATAGGAGCCTTATAGGCTTAGAGTGTGATGTAAATTATTATATGGCAGGTATTTGATTGTGTGTGTAGCCTCCGTATCAATTAGCTTGTTGAGTACCTATTACTGTATACAGGTGAATTCATGATGCCCTTTTTACTGTTTTCAAACAATTATGGCTAATATGCATGTCTTGAATACTTACCCGAAACTTTACTTATTAGATCAGGTCTTGTTTTGTTAATATATATATATATATATATATAGACTGTGTATGATGGTTACCTGATATTATTAATTGAGCTATGATAGATGTGTGATATGTCTGCTCTGAATTATGAAAGTGGGTTGAGTCTAGTAAGCGGAATGTGTTTATGTAGACTTGGTATAGTTTTGTGTCAAATAGGCGGAATGCGCTTATTGTAGATAGTAAATGAAGGCTTGTGTTAAATAGGCGATTGCGCTTATTCTAGACTTTGAATGTTGCTTGAGGAACAAATAGGCAGAATGCGCTTATTGTTAACTCTAAGGTTGAAGTATTTTGTTAATTCTTGTAAGCGAAAGATTTTATATGAAACAGGATTAATTGATCATACAAGTCACAAAACCAGGTGCGGAAACCCTAGTTCTGAACAAACTGATAAAACTCTAATCAAAACACAATCAAAGTCATTTTCAAAGCTTTTTCATAGATTAACCTTTTCAAATATTCAATTACAATCACACACACGTTAATCTAGAACACTTAAACACTTTCTCAAAATCACCTACAACCTGACTCAAACACACACTCCAACTAAAACTCTCTTTAACTCACAAAAACACAAATTCTATATATAGTGTCTGCACGTTCGCCCACTATAGATGGTTGAATGTGGACTTCTTCCACATTCGCCCACTATATGGTGCGAATGTATATCTTCTGATCAGGTCCATTCTTCCTTCGCCCACTTGCATTCTACCTTCGCCCCATTTCTTCCACTTTCGACCATATTGTTCTACATTCAATCAATCAGCAACTTCCTAACATATGTTAACTTGTAGATCCAATCACTAGTCGCTTTTCGTGCATCTACAAATTCCCCATCGACTATTGATTGGATCGTTTTCTGTCTTCGTCCATTGCCTTATTCAACAAGTAGATTCTGAGCTGCTTCTTTTGCTCTTTGGTCATTTCCGGCTCCAACTTTCTTTTCACTGGTTTTGACACATTAGCCATCTTCACCATTTTCCCAAGCTTAGCATCCAAGCTACTCCCCGAGTTTATGTCATAAGCAAAACAAACTCCTACAACTTGAGTATACTTCTTTGCTTGTTCAGCATCGTTGGCTTCATGATGAATCGGATTGTAGAAAAGCATGATGATGTCTTCAAAGGTACAGTTAATCAACCACATAGGATCAAATACATGAACATGCTTGTATTTGTCCTTCCCATCTCTCAACACAATCACAGCTTCAGCCTTTCTCCAATCATAGTACCAGAATATAAAGTCAACACTGAAATGTTGCGGCATAGGCATCAAAGGTATCTTTCTCCTCACTTCAGGTGCTTTGTAAATCAGTGTTACCCTCTTCAGCTTGGTTTTAGGATCAATATCCCTATGAACTTTCCTTCTGGGATATTGAGGCTTGAACCTGTTCCACTTTGTTCTACTCTCCCAAACTAACTTGTCTGCACACCAACCGACATGTGTACTATTCACTGAAGCTCCAGACATTGGGAATCTGCAAAGATCTCTGACCGCCCAATACGGTAGAGTTAGCAAATCAATGAATCTGTAGAAGTACAGAATTCCTGATTCCCACTTGGCAGCTAAACACTTCAGTCTTCCCAAATAAGTCCACCCGAGAGCTCTGCCTTTGAACTTAGCATTATGGAATCTATAAAAACTTCCTTGAGCTTCAGGCTTCGGTCGGTTTTCATCCAATTCTCTCAACTTCTTCAAGTATGTCTTCAACTCATCAGATTGACTTGAAGATTGTTGCATATCATCTCCAAACACCTTCTCAACAAACTCTGCACTCCTTTTCTTTGCTTTCTTCTTTGCCGAAGTGTTTGGAATCTCAGTGAAGTCAGGAAACACCACATTTTCATCATTCTGCCTAAAATACTGTGGATATTCCTCATGTGTAATGTCTTCAATCTCCACTTCATCCATTTCTGGAGTATTCTTATCATCTGATTGATTTCCAATATCCTTTTCAGGAATATTTGGAATAGACTCATCCATTACAAACTCCTCAAACGATTTCCCTACTCTCTGTGCAAGTCCATCAAGAATTTCCTTCGCCACAGAAGCAGGTACTTCACCTTCTTCTAAATCAGGATCGTTATATTCCAGTTCGTATCTCATGTCATCAGTCTGGAATATTTCAACAAAACGACCTGTGAACTCTATCGTCCATTCTCTTTTCTCTAGCATATCTCTGTAAACTTTCTTCGCATCATCATTAAGAGATCTCACCTTCTCATTCCAAAAGATACTTTCATCCGAATCTACGTTCTCACCTTTCTTCTTTTTGGAACTTGATTCTCCAGCATCCTTCTTTTGTGGTCTCTTTTCAAATGTAAACTTTGAAGTATCATCAACTCCTTCATCATCATCACTATCACTGCTACTATCATCTTCTTTCTGACTCCCAGACCCTTCTGCATCATCATCATCATCTTTCTTACTATCCTCATCATCACTTTTCTCAGACTCCTCATCTTCCTCATCATCATCTTTCTCTTTCTCAGAATCAGAAGGTTCATAGTCTACCTGTTCTTCTTCTTTCTCCTTATCTTCTTCACCTTCTTTCAGCTTGGGTGCTTCATTGTACAGATTATCTAACAAATCACTAAGGCGTTTGTTTTCAGCCTTTAGTTCTTTGTTATCAGCCTTAATCATCTTAATCATGCTCTTGTTCTTTGAACATTTTCCTTCAAGCTTCTTATTCTTAGCTTCAAGCTTCTTAACTTTCTCATCAATCTCATCTTGATTAGACTTAGAAGCAACCACAATCTGAAGCATTTTCTCCTCATTCTGCTTGAACTTGGCAATTTCAGCTTGTTGAGCTACGATCATCTTCATCATCTCATCCATCTTCTTATTCACTTGTTTCATAACATCATCAGCAACAGTGAATTTCTTGGATTTGGATGGCTCAACTTCTTTAGCTTTCTCTTTCTGAGGCTTCCTGAACATCTCTAACACATTATCCAGTGCCACATTAAACTGATCAACTGGTAATGTCTCAGCCTCTTTTGTCTTTTTGTGCTTCTTTGTTACTGGTGAAGACAACTTTGATGATGTACCAGCATCTGGTATTCTTTTTCCTTTCATAAGTTGGGCAATCTCTTTTTCCCTTAACTGTTTAGTGCTTGTCTTCTTTGCCATTATTTTATGCTTTGGTTTTGGCAAGTTCACTACAACAGTCTCACCTGTTTCCAATTCATCCAGGTTTATACTTAGTCCTCCTTCTTCAACATCAACAGACTTTTTCTTCTGTTGTGCTTCTTCAATAGACTGATTAAGAGATTCAGACTCACCAACCATAGTGGCCTTACGTTTGGTGGCCCTAACTCTTTCTTCATCAGAATCCCATTGTTCATCCACCTCTGTTTCTTCAGAATCAACAGAATCTTCATCAATCAGACTAGTTCCCTTTTTAGCAGTCGTTTTCTTTCTCACCACCTGTTGCTTAGAACTCCCTTGGTCTGTCTTTCCCTTACGCTTCCCTTTGGCTCCGGGATTAACAACCTGTCTCTTCCTCTTAGTGCTTGCATCTGCATACACTAAAGGATCGTCATTATCTGAATCTCTATCAGTATGTCTAGCCTTATTCTTTCCAGGATCAGTATAATCCTGTTTAGCTAGAGCTCCAAACAATCTTCTGTATGGTGGCTTTTCCTCATCAGGCACACCCTTGTATCCCTTCATCCTCACCAAAGTACGGATATTCATATGATCTTGACCAATTATCTGTGTAGGATCCTTCTTCAAATCATGATACTTGTGATCAAAAATCATCATCAGAAATCTTGGATATAACATGAATTGTTTCTTCTTCAAACCCTTAAGCATTTCCAGCATATGATCCAATATCATTCCAGACACATTAAATGGTTTGTTGAGAGTCAACGCAACCATCAATGAGCTTAAACTTCTTCTCATAACGTCATATCCACCGCTTACACATCCAAACACGTGAATAATGACATGTGCAAAGTATTTGAACTATACACTCAGCTCTCCTTTGTGCATAGAACCATCAGTGATCGGTCCTTTGTACTTCATCCTCAGGAAACAGGCTTTCTGTTCAGTCCATGACAACTCTCTGGGATCTTCACTTACTTCAAACTTGATCTGAAGTGCTTCTCTAATATCAGACTCAGTCAAAAACATCTCCATTCCTTGTATCTTGCTCTTGATGATTGTCTGATTCTCCCAGAAGTCATACTTCGCGTTCTTGTAAAAATCTTCAACAATATCTCTGTAAATGATAGTCGGAGTAGCCAAAGCATGCACAACTCTGCTTCTTTTCAAGAACTCAATGATCCCGGTAAACTCAATGTTCTTCTCCACTTCACCAAGATAAGCACAGCAGTTATGAGATCTTTCGAACGGCCAACTGCTTGCATCTGATGCTTCAGCCTCCTGAACAGTCTCCTGAACTGGATCTGGAATAACATTCTCTGCTTGAATCTCAATATTCTCAGTTTGATCAGCCATCTGCACATCAAAATCAGAGAAATACGTCAAAATACAAAAACGACAAAAATAGAAAATTTTAAGAATTTTCAAGTTCCACATTCGCCCATTTTTAACAAGGTCGAATGTAGGATTTATGGTACGAATATGAAACATTTTGGTTGAATGTGAAAAAGTGTTGATTTAAAAACACATTCGCCCAGTATAAGCTTCATTCGTCCGTTTCATTCCACTTTCGCCCGTTTTCTGGATCGAAGGTGAAATTTTAAACCCTAAAATTTCAAAAATTTTCTAAGTTTGTTTTTAACACATGATTTTGATTGCACTGAGTCCTAAAATGACCGATCAACACTTGTCTATCATCAATTGTACATAATTTTTAGTTTACATCAGTTTTAAAAGGAAATTAGGTTTAGCCTTCTTCAATCGATCAATTAACCAACTAAATCATGTTATAAACCTAATTCATTGATGATTCTCCCCCTAAAACTGATGTGAACTCAAAAACAATCAAAAACAAACCCTAAGAAACATCCTAGATCCCTTAATTCTAAAACCCTAAGTCCGGTTATAAACACGACGATACTGGTCTCATTAACGCTCCATTACCTGTAAAATTGGTATAGAAATGATCAGTATTAATCAAGGATTAAAAACCACAAGCAAAGGAAATCAAAGCAACAAGGTGTAGGATCGAAAGAAAAATTTTGAAAAACTATGAATGAGGTTCGAACCTAGAAAAGACTTATATATAGAGCCCACCTTCGCCCGTTTATATGGTCGAATGTGGATTAATTCCACATTCGGCCCAACCTAATGACCCGAAAGTGAAACCTTTCACCCGAAGGTGGAATTTTGTGATAAATGCCACATTCGTCCAGTCTAAACAGCCCGAAAGTGAAGATTTTTCCACATTCGACCCAATTAAGGGGCGAATGTGAAATGGAAAAATCTGAAAATTTTGCCAAATCACGAATTCGAATCCCGTTCAACATTTTTCAATCTGTTAAACTTCAAAAACTCATATTTTCACCTTTTGAATGATACAAAGCCCAGATGGTGTTATCAAATCTCAGAAATTGACCATCAAGCATCCTCGGATATCAAAAATAAAACAGAAATGCAAAAATTTTGGTTTTTCTGAAATTTTCACAAAACACACCTAAAATCTTTTTGGATTTTGTATCTTTTTGACAATAAAAGTAAAATGCATCAAAGTAAATGAAAGCAGTAAACATTTTGTGATATTCGGTAAGAGGATCATATCAGTTTTCTGAGAAATCTGATCACAGCGTTGATCTATTTGTTTAATATTATCATTAGAAACAGTATGTGACACGGCAATTGCTGATATTGTGGTCAATTGAAGAAAATGCGAAATTAGGATTTATAAGAATTGATATTTGGGGATTTTGTGTTCTATGTGTTAGATAACCAATTAGGTGATCAATTCAGCCCTTAAACCCTTATTAGGACCTTTTGTAATGTGTTTAATGATTTAACATAGTCGAGAAATGCGTGTGTCAACAATGATAAAATTGGGGTTTTCGGTATGTAAGAAAAAGGACGATTTGGAGCAATGTGTTGTTGTGCACACACCACCCAAATCTGATCCCAAATGTTTCTAATGATGAAATATGATATTAAATATGGTTTAAGTGAATACTAGGGATGAATTGGGTGAAGATAACGTTACTTTGCGAAATAGGGCCTTTAATTGGCAATTTTAGGGATTTTCCCAATTTAAGTGATGGGTCATCATTTGAGTCACCAAATTAGATCCTAGACCATTAAAATGAACTTTTGATGATTAGGAGCTGAATTGGTTAGTTACACCTTTTAGACGTTTCTAGCACGGGTAATGGGAATATTTAAAATGAAATTGGTGTAGCCTTACATCTGGTTGCCTCCCAAACATATTGGTTAATGTTTTAAGGATATAAATAATGTTTGGGGGCTGAGGTAAATGGTTTTATACTAGGAGTGTAAAAGATGAACTACGCATCTCTAAGAATTTCAATGTTACCCGGTTGACTGTTTGGAACCATAGGAGCCTTATAGGCTTAGAGTGTGATGTAAATTATTATGTGGCAGGTATTTGATTGTGTGTGTAGCCTCCGTATCAATTAGCTTGTTGAGTACCTATTACTGTATACAGGTGAATTCATGATGCCCTTTTTACTGTTTTCAAACAATTATGGCTAATATGCATGTCTTGAATACTTACCCGAAACTTTACTTATTAGATCAGGTCTTGTTTTGTTAATATATATATATATATATATATAGACTGTGTATGATGGTTACCTGATATTATTAATTGAGCTATGATAGATGTGTGATATGTCTGCTCTGAATTATGAAAGTGGGTTGAGTCTAGTAAGCGGAATGTGTTTATGTAGACTTGGTATAGTTTTGTGTCAAATAGGCGGAATGCGCTTATTGTAGATAGTAAATGAAGGCTTGTGTTAAATAGGCGATTGCGCTTATTCTAGACTTTGAATGTTGCTTGAGGAACAAATAGGCAGAATGCGCTTATTGTTAACTCTAAGGTTGAAGTATTTTGTTAATTCTTGTAAGCGAAAGATTTTATATGAAACAGGATTAATTGATCATACAAGTCACAAAACCAGGTGCGGAAACCCTAGTTCTGAACAAACTGATAAAACTCTAATCAAAACACAATCAAAGTCATTTTCAAAGCTTTTTCATAGATTAACCTTTTCAAATATTCAATTACAATCACACACACGTTAATCTAGAACACTTAAACACTTTCTCAAAATCACCTACAACCTGACTCAAACACACACTCCAACTAAAACTCTCTTTAACTCACAAAAACACAAATTCTATATATAGTGTCTGCACGTTCGCCCACTATAGATGGTCGAATGTGGACTTCTTCCACATTCGCCCACTATATGGTGCGAATGTATATCTTCTGATCAGGTCCATTCTTCCTTCGCCCACTTGCATTCTACCTTCGCCCCATTTCTTCCACTTTCGACCATATTGTTCTACATTCAATCAATCAGCAACTTCCTAACATATGTTAACTTGTAGATCCAATCACTAGTCGCTTTTCGTGCATCTACAAACTCCCCCTCGACTATTGATTGGATCGTTTTCTGTCTTCGTCCATTGCCTTATTCAACAAGTAGATTCTGAGCTGCTTCTTTTGCTCTTTGGTCATTTCCGGCTCCAACTTTCTCTTCACTGGTTTTGACACATTAGCCATCTTCACCATTTTCCCAAGCTTAGCATCCAAGCTACTCCCCGAGTTTATGTCATAAGCAAAACAAACTCCTACAACTTGAGTATACTTCTTTGCTTGTTCAGCATCGTTGGCTTCATGATGAATCGGATTGTAGAAAAGCATGATGATGTCTTCAAAGGTACAGTTAATCAACCACATAGGATCAAATACATGAACATGCTTGTATTTGTCCTTCCCATCTCTCAACACAATCACAGCTTCAGCCTTTCTCCAATCATAGTACCAGAATATAAAGTCAACACTGAAATGTTGCGGCATAGGCATCAAAGGTATCTTTCTCATCACTTCAGGTGCTTTGTAAATCAGTGTTACCCTCTTCAGCTCGGTTTTAGGATCAATATCCCTATGAACTTTCCTTCTGGGATATTGAGGCTTGAACCTGTTCCACTTTGTTCTACTCTCCCAAACTAACTTGTCTGCACACCAACCGACATGTGTACTATTCACTGAAGCTCCAGACATTGGGAATCTGCAAAGATCTCTGACCGCCCAATACGGTAGAGTTAGCAAATCAATGAATCTGTAGAAGTACAGAATTCCTGATTCCCACTTGGCAGCTAAACACTTCAGTCTTCCCAAATAAGTCCACCCGAGAGCTCTGCCTTTGAACTTAGCATTATGGAATCTATAAAAACTTCCTTGAGCTTCAGGCTTCGGTCGGTTTTCATCCAATTCTCTCAACTTCTTCAAGTATGTCTTCAACTCATCAGATTGACTTGAAGATTGTTGCATATCATCTCCAAACACCTTCTCAACAAACTCTGCACTCCTTTTCTTTGCTTTCTTCTTTGCCGAAGTGTTTGGAATCTCAGTGAAGTCAGGAAACACCACATTTTCATCATTCTGCCTAAAATACTGTGGATATTCCTCATGTGTAATGTCTTCAATCTCCACTTCATCCATTTCTGGAGTATTCTTATCATCTGAGTGATTTCCAATATCCTTTTCAGGAATATTTGGAATAGACTCATCCATTACAAACTCCTCAAACGATTTCCCTACTCTCTGTGCAAGTCCATCAAGAATTTCCTTCGCCACAGAAGCAGGTACTTCACCTTCTTCTAAATCAGGATCGTTATATTCCAGTTCGTATCTCATGTCATCAGTCTGGAATATTTCAACAAAACGACCTGTGAACTCTATCGTCCATTCTCTTTTCTCTAGCATATCTCTGTAAACTTTCTTCGCATCATCATTAAGAGATCTCACCTTCTCATTCCAAAAGATACTTTCATCCGAATCTACGTTCTCACCTTTCTTCTTTTTGGAACTTGATTCTCCAGCATCCTTCTTTTGTGGTCTCTTTTCAAATGTAAACTTTGAAGTATCATCAACTCCTTCATCATCATCACTATCACTGCTACTATCATCTTCTTTCTGACTCCCAGACCCTTCTGCATCATCATCATCATCTTTCTTACTATCCTCATCATCACTTTTCTCAGACTCCTCATCTTCCTCATCATCATCTTTCTCTTTCTCAGAATCAGAAGGTTCATAGTCTACCTGTTCTTCTTCTTTCTACTTATCTTCTTCACCTTCTTTCAGCTTGGGTGCTTCATTGTACAGATTATCTAACAAATCACTAAGGCGTTTGTTTTCAGCCTTTAGTTCTTTGTTATCAGCCTTAATCATCTTAATCATGCTCTTGTTCTTTGAACATTTTCCTTCAAGCTTCTTATTCTTAGCTTCAAGCTTCTTAACTTTCTCATCAATCTCATCTTGATTAGACTTAGAAGCAACCACAATCTGAAGCATTTTCTCCTCATTCTGCTTGAACTTGGCAATTTCAGCTTGTTGAGCTACGATCATCTTCAATTCTTCATCATCTCATCCATCTTCTTATTCACTTGTTTCATAACATCATCAGCAACAGTGACTTTCTTGGATTTGGATGGCTCAACTTCTTTAGCTTTCTCTTTCTGAGGCTTCCTGAACATCTCTAACACATTATCCAGTGTCACATTAAACTGATCAACTGGTAATGTCTCAGCCTCTTTTGTCTTTTTCTGCTTCTTTGTTACTGGTGAAGACAACTTTGATGATGTACCAGCATCTGGTATTCTTTTTCCTTTCATAAGTTGGGCAATCTCTTTTTCCCTTAACTGTTTAGTGCTTGTCTTCTTTGCCATTGTTTTATGCTTTGGTTTTGGCAAGTTCACTACAACAGTCTCACCTGTTTCCAATTCATCCAGGTTTATACTTAGTCCTCCTTCTTCAACATGAACAGACTTTTTCTTCTGTTGTGCTTCTTCAATAGACTGATTAAGAGATTCAGACTCACCAACCATAGTGGCCTTACGTTTGGTCGCCCTAACTCTTTCTTCATCAGAATCCCATTGTTCATCCACCTCTGTTTCTTCAGAATCAACAGAATCTTCATCAATCAGACTAGTTCCCTTTTTAGCAGTCGTTTTCTTTCTCACCACCTGTTGCTTAGAACTCCCTTGGTCTGTCTTTCCCTTACCCTTCCCTTTGGCTCCGGGATTAACAACCTGTCTCTTCCTCTTAGTGCTTGCATCTGCATACACTAAAGGATCGTCATTATCTGAATCACTATCAGTATGTCTAGCCTTATTCTTTCCAGGATCAGTATAATCCTGTTTAGCTAGAGCTCCAAACAATCTTCTGTATGGTGGCTTTTCCTCATCAGGCACACCCTTGTATCCCTTCATCCTCACCAAAGTACGGATATTCATATGATCTTGACCAATTATCTGTGTAGGATCCTTCTTCAAATCAGGATACTTGTGATCAAAAATCATCATCAGAAATCTTGGGTATAACATGAATTGTTTCTTCTTCAAACCCTTAAGCATTTCCAGCATATGATCCAATATCATTCCAGACACATTAAATGGTTTGTTGAGAGTCAACGCAACCATCAATGAGCTTAAACTTCTTCTCATAACGTCATATCCACTGCTTACACATCCAAACACGTGAATAATGACATGTGCAAAGTATTTGAACTGTACACTCAGCTTTCCTTTGTGCATAGAACCATCAGTGATCGGTCCTTTGTACTTCATCCTCAGGAAACAGGCTTTCTGTTCAGTCCATGACAACTCTCTGGGATCTTCACTTACTTCAAACTTGATCTGAAGTGCTTCTCTAATATCAGACTCAGTCAAAAACGTCTCCATTCCTTGTATCTTGCTCTTGATGATTGTCTGATTCTCCCAGAAGTCATACTTCGCGTTCTTGTAAAAATCTTCAACAATATCTCTGTAAATGATAGTCGGAGTAGCCAAAGCATGCACAACTCTGCTTCTTTTCAAGAACTCAATGATCCCGGTAAACTCAATGTTCTTCTCCACTTCACCAAGATAAGCACAGCAGTTATGAGATCTTTCGAACGGCCAACTGCTTGCAACTGATGCTTCAGCCTCCTGAACAGTCTCCTGAACTGGATCTGGAATAACATTCTCTGCTTGAATCTCAATATTCTCAGTTTGATCAGCCATCTGCACATCAAAATCAGAGAAATACGTCAAAATACAAAAACGACAAAAATAGAAAATTTTAAGAATTTTCAAGTTCCACATTCGCCCATTTTTAACAAGGTCGAATGTAGGATTTATGGTACGAATATGAAACATTTTGGTCGAATGTGAAAAAGTGTTGATTTAAAAACACATTCGCCCAGTATAAGCTTCATTCGTCCGTTTCATTCCACTTTCGCCCGTTTTCTGGATCGAAGGTGAAATTTTAAACCCTAAAATTTAAAAAATTTTCTAAGTTTGTTTTTAACACATGATTTTGATTGCACTGAGTCCTAAAATGACCGATCAACACTCGTCTATCATCAATTGTACATAATTTTTAGTTTACATCAGTTTTAAAAGGAAATTAGGTTTAGCCTTCTTCAATCGATCAATTAACCAACTAAATCATGTTATAAACCTAATTCATTGATGATTCTCCCCCTAAAACTGATGTGAACTAAAAAACAATCAAAAACAAACCCTAAGAAACATCCTAGATCCCTTAATTCTAAAACCCTAAGTCCGGTTATAAACACGACGATACTGGTCTCATTAACGCTCCATTACCTGTAAAATTGGTATAGAAATGATCAGTATTAATCAAGGATTAAAAACCACAAGCAAAGGAAATCAAAGCAACAAGGTGTAGGATCGAAAGAAAAATTTTGAAAAACTATGAATGAGGTTCGAACCTGGAAAAGACTTATATATAGAGCCCACCTTCGCCCGTTTATATGGTCGAATGTGGATTAATTCCACATTCGGCCCAACCTAATGACCCAAAAGTGAAACCTTTCACCCGAAGGTGGAATTTTGTGATAAATGCCACATTCGTCCAGTCTAAACAGCCCGAAAGTGAAGATTTTCACATTCGACCCAATTAAGGGGCGAATGTGAAATGGAAAAATCTGAAAATTTTGCCAAATCACGAATTCGAATCCCGTTCAACATTTTTCAATCTGTTAAACTTCAAAAACTCATATTTTCACCTTTTGAATGATACAAAGCCCAGATGGTGTTATCAAATCTCAGAAATTGACCATCAAGCATCCTCGGATATCAAAAATAAAACAGAAATGCAAAAATTTTGGTTTTTCTGAAATTTTCACAAAACACACCTAAAATCTTTTTGGATTTTGTATCTTTTTGACAATAAAAGTAAAATGCATCAAAGTAAATGAAAGCAGTAAACATTTTGTGATATCCGGTAAGAGGATCATATCAGTTTTCTGAGAAATCTGATCACAGCGTTGATCTATTTTTTAATATTATCATTAGAAACAGTATGTGACACGGCAATTGCTGATATTGTGGTCCACGTAAGCTCACATGCAGACTATTACGCAATGCTTTAAAATGATACGAGTTAGGTGTATTAGACTATCACGATGTGGTGCCCACACACACGACATACTCCCGTATCAAGTAATTGCACAAAGCTTCGTCGTAACGCGTGATTATGCCAGAGTTATCCGTAAAAGTTACAAAGTATATAGCACAGAGGTGTACAGGTCAGCAAACGAATGCAGCAGAGTAACATGTGCATATACACTAGGTTGAGGCTGATATTAACCACTGATTTGCATCAGTAAGTCAATACGATGTAATAATGATCTTTGATCAATTAAAACATAAAGTTCCTCAATTCGGTAACTTTCGGTTTTGGCATTTAAGCTCTTTTAGCAAATATTCTGATGAAACTAGGTCCGTAAATCAATACGACAAAAGTTTAATCAGAATATCCCGGATAACCATAACATAACGACCCGAAACCTCAGATTTTGGCAATCCTATCAAACGAAATTACGGTACTAAGACCATATGCCCATGAGGTGTTCAGCCACGAACGCGTAGTTCGTTATGTTTGTATCACTAATGCACGCAATTTTTAGTCTACGAAGCCTATCAGCATATCACACATAGTCAACACACGCCTCATATTACTATACAATTCTTTAGCCTGTGTCAGATCCCCACTGATGTACTATCATTTCCTCTTTTTATCCAGGAAATCATTTTTGGTTTTTCTAATTTTTAGGTCTTTTTGAATTTTTCAATGTTTTTGGTTTTTCTGAGAAAATGGCTTCCCCTAAAATAAAGAACATATTTTTGGGTTTTTAATTTTTCTGAAAAACAATAAAACGAAAATTAGAAAGAAACAATCCACTTGAAAGCATCAACTTCTTTGAGGATTAAACAATCCCCTCGAAAGCATCAACTTCTTTGAGGATTACGATAGTAAAGAGAAATTCCCAATTAGCAAAGAGAAATTCCCAATTAGCAAAAGATTAAAAACTAAAACTAAAAAGCGATAAACCGAGGTGCCGATTAGTCCTGTTTTTCCTTTATGTTATTTACTTTTAAAAGATATTCAAAGCGGGATCTGTCAAAAGCTTTTGTAAACAAATCTGCACGTTGGTAGTCAGAATGAATTTTGATCATATCTATCAATTCTTTAGCGTAACAATCACGGATAAAATGGTATTTGATCCGGATATGTTTCGCTTTAGAATGATTTTCAGTATTTTTAGTTAATGCGATAGCGGCTTCGTTGTCACAGTATATAGGGGTTTTAAGAAACTGCAAACCGTAATCCACCATCTGCTATTGGATCCAGAGCACTTGCGAACAGCAACTCGAGGCTGCAATGTACTCGGCTTCACAGGTAGACAGCGCCACGGAAGTTTGCTTCTTACATTGCCAGGTGACTAACCTGCTCCCTAAAAACTGGCAACCAGCTGTAGTAGATTTGCTATCTTTGTCACAGCCGCCCCAATCTGCATCACTAAAAGCAATAAAATCAAAATCATCATCATTAGGGTACCAAAGTCCTTTTGAGGGACAACCCTTCAGATATCTAAGGATACGCTTGACCGCCGTCAGATGACTTTGTTTCGGCTTCGATTGATAGCGGGCACAGAGACACGTTGCATACATAATATCTGGTCGAGACGCCGTCAAATACATCAGAGATCCGATGATTGCTCTGTATGTAAATGGGTCAATCAACTCCCCCTTAGCTGTAGAGGAAGAATTCGACACTAAAACAGGATTATATGATCATACAAGTTGCTAAACCAGGTGCGGAAACCCTAGCTTAGAACAAACTGATATAAACTCAATCAAAACACAATCAAAGTCATTTCAAAAGCTTTTCATAGATTAACTCTTTGATAAACTTGATTACAACTTGATAACAGTTAATCTAGAACACAAAATAACACTCTCAGACCTCTCTGGAACACACACCAAAAACACACACTCTAAATGACTCACTTCACATTACAAAAACCCAAAATCTATTTATAACACCTGCACATTCGCCCCTTTCCATTGGTCGAATGTAGGCATTTTCCACATTCGCCCACATTGAGTGGTCGAATGTATCTTCTGTGTCATCCTGTTCCAGATTCGTCCATCTCTTATCTACCTTCGCCCACTTCTGTGTCACCTTCGCCCATTCTTGTTTTCCTTCGTCCCTTTTACCACATCTAACACATGTTAACCATCTAATCATTAGTCGCAAAAACGCATCTACAAACTCCCCCTCGACTATTGATTAGATCGTTTTCTATCTTCATCCATGGCTTTATTCAGCAGCTTGATTCTGAGCAAACTCTTCTGTTCTTTTGTCATCTCCGGCTCTAATTTCCTCTTTACCGGCTTTGACACATTTGCCATCTTCACCTTCTTGCCAAGCTTTCCTTCCAAATTACTACCAGCATTAATGTCATAAGCAAAGCAAACACCAACAACCTGTGTGTATTTCTTTGCTTGATCTGCATCGTTTGGCTCATGATGAATCGGATTATAAAAGAGCATGATGATGTCTTCGAAGGTGCAATTGATCAACCACATAGGATCAAATACATGAACATGCTTGTATTTGTCCTTTCCATCTCTCAACACAATCACTGCTTCTGCCTTCCTCCAATCATAATACCAGAAAATGAAGTCAGCACTGAAGTGTTGAGGCATAGGCATCAAAGGTATCTTTCTCATCACTTCAGGTGCCTTATAAATCAAGGTAACCCTTTTCAACTTGGTTCTGGGATCAATATCCCTGTGAACTTTCCTCCGGGGATATTGTGGTTTGAATCTGTTCCACTTAGTTCTACTCTCCCAAACCAATTTGTCTGCACACCAACCGACATGTGAATTATTCACTGAAGCACCCGACATTTGGAATCTGCAAAGATCTCTAACCGCCCAATACGGTAGAGTTAGCAAATCAATGAATCTGTAAAAATACAAGATTCCAGATTCCCACTTAGCAGCTAGACACTTCAGCCTGCCTAAGTATGTCCAACCTAGAGCTCTGCCTCTGAACTTTGCATTATGAAACCTATAGAAATTTCCTTGAGCTTCAGGCTTCGGTCGGTTTTCATCCATCAGTCTTAACTTCTTCAAATACTCCTTCAACTCATCAGTCTTATTTGAAGATTCTGGCAAATCAGCTCCAAGTACTTTCTCAACAAACTCAGCACTCCTCTTCTTTGCCTTTCTTTTTGCAGACGTATTATGTCTCTCAGTAAAATCAGGAAACACCAAGTCTTCATCAGTTTGTCTGAAGTACTGTGGATATTCCTCATGTGTAATATCCTCTATCTCAACTTCCTCAAATTCAGGGGTGTCTTTGTCATCAGAGTGACTTCCAATATCCTTTTCAGGAATATGTGGAATCGACTCATCAACAATGAATTCTTCAAACGTTTTCCCTACCCTCTGTGCAAGCCCATCTAAAATCTCCTTTGCCACAGATGCAGGTACTTCCCCTTCTTCTAGATCAGGATCGTTATATTCCAATTCATATCGCATATCATCCGTTTGGAATATTTCTGCAAAACGTCCTGTGAACTCAATGGTCCATTCTCTTTTCTCTAACATGTCCTTGTATACTTGTTTTGCATCATCAGATAAGGACCTCACCTTCTCATTCCAAAACACAGTCTCATCATCAACATTCTCACTACTCTTCTTCGAACTTGACTCACCTGTGTCTTTCTTCTTCTTTGAAGGTGGTCTCTTCTCAAAAGTAAACTTTGAAGTATCGTCTCCTCCATCATTATCATTACTACTACTACTATCATCCTCCTTTTGACTTCCCGAACCTTCAGCATCATCATCATCATCATTATTATCATCTCCATCATCACTCTTTTCCGATTCTTCATCCTCATCATCCTCATCTTCCTCATCTTCCTCTTTGTCAGATTCAGATGGTTCAAAGTCAACCTGTTCAACCTCTTTCTCTGTATCCTCCTCACCCTCCTTCAACTTGGGTGCAATGTTGTACAGATTATCTATCAGCTCACTGAGGCGTTTGTTTTCAGCCTTCAACTCTTTGTTATCCTCTTTAATCGCCTTGTATCTGTTTTTGTTTCTCAGACACTTTCCTTCAAGCTTCTTATTCTTTGCTTCTAGCTTCTTTACCTTCTCGTCTATCTCATCTTGATTAGACTTTGAAGCTACAACTATCTGAAGCATCTTTTCTTCATTTAGCTTGAACTTGGCAATCTCAGCTTGCTGAGCCACTAACATCTTCATCATGTCGTCCATTCTTTTATTCACCTGCTTCATCACATCATCATCCACAGTGACCTTCTTAGACTTGGACTTTGACTTAGATGGCTCAATCTCAGTTTCTTTTCCTTTCTGAGGCTGTGTAAACATGTTAAGAACATTATCCAGGGCAATATTGAATTGATCCACTGGTAATGTTGTAGCCTCCTTAGTCTTTTGCTTCTTAGTGGCTGGTGAAGATTGTTTAGATGATGTACCAGCAACAGGTAATCTCTTTCCTTTCAAAAGTAAGTTTAATTCTTTCTCTCTCAGCTGCTTGGTACTTGTTTTCTTTGCCATGGTTTTGTGTTTGGGCTTGGGCAAGTTAACCACAACGGTTTCACCTTCATTCAACTCGTCCAAATTTACAGTCAACCCTTCATCTTCAGCATCAACAGACTGCTTGCTCTTCTTAGCTTCTTCTATTGATCTGTTCAGTGATTCAGACTCACCAACCAAAGTGGCCTTTTGTTTGGTAGTCCGGACATTTTCAGCATCCGAATCCCACTGTTCTTCAGTCTCAGTCTCCTCTGAATCAACAGACTCTTCATCTACCAAACTCGTACCCTTCTTAGCAGTAGATTTCTTCCTCACCACTTGTTGTTTTGAACTCCCTTGATCTGTCTTTCCCTTACCCTTCCCTTTGGCTCCGGGATTGACAACCTGCCTTTTTCTCTTTGTGCTTGCATCAGCATAAACCAACGGATCATCATTATCACTATCACTATCAGGATGCCTCGCTGTATTCTTTCCAGGATCCATGTAATCCTCTCTAGCCAAGGCTCCAAACAACCTCCTGTAAGGTGGTCTCTCATTTTCAGGCACACCTTTATAACCTTTCATTCTCACTAAGGTTCTAACATTCATATGATCCATAGCAAGTATCTGTGTCGGATCTTTCTTCAAGTGTGGATATTTGTGATCAAAAATCATCATAAGGAATCTAGGATAAAGCATGAACTTCTTAAGCTTCAACCCTTTCAACATCTCTAACATATGATCTAAAATCATCCCAGCAACGTTAAATGGTTTGTTGAGAGTCAACGCAACCATTAACGAGCTCAAACTCTTCCTCATCACGTCGTATCCTCCACTAACACATCCAAACACAAGTATAATGACATGAGCAAAATACTTAAACTGTACTCCTAGTTTCCCTTTGTACATAGAACCATCAGTGATCGGTCCTTTGTATTTCATCCTCAGGAAACAGGCTTTCTGCTCAGTCCAGGATAATTCTCTTGGATCCTCACTTGTTTCAAACTGGATCTGGAGAGCTTCTCTGATATCAGCTTCAGTGATAAACATCTCCATTCCCTGAATCTTGCTTTTGATAATAGTTTGATTATCAAAATAATCATACTTGGCGTTGTTGTAGAAATCCTCAACTATATCCTTGTAGATAATAGTTGGTGTGGCCAAAGCATAAACCACTCTGCACCTCTTCAGAAACTTGATGATCTCAGTAAACTCAACGTTCTTCTCAACATCTCCAAGATACGCGCAACAATTGTGAGTCTTCTCAAACGGCCATTTAGTACCGCTTGATGATTCTCCTTCTTGCACAGTCTCTGGAACTGCAGTCTCCACAGGAATATCAATATTTGCTTGTTCTTCAGCCATCTGAAACATGAAATCAAAAATAAACGTCAAAACACGAAATCGACAAAACTTGAAAATTTTAGACTTTTGGAATTCCACATTCGCCCAAAATGCACTGGTCGAATGTAGATTATTGTGGCCGAAGGTATAAACTTTTGGTCGAATGTAAAGTAATGTTGATTAAAATGATACATTCGTCCATTTTAGTTTTACCTTCGTCCAAACTAGTTCACCTTCGTCCACTTCGATGAACCGAAGGTAGAACTGATTCATTCCCAAAATTCAAAAATTTTCAAACTGTGTTTTCAGGCCTTGATTTTGATCAAAACACATTCTATTATGGCCGACTAAGCTTCGTATACTATCAATTGTCATTAATTGTCATTCTATATCAGTTTTTATAAAGAATTAGGGTTTTAATATGTTCAAACAATCAATCAACCCTTAAACACTGTTAATATCCTAATTCTTGTTAAACTCTCCCCCTAAAACTGATATGGAATGATTTACTATCAACAGTAAGCATTAACAAACACTAGAAAATCAAGAACCCTAAACCCTAAGTCCGGTTCGAAAACAAACGATTCCGGCTTCAATTCTTGTCCATTACCTGTAAAACTTATATGAAAATGATCAGTAAGATGCAAAGAACAAAACGCACAAGCAGGGAAATCAAAATCAACAAGGGTCTGTTATTGAAGAAATTTTGGAAAAATTTGAAGTGATGGTCGAATCTGGGTTTGGCTTATATATAGCCTCCACCTTCGCCCATTCCGTCCGGTCGAATGTACAACATTTCCACCTTCGCCCCTAATGAAAGGCACGAAAGTAAAATGGTTTTACCCGAAAGTGGATTTTGGGTTAAAAGCCACATTCGCCCGTTGGAATCAACCCGAAGGTGAACAAAAATTCCACATTCGTCCCAATTAAGGGCGAATGTAAAATGGAAATTTTGAAAAATTTTGCCAAATTACAAATTCGAATCCCGTTCAACATTTTTCAATCCGTTAAGCTTCCAAAACACAAATTTTTACTTTTAGAATGATACAAAGCCCAGATGGTGTTGTCAAATCTCAGAAATTGACTATCAAGCATCCCCTGTTATCAAAAATAAAGCAGAAATGCAAAAAATTTGGATTTTTCTGAAATTTTATCAAAACACACCTAAAATCTTTTTGGATTTTGTATCTTTTTGACACTAAAAGTAAATTGCAACAAAATAAAATGCATCAAAGTAAATGAAAGCAATAAACATTTTGTGAAATCCGGTCAGAGGATCATATCAGTTTTCTGAGAAATCTGATCACAGCGTTGATCTTTTTGTTTAATATTATCATTAGAAACAGTATGTGATACGGCAATTGCTGATATTGTGGTCCACGTAAGCTCACATGCAGACAATTACGCAATGCTTTAAAATGATACGAGTTAGGTGTATTAGACTAACACGATGTGGTGCCCACACACACGACATACTCCCGTATCAAGTAATTGCACAAAGCTTCATCGTAACGCGTGATTATGCCAGAGTTATCCGTAAAAGTTACAAAGTATATAGCACAGAGGTGTACAGGTCAGCAATAAAATGCAGCAGAGTAACATGTGCGTATACACTAGGTTGAGGCTGATATTAATCACTGATTTGCATCAGATGATCAATACGATGTAATAATGATCTATGATCAATTAAAACATAAAGTTCCTCAATTCGGTAACTTCCGGTTTTGGCAATTAAGCTCTTTTAGCAAATATTCTGATAAAACTAGGTCCGTAAATCAATACGACAAAAGTTTATCAGAATATCCCGGATAACCATAACATAACGACCCGAAACCTCAGATTTTGGCAATCCTATCAAACGAAATTACGGTACTAAGACCATATGCCCATGAGGTGTTCAGCCACGAACGCGTAGTTCGTTATGTTTGTATCACTAATGCACGCAATATTTAGTCTACGAAGCCTATCAGCATATCACACGTAATCAACACACGCCTCATTATACTATACAATTCTTTAGCCTGTATCAGATCCCCACTGATGTACTATCATTTCCTCTGTTTTACCAGGAAATCATTTTTGATTTTCTAATTTTTAGGTCTTTTTGAATTTTATAATGTTTTTGGTTTTTCTGATAAAAAGGCTCCCCCTAAAATAAAGAACATATTTTTGGAATTTTTGATTTTTCTGAAAAACAAAAACAAAAATTTTGAAAGAAACAATCCACTCGAAAGCATCAACTTCTTTGAGGATTAAACAATCCCCTCGAAAGCATCAACTTCTTTGAGGATTAGGATAGTAAAGAGAAATTCCCAATTAGCAAAGAGAAATTCCCAATTAGCAAAATATAAAAACTAAAAACTAAAAAGCGATAAACCGAGGTGCCGATTAGTCCTGTTTTTCCTTTATATTGTTTACTTTTAAAAGATATTCAAAGCGTGAACGGTCAAAAGCTTTAGTAAACAGATCTGCACGTTGGTAGTCAGTGTGTATTTTGATCATATCAATCAATTCCTTAGCGTAACAATCACGGATAAAATGATATTTGATCCGGATGTGTTTCGCTTTAGAATGATTTTCCGAATTTTTAGTTAATGCAATTGCGGCTTCGTTGTCACAGTAAATAGGAGTTTTTAGAAACTGCAAACCGTAATCCACCATTTGTTGTTGAATCCAGAGTACTTGCGAACAGCAACTCGAGGCTGCAATGTACTCGGCTTCACAGGTAGATTGTGCTACGGAAGTCTGTTTCTTGCATTGCCAGGTGATTAACCTGCTCCCGAAAAACTGGCAACCAGCTGTAGTAGATTTGCTATCTTTGTCACAGCCGCCCCAATCTGCATCACTAAAAGATATGAAATCAAAATTATCATCATTAGGGTACCAAAGTCCTTTTGAAGGACAACCCTTCAGATATCGAAGGATACGCTTGACCGCCGTCAGATGACTTTGTTTCGGCTTCGATTGATAACGAGCACAGAGACACGTTGCGTACATAATATCTGGTCGAGACGCCGTCAAATACATCAGAGATCCGATGATTGCTCTGTATGTAAAAGGATCCGTCAGCTCCCCCTTAGCGTCCACTCCAATCCCGTGATTGGGTTGAATCGGGGTATCCATCGGCTTTGAGTCCTCCATCTGGAATCGGCTCAAGATGTCGGAGACATATTTCGTCTGGTGAATGAAGATCCCGTCGGGACTTTGGTCCACCTGCAAGCCTAGGAAAAACTGCATCTCCCCCATTGCGCTCATTTCAAACTTTTCCTGCATGACAGTTTCGAATTCCCTGCACAAAAGTTCGTTAGTTGAACCAAATATTATATCATCAACGTATATCTGTACTAGAAGCAAATCATCTCCCGTCTTCTTCGTAAAGAGGGTGCAATCGACGAGGCCGCGCTTAAATCCTTTGGTGATGAGGTATGTACTCAGCTCCTCGTACCACTGTCTCGGAGCCTGGTGCAAGCCATAAAGAGCTTTGTTCAACACGTAGACCTTATCCCGGTGGATTGGGTCCTCAAAGCCTGGTGGCTGCCCGACATACACCTCTTCCTTGACTTTCCCGTACAGAAATGCACTTTTCACGTCCATCTGATAAACTTTGAATTTCTTATAAGAAGCAAACGCGAGGAACATCCGAATAGCTTCGATTCGTGCTACCGGTGCATAGATTTCGTTATAATCAATCCCTTCGATTTGATGGAAACCCTGCACAACCAATCTGGCTTTGTTCCGAACAATTACCCCACGATCATCCTTCTTACACTTAAACACCCATTTGGTGCCGATCTTCTTCCTATCCGGCGGCAAATCCGTGAGCGTCCAAACTCCCAATTTCTGAAATTGTAATAACTCCTCCTGCATAGCTTCCACCCAGGCATCATCCTTCAAAGCGTCCTTGTATGTCCTTGGCTCTACCTGCGACACATAACACGCAAACGACCAATCATTTTGACTACCAGATTGTTGAATTTTGGCATATAAAGCTAAAGCACCAAAACTCTCTGGCGAATTAACGCTTTTAAGCTGCCCTCTGGTCATAACACTACTTCCAGGATCACCGATTACTTGCTCCAGCGGGTGAATACGATGAATCCGAGATTCCGGATAATCAGGTACTTGCACTCCCGTCTGAACAGTCAAGTTCTCTACAGCATCCAGATCATGACCCGTATTTGATGATGAAGCCACATCAGAAGTTGGAGTTGGGTTCACTGGCGGTGCCTCTGGTTCTTCAGCTTGATCAAGAATAGCTTCTTCAAATTGTTCATCTTCAGATTCTGAAGTGTCTAATGAAGTTGAAGCCTCTTGAAATATTTCTTCTTCTTGTATAGGAGCATTGGTATCATTAGAAGCTGGTAGGGGGTTCACGGTGATCGGACGCACCAACGGTGAAGTTGTTGCATTTTCACACTCGTAAAGTAGTCTAATGACAGCTTCTTCAACCAAGCTATCTAGATTGAATGATTCAAAGAAATCTTTGTAATCAAACATCCAATCAGGACCCGTGCCTTGAATATTTTGAGTATATCGTTGAACGTCCACGTTAGCCCAGTCTTCCACACGACGAGTTCGCTTGTTGTAAACCCGTTTGAGCGGGGTTGCATATCCAACAAAGTAACCCTCCTCGGCTTTAGGACTAAACTTTTCGCTTGGATTCAACATAGTGCATGGCGCCCCAAAAGGTTCTAGATACTCTAAGTTCGGCTTTCTTCGGTGTAACAGCTCATAAGATGTTTTTCCAAACTTCTTCACTGTTAGAACCCGATTTAGTGTGTAATTTGCTGCATAAATCGCCTCATTCCAGAACATTACTGGAAGATTTGAATCAGCAAGCATTGTTCTAGCCGCTTCAATTAGAGTCCTATTCTTTCTTTCAGCAACACCGTTCTGTTGAGGGGTGTACGGAGCCGAATATTCATGATGTATCCCTTTGTTTTCACAAAGTTCATCCATCTTGGCATTTTTGAACTCCGTCCCATTGTCACTCCGAATTCTCTTTATCTTCACATTGTAGAGATTCTCCAATCGAGTGAACAGAACTTTTAGATTTATAAAAGTGTCGCTTTTATTCTGCAAACACATCACCCATGAAAATCTTGAGTAATCGTCAGTGACGACTAAACAATAAAGCTCTCCAAGATGACTTTTGCGCTTGACCGGTCCGAAAAGATCCATGTGCAATCGCTCTAGTGGCATCTCTACAGAGTTAACCTTTTTCACTTTGTGGGACTGTTTGTGTTGCTTCCCCTTTTTACAACTCACACACGTGTCATTTAAATGGAAATGTTTCACATTTACTCCCTCGACAAGTCCATTTCTCACAAGTTGATTCATTTTCTTCAGATGAATGTGCCCCATTCTTCGGTGCCACATTATACCACTTTGTAGAGGAAGAATTCGACACTAAAACAGGATTATATGATCATACAAGTTGCTAAACCAGGTGCGGAAACCCTAGCTTAGAACAAACTGATATAAACTCAATCAAAACACAATCAAAGTCATTTTAAAAGCTTTTCATAGATTAACTCTTTGATAAACTTGATTACAACTTGATAACAGTTAATCTAGAACACAAAATAACACTCTCAGACCTCTCTGGAACACACACCAAAAACACACACTCTAAATGACTCACTTCACATTACAAAAACCCAAAATCTATTTATAACACCTGCACATTCGCCCCTTTCCATTGGTCGAATGTACGCATTTTCCACATTCGCCCACATTGAGTGGTCGAATGTATCTTCTGTGTCATCCTGTTCCAGATTCGTCCATCTCTTATCTACCTTCGCCCACTTCTGTGTCACCTTCGCCCATTCTTGTTTTCCTTCGTCCCTTTTACCACATCTAACACATGTTAACCATCTAATCATTAGTCGCAAAAACGCATCTACATTAGCGTCCACTCCAATCCCGTGATTGGGTTGAATCGGGGTATCCATCGGCTTGGAATCCACCATCTGGAACCGGCTCAAGATGTCAGATACGTATTTCGTCTGGTGAATGAAGATCCCCGTGGATCTTTGGTCCACCTGCAAGCCTAGGAAAAACTGCATCTCCCCCATTGCGCTCATCTCGAACTTTTCCTGCATGACAGTTTCGAACTCCCCGCATAAAAGCTCGTTAGTTGAACCAAATATTATATCATCAATGTAAATCTGCACCAGAAGCAAATCATCCCCTGACTTCTTCGTGAATAGGGTGCAGTCGACGAGTCCGCGCTTAAATCCTTTTGTGATGAGGTATGTACTTAGCTCCTCGTACCACTGCCTCGGAGCCTGGTGCAAGCCATATAAAGCTTTGTTCAGCACGAAGACCTTATCCCGGTGGATTGGGTCCTCAAAGCCTGGTGGCTGCCCGACATAAACCTCTTCCTTGACTTTCCCGTACAGAAATGCGCTCTTGACGTCCATTTGATATACTTTGAACTTCTTATAGGAAGCAAACGCAAGAAACATCCGAATAGCTTCAATGCGTGCTACAGGCGCATAGATTTCGTTATAATCAATCCCTTCGATTTGATGGAATCCCTGCACGACCAATCTGGCTTTGTTACGAACAATAACCCCACGATCATCCTTCTTGCACTTAAACACCCATTTAGTGCCAATCTTCTTTCTTTCCGGCGGCAAATCCGTGAGCGTCCAAACTCCCAATTTCTGGAATTGTAATAACTCCTCCTGCATAGCTTCAACCCAGGCATCCTCCTTCAAAGCGTCCTTGTTGAATTTTGGCATATAACGCTAAAGCACCAAAACTCTCTGGCGAGTTAACACTTCTCAGCTGCCCTCTGGTCATCACACTGCTTCCAGGATCACCGATAACTTGCTCCAGCGGGTGAATACGATGAATCTGAGATTCCGGATGTACAGGTACAATAACTCCCGTCTGAGTAGTCAAGTTCTCTACAGCATCCAAATCATGACCCGTGTTAGACGATGAAGCAATATCTGGAGTTGGAGTTGGGTTCACTGGCGGTGCCTCTGGTTCTTCTGCATGTTCAAGAATAACTTCTTCAAATTGTTCATCTTCAGATTCTGAAGAGTCTAATGATGTTGAAGCCTCCTGAAATACTTCTTCCTCTTGTATAGGAGCATTGGTATCATTAGAAGCTGGTAGGGGGTTCACGGTGATCGGACGCACCAACGGTGAAGTCGTCGTGTTTTCACACTCGTAAAGTAGTCGGATAACAGCTTCTTCAACCAAGCTATCTAGATTGAATGATTCAAAGAAATCTTTGTAATCAAACATCCAATCAGGACCCGTTCCTTGCACATTTTGAGTATATCGTTGAACTTCCACGTTAGCCCAATCCTCCACCCGACGAGTTCGCTTGTTGTATACCCGTTTGAGCGGGGTTGCATATCCAACAAAGTATCCTTCTTCAGCTTTTGGACTAAACTTCTCGCTTGGATTCAACATTGTGCATGGTGCCCCAAAAGGTTCTAGATACTCTAAATTCGGCTTTCGTCGGTGTAACAGCTCATAAGATGTTTTTCCAAACTTCTTCAC
This sequence comes from Ambrosia artemisiifolia, assembly GCA_032199755.1. NCBI lineage: Eukaryota > Viridiplantae > Streptophyta > Magnoliopsida > Asterales > Asteraceae > Ambrosia > Ambrosia artemisiifolia. The sequence goes on along the minus strand of CM063516.1, from coordinate 12,381,167 downwards.
TGTTAGAACCCGATTGAGTGTATAATTTGCTGCATAAATCGCCTCGTTCCAGAACATTACCGGAAGATTTGAGTCTGCGAGCATTGTTCTAGCCGCTTCAATTAGAGTCCTATTCTTTCGTTCAGCAACACCGTTCTGTTGTGGGGTGTACGGATCCGAATATTCATGATGAATTCCTTTGCTTTCACAAAGTTCATCCATCTTGCCGTTTTTGAACTCCGTCCCATTATCACTCCGAATTCTCTTTATCTTCAAATTGTAGACATTTTCCAATCGAGTGAACAGAACTTTTAGATTGTTAAAGGTGTCACTTTTATTCTGCAAACACATCACCCATGAAAATCTTGAATAGTCGTCAGTGACAACTAAACAATAAAGCTCCCCAAGATGACTTTTGCGCTTGACCGGTCCAAATAGATCCATGTGCAATCGCTCAAGTGGCATCTCAACAGAGTTAACCTTCTTCACTTTGTGGGACTGTTTGTGTTGCTTCCCTTTCTTGAAACTTACACACTTGTCATTCAGATGGAAATGTCTTACGTTTACTCCATCGACAAGCCCATTTTTCACAAGATGATTCATTTTCCTCAGATGAATGTGCCCCATTCTCCGGTGCCACATTATCGATTCTTTCTCGGTCGCCTTGGATAGAAAACATGTTATTTGTCCCTGTGATGTCATCGCCTTGGACATATCAAGAATATAGAGATTGTTGACGCGAGGTGCCTTCAACATTATCCATTCCTTTGGAATTTGGAAACCCGGTTTGAGAATATAGCAGGACTTGTCATCAAAATGCACAGTGAATTGCTTATCACATATTTGACTGACGCTCAACAAATTATAATCAATCTGCTTCACATATGATATTCTCTCAAAGCTCACTATTCCATTACTCACGCTCCCCTCCATAGTAATATATCCACCTTTATTTCCTGTGAATGCAACATATCCACCATTGATGTTCTTCACGTCGAACAATAATGCAAGATCCCCTGTCATGTGGCCTGAAGCTCCACTATCAACAATCCAAAGACTGCTAATAGGGCCAGCTGAAGCTCCCTGCACACAAAAAGTAAATCATTTAGTTCTTTCGGGGGACCCAAGCCTGAGTCTTGGGTCTTTGATCATCAGCTTTCAAAGAAACAGTTTCATTAACAATTTGTTTTGGATCAATCTTGTTAGAATTATTCAAAACATTTTCCTTTTTCTCATTTCCTTTTGAAGTAGAGGCTCCTGGAGAACCATTGGGTGTCCAAGATTGTTCAGTTCTTTTTAAGATACGAATCTGAGATTTTGGATTCTCAGTCGGTTTCTGAACATTGTTTGCAAATGAAACTTTCTTGGTTACCTTATCTGATTTAGCAGACTTAGGTCCAACACTTGACTTGACAATAGGTTTTGGTGAAACCTTATGCCTATCAGTTGTTGTGTTCACCACTGGTTTCCTCCATGATTGTTCCATAGCAATCCGATTTCTTCGATCATATTGAAATGGACGATTGTTCCTTGTTTGATAAAAGTTGTTTTGATTATAAAACTGTTGTTGTTGAGGAACAACTCGTCTATGTGGTGGAACATAATGATCAATCGGTTTTCTCATGGAATTCCTCACTTCAACCTCGTGCCTCTTATGCCTTACATACGGGCACTGAGCAAGTAAATGCCCTCGCTCCCCGCATTTAAAGCATGCACGGTACTCTTCAAAAACATTTGGAGCATTTGGTTGAGCAAATGATCTAACAGGATATTGATCATTATACTGTTGATTCCTCAAACTCTCAGGGAGTGGCCCTTTTGAGTAAGTAGGCTCATGAAAACCGTTAGCTCTGTTTTTGGGTCTAATGAACTCTGTGACATGAACCTTTGGTTCTTGAGGAACATCCAAATACAATTTCTTTAAAATGGCAGGTGGAATTTCATTTGTTCTCTCATGTTTTGGGAACCAAATGGTGCTCTCTTGCCAGATTTTATCAATTTTAGCATAGTTAGCATTTTTTATTGGAAATTCCTCGTCAGAGATGATCTTATCGGATCCTTCCATCCGATAAAACACCTTGACTGGTTTGTCACACGGTTCATTCTTAACATTCTTCTCAAGATCTTTCTTAACCACATTTCTTTCAGACTTTATCTCACGATGAGCATTTGCCATCGGATGCACAAGCTGAGATGGTGAAACTGGTTCATTGGTAATGATGTGATTTTCTTTTGGAATTTCACATGCATTAGCAGTTTGAACATTACCAGAATCATCACTCTCTGAGTCTGAATCAACACTTTCAACAGTAACACCCTCATCATTGAAACCTAAAATCGGCCTCACATCGGAATGTGGATCACCAATACTCGAGGTATTAGATTCATTTTCCGATGCTGAGTCAGATTTTACTGAGCTCTCCGGTGTCACTTGATGACAATTATGGTTTTCAAAAAGCACCGGAGATGGCACAGACTTGTAATTAGTGGTTTGATCATCAATGATGTGGTCTACCACGTAAGCAATGTGCTTATAACTTTCTAACTTTTTGTTTACTTTCTCAGCAAAGCATTTAATTGCTGCCATTTCCAACTTGGTATTTTCAATTTCATTTATGTAATTATTAATTGCAAGTTGTTTTAATGAAAGAGTGTTTTTCAAGTCAGAAATGTCCTTTTTATAGCCATCTAACACTTTGTTGAAAGCATGCAATTCTTTGCGAGTAGATTGACAGTTCATGATAGCACTATCACGTTGAACACGGAGTTGTTTGTTCTCCTCTGTCAATCTATCACACGTACCACAATATTTATCACTAGTAATATCAGTGCTATACTCAGAACTTACAGGTTTTGGCGGATCAGTCATGGCCATCAAAGCAAAATGAGCTTCCTTTCCAGCGAAAAACTTGGAGTAATCAATCTTGGTGAAAGCATCATCAGCAATGCATGACTTCCTCGTCATCAGAAAATCAGCTTCTGCTAGCAACTGATCAATATCGTCATCTAGAGATGTAACACTTGCTTCTGTATCCGATTCACTATCTGAATCTGAATAAACCGATTCACACTCCTCAGGAACATCAGAAACAGTGTCAATCACCATTCCAGGATTAGCATCCTCAGCCTTCACCTCAACAGGTTCATTCTCCACTTCCATTTCAGCCTCAGATACATCAACCTCAACCTTAGTTTCTTCCTTCTCATCAACTATCACTGACTCTTCAATATCAACCTGTTGAGCAACGCAAGCCACATTTCCACCAGTTGTAATCTCCTCAACACCTATTTGCAATCCCGACCAATCAAACTGTTCATCCTGTTGAATCATCAATGCTTGATTCTGATTGGTGATCTGTTGTGTCTCATTAGGTGTGGTAATCGGTATGACTGTTCGGTTAGTGTTGGTAGGTGATTGGTTTTGAGTCTGGTTTGATGTGTTTGGTTGTCTGTTTTGGTTGTTGTTAGAGTTATTTTGACGGTTTTGGTAGTTGTTGTTATTTTGGTAAGAAACTTGATTTTGGTTTTGTTGTTGACGGTTCTGGTAGCTTGCATTGAATGGGTTTCTATTACCTTGTTTTGGTGGCTGGGTGCATTCCCTTTTGAAGTGACCTTTCCCTCCATAGTTAAAACAAGTAACTTTCTCCTTGTTGAACCCGTAGGTTGTGTTAGGAGAAGTTCCCAAATCTGTTCTACCCGTCTTCTCAATAAATTCTGTTGCTCTTCTCATAATGCTTGCAAAAGCCCACTGGATATCAATCAATTCCATCTCTTCTTTATCAATCTGTGCATAGTCTTCATTGGTCAAGTTGTTGTTTCCAATTTTACTAGCAACCAACCCATTATAAGATGAAACCATTGCAGAGACTAGTGCAATGTGTTGCTGAGCAACTTCAACCGTCACATTTCCCAAGTTAGAAGTCTCCAAAACCACTGGTTGTTGATTAGGTTGAGTAATTTGGTTCATTGGGTTCATGTATTGTGTTGGTTGAAGTGGTTGTTGAGATTGGCTAGCAGTATAGAAAGCTGCCTGCTGCATTGGTGAGAATGGTGAAATGTAGGAATTGTTGTATTGTTGTTGTGGTGGAGGTTGTGGGTATGATGGTTGTGAGTAGGATGAGGTTTGTGCAATATAGTTGATGGTAGGTTTTGGTGATTCCATAACCTTGCAAATGCAAGCAACATGTGGTGCAACTAATCCCCCTGAACTTGAGTTGCTAACTGGAACTGAAGTGCCTCCAAAATATAAGCTAGGATTCTGAGGAATCTGTGATCTTTTAGCTTTCCTCTTCTCTTCAAGCTCTTTGTTCTCCAGTTTCTGCATAAACTCATTAATAGTCCAGAACTTATATGCATCCTTCTCCTTGAGAACTTCCACATGCTGATCCCAGTATGGTGGTAGAGCATCTGCAAACTTGTCCACCAAATCTGTCATAGGAATCTGTATACCATAACTAGACAATTCAGTTAGCAAATGACAATATCTAGGAGTTAATTCTTTTAAAGTTTCATTTCCATTATAAGTAAAGTTCTCAAACTCCTTTCGTAACTCTTCCATCCTCAATCTTCTAGTCTTCTCATTCCCATCATGCCTAATCTTAAGCATATCCCACAGTTGCTTAGATGTAGTGCATGTCCAACTGATGCAGTAGATCATTTGTGATAACCTGTGTCAACTGGGAATAAGCTTTCTTCTCCACAGCAAACTTCTTTTTCTCTTCCTCAGACATACTCTCCAATGGTACAGGTTCACCTGTGTTCTCCAAAACCGGTGGTGTGTAACCTCGAGCAATCATACTCCATGCCTCTGCACCCTCCACTCCCATGCCTTCCAAGTGGATCTTAAACTTTTTCTGCCACTGATTGTATTCTTGCATTTCCATGAGCTTAGGTGGCCGATTCCCGCTACCTGAAGATAAGTCATTAATCAGTGTGGAAATAGCATTTGTGGTTTGAGTATTTACCACCGCTGCTGCTACTCCCCAGTAGTCAGGTTGTGGTGCTGGAGGTGGTACACTTTGAGGCATCGAGCTAGTCATCGCGATGTAATTAATCGGTTGCGAAGACTGTGTGCTCGTCTTTTGTGCTGCCACTGTCCATGGGTCCATCACTTGCTGTTGTGGTTGTGTCGTTGCTGGTCTCGGGGTAGTCGAAAAATTCCACATGATCACGAACTTCGAAAAATTCAACACTTAAGAAAATTTTCCAAACCACTGTTCTAGGTTCGCCCCTTTTTCTTACTTTCGTCCCCTTTGTTCTACTTTCGTCCAATCTGAGTACACCCGAATGTAGAATTTCAACAGAAAGTAAAATCAGCTAACACCCTTTCCACTTTCGCCCAAAATGCTTCAGGTTCGACCAGTAAATATCCACGTTCGCCCGCCCGATCAATCGAATGTGGAAAATATTACCCGAAAGTGAAAAATTCAACCAACAATTTCCAGGTTCGCCCAGAAACTACCTAGGTTCAACCAAAAATCTCACACGTTCGCCCAAACTGTGTCAGGTTCGCCCACTACAGCACACGTTCGCCCATTTCAGGTTTGAAAAACGGTTACACTTTGAAAAACGGTTATTTTGATCTCTGATTTTCAAAAGTTTATGGATTTTAATGATCTTTATCAGGTTTTGATTCGGAATTGATTTGGAACAACTTTAATTCTTGGAATTTTAGATTTTATCCACAAAATCAACTTCAAATCAATCAAAAACACTCAAAAACCATTTTCATTCAAAAACAGATGTATTTTGATCAAAATTAGGTCCAAATCAGCTCTGAGTTTATCAAATTTGTTGTTGTATGATCTGTATGGCTCTGATACCACTTTGTAAGCGAAAGATTTTATATGAAACAGGATTAATTGATCATACAAGTCACAAAACCAGGTGCGGAAACCCTAGTTCTGAACAAACTGATAAAACTCTAATCAAAACACAATCAAAGTCATTTTCAAAGCTTTTTCATAGATTAACCTTTTCAAATATTCAATTACAATCACACACACGTTAATCTAGAACACTTAAACACTTTCTCAAAATCACCTACAACCTGACTCAAACACACACTCCAACTAAAACTCTCTTTAACTCACAAAAACACAAATTCTATATATAGTGTCTACACGTTCGCCCACTATAGATGGTCGAATGTGGACTTCTTCCACATTCGCCCACTATATGGTGCGAATGTATATCTTCTGATCAGGTCCATTCTTCCTTCGCCCACTTGCATTCTACCTTCGCCCCATTTCTTCCACTTTCGACCATATTGTTCTACATTCAATCAATCAGCAACTTCCTAACATATGTTAACTTGTAGATTTAATCACTAGTCGCTTTTCGTGCATCTACAATTCTTAATTTGACAATTTACTTGTTTATATACATTTATAAAACATGAATTCACTCAGCTCGTCTAACTTTCTGTGCATATTAGATTGATTTCAGGTTTGTTGAAGAATAAAAGGGACGCCTTGGCATGCAGTGGGACTACCTAGTTGCAGTTGACATTTCGAATAAGAGGATGTCTATGTTATTTGCATGATCCTTTATTTTCAGTATTTGTAATATTTTATTTTGTCGTATAAATATGTTTTGACCCGTTTCGGGAACTCCATGTTTGGATAACTTAAAACTATTTGACATTCCGCTGCGTATTTTCTGAAATTAAATAAGACTTCTTTTGAGTATCTAAAAAGGTTTTAGTCTTTGAATGCCAACTGTTTGACACCCGGTTTTGGGAGTCTTTCAAGTTGGTATCAGAGCAATTGTTCGTGGGATTCAGGCAGTTTGTGCTTGAACTCGAATCTAGTATGGGACCGAACTAATACTAAGAAATGTCAACTGCTGGGTAGCTACACGCCAAGAGGTAACCTTAAAAGTTTAATAAATAAATACTATGTGTATTTGCGATGATCAAATGTTAATGTGTCAGCAAAACTCTTCATATGACCATAACTTGTTGTGTTTAGTGTGACTAAAGTAAAGTAAAGAGCTAATCACACCCGATTAATGTTATTAGAAGTTTACCATTACTATATGTTGTTCAGGTCGATCAGAAGGTGCAGAAATAGCTAGAACTGAATGCGAAAATTATGGAAAAACATCTAGTAATGTATTTACATTCTGAATCATGTGACGGTTTTGTCTTGAAGGTTTAGTATTGCTAGAACACGTGCATCTAGTGGTGGTCGTGCTCAAGGTCGTGGTGGTGGTAGTGCTAGTGGACGTGGTGGTGGTTGTGGAGGTGGTCGCGGGGGAAGCCCCATTCTAGACCCCGTTTCAGAGTGGAAAGGCACGCCCAATTCGAATATCAATGACCATGATGTATTGGGACCAGACGTTAGAGAGGCGATCACAGATTAGGCGTACCCAGTTTTGCACAGTAGTATGCGTGACATTATGGCTGAAGCGGTTAAGGCCGTGACTGAGACTGACAGGGATGCCAGACAAGGATTCGGGAGGGAATGCCGGGACCCTGAACCTGTTTATTCTAGTGATGAGGATCAAGTTCGAGTTAGTTGGGTTGTCACTCGATGTTGCACTTATGGAGATTTGAAAAAGTGTGACCCACCTCCATTTGACGGCAACAAGGGTGTTTTAGCAGCCTATCAGTGGATACGTGAAATGGAGCCTGTGTTGCGAATAAGTAAATGTGGAGCAGAGGACAAGGTGACGTTTACGGCTCATTCTTTTGTATCTGAAGCTTTATGTTGGTGGGATAACTTGACACAGGCAACAGGAGATAGGGCAGTTAAGAGGATGTGTTGGGATGAGTTGAAGAAGTTGGTTTTTGAGCATTTCTGTCCGACTCATGAGTTGGATAAGTTGGAGAGAAAGTTTCTCAACCTTGAAGTTGGGAATCTGTCCCACAAAAATACACATCCAAGTTTAACGAGTTGGCCTGCCTATTCCCAGATATGGTTACAACAGAAGCAAAGAGGATCAAGAGGTACGTTCAAGGATTACCATTGGACATACGCCGAGGTGTTATGACTACTAGCATGGACTCGTTTCAACAAGTGGTAGCTATGAGTGGTACTTTGTATGAGCAAAGGGATGTTAAGCGTGTCGCGAATCAAAATAAGAGTTGGAACTCAAACCGCAACGATGATGGAAAGCGGAATGGGGCGGACACTATGGGACCCACTTTCAGGAAGGTTAAGACCGAAAGTACTGATGTTGGGGGTAGTAATGGGGACAAAAGTAGTGAGCTAAGTGTGGGAATGCGCATTTGGGGGAGTGTAAACACGTTACTGGTACTTGTTTCCACTGTAAGAAGATAGGTCATCCTCATTAACATTTCCCGACTCTAGTATGCTATAAATGTAAGGGCACGAGACATTTTTCTAACAAGTTCATGGGCACACGCACTAGTAGCTCTGGCTCGGGGGATGCTGGGAAAACTACCGGGATAGAGGTACCAACAACCAAGGCCCGGGCTTTCAGTCTCTCAAAGAAGGAAGCAAGGGCGCCAATGGACGTTGTGACAGGTATCTAGTGCACTTATTCCATCCAATAGATTCTTTATATTTCTTCTTTTACCTCTTATGTGATATTGTGTCAGGTACATTTTTGGTTAATGGCTTTCGGGCCTCCGTTTTGTTTGATTCGGGAGCTAATAGAGCTTTATATGTACCAGTTTTTGTAGTGAGTTAGATGAGAGCCCCAAGGATACTAGGCATTTATTCGAGGTCAAGGTTACGGTAGGAAATTCATTCCTTGTTACTAAGGCCGTAGAAGATTGTCGAATCGAGTTATTGGGGCATAGTTTTCCTATCCGTCTGTATTTAATGTCATTGGGTTGCTTTGATGTTATTCTTGGGATGGATTGGTTGGCTATCGTGGATGCTCACATTGTGTGCGGACAGAAACCCGTGCGACTTACAGCTCCTGATGGGAGTCGGATTACTGTTCATGGGGATGAAAGTTGCTCACTATCTCGGGTTATTTCTATGCTAAAAGCGGGGAAACTATTGCAGTGTGGTGTTGGGCGTACCTGGCGCAGGTCATGAATTTGGGTGCTGATATCCCCAAGCTAGGGATGTTCCCATAGTGCGTGATTACCCGGATATATTTCCTGAGGATTTAACAAAGTTGCCACCAGCCGCGAGGTTGAGTTTTAGATAGACCTCATGCCAGAAGCTAAACCTGTTGCCAGGGCACCCTACCGACTAGCACCTGCGGCAATGAAAGAACTCTCATCTCAGTTGGAGGATTTGCTCTTGAAAGGGTTTATTTCTCCGAGTATCTCACCTTGGGGTGCGTCGGTTTTGTTTGTTAAAAAGAAAGATGGTAGAATGAGAATGTGTATTGATTACAGGGAACTAAACATGCTGACACTGAAGAATAGAGAGGGGGATGTTCCAAAGACTGCCTTTCGTACTCGTTATGGGCATTATGAGTTTTTAGTGATGTAATTTGGTTTGACTAACGCGCCTGCGGCATTCACGGATTTGATGAACCGTTTCAGGAAGTCCATGTTTGGATAACTTAAAGCTTATTTGCATTCTGGTGTGTATTTTCTGAAATTAAACAAGACTTCTTTTGAGTATTTAACAAGGTTTTAGTCTTTGAATTCCAGATGTTTGACACCCAGTTTTGGGGGTCTTTCAAGTTGGCATCAGAGCAATTGTTCAAGGGATTCAGGCAGTTTGTGCTTGAACTCGAATCTAGTATGGGACTGAACTGATACTATGAAATGTGAACTGCTGGGTAGTTACACGCCAAGAGGTAACCTTAAAAATTTAATAAGTACATACTATGTGTATTTGTGATGATCAAATGTTAATGCGTCGGCAAATCTCTTATTATGATCATAACTTGTTATGTTTAAGGTGACTAATGTAAAGTAAACAGCTAATCACACCTTCTCAATGTTATTAGAAGTTCAACTTACTTTATACATTCTGAAAATACATGTGACTGATCCTGTGACGGTTTTGACTTGAAGGTTTACTATGGCTAGAACACGTGCATCTAGTGGCGGTCATGCTCAAGGTTGTGGTGGTGGTCATGCTAGTGGACGTGGTGGTGGTCGTGGAGGTGGTCACAGGGGCATCCACATTCCAGACCCCGTTTCGGAGTGGGATGGTGTGACAACAGTCAACGATCCAGGTCAACATCCGTACGCATTTTACTTATATTTGTCATTTTATGTACATATTTGGACATTTTGCACACACAATACCCCCCCCCCAAGTCTAGTGAAGCATGAGTTGTTCAGGAAACTCAAACAAAGATCACATGTTTATGCATACAACACCCAAACAATTACCAAACAAGCATTCAATGACGTTACCACACTCTAACGCATGGTAATCCCTCACTAACACAAGTATACGGATCCTAAAATTACCATATGTTAACATATAGTGTTGATACCCCCTAACACATGATAACTTTCTATTAACACGTGTGAGAACATAAAAAAATAAATAACTTATGATTCACAAAATACATGTTAATATCGTCATCAATTACCCTTGTCATTTAGACAAAGTCAAGTTACATTCCTATGCAAATGATCGACTATAAACCGGTACAAACTAGTATTATATTCATTGCACGTTATACATACATATATTATTATCCATAACATCAAGTTTATACCCACATAAGATGGATTAATGTGAGCCGAAACATTACTATACATATGTGTACACACATACACACGACAGACTAATCGACCAAGGTGTTAATCACCTAGAGATTCTAACTTTGATATAGACTAAACATATGTGCACTCCTCACCCATATAGACATGCGCATCATATGTATGGGTAGGCAATGGATAACATTTGTATTTACACCAAATTGTGATACAACTAAACTTTACGTATAAGTCAATCCATCCTCTTTTAGTAATTGTTGCTATCCATCGATTTTAGTACAAGAAAGATCATCAAACACTAGAATAGGTATAGACAAACATCATGACACTACTCCTCACAAACTAATCCTTCCCTAACCATAACAATTAACAAACAAACATTCTTCTTTCTTTCCCCACCTTTGGCCGAAAGGGACAAGACAAGAACCTTGATCAATCAACTAACCTTTCCTCATTTAAGCACCTATACTGTTAGGATTTGAGTTTGATTTGTTAAGATTGTTTAAGTAATGAAAAAAAGGAATGAATTATAAAGATGGAAAGTGCAGCGGAATATAAATTATAAATCTTAACAAATGGAACAATTGTTTTCAAACAAGTACTATTTATCAGTCATCACAGATTTCAGTACAAGTTATTACAATTCTCCCCCTCAGCCTGATCAGTCAACAACTTTGTCTGTGTAAGAGAATGTGTGAAGTGATGAATAGAACAGTACAGGCACTGTTCTATTTATAGACAGACTAAAGCTCTGATGACCTAAGACTGACGTCACCTAGACAATGACAACTAACTAACATAACAACATAAAACATCTGCTAGGTAAAACTACTGTTACGTTGCCTAAACCACTGATGAGTAAACAGCTGATAGGAGAAACTTTGTTGGCCTTGAACATCTGTTGGAGCCTAAGTGCTGTTGGCTCCAACAGACCTTTTGTCTTTGTCAGCATTTTGTCTTGTTTCCTTGTCAGTACTTTGATCATCAGTTGTTTCTCCAATCAGCAACAGTTTTGTCCAGCAGCACTTTATCATCAGCAATTAGAGTCATCAGTCGTTTGGAAGGATTCTTGTATAAAGTACTGTTTTATTCAAAATCAGAAGTGTAGAATATTTTGGCTTTCAATCATCTGTTCTTTTCCAGGTCAGCAGACCCAACACCTTGTTTCTTAATATTAAAATGGTAAAAATATTACAACTTTGGATGAATGATTTGACGAGTGTACTAAGATTACAATGATTTGTGTAAGTATTCTCTGAGTAGCCGAGCGTGTGTGTATTTCGAGTGATTCTAAAGTGTCCTATACTCGTCAATCATCCCCATATATATAATACATGAGAGTAAATAAAGAATCCCGTGCAATCCGCTGCTTAGTTAAGTTCTTTGAAGACTTCAGGTGACCGTTGTGGCAGTTTCACCTCAGCTATACGTTGTACTAGCTGTTTCCAGGTTCTGCGCCGATATTTAATGCATATTGGTTACAAGTTTGACTCTATCTCCGATCTTGGACTTTGGTTTGTAAGAATTATTGTTCTATCTTTGACTTCTCTGACTGAGTATGATAATATAGACGTTGGAGATCAGTTACAAGTCCATATTATAACCAAGTTGTACCTGCATTCATGTCATATAAAGATAATTCGTTAGTCCATCCTCAGGATGTGCACATGCTGAAATATAGTTACATCCTGAAGTCTGTCAAGTCTTTTAGCATCCTGAGGATGCTACACTAGGGATACAAGCTAAAATCATCCTGAGGATTTTCACCACCAACACCTATTATCTCACCATGGCCTTTTATCAAATGGGGAATGGACATAGTAGGGAAACTACCCAAAGCTCCTGGTGGAAAGGTGTTCACATTGGTAAACCTATTTCCTTGGTCTTTGGAATAGAAGCGATGCTACCAACAGAGATGGTAATGCCTACAGCTAGAAGACATCTTCAGGATGCAACTACCTCCTGAAGATATAACTATCCATCCTAAAGTAAACCTAAGCCATCCCGGGCATAGTTGTCACTAATTTACTTCGTTTTGCATCCTGACTAAGTATTTTCAGAATATAACTAGTTTTAACATTTGAATTACATTCTTAGCACTATACCTCACAATTTCTAATTTGGAATACAAAATTATTTCTACTAGGTAATTTTTGACCAAAACAATTTGGCGCCCACCGTGGGGTAAGTGGTGCTATTTTAACAAAAAACTTTGTTAAAACCTTTTCTCAATTAACTCATTTTTTACAAAACTTGACAACTATGTATTCTTCCCTGAAAACTATCTCTTCATCCATGCCATCATCAGCCTCTACCAGGAATACTGCCTTACCACCTCCACCTGCATTCTCAAAGAGTGCTACTTCCCAGATTCCACCTAGACCAGCAATGGGAACAGCTGGATCCTCTCTTGTTTTCGTATCAAATGATGAGATCCTTTCCATGTTTTCAATGGTGAAGGAACAAATGCAACAACAGTAGGAGACCAACAGAATGATGATGAGAGAGATACAATCCCTCAAGACATCCTCGAAGAGACCAACTGAAGACATGGGGACACCATTGCAACCAAGGGTGTTGGATTTTAATTCTGGAATCTCTGGAGGTGTTCATCAAGGAGATTTCATCCCCATATACTGGGTTCTCTGCTCCAGAAACAACTATTGCACCCAGGATGGCAACTACCAGGGATACAGGATATACACCTGTGCCATCCCAAGGATATAACAATAACGGTAACAATGTAAGTTCCAGTACTTTTACTGCTAATGATGTTGCTTCTTTGCAGGATACAGGAATAAGCCCTCAGCTAGCAAGGGAGCTTCAGAAGATCAAGGATATGGTATCGAGTGTACCAGGGATAGTTCAACCTATCCCTGAGGTATCCTTAGCATGCCATACGGTGTCAAGATTTGCATCCCCCATATGTGATGCAGAGATCCCAAAGAGGTTTCAAATTCCAAGCATGAAGCTGTATGATGGATCTACAGATCCTGAGGAGCATGTGGCTCAATATAAGGAAAGGATGGAAATAAATCCAATCCCTGCCAATATGAAAGAAACATGCTTATGCAAGGGATTTGGTTCAATTCTCACTGGTCCAGCCCTGAAATGGCTCCTAAGTATTCCTCCCTGTTCTATTACTTCTTTTGCACATTTAATTAACATGTTTAATAATCAATTCTCTTGTAGTCGAATGTTCAAACGTTTGACAAGTGATCTATACAGCGTGACTCAACCACAGGGGTAATCACTAAGAGAGTTCATTACTAGGTTCGGAAAGGAAGCACTTGACATCCTGAACCTGGATGTCACAACAGCACTACATGCATTCAAGATGGGACTGCAAAGAGACTCACCATTCTACCAAGAATTAGTGATGAATCCATGCAGGAACTTGGATGAAGTCAGGAACAGAGCATTGAGATTCATCCGACTTGAGGATGATAAGAAGATACAGGAGAGGATAGAATCATCCTCAAAATATAACCATCCCAATCGAAAGTCCACTCCCACATACGAACCATACAAGCATAAACCATATGCTAGGCCTGATAATAAGAAGGTCAATGTGGCAGAGGACGATGATGAGGATGACTGCCCTAAATTATCAGACTATTGTTTTTCTTTGGTTGTAACAGGATTGATGTATGCCATGAAGGATCTAGGGGACAAAGCAAGATGGCCGAAGAAGGACAACAAGATAGGATGGAAAGACAAATCCAAATGGTGTGCCTTTCACGAAGATGGAGGAAGTTCAGTGAACATCATCCAGCTTGAAGCTCTCAAGAGAATGAACATCCCGGAATCTGAAATAGTTTCCAGATCATCAGTCTTGGTGGGCTTCAGTGGGGAAACTAAGAGCACAGTGGGTGACATCAAGCTACCAGTATATGTAGAAGGGGTGAACTCTATACAGAGATTCTATGTGATAGATTCCCTATCCTGCTACAATGTCATCCTGGGGAGACCCTTGATACATGACATGAAGGCAGTCCCTTCGACATATCACCAGTGTGTGAAACTACCCACACCTTGGGGAGTTGTGAAGGTCAACAGCGATTAACAGGAAGCGAAGGATTGCTATACGACATCAATGAAGGCCTCATCTCGACAAGCATAGCAATTACAGCAGGATGCACAGTGCCATCCTCAGGATGTTAAAGCACATCCTGACCAGGATGTAAAAGCTGCCTGCCTCGACGACAATAACAAGGATATCACTGTGCAAATCGGTAAGAATATCCCACATGATATTGAACAATCACTAATCTCATTTCTTAAATGCAGGATGTCTACTTTTGCATGGAAGCATGAAGATATGACTGGCATCTCTAAGGATATCATTACTCACAAACTTGGGATTGATAAGAGTTTCAAGCCCATTCAGCAAAAAAGAAGGAAGTTTGCTCCAGAGAGAAATATCATCATACAAGAGGAAGTAGACAGGCTGCTTAAGTCTAAGATGATAAGGGAAGTGAAATTCCTAATATGGCTGGCGAATGTTGTGGTGGTTCAAAAGAAAAATGGGAAATGGAGAGTGTGTGTGGACTATACAGACCTTAACAAGGCCTGTCCTAAAGACCCATTCCCATTACCACACATAGATTCAATGGTGGATGCTACAACAGGCCACGGGATGCTGACATTCATGGATGCATCCTCAGGATTCCAACAGATAAAGATGGAACCAGATGATCAGGAGGATACAACATTCATGACACCATCAGGTATATATTGTTATATATACAGGTGCCACTTATCAAAGGCTAGTGAACATGATGTTCAAGGAAAAGATTGGGGACACGATGGAGGTCTACATTGATGCCATGGTAGTGAAATCCAAGAAAGCTGAAAATCACCTTCAGGATCTCAAAGAAGCCTTTGAGGTAAAATTTCTCTTTGCCAAGGAGAAGACGTGGGTTCGATTCCCGCTATCCGCCCACTACTTTAGCTACTTTAGCGGCCTGGCCTGTTACTCGGGATTAGATTCCGTAATAGGTTCACTCATATAATATCTTGAATGAATGAGAACAAAAAGTACATCCTGGATGCTTACAACACGAAGTTAAACCTAGCAAAATGCCATTTTGGAGTTGGAGCTGGAAAGTTTCTTGGATACTTGGTAACAAAAAGAGGGATAGAAGCCAGCCCTGAACAAATAAAGGTCATCCTTGATCTCAAATCTCCAAGAAATATTAAGGATGTGCAAAGGCTGACTGGCAGGATAGCGGCCCTGAATAGATTCATTTTGAAATCCTCAGAGAAATGCAAGGAGTTCTACGACACCCTGAAAAATAATATCAAAATCGACTGGGGACAGAGACATGAAGAAGCTGAAAGACTATCTTACAGCAACTCCATTATTGATGAAACCTGAGGATGGAGAACCTCTCAAGCTATATCTTGCAGTTTCTGGGAATGCAATAAGTGCTGTCTTGGTAAAGGACTTCGAAGGGCAACAACATCCTGTCTATTATGTAAGTAAAACTCTACTAGATGCTGAAACCACGTATTCACATTTCGAAAAACTTATTTTAGCTTTAATAATGGCTTCTACTAATGTTTTGGTCAAAAATTACCTAGTAGGAATAATTTTGTATTCCAAATTATGAGGTAGTGTGCTAAGAATGTAAATTTATTATTTAAACTAGTTACATTTTGAAAATGTTTGATCAGGATGCAAAAAAGTGTAATTAGTGACAAATATGCTCGGGATGGCTTAGGTTTGCTTCGGGATAGACAGTTATATCCTCAGGATGGAACTGTTTGTAATTGTAGATGCGTTTTGCGACTAATGATTAGATAGTTAACATGTGTTAGGAAGGGCTGATGGGGCGAATGTAATTGGTTTGGGCGAAGGTGAATATAAGATGGGCGAAGGTAGAGAGAAGTGGACGAATCTGGATGGAACAAGACTGAGAAGACACATTCGACACAAGTGGGCGAATGTGGAAAGGCTTCACATTCGACCAGTCAAACTGGGCGAACGTGCAGGTCCTATATATAGATTTTGTGATTTTGTAAGTTTAAGCGAGTCATTAGGTGTGTGTGTTATCAAGTGTTGTTCCAGAGAGGTTTGAGAGAATTTGTGTGTGTGTTAGATTAACTGAATAGACATTGTAATCAAGTTTTTGAGAAAGTTAATCTATGAAAAGTATTGAAAATGACTTTGATTGTGTTTTGATTTGAGTTTACTTCAGTTTGTTCAAAGCTAGGGTTTCCGCACCTGGTTTTGTAACTTGTATGATCGTATAATCCTGTTTTCGTGTCAAATCACGTCTCTACAAAGTGGTATCAGAGCATAGAGGATCATACAACAACAAATTGATAAACTCAGAGCTGATTTGGACATTATTTTGATCAATTCACATCTGTTTTTACATAAAAATGGTTTTTGAGTGTTTTTGAAAGAATTAGAGTTGATTTTGTGGTTAAAATTTAAAATTCCAAGTATTAAAGTTGTTCCAAATCATCTCCGAAGCATAACCTGATCAAGATCATTCAAATTCACAAACTTTTGAAAATCAGAGATCAAAATAACCGTTTTTCAAAGTGTAACCGTTTTTCAAAATTACAAAATGGGCGAACCTGGAGTGTTTTGGTCGAAGGTGTGAGTTTTTGGTCGAACCTGAGTGTTTTTCTGGGCGAACCTAGGTTTAATTGGGCGAACCTAGAATTTTTCAGTTGAATTTTTCACATTCGGGTCTAACTTTTCACATTCGGGTGATCGTGCGGGCGAACCTGGAACAAAAACGGGCGAACCTGAAACTTTTTGGGCGAACGTGAAAAGTGTTAGTGTGTTTTTACTTTCTGGTGAGATTTCACATTCGGGAAGTACTGT
Organism: Ambrosia artemisiifolia; assembly: GCA_032199755.1. NCBI lineage: Eukaryota > Viridiplantae > Streptophyta > Magnoliopsida > Asterales > Asteraceae > Ambrosia > Ambrosia artemisiifolia. Next base: position 12,363,732 of record CM063516.1, on the reverse strand, counting down.
TTGGGCGAACCTGAAGCTGAAAGGAACGAACCTGAAGTACTTTTGGGCGAACCTAGACTAGTGTTTTTGGTAAATTTTCTAAGTGTTGAATTTTTCGAAATTCGTGATCATGTGGAATTTTCCGACTACTCCGACACCAGCCACTACACAACCACAACAGCAGGTGATGGACCCATGGACGGTAGCAGCACAGAAGACGAGCACACAGTCTTCGCAGCCGGTTAACTACATGACTCAAAGTGCACCTCCAGCACCACAATCTGACTACTGGGGAGTAGCAGCAGCGGTGGTAAACACTCAAACTTCAAATGCTATTTCCACACTGATTAATGATTTGTCTTCAGGTAGCGGGAATCGGCCACCAAAGCTTATGGAGATTCAAGAATACAATCAGTGGCAGAAAAAGTTCAAGATACATTTGGAAGGGATGGGAGTGGAAGGTGCTGAAGCATGGAACATGATTGCTAAAGGTTACACACCACCAGTTTTGGAGAACACAGGTGAACCAGTGCCATTGGAGAGCATGGCTGAGGATGAGAAAAAGAAGTTTGCTGTGGAAAAGAAGGCGTTTTCCCAATTGACACAGGCAATCACAAATGATCTTTTGCATCAGTTTGGGACTTGCACAACATCTAAGGCACTATGGGAAATGCTTAAAAGGAAGCATGATGGGAATGAGAAGACTAGAAGTTTGAGGGTGGAAGAACTTATAAAGGAGTTTGAGAATTTTTCTTATATTGGAAATGAAACTTTGAAAGAACTAACTCCTAGATATAATCATTTGTTATCTGAATTGTCTAGCTATGGTATACAGATTCCTATGGCAAAGCAGGTGGACAAGTTTGCAGATGCATTACCACCAAACTGGGATCAGCATGTGGAAGTCCTGAAGGAGAAGGATGCTTATCAATACTGGTCTATTCAGGAGTTCATTGAGAAGCTGGAAAACAAAGAATTGGAAGAGAAGAGGAAGGCTAGGAGAGCACAGATTCCTCAGAATCCTAACTTATACTTTGGAGGATCTCCAGTTCCAGCTAGTACAAGCTCAGGAGGGCTAGTTACACCACATGTTGCATGTATATCCAATGTTATGGAATCACCTACCATCAACAAACTTCATCCTTTTCACAACCACCACCACAACAACCATACAACTATTCATACATTCCACCATTCTCCCCAAAGCAACAAGCAGCTTCCTACACTGCTAGCCAATCTCAACAACAACCAATGAACCAACCTAATCAACAAACGGTGGTTTTGGAGACATCTAACCTTGGAAATGTGACAGTTGAAGTTGCTCAGCAACACATTGCATTAGTCTCTGCAATGGTCTCATCCTACAATGGATTAGTTGCTAGTCAAATTGGGAATAACAACTTGACCAATGAAGACTACGCACAGATTGACAAGGAAGAGATGGAACTCATTGATATCCAATGGGCTTTTGCGAGCATAATGAGAAGAGCAACGGAGTTTATCGAGAAGACAGGTAGAACTGATTTGGGAACTTCTCCTAATACAACCTACGGGTTCAATAAGGAGAAAGTGACTTGTTTTAACTGTGGAGGGAAAGGTCACTTTAAAAGAGAATGTACCCAACCACCAAAACAAGGCAATAGGAATCCATTCAATGCCACCTATCAGAACCGTCAACAACAAAACCAAAACCAAGTTTCTTACCAAAACAACAACAACAACTACCAAAACCGTCAAAACAACTTTAATAACAACCAAAATAGACAACCAAACACACCAAACCAGACACAAAACCAAACACCAAACAATGCTAACCGAACAGTCATACCAATCACTACACCAAATGAACAACAACAGAATACCAATCAAGCATTGGTGACTCAACAAGATGAGAGGTTTGACTGGTCGAGTATACAGATAGGTGTTGAAGAAATCACTACTGGGGGCAATGTGGCTTGTGTTGCATATCAGGTTGACATTGAAGATTCAGTGATGGTGGAGGAGAAGGTAGAAACTGAGGTTGAAAGTGATGAGTCTGAGGCTGAGATGGATGTGGAAACTGAACCTGTTAAGGTTAATGCTGAGGTTAATGTTGAGGTTGAGACTGAAGAGACAAATTCTGGAGTTGTGATTGATACTGTTTCTGATATTCCTGAGGAGTGTGAATCGGTTTATTCTGATTCAGACAGTGAATCGGATACGGAAGCAAGTGTTAATTCTCTGGATGAAGACATCGATCAGTTGCTTGCAGAAGCGGATTTTCTGATGACAAGGAAGTCGTGCATTGCAGATGATGCTTTCACAAAGATTGATTATTCAAGATTCTTTGCAGGAAAGGAAGCTCATTTCGCATTGATGGCCATGACTGATCCGCCAAAACCTGTAAGTTCTGAATGTAGCACTGATGTTACAAGTGACAAATATTGTGGTACTTGTGATAGATTGACTGAGGAGAATAAACAACTCCGTGTTCAACGTGATAGTGCTATCATGAACAGTCAATCTACTCGCAAAGAGTTGAATGCTTTTAACAAAGTATTAGATGGCTATAAAAAGGACATTTCCGACTTGAAAAATACTTTGTCTTTAAAACAATTGGCAATTAACAATTATATCAATGAAATTGAAAACACCAAGTTGGAAATGGCTGCCATCAAATGCTTTGCTGAGAAAGTAAACAAAAAGCTGGAAAGCTATAAGCATATTGCTTATGTGGTAGACCATATCATTGATGATAAAACCACCAATTATCGGTCTGTACCATCTCCGGTTCTCTTTGAAAACCATAATTGTCACCAAGTGACACCGGAGAGTTCGGTAAAATCTGATTCAGCATCGGAAAATGAATCTAATACTTCAAGTATTGGGGATCCAAATTCCGATGTTAGACCGATTTTGGGTATCAATGATGAGGGTGTTACTGCTGAGAGTGTAGATTCAGACACTGAGAGTGATGACACTGGTTGTAATCAAACTGTTAATGCATGTGTGATTCCAAAAGAAAATCACATCATTACAAATGAACCAGTTTCACCATCTCAGATTGTGATTCCAATGAAAAATATTCATTGTGAAAAGAAGTCTGAAAAGAATGCTGTGAAGAAAGATCTTAATGTGGTTAAGAAAGATCTTGAAAAGAATGCTAAAAATGAACAATGTGACAAACCTGTCAAAGTGTTCTATCGGATGGAAGGATCCGATAAGATCATTTCTGACGAGGACTTTCCAATAAAAAATGCCAATTATGCTAAAATAGAAAAGATTTGGCAAGAAAGTACCATTTGGTTCCCAAAACATGAGAGAACAAATGAGATTCCACCAGCTTTGTTAAAGAAGTTGTATTTGGATGTTCCTCAAGAACCAAAGGTCCATGTCACAGAGTTTGTTCGACCCAAAAACAGAGCTAATGGTTTTAATGAGCCTACTTACTCAAAAGGGCCACTCCCTGAGAGTTTAAGGAAGCAACAGTACAATGATCAATACCCTGTTAGATCATTTGCTCAACCAAATGCTCCGAATGTTTTTGAAGAGTACCGTGCATGCTTTAAGTGTGGGGAACGTGGGCATTTACTTGCTCAGTGCCCATATGTAAGGCACAAGAGGCACGAGGTTGAAGTGAGGAATTCCATGAGAAAACCGATTGATCATTATGTGCCACCACATAGGAGAGTTGTTCCTCAACAACCACAACCGTTTTATAATCATAACAATTTTCAACAAATGAGGAACACTCGTCCAATACACTATGATCGAAGGAATCGGATTGCTATGGAACACTCATGGAGGAAGCCTGTGGTGAACGCAACAGTTGATAGGCAAAAGGTTCCACCAAAACCGATTGTTAAATCAAATGTTGGACCTAAGTCTGTTAAATCAGATAAGGTTACCAAGAAAGTTACATTTGCTAACCATGTTCAGAAACCGACTGAGAACCCAAAGTCTCAGATTCATATCCTGAAAAGGTCTGAACAATCTTGGACACCCAATGGTACTCCAGGAGCCTCAACTTCAAGAGTTAATGAGAAAAAGGAAACTGTTTTGAACAATCAGAAAAAGATTGATCAAAAAGTTGTTGAAAATGTTTGTGAGAATGTTACTTTGAAACCTGATGTTCAAAGACCCAAGACTCAGGCTTGGGTCCCCCGAAAGAACTAAATGATTTACTTTTTGTGTGCAGGGAGCTTCAGCTGGCCCTATTAGCAGTCTTTGGATTGTTGATAGTGGAGCTTCAGGCCACATGACAGGGGATCTTGCGTTGCTGTTCGACGTGAAGAACATCAATGGAGGGTATGTAGCTTTCGCGGGAAATAAAGGTGGATATATCACTATGGAAGGAAGTGTGAGCAATGGGATAGTGAGTTTCGAGCGGATTTCGTATGTGAAGCAGATTGACTATAATCTGTTGAGTGTCAGTCAAATATGTGATAAGCAATTTACTGTGCATTTTGATGACAAATCCTGCTATATTCTGAAACCGGGCTTTACAATTCCTAAAGAGTGGATAATGTTGAAGGCACCTCGCGTCAACAATCTATACATTCTTGATATGTCCAAGGCGATGACATCACAGGGGCAAATAACATGCTTTTTGTCCAAGGCGACAGAGAAAGAATCGATAATGTGGCACCGAAGAATGGGGCACATTCATTTGAGAAAAATGAATCAACTAGTGAGAAATGGGCTTGTCGATGGAGTAAACGTGAAACATTTCCATCTGAATGACAAGTGTGTGAGTTGTAAAAAGGGGAAGCAACACAAACAGTCCCACAAAGTGAAAAAGGTTAACTCTGTTGAGATGCCACTAGAGCGATTGCACATGGATCTTTTCGGACCTGTCAAGCGCAAAAGTCATCTTGGAGAGCTTTATTGTTTAGTCGTCACTGACGATTACTCAAGATTTTCATGGGTGATGTGTTTGCAGAATAAAAGCGACACTTTTATCAATCTAAAAGTTCTGTTCACTCGATTGGAGAATCTCTAGAATGTGAAGATAAAGAGAATTCGGAGTGATAATGGGACGGAGTTCAAAAATGCCAAGATGGATGAACTTTGTGAAAACAAAGGGATACATCATGAATATTCGGCTCCGTACACCCCACAACAGAACGGTGTTGCTGAACGAAAGAATAGGACTCTAATTGAAGCGGCTAGAACAATGCTTGCTGATTCAAATCTTCCAGTAATGTTCTGGAATGAGGCGATTTATGCAGCAAATTACACACTTAATCGGGTTCTAACAGTGAAGAAGTTTGGTAAAACATCTTATGAGCTGTTACACCGAAGGAAGCCGAACTTAGAGTATCTAGAACCTTTTGGGGCGCCATGCACTATGTTGAATCCAAGCGAGAAGTTTAGTCCTAAAGCCGAGGAGGGTTACTTTGTTGGATATGCAACCCCGCTCAAACGGGTATACAACAAGCGAACTCGTCGTGTGGAAGACTGGGCTAACGTGGAAGTTCAACGATATACTCAAAATATTCAAGGCACGGGTCCTGATTGGATGTTTGATTACAAAGATTTCTTTGAATCATTCAATCTAGATAGCTTGGTTGAAGAAGCTGTTATTCGATTACTTTACGAGTGTGAAAATGCAACAACTTCACCGTTGGTGCGTCCAATCACTGTGAACCCCCTACCAGCTTCTAATGATACCAATGCTCCTATACAAGAGGAAGAAGTATTTCAAGAGGCTTCAACTTCATTAGACACTTCAGAATCTGAAGATGAACAATTTGAAGAAGCTATTCTTGAACAAGCTGAAGAACCAGAGGCACCGCCAGTGAACCCAACTCCAACTTCAGATGTGGCTTCATCATCAAATACGGGTCATGATCTGGATGCTGTAGAGAACTTGACTGTTCAGACGGGAGTGCAAGTACCTGATTATCCGGAATCTCGGATTCATCGTATTCACCCGCTGGAGCAAGTAATCGGTGATCCTGGAAGCAGTGTTATGACCAGAGGGCAGCTTAAAAGCGTTAATTCGCCAGAGAGTTTTGGTGCTTTAGCTTTATATGCCAAAATTCAACAATCTGGTAGTCAAAATGATTGGTCGTTTGCGTGTTATGTGTCGCAGGTAGAGCCAAGGACATACAAGGACGCTTTGAAGGATGATGCCTGGGTGGAAGCTATGCAGGAGGAGTTATTACAATTCCAGAAATTGGGAGTTTGGACGCTCACGGATTTGCCGCCGGATAGGAAGAAGATTGGCACCAAATGGGTGTTTAAGTGTAAGAAGGATGATCGTGGGGTTATTGTTCGTAACAAAGCCAGATTGGTCGTGCAGGGTTTCCATCAAATCGAAGGGATTGATTATAATGAAATCTATGCACCGGTAGCACGAATCGAAGCTATTCGGATGTTCCTCGCGTTTGCTTCTTATAAGAAATTCAAAGTTTATCAAATGGACGTTAAAAGCGCATTTCTGTACGGGAAAGTCAAGGAAGAGGTGTATGTCGGGCAGCCACCAGGCTTTGAAGACCCAATCCACCGGGATAAGGTCTACGTGTTGAACAAAGCTCTATATGGCTTGCACCATGCTCCGAGGCAGTGGTACGAGGAGCTAAGTACATACCTCATCACCAAAGGATTTAAGCGCGGCCTCGTCGATTGCACCCTCTTTACGAAGAAGACGGGAGATGATTTGATTCTAGTGCAGATATACGTAGATGATATAATATTTGGTTCAACTAACGAGCTTTTATGCAGGGAGTTCGAAACTGTCATGCAGGAAAAGTTCAAAATGAGCGCAATGGGGGAGATGCAGTTTTTCCTAGGCTTGCAGGTGGACCAAAGACCCGACGGGATCTTCATTCACCAGACGAAATATGTCTCCGACATCTTGAGCCGGTTCCAGATGGAGGACTCAAAGCCGATGGATACCCCGATTCAACCCAATCACGGGATTGGTGTGGACGCTAAGGGGGAGCTGACGGATCCTTTTACATACAGAGCAATCATCGGATCTCTGATGTATTTGACGGCGTCTCGACCAGATATTATGTACGCAACGTGTCTCTGTGCCCGTTATCAATCGAAGCCGAAACAAAGTCATCTGACGGCGGTCAAGCGTATCCTTAGATATCTGAAGGGTTGTCCCTCAAAAGGACTTTGGTACCCTAATGATGATAATTTTGATTTCATATCTTTTAGTGATGCAGATTGGGGCGGCTGTGACAAAGATAGCAAATCTACTACAGCTGGTTGCCAGTTTTTCGGGAGCAGGTTAATCACCTGGCAATGCAAGAAACAGACTTCCGTAGCACAATCTACCTGTGAAGCCGAGTACATTGCAGCCTCGAGTTGCTGTTCGCAAGTACTCTGGATTCAACAACAAATGGTGGATTACGGTTTGCAGTTTCTTAAAACCCCTATTTACTGTGACAACGAAGCCGCAATTGCATTAACTAAAAATTCGGAAAATCATTCTAAAGCAAAACACATCCGGATCAAATATCATTTTATCCGTGATTGTTATGCTAAGGAATTGATCGATATGATCAAAATACATACTGACTACCAACGTGTAGATCTGTTTACTAAAGCTTTTGACCGTTCACGCTTTGAATATCTTTTAAAAGTAAACAATATAAAGGAAAAACAGGACTAATCGGCACCTCGGTTTATCGCTTTTTAGTTTTTAGTTTTTATATTTTGCTAATTGGGAATTTCTCTTTACTATCGTAATCCTCAAAGAAGTTGATGCTTTCGAGGGGATTGTTTAATCCTCAAAGAAGTTGATGCTTTCGAGTGGATTGTTTCTTTTAAATTTTGTTTGTTTTTCAGAAAAATCAAAAATCCCAAAAATATGTTCTTTATTTTAGGGGGAGCCATTTTATCAGAAAAACCAAAAACATTATAAAATTCAAAAAGACCTAAAAATTAGAAAAACAAAAATGATTTCCTGGTAAACAGAGGAAATGATAGTACATCAGTGGGGATCTGACACAGGCTAAAAAAAATGTATAGTATAATGAGGCGTGTGTTGACTATGTGTGATATGCTGATAGGCTTCGTAGACTAAATATTGCGTGCATTAGTGATACAAACATAACGAACTACGCGTTCGTGGCTGAACACCTCATGGGCATATGGTCTTAGTACCGTAATTTCGTTTGATAGGATTGCCAAAATCTGAGGTTTCGGGTCGTTATGTTATGGTTATCCGGGATATTCTGATAAACTTTTGTCGTATTGATTTACGGACCTAGTTTTATCAGAATATTTGCTAAAAGAGCTTAATTGCCAAAACCGGAAGTTACCGAATTGAGGAACTTTATGTTTTAATTGATCATAGATCATTATTAACATCGTATTGATTATCTGATGCAAATCAGTGATTAATATCAGCCTCAACCTAGTGTATACGCACATGTTACTCTGCTGCATTCAATTGCTGACCTGTACACCTCTGTGCTATATACTTTGTAACTTTTACGGATAACTCTGGCATAATCACGCGTTACGACGAAGCCTTGTGCAATTACTTGATACGGGAGTATGTCGTGTGTGTGGGCACCACATCGTGTTAGTCTAATACACTTAACTCGTATCATTTTAAAGCATTGCGTAATTGTCTGCATGTGAGCTTACGTGGACCACAATATCAGCAATTGCCGTGTCACATACTGTTTCTAATGATAATATTAAACAAATAGATCAACGCTGTGATCAGATTTCTCAGAAAACTGATATGATCCTCTGACCGGATTTCACAAAATGTTTACTGCTTTCATTTACTTTGATGCATTTTATTTTTGTTGCAATTTACTTTTATTGTCAAAAAGATACAAAATCCAAAAAGATTTTAGGCGTGTTTTGATAAAATTTCAGAAAAATCCAAAATTTTTGCATTTCTGCTTTATTTTTGATAACCGGGGATGCTTGATAGTCAATTTCTGAGATTTGACAACACCATCTGGCCTTTGTATCATTCTAAAAGTGAAAATTTGTGTTTTGGAAGCTTAACGGATTGAAAAATGTTGAACGGGATTCGAATTCGTGATTTGGCAAAATTTTTACAATTTTCCATTTCACATTCGCCCCTTAATTGGGTCGAATGTGGAAAATTATATACATTCGGGTTGGTGAAAAATGGGCGAATGTGGGTTTTTAACCCAAAACCACTTTCGGGTGACCCAGTTTTACCTTCGTGCCATTCAGTTGGGGCGAAGGTGGAAACCTCTTACGTTCGTCCATCCTAACCGGGCGAATGTGGACCTCTTTATATAGCCAGATCAGGTTCGACCAACTCATTCAAAAATTTTTCAAAATTTCTTCAATAACCAGACCTTGTTGCTTTTGATTCTCTTGATTGTGCGTTTTATTCCTTGTAATCCACTGATCATTTCCATACCAAAATTACAGGTATTGATGAAGAAACGAGACCAGAATCATTGCTTTTCTATTCGCGTCTAGGGTTTCTTAATGTGTGATTATAGGATGTTTCTTGATGCTTGTTTTTGATTGCGTTTCAATCCTCATCAGTTTTAGGGGGAGAGAAATCAAAGAATTAGGATTACAACTTCAATTAGTGGGTTAATCGATTGTTTGAGTTGATAAAACCCTAATTCTTATTTAAAACTGATGAAAATTGAAAATTAAGGACAATTGATTGAGCACGAATGCTATTCGGATATATTAGACTATAAATGAATCAAAACAAAGTGTTAAAAACATGATTGAAAAATTTTTAAATTTTGGGCAAGAACAGTTTCTACCTTCGGTCTATCGAACGGACGAAGGTGGAAATAAGTGGACGAAGGAACTATAAAACGGACGAATGTGATTTGTATTCAGAAACCATTTCACATTCGGCCTAAATTTTGTACATTCGGCCAAAATGAAAACTACATTCGACCAGAAATTTGGGCGAATGTGGAATTTCCAAAAATCTAAAATTTTGAATTTTGTCGATTTCATGTTTTGACGTTTGTTTTTGATTTTATGTTTCAGATGGCTGAAGAACAAGAAAATATAGAGATTCCTGTTGAAACTGCTGTTCCTGATCCTGTCCCAGAACCTGTTCAGGAAGGTGAATCATCAAGCGGAAGTAAATGGCCGTTTGAGAAGAATCATAACTGTTGTGCGTATTTGGGAGACGTTGAGAAGAATGTAGAGTTTACAGAGATAATCAAGTTCCTGAAGAGAAGCAGGGTTGTTTATGCTTTGGCTACACCAACTATTATCTACAAGGATATAGTTGAAGATTTCTACAACAACGCGAGGTATGATTACTTTGATAATCAGACTGTTATCAGAAGCAAGATTCAGGATATGGAGATGTTCATTACTGAGGCAGACATCAGAGAAGCTCTCCAGATCAAGTTTGAAGTTAGTGAGGATCCAAGAGAACTCTCATGGACTGAGCAGAAAGTCTGTTTTCTAAGGATGAAATACAAAGGACCGATCACTGATGGTTCAATGTATAAAGGGAAACTGAGCGTACAGTTCAAGTATTTTGCTCACGTCATCATACATGTATTTGGATGTGTTAGTGGAGGTTATGACGTGATGAGAAAGAGTTTGAGCTCATTAATGGTTGCGTTGACTCTCAACAAACCATTTAATGTTGCTGGGATGATATTGGATCATATGCTGGAGATGCTGAAAGGTTTGAAGAAGAAGTATTTCATGCCTTACCCTAGATTCTTGATGATGATCTTTGATCACAAGTATCCTAATCTGAAGAAGGATCCAACACAGATACTTGCTATGGATCACATGAATATTAGAACCTTGGTGAGAATGAAAGGTTACAAAGGTGTGCCTGATAATGAGAGACCACCTTACAGGAGGTTGTTTGGAGCCTTGGCTAGAGAGGATTACATGGATCCTGGAAAGAATACAGCAAGGCATCCTGATAGTGATTCTGACAATGATGATCCGTTGGTATATGCTGATGCAAGTACGAAGAGGAAAAGACAAGTAGTCAATCCTGGAGCCAAAGGGAAGGGCAAAGGAAAGACAGATCAGGGAACTTCAAAACAACAAGCTGTGAGAAAGAAATCTACCGCAAAGAAAGGTACTAGTTTGGTGGATGAAGAGTCTGTAGATTCAGAGGAGACAGAGACTGAAGAACAATGGGATTCGGATGCTGAAAATGTCCGGACCACCAAACAAAAGGCCACTTTGGTTGGTGAGTCTGAATCACTAAACAGATCTATTGAAGAAGCTAAGAAGAGCAAGCAGACTGTTAGTGCTGAAGATGAAGGGCTAACTGTGAATTTGGACGAGTTGAACGAAGGTGAAACTGTAGTAGTTAACTTGCCCAAGCCCAAACACAAAACCATGGCCAAGAAAACAAGTTCAAAGCAACTTAGAGAGAAAGAGTTAGCACAACTCTTGAGAGGGAAGAGATTACCTGAAGCTGGAACGTCATCAAAACAATCTTCACCAGCCACAAAGAAGCAAAAGACTAAGGAGGCAACAATATTACCAGTGGATCAATTCAATATAGCACTGGATAATGTACTTGATATGTTCACAAAGCCTCAGAAAGGGAAGGAAACTGAAATTGAGCCATCAAAGTCAAAGTCCAAGTCAAAGAAAGTCACTGTGGATGACGATGTTATGAAACAAGTGAACAAGAAAATGGACGACATGATGAAGATGTTAGTGGCTCAGCAAGCTGAAATTGCCAAGTTCAAGCAGAATGAGGAGAAGATGCTTCAGATTGTAGTAGCTTCTAAGTCTAATCAAGATGAGATAGACGAGAAAGTGAAGAAGCTAGAAGCAAAGAAAAAGAAGCTTGAAGGAAAGTGTTTGAGAAACAAAAACAGGTACAAGGCTATTAAGGAAGATAACAAAGAGTTGAAGGCTGAGAACAAACGCCTTAGTGAACTGATTGACAACCTGTATAATGTTGCACCCAAGTTGAAGGAGGGTGAGGAAGACAAAGAGAAAGAAGTTGAACAGGTTGATTTTGAACCATCTGAATCTGATAAAGAGGAAGATGATGATGATGAGGATGAAGAATCGGAAAAGAGTGATGATGATGATGATAATAATGATGATGATGATGATGCTGAGGGCTCTGGAAGTCAGAAGGAGGATGAGAGTAGTAGTAGTGATGATAATGATGGAGGAGATGACACTTCGAAGTTTACATTTGAGAAAAGACCACCTTCAAAGAAGAAGAAAGACACTGGTGAGTCAAGTTCAAAGAAGAAAGGAGAGAATGTTGATTCGGATGAGACTGTGTTTTGGAATGAGAAGGTGAGGTCCTTGACTGATGATGCTAAACAAGTCTATAAGGACATGTTAGAAAGAAGAGAATGGACCATTGAGTTCACAGGTCGTTTTGCTGAAATATTCCAAACTGACGATATGCGATATGAATTGGAATATAACGATCCTGATTTGGAAGAAGGGGAAGTACCTGCATCTGTAGCAAAGGAGATCTTGGATGGGCTTGCACAGAGGGTAGGGAAAACATTTGAAGAGTTTATTGTTGATGAGTCGATTCCACATATTCCTGAAAAGGATATTGGAAGTCACTCAGATGACAAAGATACCCCTGAGTTTGAAGAAGTTGAAATAGAAGATATAACTCATGAGGAATACCCACAATACTTCAGACAAACGGATGAAGATTTGGTATTTCCTGATTTTACTGAGATTCCTAATACGTCTGCAAAGAAAAAGGCAAAGAAGAGAAGTGCTGAGTTTGTAGAAAAGGTATTTGGAGCTGATATGCCAGAATCTTCAAATAAGTCTGATGAATTGAAGAATTATTTGAAGAAGTTAAGATTGATGGATGAAAACCGACCGAAGCCTGAAGCTCAAGGAAACTTTTATAGGTTTCACAATGCTAAGTTCAGAGGCAGAGCTCTCGGGTGGACATACTTAGGCAGGCTGAAGTTTCTAGCTGCTAAGTGGGAATCAGGAATCTTGTACTTCTACAGATTCATTGATTTGCTGACTCTACCATACTGGGCGGTTAGAGATTTATGCAGATTCCCTATGTCAGGTGCTTCAGTAAATAATACTCATGTCGGTTGGTGCGCAGACAAGCTGGTTTGGGAAAGCAGGACGAGATGGAATAGTTTTAAACCACAATATCCCCGGAGGAAAGTTCACAGGGATATTGATCCCAGAACCAAGCTGAAACGGGTTACCTTGATTTATAAGGCACCTGAAGTGATGAGAAAGATACCTTTGATGCCTATGCCTCAACACTTCAGTGCTGACTTCATTTTCTGGTATTATGATTGGAGGAAAGCTGAAGCTGTGATTGTGTTGAGAGATGGAAAGGATAAATACAAGCATGTGCATGTATTTGATCCTATGTGGTTGATTAATTGCACCTTCGAAGACATCATCATGCTCTTTTATAATCCGATTCATCATGAGCCGAACGATGCAGATCAAGCAAAGAAATACACACAAGTTGTTGGTGTTTGCTTTGCTTATGACATAAATGCTGGTAGTAGTTTGGAGGGTAAACTTGGCAAGATGGTGAAGATGGCGAAGGTGTCAAAGTCTGTGAAAAGAAAATTAGAGCCTGAGATGACGACAGAGCAGAAGAAACAGCTCAGGATTATGTTGCTGAACAAAGCCATGGATGAGGACAGAAAACGATCTAATCAATAGTCGAGGGGGAGTTTGTAGATGCGTTTTGCGACTAATGATTAGATAGTTAACATGTGTTAGGAAGGGCTGATGGGGCGAATGTAATTGGTTTGGGCGAAGGTGAATATAAGATGGGCGAAGGTAGAGAGAAGTGGACGAATCTGGATGGAACAAGACTGAGAAGACACATTCGACCACTACAAGTGGGCGAATGTGGAAAGGCTTCACATTCGACCAGTCAAACTGGGCGAACGTGCAGGTCCTATATATAGATTTTGTGATTTTGTAAGTTTAAGCGAGTCATTAGGTGTGTGTGTTATCAAGTGTTGTTCCAGAGAGGTTTGAGAGAATTTGTGTGTGTGTTAGATTAACTGAATAGACATTGTAATCAAGTTTTTGAGAAAGTTAATCTATGAAAAGTATTGAAAATGACTTTGATTGTGTTTTGATTTGAGTTTACTTCAGTTTGTTCAAAGCTAGGGTTTCCGCACCTGGTTTTGTAACTTGTATGATCGTATAATCCTGTTTTCGTGTCAAATCACGTCTCTACAAAGTGGTATCAGAGCTAATGATTAGATAGTTAACATGTGGTTGGTGAAAAATGGGCGAATGTGGGTTTTTAACCCAAAACCACTTTCGGGTGACCCAGTTTTACCTTCGTGCCATTCAGTTGGGGCGAAGGTGGAAACCTCTTACGTTCGTCCATCCTAACCGGGCGAATGTGGACCTCTTTATATAGCCAGATCAGGTTCGACCAACTCATTCAAAAATTTTTCAAAATTTCTTCAATAACCAGACCTTGTTGCTTTTGATTCTCTTGATTGTGCGTTTTATTCCTTGTAATCCACTGATCATTTCCATACCAAAATTACAGGTATTGACGAAGAAACGAGACCAGAATCATTGCTTTTCTATTCGCGTCTAGGGTTTCTTAATGTGTGATTATAGGATGTTTCTTGATGCTTGTTTTTGATTGCGTTTCAATCCTCATCAGTTTTAGGGGGAGAGAAATCAAAGAATTTGGATTACAACTTCAATTAGTGGGTTAATCGATTGTTTGAGTTGATAAAACCCTAATTCTTATTTAAAACTGATGAAAATTGAAAATTAAGGACAATTGATTGAGCACGAATGCTATTCGGATATATTAGACTATAAATGAATCAAAACAAAGTGTTAAAAACATGATTGAAAAATTTTTAAATTTTGGGCAAGAACAGTTTCTACCTTCGGTCTATCGAACGGACGAAGGTGGAAATAAGTGGACGAAGGAACTATAAAACGGACGAATGTGATTTGTATTCAGAAACCATTTCACATTCGGCCTAAATTTTGTACATTCGGCCAAAATGAAAACTACATTCGACCAGAAATTTGGGCGAATGTGGAATTTCCAAAAATCTAAAATTTTGAATTTTGTCGATTTCATGTTTTGACGTTTGTTTTTGATTTTATGTTTCAGATGGCTGAAGAACAAGAAAATATAGAGATTCCTGTTGAAACTGTTGTTCCTGATCCTGTCCCAGAACCTGTTCAGGAAGGTGAATCATCAAGCGGAAGTAAATGGCCGTTTGAGAAGAATCATAACTGCTGTGCGTATCTGGGAGATGTGGAGAAGAACGTGGAATTTACAGAGATAATCAAGTTTCTGAAGAGATGCAGAGTGGTTTATGCTTTGGCTACACCAACTATTATCTACAAAGATATAGTTGAGGATTTCTACAACAACGCCAAGTATGATTACTTTGATAATCAGACCGTTATCAGAAGCAAGATTCAAGGAATGGAGATGTTTATTACTGAAGCAGACATCAGAGAAGCTCTCCAAATCAAGTTTGAAGTTAGTGAGGATCCAAGAGAACTCTCATGGACTGAGCAGAAAGCCTGTTTTCTAAGGATGAAATACAAAGGACCGATCACTGATGGTTCAATGTATAAAGGGAAACTGAGCGTACAGTTCAAGTATTTTGCTCACGTCATCATACATGTATTTGGATGTGTTAGTGGAGGTTATGACGTGATGAGAAAGAGTTTGAGCTCATTAATGGTTGCGTTAACTCTTAACAAACAATTTAATGTTGCTGGGATGATATTGGATCATATGCTGGAGATGCTGAAGGGTTTAAAGAAGAAGTATTTCATGCTTTACCCTAGATTCTTGATGATGATCTTTGATCACAAGTATCCAAACCTGAAGAAGGATCCAACACAGATACTTGCTATGGATCACATGAATATTAGAACCTTGGTGAGAATGAAAGGTTACAAAGGTGTGCCTGATAATGAGAGACCACCTTACAGGAGGTTGTTTGGAGCCTTGGCTAGAGAGGATTACATGGATCCTAGAAAGAATACAGCAAGGCATCCTGATAGTGATTCTGACAATGATGATCCGTTGGTATATGCTGATGCAAGTACGAAGAGGAAAAGACAAGTAGTCAATCCTGGAGCCAAAGGGAAGGGCAAAGGAAAGACAGATCAGGGAACTTCAAAACAACAAGCTGTGAGAAAGAAATCTACCGCAAAGAAAGGTACTAGTTTGGTGGATGAAGAGTCTGTAGATTCAGAGGAGACAGAGACTGAAGAACAATGGGATTCGGATGCTGAAAATGTCCGGACCACCAAACAAAAGGCCACTTTGGTTGGTGAGTCTGAATCACTAAACAGATCTATTGAAGAAGCTAAGAAGAGCAAGCAGACTGTTAGTGCTGAAGATGAAGGGTTAACTGTGAATTTGGACGAGTTGAACGAAGGTGAAACTGTAGTAGTTAACTTGCCCAAGTCCAAACACAAAACCATGGCCAAGAAAACAAGTTCAAAGCAACTTAGAGAGAAAGAGTTAGCACAACTCTTGAGAGGGAAGAGATTACCTGAAGCTGGAACGTCATTAAAACAATCTTCACCAGCCACAAAGAAGCAAAAGACTAAGGAGGCAACAACATTACCAGTGGATCAATTCAATATAGCACTGGATAATGTACTTGATATGTTCACAAAGCCTCAGAAAGGGAAGGAAACTGAAATTGAGCCATCAAAGTCAAAGTCCAAGTCAAAGAAAGTCACTGTGGATGACGATGTTATGAAACAAGTGAACAAGAAGATGGACGATATGATGAAAATGTTAGTGGCTCAGCAAGCTGAAATTGCCAAGTTCAAGCAGAATGAGGAGAAGATGCTTCAGATTGTAGTAGCTTCTAAGTCTAATCAAGATGAGATAGACGAGAAAGTGAAGAAGCTAGAAGCAAAGAATAAGAAGCTTGAAGGAAAGTGTTTGAGAAACAAGAACAGGTACAAGGCTATTAAGGAAGATAACAAAGAGTTGAAGGCTGAGAACAAACGCCTTAGTGAACTGATTGACAACCTGTATAATGTTGCACCCAAGTTGAAGGAGGGTGAGGAAGACAAAGAGAAAGAAGTTGAACAGGTTGATTTTGAACCATCTGAATCTGATAAAGAGGAAGATGATGATGATGAGGATGAAGAATCGGAAAAGAGTGATGATGATGATGATAATAATGATGATGATGATGATGCTGAGGGCTCTGGAAGTCAGAAGGAGGATGAGAGTAGTAGTAGTGATGATAATGATGGAGGAGATGACACTTCGAAGTTTACATTCGAGAAAAGACCACCTTCAAAGAAGAAGAAAGACACTGGTGAGTCAAGTTCAAAGAAGAAAAGTGAGAACGTTGATTCGGATGAGACTGTGTTCTGGAATGAGAAGGTGAGGTCCTTATCTGACGATGCTAAACAAGTATACAAGGACATGTTAGAAAGAAGAGAATGGACCATTGAGTTCACAGGTCGTTTTGCCGAAATATTCCAAACTGATGACATGCGATATGAATTGGAATATAACGATCCTGATTTGGAAGAAGGGGAAGTATCTGCATCTGTGGCAAAGGAGATCTTGGATGGGCTTGCACAAAGGGTAGGGAAAACATTTGAAGAGTTTATTGTTGATGAGTCGATTCCACATATTCCTGAAAAGGATATTGGAAGTCACTCAGATGACAAAGATACCCCTGAGTTTGAAGAAGTTGAAATAGAAGATATAACTCATGAGGAATACCCACAATACTTCAGACAAACGGATGAAGATTTGGTATTTCCTGATTTTACTGAGATTCCTAATACGTCTGCGAAGAAAAAGGCAAAGAAGAGAAGTGCAGAGTTTGTAGAAAAAGTATTTGGAACTGATATGCCTGAATCTTCAAATAAGTCTGATGAATTGAAGAATTATTTGAAGAAGTTAAGATTGATGGATGAAAACCGACCGAAGCCTGAAGCTCAAGGAAACTTTTATAGGTTTCACAATGCTAAGTTCAGAGGCAGAGCTCTCGGGTGGACATACTTAGGCAGGCTGAAGTGTCTAGCTGCTAAGTGGGAATCAGGAATCTTGTACTTCTACAGATTCATTGATTTGCTGACTCTACCATACTGGGCGGTTAGAGATTTATGCAGATTCCCTATGTCAGGTGCTTCAGTAAATAATACTCATGTCGGTTGGTACGCAGACAAGCTGGTTTGGGAAAGCAGGACGAGATGGAATAGTTTTAAACCACAATATCCCCGGAGGAAAGTTCACAGGGATATTGATCCCAGAACCAAGCTGAAACGGGTTACCTTGATTTATAAGGCACCTGAAGTGATGAGAAAGATACCTTTGATGCCTATGCCTCAACACTTCAGTGCTGACTTCATTTTCTGGTATTATGATTGGAGGAAAGCTGAAGCTGTGATTGTGTTGAGAGATGGAAAGGATAAATACAAGCATGTGCATGTATTTGATCCTATGTGGTTGATTAATTGCACCTTCGAAGACATCATCATGCTCTTTTATAATCCGATTCATCATGAGCCGAACGATGCAGATCAAGTAAAGAAATACACACAAGTTGTTGGTGTTTGCTTTGCTTATGACATAAATGCTGGTAGTAGTTTGGAGGGTAAACTTGGCAAGATGGTGAAGATGGCGAACGTGTCAAAGTCTGTGAAAAGAAAATTAGAGCCTGAGATGACGACAGAGCAGAAGAAACAGCTCAGGATTATGTTGCTGAACAAAGCCATGGATGAGGACAGAAAACGATCTAATCAATAGTCGAGGGGGAGTTTGTAGATGCGTTTTGCGACTAATGATTAGATAGTTAACATGTGTTAGGAAGGGCTGATGGGGCGAATGTAGTTGATATGGGCGAAGGTGAAGTAGAAGTGGGCGAAGGTAGAAAGACAGTGGACGAATCTGGATGGAACAAGACTGAGAAGACACATTCGACCACTACAAGTGGGCGAATGTGGAAAGGCTTCACATTCGACCAGTCAAACTGGGCGAACGTGCAGGTCCTATATATAGATTTTGTGATTTTGTAAGTTTAAGCAAGTCATTAGGTGTGTGTGTTATCAAGTGTTGTTCCAGAGAGGTTTGAGATAGTGTGTGTGTGATCTAGATTAACTGTAATTGAATTGTAATCAAGTTTTTGAGAAAGTTAATCTATGAAAAGTATTGAAAATGACTTTGATTGTGTTTTGATTTGAGTTTACTTCAGTTTGTTCAAAGCTAGGGTTTCCGCACCTGGTTTTGTAACTTGTATGATCGTATAATCCTGTTTTCCTGTCAAATCACGTCTCTACAAAGTGGTATCAAAGAATTAGGATTACAACTTCAATTAGTGGGTTAATCGATTGTTTGAGTTGATAAAACCCTAATTCTTATTTAAAACTGATGAAAATTGAAAATTAAGGACAATTGATTGAGCACGAATGCTATTCGGATATATTAGACTATAAATGAATCAAAACAAAGTGTTAAAAACATGATTGAAAAATTTTTAAATTTTGGGCAAGAACAGTTTCTACCTTCGGTCTATCGAACGGACGAAGGTCGAAATAAGTGGACGAAGGAACTATAAAACGGACGAATGTGATTTGTATTCAGAAACCATTTCACATTCGGCCTAAATTTTGTACATTCGGCCAAAATGAAAACTACATTCGACCAGAAATTTGGGCGAATGTGGAATTTCCAAAAATCTAAAATTTTGAATTTTGTCGATTTCATGTTTTGACGTTTGTTTTTGATTTTATGTTTCAGATGGCTGAAGAACAAGAAAATATAGAGATTCCTGTTGAAACTGCTGTTCCTGATCCTGTCCCAGAACCTGTTCAGGATGGTGAATCATCAAGCGGAAGTAAATGGCCATTTGAGAAGAATCATAACTGCTGTGCGTATCTGGGAGATGTGGAGAAGAACGTGGAATTTACAGATATAATCAAGTTTCTGAAGAGATGCAGAGTGGTTTATGCTTTGGCT
This sequence comes from Ambrosia artemisiifolia, assembly GCA_032199755.1. Lineage (NCBI taxonomy): Eukaryota > Viridiplantae > Streptophyta > Magnoliopsida > Asterales > Asteraceae > Ambrosia > Ambrosia artemisiifolia. The sequence goes on along the minus strand of CM063516.1, from coordinate 12,343,871 downwards.
ACACCAACTATTATCTACAAAGATATAGTTGAGGATTTCTACAACAACGCCAAGTATGATTACTTTGATAATCAGACCGTTATCAGAAGCAAGATTCAAGGAATGGAGATGTTTATTACTGAAGCAGACATCAGAGAAGCTCTCCAAATCAAGTTTGAAGTTAGTGAGGATCCAAGAGAACTCTCATGGACTGAGCAGAAAGCCTGTTTTCTAAGGATGAAATACAAAGGACCGATCACTGATGGTTCAATGTATAAAGGGAAACTGAGCGTACAGTTCAAGTATTTTGCTCACGTCATCATACATGTATTTGGATGTGTTAGTGGAGGTTATGACGTGATGAGAAAGAGTTTGAGCTCATTAATGGTTGCGTTAACTCTTAACAAACCATTTAATGTTGCTGGGATGATATTGGATCATATGCTGGAGATGCTGAAGGGTTTAAAGAAGAAGTATTTCATGTTTTACCCTAGATTCTTGATGATGATCTTTGATCACAAGTATCCAAACCTGAAGAAGGATCCAACACAGATACTTGCTATGGATAACATGAATATTAGAACCTTGGTGAGAATGAAAGGTTACAAAGGTGTGCCTGATAATGAGAGACCACCTTACAGGAGGTTGTTTGGAGCCTTGGCTAGAAGGGATTACATGGATCCTGGAAAGAATACAGCAAGGCATCCTGATAGTGATTCTGACAATGATGATCCGTTGGTATATGCTGATGCAAGTACGAAGAGGAAAAGACAAGTAGTCAATCCTGGAGCCAAAGGGAAGGGCAAAGGAAAGACAGATCAGGGAACTTCAAAACAACAAGCTGTGAGAAAGAAATCTACCGCAAAGAAAGGTACTAGTTTGGTGGATGAAGAGTCTGTAGATTCAGAGGAGACAGAGACTGAAGAACAATGGGATTCGGATGCTGAAAATGTCCGGACCACCAAACAAAAGGCCACTTTGGTTGGTGAGTCTGAATCACTAAACAGATCTATTGAAGAAGCTAAGAAGAGCAAAAAGTCTGTTGGTGCTGAAGATGAAGGGTTAACTATAAACTTGGATGAGTTGAACGAAGGTGAAACTGTAGTAGTTAACTTGCCCAAGCCCAAACACAAAACCATGGCCAAGAAAACAAGTTCAAAGCAACTTAGAGAGAAAGAGTTAGCACAACTCTTGAGAGGGAAGAGATTACCTGAAGCTGGAACGTCATCAAAACAATCTTCACCAGCCACAAAGAAGCAAAAGACTAAGGAGGCAACAACATTACCAGTGGATCAATTCAATATAGCACTGGATAATGTACTTGATATGTTCACAAAGCCTCAGAAAGGGAAGGAAACTGAAATTGAGCCATCAAAGTCAAAGTCCAAGTCAAAGAAAGTCACTGTGGATGACGATGTTATGAAACAAGTGAACAAGAAAATGGACGATATGATGAAGATGTTAGTGGCTCAGCAAGCTGAAATAGCCAAGTTCAAGCAGAATGAGGAGAAGATGCTTCAGATTGTAGTAGCTTCTAAGTCGAATCAGGATGAGATTGACGAGAAAGTGAAGAAGCTAGAAGCTAAGAATAAGAAGCTTGAAGGAAAGTGTTTGAGAAACAAAAACAGGTACAAGGCTATTAAAGAAGATAATAAAGAGTTGAAGGCTGAGAACAAACGCCTTAGTGAACTGATTGACAACTAATGATTAGATAGTTAACATGTGTTAGGAAGGGCTGATGGGGCGAATGTAATTGGTTTGGGCGAAGGTGAATATAAGATGGGCGAAGGTAGAGAGAAGTGGACGAATCTGGATGGAACAAGACTGAGAAGACACATTCGACCACTACAAATGGGCGAATGTGGAAAGGCTTCACATTCGACCAGTCAAACTGGGCGAACGTGCAGGTCCTATATATAGATTTTGTGATTTTGTAAGTTTAAGCGAGTCATTAGGTGTGTGTGTTATCAAGTGTTGTTCCAGAGAGGTTTGAGAGAATTTGTGTGTGTGTTAGATTAACTGAATAGACATTGTAATCAAGTTTTTGAGAAAGTTAATCTATGAAAAGTATTGAAAATGACTTTGATTGTGTTTTGATTTGAGTTTACTTCAGTTTGTTCAAAGCTAGGGTTTTCGCACCTGGTTTTGTAACTTGTATGATCGTATAATCCTGTTTTCGTGTCAAATCACGTCTCTACAAAGTGGTATCAGAGCATAGAGGATCATACAACAACAAATTGATAAACTCAGAGCTGATTTGGACATTATTTTGATCAATTCACATCTGTTTTTACATAAAAATGGTTTTTGAGTGTTTTTGAAAGAATTAGAGTTGATTTTGTGGTTAAAATTTAAAATTCCAAGTATTAAAGTTGTTCCAAATCATCTCCGAAGCATAACCTGATCAAGATCATTCAAATTCACAAACTTTTGAAAATCAGAGATCAAAATAACCGTTTTTCAAAGTGTAACCGTTTTTCAAAATTACAAAATGGGCGAACCTGGAGTGTTTTTGTCGAAGGTGTGAGTTTTTGGTCGAACCTGAGTGTTTTTCTGGGCGAACCTAGGTTTAATTGGGCGAACCTAGAATTTTTCAGTTGAATTTTTCACATTCGGGTCTAACTTTTCACATTCGGGTGATCGTGCGGGCGAACCTGGAACAAAAACGGGCGAACCTGAAACTTTTTGGGCGAACGTGAAAAGTGTTAGTGTGTTTTTACTTTCTGGTGAGATTTCACATTCGGGAAGTACTGTTTGGGCGAACCTGAAGCTGAAAGGAACGAACCTGAAGTACTTTTGGGCGAACCTAGACTAGTGTTTTTGGTAAATTTTCTAAGTGTTGAATTTTTCGAAATTCGTGATCATGTGGAATTTTCCGACTACTCCGACACCAGCCACTACACAACCACAACAGCAGGTGATGGACCCATGGACCGTAGCAGCACAGAAGACGAGCACACAGTCTTCGCAGCCGGTTAACTACATGACTCAAAGTGCACCTCCAGCACCACAATCTGACTACTGGGGAGTAGCAGCAGCGGTGGTAAACACTCAAACTTCAAATGCTATTTCCACACTGATTAATGATTTGTCTTCAGGTAGCGGGAATCGGCCACCAAAGCTTATGGAGATTCAAGAATACAATCAGTGGCAGAAAAAGTTCAAGATACATTTGGAAGGGATGGGAGTGGAAGGTGCTGAAGCATGGAACATGATTGCTAAAGGTTACACACCACCAGTTTTGGAGAACACAGGTGAACCAGTGCCATTGGAGAGCATGGCTGAGGATGAGAAAAAGAAGTTTGCTGTGGAAAAGAAGGCGTTTTCCCAATTGACACAGGCAATCACAAATGATCTTTTGCATCAGTTTGGGACTTGCACAACATCTAAGGCACTATGGGAAATGCTTAAAAGGAAGCATGATGGGAATGAGAAGACTAGAAGTTTGAGGGTGGAAGAACTTATAAAGGAGTTTGAGAATTTTTCTTATATTGGAAATGAAACTTTGAAAGAACTAACTCCTAGATATAATCATTTGTTATCTGAATTGTCTAGCTATGGTATACAGATTCCTATGGCAAAGCAGGTGGACAAGTTTGCAGATGCATTACCACCAAACTGGGATCAGCATGTGGAAGTCCTGAAGGAGAAGGATGCTTATCAATACTGGTCTATTCAGGAGTTCATTGAGAAGCTGGAAAACAAAGAATTGGAAGAGAAGAGGAAGGCTAGGAGAGCACAGATTCCTCAGAATCCCAACTTATACTTTGGAGGATCTCCAGTTCCAGCTAGTACAAGCTCAGGAGGGCTAGTTACACCACATGTTGCATGTATATCCAATGTTATGGAATCACCTACCATGAACTACCATCAACAAACTTCATCCTTTTCACAACCACCACCACAACAACCATACAACTATTCATACATTCCACCATTCTCCCCAAAGCAACAAGCAGCTTTCTACACTGCTAGCCAATCTCAACAACAACCAATGAACCAACCTAATCAACAAACGGTGGTTTTGGAGACATCTAACCTTGGAAATGTGACAGTTGAAGTTGCTCAGCAACACATTGCATTAGTCTCTGCAATGGTCTCATCCTACAATGGATTAGTTGCTAGTCAAATTGGGAATAACAACTTGACCAATGAAGACTACGCACAGATTGACAAGGAAGAGATGGAACTCATTGATATCCAATGGGCTTTTGCGAGCATAATGAGAAGAGCAACGGAGTTTATCGAGAAGACAGGTAGAACTGATTTGGGAACTTCTCCTAATACAACCTACGGGTTCAATAAGGAGAAAGTGACTTGTTTTAACTGTGGAGGGAAAGGTCACTTTAAAAGAGAATGTACCCAACCACCAAAACAAGGCAATAGGAATCCATTCAATGCCACCTATCAGAACCGTCAACAACAAAACCAAAACCAAGTTTCTTACCAAAACAACAACAACAACTACCAAAACCGTCAAAACAACTTTAATAACAACCAAAATAGACAACCAAACACACCAAACCAGACACAAAACCAAACACCAAACAATGCTAACCGAACAGTCATACCAATCACTACACCAAATGAACAACAACAGAATACCAATCAAGCATTGGTGACTCAACAAGATGAGAGGTTTGACTGGTCGAGTATACAGATAGGTGTTGAAGAAATCACTACTGGGGGCAATGTGGCTTGTGTTGCATATCAGGTTGACATTGAAGATTCAGTGATGGTGGAGGAGAAGGTAGAAACTGAGGTTGAAAGTGATGAGTCTGAGGCTGAGATGGATGTGGAAACTGAACCTGTTAAGGTTAATGCTGAGGTTAATGTTGAGGTTGAGACTGAAGAGACAAATTCTGGAGTTGTGATTGATACTGTTTCTGATATTCCTGAGGAGTGTGAATCGGTTTATTCTGATTCAGACAGTGAATCGGATACGGAAGCAAGTGTTAATTCTCTGGATGAAGACATCGATCAGTTGCTTGCAGAAGCGGATTTTCTGATGACAAGGAAGTCGTGCATTGCAGATGATGCTTTCACAAAGATTGATTATTCAAGATTCTTTGCAGGAAAGGAAGCTCATTTCGCATTGATGGCCATGACTGATCCGCCAAAACCTGTAAGTTCTAAGTGTAGCACTGATGTAACAAGTGATAAATATTGTGGTACTTGTGATAGATTGACTGAGGAGAATAAACAACTCCGTGTTCAACGTGATAGTGCTATCATGAACAGTCAATCTACTCGCAAAGAGTTGAATGCTTTTAACAAAGTATTAGATGGCTACAAAAAGGACATTTCCGACTTGAAAAACACTTTGTCTTTAAAACAATTGGCAATTAACAACTATATCAATGAAATTGAAAATACCAAGTTGGAAATGGCTGCCATCAAATGCTTTGCTGAGAAAGTAAACAAAAAGCTGGAAAGCTATAAGCATATTGCTTATGTGGTAGACCATATCATTGATGATAATACTACCAATTATCGGTCTGTACCATCTCCGGTTCTCTTTGAAAACCATAACTGTCATCAAGTGACACCGGAGAGTTCGGTAAAATCTGACTCAGCATCGGAAAATGAATCTAATACTTCAAGTATTGGAGATCCAAATTCCGATGTTAGACCGATTTTGGGTATCAATGATGAGGGTGTTACTGCTGAGAGTGTAGATTCAGACACTGAGAGTGATGACACTGGTTGTAATCAAACTGTTAATGCATGTGTGATTCCAAAAGAAAATCACATCATTACAAATGAACCAGTTTCACCATCTCAGATTGTGATTCCAATGAAAAATATTCATTGTGAAAAGAAGTCTGAAAAGAATGCTGTGAAGAAAGATCTTAATGTGGTTAAGAAAGATCTTGAAAAGAATGCTGTGAAGAAAGATCTTAATGTGGTTAAGAAAGATCTTGAAAAGAATGCTAAAAATGAACAATGTGACAAACCTGTCAAAGTGTTCTATCGGATGGAAGGATCCGATAAGATCATTTCTGACGAGGACTTTCCAATAAAAAATGCCAATTATGCTAAAATAGAAAAGATTTGGCAAGAAAGCACTATTTGGTTCCCAAAACATGAGAGAACAAATGAGATTCCACCAGCTTTGTTAAAGAAGTTGTATTTGGATGTTCCTCAAGAACCAAAGGTCCATGTCACAGAGTTTGTTCGACCCAAAAACAGAGCTAATGGTTTTAATGAGCCAACTTACTCAAAAGGGCCACTCCCTGAGAGTTTAAGGAAGCAACAGTACAATGATCAATACCCTGTTAGATCATTTGCTCAACCAAATGCTCCGAATGTTTTTGAAGAGTACCGTGCATGCTTTAAGTGTGGGGAACGTGGGCATTTACTTGCTCAGTGCCCATATGTAAGGCACAAGAGGCACGAGGTTGAAGTGAGGAATTCCATGAGAAAACCGATTGATCATTATGTGCCACCACATAGGAGAGTTGTTCCTCAACAACCACAACAGTTTTATAATCATAACAATTTTCAACAAATGAGGAACACTCGTCCAATGCACTATGATCGAAGGAATCGGATTGCTATGGAACACTCATGGAGGAAGCCTGTGGTGAACGCAACAGTTGATAGGCAAAAGGTTCCACCAAAACCGATTGTTAAATCAAATGTTGGACCTAAGTCTGTTAAATCAGATAAGGTTACCAAAAGAGTTACATTTGCTAACAATGTTCAGAAACCGACTGAGAACCCAAAGTCTCAGATTCGTATCCTGAAAAGGTCTGAACAATCTTGGTCACCAAATGGTACTCCAGGAGCCTCAACTTCAAGAGTTAATGAGAAAAAGGAAACTGTTTTGAACAATCAGAAAAAGATTGATCAAAAAGTTGTTGAAAATGTTTGTGAAAATGTTACTTTGAAACCTGATGATCAAAGACCCAAGACTCAGGCTTGGGTCCCCCGAAATAACTAACTGATTTACTTTTTGTGTGCAGGGAGCTTCAGCTGGCCCTATTAGCAGTCTTTGGATTGTTGATAGTGGAGCTTCAGGCCACATGACAGGGGATCTTGCGTTGCTGTTCGACGTGAAGAACATCAATGGAGGGTATGTAGCTTTCGCGGGAAACAAAGGTGGATATATCACAATGGAAGGAAGTGTGAGCAATGGGATAGTGAGTTTCGAGCGGATTTCGTATGTGAAGCAGATAGACTATAATCTGTTGAGTGTCAGTCAAATATGTGATAAGCAATTTACTGTGCATTTTGATGACAAATCCTGCTATATTCTGAAACCGGGCTTTACAATTCCTAAAGAGTGGATAATGTTGAAGGCACCTCGCGTCAACAATCTATACATTCTTGATATGTCCAAGGCGATGACATCACAGGGGCAAATAACATGCTTTTTGTCCAAGGCGACAGAGAAAGAATCGATAATGTGGCACCGAAGAATGGGGCACATTCATCTAAGGAAAATGAATCAACTAGTGAGAAATGGGCTTGTCGATGGAGTAAACGTGAAACATTTCCATCTGAATGACAAGTGTGTGAGTTGTAAAAAGGGGAAGCAACACAAACAGTCCCACAAAGTGAAAAAGGTTAACTCTGTTGAGATGCCACTAGAGCGATTGCACATGGATCTTTTCGGACCGGTCAAGCGCAAAAGTCATCTTGGAGAGCTTTATTGTTTAGTCGTCACTGACGATTACTCAAGATTTTCATGGGTGATGTGTTTGCAGAATAAAAGCGACACTTTTATCAATCTAAAAGTTCTGTTCACTCGATTGGAGAATCTCTACAATGTGAAGATAAAGAGAATTCGGAGTGATAATGGGACGGAGTTCAAAAATGCCAAGATGGATGAACTTTGTGAAAACAAAGGGATACATCATGAATATTCGGCTCCGTACACCCCACAACAGAACGGTGTTGCTGAACGAAAGAATAGGACTCTAATTGAAGCGGCTAGAACAATGCTTGCTGATTCAAATCTTCCAGTAATGTTCTGGAATGAGGCGATTTATGCAGCAAATTACACACTTAGTCGGGTTCTAACAGTGAAGAAGTTTGGTAAAACATCTTATGAGCTGTTACACCGAAGGAAGCCGAACTTAGAGTATCTAGAACCTTTTGGGGCGCCATGCACTATGTTGAATCCAAGCGAGAAGTTTAGTCCTAAAGCCGAGGAGGGTTACTTTGTTGGATATGCAACCCCGCTCAAACGGGTATACAACAAGCGAACTCGTCGTGTGGAAGACTGGGCTAACGTGGAAGTTCAACGATATACTCAAAATATTCAAGGCACGGGTCCTGATTGGATGTTTGATTACAAAGATTTCTTTGAATCATTCAATCTAGATAGCTTGGTTGAAGAAGCTGTTATTCGATTACTTTACGAGTGTGAAAATGCAACAACTTCACCGTTGGTGCGTCCAATCACTGTGAACCCCCTACCAGCTTCTAATGATACCAATGCTCCTATACAAGAGGAAGAAGTATTTCAAGAGGCTTCAACTTCATTAGACACTTCAGAATCTGAAGATGAACAATTTGAAGAAGCTATTCTTGAACAAGCTGAAGAACCAGAGGCACCGCCAGTGAACCCAACTCCAACTTCAGATGTGGCTTCATCATCAAATACGGGTCATGATCTGGATGCTGTAGAGAACTTGACTGTTCAGACGGGAGTGCAAGTACCTGATTATCCGGAATCTCGGATTCATCGTATTCACCCGCTGGAGCAAGTAATCGGTGATCCTGGAAGCAGTGTTATGACCAGAGGGCAGCTTAAAAGCGTTAATTCGCCAGAGAGTTTTGGTGCTTTAGCTTTATATGCCAAAATTCAACAATCTGGTAGTCAAAATGATTGGTCGTTTGCGTGTTATGTGTCGCAGGTAGAGCCAAGGACATACAAGGACGCTTTGAAGGATGATGCCTGGGTGGAAGCTATGCAGGAGGAGTTATTACAATTCCAGAAATTGGGAGTTTGGACGCTCACGGATTTGCCGCCGGATAGGAAGAAGATTGGCACCAAATGGGTGTTTAAGTGTAAGAAGGATGATCGTGGGGTTATTGTTCGTAACAAAGCCAGATTGGTCGTGCAGGGTTTCCATCAAATCGAAGGGATTGATTATAATGAAATCTATGCACCGGTAGCACGAATCGAAGCTATTCGGATGTTCCTCGCGTTTGCTTCTTATAAGAAATTCAAAGTTTATCAAATGGACGTTAAAAGCGCATTTCTGTACGGGAAAGTCAAGGAAGAGGTGTATGTCGGGCAGCCACCAGGCTTTGAAGACCCAATCCACCGGGATAAGGTCTACGTGTTGAACAAAGCTCTATATGGCTTGCACCAGGCTCCGAGGCAGTGGTACGAGGAGCTAAGTACATACCTCATCACCAAAGGATTTAAGCGCGGCCTCGTCGATTGCACCCTCTTTACGAAGAAGACGGGAGATGATTTGCTTCTAGTGCAGATATACGTAGATGATATAATATTTGGTTCAACTAACGAGCTTTTATGTAGGGAGTTCGAAACTGTCATGCAGGAAAAGTTCGAAATGAGCGCAATGGGGGAGATGCAGTTTTTCCTAGGCTTGCAGGTGGACCAAAGACCCGACGGGATCTTCATTCACCAGACGAAATATGTCTCCGACATCTTGAGCCGGTTCCAGATGGAGGACTCAAAGCCGATGGATACCCCGATTCAACCCAATCACGGGATTGGTGTGGACGCTAAGGGGGAGCTGACGGATCCTTTTACATACAGAGCAATCATCGGATATCTGATGTATTTGACGGCGTCTCGACCAGATATTATGTACGCAACGTGTCTCTGTGCCCGTTATCAATCGAAGCCGAAACAAAGTCATCTAACGGCGGTCAAGCGTATCCTTAGATATCTGAAGGGTTGTCCCTCAAAAGGACTTTGGTACCCTAATGATGATAATTTTGATTTCATATCTTTTAGTGATGCAGATTGGGGCGGCTGTGACAAAGATAGCAAATCTACTACAGCTGGTTGCCAGTTTTTCGGGAGCAGGTTAATCACCTGGCAATGCAAGAAACAGACTTCCGTAGCACAATCTACCTGTGAAGCCGAGTACATTGCAGCCTCGAGTTGCTGTTCGCAAGTACTTTGGATTCAACAACAAATGGTGGATTACGGTTTGCAGTTTCTTAAAACCCCTATTTACTGTGACAACGAAGCCGCAATTGCATTAACTAAAAATTCGGAAAATCATTCTAAAGCGAAACACATCCGGATCAAATATCATTTTATCCGTGATTGTTACGCTAAGGAATTGATCGATATGATCAAAATTCATACTGACTATCAACGTGCAGATTTGTTTACAAAAGCTTTTGATCGTTCACGCTTTGAATATCTTTTAAAAGTAAACAATATAAAGGAAAAACAGGACTAATCGGCACCTCGGTTTATCGCTTTTTAGTTTTTAGTTTTTATATTTTGCTAATTGGGAATTTCTCTTTACTATCGTAATCCTCAAAGAAGTTGATGCTTTCGAGTGGATTGTTTCTTTTAAATTTTGTTTGTTTTTCAGAAAAATCAAAAATTCCAAAAATATGTTCTTTATTTTAGGGGGAGCCATTTTATCAGAAAAACCAAAAACATTATAAAATTCAAAAAGACCTAAAAATTAGAAAAACAAAAATGATTTCCTGGTAAACAGAGGAAATGATAGTACATCAGTGGGGATCTGACACAGGCTAAAAAAATTGTATAGTTTATGAGGCGTATATTGATTACGTGTGATATGCTGATAGGCTTCGTAGACTAAATATTGCGTGCATTAATGATACAAACATAACGAACTACGCGTTCGTGGCTGAACACCTCATGGGCATATGGTCTTAGTACCGTAATTTCGTTTGATAGGATTGCCAAAATCTGAGGTTTCGGGTCGTTATGTTATGGTTATCCGGGATATTCTGATAAACTTTTGTCGTATTGATTTATGGACCTAGTTTTATCAGAATATTTGCTAAAAGAGCTTAATTGCCAAAACCGGAAGTTACCGAATTGAGGAACTTTATGTTTTAATTGATCATAGATCATTATTACATCGTATTGATCATCTGATGCAAATCAGTGATTAATATTAGCCTCAACCTAGTGTATACGCACATGTTACTCTGCTGCATTCAATTGCTGACCTGTACACCTCTGTGCTATATACTTTGTAACTTTTACGGATAACTCTGGCATAATCACGCGTTACGATGAAGCTTTGTGCAATTACTTGATACGGGAGTATGTCGTGTGTGTGGGCACCACATCGTGTTAGTCTAATACACCTAACTCGTATCATTTTAAAGCATTGCGTAATTGTCTGCATGTGAGCTTACATGGACCACAATATCAGCAATTGCCGTGTCACATACTGTTTCTAATGATAATATTAAACAAATAGATCAACGCTGTGATCAGATTTCTCAGAAAACTGATATGATCCTCTGACCGGATTTCACAAAATGTTTACTGCTTTCATTTACTTTGATGCATTTTATTTTGTTGCAATTTACTTTTATTGTCAAAAAGATACAAAATCCAAAAAGATTTTAGGTGTGTTTTGATAAAATTTCAGAAAAATCCAAAATTTTTGCATTTCTGCTTTATTTTTGATAACCGGGGATGCTTGATAGTCAATTTCTGAGATTTGACAACACCATCTGGCCTTTGTATCATTCTAAAAGTGAAAATTTGTGTTTTGGAAGCTTAACGGATTGAAAAATGTTGAACGGGATTCGAATTCGTGATTTGGCAAAATTTTTACAATTTTCCATTTCACATTCGCCCCTTAATTGGGTCGAATGTGGAAAATTATATACATTCGGGTTGGTGAAAAATGGGCGAATGTGGGTTTTTAACCCAAAACCACTTTCGGGTGACCCAGTTTTACCTTCGTGCCATTCAGTTGGGGCGAAGGTGGAAACCTCTTACGTTCGTCCATCCTAACCGGGCGAATGTGGAGCTCTTTATATAGCCAGATCAGGTTCGACCAACTCATTCAAATATTTTTCAAAATTTCTTCAATAACCAGACCTTGTTGCTTTTGATTCTCTTGATTGTGCGTTTTATTCCTTGTAATCCACTGATCATTTCCATACCAAAATTACAGGTATTGATGAAGAAACGAGACCAGAATCATTGCTTTTCTATTCGCGTCTAGGGTTTCTTAATGTGTGATTATAGGATGTTTCTTGATGCTTGTTTTTTATTGCGTTTCAATCCTCATCAGTTTTAGGGGGAGAGAAATCAAAGAATTAGGATTACAACTTCAATTAGTGGGTTAATCGATTGTTTGAGTTGATAAAACCCTAATTCTTATTTAAAACTGATGAAAATTGAAAATTAAGGACAATTGATTGAGCACGAATGCTATTCGGATATATTAGACTATAAATGAATCAAAACAAAGTGTTAAAAACATGATTGAAAAATTTTTAAATTTTGGGCAAGAACAGTTTCTACCTTCGGTCTATCGAACGGACGAAGGTGGAAATAAGTGGACGAAGGAACTATAAAACGGACGAATGTGATTTGTATTCAGAAACCATTTCACATTCGGCCTAAATTTTGTACATTCGGCCAAAATGAAAACTACATTCGACCAGAAATTTGGGCGAATGTGGAATTTCCAAAAATCTAAAATTTTGAATTTTGTCGATTTCATGTTTTGACGTTTGTTTTTGATTTTATGTTTCAGATGGCTGAAGAACAAGAAAATATAGAGATTCCTGTTGAAACTGCTGTTCCTGATCCTGTCCCAGAACCTGTTCAGGAAGGTGAATCATCAAGCGGAAGTAAATGGCCGTTTGAGAAGAATCATAACTGCTGTGCGTATCTGGGAGATGTGGAGAAGAACGTGGAATTTACAGAGATAATCAAGTTTCTGAAGAGATGCAGAGTGGTTTATGCTTTGGCTACACCAACTATTATCTACAAAGATATAGTTGAGGATTTCTACAACAACGCCAAGTATGATTACTTTGATAATCAGACCGTTATCAGAAGCAAGATTCAACAAATGGAGATGTTTATTACTGAAGCAGACATCAGAGAAGCTCTCCAGATCAAGTTTGAAGTTAGTGAGGATCCAAGAGAACTCTCATGGACTGAGCAGAAAGCCTGTTTTCTAAGGATGAAATACAAAGGACCGATCACTGATGGTTCAATGTATAAAGGGAAACTGAGCGTACAGTTCAAGTATTTTGCTCACGTCATCATACATGTATTTGGATGTGTTAGTGGAGGTTATGACGTGATGAGAAAGAGTTTGAGCTCATTAATGGTTGCGTTAACTCTTAACAAACCATTTAATGTTGCTGGGATGATATTGGATCATATGCTGGAGATGCTGAAGGGTTTAAAGAAGAAGTATTTCATGCTTTACCCTAGATTCTTGATGATGATCTTTGATCACAAGTATCCAAACCTGAAGAAGGATCCAACACAGATACTTGCTATGGATCACATGAATATTAGAACCTTGGTGAGAATGAAAGGTTACAAAGGTGTGCCTGATAATGAGAGACCACCTTACAGGAGGTTGTTTGGAGCCTTGGCTAGAGAGGATTACATGGATCCTGGAAAGAATACAGCAAGGCATCCTGATAGTGATAGTGACAATGATGATCCTTTAGTATACGCTGATGCAAGTACTAAGAGGAAAAGACAAGTAGTCAATCCTGGAGCCAAAGGGAAGGGCAAAGGAAAGACTGACCAGGGAAGTTCAAAACAACAAGTTGTGAGAAAGAAATCTACCGCAAAGAAAGGTACTAGTTTGGTGGATGAAGAGTCTGTAGATTCAGAGGAGACAGAGACTGAAGAACAATGGGATTCGGATGCTGAAAATGTCCGGACCACCAAACAAAAGGCCACTTTGGTTGGTGAGTCTGAATCACTAAACAGATCTATTGAAGAAGCTAAGAAGAGCAAGCAGACTGTTAGTGCTGAAGATGAAGGGCTAACTGTGAATTTGGACGAGTTGAACGAAGGTGAAACTGTAGTAGTTAACTTGCCCAAGCCCAAACACAAAACCATGGCCAAGAAAACAAGTTCAAAGCAACTTAGAGAGAAAGAGTTAGCACAACTCTTGAGAGGGAAGAGATTACCTGAAGCTGGAACGTCATCAAAACAATCTTCACCAGCCACAAAGAAGCAAAAGACTAAGGAGGCAACAACATTACCAGTGGATCAATTCAATATAGCACTGGATAATGTACTTGATATGTTCACAAAGCCTCAGAAAGGGAAGGAAACTGAAATTGAGCCATCAAAGTCAAAGTCCAAGTCAAAGAAAGTCACTGTGGATGACGATGTTATGAAACAAGTGAACAAGAAAATGGACGACATGATGAAGATGTTAGTGGCTCAGCAAGCTGAAATTGCCAAGTTCAAGCAGAATGAGGAGAAGATGCTTCAGATTGTAGTAGCTTCTAAGTCTAATCAAGATGAGATAGACGAGAAAGTGAAGAAGCTAGAAGCAAAGAAAAAGAAGCTTGAAGGAAAGTGTTTGAGAAACAAAAACAGGTACAAGGCTATTAAGGAAGATAACAAAGAGTTGAAGGCTGAGAACAAACGCCTTAGTGAACTGACTGACAACCTGTATAATGTTGCACCCAAGTTGAAGGAGGGTGAGGAAGACAAAGAGAAAGAAGTTGAACAGGTTGATTTTGAACCATCTGAATCTGATAAAGAGGAAGATGATGATGATGAGGATGAAGAATCGGAAAAGAGTGATGATGGAGATGATGATAATAATGATGATGATGATGATGCTGAGGGTTCGGGAAGTCAGAAGGAGGATGAGAGTAGTAGTGATGATAATGATGGAGGAGACGACACTTCGAAGTTTACATTCGAGAAGAGACCACCTTCAAAGAAGAAGAAAGACACTGGTGAGTCAAGTTCAAAGAAGAAAGGAGAGAATGTTGATTCGGATGAGACTGTGTTCTGGAATGAGAAGGTGAGGTCCTTATCTGACGATGCTAAACAAGTATACAAGGACATGTTAGAAAGAAGAGAATGGACCATTGAGTTCACAGGTCGTTTTGCCGAAATATTCCAAACTGATGACATGCGATATGAATTGGAATATAACGATCCTGACTTGGAAGAAGGGGAAGTACCTGCATCTGTAGCAAAGGAGATCTTGGATGGGCTTGCACAGAGGGTAGGGAAAACATTTGAAGAGTTTATTGTTGATGAGTCGATTCCACATATTCCTGAAAAGGATATTGGAAGTCACTCAGATGACAAAGATACCCCTGAGTTTGAAGAAGTTGAAATAGAAGATATAACTCATGAGGAATACCCACAATACTTCAGACAAACGGATGAAGATTTGGTATTTCCTGATTTTACTGAGATTCCTAATACGTCTGCAAAGAAAAAGGCAAAGAAGAGAAGTGCTGAGTTTGTAGAAAAGGTATTTGGAGCTGATATGCCAGAATCTTCAAATAAGTCTGATGAATTGAAGAATTATTTGAAGAAGTTAAGATTGATGGATGAAAACCGACCGAAGCCTGAAGCTCAAGGAAACTTTTATAGGTTTCACAATGCTAAGTTCAGAGGCAGAGCTCTCGGGTGGACATACTTAGGCAGGCTGAAGTGTCTAGCTGCTAAGTGGGAATCAGGAATCTTGTACTTCTACAGATTCATTGATTTGCTGACTCTACCATACTGGGCGGTTAGAGATTTATGCAGATTCCCTATGTCAGGTGCTTCAGTAAATAATACTCATGTCGGTTGGTGCGCAGACAAGCTGGTTTGGGAAAGCAGGACGAGATGGAATAGTTTTAAACCACAATATCCCCGGAGGAAAGTTCACAGGGATATTGATCCCAGAACCAAGCTGAAACGGGTTACCTTGATTTATAAGGCACCTGAAGTGATGAGAAAGATACCTTTGATGCCTATGCCTCAACACTTCAGTGCTGACTTCATTTTCTGGTATTATGATTGGAGGAAAGCTGAAGCTGTGATTGTGTTGAGAGATGGAAAGGATAAATACAAGCATGTGCATGTATTTGATCCTATGTGGTTGATTAATTGCACCTTCGAAGACATCATCATGCTCTTTTATAATCCGATTCATCATGAGCCGAACGATGCAGATCAAGCAAAGAAATACACACAAGTTGTTGGTGTTTGCTTTGCTTATGACATAAATGCTGGTAGTAGTTTGGAGGGTAAACTTGGCAAGATGGTGAAGATGGCGAACGTGTCAAAGTCTGTGAAAAGAAAATTAGAGCCTGAGATGACGACAGAGCAGAAGAAACAGCTCAGGATTATGTTGCTGAACAAAGCCATGGATGAGGACAGAAAACGATCTAATCAATAGTCGAGGGGGAGTTTGTAGATGCGTTTTGCGACTAATGATTAGATAGTTAACATGTGTTAGGAAGGGCTGATGGGGCGAATGTAATTGGTTTGGGCGAAGGTGAATATAAGATGGGCGAAGGTAGAGAGAAGTGGACGAATCTGGATGGAACAAGACTGAGAAGACACATTCGACCACTACAAGTGGGCGAATGTGGAAAGGCTTCACATTCGACCAGTCAAACTGGGCGAACGTGCAGGTCCTGTATATAGATTTTGTGATTTTGTAAGTTTAAGCGAGTCATTAGGTGTGTGTGTTATCAAGTGTTGTTCCAGAGAGGTTTGAGAGAATTTGTGTGTGTGTTAGATTAACTGAATAGACATTGTAATCAAGTTTTTGAGAAAGTTAATCTATGAAAAGTATTGAAAATGACTTTGATTGTGTTTTGATTTGAGTTTACTTCAGTTTGTTCAAAGCTAGGGTTTCCGCACCTGGTTTTGTAACTTGTATGATCGTATAATCCTGTTTTCGTGTCAAATCACGTCTCTACAGTAATGAACGAATAAATGAGTATAACACAAAGAACAACACTCGATATACGAGGAAAGCCCTTGATCAATAGTAGATCACCGGCATAAAACCTCGGGAGGAGACTAGGCCCCTGCCTCGTTTGTTAATATTAATTTGGTGAAGAGTACAACTTTGGATGAGTATGTGGACGAGTGTACTAAGATTACAATGATTGTGTGAGTGTTTCTAAGTGTTAGTGTGCAGCTATAGTGTAAGCAAGGTGTCTATATGTGTCAAGGTGATCTTGGTTGCCTTCACATCCTCGCTATCAATGTCATCCAGATCAAAAGAAGCAGGTTTCTTTGCTGTGGAAAGGCAAGCACAGGATTAGATAGTGGTTAACAGAGAAAACATCCCCAGGATGTGATGAATAATACTTACCAGACATTTCTGTAGCTTGGATAACGGTATGACTTTCTTCCACTTTGAAAGTCCTAGCAGAAACAGGTAAATCCAATATTGCTTTATACCTCAAGTAAGCGTCGTTCAAAGGAGAAGTAAGCTTTGCAAACGAAGCACCTGTAATACAAACATTATTTTTTACTAACATCCTCAGGATGTGACTTCAAAATTTTTATAGGAACATACTGAAAAAGCTTTACCACTCTTTAACCAAGATATAGGAATCTCATCCCCAAATGGAATGGAATTCATTTTAAAAAAGAAAAATTTTGATTTCCAGGATTTTTCAGACTTGATAACATTAAATAGGAAAGGAGGATCTTTGTTTATAAGTTGAAGAACATAGCGATTTGAACCATGAGTTTTCAACTTATAGATATGGGACAGATTCCCTATCTGAATATGGATACCACGTTCCTCAATAATCCTGTTACAGACCATCAGGATTCTCCATATTTCAGGCATGGCCTGGGTATATGACATCCCTGTCACATTAAAGAAATCTTTGATGAATGAAGGGAAGGGATAATTCAAACCCAGGGAGAAATGCAGGTACAGGAAACAGACCCATGTGGAAGATGCAAAATTAGATTTTGCACTTGGGTCATAGGGACGAAACTCGGCAGAACTTGGGAAAGCCCTTGAGTCCTTTAGAGCTTGGATGTCCCTGTCGTCAAAGGAACAGACTTCCTGACCAGGATGGCTCAATAGGTTTTGGGTAATGAAGTCTTTTGAGATTCCTACACCCCCAGAAGCCCTCGTTTCTTTCTTTCCCATCTTCAAGATTTTTCGTAAAGTTTTACAGGTTTGAAAGAAGAAAAGAGATAGAAGAGAAAGAGAATACCTTCTATAAAAGATCAGTTGTGATTATAAAGGAAGAAGGAAGCTCTAGATATAGATGGCAGAAGATGACCTTGTGTAACGGTCACCACTTGATTATAGCCGAAAAAGTAGCCGTTAAAAATCCTGACAGACGTCCCATCAGGACTACCAGATAAGATTTGTGATTAAAAAAATATTATAACCGTGTAAGATATTAACGTTAACATATTTTTGGGGACAATTGTTGGTGGTGAAAATCCTCAGGATGCTAAAGGACTTAGTAGGGTCCAGGATGTAACTGTAATTTATCATGTGCACATCCTGAGGATGGTCTAACAAATTATCTTTCTATGACATTATTGCAGGTACAATCAATCAATGATAAGGACTTGTAACTCCTGTCTAATGACTACATTGTCTTAATTAGTCAAAGACACCAAGGATGATAGATTTGTACGTGCATTTCAAGTCAAAGCTCGAAGAAGGAGTCAAACATGTAACCGATGTGCATTAAATATAGGCGAAGAACCAGGAAACCACTACAACAACGACTAGCTGAGTTGAAACAACTACAACAGTCATCTGAATCATTCAAGAAGCTTAACTAAGATAGCGGATTAAATAGGATCTTCTATTTAATTTCGTGAACTATATATAGGGGATGATTGACGAGTATAGGAAACATTAGACTCACTTGATCAATACTTGACACTCTGATACTCTCACACACATAACACAATCATTGTAATCTTAGAACACTCGTCCATCATTCATCCAAAGTTGTACTATTTTTTACCATTTTAATATTAACAAACAAGGCAGGGGCTTAGACTCCTCCCGAGGTTTTGTGCCGGCGGTCAACAACTAATCAAGAGCTTTCCTCGTACATCGAATGTTGTTATCTTGTTGCATTACATTTACATACATTGATCTCTGCTTATTTCTCCATTTTGCCTAACAGTTACATCCTCAGGATATAACTGTCCATCCTGAAATTTACCTTTGCCATCCTAAGCATAGTTGTCTTACAATTGTTTCTTTAACATCTTAACATACCATTTTCAGAATAAAACTAGACTATAAACACATTTAACACTTATAGCACTCTACCTCACATTTTCTGATTTGGAAAATAAGATTATTTTTACTAAGTAATTTTTGACCAAAACAATCATGTTTACCAGCCTTTGATATGTTGCACCTGCATTTTTTAGTCCAAAAGGCATAGCAATTTAACAATAAATACCCGATGGGGTCATTAATGCAGTATCCTCTAGATCGTCTGGTTCCATCTGGATTTGTTGAAATCATGAGGATGCATCCATAAAAGTTAACATCTCATGGCCTGCTGTGGCATCCACCATTAAGTCGGTGTGGAAGTGGAAATGGGTCTTTAAGACAAGCCTTATTGAGATCTGTGTAATCTACACATACTCTCCACTTCCCATTTTTCTTTTGTACCACTACCACGTTTGCAAGCCATCTAGGAAGTTTGACCTCCCTTATCATCTTGGACTTCAAAAGTCTATCCACCTCTTCATGTATGATGGCATTTCTCTCAGGTGCAATTTTCCTTCGTTTTTGTTGGATAGGCTTGAAACTCTTATCGATTCCAACCTTATGAGTAATGACATCCTTGGAAATGCCTGTTATATCCTCATGTTTCCATGCAAATGTCGACATCCTGCATTTTAAAAACGAAATTAAAGATTGTTCAATATCATTGGGAATATTCTTACCGATTTGCACAGTGATATCCTTGTTATTCTCATTGAGGCAAACTACCTTTACATCCTGGTCAGGATGTGCTTTGTCATCCTTGAGGATATCACGTGCATCCTGCTTTAATTGCTATGCTTGCTTTGATGAAGCCTTCATCAATGTTGTGTAGCAATCTTTAGCTTCCTGCTGGTCACCATTTACTTTAACGAATCCCCATGGAGTTGGTAGCTTTACACATTGGTGATATGTTGATGGCACTGCTTTCATGTCGTGTATCCAAGGTCTACCCAGGATAACATTGTAACAGGATAAAGAGACTATCAACAAAATCTTTGGATAGAATTTACCCCCTCGACATATACATGCAGTTTGATATCACCAACTGTGCTCTTGGTCTCTCCACTGAAGCCAACTAAGACTGATGACCTAGAAACTATCTCAGATTCTGCGATGTTCATCCTCTTGAGAGCCTCCAATTGAATTGTGTTGACTGAGCTCCCTTCGTCTACTAGTATCATGCGAACAAAATGGTTAGCAATATATAAAGTAATCACCAAACCATCATGGTGAGGGTCAAGGATATTTTCTCGATCATCTTCTTCAAAGCTGATCACTTTCAAACTTGTCAAAATGGCGGTCTTTGTGGGTCTTTATCCTTTCCCAGATTTCGTTTCCCTTGCATGCCTTTTGGCGGCTGAGTAGGATGTACCACAAATATCTGAGCCACCTGAAATGAAACTAATGACACCAGCATCTCTAGGTGGGGATGCTGCTCTTTCTGGGATGCCAGTGCTATCCTGAACCTTGGGCTTCTTCTTGCCTTGGAGATCCTTAAGATGGCCCTTACTTAGAAGATATTCTATTTCCTTTCTTAAGGCAATGCAATCCTCAGTAATGTGACCAAAATCTTCATGGAAGGCACACCACTTGGATTTGTCCTTCCATCCTGATTTGCTATCCTTCCTTGGCTATCTTGCTTTATCTCCAAGAACCTTCATAGCATACATCAATCCTGTTACATCCACAGAAAAACAATAATATGAAAGTTTAGGACAATCCTCATCATCGTTATCCTCAACCACATTGACCTTTTTGTTGTCAGGTTTAGCATATGGTTTATGCATATAAGGCTCATATGTGGGAGTGGATTTTCGGTTTGGATTGTTGTATCTTGAGGATGCTTCTATCCTCTCCTGGATTTTCTTATCATCCTCAAGACGGATGAACCTTAGAGCCCTGTTTCTGACTTCATCCAAGTTTCTACAAGGATTCATCATCAATTCTTGGTAGAAAGGTGAATCTCTTTGTAATCCCATCTTGAATGCTTGCACGGTTGTTGTAACATCCAAGTTTGGGATGTCAAGTGCTTCTTTCCCAAACCTGGTTATATACTCCCTTAGTGATTCTCCCTGTGGTTGAGTTACCATGTACAAGTCAGTTGTCAAATGTTCAAATGTTCGACTACAAGAAAATTGGTTATTAAACATATTAATCAAATGAGCAAAGGAAGTAATGGAATAGGGTGGAACACTTAGGAGCCATTTCAAGATTTGACCAGTGAAGGTGGAACCAAATCCTTTACATAAGCATGCTTCCTTGAGGCCAGCAGGAATTGGGTTTATTTCCATCCTTTCCCTGTATTGTGCTACATGCTCTTCAGGATCTGTAGATCCATTATAAAGCTTCATGCTTGGAGTCTGAAATCTTTTTTGGAATCTCCGCGTCACATATTGGAGGTGCAAAACGAGACACCCTGTGACATGCTGAGGAAACTTTAGGGATTGGTTATACTATCCCTGGTACACTAGATACCATATCCTTGATCTTCTGAAGCTCTCTTGCCAATTGTGGGCTTATACCTGTATCCTGTAAAGAACCAACATCGTTAGTAGAAAAGTACTATAACTTAAATTGTTACCATTGTAGTTGTATCCTTGGGATGGTTCAGGTGTATATCCTGGATCCATTGTTGTGGTCATCCTGGGTGCTGTAGTAGTTTCGGTAGCAGTGTATCCTGTGTTAATGGGAATGAAATCTCCCTGATGATTGCCCCTAGAGATGGTAGAGTTGAAATCCAAGACCCTGGGCTGTATTGGTGTTATTACATCCTCAATGGGTCTCTTCGAAGATGTATTGAGAGATTGAATTTCTCTCATCAACATCTGATTTGTTTCCTGTTGCCTCTTCATTTGATCCTTCATTAGTGTAAACATGGAGATAATCTCATCATTCGATACCAAAACAGGAGGAGTGAGTCCAGATGTTCCCAATCCAGGTCTAGGAGGAGTTTGAGAAGTGGAATTCTTTGAGAATGCAGGTGGGGGTGGCAATGTCACATTCTTAGAAGAGGTTGAAGATGGCATGGATGCGGAAACAGATTTTGGTTGGAAGCCATAGTTGTCAAGATTTTTGAAATAAGTTGATTAAGGAAATATTTTAACAAAGTTTTTGTTAAAAATAGCACCACTTGCCCTACGGTGGGCGCCAAATTGTTTTGGTCAAATATTACTTGATGAAAATAACTTTGTTTTCCAAATTAGAAAATGTAAGGTAGAGTGCTAAAACTGTGAAATATGTAATAAGCTTAGTTATATTTTCAAGATGGCACGTTAAGATAACAAAGAAATGATATTTGACAACTATATTTAGGATGGTAAAGAAAACTGTTTAGGATGGACAGTTATATCCTGAGGATGTAACTGTCTGATACAAAGGTGTAATAAGTAAATGTAAATGAAATGAAATAAGAGAACAACACTCGATGTACGAGGAAAGCCCTTGATCACTTGATGATCACCGGCACAAAACCTCAGGAGGAGTCTAAGCCCCTGCCTTGTTTGTTAATATTAAAAATGGTAAAAACAAGTACAGCTTTGGATGATTGATGAACAAACAACTATGATTACAATGATTGTGTTGTGTGTGTGTAAGTATCAGGTGTTCTATCACCAGAAGGGTAGTATCAAGTGAGTAGAAAGTAGCTAAGTGTCCTTTTTCGTTCATCAATCCCCTATTTATAATTACAAATGAAGTAAATAAGAGATCCCATGATAAAATGAAGAAAATAATATCTTATCCATATCCTTTCAAATCCTTCATGTAGAAAGAGAAAAAACTACATTATATACTCACTTAGATAGATACTTATATCTATTTAAGTAATAATCATTTAAGTAATAATAATTCCAATTTAGAATTATCAAATTATAATAAGTAAGATATCCTTATATATATAATAAGATATATAATAAGATATTTTTATATTATCAATAATAAATAGAAAAAAAATCTAAATAATAATAACAGGTACAAATAGTAAATCGAGGTACCCATTCTATGACAACTCTTAACTTTCCCTCTGTTTTGGTCCCTTTAGTAGGCCTAGTATTTCTGGCAATCGCAATGGCTTCTTTATTTCTTCATGTTCAAAAAAATAAGATTGTTTAGAGCCGATGGCACAAAATCTCTTCTATTTTTTTTTTTCAATTGACGTTTGTATCATAACACAACACAGATATCCATTTGGCAAAATATGGTATAAATTGGTATAAGCGGCTTCCGCCGAAAAATTCTTATGTCTCCAGAAAATTCTATGTTCTAGCTATTTTCAAATAGACCCGAATCGGCGGATGGCGGAACTGTAACGTGGGTTTATCTATATGTATGTGGCTATCTTTAGTGAGATCATACGAAGGGTATGTTATTAGTTTAGATCTAACCAATTTAATGAATTACTCCTAAATGTTCACATCAAACTAATGCTAGTTGATGCGAGTTACTTTGGAAACAAACGGACTAAAGTCAAATTCATTTGGGGTATTCTCTCAATTCCAAAAAAAGTAACGGGATCAAGTATGAGTTGTCGATCAGAACATATATGGATAGAACCTATAAAGGGGGCTAGAAAAACTAGTAATTTCTGCTGGGCTATTATCCTTTTTTTAGGTTCATTAGGGTTCTTGTTGGTTGGAACCTCGAGTTATCTTGGTAGAAATTTTATATCTTTATTTCCGTCTCAGGAAATCGTTTTTTTGTGTGTAAGTATCAGGTGTTCTATCACCATAAGGGTAGTATCAAGTGAGTAGAAAGTAGCTAAGTGTCCTTTTTCGTTCATCAATCCCCTATTTATAATTACAAATGAAGTAAATAAGAGATCCCATGATATCCGCCTATTTTAATGAGCTTCTGGACTGTTTCAGGTGAACGTTGAAGCAGTTTTAACCAACATAGACATTGGTATAACAGTTTCCATGAATTTCGCCTAGTATTAATGCTCGTCGGTTACACCTTTGACTTAGTCCTTAGCCATGGTCTTGCTTCACACATATAGCTCTTCAATGATCAGCTTCTTTTGCTTGAGTGAGACAATATAGCCGTTAGGGAGAAGTTACAAAC
This sequence comes from Ambrosia artemisiifolia, assembly GCA_032199755.1. Taxonomy (NCBI): domain Eukaryota; kingdom Viridiplantae; phylum Streptophyta; class Magnoliopsida; order Asterales; family Asteraceae; genus Ambrosia; species Ambrosia artemisiifolia. Next base: position 12,319,659 of record CM063516.1, on the reverse strand, counting down.
CTTAATTTTTGATTATGTATAAATGCAATAATATCATAATAAGATAATTCATTAGTCTATCCTTAGGATGCACATACGGTAAAACACAGTTACATCCTGAACCCTGCTTAGTCCTTCACTATCCTGAGGATGTCACACAGAATATATGAGGTAAAATCATCCTGAGGATTTTCACCACCAACACCAACTACTTAAACTTAGTTACCTGTAGAACCATATGGCCCTCAACTGTGATCCGGGTATCCTCGTAGTCGTCTACTCAACTAAAGTCGCAGTGTAGATACTCAGTCTTAGAGCGACTAATCCTTAAACATTTTCCCTCTAAAGCTGCTCACCACTCTTCTAACTTCGAATTCAGGATTTGCTTCGTCTTCGCAACTAACACAGTATCATCCGCATAAACATGCACCATGGTGTAATATTCATAGAACGGTTATGATAATAATTTAGCATAAACTAATATGTAGTTTGTTAATTTATTTTTATTAGATAAATCAAAATTATATATAGTTTTATGTAAACTAAAACTTAATATATCTAAATTGATATTTTGGCTAATAACATGGAAACTTAGAATATGATAATTGATATATTTTTTCTTTTTCACTTTCTACCACAATTCAATTCTGTTTTTCTCAAACCGTATACCGGCCACGTCCATGCGCTTTATCGAAGAACTCGTTTTTTTTAACTTCATATTGTTAACTTCTTGAACGAACTTGCCGATATTTGGGGATGGTTTCTCGATCGGCAACCGATTTATATCCATTCAAACTTCACCTTTACACCACATAACCCAAACTTATCAATCATCGAAAAGGGTCTTTGTTTCCGTTTAAGCTAGTAAACGTTGTGCCTCCTGTTAACCCGATAAGTTTCGTCATTCTAATACTCCGATTCATAGCCAGGTAACACGTTATTATCATTTTTAAGCCTAAATTCTGTTGATAGCTAATCGGGCTTCGACCACGTTGACAGTCGTCGTAAACCACGCTACTGCTCACTTTAATCCGGTTTCGTGTGACCGCCTGAAGCGCTAAACATTAGTCTCCGGTCATATCCATTTGACAATTAAGGTACCAAGATGAACTCTCGTCTGATTCGTATACATATATAAATTTAAAATTAGTTTGTTGGATTCGGGCTCCGGCGACTAGGAAAAAAAAATAAAGGATGTGAATGCTTGGGTATTTTAATTAGGGGTGCAGATAGTATATTGTGTGAACCGTGTGTATGTATGGAGTTGTAGTTGATGTAGAAATGGTGAGTGTCATCTTGAGTTTATGTTCTAATGTATGTTCAGGTGTGTAATGAATTGCAGGTTCTGTGTGTTTAATATTGTGTGTGTATATATGTACATGGGGTTATGAGTATGCATGGGTACATGTTGATGTTGCATGCGTATGACTTCTAGGTGATTGTGTGTGTGTTTAATTTAGTGGGTCAATTAATGTATGGGGTTATTGTATGGAAATAGGTATTAAATAAATATTTATAAATTATATATGTAAACTACTTTGATTTTTTTTTAAAATCAAAGACTTAAATCTATATCTTAAGTTCACACGTTTTATTTTTCGGGTTCTACAAAAATAAACAAACATGGTTCGAATCCTGATATTTTATTTATTCCTTTTTTTTCCTCTTAAGAGGTATATATATCTTAAACCCAAATGGATTCTTTGTTAACTGTTAGAGTGTAGTTCTTAGTCGCCGGGTGGGAAATTTTACCCAGAACGAGTCACTAGAATGATTGAATAATCATAAACTAATTTGGAAAATAACGGGACATAGGTTTGCATACTTGTTGAAGACGATTTGTTTTGCTTTTGCTGTGCTTGACTAAGGTACGGATTCTCGATCTTGACATCATAGTATTTCTTTTATCATGTCCGTCACTTTGTAGTGCGGATTTTGTCTGTTCGTTCGTTGTCTTGTATTCGTATTATAAGTTTGTCAAATTCGTTGTAGCATGCAATACACTTATTAATTTGTTATCATTGTTGCATGTTCCCGTTAATATTATTTTCGTTATTTGCATGACCTTATCCTTTGTACTCGATCACCCGAGCAGTTTGTTTTGACTTGTCGTTTGGGTGTCAACGACATGGCACTTATCGTGACAGTGCGTAATAAAAGTTCACGACGTTTCTAGATTGTGTTAGTGTAACACTTGGCCCCTAGAGGCGTATAGATCGATCTTAGCTTTGAGTTTGAGTTTGTTATGTGGAGACTGGAATAATGGGTGTACGCCACACTCACCATCTCATAGGTGCATAGACTAGCTATCTGTGTACCAGTTTGTCAGTTTGTTTTGGCTCATGGGTGGTTTCCGTTTGATGTGACTTAATTTATTGTTATCTATAGTCACGCAGTTTGATATCCGTATATGTTCTGACATGTTTGTGATTTTGTTTCGATATGCTCTGTTACGTTTGAACTTCCCCGAATGGGTGTCGGGTTACTTCATAGATTGTGTTCAACATCTGTTCGGTATGGGTTTGGGTTCGAGTTTAAAATATAGTTGTTGGGATTTCGTATTTCTTTCCTTTCGTCCGTTCTTTACATGAACTGTTGATTTCTCCGTTACTGGGCAATTTTTAGCTCAGCCGTATTTTTGTTTGTTGTGTTTGTCTTATGTGTTCGCAGGTAATCTGGGGAATCAGGGATGAGTGAGAGATAAATGAAGTTCAAGACTTTTCATTTTCGTTTAAATTAATAAATGAATTAAGACTTAGGATTTTGTTTGGTTTAATTTGAGACCCTCGTTTGTCTTTTGGATTCTATTTTTTTTTCTCTTCTAAATGGATTGTGTTTGGTTTTGATATCTGTAATAGTGACATTTCAACCTATCCAGGTTGGGGTGTGACAATTATGGTATCAGAGCACCGGGCTCTTTCCTGTAGAAAACTTAAACTTAAATAAATAAACCTGTGAGGTAATGGGTAGACGTTGGGTTAGGATTTATCCTTGTCATTTCCGCATAATATAAGTGCTTTTCTCTGTTCACACGTATAACTTCCTTTCACAATGGCTCCTAGACGTACGAACAACTCTAATGATGACGCTGAGGCTTCTGGTGATGTTCCTCTTGAGACTCTCGTCGCGAATGCTGTCAACGCAGTGATTGCTGGTTTGGTTCCTAACTTGATCCAACAGCTGCAGCAGGCCAATGCCAATGCTAATGCCAATGAAAATGCCAATGCTAATGCTAATGCTAATGCTAATGCCAATGCCAATCCTCATGATGGCATTCATGTCTGGCTGGAGCGTTTTCAAAAGCAAAAGCCAAAGTCTTTTAGTACTGCTGATACTCCAGTGGAAGCGGAAAATTGGATAGCCCATATTGAGAAATTGTTTGAGGTTTTGGGAGTCGATGACGTGTTTAAGGTTAGGCTCGCTAGTTATAAGTTGGAGGATGATGCTCATCGTTGGTGGAAAACTCTGAAGAATGCTCGGGGAGGTGATAACTATGCTGCTACATTGCCATGGAATGACTTTCGTACACTGTTCTATCAGCAATACTTTACTGATGCTGACCGCAGCGAGTATTTGAGGGAGTATTCTACGATCATGCAGGATGATGACGAACCAATCATGGAATTTAAAGCTCGTTTCTGTCGTCTGGTGAGTTTTCTGGGCCCAGCTGCAGGTACTCATGAGCAGCAAACCAATCGTTTCAAATGGGCTGTGTGTGATCGGGATAGGAAATTTAACCTAAACCTTCGTTTTGCTGACATTAATGAGATTGTGGATGCGGTCAAGAATTTGGATAATGATAAGAAACATCGGGAAAAGGCTTTTGATGATAATCGCAAACGACCAAGGGAAAACAATCAGGATAATTCTTCCACTCGTGATAGCAATGATCAATTCCGAGGCCGTAGGCACCGTTTGGACAGGAATTACAATAATCAGAATCAAGAGGCCAGGGCAACAAAATCAAGTTCCATATCAAGCTCAGCCTCAGAACCCGCCACCAAACCGCGACCCTCCTTGTGCCACTTGTGGAAAACCTCATAAAGGGATTTGTCGTCGAGCTGCAGGACTTTGTTACAATTGTGGAGATGCAGGACATATGGTTAGGGAGTGCCCTCAGGTCAACCCTAGAGCTAACACAGGGGGAAACACTACTAACGCCCCAGGTATGGTTTTGGTTAAGTGTATATTTTGATAAACATGATATATGTGCTCTATTTGATACTCGTGCACCCATTATGTGGTAACAATTTTGTTTGCTAAGTATTTGAAGCCTACACTTATTGCCTTAAAGTACTTTCTAGTTGAATTGCCCTTTAAGAGATGCCAATGTTATCCCTTATGTTCAAAGGGAATGCCCAATTTGAACCAAGACCATTATCCGTTTCATACTTTCAAATTTGATATGTTTGATTTTGTCTAATCTCATACGAATTTCAATTTGTCTTAGCTCCCCGTGTACTAGACATTTAAGTAATCCCTTTTCTATGGTTATTTGTCATAATGCATTTATGTTACTTGATGTTTGCTCTGTATTTGCAATGTTTGAATTTTGCTTGCGATCCACACTTAGCAATTTTGAGGACAAATTTTTTTTTAGTGGGGAAGAGTTGTAATATTCATAGAACGGTTATGATAATAATTTAGCATAAACTAATATGTAGTTTGTTAATTTATTTTTATTAGATAAATCAAAATTATATATAGTTTTATGTAAACTAAAACTTAAAATATCTAAATTGATATTTTGGCTAATGACATGGAAACATAGAATATGATAATTGATATATTTTTTCTTTTTCACTTTCTACCACAATTCAATTCTGTTTTTGTCAAATCGTAAACCGGCCACGTCCATGCGCTTTATCGGAGAACTCGTTTTTTTTAACTTCATATTGTTAACTTCTTGAACGAACTTGCCGATATTTGGGGATGGTTTCTCGATCGGCAACCGATTTATATCCATTCAAACTTCACCTTTACATCACATAACCCAAACTTATCAATCATCGAAAAGGGTCTTTGTTTCCGTTTAAGCTAGTAAACGTTGTGCCTCCTGTTAACCCGATAAGTTCCGTCATTCTAATACTCCGATTTATAGCCAGGTAACACGTTATTATCATTTTTTAAGCCTAAATTCTGTTGATAGCTAATCAGGCTTCGACCACGTTGACAGTTGTCGTAAACCACGCTACTGCTCACTTTAATCCGGTTTCGTGTGACCGCCTGAAGCGCTAAACATTAGTCTCCGGTCATATCCGTTTGACAATTAAGGTACCAAGTTGAACTCTCGTCTGATTCGTATACATATATAAATTTAAAATTAGTTTGTTGGATTCGGGCTCCGGCGACTAGGAAAAAACAATAAAGGATGTGAATGCTTGGGTATATTAATTAGGGGTGCAGATAGTATATTATGTGAACCGTGTGTATGTTTGGATTTGTAGTTGATGTAGAAATGGTGAGTGTCATTTTGAGTGTATGTTCTAATGTATGTTCATGTGTATAATGATTTGCAGGTTCTGTGTGTTTAATATTGTGTGTGTATATATGTACATGGGGTTATGAGTATGCATGGGTACATGTTGATGTTGCATGCGTATGACTTCTAGGTGATTGCGTGTTTGTTTTAATTTAGTGGGTCAATTAATGTGTGGGGTTATTGTATGGAAATAGGTATTAAATAAATATTTATAAATTATATATGTAAACTACTATGATTTTTTTTAAATCAAAGACTTAAATCTATATCTTAAGTTCACACGTTTTATTTTTCGGGTTCTACAAAAATAAACAAACATGGTTCGAATCTTGATATTTTATTTATTCACTTTTTTTCCTCTTAAAACGTATATATATCTTAAACCCAAATGGATTCTTTGTTAACTGTTAGAGTGTACTTCTTAGTCGCCGGGTGGGAAATTTTACCCAGAACGAGTCACTAGAATGATTGAATAATCATAAACTAATTTGGAAAATAACAGGACATAGGTTTGCATACTTGTTGAAGACGATTTGTTTTGCTTTTGCTGTGCTTGACTAAGGTACGGATTCTCGATCTTGACATCATAGTATTTCTTTTATCATGTCCATCACTTTGTAGTGCGGATTTTGTTTGTTCGTTCGTTGTCTTATATATGTATTATAAGTTTGTCAAATTCGTTGTAGCATCCAATACACTTATTAATTTGTTATCATTGTTGCATGTTCCCGTTAATATTATTTTCGTTATTTGCATGACCTTATCCTTTGTACTCGATCACCCGAGCAGTTTGTTCTGACTTGTCGTTTGGGTGTCAACTGTCACACCACGACTACGGCGGAAACACGTGGCGCGACGGTTCAAATGGATAAAGCCAAGATTAATGCAAATCACAAGTAATTAAAGAAACGGGTCATTTATTAAGACGTCGAAAATCATGTCACATTATTCATACATAAACATAAAATTGTTTTTGATTCAAATAAGGAGGCTTCTCATGTATATCCCGATTCCTTGGGATAACGAGATGAAGCCTCTACATAACACCCGACGTCCCGTTAAGAGATTCCCCCGACCCAGCTCGCCATGTTTTCCATCATTCATCAATTACCTGAAAGATATGTTTAAAATCGTCAATATATAAATATTGGTGAGTTCACAGGTTTTAGTTATCAAAACATTAACTTTTGGGAATTTTCCATGTTATGACAATTTATAGGAGTTGCAAGTTCCTACAATTCTACTTGAGCCTATAATCAAACCAAGACAAATAATAATGCCCCGCTCCAAGTCGTTACTCGGTATTCTTACGACTTAATTTCAGAATACGTGCACCCCAGGCATACGCCGATGCATAATCGACGCTATCGATTAGGGGTGGGCCTTGTCAGGCACCAATAGTACTATTCAAATATTCCTTCGGTTTCACTTTCCTGAATTAATGATTATAGTAGTGAGGTCTCAACCCCGAGTGGCGATCATAACTCAAGTACCAACACGTCAAACATTTCCCTAACATATCTTTCCCCCGAAAACGTTAAAATAGTTTAAAGATGGGGCCGTGAAACTCACCTGAAACTGTGCTTGGCTCAAAGAAGAAAATAGCAAATTTGGTGGTCTCGCACCTACAAATGTTTCTAGACGTATAAGTCACTACACCTATAGTGCATGTGCCTTGGCAAGTTGTACACCCAACTCCCCGACCACGTGTTATCCCAATTCCCGTTTAATTAGACGCGCATCCTAGGTCCATTGGCGATGGATTACCCTTTTCTTTATATATTAATCTTGTTAATATTATTTGTAACATGTACACTATTATTCTCGACACAACTCTACCTAACGTATAATTATTTTCCCATTTAAATAATTATACTTAGGATCGTATCGTATGTATTCTTATCTCCCGACCCGACTCACTTTGCCACATATTTATTTTCCCATTTAAATAAATATGCTAAGTTCTTGTCGTTCGGTATTATATTTTAACGCCCGACTCAACTCACCATGCCGTACATTTATTTTCCCATTTAAATAAATATACTAGGGTCTTGTTGGTACTTACACGTTCGTAGATATACTTCACCTACTTGTCTCGGTTTTCCTTCTCGCGTATCTATTTTCCCATTTAAATAGATATACTAAAATTTCGTCGAGACAAGTATGTATCCATATATCAATGTGTGCGTTTTCTTTGTTAAGTCCATACGTTGTCTAACGTTTTAATTCATTAGTCTTTCTCCCTCGAATATTTGTTCCAACACTTAGGAAAGTGTTACATAAGTTTCACCCATGTTATATATATTTTACTTCCTAAAATATATATATTTTCACGTTTTGCCGCTATGGCATTTTTCTCTAGTTTGTCCGTTTATACGTCATCGTTAGTTTATGTTACTAAGTCCAATAGTTAACTTTTTCCACATTTTCTTCTAATATCCGTTCTATGGTATATTATCCATATTCCCAGTTCCGAACGTATATTACTTGAAGAAATATACTCTTTATATTTTTTAGTACAACTCGTTACTTGTATTCCAAAAACGTTTCCGATACTTTTATATTCCCATTTATATAAAAGTGTCCATTTTTGTACAAGTTTTCCTCAAGCCTTTTCTTTTGTCCAATATTTTAATAAACCTTTATTTTCGTAAATATCCTTATGTTAACTTAACCACTTATTTTTATAAAACTTCTATTTTTATAAAAATACATTTTTCACAACTTTCATGAGTAGTTTTCTCATGCTTACAAAAACTATACTTGGAAAAACTACTATTTATGTTTTTGACACCAAACTTTCCATAAACACATTTTTGGACCAAAGTTTATAAAATACTTATTTTAGTCCACCAACTTTCAAAGTCTCATTTTTAGTCCTTTAACTTCTAAATGTTACTTTTTCCATCCTAACTTCCAAAGT